>JAZKLR010000312.1:1301126-2602252 GCA_037103525.1 Ganaspis brasiliensis
ACAGGCGTAAAATTCTTCGCACAGTTTTGCATGTTTACGCTTTATTTTTCAAATCGAGCTACCAGACCAGCTACCTACCAGATCGAGCGGACACACACCCGAGCTGTCCGCTAGATAAGAGTTTCAGTGTATTAGATTAGACATTTTATTTACTTTAAGACAAAACAAATGACAAATAACATAAAAATTAAAGATAAATTTACCAGCTCTGTATGAAGGTAGCCGCAAAAAAATTTTCACCCGGTTTTACGCCAGAAAATTCATTAAAAATCCGTATGGTTATTTGGACGATTTCTTTGTACTCTTAATACACTTCGCAAATGTTAAATAATATCTCTTTAAAAGGGGCGCATGATTATACCATAAAAATATTTTATTTAAATTTTTAGTGTTTTTAAATCCATAGATGAGAACTGTTATTTAATAGAAATATATTAATTTAAATAAAACTGTAGAAGAATTTTTATCGCACAGAATTTGCATTTATTTAAAATGCATTTTTTTAAGAATAAAAAAAGATATATATATATGAAACTTTGTACATTTATTTTCACAAAAATCTATCCATAGTTTCTATAGATTTGCATGGGGACAACAACATATTAAAATTTCAGAAAGATCTATCGTCTAGTTTTTTTTATCACGCCCGCCAACTCGACAAACGGGGTTTCGAGAAAAACTCGTTTAAAAATCTTAAGTATCATTTTTTAACATAATGTTACCTAAATTCAGATGGCAATGCCTGAACTATACGATTAATCTTCCTCTTCCTCATACTCTTCCTCCATATGTGATTTCTCGTCCCTACGATCTGTCCTTGCTTCTTTTGACGCCTTAGTGCTGTAGTGATTCCCCTGCCAATTTTGACCCCTATTAATTGCATTATCTGCAAAACTGTTACTAAATCTTCATTAAAAATACATGCAGAGATGTTTGCATTTCTACATAAATTGACTCTAATCTTTCTTGTAATTCAAGACCTTTGGCCCAAATATCATTTCGCAAATGTTTAAGAGAGTCTTGTTGGCGACGGATTATTGAGTTACTATACCTTGATAAATTTTTCATTAATTGAATTGTAAATTGCACAGGCTATGGACCTTTTGTCAGGGTTTTTTGCGGTTCATTTTTTTGAGTCTACTTTTTTCGGAGTAGATTTAGAGTTTTCAGCTTCATTTTCAGCTAATTTTTTTTTGCTTTTTAGCTTCTTTAGCTCTTCTTTTAGCTTTTTTCCTCTCTATTCTTAAGTCTGCACATCTAATTAAGACTTGAAATTCTTCGTATCAACATCTGCAGTGTATTACTTATATATCACATATTATGAAGGTCTTTGAATCTTTCAAACATCTCGATGATAACATCGTCTTCCATCGTTCTTGCAGAACCTTCGTGGAGGAGGTTAAGGAGGTTCTATCGCAAAAAGAATTAGCATTGGCTTTTAATCAAATTTGGTCTACTGGTAGAAAACGGTTTTATAATAATGCAGTTAAATTTTTGAGACCTTAAGGTACTTGTGAAAAAGTTATAAAGGTTTTTGTTTGTAACATTCTACATTAAATTTTTAGTAAATTAAGTCGTTTGTCATATCTAGCCATATATTTACATGTATTTTCAAAAGTACCTTGAGGTCTCAAAACTTTAACTGCATCATCATAAAACCATTATCTACCAGTGAACCAATTTTGATCAATTACCATTTATGATTTTCTTTGGTAATTAAAGCAGTGTTCTGTTTGTACTGTTTAACTTATTAGTACAGTACTCAGGAAACATATTTATGGTGATAAAATCTCGATACGTATTTCAGGAATTTATGATTGAATAGACAGATTTTGAAATTTTCAATTTTTTCACTAAAAAAATTGATTTTTCGATATAATACTCACTTACAACTTATACTGTTATATTGACTGGTCCGATACTAATTAATGATGTTTATTGTGAAAAAAAACTCTATATTTATTTCAGAAATTTACAATTGATTAATTATATTTTGATCACCTGAAGTAATACTACAATAACCACAATACCAGTAAGTATTGTAGGCAATTACAGTTTTACAAAAAGTTTTGAAATCTTATCAAAAACATTTTCGATGCAAAAAGTTAAGCTAAGTAAAAATGTTTCTAACTGTCAATACAATTTATGAAATGACAGTTTGCCAAGTAAAGTATGTCATGTTAATCTGAAATTAGTTTCTTAAATAGGTCTACTTACGCTTAAAAATTTTTAGAAATAATTAGAAATGATTGTGAAATTTTACAGTTTATTTTTTTAATGTGTATGTGTTGTAGAAATAATAGATACAAGAAAGAAAAAGAAATAATAAACTAATTAAGTAAAATAAATGGAAGTGCAAAGAAAAAATCAGATTCTTAGACAGATACTGAAATTTGACGTGAAGTAAAGAGTGTTGAACTGTTGAATAAAAAGGACATGCTCACCCAATGCATTCTTTCTTTAAAAAAAAACATTCACGACAAGTTTGTGTATTTGTCTAAAAATCTGATTTTTTCTTTGAACTTTCATTTATTTTAATTAATTAGTTTATTATTTTTTTGGCATTCTTATATCTGTCGTAGGCAAATAGAAGAATCTGTTATTTAGCTTAATGCTTAGGCATTTCATAGGGCTAATTAGCTCTTTGAAGAACATAGTAATTAAAATCAAAGTACTAATTATATTGTCCAAATAAATGGTCGAATAGAACAGACTAAAAGAAGATCTGCCGTACATTTGAAGAAAGCCACTATCTGCGTTTGAAGTAAAAAGGAGATATTTAAGGAAACGCATTTGCATCAGAATCCTTTAATATATAATACTTTTTAAAAAGACAACTATCATTTCTTAGTAAAAAGGACTCGATCTATCGATTGGTGCAGAAAAAAAAATTTTAAATTTTAATTGTTTATATGCAAAACTGCAGATAGGCCCATTTTGCATGCGTAAAATTACTCGAAATACATTTGTCTGGGGTCCTATTTACATAGAACGTCGCTCCCGAGTCGTAAAAGCGCTGTGATCCCTATTGAAAATTTCCATGTGGGATCCCATGCAAAGTCCTACATAGGATTCCATATAGGATCCCATATGGGATACCATAAAGAATTTTATATATGAACAGATAAGTTTTTTCCTATCTGTTGCCAGGTAGGCGAATATATGGGATCCTATAGAGATGTGCGAATGATTCAAATTCGAATCGAATCACAGAGGTTTGAATTCAAACTATTCAAAGATTTCGAATCAGCATAGTTCAAAATTCGAATCAACTAGTAAAAATATTTTTTACTTTTAACCCTTTAACGCCTGCGGGACGTATATGTCCAACTTGCAAAAACGCCTGTAACTTTCTTGAATATCAATATTTTTTAATGCTATTTAGCTTATTTTCTTTAGTATGAATGCTAGTATCTAGAAAAAAATACAAGTAATAAAAAAAATTATTTTATTATAAATAAATAACCAAATGTTTATGCAAATCTCAGAAATCGTGAAAAAAATCAGTTAGCTCCCAGAAGGACATCAAAGTAAAAAAAAAATTTTGAGACACAAAATTTAAAAGTTTTTGAACTACTTAATACAAATCTGGTACCAAAATTAAAAAATTCAAAATGGCGTATCCTAGATGGCGCCTCAAACATAAAAAAAATAACTTGTGTTTCCCAAGTAGTAACAATAATTATAAATAAGTGACACATGTTTATAAGTGTTTTTGGTGTCGCTGATTACGAATATAATGTCAAATTGACAATTTAACAATTGACGGCTGTCAATTCAGTTGTCAACTTTTGTAAAAAGTAATTAATTTTGACGAAAATGACAGTATAAAGGTTTTCGGGGTCGCTGATTACGAATATCATGTCAAATTGAAAATTTGACAATTGACAGCTGTCAATTCAGATGTCAACTTTTCTAAAAAGTGATTATTTTTGATGAAAATAATATTATAAGGGTTTTTGGGGTCGCTGATTACGAATATGATGTCAAATTGACAATTTGACAATTGACAGCTGTCAATTCAGTTGTCAACTTTTCTAAAAAGTGATTGTTTTTGACGAAACTGGCAGTGTAAGGGATTTCGGGGTCGCTGATTACAAACATGATGTTAAATTGGCAATTTTCCAATTGCCAGCTGTCAATTCAGTTGTCAACTTTTCTAAAAAGTAATTATTTTTGAAGAAAATGACAGGAATATCGGTTTCGGGGACGCTGACTACAAATATGATGTCAATTTGACAATTTGACAGCTGTCAAAGCAAATGTAGGATAAGAGCATATAAGAACATTTTTAATGATTATTTTTTCCTTTTTTTCATAAACGAAATTGAATAGCAACTTAGAAAAGGACTTTTTATGTTATACATAGGTATTTAACAAATCGTAGAAAAATGCAACAAAACAAATTATCTGTATGAGAGATTTGTAACTTTAATAGAAACTTTTTGTGAAATGTATTTATAATACTTGTATGTATTCATAAATTTTGTTAAGACTAGATTTATTAACTTTCTTTAAAAATTCAAAAAATCTGCGAGAGACAAATCACTCAGCGACAGACGAAAAGACAGGTTGTACAATGCGTAAACTTTTTTTTTTTGCTTTTTACTATCTGGGCTGATTTCGATTATGTGACAGCTGTTAGCTGACAAATTCACATTATTTTCGTAATCAGCGACCCCAAATACCCTTACACTGTCATTTTTGTCACTTTTTCGAAAAGTTGACAATTAAATTGACTGCTGTCAATTGTCAAATTGTCAATTTGACATTATATTCGTAATCAGCGACCCCGAAATCCCTTACCCTGTCAGTTTCGTCAAAAACAATCACTTTGTAGAAAAGTTGACAACTGGATTGTCAGCTGTCAATTGTCAAATTGTCAATTATACATCATATTCATAATCAGGGACCCTAAAAACCCTTATACTGTCATTTTAGGGGTCGCTGATTACAAATTTGATGTCCAATTGACAATTTGACAATTGACAGCTGTCAATTCAGTTGTCAACTTTTCTAAAACGTGATTATTGTTGATGAAAACTTCCTCTCGCGGGTTTTTGGGGTCGCTGATTAAGAATATGATGTCAAATTGACAATTTGACAATTAACAGCTTTCAATTCAGATGTCAACTTTTCTAAAAAGTGATTGTTTTTTGACGAGACTGACAGTGTAAGGGATTTCGGGGTCGCTGATTACGAATATAATGTCAAATTGACAATTTGACAATTGACAGCTGTCAATTCAATTGTCAACTTTTCGAAAAAGTGACAAAAATGACAGTGTAAGGGTATTTGGGGTCGCTGATTACGAAAATAATGTGAATTTGTCAGCTAACAGCAGTCACATAATCAAAATCAGCCCAGATAGTAAAAAGGAAAAAAAAAGTTTACGCATTGTACAACCTGTCTTTTCGTCTGTCGCTGAGTGATTTGTCGCTCGCAGATTTTTTGAATTTTTAAAGAAAGTTGATAAATCCAGTCTTAACAAAATTTATGAATACATAAATCAGTCAAGTATTATAAATTATAAGTATATATTATAAGTCAAGTATTATAAATACATTTCACAAAAAGTTTCTATTAAAGTTACAAATCTCTGATACAGATAATTTGTTTTGTTGCATTTTTCTACGATTTGTTAAATACCTATATATAACATGAAATGTCCTTTTCTAAGTTGCTATTCAATTTCGTTCATGAAAAGAAGGAAAGAATAATCATTAAAAATGTTCTTATATGCTCTTATCCTACATTTGCTTTGACAGCTGTCAAATTGTCAAATTGACATCATATTTGTAGTCAGCGTCTCCGAAACCGATATTCCTGTCATTTTCTTCAAAAATAATTACTTTTTAGAAAAGTTGACAACTGAATTGACAGCTGTCAATTGGAAAATTGCCAATTTGACATCATGTTTGTAATCAGCGACCCCGAAATACCTTACACTGTCAGTTTCGTCAAAAACAATCACTTTTTAGAAAAGTTGACATCTGAATTGACAGCTGTCAATTGTCAAATTGTTAATTTGACATCATATTCGTAATCAGCGACCCTAAAAACCCTTATACAGTCATTTTCGTAAAAAATAATTACTTTTTAGAAAAGTTGACAACTGAATTGACAGCTGTCAATTGTTAAATTGTCAATTTGACATCATATTCGTAATCAGCGACCCCAAAAACCCTTATACTATCATTTTCGTCAAAAATAATTACTTTTTAGAAAAGTTGACATCTGAATTGACAGCTGTCAATTGGGAAATTGTCAATTTGACATTATATTCGTAATTAGCGACCCCGAAAACCTTTATACTGTTATTTTCGTCAAAATTAATTACTTTTTACAAAAGTTGACAACTGAATTGACAGCTGTCAATTGTCAAATTGTCAATTTGACATTATATTCGTAATCAGCGACCCCAAAAACCCTCATAAACATGTGTCACTTATTTATAATTATTGTTACTACTTGGGAAACACAAGTTATTTTTTTTATGTTTGAGGCGCCATCTAGGATACGCCATTTTAAATTTTTTAATTTTGGTACCAGATTTGTATTAAGTAGTTCAAAAACTTTTAAATTCTGTGTCTCAAAATTTTTTTTTTACTTTGATGTCCTTCTGGGAGCTAACTGATTTTTTTTCACGATTTCTGAGATTTGCATAAACATTTGGTTATTTATTTATAATAAACTATTTTTTTTTATTACTCGTATTTTTTTCTAGATACTTGCATTCATACTGAAGAAGATAAGCTAAACCGCATTAAAAAATATTAAAATTCAAGAAAGTTATAGTCGTTTTTGCAAGTGGGACATATACGTCCCGCAGGCGTTAAAGGGTTAAGTGATGAACAAAACAAGGAATTAACAGTCTTTCATTTAGGCCATCTATTGAGTATATTCTGGATCAGTCTAGTTCTTAAGAAATAATAGATTTTCTTTTCAAGAATCAATAAGAGTAGTCAAAGTGTAGACCCCGGAAATTACTAGAATCGATGAAAGGAAAATAAAATTACACATTTAGGCCATACATATTGAACACAGGGCAAATGGAAATTTTATATACAGGTTGTTTTGTTAAAAACTTTTTCTACACAAAATAATCTGTTTCCATTTTTGTTTAAGGAACAAATGCGCACCAATTTCCATAAATATCCATAAAGAAAATTGTAATTATTATTTAATTACCTGGAAAATTTGATACTACTAGTGACCAAACATTCGAGGAAATTTTAGACTCAGTCGTCAAGGCAATAAACACGGATTTAAAAAAAAAGCATTTCCTTATTCTAGAACAAAAAAATTTTTTAGTGTAAATCCCCACTCTGACAAAAACGGTGATATCGGTGAAGAAGCAGCACCTTCGGTCGATCGGAATGCATCTTCGGTTGCGGACATCTATGGCTCGCGTACCGATTTAGGGTTTCAACCCAATACGCGACATAGTACAATTAATCCGGCCCAAGATGCTGGTTCGCCCCAAGAGAATGCTGCAATCCAGGTTGCACATTTCATCGCAAGTACTCTTGCTATCCATCAAGCTGCAGCACACATACCTAATTACAACGGTAAAAATATTCCGATTAGAGATTTTTTATAAGACATCGTTAATGCCGCTAGTTATGATCCAGCGTCGTGCGAATCGTCCCTAATCACTGCCGCTATAGGAAAATTATTGGGCCCAGCTCGAGAATGTACCAGAAATAAGTTTTTTACAAAATCACTGATTTAATCGATCTGCTAAAAGAAAGATTCGCTCCGAGTAAACCATTCGATTATTATTTCAATGAAATTTATCATATTGTAATGAGGCGCGGAAAATCAGTCAACGAATATTATAATAGATTAAACTCATATGTTAGCGGAGCTCAAGCTGCGTTAGAAATCTCACACACTCGTGAAGTTGGCACTACCACAATGATTCCTATTAGAGATTCTGCAACGAGAGCTTTTGTTAGAGGATTACCGGATGATCTGTCTGCTTCGGTAGACACGAGAGATCCACTGTCGTTAAACGAAGCATTTAAGTATGCCAAGCATGTTGTCAAAAGACGAAGCTTATCCTCAAATTCTTATAGAGTAAACCGCCAATCAAGACATGATAATTATTATGATAGGTCGTACTCCGAAGACCCACGTTTCAATCGACATCCAGCCAAGGATGTCCGGTTATACGAACCCGACCAAAGAAATTGGCAACAAAATGGAGCTAGGCGTAATTTTGCTAGTCCAAATCGTTATCAATCCCCAGATCGTTACTCGAGACAATATGAAGATTTTCCTAGAAACCACCCAGACCCACGATATTTTTTAGAACGCAGACGTTCACCTAATTCACAATATCAACACGAAAGTCGTAGGTATGATCCCCCAATTCAAGGAATCTTGCGCAGACCAGACTCTCCTTATCGTAGCGAATCGTATTCAATACCTAACGATAGTGTTAACAGATCTCATTCACCACTTCCAACACGAAATGCGGATCATTTAAACTCCGATCATACTCGTCAGAACGACGCGACGGCGAGTCAACAAGATCAAGAGCGTCCTACGGCTGTCAGATTCTTTAGAAAATCAATAGACAATACTACTAATGATACCACAGCTGAATCTCCGGTTACAAAGCTCGATGTCCCAAAATTGATTGAAGGAAACGGTAAATTTTTAATCAACACGGGTGCCGATGTGAACCTAATCAAGGTATCAGCGCTTAATCCCCGAGTACCTCTTAGAGAGAACGAAATTTGGGTTATCACGGGAGTGAGCTTGAATCGTGTGCACACTTTGGGAACATGCGAATTATTGATCATGGGAAAATATAAAACTTTTCATGCAGTCAAACCCAAGTTTCCAATTTTGGTGTAAGGTATTTTAGGACGCAATTTCTTACGACAAGAAAGAACTAACATTTCCTTTTATCATAATTCGTTAATCACTAACACCATTCACAGGAATTGTTCCCGTTTGATTATGGCCACGATTATAGTAATGATGATTCAATGGAGGGCCGAACTTCCCTCTACAATGCAGAATAAAGAATTAAAGAAATCCTTAAGAAAATTCCATCTACCCAATTAAACCCAAATAAATTAGAGTACGTCCACAAATGGGTACGAAACGGACATGATTGCTTTAAACTTTAAACTCCTTCCTTCTCAACCACAAAAACAGAAAATTCTTATAGAAGAGCATGTTTCTAAAATGTATGACGATGGGTTTATCTCAGGCTCTACATCACCTTATAATTCTCTGGTCCTGATAATGCCTAAAAAAATGGATTCTAGTGGCAAGGTTAAGTGGAGAGTTGTAACTGATTTCAGAGCTCTGATTGAGAAAACAGTGTGCGATGCTTATCCCCTCCTTCACATAAATTCTATTTTAGAACGTCTGGGTGGTGCCCAGTATTTTTCTGTCCTTGATCTGTCTTCAGTTTTCCACCAAATTGGAACTGATGCCAGAGATAGACGAAAAATTGCCTTTTCAACCAGGAGAGGACACCACGAATATCTAAGAATGCCGCTGGGCATCAAAAATGCTCCTGCCACATTTCAGCGTTTGATGGACCAAGTATTGTATGGCATGCAGTACTCAGAGATTTTTGTCTATTAAGACGACATAATTATATTCTCTGCAACTCTCGAAAAGCATGACGTAATTGTGGAATGCCTTTTGTCTAGCAAGTAAACCTACCCAAGTGCCACACGCCGATCTTAATGAAACCTGTCACTATTTCTAAAGCGTGAAGAAAGATGAGGTTTGCAATTTATTAAAAATTCCCATTAAGGTTTTCAAGGTCAGGAACCGCCCTTCAAATATGAAAATTCAACCTTTTTGAGACTTGTGTCAAAATGCAAAATGATGTTAATTAAATTGTACAAAAACCACTACTTGAGAGTTTTTGGAGTAACTGATTACAAAAATGATGTCAGTTATTCAAAATCCAAGATGGCGGATTCAACAGTGACGTAACTAGAAAGCTTGGGGCCCCGATGAAAAGTAGATTTTATGGGCCTTTCGGCACCTAACACGATTTTCGTTACTAAAAAACGAAAAAAAAGAAAAAAAAGAAAATGAATTCATCTGCCTCAACTTTGGGGGCCCCGATGAATCCAATTGGCCACATCCCCTATTGTTACGCCACTGGGATTCAATATGGGGGATGGAAATACGAAAATATTTAGCTACATTCTCAAAAATGGCTACTCGGGTCATTTTGGGGCGCTGCTTACGAATCTAATGTGATTTATGAAAAATAAATAATGGATTAAAGCTGACTGATGTATCATACAATTTTGTTGTCTGCAATTAGCCTAAATATTTTTAGTTACCAGGATCAACCACGAGGAGGTTGCAGAACAAATTTGACCCCATTTTTTTTAACAGTTTTTTTAAATTTTTTTTTGTATTTTAAATTTTTTTCTTTTTTTGTATTTTAAAAAAATATTTTTTGTAGCATTGAAAACCAACGAAGGTTATAAACCTGCTAAATCAAACGGTAAACCAATGAAGATGATAAGAAGTAGGGAATTTTTGATTTGTTATCAAAGCATGTAGATATCATGTAGCTCTTCATGAATGATTACTGTAGTTGTAGCAAAGGTGAGGTTTACTCTGAAATTCAATATCAAAAAAGTGGTCCATACACATGGATGTTGTGCACCATGCACATTTAATAATAGCAGCGACACTGCAAAACTGGCATAAAACTTCATGATTTTGAAAGCAATACGACACTGGCGTGTCGCATCGAGGTGGTTTTTCTGATGTATAACCGCTTTTGTACCATGCATATTTAAACATGTTTACAAACCTAGGTGATGAAAATTGGTTATGAATCAAAGATTGCAACTTTAAGATATTGTTTCTCAAATGTAAGTTAATCTTAAAATCATGAAGCATTACTATATCGGAAAATTGTTTCAAAAAGTTTTTCCATGGTCTGAATGTGTAAACATCGAGAGGTTGAATCATTCCAGTGGTACCAGCAGGAATAGTCTTAACTGTAATAATCTTACCATGCTTTTCAACAGAGTTCAAGTTTTTTTCCGTTTGTCCTGTCCACGAATCCAGGCACAGGAGATAACGTTCGCCAGCACATGTATTCGGTAGAAAAATTTCTTGAAACCATTGGGCTGCAAGTTTAGAACTTAATTTTCCGGACTGCGATGCAAATGTTACAATATTTTCAGCTTTGTAAATGGTTTTTTCAACAATAGGTCCAAAGCAACCGCCTTTTTCTCAATCTCTGAAATTGTCTTTTTTAGATTTTCTACAGAACAAAAGACTGCCAATAACTCGAAAAGCAAAACACTTACCTTTTGTTGCAGAACAAAAGACTATAATAACCAGATAAACAAAACACTTACCATTTGCTACAAAACACAGGCTACACAGACTATTACTTCTACAGGTTATTGAACTTTAAAAGTTGAATCGCTAGCACAAAGCATTAATTCGTTAACCCACAGTTATACGATACAACCGATTATAACTGCAAGTGGGCTATTAAAATCTCCTTTACTTATTGTAACGCAAGAAAAAGGCGGTTGCTTTGGACCTATTGTTGAAAAAACCATTTACAAAGCTGAAAATATTGTAACATTTGCATCGCAGTCCGGAAAATTAAGTTCTAAACTTGCAGCCCAATGGTTTCAAGAAATTTTTCTACCGAATACATGTGCTGGCGAACGTTATCTCCTGTGCCTGGATTCGTGGACAGGACAAACGGAAAAAAACTTGAACTCTGTTGAAAAGCATGGTAAGATTATTACAGTTAAGACTATTCCTGCTGGTACCACTGGAATGATTCAACCTCTCGATGTTTACACATTCAGACCATGGAAAAACTTTTTGAAACAATTTTCCGATATAGTAATGCTTCATGATTTTAAGATTAACTTACATTTGAGAAACAATATCTTAAAGTTGCAATCTTTGATTCATAACCAATTTTCATCACCTAGGTTTGTAAACATGTTTAAATATGCATGGTACAAAAGCGGTTATACATCAGAAAAACCACCTCGATGCGACACGCCAGTGTCGTATTGCTTTCAAAATCATGAAGTTTTATGCCAGTTTTGCAGTGTCGCTGCTATTATTAAATGTGCATGGTGCACAACATCCATGTGTATGGACCACTTTTTTGATATTGAATTTCAGAGTAAACCTCACCTTTGCTACAACTACAGTAATCATTCATGAAGAGCTACATGATATCTACATGCTTTGATAACAAATCAAAAATTCCCTACTTCTTATCATCTTCATTGGTTTACCGTTTGATTTAGCAGGTTTATAACCTTCGTTGGTTTTCAATGCTACAAAAAATATTTTTTTAAAATACAAAAAAAGAAAAAAATTTAAAATACAAAAAAAAATTTAAAAAAACTGTTAAAAAAAATGGGGTCAAATTTGTTCTGCAACCTCCTCGTGGTTGATCCTGGTAACTAAAAATATTTAGGCTAATTGCAGACAACAAAATTGTATGATACATCAGTCAGCTTTAATCCATTATTTATTTTTCATAAATCACATTAGATTCGTAAGCAGCGCCCCAAAATGACCCGAGTAGCCATTTTTGAGATTGTAGCTCAATTTTCTGAATATCTGTCTACCATATTTAGTCCGCCATTTTTAATTTTAAAACAATAATACCTCATTCGTAATCATCGACCTCAAAAACCCCCGAGTATTCATTTTTGAGAATGTAGCTAAATATTTTCGTATTTTCATCCCCCATATTGAATCCCAGTGGCGTAACAATAGGGGATGTGGCCAATTGGATTCATCGGGGCCCCCAAAGTTGAGGCAGATGAATTCATTTTCTTTTTTTTCTTTTTTTTCGTTTTTTAGTAACGAAAATCGTGTTAGGTGCCGAAAGGCCCATAAAATCTACTTTTCATCGGGGCCCCAAGCTTTCTAGTTACGTCACTGTTGAATCCGCCATCTTGGATTTTGAATAACTGACATCATTTTTGTAATCAGTTACTCCAAAAACTCTCAAGTAGTGGTTTTTGTACAATTTAATTAACTTCATTTTGCATTTTGACACAAGTCTCAAAAAGGTTGAATTTTCATATTTGAAGGGCGGTTCCTGACCTTGAAAACCTTAATGGGAATTTTTAATAAATTGCAAACCTCATCTTTCTTCACGCTTTAGAAATAGTGACAGGTTTCATTAAGATCGGCGTGTGGCACTTGGGTAGGTTTACTTGTAGGCTTCGTGATGCCAATTTGGTTCTACAACCTGAAAAATATGAGTTTCTTCGTACGAAAGTTACTTATTTAGGACATATTATTACTAGAGAAGGAATTAAGGCCGACCCAAAGAAATTAGACGCTATAGAAAACTTCCCTACTCCTACCACCGAGAAAAATGTTCGCGAATTTCTAGGTGTCGCGGGATATTATCGAAGGTTCGTAGAAGACTTCGGAAATGTGGCTAAACCATTATTTAATTTATTAAAAAAGACCTAACCATTTCACTGGCAGAAAAACGAGGAAATAAGTTTCGGAAAACTAAGGGAAAGACTTTGTCTCGACCCTATCTTGCAGTATCCAGATTTCGAGAAAACATTTCGTTTAACTACGGACGCCTCAGATATTGCAGTTGGCGCTGTTTTAACACAAAATAAGGATAGTATCGATTTACCTGTTTCATACTATTCTCGAGTATTTAATGAAAATGAGCTAAATTACTCCAAAACAGAAAAAGAGTGCCTAGTAGCGATCTACGCACTGGAAAATTTCCGACCGTATTTATACGGACGCAACTTTACCTTGTCTTGTGATCATGAGCCATTAAAATAGGTCGAAGCAGTGAGGACTCCTGTTTGTAGGTTATCAAAGTGGCTATTCCAAATAAAGGAATATGATTATGACTTTGAGTGTAAGTCAGGTAAAATAAATCGATGGTTACCAGCAATATCGAATAATCCACCCAATCAGGACCCCAACTCTGACTCAGAAAGAAATGAGTGTGATTCAATGGAACCTGATACCATAACAAAGCAATTTAAAGCATGACTTGCAGACAAAGAATTCCCAGCACACGTCCGTTCGTTAGGGATAACATCCTATCCAATTACTACGCATGATCGTGAGACCAAACAAAACGCGAAAGAAGTAATAAAGAAAACGTTAGCACCAAGAAAAAATAGATTAGTATCCGACCCTGGGAACCAAGTTAAAGAAGATGTTGAGAAGTTAACTAGAAAAGAGACTTCTAAATCTGCCCTCGAAATTCCCAAGAAAGTGGGACAACCACCAATTCCTCAACCTATCCCTAGTACATCCAAAAATGTCAGTGTAGGAATCCAAAAAAAACCTGGTAGACCTAAAGGATCTAAATCATAATTCCCTTCTCCTAAACCAACATCAGAAACTGATAATACTAGTATAGCTGATAGACTCAGAGCAAGAAGGACAATTCCTGACTATCGTAATGACCTTTCTGACGCGAAAGGATCATGTATAGAAGCAGATAAAAGTAGTGATTATGAACAGGAGTCTGACACTCCCGTTCAGAGACATAGGTTTAGCTGTCTCCCTAGTTTAGACGTACCGGCAATGGTGCCAACTCGTAAAAGCCCTGTTAGAAATACGCAAATGGAAGATCAAGGCGACAAAAAAAGGGGTGATGAGGAAGAGGTCGCGCGGCAAAATATTTTTCCAGAAACCCTAGAAACGCTGGATAATTCCCAAGAAGTCCTAGAACCTGAGGACATTCTTGTATATGCTAGTCCCCTACCATGCAATAGTGACAGCGAGGATTCGGATGAAGAATTTTCTAATATCACACTAGACCCAGCCCTTGTAAAAAGCATTCAGGAATCTATTAATAAATTCGACAAAACGGTAGGTAACAATCACCGATCTTGGTACTGGGACTCAAATTACTTAGATTTGGAACACCCCCTTCTGATACAGAACCGAGCAAGGGCATCCAACAAGAAAAGGACTTCACAGTATCGGAAGATCGGCCCACGGTTATAGGTTCCCAGATAGATAGCACCATAGACCGTATCACAAAGGAACTTGAAGAAATAGAAATTTTAATAGCCTAAAATGAGTTAGGATCAGTTCTTGACGAGACAGAACATGGATCGAATTGCGAGATCCAGCAAGATTAGAACATATCACAAAAGTGACAGACGAAACACAACCAAAATTAACTGAAGTAAGACTTGATGGTAAAAAACCAAAACCAAGACTATAGATCTAAACCCCACTAACTTACAATTACAAATGCCTTACATCCATTCCCATGAACCCATGGATTGCAACGAAGTTAGAACCGTGCCAGATCTAGCTACACGAACGAATGTCCTAAATAGTTGTCGCGAATCACTAACATATCAGCATAACAATCTAGTTCACTTTATTTCAAGCGACTGTGACACACCCCTGGATACATTTGATAAGGTCTCTTTGGATACGGTTGGCGTTTTACCCACAACACCAAATGGGAACAAACATATCCTAACGATGCAAGATCACCTTAGTAAATATTGTATCGCAGTAGCTATTCCTAACATTAGTGCAACGACAACTGCTCACGCTCTAGCAACCCATCTATTTTCGATACACAGCGCACCTATATGCATTCTGACCGACCGTGGAAAGGCGTTTACTAGAAAGGTTTTGCGAAAATTGGCAAAGATCTTTAATATAGAACAAGTGACCACTTCCGGTTATAGACCTCAAACTAACGGGGCGTTAGAAAGAAGTCACATTGTTCTAACAGAATATATCAGGATCAATGCTAATAAATATGATGATTGGGATAGGTTGCTGCCTTTCGCTATGTTCTCGTATAATACTTCCGTACATGAATCTACCAACTTTACACCTTTCGAACTGGTTTTCGGCAGGGAAGCTAGAATGCCATCTTCCTTCCTTGAAAAAGAAAAGTTGGAAACGTATGGTTCGTACTTAAGGCAGTTGATCACGAGAATGCATGAAACACGCAAACTAGCTGCTAATAACATCATACAAGCAAAATTAAAAACTAAAAAGTATTATGACCGTAAAGAGAAACCTCTCAATGCAAAACTAGGAGACTTTGTTAGAGTAAAGATTGAAGTAAGGTCCGGTAAGCTTGATGCTTATTATGAAGGCCTTTACAAGGTAGTGGGATTCACTGAGAATCATAATGTTATTTTAGAAGCAGAGGACGGAACAAGAATAACAAAACACGCTGACAAACCGAAACTAGCTTACATATGACTAGACCAGTCTTTAAGCGTTTCGGAAAACAGATTTCTAATCGATAGACATGGGTTCATACACGTGTATACCGATGGATCTTGTTTCCGAAACGGCAAGGAACTTGCAACTGCTGGTATTGGCGTATGGTTTGCAGAAAATCATCCCTCTAATATTTCCAAAAGAGCATCAGGCAGACAGACTAATTATTTTGCTGAAATCGAAGCCGTGATATCAGCCGCAACTCAGGCAATAGTTGCTGGCATTAAAAAATTAAAAATTCATAGTGATTCCCGATTCCTAATTGATGGGTGTACCCAATGGTATACCAAAGGGAGGTGTCAGAAAGCGGCAGTAAACTATTCTCATACCAAATTCAAAACCAGCATCAGGATTCATTATAAAAGATTAGGACCCCTGCAACACTCTACGGACGTTTGGCGAGTAATGATCTATTTAAACACTTCACCTGCACAGAAACCGCTCTCAGATTTCTCGCAACGTCTCCACGAGATCATGGAACATTGCCTTGCTATCGCTCAATTTAGATGTTACGAAGAACTAAGCTATTCCAGATTACAAAAAAAATTTGATGCTGTTGCTACATTACAAATCACACTATCTAATGCCATACAAGAGTTACGTCACCATTCTGAAAATTACGCAGCGGAATCTACACCCATGACGATTCGCAGAAGGAAGAGAACACTACCATGGTTTAGATTCATAGGCAAAATCGCCGGGCCAACAGCCGGAATCTTAAATTACGAAGACGGTGAAAGATATGAAGCAGCCATACACGAATTAAATTTAGTATAAAATAATATTTCAAGACTTATGGGCGAACAGGTACATCTTATTCGTTAAGAATTTCATGAATTACACGAAAAAAATAAGCAAAGAAGGAAGACTTCATCCATCTTTATTAAAAAACAAACAAATCCTTCGCATCTCCACAGAAGTTCAAGATTTATTACCAAACGTGGAATTCCTGCTACATACTTATCAACTCAATATAATCGATTTAATTAAAATCTCAGCCGTTTTCCCTAGAATTCAGAACGTCAAACTCTTCGTAGCCGTAGATATTCCATTGTTAGAGAAAACCTCTTATCGATTATACCAACTACATCCAATGCCCATCATTCAAACACTTGCCGACAACACAACAACCAGAGCCTATATAAGACCAAAGACTAAATATCTTGCGGTTGGGGAGGATAAACAACAGTATTTTTATATTATGGAAACCACTCTACAATCCTGCGCCTTCATCAGAGGAAAATATATATGTCAATTTACCCAACCCATCTACGGAGCCAAAGGAGTAAGGTCCTGTGAATTGGAATTACTTCGAAAACCTTCTCTAGACGCGTTAATAATCTGTGATATCCGAATAACTTCGAATCAACAGCCATTTTGGATGCCACTAAGGACTATAGGCGGATGGATATATACCCTAACGAAGCCTGAACTAACCTACCTCACGTGTAGAGGCGAAACCACTAAGGAATTAGAAATCTCGGGGACAGGGATCATGCAAATAGCCAGAGGATGCACCCTGAAGACTGATAACGCAATAATATCGGCTTTGAATGTCCACGAAGATCCACAGGAATATCTATATGAACCAATGATCAATCTAAATGTCAGAGGGATTTTTCCAAAAATAATGGAACATCAAAGGATGTATAGAAGTAAAATAAATGAAACTGAAGTATCCTTCACTCTCAAATATTCTAACTTGGGACGAAGAAAAGTCTGATTTCTCGCTAGCAGAACTCGAAAAACAATGGAAAATCCTAAGCCAACATCAAGTAGAAACGACACAGAGCAATAGACTCACCAATACAACTCTGAGAGAAGACACTATATTAGTATTGATATATATTCCTTTTATATGTATTCAGGAAACCAATTAGCAAGCTTACTAAAGTTGTGACTCTTTGCAGTGGTAAAAACAAAAAAATAAAGGTATCAAGCCCTATCTTACCCGTCTGTAATCATAATCCTAGTCGAGTGCGATTCAAAACGAACAAGAATCCAGAGCCCATATCAGACGAAACAAAAGAGGAACCTCTTGATAGTACTTCCAAGGACACGAAAGTCGGGCATAACTGGCGTGATGTAACGCCATGTCGAAAGACAAGAAAACGTCAAGTGCCACCCCAAGACACCTTAGTGTCTTAGGAAGAAAGAAAAGTGAAATCCAGTTTAAATTGAACTATTGTGAACTTTATAATTAAGTGATTAATCTTATTAGGGAGCAAGAAAATGGAACTCACAGAACTATGAAAGTAAAAAATATTATTAATAATACTAAGAAAATATAAAAAGGGTTAATAATTGTGTAATTTAATCATAGAAAAATAATCCAAATGTTAAAATGACGAAAGAGTTTATCGAACGGAAAGAGATTTACGCATTTTTCGAGCGCAGGTCCAGCAAGGCGAGATCATTTTATTGATGTGAAAACGGGTCCGCTGAAATAAAAAAATAAGAAAGAATTATGTCATTACATTACTACAAAATTTAGTGGTTATGCAAGGAAACAGATATCTTTTCTTACCAAATCAACGTGTAACCTTGTTTCATGCGGTAAAAATTCCAAAACGTAGACCAGCATTACAGCAGGCTCACAAGGAAAAGCGGGAAATTCAAAGAAATTGCGGGGCAGCTCGTCAAGTGTGACTTCCCGCAAATCGTCGTCAATAGAAAGCCAATAGCATCCCCCCGCTAAGTTGGCTGTTTCGGCCATTGGGTGTTGAAATCTTAACTGAAATATTTTAATAAAAAATAAGTATTTTGCTGATAAAATCATAGTAGAAGATAGTATTATAAGTAATCACACCTACAATTACTGATAACAGGAATAAAATCTTTCTATTTTAGGTTCAATTTAACAGAAAAAAAAAAAATTTAAAAAAAATTAAGTTTACACATATTAATTAATAATAATTAATAATGGAAAATTATTCAACAATAATGTTACCATAAGAAAAACAAGTAAAACATAGACTAAATTTAAGATAATAAGCAAAGCTAAGCAAAATATAGATATATATTGTTACGAACGGGAAAATTAATTTTAATAAAAATATATTTTCTAACTTTGAAATCTATTTTCTTGATTTGACTCTGTTAAAATAAATTAGTTAAATTCTTCCTTGTTCGCCGGAGGAACCAATCTGTTGTTATTTCACTAACGAAATAACTTTATTTTTATTTTTAATGTGGGTTTCGTACGAAAATCACCGATAGAAGGCGAAAGAAAACAAACGAAGTTGACAAATTGTTGCTTCAAGAGGAACCAAAAATGTTATAATAATGACACTTAACAATTTCCTTTAATTAAAATTCTATTTTCTTTATTTCTTTAAAAATCAAATATTGTTAAAATATTAAATTACATACAAAAATTTAGCGATTTTACTATTTAAAATATTTTTGTTTGTAACCAGTAAAAATAATCATTTTTCTCTAAAATTTGAACGATACAATTCTTTTTACTTACGAGCTAGATCCTAATTTTTACCGCCTGGAAGCCGGGAGGAAAGGAGGATGCTTCTTCTCACCTGTCAGTCTTCCGACGGGCATAAAGAGTGGAAGGGATGGATAACCACGCGTTCCATCCACTACGCGTATCGAGATTTTGGTGCAGGTGCAATACCGCACAGTTAGGCGCGGATAATATTTCCCTTAACCGTTTTAATCCCGATTGAAACTTGGCTGATTTTAAATAATAATAATATTCTGTTTAACGTCCGTCCAAAAATAAAAAATTGGAAACAGCTCACGGACGGGCCCTATTCTCAAATTGCCATCTGGCTCTGAGAAAATCTATCCAGATTCATCAGATAACAATTCTTCGAACTTGGCACGTTCCGATTCAGAAAGTAGTGAAAGTTGAGCTTTTTCCAATTTTTAAAGCTATTATTTCAAACAATAATGAAAATTTCGTACCGATAGTTCACGACCGTATCAAGTCCCGTCTTGATATTAACGATCACCCGTGACTGAATAGGCGTTGACACCTTGCGACATTCTGCTTTTATGGAGTGTCCAAGATGCATTACGATGGGATTAAAATGGGACGATTGATTATACCCCAAAGAACTTACATTCGTCCGAAATTTGAAATCACCGAACTCACGCACAGTGAGGAAATCTGTTAATTTTTGTGTCAAAATCGTAGAACTTTTGACACAACTGACATATTTGAATAAAAAAAATTGGCAATGAAAGCCTAATCTCTACAGATTAAAGGAAAAATATAAAGAAACCTTTTAAAAATATTCTAACCTATAAAAAAAATCATCAAAGTTGAAATTTCAGCAAAGAAAGTTCATTTTTCTCATACAGCCAACACAAAAACAATAAAATTGATGTATTAATCGATGTAGCTTATGTATTTTTTCATGTTGATTACGAATCCGATGTGTAAGTTCATTAAAAAAAATGGCTAATTCAAAATGGAGGACCAAAATGTCAAAATGCTACGGACTTATGCTAATATGATTAAAATCTAAACAAAAATCATGTTTTAAATGTTTTTGTGGTCGCTGAACACGAATCTGAAAACCAAATTTCAAAATTCAAAATGGCGGATTCAAAATGGCGGACTAAATATCTGAAAATGCTTCGAATTAGGACAGAATACATGTTTTAAATGTTTTTGGGGTCGCTGAACACGAATCTGAAGACCAAATTTCAAAATTAAAAATGGCGGATTCAATATGGCGGAATAAATTAATGAAAATGCTTCGAATTAGGACAGAATACATGTTTGAATGTTTTTGGGGTCGCTGAACACGAATTTGAAATCAAAATATCAAAATTCAAAATGGCGGATTCAATATGGCGGACTAAATTAGTGATAATGTTTCGAATTAGGAGAAAACTCATGTTTTAAATATAAAAACTACGTCGCATCATCGTTTGCTATTAGCTTAAATTTCTTTACAGAAATCTTCTAAATTTGAATGGTAAGTTCTTCATTATTTGCCTTTTGTTGTTTATTGTTTTTAAAATCTGTCTTACAACGGAATACATACAAAGTAGGTCCATTTCTCTATTTTTAATGCCTTAAAAATATAACCATTCGAGTAATTTGAGATAAAGTTAAGTATAAACAGACAGTCGTTTCTTAAATAAGTTTAAAATTTATAAATACGTTCCTGACTTTTATATTTTAGAATGAATAATGAGGACTTTAATGACTTACCAAAACGTGGTCGTCCACATAAAAAATCAAAAATCAGCGTTAATTCCGGAAGGAAAACTCTAGCTATCGATAAAGGCTCTAAAAGTACCATGTATAGAGGAGCAAATGATATTGCATCATTAGCAAACAACAATGTTTCCTCTACTAAAAATCGCTTTAAGAACTGCTAAGAGAATGAGAACTTCCTCTGAAGAGAATGTTGATTCCTCGGAAGAAGATAAATCAGAATATAATAATGAATTAAATCGTCATTCAAATGAATAAGCTCTAGCATTTTATTTAGAAAATGATTACAGTCAGAGATCATACTCTAACCTAGTAATAGGCTCTCGACAACGAAATAGTTCGATATATCCTTGATATAAAAAATCTCTGAAGCAATGGTTCAATGTCAAACGCAGAATTACACATCTTCGGAATCAAAGTGTTTAGTATCTTTACAAAGTATTTTAAAAAAGACTTCAGAACGGCTTTGCGAGGCTGTAAGTCTGGAATGGCCAAAATCGACTTTAAAAAATTTGGAGCTTATGGTAATGATAGGGTTTGTTAGTTCAGGCGGGCATAGTAATCCACACCAAAATTTTGCAGACCTAGATCATGAAAATGTACATCCTCATCAATCTTTGTTTATCAGTCACATGATTGTAATACAATTAAAAGATTCTAAAACTAATGCTCATAGTTGGATAAACTCAACTCCACAAAGTATTCGGTTCTGTCGACCTTTGAGAATAGCAATGGGATATTTTCTTAAACTATCGTATCGTAAAAGCCTGCACTGATAAAAAGGATTCTTAACGTCAAATGGGATTCATTTGAGTCAATCTCGCCGCGCAATTACGAGCGGCGAAACACGCCGCGAGATTGACTCAATAGCTCAGCGAATTTGACTGAATGTCTTTAAGTCAAATACATAAGAAGTTGAGATGAATATAAATCATTTCATACAAGTACTTCTATTACTCTTTTAAACACACATTCTATTAAATCAATAAAATACGTAATTTATTCAATTATCGAATGACATTATCTCAAAGCAGTTTTTATTTATCGCAAAAAATTGTTTAATTCAGTTAAAAAATATATTTCATTGTAACTATATTACTTTTTATCCAAATAAAATGTTTATTTTTAGTTAAATTATATTTTTAAAGTCGACAACTATCTACAAAAGAAAGAAGGGTTTTATTAAAAGCCCAGTTACATACTTATATGTATATAATGTACATAGTCAAAGAATGAACTACGACTATGACTTTGTCGATGCAGCGTCGGGTTCTTATAAATCCTATAAGCAGAGTCTCCTGTGAGGTGAAGCGCAGCGCGCCCCTTGCGGACAATCAGTTGAAACTACAGCCTTTAGTTGCCAATCTCATGGTGTATTTGAGTCAATTTCATTTTAGTTTTATTCAAATATATTAAGGTTATTGCTTCAAACTCATAGTTTTTCATGAGAAACTCACAAGTTACTGATTCAGTTACATGGAATTTAATTTAATAAAATATTTTTTAAAGATAATATCGCTCTGTTTGTGGTTCAAGTAAACCCTGTTGATTGCTTCAACTACCGTGTTATTGAGTCAACTAGAATCCATTTGGCGCAATCGCAGATCGGCCAAATACGCGGCGAGATTGACATTATCTCACCATTTTTATCAGTGTGCAAACATGGGATCTCCGTAAAATAGTAAGATTAAAGTTTCGTTATTCCTTGAAGATAACAAAATGTCTAATACACTTTATTAAAAAATAATAATAAACTCAAATAAATTTAAAAATGAAAGAGATATTGATAATGAAAAGTTTATGTTCAACAATTTTCTTAAATGCAATATAAAATACGATTCTAATAAGTACTTAAAAATTAATAATATATTTTTAGATCAGTATAACGAAAAAAACAGTTAATTAAAAAAAATGTTTATGAAAAAATTGGTGTAAAAGTAGACCAGGTTTTATAAGGACATGGAACCATGAACACAGGCAACGTAGCGCGCAGATGCTTTAAGAATCCAGAGGAATTCGCTTCAGCCTTAGAAATTGACCCGCAACTAGTTAGCAATGTCTCCACAATAGTGCTTGCTTTTAAGAGCAAAATTTCTCTAGATTTAGAGCAACTTCATCGTTTTTGCATAGAGATATATCAAAAACATTACAACCTTATATCCATGGACAAGAATGTGTTCATCACTTCATAAATGACTGCAACACGAGTGCCAAATAGCCAAAGAATATCCGATACCTATGGTTTACTGTATTGAAAATGCATTGGAATCTTGGCATAAATTTAATAGGAAGAATATAAAATCTCATTCTCGTCAAAACAGTCGAAGCAATCGTATTTTAGACGTTTTTAACCGTGCAATTTATTAAAGTAATCCTAAAATCTCATTAATTTTAATCCATGAACGTCTGAAGGAAAATAAAGAAGACCTTCCCATTCAAGTTCAAGGATTTCTGCAAAAAAATGTAAACTGAAAGCAAACGATGCGATGTTGTTTCTATATTTGTTGTTCAGTTGATGTTCAGTTTCTATATTTAAAATAAATATTACACGTTAAATATAAAAATTTGAAGGTCAAGTCTTATTAAACAACTGCAAAAATTTTTAAAACATGTATTCTGTCCTAATTCGAAGCATTTTCAGATATTTAGTCCGCCATTTTGAATCCGCCATTTTGAATTTTGAAAGTTTCATTTCAGATTCGTAGTCAGCGACCCCAAAAACATTTAAAACATGTATTCTGTCCTAATTCGAAGCATTTTCATTAATTTATTCCGCCATATTGAATCCGCCATTTTTAATTTTGAAATTTGGTCTTCAGAATCGTGTTCAGCGACCCCAAAAACATTTAAAACATGTATTCTGTCCTAATTCGAAGCATTTTCATATATTTAGTCCGCCATATTGAATGCGCCATTTTGAATTTCGAAATTTTGTTTCCAGATTCGTGTTCAGCGACCCCAAAAACATTTAAAACATGATTTTTGTTTAGATTTTAATCATATTAGCAAAAGTCCGTAGCATTTTGACATTTTGGTCCTCCATTTTGAATTAGAAATTTTTGTTAATTGATTTCCTCACTGTGCCACGGGTCTCTGGGCCTTTCCAGCAATAAAACATGATATTTACCGATATGAAACCCCATAAAGGATGCAAAATAATATTGAAATCAATTTGTTTCCTTAATTTAATCAAATTTTTAGAAGAATTGAATTCTTCAATATTTTAATGAAAATAACAGTATTAATTAATAATTTATCTTAAACAAAGTAATTAAATCTTATTTTAAATTATTACACTGTTACAAAAAATGACGAAGAAAAATTACTCTGAATTGGATCTAGCCTAAGTTATTCGTCATGAAAAACTAAAAAGAATGCGTATTAAATCCCCCCCCCCACCTCAAAAATTTCATTTTAGAGTCAAAAAAACAGTTTTTCTGCAATTTTTGTATAAAATATACTATTACTTCGTCATTTTTGGTCTGATTTTAAATTTTTTTTTAATTGAAAGCTGGAAAACAAGGATTTCTATACCTAATAGAAATTTTATGTTTCAAGTACAACTTACAGTAAAAAAAGAATAAAAAGTTGAAAAATTTTCAACTTTTTTAACGTTGTCAATGATTTACGAACCAATTTTATATGGAATAATTTTTTCTGTGCTAAATTATTTAAAGTGTATTTAATTCTGCGAAGAATGAGCCTTTTTAAACTAAATTGGTGATAAATTGACTGAGTTATTGCATTTTTTGTCTTTACTTTCGCAGTATTTTTCGGGAAAATTAACGTTCAAAAATATTGGTGACATTTTTAATTTTCAAAATTTTACCGAAATTTATTAAAATAAGTATAAAAAAGTTGTTAGATGATGATGAGTACCACTTGCAACAATTAAAGAAGGAAAATAAAAGAAAGTACTGTTTTTTGCTGATATAAAATACTGCAAAAGTAAAGACAGAAAATGCAATAACTCAGTCAATTTATCACCTATTTAATTCAAGAAAGCTCATTTGACGCAGAATTAAATACACATAAAATAATTATCACAGGAAATATCATTCTAAATAAAATTGGTCTGTAAATCATTGCCAAATTTAAAAAAATTTTAAAAAATTGACCATTTTCCTACTTTTTACTCTTTTTCTACCGTAAATTTTACTTAAAACATAAAATCTCTATTAGGTATAGAATGCCTTGTTTTTCAGCTTAAAATTTAAAAAAATTTGAAATTGGACTAAAAATGACGAAGAAACAGTATATTTTATACAAAAATGTCAGAAAAACTGTATTTTAGCTCAAAAATGAAATTTTAGGTATAGGGGGGGGGGGGGGATTTAATAGACATTATTTTTGTTTTTCATGATTAACAACTTAGGCTAGGTGCGATTCAAAGTAATTTTTTACTGTCACACAGTGTTGTGTCGTTAATATTTCCATCTCGTTCATTACTAAAAATGCTATGCGTTGAAAGCGATAGATATGTAATAAGCGATCTATGCGAATTAAAAAATAATATTTCAAAACCTTAAAAATGTTTTCTTGTTATTAAGGGGTTAAACCACTCTAGAACATAAAAAAGGCCTAATTTTAATAATTTTTTTAAAGAAAAGTTTAAAAGTTATGAAAAATATGTTTAAATATATCTTGATTAGGTACACTTAAAAGAGAAAAAAAATGTACTTCATTAATTTTTTTCTTTTTACATATCAGATCTATAGGTACGTGATGGAAACCGTTTTTGAGGGGAATGACCTCGCGGCCGGAAAGGTTTTTGCTACAATTTTCATTCCAGAATAAAAAACAAATTTTTTTCTATTTTTACATCTCACCCTACCGATACAAACTCACTGGAAAACTCACTGGCGAAAATCACTGAGTTTTTTTGAGCTATTTCAATGCGTTTTCAGATAGTATTTGAAACATTTACTCATTCAAAACTTATTGGGCCTTTTAAGTCTGATTTATGGCAATGGGAAATTCCACTGGAAACCTTCAAAAGGTAAAATTAATTTCTTGGGCACTTTTGCGATAAAAATAATGTTTATTTATTTTAACATTATATTTTTTTTAATGAACTTAAACTATTTTCATGATTTTATTATGTTTACTACATATCCACTGAACTATAATACTACTGGAACAAGTACAGCGCTACAAAAGCGGCATAGAGAGAGAGTTGTGAAGGGGCATGTTGTTTTTTTTTGTACAGTCCGCTTGAGAAGTTTGCTTGTGCCAAACACTCACAACACGCAAAACTGACCAACGCATTAGTTTTAAAGTTTTAGCATTCACTGAAATGACGCGTTCTGCGAGAGAGAAATCATGCCCCTCCATCTATCTGTCTCACAGCCGCTGCTTTCCTTCAGCTCAACATGCGTGGTGCCTATTCCAGTAGTATTATAGTTCAATGTACATATATCCCTTTGACTTTGATTTTAAAAATGATATCAATTTTAACGTAATATTTATGGTTTACGAAATACATTATTATTTTTTTAAAATATAAAATTGTCACAATAAATTTTAGATATTTGGAATCGTAAAGTATTACATATTCCAAATTTTTCAATTAAAAATTTCAAATAATTAAATTGGAGAAATTTCAAGTCATAAAATATTAGGGTTCAAAAATCATTAGCTAGGGTAGCAATAGACATGGGGATTATAATGGATCCTTGCTTTAACAGTAGATTTCCAAATCTTTTGTCATTTAAGTTTTTTTTAAAAATTTGTACTACTAAATTAAAATTATAATCAATAAAATACTTAAAGACTAATTAATTATTAATATATATGTTATAGACATTTATATTTTTTATAGAAAATAACAATTGCAAAAACTAATATTATAATTCATAAACAATAAAATTAATTAATAATTTTAAATCATAATTAGTTTTTTAATTAATATTATTCTCTGTAAATAATTATATTGTTATATTTTTGACACAATTTTTATTATAGGTATATATACTCGCATAATGTAGATTGAATTTTCAGAAAAATATTTTTTTAAGAAATCTACATAAAAATATATGTTTAATAAAGAGCCACAGATGGTTTGTGATAATATAATTTCAATTTCTTTTGAAACTAAATTTAAAAGAACTACCTGAAAACGGGCAATAAATTTTGACCTGGCCTGAATGTAGCAATAAACCCTAGTGCGCCAGTAGCTCACTGGGCCAGTCAGCTTCCAATAATTTTTCTGTGGTTTTCTATCGGTAGGGCAAAAGCTAGAGAAAGACGTAGGGGATTTTTGTTTTATCAATTTTTGCAAAAATCGTGAACACTTTAAGAAAACACTGAGTTTTTTCCTAAAAAATTAAGAACTAAATTGTTTATAACTACATAAATATGCAAGATAAAAAAATCCCTACGTCTTTTTCTAGATAATGTTGCTTGAAAGATACTCTCAAAATTTCAAATCAATCGGTAAAGAATTGAGCGAGTTATGTTTCCGGCCGTCTCGAAAAATGTTGTTTTAAGAAAAATGTGTTGGAAGAACTTCATTTTAGGCGGGTAAAATTAAGCAGTTCTTGTAAATTTTTTTTGTGGAAGAAAAAGCAAGAGAATAATAATATTACAGGATGTTATTAGACATGTCTTGAAGTAAAACAAAATATTTTTCATTTAAAAAAAATTTCAAAATGGCGGCACTAAAAACGTTCTCTTGAAGCATGTTATGTATGATGATTTTGTAGCACACAGCTTGACCGTCTAGAAGTTGAATTTAGAAAAGATATATACTAAATTCATCTTTTTCCTCTTATTTTAGAAGGTTTAAAGTATCTTTTAAGCCAATAAAAAGAAATTAATTTTCGAAAATTCTAGAGTGGTGTAAACCCTTAAATGTAAAAGAGAATTTTTCCCAATAGGCTTGATATACCCACTAAGATGTTGTAAAAGTCTGAATAATTTTTTGTTTGAAAATGAAAAAAAAACAAATATTAAAACTTAAAAGTTTTAAAATTTGTCCATTTGCTTAAACAATTAATTTTTTAAACAATTGAATTGAACGATGCTCCGCGATAGCGATTAAAGACGAAAGTAACGTCCTGTTGCTCGCCACGATACGCTTCATATCCAAAAAGTAATAGATATTTTAACGATATCTTTTAGTATATTACATATTACATATTACATATTAGTATTGTTTTGTATTATCACAGAACGTAGAGTTTAATTTGATTTAAAATTCGGGAAATAAAGGAAAGAACATGTGGACTGTATTTATAATAATTACTGATAGGAAGTTAGTTTCCAATGTTCATTTATTAATATCAAATAAATGATTCGAGGTACAAAATTCGCTTGCTCAAGCGACGGTTCGAGCCTAACTGACAAATTCTGCCTTTAAGGTCATTTACCAAGATCAAGAGACAGAAGTCTCTTATTTACAAGATTCTTTGAATCGCCAGAAAAATAAACTTAAAGATTAGGAAACTATTTTCAAATATAAATTGAACGAATAAGAAAATAAAATTACAAAATTATAAAACTAAGATTTCTAAACATACTCCCACACTTTGCAAGATCTTAATGAGATTGCAAAACAACACACATTAAACAGAATTAAAATTCATTTTAAGTTTCAGAAGTTACAGGTAAAATACATAATTTAGTAACGGGTCGAACATACTGCGATTTCGCAGTTTTTACTGTAGCGACGCGAACTATTCCATCTGAACCTGGAGTACAGTTAATTATTCTACCAAGCTCCCATTTAGAGGGAGGTAAATTATCATTTTCAATCAAGACCAACTTACCTAATGATAAGTTAGGCAACTTAGAAAACCATTTATTTCGCTGCTGTAACGAAAACAAATAATCTCGTGACCATTTTCGCCAAAAATTCTCTAAAAGTCTTTGATAGACTTGCCAACGTGACAAACGATTTTCTTTAAAGTTTAAAACAGATGGAGATGGAATAGTTGCTAAAGAAGTTCTGACTAGAAAATGTCCCGGAGTTAAATAATCAAAAGAGTCAGGATCATCGCTAAGCGGAGCAATGGGCCTGGAATTCAAACAAGCTTCTATCTGCGTTAATAAAGTGACTAATTCTTCGCTAGTTGGAGTAAAATTTCCTAAAATTTTTCGCAAATGTGCTTTAACACTTTTGACTCCTGCCTCCCAAAGCCCTCTAAAATGAGGAGCTGCAGGAGGCATAAAATGCCAAGTCGTGCCATTCGTAGCGATATAAGCAAATAAATCTTTATCTTTACACATTGATTTGAAAGTTGACGATAATTCGCGATCAGCACCTTCAAAATTTGACCCATTGTCACTGTAAACATCGCTAGGAATGCCTCGACGTGAACAAAAACGTTTGAACGCAGCCAAAAAAGTTTCGGTAGTACAATCATGAACCAATTCTATATGGATAGCACGAGTGGACAAGCAAACAAAAAGTGCAATATAAGCTTTATGCGATTTGTTTCCCCGGCCAGACTGATTGCGAACAGAAATTGGTCCAGCATAATCTACACCACTGTGTGAAAAGGGCCTCGAAGGTGTACATCTCACCGCTGGAAGATCCGCCATGAATGGGGCTTTACACTGAGCCTTGAAACGTGTACAAATTACACAGTTATGAATAGTTGAATTAACTATGATCTGGCTCCTAATATCCAAAATTTTTTCCTTAGAGTTCCCAATGTTAATAGAGAACCGGCATGTAATAAATTTAAATGGAACTGTAATATAATCAGATTTGCAATTTTACCTTTTGGTAAAATAGCAGGATGTTTTTGATCATGAGATAAGTTTGCGTTTTTTAGCCTCCCTCCTAACCTTAGAATTTGAGAGTCATCCAAAAATGGATTAAGCCTTTTTAACTTAGAATTCGATTGAGTTTCGCTGCCATATGAAATATTTTTTATTTCAGTAGCGAATTCTTGTTTTTGAGCATACCCTAAGAGATAGAAATCTTATCACTTTTTATCTTTTCTTATCCCTGTTATAGAAAGAGATGCAGAAAAGCTATCATTTTCAAACTCGACTCTATATCTCCTTATATCTTTCTATCGACCCCAATCTCTTTCAATCTCTACCTTAATCACGATGACCAGCTTATCGCCATTAATCGGCTTTTTCCTATAACTTTTAATCTCTATCTTTACCATCCTATACCTTTTTATTGCCTCCAATCTCTTTCAATCTCTACCTTAATCATAATGACCAGCTTATCACCATTAATCACCTTTTTCTTATAACTTTCAATCTCTAATCTATACCTTTCTATCCAGTCCTATCCCTACCTTAATAGATATAGCGAGTAATCGCTTTTAATCACCATTTTCTATAACTTTCAATTAATTTCTAATACCTTCATATTATTTCCAAATCCCACCTGAATGAACATGATGAGCTTTCCCTTTTAATTACTTTTCATCAATACTTTTCAATAACCTATAACATATCTACATATTTTTTGCTATTCCACTCTAACCAACATCATCAGTTATCGCTTTTAATCACCTTTCTTCTATAACTTTTAATCTTTCACCTATCACCTACTATCCCTTCCTATCCCTTCCTATCTCTTTCTATCTCTTTTTATCCCTTTCTATCTCTTTTTGCTATTCCACTCTAACCAACATCATCAGTTATCGCTTTTAATCACCTTTCTTCTATAACTTTTAATCTTTCACCTATCACCTACTATCCCTTCCTATCCCTTCCTATCTCTTTCTATCTCTTTTTATCCCTTTCTATCTCTTCCTATCCCTTTTAATCTCTTTCTATCCCTACTTAAACTTTCCCATCACCAACTGAAAGAAGATGATTACTCACTAGATTACTGAAAGTAATGAAAGGAAAGTGATTAAAAGCGAAAAATGATCATGTTAATACAGGTGGGATAAGAAAATATAAAAAGGGATAGAAAGGGATAGAAAATGATAGAAAGTGATAGGTCAAAGATAAAAAGTTATTGAAGGAAAGTGATTAAAAGCCATAAACCGATAATGCTGGTTAAGAAAAGAATAGCAAAAAATATGTGTATATGACATAGGTTATTGAAAATTATAGATGAAAAGTGATTAAAAGGGAAAGCACATAGTGTTCATTCAGGTGGGGTTTGGAAATGATGTAAAAGGATTAGACATTAATTCAAAGTTATAGAAAAAGATGATTAAAAGCGATAATTTGCTATGTCCATTGAAGTAGGGATAGGGCGGGATAGAAAGGTATAGATTAGAGATTAAAAGTTATAAGAAAAAAGTGATTAATGGTGATAACTGATCATTATGATTAAGGTGGAGATTGAAAGAGATTGAAGGCAATAGAAAGGGAAAGGATGGTAAATATTAAAGATTGAAAGTTATAGGGAGAAGGTGATTAATGAGGAAAACTGATAATTATGATTATGGTGGAGATTGAAAGAGGTTTGAGGTCAATAGAAAGGGTTAAGAAGGTATAAGAAAAGATAAAAAGTGATAAGATTTCTATCTCTTTATTTCCAGTATGGATCTCCAAAAATATAAATACTATGTGGGATAGAAAAAGATAGAAGATGAAGATTAAAAGAGATGGGAGTAAGAGTGATAAAAGGCAGTCAAGTAAAGGAGTGATCTGTAGTGTATCGTTCGTTAGCTCAGTTGGTAGTGTGCTTAGGTTAATGCGCACGAGGTTAGGGGATCGCTTTATCATAGCTGACGATTTTTCAGTATTATACGCGTTAAATATCAGATTAATTTCAGTATATATAGATATATACCATATAAAATAACGAAAGCAATTGGGTATTTAAAATGGTAGATAATCGAAAAGATAGATGGAGATTAAAATTTTAAATAAGAGGATAGAAAGGGGATAGAACCGGATACATATTCAAAGCGAATACAGAAAAGGTATAAAGAGGTAGAAGTTTAGAGATAGAAAGATATTGTGTTTTGGGAATGCAAAGTAGATATATGGAAGGGATAGAAAAAGTGTAATCTCTTCGTATCCTTACATTTCTTTCCCTTTTTATCTTTTTACTCTTAGCAGGGTATCTAATCCAAAAATCTGAAGCAAAACAAATTTCCTTTGCAGTAAGAAACCCTCTTATAACTTCGCGTTTACGTATAGCATTTATAAAACGAAAAATATATGCTGTGACTCTTAATAAGCGAGCCCAAGAAGAATAACGATCTAAGAGGTCCCACTGTATTATAATAGAATGAACATTCACGGATTCTCTTTGCTCAGGGATTTCCTGAACAACTGCTTTTTCTTTAGGCCAACAATCTGAAGACGAGGATAGCCATTCAGGACCTCCCCACCACAATAAAAATTGAGACAACTCAGATGCTGATTGGCCACGCGAGGCACAGTCAGCTGGATTCTCTTTAGATGGGACGTAGCCCCAAATCGCTTTTGAGATAATAGTTTGAATAAGAGAAATCCTATTCGCCACAAAAACTGTCCAATAGATAGGTTGTTTCTGAAGCCAACATAGGACTATCATAGAATCGGTCCAACAATAAAGTTGAGCATCCTGAACTTGCAAAATAGTTTAAAAGGAAGAAATAATCTTTGACAAAAGAGTAGCTGCACAGAGCTCTAAACGCGCAATGCTTAGAGTTTTTATCGGAGCAACTTTCGTCTTAGCAGCAATTAAACTTACATGAATTTCTCCTGTTAAAGTAACAACGCGCAAGTAAACAACAGCTGCATAAGCTAATTTTGATGCGTCACTAAATCCATGCAATTCTATAGAGCGAACATTATAACCCAAATAAATAAATCTAGGAATGGAAATTTTAGAGATTGATACTAAACTTTCTTGAAATTTATTCCAAGTGAGTAATATTTCTTTCGGTAAGATATCATCCAACGATAATTGTAGTAACCACAATGATTGTAACAAAACTTTAGCCTGTATAACGATTGGACTTACCCAACCCAAAGGATCGAACAATTTTGCAACACATGATAGTACAGATCGCATAGTTGGAGTTTCAAGATTTGGAATCTGCACTTAAAAATTAAAGCAATCTGAACCAGGGTCCCAAGAAATACCTAAAATATGAATATTTACATTTTGCTTATTTGAAAAATCTATTGCCAAACTATGCTCACTTTTTTGTAAACCTTGTAATAATTCTGGGGAATCGCTCGACCATTTTTTGAGAGTGAAACAAGCCGATGAAGTTACCTTTATAACTTGATCTCTTATCTTTCTCGCCAAATTTAAATCTTCGGCTCCTATAAATACGTCATCAACATACGTGTCATGTTCGAGAATTGGAGCAACAAGAGGATAATTTTTAGCTTCATCTTTCGCTAATTGCTGAATCACTCGGTTAGCAAGATATGGTGCACAAGTCGTGCCATAAGTGACCGTATTCAGCTCATATATTTTCAGGGATTCGGTAGGATAGTCTCTCCAAAAAATGTTTTGAAATATTCTATCATCAGCAGCTACTAATATCTGACGAAACATTTTTTCAACATCAGCTGATAAAACATAGCGATGAGATCTCCAACGTGTTATAATAGAAAATATATCATTTTGGAGTTTAGGTCCTACATGCAAGATATCATTCAGCAATTTACCATTTGACGTGGGAGCGGAAGCGTTAAAAACTACACGTAGTTTTGTCGTAGAACTAGATTCACGTATAACAGGGTGATGTGAAATAAATACGCGGAAAGAATTTTCTACTTGAGAAGAATCAAGAAGAGTCATGTGACCTAGTGACTCATATTCATGCATAAAATCAGAATATGATTTTTTAAGTTCCTTTTTTTTCTCAAGGCTTTTCTTCAATCTAAGAAAAGATGAGAGCGCTATTGATTTCGATTCTTTAATTTCAGTAATCGGTTTGCGAAATGGCAAATGTACACAATATTTACCATCTTGCCCCCGAGAATGCGTAGCATTAAAATGTTTCTCACATTCTTCATCATCTTTAGAAAAATAAGTAATAATGGGAGGTTCTTCAATTTCCCAAAATTGACGTAAAGTCTTATCAAGAGAAGGGTCATAAGCGTGATGCACCTGAATAGAAAAAGAATTCGAATTGACAGTTGATAATGGTCCAGAAAGAATCCATCTAAAAACCGACAATTGAGCAGTAAGTGAACCTAAAATACCATGTCAAATACCTTCGCGCAATAAATTTCCATAAAGATCACCTCCAATCAGAAGATCTATTTTATCATAAGAATAAAATTCTGGATCTGCAAGACACGGTGCGCCTTAACCAGACTCAACCCAAAAGTCCTTGCTCAGTAAAAGTTTTTTTTTCCCGTGAAAGTATATGAAAAATGGAAACTTTTCTTACAAAAATCAAAATAATCTGTGGAGCTGTTTTTGAGAACGGTCCCTTTGAATATTTCTAAAATTAAAATATAATTTTTTTAAAAAATTTTAAACATATATTCATAATAATTAATAGAATTATTTATTATTTCAATCTTCTTAAACTTAAATTTGTCTTATATAATAAATAGGTAAAATTACAAATAAAAAGTTTTTTGTTAATATGTGACCTGGACAGTGAAAAAGGGGCTAACTTGTCAAAAAAGCGTTTTTCATTTTTTTTACGATTCTAATAGATTTCGCGACGCTTTTTCACGTATTGTAAATCAAAAAAAAAATTTTTAGCACGAAGCCCCTTTTTCACAGTCCAGGTCACATATGACTTTAATTCGTTCAATTATTATTTATTTCGATATCTGATTTAATAATACGCTCTACATTAAAGATGAAGACTGTTGTAGGCACAAGTTGCTCGTAAGAGTTTTGCAAAATATTCAGGATGCTTCTTTGCAACTTTGTGTTGCTCCCAAATTCCGTTAAAATCATGGTGAACCGATTCCATTGCTTGTTCGCTAAAATACCTGAGACCCATGTTTTTTATTTCGCAAAACTGACTAACATGAAAAAAAACTGCGTGTACTTTTGAAGTAACCGAAATTTCTAACAGCAGGTAACTTACTTTGAAAGCATTTATACAATTCTTATAATCAGAACTCAACTTATTTCCAAAACACGAAGTAACTACGTTTTTGAAATCATTAAATACTCTGACATACTGTAAGATTCCAATGTTTTTTTGCGAACGTAAAATATCTACACTATCCTGTAAATAGTGTTACACTATCCAATAGTTTTTTACATGAATTGCCTTTGAAAGCTGGTCTGCCATGAGTTATTTCCCGCTCAACATGACACGCACTTGCCCAAGCCAAAGATTCATTCTCAAATTCATTCATCATCTTTGAATACAACGTGTTGACGATACCAATCATTAAATGTAACTCGGGTGGAGGAATAATCTCGAGAAATTTTTTACTTTTACTTGTGTCAAAGAGGGGTGGATGAATACAATTTTTGAATTCTTTCGCTTTAGCTTTTGAGGCCCCTGCTTTGATCCAAGCTTTATAATATTGCAGTGTATTCCCAACAGTTCTATACGTGTTACAAACATCGAGTTCATCTTTTTTTGCGAAACAATAAGTACACGGATATTGACTGCTATGTGCCATAAGCCCTGTTAATATATTCGCTAATTTCAAATCGGTTGCTATTGTACAATCAAAAGAGCTAACATCCAAAACCGACCATAACTGCGCAACATTTTCATAGTTCTCTTGCGTTTTTGGAGATATTGCTAACAAAAACAATTTTTTTACACTACTGTCTTTAAATTTTTTTGCAGCAATACCATCTTCATACTTGCGACGCTTACTCTCACTGTGCTCTTCAAAATCATTTCTTGTTTGAATTGAAAGGCAGATCTTCAAAAAGCCCCCACCACCATCTATGCCCAATTTTAGATGAGTCTGCTCTTTACTGCCTCCACTTGAATTAAAATCAATTTGTCTTCGGTTGTTGACAAACGAAATGAACGTTGGAACATCTTTGCAATATACCGCCGACTCAGTAGCGTCAGAAAAAGTGTTACCCTTTTTATTCATAAATGGAAATTCTTCATAACTAAAGAAATCATCGACAATGTGAGTTTTTTGCGCAAGTTTCAATTTTAAACCAGTTTCTACAATTTTTCTATTTTTTGTTGCAGTGCGCAAAGCAGAAGCAATTCCAAACACTGCTCGATCACTCAAACTCAAATCCGTTTTGATTTTCGACATGTCCTTTACAGAAAGTAAAGGTTTTTGAAAACATGGTTTTTTTTTTGTCTATACCTACTTTGAAGGTTAATGGCTGTCCACCGCGACTTTGAATTAAACTTAATTCGGAATCTCCAGTCTCAGAAATTTTTTCTTTAAGAACCATTGAAACTAATTGACTTTGCTTTGTAGGTGGCATACTTTTTACACAAGTTGATAATGTTTCCAACAATGAAGTTTCATTGCAAGCGTGGGATTTTCCTTTTCCAACTATAGAGTAACATTTACTGCAACGTTTTTCAACACTGGATTTATCATTTGACTGACCTATTAACCAAAAAAGTGTTGTAAAATACATCGAACAAATAAATTTTTTTTTTCAAATTTTTTTAGACTTACTCGTTATTTTTTCACTATAAAATGCACAAAATTTAGCAGGTACACTGCGAGCTATTTCGCAAATTTTACAATCACAATTTAGATTACTTTTAGATCTGGTTTCAATTCGTTTAAACATTAAAAAATCTGGCAATTTTCGTTTTTCATTTTCCTCTGTTCGATATATATTTCTTCTGCATGTGCAACATAATGCTCCAGGTAAATTTTTATCGTCAACATAGTTTTCATACAGATTCTCAAATTTAATTTTTAGTGTTTTCGTTAATGGAAACATCTCTTTTTTTTTGCAAAAGCATAATAAACAATTAGAGAAATATCTTTAACAATTACCTGAGCTTCTCCAGCCAAACTCGTTAATAAATACTGGAATCGTTCAATATCCGAAAGCGAGTTATCGTCAATTATAAGTGATTTAAACAATTCTCTATAATACAACCAGTCAGTATAAATTCCGGAAAATACAGGAATAGTGAGATCTGGCTTCTTCAATCTTGGGCGATGAGACATTTCTGAATTGGTGGATGAGACCTTTTGTTCTGGTAACTTTTCACAGAGAAAATCAAAAGCTTCTTCATATGAGGATTCTGAAGCAAAATATTGTTTCTGCTTGAAGTAGGGTAGTTCCGCATCTTCTTCTTCCACATACTGTAATTCGAGAGAAATGTTTAATTGCCTACATTTCTCCCAATGGATTTTGAGTTCATTTAAACGTTCTCTTAACAACTGAGGAGAAAAACATTTTCTTAACTTGAGACGTGGAACTATATTTTGAATCTGACTTATTATAGATTCTTGTTCCAATAACAATTTTGCTAAATTGCGTTTAGGAGGCATATTGCTTATGAACTTATAGTTTCGTTCATTGAGCAGGAAAACAGTTGTCAGTGAGACGTTAGAAATGCGAATAACTTGCTAAGAGAAGTCACGCTAAGAGAGAGAAAGATTGTCTTGGAAAAGAGAACGATGTAATCATTGACGAGGTGACGAAGAGATAACAGGGGCTTTCCGACACAAGTCTCTCTCTCGTAATGATAAGAGAGAAACCAAGAAATTAAAGAGAGAGATTGGATTTAGAAAAGTTAGGCTCGAATTCAACTTTAGAATATAGTGCAAAGCAAAGGCAAGTAAAGAGAGAGAACGAGACTGAATATGACTGAGAAGGGGCTTGAAGCGAGAACACTGACATGTTCGACAATGTGAAAAGAGAGAAAGAGTAATTCTCGAATACCTTATCTCCTTAATGTGTAAGAGAGAGAAACTGAGTAAAAAGGGTTCAATATTCCTTTTTATTGGTTTTTTCTCATGTCAAAGAGTCACTTATATCACCAACAGCACTTTAAATTGTTGTTAGAACTTCACTTGCACTTTGCACTAACTTTTCCCGAATTTCACGAGATTTTGAGTCGAATATATCCGGCTCGAAGGACCAAATGTTTTGTATTATCACAAAAAGTAGAGTTCAATTTGATTTAAAATTCGGGAAATAAAGGAAAGAACATGTGGACTGTATTTATAATAATTACTGATAAGAAGTAAGTTTCCAATGTTCATTTATTAATATCAAATAAATGATTCGAGGTACAAAATTCGCTTGCTCAAGCGACGGTTCAAGCCTAACTGACAAATTCTGCCTTTAAGGTCATTTACCAAGATCAACAGATGGAGGTCTCTTATTTACAAGATTCTTTGAATCGCCAGAAAAATAAACTTAAAGATAAGGAAACTATTTTCAAATATAAATTGAACGAATAAGAAAATAAAATTACAAAATTATAAAACTAAGATTTCTAAACAAGTATTTAGAAGTAACATATGCTGGATATCGTAAGAGTATCTTAAAAATAACTTAAAAATATCCAACGGATATCCTCAAGACATCCTTAGGATATCCAGAAGATGTACTTATGATAATTTTAAAATGGATATTCTCTCAGGATATCCACGAGTTATGCTTAAGATATGTTCAGGATATTCATCTGGAATTTTCAATATCCTGAAAATATCCTGGATATTTTCCGGGAAGGCAGAAATCCATCTGATATCTGACGGTTATCCTTTTGTTATAAGGGAAAATAAGGAAAATACAAAGTAAACTCTCAAAGCAAAATGATGGCAATCAAATATCTGATTGATTTCGTAGGATTCAATAGGATACCCTAAACATGTCCCTGAAATATCCTTAGACATCCTTAGAATATCCAGTGGATATTGAAATTAACGCTCTTCCTGATATCCTGAAAAAATTTTGGTAAGGATATTTCACATTAAAAATTAAATATTTATGGGATATCTGGTGGACATCCTGCGGATATCCATTTTAAAATCATCATAAGGACATTTCCTGAAAACCCTAAAGATATTCTAAGAATATTCATAGGATATGCCTAAGATATTCTAAGGATGTTCCTAGAATAACATAAGGATATTTGCAAAATATCCTCAAGATATTCTTAAAAGTAACCTACAATATCATAAGCATATTCCCATAATATCCTATGGATATTTCTAAAAAATCTCAAAGATATATTCTTCAAAATTCTCAAGATATCAAGTTTCAATTTTTTTGTTTCTTGATTCGAAACAATAAAATAAATCAACAAATTGATTAGAAAATAGATTTATTAGAAATAGGGAGTGACAAAAGTCGCTTCCTCGTGATCTTCTGGTTTTTAAAAAATAGCTAAATATTACTTTTCGTTAGAAAAATTATTTATAAATATAATTTGCAATAAATAAACGAAAACATAACCCGGTTTCACTTTTATGTTTTTACTAATTCGACCTTTGAAAATGAAAGAATCGAGAAACGACAAATTTAAAATCAGTCGAGGATTAGGTCCCTGACATAACCTACTGAATGAAATAATTTTCGTTCTCAGTTTCGATTAGCTTTCAGGACGTTGGAACCCGAAAACTAAGAGTGGCATAAAAACACTTTTTCTTTATTTGCTCGAAAATTTCCCTTTTATGAATTTTTTTTAAAAACACTGGACACTTTTTCAAAAAAATGGCTATGGTAGACAAAAGTATTTGAGATAAGGAATTTTTTAAACATTTGTTTTATGTAAACAAAGGTGCCTACGAGCGTCAAAATTAACTCCCGTTTTGACATTGCAAGATTATTCGTAAAAGATGGCAGCCGCCATCTCACTTGAGGCGCATGTCACGTAAGCCCGTGCCCAGCTGACGTGCGGCGGCCATCTTTTACGGAAAATTTTGCAATGTCAAAACGGGAGTTAATTTTGACGCTCGTAGGCACATTTGTTTGCTTAAAACAAATGTTTAAAAAATTCCTTACCTCAAATACTTTTGTCTACCATAGCCCTTTTTTTGAAAAAATGTCCAGTGTTTTTAAAAAAAATTCATAAAAAGGAAATTTTCGAGCAAAAGAGGAAAGAGTGTTTCCACGCCACTCTCAGCTTTCGGGTTCCAACGTCCTTAAAAATACCACAAATCCAATAATCTTTATACAACAAGTTTACTACAGGTAATCCTGTAGTATATCAGTAATATTTCTATAGTGTTTTCTGTAGTATTTCATAAAAGTATTTCTGTAGTTGGGTTTCGTAAGGGTACAATGAAAAAAATGATTCTGTAATTTTGCCACTATAGAAATAGGAGCGTTTATTACCTACTTCTACACTAACATTTTTACATATTTTACGGATTTTACGCTCAGAGTTGGGAATAAAACTTTAACCTTATGTAAAATTCCTAATGCTTGTGTCAAGAAGACTAGAATAAGGAGGTGAAATTGGGCAGTTTTGCCAAAGGGAACGATGGCGCGGTAAGCAGGCCACGGGAAGGCGCGTCTGTTAGTTGGGGCTTTCCTCCGTTTACGAAATTGAGTATTCTGCGCACACTGACACACGTACGGTGATAAAAAGGTGGAAATGAACAGCTGTGGAGGCTGTTTACAAATGTCGCTATTTGCTTAGTTACGAGCGTGACAGTTTTATAAAGAAATGTTTTAAGAAACAAGAAATATTTTTCAATATTTCTGTGGAGTTAAGTCTTAAAGGATCTTCAATAAAGTGTCTACTACAGATGAATAATGATTTTTTAACACGATTGCCCTTTTCTTTTTTTAGGTTATCCCCAATAACTTCAAGCCACAAATGTTGGAATTCCTTAATAGATAAATCATTTTCTATTGTATTACCAAATTTTAGGACAAAATGAAGATAGAAATCTTTTGATCACTTCTATATTTTAATACCTATTCAAAAAAAACTTACCTCATTTGATGGAAAGCAAAATATATGCGATCTATTTTCCTTAGCATTTCTTTCATTTATCAAACAACTTTTTACACAACAAACTTTAACCATTTTTAAGCTTCAGTTTTCAAAAAACAAATTACAGTAATTTATTTATTTTCCATACATCCTTATATATCTGTAGGACAAAAGCAAGAAAAGAAACCGGCAAAACAAAATCAACACAACGTTTCTAACCTAGAAAAACATCCGCTTAAATTCAAATATATTATGTATATTTTGTTTATGTGTAAGTGTGCGCAGAATACTCGAACTCGTATCTGAGGAAAGCCCCAAACGAAAAGATGCGCCCACTGGTGGCCTATTACCATGGATACCCCCTCCACACTCATTTCACCTTCTTATTCTAGTTTTCTTGGCTTTTGTAAAATTACAGAATAGAAAATTTGCCGGTTATAAAATAAATATAAGTTTTAGAAATTCTAATATGAAAATGAATTATGAGTTTTATTGTGAAATTATAATGAAGCAATGTAAAATAAATAACATATATAATTTCACAAAATTTTGTATTTATCGTTTTAAACTTTGGCACTGCACCTGAACTTAACCTCAACCTTATGAAAATTTTCGAAAGATTCTGTCGTTTCTTTGCGACAAAAGGGAGAAAAAAAATGTTAATTTATGAATTCAAACAAAGTTGAATTTCTTTTTATAAACAAATGCCCGTAGACAGGCAAAATAGCTACATATAACCAATTCGTTTTAAAGAAATATTTAACAACGTTAACAATTGAAATGAAAACTACTTTAAGACGTAGCACAATTAGGTTTCTAATTAATCATTTTTGCTAAGAATTTTACATAAGAGGATTTTGGATAAATACATCAAACTGCAATATTTTCTTCAAGATAATAAAATTGAGATTATAAACAGCATTTTTACGTGCCTTTGTAATTTAACAGTTAATGGTGAATTTACTACTATGAAGGTAGGTGCTTTTATTACCTACTACCAAAGTAGTACATTCACAACCCTGAATGTACATTTACTGAAAAATGTAATATTACATTGGAGGCATTTTACGTGTAATGTCCCAAGCTCAAAATTAATTTCTTTCAAAAAAATTGAGACTTAGGAAATTTATTGTCCTATCTAGTAGTAATAAAACCCAAAAGAAAATTTTGCCTTTTTTGAAAAATTAAAGGGGGTAGAGGGGGGTCAATTTTGTCAAGTTTGCTTAATACCGTCTTCTTATTTAATTTTCTCTGTCTTGGCAGGTAATGAAAAAAATTTCTTCGAGTATGATTTTTAAAGGTTTTTTAATGCTCTTTTCATTGGTAAATTTTATTTTTTAATATTTTAAAAATTTGACCCTAATTTTTTATAATTAATATTTAATTTGCTATTTTCACCAAAATCGATTAGTTTAATTTTAAAATAAAGTATTGCAAACAAAAGCTGAAGTTTTTTCCTATTGATATAGAAATTTTTAGAATGCCTTTTTTTTGTTTTTAAGATATTAATTCTCAAAGAACGGATTGTGGCGCGCGGCGCGCCGCGACGCGGTCGCCTCGCTTCAGGCCGCGTCAGCTACTCACTCTTACCAAAAGCACTATTTTTGGACAAAAATATGCTGAAAACTCAAAAAGGATCCGCTTTTAACTTTCTTTTTTTTAAAATCTCGAGAATGTTTGTCCTACATCTCTGAACTGCTAAAAAATTAAGATTTTTTTTATTAACTGAAATAAATGTTAATAACATTAAAAATTGAAAACATTTTTTTTGAAAAAGTGACTTCAAGGTCCTTCGATTTCAGAAACTTTATATACTTATATAAATACACACAAAACTTATCAAAAGTATTTTTAAATGGTTCTTAGTTAAAAATAATCAACAATTTTCAAATTGATTAAACAATCTTAGTTAACATATTAATAACTTTAAAAATATTCATTCCTCAGATTCCGTTTCTTTTGTGAAATTAATAAATTACTATTTACTTTACTTACGTTTCGTGCCTTTGTAAAATTAATAACTATTGGCCTAGAATAATGAAAAAGTTAAAGAACGTTCACAAACATTTTTTAAATTGTTTAAACAATCTTAGTTAACAATTGAATATCTTCGCCATTTTTATTCACTTATATTTCGTTTCTTTTGTTTTTTTTGATGATCTTAAAGATGAAATAAAATTCTTTGCGTTTAGATTGCTTGAAAAACTGTAAGGAAATGGTAAAAAATTTATTTAAGGATAGTTACGAAATCGAAGCAACTTAAAATTCCGAGATTTTGTATTTGCTAACTAATATTTTTAACAAATTTTAAAATATTTTATAAGGACCAAAACTATTTTTAAAATCTGAACCAAAAATAATTATTTAAATTACTGAAAGAAGTGGAAATCTAAATAAAGATAACTTTCGAAGTTATTATTTATTAACTAAAATTTTTGGAACAATTTAAAGCAGTTGGTAAATATATAAACTACTTCATAAATTTAAATATAAATAGTAATTAATTAATTTCACAAAAAATCGAAATATAAGTGAAGAAAAATAGCGAAGATATTCAATTGTTAACTAAGAATGTTTAAACAATTTAATGGTTGTTAGTAAACATTCTAAACTGATATACATACTCGGCCAATAGTAATTAATTAATTTCACAAAAGAAACGGAATCTAAGGAAAGAAAACTTTCGAAGTTATTAATTTGTTAACTAAGATTGTTTAAACAATTCAAAAAATGTTTGTGAACGTTCTTTAACTTTTTCATTATTCTAGGCCAATAGTTATTAATTTTACAGAGGCACGAAACGTAAGTAAAGTAAATAGTAATTTATTAATTTCACAAAAGAAACGGAATCTGAGGAATGAATATTTTTAAAGTTATTAATTTGTTAACTAAGATTGGTTAATCAATTTGAAAATTGTTGATTATTATTAACTAAGAACCATTTAAAATTCTTTTGATAAGTTTTGTATGTATTTATATAAGTATATAAAGTTTCTGAAATCGAAGGACCTTGAAGTCACTTTTTCAAAAAAAATGTTTTCAATTTTTAAAAATTATTAACATTTATTTCAGTTAAGAAAAAAAATCTTAATTTTTTAGCAGTTCAGAGTTGTAGGACAAACATTCTCGAGTATTTTAAAAAAAAGAAAGTTAAAATCGGATTCTCTTTGAGTTGTCAGCAGATTTTTGTCCAAAAATAGTGCTTTTGGTAAGAGTGAGTAGCTGACGCGGCCTGAAGCAAGGCGACCGCGTCGCGGCGCGCCGCGCGCCACAATCCGTTCTTTGAGGATTAATATCTTAAAAACAAAAAAAAGGCATTCTAAAAATTTCTATATCAATAGGAAAAAACTTCAGCTTTCGTTTGCAATACTTTATTTTTAAATTAAACTAATCGATTTTGGTGAAAATAGCAAATTAAATATTAATTATAAAAAATTAGGGTCAAATTTTTAAAATATTAAAAAATAAAATTTATCAATGAAAAGAGCATTAAAAAACCTTTAAAAATGATACTCGAAGAAATTTTTTTTATTACCCGCCAAGACAGAGAAAATTAAGTAAGAAGACGGTATTAAGCAAACTTGACAAAATTGACCCCCCTCTACCCCCTTTAATTTTTCAAAAAAGTCAAAATTTTCTTTTGGGTTTTATTACTACTAGATAGGACAATAAATTTCTTAAGTTTCAATTTTTTTGAAAGAAATTAATTTTGAGCTTGGGACATTAAATAAAATAAATAAAATAAATTCAAGTTGATTGGTATTATTGCTACTTTCCAAAATGTAATATTACAGAAAGTTTCTAAAGTAACATTACAGTACGGACGTAATTTTCCTGAAGTATTTTTTACAGTGTACCCACAGGAAGATTTTGGTGCGGGTTATATATGGGAGTGAGAGAGATAGCACTTTAATGCTCTTTCGCTCTCATAAATAAAAATTGACTTTCTAAGGAAAGATAAAAGTCTGACACTAATTGAAACAGTTATATTTCTACTAATCATTTAGTAAACAAAACTATTACCTACATTCACTTGTAGGTTATGTCAATAAAATAACTAATATTTCTGTGAAAAGCTGTTTACTAATTCAATTAGTCAAATTTAAACTGTGCTTTTAGATATTTTGTTACTAAGATTTAGTTACATTTTACTGATGAAGGTTATTTTTAAATAATTATTAAATAAAAAAAGTCAACAACCATGATTTTACAAATTAATAGTTACTTATTTTAAATAATTCTTCTTTAGAATGAAATCCCTTGTCAGCAGCAAGCTCACATGAGATTTTACCTTCAGTCCTCATGTGTAGTCTATTCTCATATGTCTCTATGCTATGTGTATTCGTACACTCTAAAAAAAAATTCTGTGTTATTTTACAACGTCCGACGATGGAAATTTATTTCACTATGTCCGACATAGTAAAATTACAAGCGGTGTGTAATCTAACATAACCTGTAAGTTATTTTACAACTGAATGTAAAAATGCAAGCGTTGTGTTCCTTACAATAAAAAGAAAAAATTATACGGAAAATAAGTCAGCAGCTGGGACTGATCACAAGATCTTCAACTTGAAAATCCGACACACTGACCACTGCTCCATGGAGATACTTATCATAATTTTGTTTTATTCAAATAAGTAGATAAATATAGATCAAATCGCGTATAAAATGAAAACAAATTCTGATATTATGCCCAAATAATACTTATTAAACTAATGTTTGTAATTGATAAAATAGTTTATCATTTCTCATTAGTTTTAATACAGAATTTTAAAATCTCTTGTTATAACCTACAAATAGTCTACATTATTTACATGCGTTGTGTTATTCAACAGCCTCGACGAAGTAAAATTACGGCACCTTACGTAATATTACGACACATTGTGTATTTTTATTAAATAATGTATATTAACTGTGGTTTGTTAAAATACACGTCGGACATAGTGAAACTATTTTGCAACGTCGGATATTGTAATTTTACACAACACTGCTAAAATATGTGACGGCAGCCTAACGTCACGTAATGTTTCACTAGAGAAAACGTTAAAACAACGTTCTTGAATGTAACTAGATAATAACCGGTAAAATGTGAATTATTAAATAGAAGTATATTATTTATATTTCAATAATATTCAACAGTAGATTCCTTTTATGTTCTTTAAATCTTTTCTAAAATATCCATTAAACCTTAATAATCTTAAAAATTAGAAATAGTCACGTACTCGACAACAAAAGGGGTTTTTATTTTACAATCGGAAATTCCGGAAATAAACATCTGGTCATCATAAATCTGGACCGTGGGGCTCTGGGCCTTTCCGGCAATAAAACATGGTTTTTACCGACGGGAAAAACCCATAAAGAATGCAAAATAAAATTAAAAGGAAATTAAATTACATTAAATTAATTACATTTTCAGAAAACGAATATATTTTAATGAAAATAACGGAACTTACTAATAACTATTTGGGTCGACTTAAATTTCATAATAGCTACCGTTTAATTGCCATAATTGATACAAATTAATCAAATATGGATTAATAATTTATTTAGAACGAATTTAATTGAAATTAATTCTAATTGCCATTGTTAACAATATTTTCATCGTATATTGATCAATAAAAATGTCACGCGTTGAAATCGATAGAGATTTAATAACTTATTTATGCGAATTAATAAATAATTCGTTAATTATTTATTAATGTTACTATATTTATAAGAAGATTCTGTTTTATGAGAATCACCTAAATTAATATCATTATCATTAATGTATTTGTCAGTTAAATTCAAGTCCAACAATATTTCATTGTTGTTGTTGTTTAATTAATAACAATTATGTTTGGGTTAAGCTAGTCACTCAAGCTAGTCACATGGAAAACTCCAGAGAAGGGATAGTTCATCCCTTCCACTCAACGGACTCAAAATCCCAAAATGGGTACCACAGGACCTCAGCGACCGCCAGCATCTTGTCAGACCATTTGTAACTCTCATGAGAGAACTTTAAAATCTGTCAACACTTGTAATTTTTTACAAAGAATTGGTCTCATTCCCTAATAGCACCGACTGTGCCGGGAACGTTCCTGGAATGGTCCGCCGGTCCCTGGGGTACGTTCACATGGACCGTTCCAATATACCTGACAAATACGTTCCGGATTTCACTAGGCTAGGAACGTTCCGCGGAACGTTCCTGGAATGTTCCGAGGAACTTTAAATACACATTGAAAAATAATTAATGTTAATATCTTGCGCAGTAGTTTTCTATCGCACCTAGAGCTGCGCAGTTGATTTTAGTGACCACTGTTCTATAGAAGCAATCATATTAAAAACATTAAATAATATTAATAAAAAAATTTTCAGCTTTTTCCGCATACTTTTTCCGCAACCCGTTCTGCGATTTTTTGATTGTGTAATTCAAAGTTCCTCGGAGCATTCCATGAACGTTCCGCGGGAACGTTCCTTGCCTAGTGAAATCCGGAACGGATTTGTCAGGTATATTGGAGCGGTCCAAGGGAACGTACCCAAGGGGCCAGCAGCCCATTCCAGGAACGTTCCCGGCCTAGTCGGTGCTATTAGGGTTAAATCTCAAGTTAAACGTATTCTTGTTGTTTTTATTTTAAATCATTTCAAATATCCCGCCTATTTACAGGGTACACTTTAGTGTTTTAGAAGAGATAAAAGAACTCAAATAAATATAAATTAAAAAGTCCCTATTGCTTTTACGTGGGACGTGACAAATACTTTGTCGCAAATAATATTTTTACAGTATAATGCTGAATTACGCATTAACACGTAGTAAACTTACGACGTCTAACGTGTATTTCAGCATGTAAAATAACATGTTACATGTTTTAACACACTGATTTTTTTTAGAGTGTATTCACTGTGCTTAAGCGTTAGGGTAAAATCTCAGGGTGAAATCAAATGAATGCGTCAAACGTTGCATCGTAATGAGATAGAAAGAGATAGAAACGTATCTGCATCTTTTTCTTGCTCATTGCGACGCAACGTTTGACGCATACATCTGATTTCAACCTCATGTGAGCAGAAAGCGCAAAACCGAAAGTTGAAAATCATGAGAGTGAGAGAGACAGTGATATCTACTTACCTCTCTTGGGGTGCCGTCCCATAGCTGCTTTTTTCATTTGCATTGTGATGAGAGAAAAAAGGACACACATATGCTTTCTAATTTTCTCTCATTATAATGCACAGAAAACGCAGTCATGGGACTTCACTTTCACTCTCATGATTTCTGCTTTCGGTTTTACGCTTTCTGCAGACACAGGATTTCACTCTTAGCTGCCATGTGATAGGGGGTTATGAGGGTGGTGTCCCATGATTGCGTTTTACCGTCAGTTTTGTAACTAGACCATCAGTACAAAAGAGATGCAGATATACTGTTGTCACTTTTGCACTCACCCTGCCGATAGAAAATACCTAAAAAATGACTGGCTAAAATGACTAAATGAATTAAGTCATTTTTGAGGTACGATTTGAATGATTCCGTGCTTAGAAAATGTCCAACGAAAAAGGGATCAAAAGGTTAATTTATGGCTATTTATGACCGTAAATTCTAAACCCTGAAGAATTTTATTATGCTTTTACCCTCTCATAAAATGAAAGGTTCTTTTACAGTCCTTTTTTCAATTCTAAATTATTTATATTATTTATTGCAAATTTATACTCGTTTTTGAATAATTTAGTTATTTATATGTTTATATGAATAAGATATATTCTTTGGAAACAAAATTCAAAAATGATATCAGATTTTTAATATCTTCTACTGTTTACGAGTTACGCTACTATTCTTTTAATTGTAAGGCTTTTACCGAAAATTTTACATCTCCGTAATTGTCAGAAATTACAGATTCTAAATTTAAAAGAACCAAAGTTCTAACTTAAAAATTAGAAAAAATTTATTTATTAAGAAATAAATATTTTTTACCAGTACATTTTTCGTATTTGAGATGTCGAAAAAGGGACGAGCTATGTCGTAAAACTTTCAGACATCTGGAATGGATTAAAAATCAGAAATAAAAATTTCTCTAATTTTGTAATTATAAATTAATAAATTGAGAATTTGCATTCTACGTCTTTCGACGATTATGTGCATCTAATTTTTTTCTCGATAATGTTATTTTTATAAAAAATAACAATATTTTTAATAATTGATTGTCATTTAATTTTATTAATTTTGGGAAAATTTTTAGATACTTATAATCGTGAAAAACCAGAGATTCATAATTTTTTAATATACAATTTCAAATTTGCAAATTGCAAAATTTTTGAGTCATAAAACTTTTGGGTTATCGAAGCCATAAATGAAAAAAATATCCTGGTAGGCATTCATATATTCCAGTTCAACACATTTATGATCCTATTAAAACTTAAATAAGTACTTCCGAAATTTAAAGGGACTACCTACTCGGAGAAAAAAGTGGTACCTGGCATTGTTAGAGTAAAAATGACTAAAAAATGTCGTACCAGTCATATTTTGGATGTATTTTAGGTATATCCCATCGGCAGGGCATGGTCTAGTTACCAAACGGACGTTAAAACGCAATCATGGGACTTGACCCTGAGGCTGATGTTCCATAGCTCCGTTCTGCGTTGCGTTGTAATGAGAAAGAATAAAAGACATATATGGTCGATTCTTGCGTAACTGCCCGATTTCAAGATAAGTTTTGGTAAAAAAAAATGTTTTTATTCAATGTTTCTCTGCACTTATTTTTCTTATTAGGGTATAATATAATTATATTTTAAACAATTTTACTACAACTATATTTATACGAAATATACGAAATATTTATACGAAAATAATAGCAAATTTTTTAAAATTGGCTGACATGTGGAGCTGAACCGCATCCTTTTATTGTAAATATATTGTAAAAAATAAGAATTTTTTCTTGATATATTTTGCTAAAACGAAAATAAATAATAAATTAATAAATTATTTAATATTCTAACAGTATTTTAGATATTAGTTAACATATATATGGGCGATTCTTACGTAACTGCCCTACTTGGCGGCGTTGAAAAAATACACCTAAATTAAAAATATATTCTGAAGTGTATTAGTGAATTTTAACCCGTCAGCGGTCGCGCCGTGAGAGAAATGCTCACGCAACACTACTCAACCTATAGGGCGCTCGTGTAGTGCGAGAGAGACACTAAAAACAGCGCGACCGCTGACGGGTTAAAGGTATATATGAGAGTAACTGAAAACCAAATATACATAAATATATATATTATAACTTATATTATATTGCACTATAACTGCTGAAATTTCAGCTCCGTGGCGTGTCCCTTTTGCAAAATGTTAACTTTAATTTAATAATTTTCGGTGAAAATATCATTATTCAGCCTTTTTCAAGCATAAAGTGTCTATATTTATGAACAATTTATTAGGTTTATATTGCACTTCATAATACCTTTTTCATACTTAAAAATCTGTAAAAATATTTTGTCCCTCAATTTTTCCAATTTTTGAACGCAATCTGTAGACTTATAATTAAGGTGTCATGTGTTTAGTTAGTTCGTCTTCTTAAGGTACGCTCCCACTTAGTTTGTCTGTCTGCACGCGCATGCAATCGACATGAGATAGAAGAAGACAGAAATAGAAATTTGAATGTTTTGTCTTCCTTTATCTCATGTCGATTGCATGCACATGCAGACAAACACCGAGGTGAGAGTGTGCCTTTATAAGTTAAATCTCAATTTTGATCCATTAGCACTAAATCACATGTGAAAAATTTTTAAAAAATCGGGCAAGTACGAGTTACACCCGTACCAAAATCTAGGGTTCCGTACATTTACGAAACAAAGATATACCTTATTAACAAACAGAGAGCTCTAGTTTGGTACACATGTATTTTTACGTGTAGATTACAGGAAAATTATAGGGAACATTATCTGGATTTACAGTCAAAACGTTGTCAAAAAAAGAAAAACTGCAAATTTTAGAAAAAAAAAGTTTTTTCCTCATAACTTTGAAACTATTTGAGCTAGAGGGCTAAAATTTGATACATTTGTATATTTTTATGTACAGATTATGAAAATTAGTTAGAACGTACAAATTATAAAAATACTTCTACCTTCAAGTACATGAAACTTTTGATTAAGGGTACAGGCTTGTATTTCATATAAATAACATAAAAATCAAGAATTTTTTTTTAAGGGGAGGCCCTGAAATTTTTATAGGGTTTCAGGGCTTATAACAGTCTTGATTATAGGTCCTGTGGCAGCCTTGATCAAGCCTTGTATAAGATTAAACATTTTTTTTCGTTTTTTTCATAATTTTTCAATTATTTTGAAAAAAAAAGTGATAACAATTTTCAATTGCGTTTTATATCGATTTTACATTCTGAGTATACAAATAAAAATTGTATTGGTTTGAGGGGTACTGTAGGACAATTAGGGTAAGCTCTAGCATAGGGGTCTAAACCTCTTTTTGGTGATTTTTTGAATTTTTTTTTGTGACCTCATAAACTTCATTTCTACTTCCAAACATAATTTTTCCATAATCTGCAAGCAAAAATACACGATTGTACCAAATTTTAGCCCTCTAGCTCAAATAATGGCAAAGTTAGAGAAAAAAAACTTTTTTTTCCAAAATTTGCAGTTTTTCCTTGACAACGCTATGGCCATCAATCCAGATCATGTTCTCTATATTTTTCGTGTACTCTACACGTGAAAATACATATAGGTACCAAATTTCAGACCTCTAGGTCAAATAGTTTAGAAGTTAAGGGGGGGGGGGGGGGGGGAATGGTCCATTTTAATGCATTTTTGCTAAAAAAAGTTGTTATTTCCTTGACAACGCTATGAACATCACCTTGAATCATGTTCTCTATATTTTTCGTGCAATCTACACGTAAAAATACATAAGTGTACAAAATTTCAGCCCTCTAGGTCAAATAGTTAAGAAGTTAAGGGGGGGGGGAATGGTTTTTGGCTACAAACGCACGAGTCTCGCTATAAGGGTTCCGCCGAACACCGAAGGTGTACGGAACTCTAAAAAGAAAAATTTTTACTTAAAAAAAAATTATTTTTGTGAAAATCGCATGGGTACAAAAAAAGCGTTCAGTTCCATGTCATTACTATTATATCACTGTAACAACTATTTGATAGTATTGTTACCATTTTCTTGAAGTTTTCATGTGAAACAAGCGATCTGCAGAAGGAATAGATTTATTTTGCAATATTGTAGAAGTGAAGTTAGAATAAACGTCAAATTTCAGTTCCATGGTATCACGTAAAATTTCAGCTCCATGGCCTATATGAAGTGTTCAGTGTACTTCACGCAGAGAAACTTTTTTATCTGTAATGGTTATTTTAAAATATTATTCTATAAAGTAGTTTAGCAATGCCGGACTACACTGCTCGATCTCGATTTCAAATTATCCAAAAAATAAAACGAAATATTCATTATTAAATATTGTATTTGCTGTTCTTTTATAAAATTTTATATATGTTAACAAATATCTAAAATACTATTAGAATATTAAATAATTTATGAATTTATTATTTATTTTCGTTTTAGCAAAATATCAAAAAGAAATTTTTATTTTGTACAATATATTTGCAATAAAAGAATGCGGTTTAGCTCCACATGGCAGCCAATTTTCAAAACTTTGCTATTATTTTCGTATAAATCGGGCAGTTACGCAAGAATCAACCATATAAAACTTTATAAAAGAACAGCAAATACAAAATTGAATAATGAATATTTCGTTTTATATTTTGGATAATTTGAAATAAATATAGAGCAGTGTAATCCGGCATTGCTAAACTACTTTATAGAATAATTTTTTATATAACCACCACAGATAAAAAAGTTTTTCTGCATGAAGCACACTGAACACTTCATATAGGCCATGGAGCTGAAATTTAACGTGGTACCATGGAGCTGAAATTTGACGTTTATTCTAACCTCACTTCTACAATATTGCAAAATAAATCTATTCCTTTTGCAGATCGCTTGTTTCAAATGAAAACTTCAAGAAAATGGTAACAATACTATCAAATAGTTGTTACAGTAATATAATAGTAGTGACATGAAACTGAACGCTTTTTTTGTACCCATGCGATTTTCACAAAAATAATTTTTTTTAAGTAAAATTTTTTTTTTAAACTTTTTTTACATGTGATTTAGTGCTTATGGATCAAAATTGAGATTTAACTTATTAGAAGGCGTTATAACTAAACACATGACACCTTAATTATAAGTCTACAGATTGCGTTCAAAAATTGGAAAAATGAGGGACAAAATATTTTTACAGATTCTAAGTATGAAAAAGGTATTATGAAGTTCAATATAAACCTAAGTTGTTCATAAATATAGACACTTTATGATTGAAAAAGGCTGAGTTATAATAATAATATTTTCACCAAAAATTATTAAATTGAAGTTAACATTTTGCAAAAGGGACACGCCACGGAGCTGAAATTTCAGCAGTTAAGGTACGCTCCCAGCTCGATGTCTGCCTGCCTGCGCGTGCAACCGACACGAGAGAGAAGAAGACGGAACTATATTTCCGTCTTCTTCTCTCTCATGTCGGTTGCACGCGCAGGCAGGCAGACGCCGAGCTGGGAGCGTATCTTTATAGTGCAATATAATAGAAGTTATAATATATATATTTATGTATATTTGGTTTTCAGTTACTCTCATATATACCTTTAAAATTCACTAATACACTTCAGAATATATTTTTAATTTAGGGGTATTTTTTCAACACCGCCAAGTAGGGCAGTTACGTAAGAATAGTCAAATTCGTTACTTTAATCCAATATTCTTTACTGTGTGACTTAACCTCTATGCTGCATTTACACCTTTGTAAAAACTTTACCAGTCATGGTAAATAATATAGGACTAACAGAGTCGGATAGACAATAAATCTTTTTTATTACTGCGATATTATTTTTTGTACTGGAATATTTTTATTAAATAGAGATAAACCTAGAATCACTTCCACATTTTCCGGTAAAAAATATTCATCTAAAATGTAGAAGTTGGAAAAACTTATGTTACCGCTATAAAATAGAAAAGCAAAAGAACGGTTTTCGCCGGTTGTGCCTTTGTGTCACCAACGCGCATACGGCATTGGGCAAAGTTTGTGTTCTTATTCTCAAAGAAGCCTGTAATAATACTATTTTGAATACCATATTAAGAGTTAATTTTCAACGTTTTTTAGTTACTTCTTACAAAAGTACACGTATTTTTTGTGTATTCTTTTAAAAAAGACTATATTTGCTTTTACGTCTATAATAATAATAATAATAATAATAATGGATACTTATAATAATGATGGTTGTTAATTCCCTGGCGACTTCGCGAGGGTCAAGGAGGGTCAAAGTTTGACCCTGTTTGACCCTGTTTGACCCCGTTTGACCCTAACACGAAATTCGTACAGAGAAACATAAATAAAGTGAAAAGTGTTTTTGGGATTTCTTAATTTAGTATTAATGCAAGTTTCTACGTGTTTATTTTTTCTGAAAAGACAATTAATTAATTATTTCCTTATTTGAAACTTTAAATATGGATCGACAAATGTGTTAGCCAAAAGGAACTAGATTTTTCATTATCAAGAAATCCGAGAGATGGCGACACATGGAAATTACTTGTTATTGTTTTAAAGAAAAAAGTGACGGGTGAGAGTGAAGAAATGTGTATCTTTCTTTTCTATTTTTTGAAAAAAAGTGAATGTAATAAGCTAAAAACAATATAAAAAGATAAAAATAAATAGTTGTAAAAAAGGTACGTATCGTGTCTGATGTAAATTTTGTTTATTTATATTCATACAAAAAATTCTTAATATTTTGTCTCATAAAGACTTATTATCTGAAATAATAATGATATTTCCATAAACTTTTTCGTATTTAATTAATTAGTTTACAATTTCAAGATCATGTTCCTACTTTTTCCTTGAATGTTATGCATTGTTTTCACTTCAAGTTTAAAAAGATAAAAATTTTATTTGGTATAACCTCAAAGTGTCACAATATTACCCTACCTAAAATATTGCTTAAAATTCTAAATTTTTTATATATTAATGTCTTCAATTTTTTTACAATGTTGTTGTAATTTACCTTACAAAGAAAACAACGAGTGTTAAAAAATCAATAAATGTGAATCGAGTATTTGTCTCACATCAGTGAACAAAAGACTTGTTTTCAAGACTCTACAATTTTTCTTAAAATATGTCAACATCATGAATTTTCAAAAAATGTTCATATTTTTAATTTTCCATATTCTTTTCCAGGTTCACCAGATAAATACAGGTTATTGTCAAATTACGTAATTTCTACAAATAAAAAATCTCCAATCATATAAAAATATTTTAAATCTCTTATAAATAGGTATTTTTATTACATATTTCTGTCTTCAAGTTTCTCAAAATTTTCTTCTATTTAACCTGACAAAAAACAAACTATTTTTAAAAAATAAAATATTCTTAATCAAATATTTATTTCACCACTGAACAAAATAGTGCTTTTCAAGACTTATCAAGTTTTCTAAAAATATGTCAACATTATGAATTTTCCAAAAAATTTTATCTCTTTAATTTTTCATATTCTTTTTCAGCTTCACCAATTTAACAAAGATTACCGTCAAATTACGTAATTACCACAAATTAAAAATCTCCAATCATATAGAAATATTTTAAATCTCTTATAAATAGGTATTTTTATTACATATTTCTGTCTTCAAGTTTGTCAACATTTTCTTTTATTTAACCTGACAAAGAACTTACTATTTTTAAAAAATCAAATATTCTTAATCAAATATTTATCTCACCACTGAACAAAATACTGCTTTTCAAGACTTAACAAGTTTTCTAAAAATATGTCAACATCATGAATTTTCCAAAAAATTTTATCTTTTTAATTTTTCATATTCTTTTTCAGCTTCACCAATTTAACAAAGATTACCGTCAAATTACGTAATTACCACCAATTAAAAATCTGCAATCATATAGAAATATTTTAATTCTCTCATAAATAGGTATTTTTATTACATATTTCTGTCTTCAAGTTTCTCAAAACTTTCATTTACTTAACCTGAAAAAGAACTTACTATTTTTAAAAAATCACATGTTCTTAATCAAATATTTATCTCACCACTGAACAAAATACTGCTTTTCAAGACTTAACAAGTTTTCTAAAAATATGTCAACATCATGAATTTTCCAAAGAATTTTATCTTTTTAATTTTTTATATTCTTTTTCAGCTTCACAAATTTAACAAAGATTACCGTCAAATTACGTAATTTCTACAAATTAAAAATCTCAAATCGTATAGAAATATTTTAAATCTCTTATAAATAGGTATTTTTATTACATATTTCTGTCTTCAAGTTTCTCAAAATTTTCTTTTATTTAACCTGACAAAGAACTTACTATTTTTAAAAAATAAAATATTTTTAATCAAATATTTATCTCACCACTAAACAAAATACTGCTTTTCAAGACTTAACAAGTTTTCTAAAAATATGTCAACATCATGAATTTTCCAAAAAATTTTATCTTTTTAATTTTTTATATTCTTTTTCAGCTTCACCAATTTAACAAAGATTACCGTCAAATTACGTAATTTCTACAAATTAAAAATCTTTAATCATATAGAAATATTTTAAATCTCTTATAAATAGGTATATTTTTATTACATATTTCTGTCTTCAAGTTTCTCAAAATTTTCATTTACTTAACCTGACAAAATACAAACTATTGTTAAAAAATCAAATATTCTTAATCGCATATTTCTTACATCAGTGAACAAAAGAATTGTTTTCGAGACTTATAAATTTTTCTTAAAATATTCCAACATCATGAATTTTCAAAAAATTTTCTTCTATTTAGGCAAGTGCGTAATTTTTAAAATGGATATGGAAATTTTAAATTTCGCGCACTTGTTCAATGTACTTTACCAGCACACATCATAGATAGGAAACTCATGTAGAAAAAAAAATTTGAACTTTTCGACATTTCATAGTTTGGAAATTCGACAAAATATGCTTTCACTATTTTAAAAATGTTGCTATTTTGATATTGGATCATTTGAAAATTGGAAACAATGGACATTCTGCATTTTTGGTATTCCATCATTTGGTTTTCACCATTTCGTTATTCGACCGTTTAGAGATTCGACTATTTCTCATTCGATTATTTTGATATTTGAGTTTTTGGGACTTTTATAAACCCGAAACTTGGTGTATGTAAAGATCCTTTAAAGAGAGTTGAGACACAGTTGTTTTTTGCGCAGCGCGATTAAACCGGAATCAAAAGTTCCAGTTAAAAGGCGCGAAATATTTACATTGAAAAATTTTAATTGACGTTATCGTCTAAGATTTGAGGTTATGTTGCAATATTACAAAATTACTTCTGGTTCCGCTTTAATTGCAATCAATCACAAACTATCACAGTTGTGTCTCAACTCTCTTTATAGGATCTGTAGGTGTATGCGTTTCTAAGAAGCATTTTTTTATGAAAACTTATAATTTAAGAAAGATTTATTTATAAGTTGCTAAATAATGTGACTTTAGGTACATAACGTGTAGGAAACTATTTAAATTACATGAAGTAATTTATCTCAGCATCTGTGCATGAAACGGTTACTCAAGGTGAAATCCCCTGAACGCGTTAATCGTCGCTTTCTGTAATTGAAAAAATAAAGGCGTATTTATATTTTTGTCTCCTTCTTTCTCATTACAACGAAAGTAAAATTAAATTAATATTTTTAAGTATGCTATTAGTTAAAGGGATGCACCGGTGAAATTTCAACTCATTAAAATCTTGGGTGTTCAGTGGAGCTAATTTTTTTCTTTGATACTTTAAAACCTAAAATTGTTGGATACTATCAAGAATTTAAATTTTGACCAGTTTAATTACTTTATTTTTGAAAAAATTAAAAATTTTTATAATCGTTCTTCTTCCACAATTTTTATTATTTTCTGTCGCCGATTTCTTTCTTCGCTTGTGTAATAATTCTCCATAATCTCTCGTATGGGTTTAAAAAAAATTAATGACAAACAAAGAAAAAATAAAACAGTCAACAATTTTTTTTAACATTTGATAAAATTACACGTTTCTAGACTCAAAATTATGCTCTAAAAAAATTGGTATTCAGAGCAACGGTTTAAAATTTCAATGGTCCCTCACTTTAAATATCTATCACTTTCCACAAATTTTCACTATTTTTACCCCTAATTTCTTTGATTACCTTTTTTAAAATTCTGAACTTAATTACGTGAGAATTTTAAAAAGTTTTTATTTTTTAAAAAAGTAAAAATTTTAAAATCCATAATTTTTTTTTTATTTTTCCTATCCTAACATAATTTTGTATCCTAAATAATGTCAAAAAAAAATTGCCTAAATTATTGTGTGTATAAATCTTATTCATTTAATTCAAATGAATCTCGTTATAATGAAAGTAGAATAAAAATAAAATAAATATTTTCGAAGACACACACTTTCTATATTAATATTAATATTAAAAGAAATATAAAATTAATATGGTTTTTTATTATAAAGGGATTTGTTTGGATTAAGTAAATCTCAACTAATATGTGATATAAAAATTACTCATTTTATTATTTCATTTATAAAGAGAATCATTTGGAATAAATAAATCTCAACTGTGGGTATTCGAAAACATGCATTTTATATTTTTATTATAAAGAGATTAATTTGGATTGAATAAATTTTAAGTGCGGGTATTAAAAAAATATTAATTTTATTTTATAAATTATAAAGGGATTCATTTGGATTTAATAAATCTGTACTGCGGGTATTCTAAAATATTCGTTTTAACTTTCTTTTATTTTCATTATAAAGGGATTCATTTAGATTAAATAAATTTTAAATGCGGGTATTTAAAACTATTAATTTTATTTTTTCTATTATAAAGAAATTGATTTGGATTCAATAAGTCTGCATTGCGAGCATTCTAAAATATTCATTTTACTTTTCTTTTATTTTCATTATAAAAGGATTAATTTGGATTTAATAAATGTTAACTGTGGGTATTACAAAATATTAATTTTATTTTTTTTTTATAAATTAATTCATTTGGATTGAAAAATATTTAGAAACGTGTTTTAATAAGAATTGATCTTTCAATAAAAGGAGGTGTTATCGCCGGATACAAATGTATTTGACAAAAAACGTATTCAAAAATATTAAAAAATTTTAATACTTTTTAATTCTCTCCTTCTTACTGGGTAGTATAAGGAGCTCCCACTCTCGAGAAAAACACAAGCTCATTTTTCTTTCCTATTCTAGTCGTGATTAGTTAGCGCTCGTTGCGCCTCTACAGGGAAAATTATGATAACTCTAAGGGTCAAATCACATGAGAGCGTCAAACGTAAAACGTTTTCTGCTTTGCATGAAAGCAAGAGAGATAGAAAGAGATCGCTAGTGCTGTCACTCTCATGAAGAGCAGAAAACGTTTTACGTTTGACGCCCCCATGTGATTTGACCCTAATAACATCGTCTGCTATACATTGGTCATCGGTCGAAATGTGCGAGATGATTTGAAACTCTTTAAATAATGCTTTTTCAAACCTACACGCTGGCAGCCATTTGCATTTATTTGCATTTTCACGCAGTTGCCTCTTTTATCCGCCAGGTTTGCGTCCATCACCAACTAATCATGCTTGTAAAAGAAAAGAAAAACTGGAATCAAAATTTTTTAAATAACGTACAAAGTGGGAGCTCCTTATACTACTTCGTGGTCCTATCTCGAAAAATAAAGGAGTCGCTGACGGGTTAAGTAAAAACCGTCCTTCATTTTTCCTTCACATAAATACATGTATTTACTTCAATGTTCTGTAATTTAAAAAGTATTACATATTTTGTAATTCAACCTCGAAATACAGGTTTACTGAGATACCCAAATCCGTCAAATATTCAAGTTCGAATTTACACTGGCGAGCGGTCGAAACCCAACCGAAAGACAAGGATCGATTATGTTCTCCTTGTGTTCTTACTTTCCATTAGGAAAAGACACAAGTGGTACACAAGTGGTGGGATTATGTCTCGCTTATGTTTCCACAGCTCGCCAGGGTAAACTTAAACCCATTACCAAACGTAAGATTAAAATCAAAATAAGGTATTGTACTTTCAAAGATGTCGGACGGATCAGCTGGATCTCTGGAGGGACAACAAACCGCTTTAGCCAATAAACGACGAGAACGATTTCAAGCTAACCTTAAAAATATATGTTTGACAGCTACTTGACCAATGATCAGGGTTGTGCACGTAAAATACATCAAATAAATTACATGGGTTTTCTACATTTTCTACGTATAGTACGTCGAAAATGTAATATACGTGGAAAACCTCGAGTGACGCGTCACTGCACAACCCTGCCAATGATGCACGGAAAAAATTTATTTATTAAAATATATTCAAAAGTCGATGAAAATCAGGACATAGAGACATTTTCATAAAGCTTGAAATATTATTGCATATTTATTCATAAGCACAATAGAAAGAATCGTCAAGCAGTCGATTGAACTTAAATTCTGGTGTAGTAAAACAGAGTGAGAAATAATTTATTAGTAAGTAACCAAAGGTTGTTTACGAAATGTTCGAAATAGTTCCAAACGTTGATCTCTACCACCTAAAATTTATTCAACAGTCGAGGAATCGAGGAAACGCAACGCCTATTACACTATCGTTAAGTGTCACTCATTTCAATCCAAAGACTCTTGCGTATTCTTAAATGGCCGAGGGGTATAAGGCGCCATCTCAAGTATCGTCGTGCGTTAGAACCCGCGTTCGAAACCCGGTTGCGAGATTTTTCGTTAATAAATTAAAATTTGCGTTTATATTAGGATAGCATAGGAATTCTGTAAATCTGTTTCTACATAATGTGTGAAAGTGATGAGGTGGGGAGGAAATGGTATGTGTGCGATCTAGAAAAGACGAAAAGTTCGTTAAAAAGTTGTCTGAATTTATTTTTAAAACGTCAATCTCAAATTTTCACCGACGTGTTGTATGTTTTAATCGACTGCCTTTAAGTTTTAATCGACTGTCTTTAAGTTCTAGTCGACAAGTTTAAGTTTTATACAAATGTCTCTATGTCCTGGGTTTCATCGACTATTTGAATAAAATTTAATAAATTAATTCTTTCCGTGTGTTGTTTGTTGTCCCTCAAGCGACGACGTCATAAGTCTCTGACGTCACAACCCAGACAGCACTGATATTTCCAGGAAGTTTCCTGGAAGTTACCTGTGGCAAACTGGGTAGTTACCCGTGGTAACTTCCTGGAAACTTCCCTTATATACGACAATGTCCGCGCTTGGAAACTACCCTTGATAACTTCCCTGCAGATTTCCTGGAAACTTTCAATGGAAACTTCCTGGAAACTTTCCATGGAAACTTCCTAGACACTTCCCATGGTAACTTCCAGGAATCCTAAAGTTTCCAAAAATTGTTCAATTTTTTGCGAATAAAATTATTCTTCAAAATGGTTTAAATAATAAAGGGAACTTTATATTTTGCTTTGTCGTGCAATAAAAAATTAAATATAAATAAAAAAAAAAACCTACATCGCTTGAGGTTCAGCGGACTCGAACCCCTGTCCACCCAGTGGGAGGGTAAACTCGAGGTCTCGAGCAGCTGCTGGTAGTGCGCCTTAACGCTTTCGACCAAATCGCAACTGACAACACTTTACATGCAATCAATTGATATTCAAAACCAAGAAAACCAGTTTTCTAAACGGCATATTACAAAAGATAAATATACGACGTTTAATTATTCGTATAATATATAATTCCTTGTACGAAATTAATACAGAATTACATGAGTCGTTGCAGATGAACGGGATAATAAACTCTCGTATAAATATGAGTCTTGTAGGGATTTTAACGAACAAATACTACTTTCATTGACAAAAAAATAAATAATAATTCATTTCTCAAATAAAAGAAGTGGTTTTTCATAAAAGAAATTCATATTTACAGGAAAAAACAGTGATTTTTTTGCCGAAAGTTTGGAAGTAGTGAAAAGTATTTTGCCCTACTTTACCGACATCGCATATTGATTTAATCCGGTAAATTTGAATATCGTTTTTCAATATATATTAATATTACCTACTTAATAAGTAGTATTAATTATTGTTAATGCAAATAATAAATTAATATACCATTTTTCTGCTGTTTTTAAACATCGCATTTTTGATATCAAGAATTGTAAATAATTAATTTTTATACTTCTTTATTAGAAAATAAAGAGTAAAATTATTATTTGCATTAATAATAATTAATACTACTTATTAAGTAGGTAATATTAATATATATTGAAAAACGATATTCAAATTTACCGGATTAAATCAATATGCGATGTCGGTAAAGTAGGGCAAAATACTTTTCACTACTTCCAAACTTTCGGCAAAAAAATCATTGTTTTTTCCTGTAAATATGAATTTCTTTTATGAAAAACCACTTCTTTTATTTGAGAAATGAATTATTATTCATTTTTTGTCAATGAAAGTAGTATTTGTTTGTTAAAATCCCTACAAGACTCATATTTATACGAGAGTTTATTATCCCGTTCATCTGCAACGACTCATGTAATTCTGTATTAATTTCGTACAAGGAATTATATATTATACGAATAATTAAACCTCGTATATTTATCTTTTGTAATATGCCGTTTAGAAAACTGATTTTCTTGGTTTTGAATATCAATTGATTGCATGTAAAGTGTTGTCAGTTGCGATTTGGTCGAAAGCGTTAAGGCGCACTACCAGCAGCTGCTCGAGACCTTAAGTTTACCCTCCCGCTGGGTGGACAGGGGTTCGAGTCCGCTGAACCTCAAGCGATGTAGGTTTTTTTTTTTATTTATATTTAATTTTTTATTGCACGACAAAGCAAAATATAAAGTTCCCTTTATTATTTAAACCATTTTGAAGAATAATTTTATTCGCAAAAAATTAAACAATTTTTGGAAACTTAAGGCTTCCTGGAAGTTACCATGGGAAGTGTCTAGGAAGTTTCCATGGAAAGTTTCCAGGAAGTTTCCATTGAAAGTTTCCAGGAAATCTGCAGGGAAGTTATCAAGGGTAGTTTCCAAGCGCGGACATTGTCGTATATAAGGGAAGTTTCCAGGAAGTTACCACGGGTAACTACCCAGTTTGCCACAGGTAACTTCCAGGAAACTTCCTGGAAATATCGGTGCTGTCTGGGTTGTGACGTCAGAGACTTATGACGTCGTCGCTTGAGGGACAACAAACAACACACGGAAAGAATTAATTTATTAAATTTTATTCAAATAGTCGATGAAACCCAGGACATAGAGACATTTGTATAAAACTTAAACTTGTCGACTAGAACTTAAAGACAGTCGATTAAAACTTAAAGGCAGTCGATTAAAACGTACAACACGTCGGTGAAAATTTGAGATTGACGTTTTAAAAATAAATTCAGACAACTTTTTAACGAACTTTTCGTCTTTTCTAGATCGCACACATACCATTTCCTCCCCACCTCATCACTTTCACACATTATGTAGAAACAGATTTACAGAATTCCTATGCTATCCTAATATAAACGCAAATTTTAATTTATTAACGAAAAATCTCGCAACCGGGTTTCGAACGCGGGTTCTAACGCACGACGATACTTGAGACGGCGCCTTATACCCCTCGGCCATTTAAGAATACGCAAGAGTCTTTGGATTGAAATGAGTGACACTTAACGATAGTGTAATAGGCGTTGCGTTTCCTCGATTCCTCGACTGTTGAATAAATTTTAAGTGGTAGAGATCAACGTTTGGAACTATTTCGAACATTTCGTAAACAACCTTTGGTTACTTACTAATCAATTATTTCTCACTCTGTTTTACTACACCAGAATTTAAGTTCAATCGACTGCTTGACGATTCTTTCTGTTGTGCTTATGAATAAATATGCAATAATATTTCAAGCTTTATGAAAATGTCTCTATGTCCTGATTTTCATCGACTTTTGAATATATTTTAATAAATAAATTTTTTCCGTGCATCATTGGCAGGGTTGTGCAGTGACGCGTCACTCGAGGTTTTCCACGTATAATACATTTTCGACGTACTATACGTAGAAAATGTAGAAAACCTATGTAATTTATTTGATGTATTTTACGTGCACAACCCTGATCATTGGTCAAGTAGCTGTCAAACATATATTTTTGAGGTTAGCTTGAAATCGTTCTCTTCGTTTATTGGCTGAAGCGGTTTGTTGTCCCTCCAGAGATCCAGCTGATCCGTCCGACATCTTTGAAAGTACAATACCTTATTTTGATTTTAATCTTACGTTTGGTTATGGGTTTAAGTTTACCCTAGCGAGCTGTGGAAACATAAGCGAGACATAATCCCACCACTTGTGTACCACTTGTGTCTTTTCCTAATGGAAAGTAAGAACACAAGGAGAACATAATCGATCCTTGTCTTTCGGTTGGGTTTCGACCGCTCGCCAGTGTAAATTCGAACTTGAATATTTGACGGATTTGGGTATCTCAGTAAACCTGTATTTCGAGGTTAAATTACAAAATATGTAATACTTTTTAAATTACAGAACATTGAAGTAAATACATGTATTTATGTGACGGAAAAATGAAGGACGGTTTTTACTTAACCCGTCAGCGACTCCTTTATTTTTCGAGATAGGACCACGAAGTAGTATAAGGAGCTCCCACTTTGTACGTTATTTAAAAAATTTTGATTCCAGTTTTTCTTTTCTTTTACAAGCATGATTAGTTGGCGATGGACGCAAACCTGGCGGATAAAAGAGGCAACTGCGTGAAAATGCAAATAAATGCAAATGGCTGCCAGAGGGTAGGTTTGAAAAAGCATTATTTAAAGAGTTTCAAATCATCCCGCACATTTCGACCAATGACCAATGTATAGCAGACGATGTTATTAGGGTCAAATCACATGGGGGCGTCAAACGTAAAACGTTTTCTGCTCTTCATGAGAGTGACAGCGCTAGCGATCTCTTTCTATCTCTCTTGCTTTCATGCAAAGCAGAAAACGTTTTACGTTTGACGCTCTCATGTGATTTGACCCTTAGAGTTATCATAATTTTCCCTGTAGAGGCGCAACGAGCGCTAACTAATCACGACTAGAATAGGAAAGAAAAATGAGCGTGTGTTTTTCTCGAGAGTGGGAGCTCCTTATACTACCCAGTAAGAAGGAGAGAATTAAAAAGTATTAAAATTTTTTAATATTTTTGAATAAGTTTTTTGTCAAATACATTTGTATCCGGCGATAACACCTCCTTTTATTGAAAGATCGATTCTTATTAAAACACGTTTCTAAATATTTTTCAATCCAAATGAATTAATTTATAAAAAAAAAATAAAATTAATATTTTGTAATACCCACAGTTAACATTTATTGAATCCAAATTAATCCCTTTATAATGAAAATAAAAGAAAAGTAAAATGAATATTTTAAAATGCTCGCAATGCAGACTTATTGAATCCAAATCAATTTCTTTATAATAGAAAAAATAAAATTAATAGTTTTAAATACCCGCATTTAAAATTTATTTAATCCAAATGAATCCCTTTATAATGAAAATAAAAGAAAGTTAAAACGAATATTTTAGAATACCCGCAGTACAGATTTATTAAATCCAAATGAATCCCTTTATAATTTATAAAATAAAATTAATATTTTTTTAATACCCGCACTTAAAATTTATTCAATCCAAATTAATCTCTTTATAATAAAAATATAAAATGCATGTTTTCGAATACCCACAGTTGAGATTTATTTATTCCAAATGATTCTCTTTATAAATGAAATAATAAAATGAGTAATTTTTATATCACATATTAGTTGAGATTTACTTAATCCAAACAAATCCCTTTATAATAAAAAACCATATTAATTTTATATTTCTTTTAATATTAATATTAATATAGAAAGTGTGTGTCTTCGAAAATATTTATTTTATTTTTATTCTACTTTCATTATAACGAGATTCATTTGAATTAAATGAATAAGATTTATACACACAATAATTTAGGCAATTTTTTTTTGACATTATTTAGGATACAAAATTATGTTAGGATAGGAAAAATAAAAAAAAAATTATGGATTTTAAAATTTTTACTTTTTTAAAAAATAAAAACTTTTTAAAATTCTCACGTAATTAAGTTCAGAATTTTAAAAAAGGTAATCAAAGAAATTAGGGGTAAAAATAGTGAAAATTTGTGGAAAGTGATAGATATTTAAAGTGAGGGACCATTGAAATTTTAAACCGTTGCTCTGAATACCAATTTTTTTAGAGCATAATTTTGAGTCTAGAAACGTGTAATTTTATCAAATGTTAAAAAAAATTGTTGACTGTTTTATTTTTTCTTTGTTTGTCATTAATTTTTTTTAAACCCATACGAGAGATTATGGAGAATCATTACACAAGCGAAAAAATAAATCGGCGACAGAAAATAATAAAAATTGTGGAAGAAGAACGATTATAAAAATTTTTAATTTTTTCAAAAATAAAGTAATTAAACTGGCCAAAATTTAAATTCTTGATAGTATCCAACAATTTTAGGTTTTAAACTATCAAAGAAAAAAATTAGCTCCACTGAACACCCAAGATTTTAATGAGTTGAAATTTCACCGGTGCATCCCTTTAACTAATAGCATACTTAAAAATATTAATTTAATTTTACTTTTAATATAAAGAAATTAATTTAGATTTAGTAAATCTACAATAATATTTTATTTCATTTTCATTATAAAAGAAATTATTTAGATTGCATATAAAACTGAATTGTGTGCATTAAGAAATATTCAATTTTATTTACTTCATTATCATAAAAGAATTTGTTTGGATTAAATGAATCTGAACTGTGGGTATTTAAAAAATATTCATTTTATTTTAATTTTATTTTTATTATAAACAGAGATTCATTTGGATTTAATAATCTGAACTGTGGGTATTAAAAACATTCATTTTATTTCTTTTATTATAAAGAAATTCATTTGGATTAAATAAATCGGAACTGTGTGTATAAAAGGATAAAAAGTAAAGTATAAAAGTACAAAAGGATTCATTTGGATTGCAAAATATTAAGAAACGTATTACTAAGGATTGACTTTTTGATAAAAGTTGATGGTATCACCAGATTCGAATGGATTGGACAAAAAACGTATTCAAAAAGATTGAATAATTTTCCTTTTTCTTCGAAAATCATAAAATTTCAATCCTTTTTAATTCTCTCCTTCTTACTGGGTACTTCGTGGATAGGACGAATAAGAACCGTCGTTTGTTTGCCCCACTAATACGCCAAATGGTCACAGCGTTTTATATATCTAATTGATTGATGAAGATAATCTTCATTTTAGTACGATTTAATCTATTGTAATTTGTTTTCTTAGAATTTATGAATTACCAGGAATTGCAGATTAGTTAGGGTGAAATCTGATAAATGCGTCAAAAGTTGCGTCGTAATGAGATGGAAAGAGGTAGAAACATATCTGCTTTTTTTTCTGCAGCTATCGGCGAAACGAAATAGGTAATTCAAAAATAAACTTGTACAGTCAGGGACATAATTGCCTTATCTTGTCTACGCTTGTCTTAAAAAAAAATAAAAAAAATAAATTTGTGGCATTGACAAATCGGCTAAAAACTATTTAAATAGAAATCTTAAATTTTAATTTTTACTTTAATTTTTCAATTACAAAACATGAATTTGTTATGAAGAACTTAGTTTCTTTAAAGAAATGCATGAACAATAAAGTATTTCTGCATAATAGTTGGGTGTAGTTCGGAAAGCCCCCCACCTCCGATTCTAATGAAACTTGTTTTACTTACGTATTTTGATGCGCTGATTATGAATATGATAGTGAAAATATCCGCAAATTTGAATTTCATTGTAAAAAATAAGTATAAAAAATCATAAAAATTTAGGTTTTTTTTTGCATTTATCTCTTTAAATATTACAAATATCTAAAATCACTTTTTACAAAAGTTGTAGGTCTTATAAAAATACATATTTTATGTTAAATGCATTTTTTACTAAAACCAATTAGTTTACGAAATAATTGCAAAAAAACATAAATCACCATAAATGTGACCAAATAACCACATTATTTCAAAATTATATTACCAACAGTCGTAATTACGTTATTACATTACGTAAAATTACATTCATTACGCACTATTACGTAATAACGTACAATTACGTAATTTCGTACATTTACTTACATTTATCTAATATTGTGAAATTACGTAATTTCATGAAGTAATTACGAAAATCATTTTTAAAGAAATTGTCTGCTTGATCATTTTTATGATAAATACTAATAGTTTTCCTATCGTTGTCTACATTCCACTTTCAGTGTAGCACCCCGACCCCCCTCTAATTTGTCCAAGACACGGGGGGGATAGGGCCCAGCCACTGAAATGGATTAGTAAAACATTGCGAATGAATGAGATAGAGGGAGACAAAGATATATTTACGTTTTTATTTCTCTCATTACGTCGCAAAATAATGAGAAATATGATTTCACCTTGAGGCCGGCGTACCATAACTCCATTGTTCGTTTCGTTGTAATGAGAAAGAAGGAGACAAAAATATAAATACGCCTTTATTTTTTCAATTACAGAAAGCGACGATTAACGCGTTCAGGGGATTTCACCTTGAGTAACCGTTTCATGCACAGATGCTGAGATAAATTACTTCATGTAATTTAAATAGTTTCCTACACGTTATGTACCTAAAGTCACATTATTTAGCAACTTATAAATAAATCTTTCTTAAATTATAAGTTTTCATAAAAAAATGCTTCTTAGAAACGCATACACCTACAGATCCTATAAAGAGAGTTGAGACACAACTGTGATAGTTTGTGATTGACTGCAATTAAAGCGGAACCAGAAGTAATTTTGTAATATTGCAACATAACCTCAAATCTTAGACGATAACGTCAATTAAAATTTTTCAATGTAAATATTTCGCGCCTTTTAACTGGAACTTTTGATTCCGGTTTAATCGCGATGCGCAAAAAACAACTGTGTCTCAACTCTCTTTAAAGGATCTTTACATACACCAAGTTTCGGGTTTATAAAAGTCCCAAAAACTCAAATATCAAAATAATCGAATGAGAAATAATCGAATCTCTAAACGGTCGAATAACGAAATGGTGAAAACCAAATGATGGAATACCAAAAATGCTGAATGTCCATTGTTTCCAATTTTCAAATGATCCAATATCAAAATAGCAACATTTTTAAAATAGTGAAAGCATATTTTGTCGAATTTCCAAACTATGAAATGTCGAAAAGATCAAATTTTTTTTTCTACATGAGTTTCCTATCTATGATGTGTGCTGGTAAAGTACATTGAACAAGTGCGCGAAATTTAAAATTTCCATATCCATTTTAAAAATTACGCACTTGCCTAAATAGAAGAAAATTTTTTGAAAATTCATGATGTTGGAATATTTTAAGAAAAATTTATAAGTCTCGAAAACAATTCTTTTGTTCACTGATGTAAGAAATATGCGATTAAGAATATTTGATTTTTTAACAATAGTTTGTATTTTGTCAGGTTAAGTAAATGAAAATTTTGAGAAACTTGAAGACAGAAATATGTAATAAAAATACCTATTTATAAGAGATTTAAAATATTTCTATATGATTAAAGATTTTTAATTTGTAGAAATTACGTAATTTGACGGTAATCTTTGTTAAATTGGTGAAGCTGAAAAAGAATATGAAAAATTAAAAAGATAAAATTTTTTGGAAAATTCATGATGTTGACATATTTTTAGAAAACTTGGTAAGTCTTGAAAAGCAGTATTTTGTTCAGTGGTGAGATAAATATTTGATTAAGAATATTTGATTTTTTAAAAATAGTAAGTTCTTTGTCAGGTTAAATAAAAGAAAATTTTGAGAAACTTGAAGACAGAAATATGTAATAAAAATACCTATTTATAAAAGATTTAAAATATTTTTATATGATTGGAGATTTTTTATTTGTAGAAATTACGTAATTGGACAATAACCTATATTTATCTGGTGAACCTGGAAAAGAATATGGAAAATTAAAAATATGAACATTTTTTGAAATTTCATGATGTTGACTCATTTTAAGAAAAATTGTAGAGTCTTGAAAACAAGTCTTTTGTTCACTGATGTGAGACAAATACTCGATTCACATTTATTGATTTTTTAACACTCGTTGTTTTCTTTGTAAGGTAAATTACAACAACATTGTAAAAAAATTGAAGACATTAATATATAAAAAATGTAGAATTTTAAGCAATATTTTAGGTAGGGAAATATTGTGACACTTTGAGGTTATACCAAATAAATATTTTTATCTTTTTAAACTTGAAGTGAAAACAATGCATAACATTCAAGGAAAAAGTAGGAACATGATCTTGAAATTGTAAACTAATTAATTAAATACGAAAAAGTTTATGGAAATATCATTATTATTTCAGATAATAAGTCTTTATGAGACAAAATATTAAGAATTTTTTGTATGAATATAAATAAACAAAATTTACATCAGACACGATACGTACCTTTTTTACAACTATTTATTTTTATCTTTTTATATTGTTTTTAGCTTATTACATTCACTTTTCTTCAAAAAATAGAAATGAAAGATACACATTTCTTCACTCTCACCCGTCACTTTTTTCTTTAAAACAATAACAAGTAATTTCCACGTGTCGCCATCTCTCGGATTTCTTGGTAATGAAAAATCTAGTTCCTTTTGGCTAACACATTTGTCGATCCATATGTAAAGTTTCAAATAAGGAAATAATTAATTAATTGTCTTTTCAGAAAAAATAAACACGTAGAAACTTGCATTAATACTAAATTAAGAAATCCCAAAAACACTTTTCACTTTATTTATGTTTCTCTGTACGAATTTCGTGTTAGGGTCAAACGGGGTCAAACAGGGTCAAACTTTGACCCTCCTTGACTCTCGCGAAGTAGCCAGGGTTGTTATTGTCGGCACATAGAAAATCGCAAAAAAGAAGGATGGCTCTAGTTAGGTTTGTTTATAATTTGATATTTTCTTAAAAATGTGTGAAACAAGCTATTTAAAACGTCTAACAGATGTATTTTGTGCAATCTTTGTGTACTGTAGTATGATAAAGCTTAGAAATATGAAATATTTTCATGTGCTTTAAATTTTATCGTTTCTCGAATCTAAAAGGAAAAATAATTTTTCAAAGTTCAATTTCTTTTATGTAGAAAAGTGATACAAGCAGGTACTTCAGGAATATCATTATCTTAAAAATTAAACAACGGAGTTAGCTCAGTTGGTTTAATACTAGACTCTGCGGTCGCGCCAAGTCCAGCTTGCTGGGTTCGCGCCCCGATGAGTCTGGGATTTTTCTAACTCGTGAGAGATAACTTTAGTGGAAGGTTTGACGTCAAGGAATAATGATATGCACTGTCGGTAATCGACTTGTGCAGATCACTAGAACTCGACTGTCGATAAACCGGTTGTATTCAGGAAGAGGTTTTTCTACAGTTTTCCCTCTCCACTGGCGAGCAAACCCAATATACCGGGTGGTCCAGGCAAATGCGAGTACTCCTAATTTCAAGCCGTCCCAAGAGGAAATTAAGCATCGGCTGAGTACTGCGCCAATACTGGCAATGTCGGCGCGGTACTGTCAGCGAGGTCTGGCGTGGTACTGGCATAACACTGGGATGATAACAAGGTTCGGTACTGTCTGACGGTACTAAGGCTGTACCGACTGCCAATTCTGGCATTATATTGGCTGCATAGAAAATCTGAATTGTGCCGAAGTCAATTTTTTTTTTGCGATATCCTGTGTGGCTGACAAATCTACCGACACAAGATATAGGAACAAGCTTTACGAACATTGATTGATATAATACTATTTATAATAGTAGTAATATAATAATAATAAGTTATAATAATAGTTTTAAAAAAATTTGAATAAAGAATATTAATAATAATAATAATAAAATAATAATATTTCATTACTGTAATTTTTCCGTACGATTGTATGGAAAAAAAAACAATCCTGTTTTCAGATTGTTATTTTTATAATTTAAGATTAATTGTACATTTAAACACTTAATTATTATAGACCTATGACTAATTAACAATTTTAATACATATAAACACTTAACCTATAAATTAAAATTTCGCACGCTCAAGGGGGGATCGAACCCACGGCCCTATAGACGAATTCGCTCGCGGTAGACGCACACTAGTACCACTCGGCTACGACGGGTAGTTGAGAGTCGAGAGAAATAACTTTGGGAGGTTCAGACCTAGATTATATGCTATTTACGTTTTAATAGTTCTGGAACATATTCATTATCAAAAATAAATAAATAGAATAGAATTTATTTATCCTTTGTATACACTGATATACAGTTTATACACTGAGAAAAAAATGTCTTTAATTCAATAGTGCGGCTGCTATAGAATGTCATGACATTAAAACAAATTTTTCTGTTATAAATTTAAATGTTTATCTTTCTAACTTAAATAAATGGAACTATTAAGTTAAAAATATGGTACTATGAAAAGAAATTTCACATTTATATAAAGCTATAGTACTTGCAATTATTTAAATAAATATTGATTTATTTTATACAATAGTATAACTTAAGATAAATAAATATGTTCTTAATCGAATAGCAGTGTGCTTTGAATTCAAAAGTGTAATTAATCTGAAACATCAGCAGATGCTATAAAATGTATAGCATATTCTTTAGATTCAAGTAACGATGTATTCGAATACCGCCAAAAGTATCGTGCTATAAAACTTATAGCATAATCTATATAGATTCAATAAACGATGTATTCAAATACCGCCAAAAGGATGATGCTATAAACCGTACAGCACAGTTTATGGATTCAATTATCAATGTATTAAACAAATTAAAAATTCAAAAACTTATAGTTAAATATCACTAAATTTAGAAATTAAACCATTAAAACCATAACAAAAATTAAATTAAAAATTATAATATTTAAACAAAAACAAAATTAAATATAAAATCTTAAAATGTTGAAATGAGTTTAATCAAAATTCAAAGTAAAATAATTAAATACAAAAAAAATAATACATAAGAAATCTTTAATTTAACGTGAATTTACAAAAATTTAAATTTAAGAATTAAGACATAGGTAAGTAAAATTAAAAATGAAAATTATATTTTTGAAACCCAAATACAATAAATATAGTAAAAAAAAGATAGTACCAAAATAAATTTATTTTATTTCTTTATTAAATTAATACTAAAAAATCCTCATGAAGTCATTTCTATGACAGTAGAAATAAAAAAATAAGAAAATTAAAATTAATAATTAATTTGTTTTTGATCTAATTTCTTTTGACAATCAAATTTGATTATATATAAATATTTCTATTTCCTCAGATGTTTAGATTTTCCACAATAAAATATTTGTAAATTTTTTAAAAACTATACAACAAATGTTAAAAAGTCGTTTCCTTTACGGTCTTGTTTAATATTAAATTTATAGCAATTGCCTAGATGAAATAGATTAATTTTTCAAGGTAATTTTCGATTACTTGAAATCTTCTGATTTTTCACCATTTTTACATCATAAATTTCGTATATTAAATTTGTAAATTTTTTAAAATTGTTATACAAATTTCATTGCGATTAACTAGCGGAAATAGATTAATTTTTTCAAGAAAATTGTCGATTAATTTAAATCTTCAGATTTTTACAATTTTTTATCTATAAAATCGAATAACAATTTGTAAATTTTTTTCAAACTTTATTAATATTAGAAAGTGGTTTCGTTTATGGTCCTTTTTAGTTAAAACTTTATTGCGATTGCCTAGCGCAAAAAATTATTTTTTTTAAGAAAATTGTCGATTAATTTAAATCTTCAGATTTTCACAATTTTTCACCTATAAAATCGAAAAAAAAAATTTGTAAATTTTTTTCAGACTTTATTAATATTAGAAAGTGGTTTCGTCTTTGGTCCTTTTTAGTTTCAACTTTATTGCGATTGCCTAGCGAGAAAAAATTATTTTTTTTAAGAAAATTCTCGAATAATTTAAATCTTCAGATTTTCACAATTTTTCATCTATAAAATCGAAAAAAAAGTTTGTAAATTTTTTTCAAACTTTATTAATATTAAAAAGTGGTTTCGTTTATGGTCCTTTTTAGTGTAAACTTTATTGCGATTGTCTAGCGGTAAATATTAAATTTTCTGAAGAAAATTCTCGAATAATTAAAATCTTCTGATTTACACAATTTTCCATCTATAAAGTCGAAAAAAGAATTTGTAAATTTTTTATAAACTATATAAATATTAAAAAGTGGTTTCTTTTATGGTCCTTTTTAGTATAAACTTTATTGCGATTGTCCAGCGGGAAATAATAAATTTTTTTGAACAGGATTAGCAAGATTAATTGTCTAGCCGGAATAGATTAATTTTTACAAGAAAATTTTTGATTACTTGAAATCCTCTGATTTTGTCCAATTTTACATCTTAAATTTCGTATATTAAATTTGTAAATTTTTTACAAACTTTATAAATATTAAGAAGTGGTTTCGTTTATGGTCCTTTTTAGTATAAACTTTTTTGCGATTGTCTAGCGGGATAACATTGTAATAATATGAGTTATAATTGTGTAGCGGACTCATACATTACTATAGAAGCCGGCAAGGCTCTCGAAGAAAGTGGGGTTTCCCACTTCTCGCTCGTCTCTCTCTTCCCCTTCTTCGCAGCGGCGACTGACGGCGTACATATATTCAGTTGCGCTCGCCAATTGAGTTAGTCTTCTGGCTGTCGAGACTCGAGGTGCTCCTCGGTCTCATGCTAGGACACTCAGGTAAGAGGCAGTTTTGCGTGTGGGTGCTCCCGCCGCATTTCATCCTTGACCCTGGGTACCTAGTAGGTCAGATGGACTGCCGAGAACGTGCGAGGATTGAGTAGAGGTGCTCCTCTCTCAAAACTCACACGTATCATCCAGAACCTTTGAGGTGAAGGATGTCCTAGGCGTTCACCAAATTGATAGAGGTGCTCCTCTTCGGATTGGCGAACGGAAATGGAGGATTGCAATGCCTATGGGTGCCCCCGTGACATTGGAATACGTGTTCTTCTAGGTTCTCAATTTCTTGGCTAGAGAGAGAAAAATATAGGTGCTCCTGTTTGCTTTCTCTCTACCCAAAGAATAGACGCAATCTTTACCTTGGAGGGGATTATTGCACAGGGGTGGGGAGTGACGTCAGTCAAAAATTATTAAGGATTCAGTCTATGTTAGACCATTCGTTGGTTCACTGTTTTTGACTAACTAGCTTGTAGAGAAAGGAAATATTGTAAAACTCGGAATCTAAGAAAAGTCTAGAATTGTTTATTATCTAGTTTACTCTGCAACAGTTAAGATTTTGTTAAGTTATTTCTTGTAACATTTCAATTTTTAATCATTAGAATATACTATTGTTATTTTTATTTTTTAATTCTCGGTGTCATCATTGACTTCACCCTATCTCCTAGTAATTAATATTCTTAAAAATAAATGTCAGCCAGCAGCCTAAGATTCATTTGCAATTTGCTTTCTTTCTTTTTTTTTAATTTTTAGCTAGAAATTAAGTTAGAATCATCGTTGGGTTGAAAATTTTATCGATATGGAGGTTATGTACATTGGCCCTATCCGACGAGCGTATTCCGGAGCAACTTTTTAAATTAAGAAAAAGTCCTATCATTACAACATGTAAAATAAGTTCACTACTTTACGAAACGAATTTTTTTGATACATTAAAATATTCTCTTCGACAACAAAAATAATGTCATATATTTTTAAACAAAGATTGTTTTATTGATATATTTGTAAATACATATTTCTATAAATAATATTCTGAATTATTTAAGATATTCTACGTTGAAATGCAATTTTAATTAATGTATTTTATACATTCCTCTGCACATGTATATTTTTTATCACGTTAGTGGACGAAAATAATTATTTCAAGTTTATCTACTTTACTTATTTTGTTAGGAATATCATAAGAAAATATTTTTTTCACATTACTTTATTTTTTCAATTTATTTTTTTACAATTTCCATTATTTTTAAATTTATATTATGAGATTCTTAACTGTTCTTTATTTTTAATTTTGCCGCTTCTTAAACCTGCAGTACCATAAGTGCCCGCTAGTGGCGCATTCCCTTCTTTTAACATTTGCTTCATTTCTGCTTGCAAGTGTTGAATAATTCTTTCAGTTAGTATATAAGGGAATTAAAATCGGACTCAGATATAAGTAAATGCGTAATATTATATATATATCGTTAAGTTTAAGTATAAGTTTAAGAGCGTGCGAATTGCGATTGTCGTTTAGGTTTAGGAAGATTAAATAATAAGAAAATAAATGTGTATTGAATGTATAAAAATGTGTAAAAAGTATGTATTAAAAAAAATCTGCCAATACAAATATAAAATAAAAGAATATTGATAGATTGGTGAGTATAATTGAATGTGAGGTGAAATTAAAAAGATTGTGAATATTAATCTAAAACTAAATTTTTGTATTTATTTATTTATTTCTCAAGTTTATAGCATATGCTATAGTTTTCATAATCTGATTTTATTCAGTCGAGAGCAATTTTTTTCACAATTTCCACATATGCTATGGATTTAATAATTTCCTTGTTTCTATTAAATAATTTTTAGGGTTTCGTGGTTCGGGACCGAAACCCTTATAGTGAGACTTTGTCGTCCGTCCGTCCGTCGTACACAGGCAATAGCTGTGCAGTTATGTGCAAGAGAGAGAGATAGTCAAAACACATAAAACAAATTTCACATATAATAAATGTGTCACATGTTACATGCCACATATGTCACATATGTCACACATGACACATGTCACATATGTCACACATGACACATGTCACATATGTCACACATGACACATGTCACATATGTCACACATGACCCATATGCCAAACATGTCACATATGACACATATGTCACACATGACACATATGTCACCCATGACACATATGTCACACATGACACATATGTCACACATGACACATATGTCACACATGACACATATGTCACACATGACACATATGTCACACATGACACATATGTCACACATGACACATATGTCGCTCATGACACATATGTCACACAGGACACATATGTCACACATGACACATGTCACTCATGACACATATGTCACACATGACACATATGTCACATATGATACATATGTTACATATGACACATATGTCGCTCATGACACATATGTCACACATGACACATATGTTACACATGACACATATGTCACACATGACACATATGTCACACATGACACATGTCACTCATGACACATATGTCACACATGACACATATGTCACACATGACACATGTCACTCATGACACATATGTCACACATGACACATATGTCACCCATGACACATATGTCACACATGTCACTCATGACACATATGTCACACATGACACATATGTCACATATGATACATATGTTACATATGACACATATGTCACACATGGCACATATATCACAGATGTCACATATGACACATATGTCACACATGACACATATGTCACTCATGACACATATGTCACACATGACACATATGTCACACATGACACATATGTCACTCATGACACATATGTCACACATGACACATATGTCACACATGAAACATATGTCACACATGACACACATGTTACACATGTCACATATGTCGCACATGACACATCTCACACGTAACATATGTCGCACATGACACATATGTCACACATGACACATGTCACTCATGACACATATGTCACACATGACACATATGTCACATATGATACATATGTTACATATGACACATATGTCGCTCATGACACATATGTCACACATGACACATATGTTACACATGACACATATGTCACACATGACACATATGTCACACATGACACATGTCACTCATGACACATATGTCACACATGACACATATGTCACACATGACACATATGTCACACATGACACATATGTCACACATGACACATATGTCACATATGATACATATGTTACATATGACACATATGTCACACATGGCACATATATCACAGATGTCACATATGACACATATGTCACACATGACACATATGTCACTCATGACACATATGTCACACATGACACATATGTCACACATGACACATATGTCACTCATGACACATATGTCACACATGACACATATGTCACACATGAAATATATGTCACACATGACACACATGTTACACATGTCACATATGTCGCACATGACACATCTCACACGTAACATATGTCGCACATGACACATATGTCACACATGTAACATGCGTCACACATGACACATATGTCACACATGACACATATGTCACACATGACACATATGTCACACATGACACATATGTCACACATGACACATATGTCACACATAACACATGTGTCACACATGACACATATGTTACACATGTCACATAGGACACATGTCACACATTTCGCATCTGTCACACATGGCCCATATATCACATATGTCACATATGACACATATGTCACACATACAACACTTATCACACATGTCACATATGACACATATGTCACATATGTCACACATGACACATATGACACATATGTCACACATAACACATATGACATATGTCGCATATGACACATATGTCACGTATATCACATACAACACTTATCACACATTTTACATATGACACATATGTCACATGTCACACATGACTCATATGTCAGATATGTCATATATGACTAATACGACACATATGACATGTTTAGCGTTTTCATTTGAGTAAGAAAAATGACTGCGAGAGAGAGAGAGAAAACTAGTTTTTTTAGTTTTTCCGGTCGTGTGTGTGAGAGAGAGGGAAATACGTTTGTAGAGAAATCCACGAAACCCTCAATTGTAGGCGCGTTGCACCTACTTATTTTCTTATTACTTTGGAAAAATATTTTATTGGGACAATTGATATTTATTTGTTTTATAAGTAATTTATATCAAATCAATAGTATTAAAAATGAAAGTATGTACTATTAAAACCAAAGCATATTTGTTTGAACGGTAGTGAATACGCCGTTTGTTGCATCAAACCAATATAAGATTGATTCTATAGCATTTTTTCTCAGTGTACAATCCAATCTCCTAACTTTCCTAAATAAATATTCTTATACAATATTTGCAAAATATGTAAACAAAAATAACTAATAATTATTAATTATTATTTATAACTTTAATTTAATAATATTATTTAAAAATAAAATATTATTTAAATAATTAATTTTAATAATATTTAATTCAAAATTAAATTGTACAAATTATTTACATATAATGTATTGAAATGCATTTTGGTGTAAATAATAGAATTTATTCAATTTATATAATTAAAGTTTTTTAGAAATTAATTATTTTACAAAATTACGCAATCTTTAAACAATTCTTTATAATATTAAACGTCATAGAACTCAATTAACGATAAGAAAGAAAGAAATAAATATGTAAAATGTTGACAGAACATTAAATATTTTTAAAAAAATAAACAATAATTCAAGAATTTTTTTTATATATTAAACTTCAATTATATTTAACATTTTTTTTTTTTTTACGTTATTATACACTCGTTTTATCGACCTCACAGGCCCAATGAGTGTCCCCCGTAGGGAGTTCCTAGAATTTTAGTACTTTGAAACATATTCTCTTAAGTGTTTTTGCGTCTACAGAACGGCTTGAAATTAGGAGTACTCGCATTTGCCTGGACAACCCGGTATATTAGGTTTGCTCGCCAGTGGAGAAGGAAAACTGTAGAAAAACCTTTCCATAGTACAACCGGTTTATCGACAGTCGAGTTCTAGTGATCTGCACAGGTCGAATACCGACAGTGCATATCATTATACCTCGACGTCTTTACCTTCCAATGAAGTTATCTTACAGCCAAAAAAAATCCCAGGCTCACCGGGGCGCGAACCAAGCAAGCTTGACTTAGCGCGACCGTAGAGTCCAGGACCTTAACCAACTGAGCTAACTCCGTGGTTATATTTAACAATATTAATTTAATTATATTCACATAATATTAGAAATATTGTATAAATGAATAAAAAGTTTTAATTTTTTAATTTATAAGATTTATTTTTCCAGACTTAAAAATAATTAAAACTTATTAAATTAAATTAATTAAAAATTAAATAAAATTAAACGAGTTAGAGAGAACCCGACAACAGATAAGAAACAAATAATTAAAAAGTTTATATTTTAGTAAAATAATAAATATAGAAATGAAAATAAAAAATAACTTGATAACTTTTTGAATAAAATTTAATTTAATACCAATATCATTAGAAGCTTTTTAAAAGAATTTATTGTTTAAAATATTAATGAAAATAATTAAGCTTGAAAATCAATTAAAATGAATTAAATTGAACAAAAAATATATTCTAACCTTTTTCTCTCTTATCTAAAATAAATTTAATTAATTGAATATTTTAAATTAACAACAGATAAAAAACGAATAATTTTAAAAACATGTTTGTAAATTATTAAATATAGAAATGAATGTTAATGAAATTAATTTAAAAAAAAATTAAACATTAACATTTTACTTGATTAATTTTTTAAATTTCTTAAAATTATGTTAGAATATTTTTGAAAAAAAGAAATTAATTAAATGAAATTATTTAATTTTATTCAATTAGGTACACTTTTTTTACAAATAATTACAAAATTGTTGTTGATTCAAATTAAAAATTAAAATATTCAAATTTCTTTGAGATATTGTAATTTTTAAATTTTCATTAGGTATATACTTTTAATTTCAAAAGTGTTTAATTCTTCTATTGCTTAAAATATTATTTAGCAAAATATAAATTTTTAATATTAATTATGGAAAACTAAATAACATTGTGTATGAAAATTAACAATTTTTCACATCTTAGTTTTAAGAATTTATTATTTAAATATTAACATTAAAAAGCTAAATATATATTGCTTATTTATTTATTAATGTAGTCTTTGTAAAATAAAAGTTTTAGTGAAGTGAAGTGGTGAGCAAAAAGTGCCAGGATCAAGTTATTCACTCGAGAAGTAATTTAACGAAGCGATTTAAAATAATAATTGATTATGTAGGCCATGTATATAGTTTATTTATTATTTACATCAAACGAGTGAAGATCCTTAAATGTTTTGGCTGTTAAATAATCTTTCGTAAACATAACCAACAAAAGAAACATGTCAGTCTTTACCAAGTCTAGACGGTCTTAGAAGTGATCGGTCCGACGAAACTATTAAGTAAAACTATTAATTATTAACTATTAACTATATTATATTATATTATATTATATTATATTATAACTATATTAACTATTAACTAATTCTTAAAAATATTACAAAAAAAAATAAATATATGTTTTTTTAAATTAAAAAATTATTTTTTTTTTATTAGTATCGGCATAAGACTGAATTGAAGATGCTTTCAGTACCGCGCCAGCATTAACTTGCCAGAGTTTGGCTGAATAATGGCATGAACCCTAGACCTGTACCGCGCCGATAGTAAGCATCGGCATTACATAGGCATTTCCCATTGGGGTTCTGTAGACGCAAAAAACACTTTAAAAAAATATATGGTACTGAATTCTAGGAACTCCCAACGGGGGACACTCATTGGGCCAATAAGGTCGTTAAAAACGAGTGTATAATAAATAAATAAAAAATAAATAAAAATCTTAAAAATTATATCTGAATACTATTTGCAATTTTATTATTCTTTGTATCATTAAATTTTCAAACATGTAATTTTCGAAAAAGTAATTTATAAAAACTTTCAATACCTATTTTTCTTTATTTTAAAGAAAGCATATTATGTTAGCATAATTGATCTATTTAATATTCATTGCACAGAAACAGCATTAAACATGCATCGATTTTCAAAACATTCAAATAAAAAATTCAATATCTAATTTTTAAAATATAAAATAAACATATAAAATCACATAGTTAAAAAATGAAACAGGTTTATAAAAATAAAGCATCAGGTGAGGATCAAAGTAACAACGTGTTACTTTCAATGGCGGTTTTACGGGGGGGGGGGGCGATTGAGGCGACCCCCCCTCCCCCCGAGAATCTTATATTTGTATAAGAGAGAGAGATAGCACTATGGTTCCATCTCTTTTTATCCCGTATATCGCCCCTCCCCAACACTTTGCCTAAAGCCGCCCCTGGTTACTTTCCACCTCACCCTTCTTTTTCTTGGATTTAAAAATACAAGTATAAATTACACAAAAGTAGGTCACATTTTTTAATTATACACTAGCATGAATTTAAGATAGATAATCCCAATGAAAAATTGATAACTGGCGCGGTACCGCGCCAGTACTGGCCAGTATTATGCGAGGCTGGCGCAGTACTGTAACCCAGTACTGGCGCAGTATTGACCTAACTCTGGGATGATAACGCCATTCAGTACTGACTGCTAGTACCAGCGCAGTACTGCCTGCCAGGGCTGGCGTAGTACAGTATGCCATTACTGGTTCAGTATCGAATACAAATACTACTGCAGTACTGGCTGCCAATGCTGGTGCAGTACTGACCTAACTCTGGGATGATAAAGACGATCGGTACTAACTGCCATGGCTGGCGCAATACGGCCCTGTCAGGGCTAACGCATTAATGGTGAACAGTATAAGCGTATATTGTCAAGGAGAAATTCGGGTGGAAAAGTGGATTTAAATAACCCAAGGGGAAAAAAGTCACTGGCGCAGTACAATTTTGTTAATAATTTACTATTTATCATTATTATTGCTTATTTATAACAAATTTTAACATATATGATAAATATTCGCTATACCTAAACAATTAAAACTATTATATAAAACGAAAAATCGCACGCTGGTTGGGATCGAACCCGGGACCCTTCGGACGCAGGTCATACGCTTAAACCCCATAGCCACGCTGGCTTAGTTTAATATTTACAAAAACCAATATTTGAATTTCAGATCAGTTATGGAGAGGACCATTTACTTTTTTTAATAAATATTTTTTAAACTGTAGTAAACTCTGCCAAAATAATTAATAAGAAAAATTGTTTGAATAATATTCATAAAAATTAAACATTTAATTAAAGTTGTGCTAGTTTTAGTCTATATAAAGAATTAAGAATTTTCTAACTTTTCATTTTTGAGGATTCACTTTTGAATTATCTAATTTTTAAATCTTTATATATGGCAACTTTTATTGATAGCAATAAAGATTAAAAATTATAATAATATTATTAAAAAAAATAATTTTGAAAATACTTTAATCTATAAGAATAACGTGTTTCAATTTTTTTTTAAGTAATAAAATACTACAACAACAATTAAAATAATCGAAAATGAAATACGACTGCCAAAACAGTACATCAATATTGGCGCAGTACACATACAGCGTTACAGCTAGTACCGCGCCGACTCTGGCAAGCCAACCTTTGGCAGAAATAAGAAGCGCGGTATCGCGCCAGCATTGGGCTGGTACTGACTGCCAATGCTGGGCATCAATATTGGCGCAGTACTGATACAGCGTTGCAGTTAGTACTGCACCGACTTTGTCAAGAAATTTTATTACAGATCTTGGCAAAAACAACAGCCACTTTACTGCGCCAGTATTGGGTCGATATTTACTGCCAATACTGGGTATCAGTATTTGCGCAGTAATGATATAGCTTTATAGCCAGCACCGACTTTGTTAAGAAATTTTTTTGACAGACCTTGGCAGAAACAACAATCGCAGTACCGCACCAGCATTGGGCTGGTACTGACTGCCAATACTGGAAATCAATATTGGCGCAGTACTGAAACAGCTTTACGGCCAGTACCGTACCGACTCTGTCAAAAAATTTCTATGACAGACCTTGGCAGAAACAACAGCCGCGGTACCGCGCCAGCATTGGGCTGATACTGACTGCCAATACTGGACATCAATATTGGCGCAGTACTGATACAGCGTTACAGCCAGTACCACGCCGACTCTGGCAAGCCAATCCTTGTCAGAAATAACAGGCGCGGTACCGTGCCAGTTGTAAGCACCGGCATAACCCAGAAATTTTTCATTGGGATTGAGCTTTAAAAAAACAAAAAGGATATTTTAGATATCTAAAAAATCAAAGAAATATGATATTTTAAAAATTAAGGCAAAAACTTACTTTTGTCATAATTTTTGCACAACATGTCAATATCAGACGTACTGTTTCTAGAATAGCTCGTTTCTGGACATTATGTGGGAGAAATAGAGGGGCTAATATTGACTAAAAATATTTCTTAAAATTCGGTACTAATTTTAGTTCCTAAACATTCTATTAAAATATAATTTCCTATCTAATATAATATCACTTTGTCATCAATGTGTTTCACTCAGCATGTTTTGACATAAATAATAAATTTTTTATTTAAAAACGCTTAGAATAATAAAAATACAATAATTATAATTATAATAATATGAAAGTAATAAACTGTAGAGAAAGTTATTAGAATTATTAAGTTTCTTGATATTATTAACAATTCTCGTTTTTCCAAATTTCTCGAACGTCTCGCTTGATATGCAACTCTAGTTTTAATGTTTCATAAAAATCTTTAACCAATTTTGCCCTATAAATAAAATTTCTTCTATTAATAACTAAATTACTCGTTTTCATTTTTAGACACTCGTCAGTATTCAACGTCTTTGTTACTAATTTGCCACAAGTTTTGGACCAAAATAATGTAATGGGATGGTCTATGATTCCTCCTGTATTAGCGATTTTGAGACACTGTCCTTGTCCACTGCAAGGAGTATCGGTTACAGAATACCAACATCCCATGTACAGCATATGGTATTTAGAGCCACACATAAGGCGATCCTGGTTAATGTCCTTACTGATTGTTCTATACAAGGTGAGTATCGCTATTTTCATGTCACAATTGAATATCTCGAGTTAATCTCAACAGTTTTTGATCTAAATTTTTTCTGAGATAGAAAATTTAAAATAATAGTTTTTTGTCGAAAAACATTTGAAAATTTAAAACTGTTAACTCCGAAAAATAAAAAACTTGTCCATTTTTTATAGTTAACACTGAAACAAAAACTGCATGCTACGCGCTCCATATCATGGTGTCATTTTAACATATAAATAAATGAAAGGCAGCTTATAGAGTATAATGTAAAGGGACTAGGGTTGTAATAATTATATCACCATTGTTCTGCATTCTATTTTATATTTTGTCACGAAAATCGTTCGAATTACCTAAACGATTAATAGAAAGGTCTGTTTAACTTGAGCTGCCTTAAATGTTGACTAAATATTAATTTTTCACAGTTTCCTTTTTTTCGACAATTGTCAAAAATAAATTGTAAGCAAATATATGAAAAAAATAGCATTTATAAATAAAAGTAAAAATACAAAAAATTTTATTGAAGATAGATTCATGTAATATATGACAAATACAAGTTTAGTGATTTGAAAGTTCGAATAAATGCAAGTTCGGTCATTTGAAAGTTCAGTCAAATGCAAATTCGGAGATTTTAAAATTCAACTAAACGTAAGTTCAGTAAATTCAAAGTTCGGACAAATGCAAATTCAGGTGTTTCAAAATTTTGACGAATGTAAGTTTGGTTATTTTAAAGTTCGGACAAATCGAAATTCAGGGATTTAGAAGTTCTTACAGTTCTAAATGTGGGTAGTTTAATATTTTGCTAAATACGAGTTCGGGGATTTCAAAGATTAGAAAAGATGCAAATTTAGTTTTCGGACAAATGCATTTTTTATTAATTGACTGTTTTAAAAATGCACTTTCAGTTATGTCAAGTTAAAACTTTTAAGAAATGCAAATCGCAAATGCGAGTTTAGTAATTTTTAAATTATAACAAATACTAATTCAGGAAGTTAAAAGTTAGAACAAATGCAAGTTCTGATAATTACAAATTCTGACAAATGCAAATTAAGAGAATAACGAATTCGGATAATTAAATTTCGGGCAATTATAAGTTTAGTCAATTATAAGTTCAGTCAATTAGGTTTTGGAGGTAATACATGCGATCCAATAAAAGTAATTTTATAAAATATTTAAGAATATTTTGTTTACGGTATTTCACTCCGAGAGCGATTAGAGCTCAGGGATTAGACAACCTCTATTTGACGTAACTTTTAGCTACAAGGCAGTTTTGAAAACCGTGATTGGTTGAAAGGTGAACATTGTGAAGAAATTTTAGATTTCGTAAGCTTAATGTATGTTTTGACCAAAAAAGGGGTGTGAATTAACCATCTTTGAGCTCTAAATGTGTTTTTCGTCTCCTAGGACCGAGCGAATTGAGCAAATAAAAATATGTATGATGCCTTGATTATACTAATTATAAAAGAAAATTTTGAAACTTTATGGCTATAAACATCTATTGTCAGCAATGTTTTATTTAATGACGGAATAGAAATAAATTAAATTTTTTCAAACAATATAAATAAACAAAGAACATGTAAAAATAAACAATTATTTTGCAGAAATAGGTTCCTCTTATTCTTTATCTGTTTTGGATCAATTTATTTCATTCCATAAACAATTAAATCGATTTTAACAAATTTTTAAAATTTAGGTTATGTAAACACTTTTACTTGAAATTAATTTTGGCCCCTCAATTTTAACTACATATATTTACAAATTTGTTAAAATTAGTTTACCTTGTATTAAATTTTACTAAATTGTGATTAATTAATTAATTTTAAAGAAAAAATAAAATACGTTTATCTTCCAAGTATGGTTTACCACCCCTAAGCTCCAAGTGCTTTTGGAGAGAAATACCGTAAACACCAGGGACGCAAAGTTTAACGTTTTCATGTGACTTAATCTTCCAATTACATGCCTGCAAGCTTGCGTTAAACGTTGGTACAAGGAAACACATACCAAAACTGTTTGTGAACTAAGTCGAAATATATAAAGTAAAAACACAACATATATATATATATATATTATATATTAACATATTATATATAATATATATAATATATATGAATAAAGTCATTATTATGACTAGGATTATCAGCCTGTTGTGATGCTATCAGTAAGCGTAAACGGTCTACAAGCTCATTTGGATCATCCCAATAAATATAGTCTGGATAAGTTTCTCTTTTCACAATCATCGATTGTGGTAATCATCATTGTGGTAAACGACTCTTTTTCTGTAAAGAATTTCCTGTTTTTGTGAAAAGCTTTGCAATAACATTAGTATATTTAGAACTCTTGTTAATGCGCATTAGTTTGCTTGCACTGTAACTCTTTTTATGTGCATTAGTAGTAGAAACAATTTCCTTATAGTTTACTAAGTCATTTGAACTTATTGAAGCTTTATCTGGTTGTTGTCTGAATAGAAGTTCTAGTAATCCACGTGTTTTTGAATATTTTTTCTTTCCAACTAAATTAATGTATGGACCTTCAAAATCAATTTTTGGATCATTAATTATCAATGTACCGTTAGGGAGTTTGCGTACTCCATATACCATATCCAAATACTGCTTTCTGTTTTTATTCAACATCTGTTTAAATTTATTTGTTAATTTATAAGATTCTTCATCCGTTGTATCAGTATAAGATATATTATTTTTTTCAAAAGTAATATCATTAGACTCTTGATTCTTTGACTCATTAAACAAATTTTCATTCTTAATATTATACAAATTAGATTCTTTACTAAAAGCATCATAGAAATCCACTTGATTCTTTGATTCATTAAACAAATTTTCATTTTTAATTTTATGCATATTAGATTCTTCACTAAAAGCATCATAGAAATCTTTTTCGGATAAATCAAATAGTACAGTTTCACTAATAGCAGTCTTAAAAAATGCATCAAAGTCTTTTTCTTTTTCTTCTTTTTTCCTAACATTTTTAACTTTGACAGGTGTATGAGTTACAGCAACCAATTTTTCTAATGGAGTAACCAATGGTTGAAAAGATTCTCTTAACATATTTTCAGAATTTTCTATACTGCTTTTAAGTATTTGATGTTTTCGTCGAATAGCTTTACTTGCCTTCACAACCTGATGAAGTGTTTCTAACTCTTTTCGATACATGTTTATGTATTGAAGTCTAAAATTGTACTAATGCATTTCTCTGGAAACATACATTATTTATAAATGAATGAAACAGTCATATCCTTTTCTATATCTTCCTTCATTCAAATTTCTATCTTTGTCAATAACTACAAATCCATATCTATCAGAATTTCAACATGTAGAACATAAATCTCGAAATTGATTGTACGGCATATCAGTGTTCACATGATCATTATAAACATGCTTAAGGTTTCTATCATCCTGTTTAAAAAGCACAAGTAAGCTTACATTCCTAAACATTTTAACTAAATGTTTAGGAATATGAGCATATGTTTGACACAGATAAAAACTATCAACGTTAACATATCTACCCATAGAAAAGAAGGCTCTTACATTGTACTGTTTCTCACAAGCAATATCATCAAAAATAAAGATTGAATTTGGTTTAGCATCTTTAGGCGAAACCACTTCCTCATGCTCACTATATGGAAAGTATTCGATTCCATCAACTTTACTCAATTCTTTTTCTAGAAATTCATATTTAGGCTGTTGTAATGACTTTGAGTATAAAGAAATATTCTCAAAGCTCAAGCCATTCGGATGTATAATCAGAGAAAGAAGAGGATTTGTTTTTCCACAATTTGATGGACCGCAAAAAGCTGCGCGAATACTATTTGAAAACAGATTTCCATGGCGCTTAACCTCATTATTATTATTGGATTGAATAAGATTATCGACATTTACAATCGGGAGCTGATTAGCTTGTACCTTGAACTGCATCTTGGACTCGACTGAGGAAAAACTATATATATCACACTTTTATAATCTATTTTTATCAGTCGGTTGTAAACCATCGTCGAGTAAAGAATGGACATTCATGAAAAAGTGAAGAGAAAAAATCTCACACTGGTCAAGGTTTTCTTAATAATATAATAAATAGATTACCAATTGAGTTACATACTCCTGGATACCGATATTGTGGACCTGGTACAAGATTAAAAAAAAGGTTTAGCTCGTGGTGATCCAGGTGTAAATTCTTTGGATGCAGCTTGTAAGGCACATGATATTGGATATTCAAAAGAAAAGGAAAATATAGAAGCAAGAAATTCTGCAGATAAAATATTAGCTGAAAAGGCTTGGCAACGTGTTCTCTCCAAGGACGCTAGTATTAGTGAAAAAGCTGCTGCATTACCCACACAGCACCAGAAATTCCCTGAATTTCCCCTGAATATTGGTCCACATTTCCCGAATATTCGAACCTAATATTCAGGGAAGTTTCGTGGAAGCATCAAAATGTCCGCCATAAAGAATATTGGACGCTAAATTTCCCTGAAAATGTATTTCTAATTTTCAGGGAATTTCCGCATCTAATATCCCTTCAATATTCACAGTATTCGTAAATCTTCTGTACATGATGCGCAATGGTCGAACTTGGTTTCTGTGACACTTACGGCTGCGCAGTAGTTTTAATGTTCTAGAAAACTACGGGTGCCAAATATGACATACAATTTTTATCAATTACCAAATCAAAAAAATTTTGGAAATTTTTTTTAACTTTCCCTGAATATTCTAGGAATATTAGATGCGGAAATTCCCTGAAAATTAGAAATACATTTTCAGGGAAATTTAGCGTCCAATATTCTTTATGGCGGACATTTTGATGCTTTCACGAAACTTCCCTGAATATTAGGTTCGAATATTCGGGAAATGTGGACCAATATTCAGGGGAATTTCAGGGAATATCTGGTGCTGTGTGGGTAGCTATTACTAATATAATAAAAGTAAAATCTAAATTCCGTATGGGGTTAAAAATTAATGATAATACAAAGAAGAAGATGAAAAAAAATAAAGAAGAATAAAAAGCAGAGGAAGAAGAAGAGAGTTTCCAAGAATAAAAAATCGGGCAAGTTCGAGTTACACTCGCACTAAAATCGAGGGTTCCGTACACAAAACAAAATAATTTTTAATATATTTGATACTATTAAACATATAATATATAAATATATTATACATATTACATATAATATAATAAATAAAATAGAATATATAATGAATTTTTTATAAAAAATGGACCACCCTCCCCCCTATTTTCCAAAATATTTTACTTAGAGAGTTCAAATTTTGTACAGGAATGTATTGTCAGGTGTAAATAACATAAAAATTATAAAGAACGTGATCGTTATTGCATTTTTAACGAAAAATCCAGAGATTTTAGCAAATATCCATAAAAAATACTCAAAAATCATTTTATTTCCTTAACAACGCTATGATCAACTTCTACAATCATGTTCTCTACTATTTTTCTGTAATCTACACGTGAAAATACATTTGTGTACCAAATTTGAACTCTCTAAGTCAAATTGTTTGGAAGTTATGGGAGGGGGGATACGGTAATTTTTAAGCATTTTTTTTAAATCGTTGGTTTTTGCTTAAAACACTATGATAACGATCTGCAACAAAGTTCTCTATAGTTTTTCTGAAATCTATATGGCAAACTACATATGTATACCAAATTTCAGCACTGTAAGTACAATAGTTTGGCAGATATGGAGGTGGCATTGTACACTTTTAGTGCATTTTTGCTAAAAAAATGACCGTATCCCCCCCTTATCTTCCAAACTATTTGACTTAGGATTCTGAAATTTGGTACACATATGTAGATTTACGTGTAGATTACAGGAAAATTATAGAGAAAGTGATGATTATAGCACTGTCAAAGTTATAACACTAAATTGTGGCCCATATGTTAAAAAAATGCTAAAAAATATTGTTATTTCCTTGACAACGCTATGTTCAACACATACAATCATGTTTTCTATAATTTTCCTGTAATCTATACGTGAAAATATATTTGTGTACCAAATTTGAACTCTCTAAGTCCAATAGTTTGGAAGATCAGGGGGGGCATACAACCATTTTTTAACATTTTTTAAAAAAAATCTTTTTTTTTAGCTCAAAAACGCTATGATAACAGCCTGCAACAAGGTTTTTTATAGTTTTTCTGTAATCTACACATCAAACTACATATGTGTACCAAATTTTAGCACTCAAAGTACAATAGTTTGGCAGATAGAGGGCAAGAATGATACAAATTGAACGAATTTTTGCTATCATATGTAGATTACAAAAAAAATATAGAGACCGTTGTGGTGATAGCGCTGCAAAAGAAAAGGCAAGAGATTTCAGCCAAAAAATATCAAAATTTCTCAAAAATCTTGCTATTTTCTTGACAACGCTATGTTGAACCCCTAGAATCATGTTCTCTATAATTTTCCTTTCATCTACACGTGAAAATACATATGTGGGCCAAATTTGAACTTTCTAAGTCAAATAGTTTGGCGGCTAGGGGTGGGGGGATACGATTTTCGACAAAGTCTTGCCAATAGGGTTCCATGCGTACACTTGTGGTGTACGGAACCCTAAAAAAGAGTTACATTAAATAAAGTTGTTCATGCTGCTAAAAAATGTATGAAGTCAAACGGTAATTCTATAGATACTATTAAAACTGGTATGATTGGTGCACAGAAGGTTATAAAAAAGTTTGGTGGTAAATCTAAAATTTCAACACCTAGAATTCTTTCTGTACTATCAAAAGTTGGTGGTATTTTACCACTTATTTCAATTTTTGCTGGACTTAGTGCTCTTGGAGCTCTTAGTGGAGGGGTTGGTGGTATAGTAAAAGCTGTAAATGATGCTAATGCAGCCAAGAAACAACTTTCAGAAGCTCAACGACATAATCAAACAATGGAGGCTATTGTCTTGGAAAAAGGTTCGCACTTAAAACCTTATCGACAAGGACTTGGTCTTTATATTCAACCGTATAAAGGGAAAGGATTGACAAATAAGAATATATATACCACATTTTCGTGGAGTATTCGTGCGAAATGAATTACCTTTTTCAGGACCTCATAAATATGAATCAGCAATTATGAATCTTGATGATAAGGAAGGACCTGGAACTTATTGGGTAGCATATAAGATGATTAACAATAAAACTGAATACTTTGATAGTTTTGGAAATCTTTCACCACCATCAGATCTCATTGTCTACTTAGGTGTTGATAGCTATATAAAATATAATAATGAGAGATATCAAAAGTTTGATACATTCATATGCGGGCACTTATGCTTGAAGTTTCTATGCGATCAACGTAATATTATAAACAGTTTTAGTCTATATAAGAGCAAGTAATAAAGTTGTAAGCATTAGTATGAAAAAAGATGTCAATCATGAATGGCTCATTTACTTTAACGTTAACGTGAAACTCATCAGTTCTGGAAACTAGTTATTTCCCTCCAATTGAGCTCTCACAAGACAAGAATTATGTACTTGGACTTGTTGATCTGTTTACATTTAATTTAATTCCCAACATTGATAAAGGTTGCAATAAGTTTTACATAGATAATTCTGTAGTGACTATACCAACAGGTAGTTATGAAATTAAACATATTAAATCTGATTTACCTGTATCTATATTAAAAGTGAATACTCTACGTGTTGAATGTAATATTACTACTGAAGCGTATATAAATAATCAAAAAGTTCAAACTATACATGAATTCTTTCCTGTCGTTCCACCGGGATATAAGATCACTGAAGTTCCAGCTCGAATCATTTACCTTCTAATCGCCGTAAAGACAATATATAATATTCAACTTCGCTTAGTAGATCAGGAGGGTGACTTGATTAATTTTAGAGGAGAAACAATAACAATACGTTTACACATAAAGTCAATGTAATGAGTATCATTTATAACCAAAAAAAAAGTTGGCAGTAGTTATAAAAGTCAACCAACATGTGCAAAGATGGTCAGTGTGAGTGAAACTCGGAAGGTGTTAACACCTCAGAATCGACTGTTTCTGAAACAACTCGGTCTACAAGTGAAAATTCAAAAATAAGAAAAAGGAAGAGAAAGAAAAAAGATCAAATTTTTTCTATTTTTTATGTGTAGCTGTTATTAGAAAAATGGAAGACATTCTCAGCATTCCAACTGCAGTGAATTTTGATTAATCCATTGCCAAGTATGAGATTCATAGTCATCAACCATATGCATCATCAACTTTTAATAATAGTGATGAAATCCGTATTGTAGTACAAAATCAAGGTTTGTCTATTTAACCAAGCAACAGTTCATTACAAATATTTGGAAAGTTATGTAAAGATGATGGAACCGTTCTCACAGAGAATGTTGAATTTACAAATAATGCTATAACTTATTTGTTTGATGAAATTCGTTATGAATTAAATGGTATTGAGATTGATCGATGCAAGTATGTTGGACACACTACAACTATGAAAAATTTAGTATCTTTAACACCATCTCAAGTTAATCGTATAGAAAATGCTGGATTTATTAAATTTGAATTGAATTCAACAGTGTAAATGGTAAATGGTTATTTTAATATAATAATACCTTTGAATATGATTTTTGGTTTTGCTGAAGATTATAAGAAAATTGTTACGAATGCTAAACATGAACTTATTTTAATAAGATCGCATAGTGATTATGATTCTACTAGTTTCAATGGACCACTTATTCCTGGGTTTAAATTTATGATTCATAATATTGAATGGATGGTACCATATGTAATACCATCTGACAATAATAAAATTAAATTATTGAAATTTATTGAGAAAGGTCCATTAATTTTAATGAGTTTTAGATCATGGGAAATGTATGAGTATCCATTGCTTCCTTTAAGTACAAAAGTCATGTGGCAAATTAAATCTTCAACTCAATTAGAGATACCAAGATATGTTATTGTTGGATTTCAATCTAAAATAAAAAATAAAATGGGAGTGTCTGCATGTATTTTTGATTACTGTGACCTCATAAATGTAAAATTCTTTTTAAACTTACAATCTTATCCATATGGAAATTTGAATCTACACTATAATAATAATTAGCATTCTGTATTATATGATATATATGCTGATTTTTAATCATCTTACTATGGAAGAGATTCCGAACCTATACTAAATTTTAAATCATTGTCACCTTTAATTGTTATTAACTGCTCAAAATAAAACGAGTTCCTGAAGTAGACATCGGTCGATGTACGTTTGGAATATATTGCATTGTGCAATATAAGCCAATCAGCGGTATTGTCAAGAAGCTGTAAAAATTGGAGGGGTGTGACTCTAGGGTATATAAGTAGTGTTATTGAGTAGAATTTTATTTCTGTTCGAGGATGGAGTTCATAGTAGACGTTCAAGGCTTCAAAAAACTTTACAATGATTTTATCTTCAAGGAGCTGATGATACTACAGCTAGAAGGAGATGCTCAACCAATGGTGTTCTTGTTCAAACCACCCTGCAGCTGGTGTTCACTTCCTGGAAGATGTAAGATTAAAAATCTATGGTTGATGCACAACTATCATGGCATCAAATGGACATTTGGAGATATTTCCTATGAAGAATTACAACTTATACTTCATGACCAATTATCCAGCGCACGGACAGTCTATGTTAAAGGTTTGGAGAAGAAGTGATATCTTGAACGATATATTGATAAGGTTTTAAATCTAGAAGATATTAATTGTCCTTCATTTAAAAAACTTGTAAAAACATCAGCTCATATATGTACACATCATACTCTATTCAGAAGTAATTGTGCAGTAAATAATGCTATTATGTTAAGAAATTGGTTTCTAAATCCTCTTAATAGATCTTTTGAAAAAAGTGTACCAATGGGTGTAGATGAAATCGATTTAATTAAGGAGTACTCTACTGTAACTAGTAATATATCTACTGATAACCTCAAAAACTACTATGAGCAATCTAAATTTTGTTTTGAATAAACAAATAAATGTATTTATAAATTTAATAATTTGTGTTTTTCAATTACATACCTCTCCTTACTATACTATTATACTAAGACTAGATTATTATGTTAAAAAAGTAAAAAAGGCCTGGGGGGGCTCGGCCCCCCTCGGACCACCCCGGGATTTTACCCCCGGACCCCTTTTTCCCCCCTCCCTTTTCATTTCCTCTCTTTTCCTTCCCTCTCTTTTCTTTCTCTTCCCACACCCATGGCAAACAACACATGCACAGTGCACTTAATTCTTAATGCGTGCGCAATATTTGAAAGAAATAACTATATCTCGAGGTGTGGTTATCCCCTACTATACGTAGACGCATGCGCAGTATACCCAATTTTTATTGCGCACACTCTGTTAAAAAAAGTGGGTAATTTTAAAAAGTGGGGATTTTACTGTATAAAAGGTGGTTCACAAGACTGTTTTCTCAGACATCTTCGTCTCAGTGACCAGCCAGAGTCATCTCCAGGTCACTTTCTCCGAGTCAAGCCAGAGTCATCTCAAGGACTTCTTCTGCAAGTGAAACCAGAGTCACCTCTAGATCATTTTCGACCTAAGTCCGAGTCACCCCAAGGTCTTCTTCAAGCCAAAATCATCTCCAGGTTACCTGCAGGTCATCTTCTGAGAAAACAACATGGAGCAAATTCAGCAAATCAACGTTGTTGGACGATTTGATCTATTCCTACCTTCGAAGAAGTTATGCGACTTGGAAGTGAACAACAACTATGCAGTGACTCATGTAAGACAAGCAAAAACGAAATATGGACTAAGAATTGTTATAGAATTAGAGGAAAGTTACAATGTTTTTTACCGCCAAGGTTTGTTTCTATTATTGCTGAAAATAATGATACCTACTGTACAATGCAAGAAGCAGCAAATGAAAGGAAATTGTTGTTGTAATACAATGGTGGACCTTTTAATAATATTGAATTTATTCAAAATAAATAAATAAATAATAAAATATTGAATGATCTTAGAAAATTTGTAAATATAGGATATGAAGACAATAGAATTATAATAAATGTAAAAGAATGAAAACGTTTAGTTAATTTAATGCTTCTGATTTTGATGCTTTTTTTATTGGTCCTGATTTTGGATTTCTCGTTCTTGGTGGTGGTGGTGCTGGTGTTTCTAGTAGTACAATTGTTTTTTTTTGTGTTTTGTGTTGTTGGTTTTAGAGGTTTTTGTGGTAATGGTTTGGGTAATGTTCTTGTTGTTTTTTGTTTTTGTAGTGTTAGAGTTGATGATTTTAGTTCACTTGATGTTATTGGTTTTTGAGCTGTTGGTTTGGGTAATGTTATTGTTGTTGTTATTTGTTTTTGTGTTGTTGGTGTTAATGATTTTAGTTCACTTGATGTTATTGGTTTTGCGCTGTTGGTTTGGGTAATGTTTTTGTTGTTGTTGTTATTTGTTTTTGTGTTTTTGGTGTTAATTATGTTGGTTCACTTGATGTTATTTGTTTTTGCGCTGTTGGTTTGGGTAATGTTTTTGTTGTTGTTATTATTTGTTTTTTTGTTGTTGGTGTTAATTATGTTGGTTTAATTGATATTATTTGTTTTTGTGGTGATCCTGGAGATGCTGGTGATGTTAGTGATATCGATTTCCTTGTTGATGTTTGTGATATTGGTTTTATTGTTGCTGTTGTTGCTGTTGGTGATGTTCTTGTTATCATTGTTGTTGCAGATTTTATTGTTGATGTTGCTGTTGTCATTGTTGGTGTTGTTAGTGTTACTGTCATTCCTGACGTCCCTTTTGACATCGTTGTGGCCTTTATTATCTCTATTTGTACTCTATTTGTAGTGTTTTTATTATTGGCAGTTGAGCACATATTTCGCGTGTAGTGACTTCATTCACTTGTAGTCCAATCTGTTTAAAACAACATATTTTGTTTATGAGTCTGTGTGTGTCTGTGCGAGTGTATGTATTTTAATATTTAAAAAGAAAAGAGATAAAAGAGTACTTACATCTAGAACAAAAGCTGGAATTGTCTGCATTTTCCACGATTTTTCATATTTAAAACTAGGCACTTTTAAATTTATTATTTTTCTTCTAGGATCACTTAAACTTTGCGTTCCGTTTATTCTGTTTAATGACATAATTTTATCTTAAAAATATTTAGACGCGCAAATATACTACCACACTTGTGCTGAACAAACGTAACACTACTATTATTCACATTGGATGACTCATCCTCGAAAAATGCTTTTGATTTGAATTTGAATTTCGATACAACTGAATTAGAGCATTTATCACAGTAGAGCCAACATATGTGACTCCGTGTAAATGCTGATTGGTTGTTTCCCTCAGCGCTCTTTTTCATAAGAAAAACGTTATTTTTAAAAATCTTTTTAATAGAAAATTTAATTTCATAAGAAAGCATATATTTTTTTATGAATAACATTCATGTTACTGAGTTATTTTAATAAATGTATATATTAATAATAAGTAGTATACATAAGGAAAACAGACAACAAGACATCAATGTTAACTTCAGCGCCATAGTTGGGAAAAGGCTGAAGCTTGTAGCAAAATTCCTATGATCTATCATTCAATGATCAATATTTTACCTACTAAAACGTTACCATATAAGGATACACTAACGAAGTGAAAATGAAATCTGCAATACCGACATAAAGTAATACTAATGAAATATAATATTTATACTATTATATTATATTATACTATTCATATATAAATATGAATCGAAATATGCAATACTATGATGAGAATGAAACAACCCATCGCAGATCTTGAAGTGAGCAGCTCGAATGAAGCAAAGATGTATAACCCATTATTTCTTTTTCACCAAAATTGTAACTATATTTTAAATCTAATGGGCAAATAAACTACAAGAAATAGACGGTTATTATATTTAATATTTTTTATTCAAATCATGTGTATATATACAAACTCTGTATGTGTGTGTGTGTGTGTGTATGTGTATGTTTGCATGTTCATGTAGACGAGTTTAATTTTTATTTAATTATTTTTAAAATAATTTTTTTTAATGTTACTGCCGATGACGATGGCAGTATCGATGACGATGCCAGGATCGTTGACAATGGTGATGACAGTGGTGGTGGCTGCAGCAGTGTTTCTGACTACGGCCATGACGCTTCTGCCGACGTTTGCATCTTTTTCAATTTTTCCGATCATCAGTTTGAGTTGATATTGTCCGCCGTGCATTACTCCTTTCGATTCTCGCCATCAGCAAATGGGACAACTGAAAAAATTTAACAATATTAATAATATAATATATGACTGCATTATTAAATAGGAAATTTATGTATAATATACTAAAAATATGCTGTTTACCTCTTGCCGATTCATATCCACAAAGTGCTCCAGAAGGAGACCAACAGTTTCTCGCTTTCGCAGCAAGTTACTGGCACGTTGAAAAAGGTTAGGATATTTGGATCCTCTTCACGCAGTTCCCCAGGTGAATCTTCACCACTAGCATACCCCGAGCCTCCACTACTTGGGGTTAGAGGTGGTGGGGCATTCTCCACATAGAACCCAGGTTCCATCTCCACAAGTCTCGGCTCCTCGTCGATTATGAGGTTGTTCTCCTTACTCTCAGCTTTCCTCTCCCTCTCACTCTCAGCTACATGCTCCCTCTCCTCCTCTTCTACGGGCTCATAGAAAAGGGTTTCTGCATCACTGTCCACCTCCTCTTTGACAGCATGCAGTTTACCCCCTTCCTGAGCCTCCCTCACGTTCATCGTCTCCACCACGTTCTGGGACTCCACCACGTTCTCCGTCTCCACCACGTTCTGGGACTCCACCACGTTCTAGGCGTCAACCACGTACTGCGCTTCCATCAACTCCCACCAAGGCTTTACCTGCTGCTGCTGCTTCTAGTGCATGGTTTTTTTCAGGGTTTTTCTTCTTGAGAGGGTCGGGGATGCTGTGAACCTGGCATCCCTTGAGCCCTTTATATAGTCATTTACACCGATACACATTTCCAAAAACGCGCGCTCAAACTTACCCTCACACAGATTTACACATTTAAACAGGATAGCGCGCTCTCAGTTGCTGCACAGCTTTCTCTTTTAGGCAAGATTTTCTTAGCGCCACTTTTCCCGCTAAGGCCCAAAGCGGTGAAAACATTGGTACTATGTTGTCTTTAAACTGGTTATCGCACGAGGGGTAACTTGAACTTCAAGTAATATGCATCACCGACACAAGGTAACACACACGAAATGAGCATTACCGACCGACGGTAATTGACCAACAAAAACGCTAAAAATACACTGCAGGTAACTGACTAGGGCGCCACCTGGTAACGAAAATCGGAACTATGGTTTGAGCCTCTCCTAGTTAGACTACTGTCTAGTGCCATGGTTCACCCTGGTTGGTAGGTTTTAGTGCCTTTAAGTTCGCTATAGTTAGTAGTTATTTAAGTGTCTTCAAATAAAGATACTTAAAATTTAAAGTTAATTGATGCATTTTGATCTAAATAAGTTTTCTGTGATTCGAAAATTTAAATTTTTTCAAAATTACATTCAACAATTTATGAGACCAACTATTGTCTAGTGCCATGGTTCCTCATGGTTAGTAGGTTTTTAGTGCCTTTAACCCTTTAACGCCCAAATGTACAATTTTTTGTCATGAAGTTTCACGCAAAATTTTATCGATTGAGCCTTATGAAGAAAAATTTTCTATAGCCGTAACTTATGGTCCAAAAATCGCTCTTTCAAATAGCGTATTGACAAATCTTGTGAATTTTTAAATAAACAAATTATAGATGTTTTTTTAAACAAAAACATGAAATTTTTAGGATTTTTTTGGCAAATTATTACATTTTTTTATAAGCAATGGCATTGCAGTATCTATAAAAGTCATAAATATCACGTCAAAAATAAGTAGGCTGTAAGATAGGAGTATTAAGAAAAACAAAAATTCAAAATGGCGGATACAAAATGGCGATTAAAGTGAATTTTTTAGGTAATGTACATAGCCTTGTGCACAAAATCGAAAAAAGTAAGGGACTCTTATAAAACTTGTTATACAAAGGTTTTTATTGTTGCTGATTACGAATCTAAAGTTCATTTTTAAAAATTCAAAATGGCGGATCCAATATGGCGGACGAAATTTTTAAAAATTAGTTGGATTTGATTTAAACTTGTTACTTGGGGTTTTTTGGGTCGCTGATTACGAATCTAAAGTTCATTTTTAAAAATTCAAAACGGCGGATCCAATATGGCGGACGAAATTTTTTTAAATTGATTGGATTCGTTTAAAACTTGTTATATTTGTGTTTTTTCGAAATCGAATTGAAGAATATTTCGAGAATACTTCCGTGTATACTTTTTGTCTTAACTAGTAATGGTAATTAATTCTGATTACTCATACTGCAAAAGCTCAATCTTTAAAAATGATATACTATAGGAGATACAGTGTTTTAAGACACCTAGTATGGGTTACCGTAAGACACTCTTAGGATATTACAAGGACAAATGTTTTACTGTAAAATATTTATAAGACATTAGCTATTACAGTGTATTTGACCGAATATCTTGTCAAAAGCGTTCTGATATTAAAATTGTTCAAAATTCTTTTAACCATTAAAAATACACATAATTGATACACAGTATTATTGTTAGAATAGATTCACATAACGTCAAATCTTTTGACCATATGTGACCGCGTCTAAGATAACGAGGGTTATGATAAAATTATTCGTAATCAGCGACCATAAAAACCCCCATGTAACAAGATTCAAGCAAATCCAATTAGTTTGAAAAAATTTCGTCCGCCATATTGAATTCGCCATTTTGAATTTTTAAAAAGTGACTTTAGATTCGTAATCAGCGACCCCAAAAACCCCCAAGTAACAAGTTTAAATCGAATCCAACAAATTTTTAAATATTTCATCCGCCATATTGGATCTGCCATTTTGAATTTTAAAAAAATGACTTTAGATTCGTAATCAGCTACACCAAAAACCCCCAAGTAACAAGTTTAAATCGAATATTCTCTAAAATAAAAATTTGCTTAAAATTACTGTTTAAATTTCAGAGATAAAACATCGAGTATTGCCATGGTTGGCCATAGTTGTTGGAGTTCCAGTTTTCTTCAATGAAAAATGCGAGAAATGTTAAGTAAATCGCTCTTTTGAACCGCAAGAATTATCTATCAATTGTAGAAAATCGTTCTTCTCTAAAAAAAACTACGAAATTTTTTACAACCTTTTTTACCTTTATTAACATGTAACCATAGAATATCAGCATATGCCATGGTGTGCACATATGTGGGTTTCGACTTGCGAATCATGGTTATTGAATTTCCAAAGATTTGCCCATGGTTCAGCGATGATTTTATCTCTAGGCGGGTTTTTTACTCTACTTTTTAAGTGGAACACTTTTTGTATTTGGATTTTTGTTGTATCTAGTAGAGGGTTTGAAAAAACTTTGGATTTTCTTTTCTTAAAAAGAAAAATATTTATTATTCTTTCCCAGGAAGCGGGACTCCAATAAATTCTTATAAAAAATAATTATTAGACACTTAGAAAGTAGTAAAAAAATCAAGAGAAAAAAATCGGGCAACTTCGAGTTACACTCGCACTGAAACCGAGGGTTCCGTACACAAAACAAAATAATTTTTAATATATTTGATACTATTAAATATATAATATATAATATAATATATAAAATATAATATATAATGAATTTTTTATAAAAAAATGGACCACCCCCTCCACTATCTTCCAAAATATTTTACGTAGAGAGTTCAAATTTTGTACAGGAATATATTGTAGGTTTAAATTACATAAAAATTATAGAGAACGTGATGGTGATTGCTCTGTCAACGAAAACTCTAGAGATTTTAGCAAATATAAAAAAAATACTCAAAAATCATTTTATTTCCTTAACAACGCTATGATCAACTTCTACAATCATGTTCTCTACAATTTTTCTGTAATTTACACGTGAAAATACATTTGTGTACCAAATTTGAACTCTCTAAGTCCAATTGTTTGGGGACGCCGGATGATTCCCTAAACCTAATTTAATAGAATGTCCAAATGTTCGAAATGAATAAGATAGAATTATATTTCGCATGAATTTTATAACGTGGCAGAATCTTTCTATAACGTTATCTTTGTTTTTCATCAGCTCTCGAAGGAGCCGATCGCGAAAATACTCGACCAGGGAGCAAAATTAGAATTTAAGAATTTTGTTTTCGTATAAATTTTAATTAATGTTAACGATTTGGTTTTGCTCCCCTTATGAGGTTGAGAGAGTCGGTTTAGAAGTTCCATGCTCGAGGAAAGTAGTTATTATGATTAAGGTCTTGGTTTTTTATTATTTTGTTATTTTTATTTGTCCACGCAATATTGCCCAATTGGGCAGAATGATGTCCAAAGAAGATTGCCAGCGTCGAGCCAGGTTTCGTCAAGAGCGCATCCGAGGGCTGTACAACGAGGGCGTTGAGCGGATGAGATTTCCGCTCTTTGAAATTCTCTTGACGAAAAGCAAAGGGGCCAAATCACACAGCAAAGGACATATACCGCAATCAAAAATAAGTTTGATTGCTAATTACCGATTAGAAGGAAGGATGATTTAAGGGGAAAGAAGGGGGAAGGCACGTGACGAGCCCCCGAATGATCGCCATCATCTTCCTTCCTGGTTGAGCCGTCAAGTAGAACTGTTATAATTTTAGATAGGAAAAGTTTATAATTGGCCGCGGTGTTGGCGGGCGTTTTACGAAAGTAAATTTTTTTATTTAATTAGAACTTGATAACTATTGTGCTATTGGCTGGCGATTGTCACGGCGAGTCTTTTTTCTATGGTAAGCGGTTCGCTATTAATTTACTCTTTATTTGAAAAGAATTTGAAATCGCCATGTGCTTTAGCCCGAATCAGCTCGGGTAAAATCAAGTTTCATTCTAATAAACTTAAATTGTCTTCTTGTCGGGATGAGTTAACTTCTTAAGAACCGATTTCTCACCTCCCTAAGAGAGGAAAATCCACGAATTGAATAATATTTTGTAATATTTTCTGTTGAGAATTATTTTTGTATCGATTAACATTTCTATCCTCACGAACTATTCTTGAATAAATATTATTAATTTTATATCAAATGATCTTCACTATTTATTTTGTAGTACTTTTATTTTGGTGAGTAAAAGGGAGCTTCAGATTAACTTTCCAGGAAGCATGGCAGAATTTCGGGGAATTCGTTCGTTCGTCGATTCACGACCCTCTCCGCACTAGACGAGCTAGCTGGTGACGTTTTCGCTTAAAGTTGATATTAAGCTGTCGATAAATTTGGAGCGACAATAATTAAATTGACTTTAATTATTGTCTGTCGCATCCGATGTCTATTTTACGGATAAAGTTTCGAGTTTAAAAAAAATTAACTTTTATAAAAGAAAAATGTCGGAAAGACGTTGAGAAGCCAAAAATTATAACTAGGTTTTGTTTTGAAAAAGATAGTTAAGCATATTGATTTATCAAATAATTAGTAAAAAAGTATAAAATCTCGTTATAAATAGCGCACCAACCAAGTGGGATCCATGAGCGAACGATTTTTACAACATGTCTAATTTTAATATAAAAATCTAAGTCGACAAACTGTCGAAATCAAGAAAATTCCATTCTTAACATTTTAAAATTTTAATTGTATATTTCAACTCCTATAGATAACTGAAATTGTTTCCTATCTAAACACATTTATTCCTTTTTCCCACCCTAAATTCAATATTATATCTAATTTCCTATTGTTATAAACATTTTGTGAATAATTTAATTTCAATTAATGAAATTAATAAATCGGAGTACCACCCTATAGTACAAGAAAACCGAATATATCAGGTCGGAACCCTTCGTGCAAACTCAGATCCTTTCTTCTTAGCACACAACAGTAAAAAAATATCTCTCGACAAGGTAGAAATAAACAGTTGCCAAACCACAAAAAGATTTGAAATTAAAGAATAGTATAAATTAAATCGAATTAAGAAGTACACATAAGGAAAAAACTTTAAAAATTGTTCTGATACAGACGAAATTTCAACACAACGGATAATATCTAAGGTCAGTAAAGTGCTGAATCTGAAAATCAAGAGTTTGTGTTCGTTTACGAGAAACAGGTGTTTAATTATTTCCTGATGAACCGCTAAATCATATTTCTAAATAAAATTTCTAACACCAAACCATCATTTATCAAGTAATTTACCCAACAGCATCAAAACTCACGTTACAAACCATCTTAATAAGTTACCACTAATTCTCTAAACTCAAGACCGACAAAACTCGTTTGACTATTTAACATAATTTGTAAACAAAGTCAAAACAACTTAAGAACTGAAGAAATTTTTTTTTACTAGAAAACAATAAAAACTAAGAAACTTTTTTTCGAGCAGCAAATCCCTACTAACTATCCAAATGTTACAAATCGCAGACCCTTTACGAATCATTTCGCAAACTAACAACCGAACATGCATGACTATAGTCAATGGATAAGAAGTAATAGGCGCGGAAAAAAGCGAACCAAGGTTCTCTAACAGGCGGATATTTTTCGACAACCACCACCGAGAGCCTTATTACCACCTATGGACCAAATTTACCATGATATGAGACCAAGGACCCGAATTTTAGCACAAGTGATCCGAACCTGGAATGTAGCATTCTCAGGAGATGGGAACACAAGTGTTATATCATTTCTACAAAGAGTAGAAGAAGGAAGGGCCAGGGACTCACTATCAGACCCTCAAATGCTTGTAGCGGTCCCCTTCCTATTGGAAGGAATAGCTCTCATGTGGTTCCGACAAAACCGCCCATACTGGCACACCTGGGAACATTTTAAGACAGATTTTTGCGCAAGGTTCGGAGATTCTAATTACCAACGTAGATTGGATAAGTAAATCCGACAGAGAATACAAGGTCCAAACGAACCTACCGATAGCTACCTAACCTGCATAAGGGATTTATATCAATTGTGTCCGCGTAAAATCCCCCTTAATGAACAACTGGACTGAGCTCATGAAAATTTAAGAGAAGGCCTCCAATTAGCAATACGCCGCAGAGAATTTAACTCATACAACGAATTAGCCTCAATAGCTCGCGACATAGAACGGACCTTATCAAAAAAACGAACAAACACGACCCCCCCAAGTCCAGAAAATTTTTTTATACAGGAATATGCATGCACACAGCCTAACAGTCACAAAAAGAAAATGCTCGTACCATCAGCAGAAATTGAGGAGACCCCCGAACTCAAAAACACGTTCGCTGACTTAGAATCCATCCTTAGAAAAGAATTAAAAAATATGTCAGAGCAAATAGCATCCATAAAAATAAACAACCGCCCCCAGCAGACGCAAAATCGGAACGCTGAACCAAGAAAAACAGCTAAAGGCAAGGAAAATAAGATTTTAGGTTGCTTTAACTGTTTCAAGGAGAGCCATCAGTTCAGATTTTGTAAAGCAAAAAGGAGAGGGTTGTTTTGTTTTGGTTGCGGCGCAGATGAAGTACTTAAGAAAAACTGCGAAGAATGTAGAAAGAAGGGAAACGAGCAGAAGGAGGAAAAATAGAAGTCCCAATTTCCTCCATTAATACCATAGGGACTAACAACTCTGTAAATAATGTAAATATTGTAAATAGTAATAACAATAATAATATTAGCTGTGATAAGAGGGAGGGCTCTGTAGCTGTACAGCCTCCCCCTACTACCTCCCGTTTAGAAGAAAATTTTAATCAGATGGGTCTTTCGCCTTCCAGCATGGAAAGGGAAGCAGTTTTGTCGCCCTCCAAGTTTGAGGGGAATCTTAATTCTGTGGACGCACAGACTTTATTTCCGCCTTTAGAAGTAAAAGCCGAATTTCTTTCTATGCTTTCCAAGGTTGAGGGAAAGCATGTTTCAATGGAAACACAAACTTTCTTTCCGGCTTCCATCTTGGAAGCGGAAGTGCGTATTTCGCCCTCCAACATGGAGGGGAAGTTTTTCTCCGGTGAAGCGCAAACTTCAAACGTCCTTCCACCCTCTACGATGGGGGTAGAAGCTGCCCTTCCGCCTTCCGATGTGGAAGGAGAAGTGGAACTTGATGGATCACAGACTTCTGTTTCGCTCTCCAACCTGTAAAGGAAAGCTATCCCTGTGGAAACACAGGCTTCACCTTCGCCTTCCAACATGGAAAAGAAGGATATATCTGTGGATCGAGAAGACTTCTGTGTTAAAATTGAGACCGCAGACGAAGTCATTAGGGTTTATGTAGAGTTTCGATTAGGTTCGGAACCGGTCTGTGCACTTCTCGATGATGGCGCGACACGGTCATTCATGACACAAGAGTTAGGAAGAGAGGTTCTCAATCTAAAAGACCATGACCTAACAGACCCTAAGTCAAGTTGTTTAGTAACTGCGAATGGATCGACCTCAGCAATCTTGGGTCATGTCCTCCTGCTAGTCGTAATAGATGGAATTAAGGACAATTTTACATTCCGTGTAACTGATAATTTAATGCACTCATGCATCGTAGGGCGAGACTTTATAAGATATTTTGTTATCGTCGATGATGGGGACCAAGATTGCTGGTAATTAGCTAGACCACCCAGTCAAGTTCAAGTCAAACATTATAGTGACGGCTTCACAAGAGTGACGAAGATTGACTCAAAGAATAAGCCCTCTACGGAAGTCTGCCATGGCATACCAGAGCTCATCTCAATGACCTCGGAAAAGAAAGGCTAAATAGTTTTTTATCTTCCTCTATACCGGACAAAGCGAAAATAGGGAAAACGACCCTAATAAATCACCGGATCCCTTTCATGGAGGATATTCTTGACAGACTTCAGGCAGCCAAATATATTTCCACGTTAGATTTAAATTTGGCTTACCACCAGGTACCACTGGAGGATGGTAGTAAAAAAATTACGGCCTTTACCGTACCAGGCAGAGGCCTTTTTCAGTACCGAAGAATGCCATTCGGTCTTTGCGGAGCTCCGGCCACCTTCCAAAGGCTGATCGACAAGATCATTGGACCTGAGATGCGCTCTCATTGTTTTGCGTACTTAGACGATATTATTATCGTTACGAAAACATTTAAGGAACATCTCTATTGCTTGTAAAAGGTACTCAAAGCCATATATGAGGCTGGCCTGACAATTAGTAAAGAGAAAAGTTTTTTCTGTCAGGAAAAGGTGCGGTCCCTCGGTTATCGCATAAACAACAAGGGCATGCAGCCTGATACCAAACGAGTCGCTCCTGTGCTGGAATACCCCGCTCCTAAAAATTTGAAGCAGTTGAGACGCTTCCTGGGTATGGCCAGCTGATACAGGAGATTTATCGAAAATTTTGCCTCGATCTCAGAACCGCTCAATAGACTTCTTAGGAAAAGTCACATTTGGGAATGGTCTAATGACCAGCAAATAGCTTTTGAAACGTTAAAAACCGCCCTAGCATCTAGTCCGCTAATAGCTTCCCCAATTTTAAAGTTCCTTTTGTCTTGCAAACCGATGCAAGTAGCTTCGGTTTAGGGGCTGTGCTCACACAAGAGCAAGATGGAAAAGAACGGGTAATAGCCTACGCTAGCCGTACTATGAATGACGCAGAAAGAAGATACTCTACTACCGAGCAAGAATGCTTAGCAGTCCATTGGTCCATTAAAAAGTTTCGTCACTATCTGGAAGGCTTTCACTTTACTGTGATTTCAGATCACAGAAGCTTACGTTGGCTTGATAATTTAAGCAACCCTACAGGTAGATTGGCACGATGGGCCCTGGACCTTTCAGAGTACTCCTACACCGTAATTCATAGAAAAGGCGCGCTTCTCCACGTCCCAGACGCACTGTCACGGATATATGAAGATCTAGGGGTGGAGGGGGTCTGTGCTGTCGATGTCAGCACAGATCTGTGGTATAATAAAAGAATGGCAGATGTCCAAGAATTCCCACGAAAGTTCCACGGCTGGAAGGTATCAAGCGGGAGATTATATTATTACCGTCCAATCCCGTGATAGATCCAATCGTGGAAGATGAGGATGCTTGGAAATTGGTCCTGCCATTAGAGAAAAGGCTAGAAGTTCTGCAAGAATCGCATAATGAGGCACAAGCCGGCCATCTTGGGGTAGAAAAGACCTACCAAAGGGTAGCACTTATGTACTACTGGCCAAGAATATTTCGCGATACGGCGAATTTTGTAAAGAAATGCGATATTTGTCAAAGAGTTAAACCATCCCAACAAACACGTCCTGGTCTAATGGGCAAAAGAATAGTCGACCAACCCTGATCTTTCGTTTTGAGAGATTGTGTAGGCCCATTACCACCGAGTAAATCTAGGAATGAGTACGCCATTGTCTTTCACGATTATTTTACAAAGTGGATAGAGTGCTATCCAACTCGAAAGTCAACAGCGAAAAATGTCGTTAGAGCGCTGGATGATTTAATTTTGTCACGATGGGGTAAACCGTCTGTCATTCATACAGATAATGAAACCGAGTTTTGTAATAAGGTAGTAAAAGAAGTTACAGAATTTTTCGGGATTCATCATTCGACAACTCACAAGCGAATCCGACCGAGCGGATGAATCGTGTGAGACAGACGATGTTTAGTGCATTCGTGGACTCGAATCATAACGAATGGGACGTCCATCTACATGAGTTCAGGTTGGCATACAACTCGGCGGTTAATTCGACCACGAAAGTGAGTCCAGCTTTCCTAAATTTAGAACGAGAGTTGCGTCCCAAAGTAAACTTGCGTCGGGAGGAAGAGGGACCGTCCGAAATTCCAGAGTTAATTTGGGAAATATGGGTCGCGAGAATGGAGCGGTTATGACAGCTCCAAGATTTAGTGACTCTTCACCTGGAGAAAGCCCAGGTGAAGCATACGTGGCATTACGATAAAAATCGTCGCCACTGTAAATACGAAGTAGGTGATAAGGTTTTGAAGCTCTTGGTACGGTTATCGTCTAAAGAGAAGGAAAGATCCGCGAAATTAGATCCAAAATTTCACGGTCCATTCCACGTAATCGGAATACGGTCGTGGTTAGTCTACGAACTGGCGAATGATAACGGCCGTTCCCTAGGTACCTTCCACGTGAAGAATCTGAAACCGTACTACGACTAAAGTTTAGATAGAAATAAATTATAATGTATAATGTCGATAAAACTCTTTTATTAGGTGGCAGGATGAGTAGTTCATCGTCCCAATATTTAACAGCCAGATCAGAGACAAGTCCACGAAGGTGGCAAGGACCGGAAGGAACACGGCCTTCCAACGTATGGAGTGGATAGTCTTAGGTGGATAGTCTCGCCCAAGATAAAACACTTACCGAGTGTTTGGAGGTACTAAGCTGGTGGGCAAAGGGACACCCCGTCGAGAACCCAAGAGAAGTGGATGATGTTTCAGTCAGCAGTCAGGGGGAAGCTAGAGCATTACCAGATGGAGCTGCCCCCCTATTACCAGACGTGCCCCCCATGTTCGAAGAGAAACACAGGCAATATACGTTGAAAGAGATTCTAAAAGCCCTTCCCCAAGGAGCCTCCCTCGAAGATATCGCCCGGGAAGTAGGAATATGCCGTTTTGGAGGCGAACTACAGTTATACGGCGACCAACTCCCGCCCTTGCAAATCATCTGGGAGCGGCGTACACGTGTAACCGGGCCACCGGAGGTGAGCCAAGCAGAAGCAGAACAGGAGTCTCCCAAATGTCATAACTGTGATCAGGACTCACACCCGTGGTATGACTGTCCACGTAATCTCCAATTATTTTGTGTAAAATGTGAACGTAAAGGGATTCACACCCTAGATTGTTTGCGGTGCGGCGGAGGACGTGATATTGCTCGCGGTCCACGATCAAGGAATACTAGGCAGACCAACCAAGGGTTCGAAGATAGCATCACCTATGTCATGTGTCACAATTGTGGTAAAAGAGGACATATGTAAATATGGCTGCTAGGCCTCTTTTGTAAAAATTGCGGCCAGGTGGACATCCATACCCGCGATTGTCGACCGTCCCGAGAGAACCGCTGGCGCCACAAGCGGTACTAAATTACTGTCCTACACCAAAATCACGGAGTAAATTACTCCGTCCGCACATATTTTTTTTACTGTTTTGGCTCACGTTTTACATACTTTGAATTACGGAGGTATGACCATCGGTCAACAATATAAACCCTCATACTCTTCCCTGAGTCCCCCAGTGACTCCATCACCATATTGGAATTTTCTTTTGATCTTATTTTTTTTTGTTTCTGCCATCACCCCTAAAATTAGAGATAGTTAGAAAAAAAAGGTGGGCAAGCTACGGCAAATTGCCAAAGGTTTTTGTTTTTCTCCTGGGGTCACGATCGTTTTAGTTTGAGGGAGGCATTAATTATAAGAGAATTATTGATCTCAAGATTATGAAAGTACCTAGCCCTGTAACGATCGTAGGATTAAATAAATGTTATTTTTCCACTAAGTGATGATATTCATTTAAGAACCAACTATTTACTAAAGGTAGTTTTTTTTGTTATTGTCTTCTGGAAGATAATCTAAGTTAAGAATTTTTTATTTGAAAAATGAAATTAAGCCAATTAAAATGAGACCTCTTACGAGCATGGAATAAAAATATACCTGTTAGGGCATAAAGACCTCGGCATCTTGTAAAGCCAGCCGCTTGCAATAAAGTAGACTCGAGATTCGAACGCCCTTAGGCTCCTTCTAGGGCGGGAGGTATTATAAAGTGGCAGAATCTTTCTGACACGTTATCTTTGTTTTTCATCAGCTCTCGAAGGAGCCGATCGCGAAAATACTCGACCAGGGAGCAAAATTAGAATTTAAGAATTTCGTTTTCGTATAAATTTTAATTAATGTTAACCGTTTGGTTTTGCTCCCCTTATGGGGTTGAGAGCGTTGAGTCAGGTTTCGTCAAGAGCGCAGCCGAGAGCTATACAACGAGGGCGTTGAGCGGATGGGATTCCCGCTCTTCGAAATTCTCTTGACATAAAGCAAAGGGGTTAAATCACACAGCAAAGGACATCTACCGCAATCAAAAATAAGTTTGATTGCTAATTACCGATTTAAAGGAAGGATGATTCAAGGGGAAAGAAGGGGGAAGGCACGTGACGAGCCCCCGAATGATCGCCATCATCTTCCTTCCTGGTTGAGCCGTCAAGTAGAACGGTTATAATTTTAGATAGGAAAAGTTTATAATTGGCCGCCATGTTGGCGGGAGTTTTACGAAAGTAAATTTTTTTATTTAATTAGAACTTGATAACTATTGTGTTATTGGCTGGCGATTGTCACGGTGAGTCTTCGTTCTATGGTAAGCGGCTCGCTATTAATTTACTTTTTATTTGAAAAGAATTTGAAATCGCCATGTGCTTCAGCCCGAATCAGCTCGGGTAAAATCAAGTTTAAATCTAATAAACTTAAATTGTCTTCTTGTCGGGATGAGTTAACTTCTTAAGAACCGATTTCTCACCTCCCTAAGAGAGGAAAATCCACGAATTGAATAATAATTTACAATATTTTCTGTTACGAATTATTTTTGTAACGATTAACATTTCTATCCTCACGAACTATTCTTGAATAAATATTATTAATTTTATATCAAATGATCTTCACTATTTATTTTGTGGTACTTTTATTTTGGTGAGTAAAAGGGAGGTTCAGACTAATTTTCCAGGAAGCATTGTTGAATTGCGGGGAATTCGTTCGTTCGTCGATTCACGACCCTCTCCGCACTAGACGAGCTAGCTGGTGACGTTTTCGCTCAAAGTTGATCTTAAGCTGTCGATAAATTTGGAGCGACAATAATGAAATTCACTTTAATTATTGTCTGGCGCATCCAATGTCTATTTTACGGATAAAGTTTCGAGTTTAGAAACAATTAACTTTTATAAAAGAAAAATGTCGGAAAGGCGTTGAGAAGCCAAAAGTTATGACGAGGTTTTGTTTTGAGAATTTATTACCGATATATTAACTGTGCGAATGCTGATTTGTCTGAACTTTTATCATGTTGTCTCGCTCCATTAGTAAGACAAGGATGAACGTATCACTCTTTTCGTCTTACTAATGGAGCGAGACGACATGATAAAAGTTCGGACAAATCAACATTCGCACAGTTAATATGTCGGTAATATAGAAAGTCGGTCAAGTGACAGTTCGGTAACATAAACATTCTATTAACTAAAAATTCGTTAAATTATAAATTCGACAATGTCAATATTCGACTAAATTAAAATTCTCTCAAGTGAATATTCTTATTATTAACATTTGTGCTATATAAAATTTCGACATTTTAAGCAAACTGTCCAATGAAACTTACTTCAAATAAAAATTCATGCGAAATATAATTCTATCTTATTTATTTCGAACATTTGGACATTCTATTAAATTAGGTTTTGGGAATCATCCGGCGTCCCATTGTTTGGAAGTTAAGGAAGAGGGGATACGTTCATTTTTTAGAATTTTTTTTAAATCGTTGGTTTTTGATAAAAACACTATGATATCGATCTGCAACAAAGTTCTCTATATTTTTTCTGTAATCTATATGGCAAACTACATATGTGTACCAAATTTTAGCACTCTACGTACAATAGTTTGTCAAATATGTAGGTGGCATTATACACTTTTAATGCTTCTTTGCTAAAAAAAATTACCGTATTCCCCACCCCCCCTATTCTTCTAAACTATTTGACTTAAGATGTTGAAATTTGGTACACGTATGTAGATTTACGTGTAGATTGCAGGAAAATTATAGAGAAAGTGATGATTATAGCGCTGTCAAAGTTATAAGACTAAATTATGGCCTATATGTTTAAAGAAATGCTCAAAAATATGTTTATTTCCTTGACAACGCTATGTTCAACACATACAATCATGTTCTCTATAATTTTCCTGTAATCTATACGTGAAAATACATTAGTGTACCAAATTTGAACTCTCTAAGTCCAATAGTTTGGAAGTTCAGGGGGGATACGACCATTTTTAGCATTTTTAAAAAAAATCGTTCTTTTTTGCTGAAAAACGCTAGGATAACAGCCTGCAACAAGGTTTTCTATAGTTTTGCTGTAATTTACACGTCAAACTACATATGTGTACCAAGTTTCAGCACTCTAAGTACAATAATTTGGCAGATAAAGGGCAGTAATGGTACAAATTAAACGCATTTTTTCTAAAAAAAATTACCGTATTCCCCTCTTATCTGCCAAAATATTTGACTTAAAGAGTTCACATTTGGTACAAAAATGTAGTATCATATGTATATTACAAAAAAAATATACAGACCGTTGTGGTGATAGCGCTGCAAAAGAAAAGGCAAGAGTTTTCAGACAAAAAATATCAAAATTTCTCAAAAATCATGTTATTTTCTTGACAACGCTATGATCAACCCCTAGAATCATGTTCTCTATAATTTTCTTTTCATCTACACGGGAAAATACATATGTGGGCCAAATTTGAACTTTCTAAGTCAAATAGTTTGGTGGCTAGGGGAGGAGATACGATTTTCGACAAAGCCTTTCCAATAGGGTTCTGTGCGTACGCTTGTGGTGTACGGAACCCTAAAAAAACGACAGGGTTTTTGAAAAAATTTGATTTTGATTGTTTTTTAAAAAAAGCCGCCATTTTGTTAAATTGAATAGTATATTACGTTACAAGGGAAGAAAATTCCAAATTCCTGTATTGCGCGACAATACAATCATTTTGCGCATTTCAGGGCTTTAGAACTTTTGCCCGTGTAGCGTATACGATTTTTCTTAACATCCGGTCGAAAGCACGTTTCAAAATTCACTGAAACTTATTAAAAACAACTCAAAAACGTTCGAGCTGACAAAATTGACATCCTGATTGCGCAGCCATCTTTCATTGTTGCGCGCCCCTGTCGGAGACTCAAGAAAGTTTGATGCTTGCAGACGTTTAGCGGCACAAACAGAGCGAGTGCTGCTGGTTAGGGGCAGACATCAAAAACACATATGTGACTGTCCATGAGAAAACGTGCCTTAGCTCCCAAACGTCAACTTTACAGGGTTAGCGTTTAAAGTTTCTGCAATGCATTGAAGTCAATGTAACGTGCCTACGCTTCTTGCATAATAACACAAAAATTTCTTTAAAACAACAATGTTTTATTTTTGGAAATGAAAGAGCAAATAAACATCTGTTGGTTGTCATTAAAAAATCAAAATATATTTTTTGGAGCTAAGGCACGTTTTGTCATGGACAGTCACATATATGAAAAACCAATAAAGCTAATCAGGCCTCGAATCGACAAAAGGAACAAAATAAATTGTTTTAGTCGCATTTTAACACAAAATCAGAGACATATACACACTATATTAAATAGAAATATTAAATAAGTTGAAATAAATAAATAATTATTTTTAAAACTCGCGCCACCTCGCGCAATGTAGTCGCTCTCGGTAAACTGCTTTTAGTCCCGGTAAACTGCTTTTACTCCCCTGATCTAGGTGGCGCACGTGTGCATCCAACAATGAGCAAATCTTTGGCTTTCCTATTCGAAATCGAAGCAGAACGTTCGTACTTTCGACCAGGGTGTTAAGAAAAAATATTTTAATTTCACTTGTGGAATTTAACAGAACATGCAAGCCCTAATTAGGCACAGAAAATATTTTAATTTATAAAATAGCAAAAAAGATATAATAATTTTAAAAAATTTAAACGTTATGTTGTTGTAATCTCATTTTACAACTTAAAAAATTGAAATCAGCATAACTTCGTTAAAAATTTTTTTTTTACCAAATCGGGAAAAAACGTGTTGTCTAAAATTGTTTGAAAAATAATATATTTCAATGAGAAATGATTCCCTGACTTTAATATACATAGCCTGTCTGAATTGAAATGGAAAATACCCGCAAATAGTCTAATTTGTTAAAATTAATTTTTATAACATATCCGACATTTAACATAAATATCGTTAATGTTTTCCAGTTTCAATATGGCCAGCAGATCTGGTACTTTCAACTGCAAGCTTTAATCCGAATTGTGATAAACACATTAAATGGACAACATCATCAATGTAAACGTATTCCAGCTATGGTTGTAATGGCCGGTCCTCCTTCTAGATCTCGAGGTGAAAACAATTTTGATATATTAGTATAACTTATAGATAATTTCAACCAAGGGGGTATATACTCGCGTATTAGAGTGTACAACTCACGCTTAATAGCAGCGACATAGCGCGTAATACCTTTGATTTTTACATGTAAATACACGTTATTAGGCGTAATAATCCGTATTAAATGTGCGCATAGTATATATTACAGTACGTAATAGCGTATAAAAGTGTACTCCTTCTCAAGCAGTAAATACCCCCTCGATTTCAAGTAATATTATATTTATTTCCATTTTGTCATTTACTTAAAGCAGCTTGGTAAACTAATCAAAGCTTTAGTCTGAAAATATCCTACCTTGAAACTAACTCTGTACAATAAGCGGAAATTGATTAAAAATTAAAGTTGATAAATATTTTAAATAACTACGCTCATAAAAATGATCTTGATTCCAATATATGAGTATTTTTTTAGTAATTTTAAACTTTAAACTTTAGAAGAACTAATTTTTTACTTGCAGGAACTGTCTTAAAACTAATTTTATTGTCGTTAGTGATTGTCGAATGATAGAAGATGCCCGGCAAGAAGAAGTAGATTGATTGGAAGGAATTAAAAAGAAAAACTTAATTTTTGAGACATTTCAATTCATTTTGTCGAATAGAAATGAAAACAAATAAATCCTACCACATTTTTTAACTTAAAATGACCAAATTGACTTCCTTTTTATTCCGTTTAGAAGATAGAAATAAAATCTATCCCATACATTCACAGAAAAAACAGGGGATAAGAGTTAACAGGCAAAAGGAGTAACGGTGTAGAAGAGTAACTGTGCAAGGGTCCTATAGTAACCACAGTCCCCAGATCAACAAAATGCACAATAGTGTTCAAGTGCACAAATACATGCGCACTAGTATTCTAGTGCCTAAGAACATACGCACTAGTGTTCTACTGTCCAAAACATGCGCTCTAGTGTTCTAGTGCCTAAAAACATGCGCAATAGTGTTCTAATGCTCAAAAACATACATGTTCTATACTAGACTCGAATGTTAAAAAAACCTTGAGGCCACTGAATCTAATCAAAGATGGTATAGCTTCAACAACTTAATATGGCTTGAATGGAAAGGGTTAATTGTTGATGCTCATCATTGATCATCACACTAGGATGTTCCACTGACATGATCCATACCATGGTCCAGTGTTAAAAAAATTTTAGAGCTAGTGAATCTGAGCCAAGGTAGTATAGCTAGGGTATCTCAGTATGGATTGGTCACAAAGGGGTTAATTATTGATGATCATCATTGATCATCACTCTAGGGTATTTCACGGACATGGTCCGTACCATGGTCAAGTGTTCAAAAAATCTTAGGGCTACTGAATCTAAGCAAAGATGATATAGCTAAGGTATCTCCATAAGGGTTGGTCGGAAAGGGTTGATTGTTGACCATCATCATTGATAATCACACTAGGGTGTTCCACTGACATGATCGATATAATGGTCAAGAGTTACAAAAATCTTGGGGCTAGTAAATTTAAGCCAAGGTGGTATATCGATCATTATTTTAGGGTGTTCCACTGAGATGATCCATACTTTTGCTAAGTGTTAAAGAATCTTGGGCATAGTAAATCTGACTCAAGGTGGTTAAATACTCGAGCAATACTAACTTGGTTTAGATTTACTATCCCCAAGATTTTCTTAACACTCGACCATGTTATGGATCATGTTAGTAGAAGACCCTAGAGTGATAATCAATGATAATTATCAACAATTAACTCTTTCTGACCTACCCATATTGGGATACCCAAGCTATACCACCTTAGCTCAGATTCACTAGCACCAAGATTCTTTTAACACTCGTTTATAGTATGGATCATGTCAGTGGAACACCCTAGTGTGACTATCAATGATAATTATCAACAATTAACCTTTTCCGACTAACCCATATTAAAATACACTAGTTATACCATCATTGCTCAGATTTACTAGCCTCAGGATTCTTTTAACACTCGTAATTATATAGATCTTGTCAGTAAAACACCCTAGAGTTAGGATCAATTATGATCATAAACAATCCACCCTTTCCGACCAACCCATATTGAGTTACCCTAACTATACCATCTTTGCTCAGATTGACTAGCCCCAAGTTCTTTTTAACACTTTGTTGCGTAGCGAGTAAAGTTTTGAGGAAATTATTAGCTCCATAACTGACATGATTTATGATTGTGAACTAAAGGTCAGTTTCCAACGTGCTCTTCAGCTAATAAGACGATAAAGCGAATGGTTGTGGACTAGTACAAAACTGTAAAATAAATGTGATAGTTCGAGAGTGAAGCTAGCGTCGGAATCTCATTTTATTTTAAACCTTTCGGAATTTTATAAAGACTGTAGATCTTCCAGATACTCTTAATTAGGCCTATATACAAGTAGGATATTTCACATCAATTGATCGGCGTTGCAAAGTGCAACGAAATTCACAAATTCAGAAAGAACTTTTAATAAATTAGGCTGGAAGAGAAAAATAAAAATCCTAGAATTTTTCTGCTTTTCGCCTTACCAACGTAGAGATTATAGTGATTCATCGAGTAGAGGACATCGAAATACGAGGTTTTCAATAGAATCATCAAGGCTTTGTAATTCGTAATATTATAAAGTGTTGTTGTTGGATTGATTATTCGACGAACTGTTATAATTACGTTTGATTAATTATATTGTAATGACAATAGATAAATGCGATATTGAGTCTTTAAAACTTTCCAAACGAGTATGCAAACAAAAATTGACGCTTTTTACCAAATTTGTTGATAAATGTGTAGATCCTAAAACTGCATCATTGATACGAATTGAAGAAGTAAAATTACGTTTGAAAAAAATTTACGAGGTTTGGAAAGAGTTAGAGACTTCACAGTTACAACTGGAATTGTTACTGCCGGAAGACAGCCTTGAGGTTAAAAGAGAACAATGCAAAATTTGTATTTTACATGCTGCTCAATAGCTATTAAACTTATAGATGAAAATACACCTCAAGTTACAACTTCGGTGGAGAGTTTACAGGAGGTTGAAAGAAATTGATCTCAAATATTACAATTAATAGCGAAGCTTAGCGCTTAGCGCGAGGTTCAGGTGACAGCTTTGCGAGAATTAGCATTGTCACGATCCACTATACCTAATAGTACACGGTGCTCTGGAGCGGATTTAAATAAAATTTTTAGGCAAATAAAAATTCTAAATGGATTCTGTTTCTAGATGTTATTAGAAAAAAAAATAAACGTAAAATGAAAAAAATTCACTTGGCGTTTTTTTTTTGGCAGCGAAAATAAGATTTTTTGCTTCATTTTCAAACTTTGATCTATAACTACTTTTGAGAAATAATATTATGACCCTAGCAATGCATTTTAAGATAAAAGTCTCCAGTATATTTTGCAAGTAGTAAATGTCAGCTTTCAAAAAAAGCTTGTTTGTGGTACTAAAATTATGTTTTTCTGTAAATTTAGAATTTAAATCGTAAAATTTGCAAACGTTTTATCATTTTTTAACTTTTAGAACCAATTTAGTCAAGAAAATGAATTATTAACAGAAACATTAAATCTTTTCTAAACGACATAAACTATCTGTATTATGAACAAAATCTCTTAAGGGTTTAATCGCAGTCATAACTTTCAAAAAATCGATTTTTTTTTGTTTATTAAGATGATTAATAAACTAAATTATTAAATTCAGGGAGTAAGCAAGTTCTTTGTGGCATTGCGCAATATATTTGTAACAAGTTGTAAGCTAAACTTGAAACTTTAAACTCGTTTTTCTCAAAACCATGTTTTTAATATCGATGAGCAAGATTACAAAAAAACCGCTTGACCGATCCTTCTCAAATTTGGTACTCTTTTTTTATACATTAAAAAGCAGTCCTTAATCGGAGGATTTTTTATTTTGATAAAATCTAATTTATTTATTAACAATTAAACACAGAAATTTTTCTCTAAATTCAAAGTTTTGACTTTGACCTGCCGTCATTTCGTCAAATTTTTTTTCTATCAAATCGCTTCGATTAAGGACTAGAAAAACAAATTATTTATCAAAATCAATTTGAGTTTTTTATTTGAGATGACTCTGTGAAGAAGGAGAGTGCTCACCGCAAAACGCTTTTTGAGAGCATACCTTCGAGAAATTGCCGTTAACGCATAAAGTTTTAATAGTCTTTTAATAAAAATTACACGCAATATCAATGAAAATATGTACAATAGAATGCAAAAAGATTATTAAAGTTTGACCCTATTGGTTTAAACGAAAAAAAAATCTTAAAAATCATCGATTTTTTCGCTTTGTGACTGCGACACTTTAAGATCAATATTTCTTATTAAAGTTTTTTTCAATAAAATATAATGTAACGCAACATAAAAGATAAAAATGCAAAAAAATTACATTATTTTTCATATCACATGTGATATTGTAAAAAAAATTCAATAAAAAATATTGATCATTAAGAGATTTTGTTCATAATACAGATAGTTTATATCTTTTAAAAAAAAACTAATGTTTCTGTTAATAATTCATTTTCTGGACTAAATTTGTTCTAAATGTCGAAAAATTATAAAACGTTTGCAAATTTTACGATTTAAATTCTAAATTTCCAGAAAAACATAATTTTAGTATCACAAACAAGCTTTTTTTTTTAAAGCTGATATTTACAACTTGCAAAATATACTGGAAACTTTTGTCTTAAAATGCATTGCTAGGATGATAATATTATTTCTCAGAAGAAGCTATAGATCAAAGTTTAAAAATGAAGCAAAAACTCTTATTTTTGCTGCAAAAAAAAGCGCCAAGTGCATTTTTTTCATTTTACGTTAATTTTTGTTCTAATATCACCTAGAAACAGAATCCACTTGAAAATTTTATTTACCTTTAAATTTTATTTTCATAACGCAGTCTTAAAAATGGCGTGATTCGGTTCTCTGTAGATAACCAGAAAGTTGCAGATTTAAGAACGATTCACTATGTGACGTCAGAGTGCAAACAAGTACAGTCCAAATTGCATGTCCCCCACTTTTCTACTTTTCTTGCACACACTGTTTGACCAACAGAACAGAGTCCATGTCTTTAGCGTGAGTAGTACCGCTTCAAAATCTAACCTGACCGTATCACTAGCGCGGCGTGTTGACAAGTAAAAAAGTGTGAGACATTCAATTTGGATTGTATTTGTGTACACTCTGACCTGACATAGTGAATCGTTCCTAATTCTGCAATTTTCTGGTTATCTATACAGAGAACCGAATCACACCTTTTATGACTTTATTATGTTACGAAATATACTATTAAATTCGCTCCAGAGCACCGTGTTGAGTCAAGGTTGGTACACCCGAAATTTTGCAATTCTGAAGCATTTTTGCAATGAAAATAAATTTGTTATCTTAAAAAGGTGTCAAAAACTTCATTTCTATTGTAAAGAAAGAAATTTAAAATTTTTGGTAATACTTTTTTACTTTCACATCAACTTCCCGATACAAGAGGAAATATGATTTATTTCTTTTTTTTCTTTTTAATTGCCTATAACTCCGAAACTTTTGGTCCAAATTTTTTGCAATGTTTAGCAAAAACATTGCATTTTAGTAGAACTTTCCAATAATATAAGAGACATCGCAAAATTCGGCCTACAGGAGAAGTTATAGTATAAGATAATTGTACTTAGATATTTGAAAGAAATTTTAATTAAAAGTAGAATATTGCACAACTTTTTTTGTAAATAGTTAGATATAATAATAGATATATTCTAATGCAGGAATTCTATGGAATGTTCTCTATTTCAGTTCTACTTTGGAAATATAAAGATCTGTTGCAACTGAAATTTTGTGTAACCAAATTACAAAATTTTTGTCACATTTTCTTGTATTTTGATTGTTACGTGCCGAGCTATTTTATAAGGCGTGGTAAATTAAAATTATTTAATTAATGTTTAAGAGGCAAGAGCAGCTGATAAATCAGGTTGGTAAGGCCTGATTATTATTATTTATGTGGGATTTCGTTTGTGCTTGTCGATTCTAAGGGAATCGTGTTACATTAAGAATAAAATCAACAATACTTCTTTAATGGTTTTATTACATTCATATAATAATTGTACATATAAACAATAACTTACATTACCTTTCAACTGAAAGGGCGTTGAATACACTTCCTTGTCGATTGAACCCTTTATCTTGCAAGACAGCGACGAAATCTTGCAGGGAGTCTTTGTGATTAACAATGTTGGATTGTGATAAAACTCACTTAGTTCTTTCAGTCCACGAAACAATACGAGAACATCGGTATTTTTAACTAGCACTTAATACTATTTGCGACAGAACTCGATTTACTTTACTTAATCGTCAACTTCAGACTAATACGACAGTATTCGAATTTTATTAAGACCTGTTGTAATGTTATTTTTATTTAACATAAACCAATAAAGGCAAAAATAAGGTGATGTTTAAATATTGAAGATTGAAGGATCTATTCGCGTTTTCTAGTTATACAATTTACAAAAACTAATTAAAAGACGAAAAAGACGACAAGACGCCTGTTACACAGTGTTTATATAGGATTCTCCTACTATTAGGCGGATAACAAAAAGTGGGGGCTTATCTCATAAAATAGGCCAATATGACCCCTGATCGTATGTCTCAGGAATAGATATGTGTTCGGCAAAACTAGGATTGCTCATCATAGGTTCAGTCTATCACTAACAATCACATAGATAGTGATTTATCAAAAATAGGTCATGAGAATACCTAATCGCATACCATAGCGATAGTCCTATAATTAGCAAAACTAGAACGGTTTCTCATATGCATATCTATCCATGGCCTGAATGGCAGTATCAGTGTGATAATGGCTAATCGCATACCAGAGCGATAATCAAAAACTAGAACGGTTCCCACGTATGCACAGTTCCAGGATTTCACATCCATCCGTGGTCTCAATGGCAGTATCAGTGTGATAATGGCTTATCGCATACCACGGATAGATAATCAAAACTAGAACAGTTTCCACGTAAGCACAGTTCTAGGATTGCACAACCATTCGAGGTCTTAATGACCGTTGCAATTGCCCAAACTATATAATTTAAAACAATAATTAAGAATGATAGTTTAATATTTGTTAATTTAAAATTTAAAAGTTACATGGGGATGTAACAGTTCTCCCCCCTTAGGACTTTCATCGTCCTCGATGAAAAGGATATTTTCTTGAATTAAGAAAATGATTACGTCTGTCTTTAAACAAGTGAATATTACTTTAGTTATTAATAGCTAAGTAATATTAAGTAAAGATTTTAGCTACCATTCTTAATTATTCTCTTGATACCTAAAAAAATTTTGCTTATTTAAATTATTGTAATGTATAGATATACATATGAATATATACATACGGATGTATTATTATATTTAAACGTTGATACTTATTATTTTTTTTTTTTGTATTTTTACGCAAATTATTTTATAAGAACACTTTTTTTAAGGCTAATTCTGATATGTCCTTGTCTTAATTTTAAGGAAAATAGTGATAAGTATTCATTTTTTTTTTTAATTATTTGAAATTATGTAGTAATTTGTTTTTCCTCATTTTCCTTAGAATTAAGTATGATTTCTCTTAGCAATAATTTTTAATACTTTTTGAAATAGATACCTATTATAATATAACTATATAATATTGTAAGCATACACATGCATTATACTGTATTTGCTTGTATTATTACTTGTGCCAATATACATATACTTTATTGATAGAGTAAATATTGATATTAACATATTTAAAATGTTAAAGATGGACACTGTAAAATCTTTCTGATCAGACTTGAAGGGTTATTGAATTTTATCTAGATAAGTTTAAAATATTTTGTGTTTTTCAAAATGTACTTGTGAATGTACTTTAAGAAGGAATTTGTGATATAAAAGTGTAACTAAGTGTTGGTGAATCTGGTCATCTGCATTGAAGAAGCCTTCTGCCAGAGGTAAGTGATATGATATGCGATTGATAGGGAATTCTTGTAATCCTGATGACAGAGCCTGGTGTTATTGTATTGCATTCATTGCTGATCATCGATGCCCAGTTTGTGCCAGGGTGCTAAAGAGTTCAGACCATGAGTTCAGAAGACGTGACCCTTTTTGCGAATCCTTTAAGTAGGTTTTAGTTCTTTTGAGTTACACATAGTATCCTAGTATTGTTTTCCATAATTTGAATATTTGTTTGTTGTTGTTGTTGTAGATGTCTCTCGTGCATTTGTGCGACCTCCACTTCGAGTGTTATCTCAGATATCTAAATTAGTGACTTCCTTAAATTGTGATTTATCATTACTACAGTCCTTGGAAGAAGAAAAGGACGATATGCGACGTATAACGTCAGATAAATTACGAGAATCTAGAAGAGCTGGAAGGCCGAAAAATGATTATGTGCAGTGGGAAGAGAGTTATAGAGGACGATCCTTACAGGAAGTTCGGACGAAGTACCCGCAGTTTTTTTCCAAAGGCACACTAGTGGGCATAGGTCGAACAAGACAGCGCGAGATTCGAAGACTACGCCGACAGTGTCTGGAAACAATTAAAACCTTGTTTGAATTGTCCATCAATCATCTTCCATCTTTTAATGTGGAAGAAGAACAGCAGTCTGGTTTGTCTTCCTTATGGAATGGGTAAGTTCTAATTTTTTTTTTGTTATTTTTATGCTTTACTTTGTTCTTTAGTAACTTCATGTTGTAATGGTGTTTCAATTTTATTGGGTTTATTTTATAGAAATCCCATGTCTGCGTCTTCCTTTTGTTATTGTGGCCGTTTTGTTGGTGCTTGGACAGGAACCCTTTCTTGTAAATGCGGCTCTATACTTTACGGTAAGCAATTTAAAGTTATTAATATATATATATTTTGTTATTACTGTTGCTTCGTTGATTTTTCCTTTTTCTAATTTCTCTTCTTTTTGTAATTATAATAGGTTTTTTTAATATAGATTCCTATCTAGGTATAATGTGTGTTTATGTATTTACACATACCCACATACAGACACACATATGCGTATATACATATATACATATATGTGTATATATATATATATATATACTCAAACACACTCATAGATACACCTATACAAGTGTGCAAACACATATGTATGCATTTTTACATGTTGAATGTGTTATTGCAGGTCCTCGTCCAGGCAATGTAACTCCTTTTGCGTCGCCTTTTTCGATGAATTTACAAAGCAGTCCCTCAATTCCACAATTTTGCGAACAAATGAAGGCTCCAAATTCGCTTATTGTAGTGCCTCCACGATCGACAGATTTGCACATTGATAAAAAACAGGAGAGCGTGTTAAAACCAGAGGATATTGTGCTTCATACCGCTTTTGCAACTAACACAAACATCATGACTTCGATTGCATCGACTAGTTTCCAAGGCCTTTATAATGAGCTTCCAGAATGCAATACAGTTATCAAACAAGAGGAATTATGGATCCCTGATGATTTGGATTTGGAATCTCTTGAAAAATTTGTATGTCCTATCATTGCTGCTCCTGAATCAAGCGTCAAAAGTCCGGTTGCATCGACTAGTACGCAAGGCTTCCAAAACGCAATTCCAGACAACAACACTTTCGTTAAACAAGAAAAAACTGGAAATTTTTGTGACTCTGACTCAGAATCTCATGAGGAAATTGATCTTGTATCTTGGTAGTATCTTTTCTTTTAAGTTACGTATATAATTAAATTTTTCATATCAATTTTATAAGCTATGAATACAAAAATTTTACTATTGGATTGCTTTTAAATTTAATAAACAATAAAATTGTAATTTCTTTTCATTTTTCTTTATGGTTTTTCTATTATAATATATATATATATATACATATAATGTATTTATTTAAAATTTGTTTGATTACGTTAGTTACAACAGTTTAATTTAATATTACTAAATAATTTATTTGAAGATACTAAAGTTCACGTTTGAAATTTAAAATATAGTAAAATAAAATATATTAATGTGATTCCAAAGTATCCATCAGCAACATTTTTTTTTTATTTTGTTATATGTTAGATAAAAGGTCGAACAAGCACGAATACAAATGTGACAATTCAATTTCTTAAGAATTTGATCGTAATATTATATGCATATATACGCATATATATATATATATATATATAAGAACATTTTACTGGAATTCCGTAGTAATTTAACACGTATTTATGCATAAACCTCATTAATTGGACATTAATAATTAGGTAATAATTTGTATATGCATCCACACATGCATTAGGTTTGATACAGGCATTGACGCTCATGTCATTAAACTTTAAAGAATCCTGTATCTACATAACATACTATATTATGACTCGTACGTACTTCTTTGATTTCTTGTGGTTCTCTTCTGTTCGCTGCGTTCATGACAATAGTATAAGTGACCTTGTGCCTGCAACACGCCAGTCAGTGCAGACTGACTACTCTTCTTATTTCAAATGCTCATCTTTAATATGGAGTAAGGTCAGTTCATTGCCTTCATTGACTAGGGGCTCGTTGCCTTCTATTTTTTATTACTTTGTACCAATTATATAAGTATTTTAGTATTACTAGTATAATTAGTAGCAGAATGATTTTAAATAGTATTGAAATGTAAGTCCATAGGTTGAAGATGGATCCCAATATTGGAATTTCCATGGTATCTGAAAACAATGAATTATGAGTGTTTTTCATTTTACCATTTTTGGTTAAAATATATTTTTATAATAATATAATATATAACATATAATATATAATATATAACTATAATATAATATACCTATAATATTATTATATAACACCAATATAACACATTAGTATTATTATATAACACCAATATAATATATTAATATCATACAACAATATAAAGAAAATACAATATATATTATAAGTATATAAAATTATATTTTCTTTTAAAACAGAGAGGAAAGAAAAAGGCGACCGCCAAAACCCCTTCTTTTATTTTCTTTCGTCTTTATTTTAATGTTGTTTGTTAGTATGACGTATTTATTTATTAATTTATATCAACAATTTATTCATAAGTAAGGAATACAATTATTTATTATAATATTTTACTATAAATCAAAAAAGTATATTATTATCATTATTACTTAGCTGCATTATTAGTAAAAATTTTTTTTTTTTTAATAAATAAAAATAATTGTTTAATAATAATAATAAAAGTAGTAATAACAATAGTGATGATAATAATTATAATAATCAGAATAGTAATCTTAATGATAATTAAAGCAATATCATTGATGATAAAATAATCATATTTAGAATAACATTTGATATTTGTTAGTAATAATTAAACAATTATTATGGCATTAAAGTTCCCGGTATGTCCCAGAAATCGTCATTATCAGCTTGATCTATTTTATTTTGACGTATTATTTTTTTTATTTCTCAATAGACCATAACAATTGTTTTTAGTGTGGCCCCTCAAATAGCACAGCTCACAAAAGTTTTCCCATTTAAAAAGTTTTAATTTTAAAATGTCTGGATTTTCTAGACACATAAAATAGATTGGAATTTTTGATTTTGAGCTATTTTCTTGTTCGCTAAAATAATATGTGTTTTCCAGCATTTTTAATATTTTTCGTGCAGCTACATTTTCAGCGTCTTTAATTTTTCTCTCACCCTTCCCTTTTGCTATAAAGACATTAGCGTTTGTACAGTCCTCTACTATACATTTAACATCATAACGTCTGCTATGTGAAGGGCCTACCACATTCTTAACAACATATATGGGTTTGTTTAAATTATATTCCGCTGTCAGTTCTTCTAAAATGCCTTTAGGGTGTTGAATTTCATCAATATTTCCTTTTGGAAAGATGTTTATGTTGATTAACTCTCCTCTAAGGGGAGGAGTGTGAAGTACTAATTCGGTCATCTGAAAAATACAAATTTCGTTAGTCCTTTTATTCATGAGCAAGTTTTAACTTATCTATATGTTTTTGAAATCTTTGTCCGTTCTCTGTTATTAAAATAGCGTTATGCTTTTCTAATATATCCACAATTTCATAAGGACCGTGATAATAGGGTTCGAACTTATTACCTTTTACTTCTTTTAACACATAAGCCTTGTCTCCTATTTTCCCTAAAAATGGTTTTATTTTTATATCATACTGCTCTTTGGATTTTAGTTTCGAATTTAACAGTTTTTTTGCTGCTATGATTTTGATTTCGCTTAGCCTAGTGATTAGTTCAGTCAGGTAAGATCCATAATTTTCTAGTTTTTCTATAGGTGGAAAAGAACTAGGGGTTCGTGCGGTTTTTCCATAAATTAGTTCAAAAGGTGTAAAATTCGTGGCTTCGTGTACTGAAGTGTTGTAAGCGAACATGGCGAAAGGTAATAATCTATCCCAGTCGTCATATTGTTCAGAATAATTTTTTATGTATTCTGTTAATACTGCATGACTTCGTTCCAATGCTCCATTAGTTTGTGGTCTATATCCAGATGTCGTAACCTGTTGAACTCCAAAAATTTTGGATAATTTTCTCATTAATTTACTGATGAAACTAGTGCCTCTGTCTGTTAATATAACTCTGGGTGCTCCAAATTTTGAAAATAATTCAGTTGCTACTATATGTGCTATGGTTGTTGCTGATATATCAGGAATGGCTATTGCTATGCAATATTTAGAAAGGTGATCCTGCATAGTGAGGATATGACAATTCCCATCTGGTGTTGTTGGCAATTTTCCTACTGTATCTAATGAAATTTTGTCAAAAGTATCTAGAGGTGTGTCTGTAATTAGCATTGGCTCTCGGGTTTTCGCTTTCACTAATTTTTGTTCTTGACAAACAGGACATTTTCTAATAAATTCTGTGACTTGATTTTTTATTCCTGGCCACATAAATTTTTCTCGAATTCTTCTATATGTTTTTGTTACTCCTTTGTGTCCACCAAATTTACTGTTGTGGAATTCTTTGATTATGTCCTTTTGAATATTTTCTGGAGGTACTGTAATATGTCCATAACATAGAGTAACTTTAATATTGCTGTTTTGAAAGATTGAAGTTAAAATTTGTAGAAGTTCTCCTCTCAGTAATTCATCGGTGACGTCTCCCCATCGTGATATTCTTAATTCGCTTTTTCCTTCTTTATTCAGTAGAATTTTGAGATTTTGAATACCTATTCTAATATCTTCTTCTAATAACTGGTCGAAATGATTATGTTTAACTATTATAGTATAAATGTTATATTTTCCTCTTGGTGTAACCAAGATTTGTCCTTTGGTTGGTTTTTTTAATTTTATTTCTTGAGGGTCGATAGCACCTATATCAATTAAAAGTCTTCCTATAGATGTCGTAAATTCGCAGTCTGATGATAGGAAATGTGCGTAGTTACTCCTGTAGTAGGTCAAACTTTCTCGACACCCTATAATATTTGATTCTGTGTTCCTTTTTGATGTTGTGATAGGAATGTCAGGGTGAATACTAGTAATTGATATGGGCATTTTCACTTTTTTCTGAATTTCTGGCTTTGTTTCTTCAGCAGTCTCTGTTTCACTTTCGCTCATAGTTTGTTCTTCTTGTTCTTCATCAGAGTCTATGTATGATTCTTCCATTATTATGGGGTGTGGAGTTGACATGGCTATAGGTTTGTCAAAATTTATTGGTGTGCTTTCTCTTTGGGGTCGAGTGCTAAAAGTTACGTTTTTTCCTTTTGTAGTTTTTGATGTAGTTCCTAATTTTTCTTCCTTTTCTTCATTTTTTTGATCTTCTAACTCCCCTTTTGTGTTTTCTAAGATAGAGGCTAATTTTTCTGAAAATTCTTCGTTGCTTCCGGGAAAATATTTAAGTGCTGCTTCATGAACAGCAGGATCATTATCCCCAAAAGAAACGTTGAGCCAATCTTTCGGTTCAACCTCATCTTCTTGTAGCCAATCTTCATGTTGAGCTAACGATTGATTGAAACTAGCTATGGATTTTTCGAGTTCCTTAGCTATTTCTTCTCTAGTTTTAGCGTGTTCATTCTCCTCTTCTGACGAACTATCATCAGTTCCGCTTAAAGGTGGGCTGACAGTTTCCACTGGAACATTTTCAGAAAAATCTGGTTCTATTTCCTTTGTTTTTTGAAATATTTCATTAGGATTGAATGGTGTTTTTGGGGGTGCGCTTTTTGGTGCATATGGATCATATAATGCTGGTGATGGTATATTTAAAGAAGGTAAGACACTTCGACTTTTCTTTTGTATAGGAGGGTTGGGCTTTCCTACTTCAGAGTCTGAACTTGAAGATTCTCTATGTTCTTTTAAAGTTTTTCTTGCTTTTGGGTCTACTTGCTTTCGTCTCAATAAACGTTTTCCTATTGTGCTTTCTTCAAGGGTTGTTTTAGAATTGCTTGGTTTTGTTGATTTTTTTAAACTTGTGGGTTTTGAGACAATTGGTTTTGTAAGAGTATCTGCCTTAGTTCTGCTGCGCGTTTGTATTCTCGATGGTAATGAAGGTCTAGTGCTGGATGTTGAGCTTGTAGATGGTTCATTTATTTTGGTACTTTTTGTTTTTGTAGGTCTTCCTGTTTGCATATATATTTTGGCTTCTTTATTATTTTCTGTGTTTTGTGGTTCTTTCTCATGAATAATTGGGTTTCTTGATAAAGCATCCGCATTAAAATTTAATTTTCCCGGTTTGTATTTAAATTCATATTCGTAATCTCGAAGTTTCAACCGCCATCTTGCTAATCTTTGTATTGGATCCTTTATTGAATCTATCCATCTTAAAGGTTCATGATCACTCACAAGCATAAATCTTTTTCCATATATATAAGGCCTAAAATGATTGACTGCATACAAAACAGATAAACATTCTTTTTCTGTTGTTGAATAATTTTGTTCAGGTGCATTTAACACTCGAGAAAGATAAGCTATTGGTAAATCCATTCCTTTTTTTTCTTGGCTTAAAACTGCTCCTACTGCATAATCCGATGCATCAGTCGTTATAGTGAATTGTTTTTCAAAATCAGGGTACTGTAATATAGGACTATTACACAATGCTGTTCTTAAATCCTTAAAACTCTTGTCTTGCTCTGGTCCCCATTCAAATTTTGTTTCTTTCTTTAGTAAATTAGAGAGGGGTTTAGCGCGTGCTGAAAATTCTTTGATAAACCTTCTGTAATATCCGGCCAATCCTAGGAATTGTTTTATATTTCGAGGAGTTTTTGGGGTTGGAAAATAAGCTACGGCTTCAATCTTTTTTGGGTCAGGCTTGACTCCTTCACTACTTATTATATGACCTAAATAGGCCACTTCTTTGGAAAGAAATTCACACTTTTCAGATTGCAATGTTAAATTTGCTTCTTTCAATCTTTGTAATAACCTTCTTACCTTTTTTCCATGTTCTTCTAGATCTTAAGCATAGATAACTATGTCGTCTAGGTAAACAAACAATTCTACACCTTGCAATCCAATTAAAACTTGATCCATTAGTCTTTGAAACGTTGCAGGTGAATTTTTTAATCCCATTGGCATTCTTATATATTCGTAATGTCCATGCGTGGTTGAAAATGCAGTTTTTGGTCTGTCTAATGGATCTAATTCTATTTGATGAAATCCACTTACTAGATCGAAAATTGAAAAGTATTGCGCTTGCCCAATGCAGTCTAAAATTAAAGATATTAACGGAAGAGGGTAAAAATCTCCAATAGTTTTTTCATTAAGAGCTCTAAAATCTATGACAATTCGCCACTTCTTTTTTCCACTACCATCTATTTTCTTAGGGATTATAAGTAATGGTGAATTATATGGGGAAATCGATGGCCCAATTGCTCCCTCAGATATCATTCTGTCTATCACTTTATCAATTTCCTCCTTTTGGGAAGGGGAAAACCGATATTGCCTAGTGTGAATGGGTAATTCGTCAATTGTTGTAATTTTGTGTTTTACTAATGGTGTTGAAGTGAGTGGCTCTCCTGGAAGATGGAAATTTTCAGGAAATTCTTTTATGATTTCTTTGACATGCTGTTTTTCTTCTTCGTTAAGGTGTTCTAATCGTAAACTTTTAAAAATAGCTAATATTCTGTCCTGTGGAGGTTCATAATTTTCATCTATTGAATCATTGTCAAATTCTTCACCAGGTAATTGATAGTACTCGAAAGGAATTAATTCTTGGGGTGGTATTTTTATGTTTAAATCTTCATTAGTGGTGTTTATAGCAAGAACATGACATACTCCATTAATATTTGTTACAATTCCTTCTCCTATCAACAACCCTTCCACTGTTTTTACTAAAGGTAAGTATCCTTCCTTTATTTCGTCATTCAAAACTTCTATTGGTATTACTTGTCTAGTTCTAGCCTTGATTAGATTATTTTGTTTGTTTGCCTTATTTTCCACTAATTTTTCTTTATATTGAATTGATTCATAATCTATGAAAAATATTGGACTTATGGGGTCGGAATGGGTGACAATGGAATTATGCCAAAATGAGATCTCTACTTTCTCTTGCCTAAGATATTCTCTACCTAAGATACCATCAGACTCTATAGGAAAATCTGAAGGTACGACCTGAAATGTTACTATACTTTTATTAATCGATAATTGAACAGTTCCTAAGGTTGAAATTTTTATAGGGGTTATTCCTGATATTAAAATAGCTTCGTCTTGCTTCACTACTAATTCTAGTCGTAATGTACCTAGTTTTATCAAATTAACGTCTGCTCCTGTATCTATTAAAAGTAGAGCATTTGAATGTAGGAAATCTGGTGATTCTAAATTAACTACGGGTGATTCTTTATTTATTCGGGTTTGCAGGATAGTTTTTGTTGTTTTAATATTCTTACATTGGCTTGACGCTCTTGTGTTTCGGTGCTCGTCGTCGCGTCGGTCCGTCGAGCTTGGTTGGAGTTTAAATTTTTGCCATTAGTTAAAATTGGGGATTGAGAACGCGGGGGTGTCCTGGGTCCTACGTAAGGTTTGTTATTGTCAACATTCGGTGGTGCTGGATAATATGGATAAGGGTGAAAAGGTATATAGGGATTTGGATTATAAGGATTTACGTAATAAGGATAAGATGGATAGTAGCTAGAGGATGGTTGTTGAGGTAGATGCGGTTGTCTTAAAATTCCTGTTGGCATATGAAATTGTTGACGTGATTTTTGTAACTCTTCTGGGGGTGCAAAGCGTACTCGAGGACTAGGACTTCTGTCTCTAGGCCCAAAATCGTTGGAATGTTGGTATCGAGATATATGATAATTGTTGCTATGAGTAGACAGTTGGTGTTGATATCTAGCCTCAAATTCTAATGCAAATTTTAATGCTTCTTCGATGGATAGTGGGTTTCTTGCTTCGACCATGTTCGAAATTCCATCTGGTAAACCTCTTATAAATGCTTCTAAAGCGCAGTCGGTTAGAGGTTCTAGCATTGTTGCAACTTTCGCTGCAGCATACTTATCTTCAAGGGCGGCTCTTGCTCCTGCTTCTAGAAGGGTTAACCTATCGTAAAATTCATTTACATTATCACCACGACCCATACGAATTGTGGATATTTCGTGAAGATACCACGAATAGGACTTGCGAGATGCAAATCGTTGTTTTAGATGTTGTATAAGATCATTTATGGACTCAAAAGTTTTACCATATGTACTATCACGAGCAGCTCCTTTTAATTTAGATAGAACTGCTTTAATGAATTGTTCCTCGCAATTCGAAGGAATACTAGATTCACCGTTTGTTATATCTTGAATAAAGTCTTTAACAGGAATATTTTTTCCATCAAAAAAGGGAATATGCATTACGCCTTGTTGCAACGCGAAACATTCCGCCATTGATGTAATCATGGCGTCATTAAGTGTGCGATTAATGGTGCCAGTTAAATTATTGTCTTCAGTCATTTTGCTTAATACAGGTCCAATTTTCATAAATTAATCAAATATCTCTTTTTTTTTTTAATAAGATTCTATAAATTCGTTTACAATGTCAATTGAGAAAGGCAAACCTAGAATACCAATTATGTTGGTAATTCCTAGATATGCAATGGCTTGAAAATTGACGACAGTATAGTTAATGTAAGTTTCGGCTTGTCCTACTGTTTCAATGGTATTGTCTCTAAGTGAAAATTTAATTGAGCGATCTATTCCTATAAGAGAAATTAATTCGCTCGCTTTTATTAAATTTATAGGTAACGAGTGATCTATAATAAATTTTCCTTCAAAGTTTTTGAAAAATCTAGATTTGATATAAATGTTTGGGTAAAGATAGTGGTATTTTTCTATAAAATTGAAATAAGAAGCCATAAAAAGATATTTTAGTCGTTTTTTAAAATGAAATTTATGTGTTATGATGTTATAAAATCATATAAAACTGTACTGTTCCTAGAATAATATATTAAAATTGAAACTCGTTAGGGTTTGTATTAAGGAAAGGTAATCCTAGAATTCCTGTGAGTTCTGATTGAATATTACTTTTCCAAGTGTAAAATTTAACAGCCTTGTTAGCAATAGTAATATATACTGTGCCTGTTATGTTAAACTTTGTTTGATTTAATATAACACTTTCAGTTTTATCAATTATAGTGTTCTTAGCTAAATGACTTTCTTTTATTAGATTAATATTTATGGCTGGATTAGCTATGAAAAACCCTTTAGAATTCTTTAAATCTTTGGAAAATATATGAACGTTAGGATAAATTTCTGTGTTAAAAATTACTTCATTATATTTATAAGTCATGAATATAATTTGATTATTAAGGCGTTTTTACAAAACAACAGCTTCTGAGAATGTTTAGAATACGACGTCTAATTCGTTTTTGTAAGGAACTTTCACGTCTGAAAACTACTTTTTCGAATTCTATTGCTACTTCAATAAAGTAATTAGTTTCGAATATCTGATCAAGAAATGGTGCTCCTAAAATTCCAATAATTTCTGGGTTGTTTTGACAGTCAATAACACCAAAATTTAAAGAAAAATCGAGAAATGTTATAAACACACTTTTGTTTAAACAAATTGCACCTTGTTGAGCTGTGATTATAAAATTAGTATCGATATTCACGAAGGATGAAAGTGATGATTCTTTTATTATATTTATTGATAATGTATGATCTATAAGAAAATTTCCTTTATGTGCCACAAAATGACCAGAAATAAGTTCAACATATGGAAACCTGTGTTGATGTTGTTCTGTATTTGTAAAATAATTGCTCATTTATCGTTCACGGATAAAATTTAATTTAATTTAATCTAATTTTATTTTATATTATTTATTTATCTTTGTTCGTGGGGTTTTTTATTTAAATTTGTTTATACTGTAAAGACTTTCATAGGTCAATAAAACAGGTATTATTATTATTTAAGAATATTGGCAATTTTCATTTATGAAACTATGTCAATAATTGTTATCTTGGCCTAAGTGTTGTAATTTTTAACTTGCACCATTAGATCGTATACACAACCGGAAAGAATTGAGCTTCGTATGACTCCTTATCTGCGAGCAGAAACTGACAATTCTAAGTGTTAAAGACTAACAACTTGCACAATAGTCGCGTAGAACATTTACCGACTAAAGAAAGGACAAAACGTAATATTTGACAGTTAATAAATGTTTAAAGCCTTACTTGAAATTGAATTTATTTTATAAAATTGTAATGTAACAATAGCAACGAATCCTACCGCTGCCACCAATCAGCTGTTACGTGCCGAGCTATTTTATAAGGCGTGGTAAATTAAAATTATTTAATTAATGTTTAAGAGGCAAGAGCAGCTGATAAATCAGGTTGGTAAGGCCTGATTATTATTATTTATGTGGGATTTCGTTTGTGCTTGTCGATTCTAAGGGAATCGTGTTACATTAAGAATAAAATCAAAAATACTTCTTTTATGGTTTTATTACATTCATATATTAATTGTACATATAAACAATAACTTACATTACCTTTCAACTGAAAGGGCGTTGAATACACTTCCTTGTCGATTGAACCCTTTATCTTGAAAGACAGCGACGAAATCTTGCAGGGAGTCTTTGTGATTAACAATGTTGGATTGTGATAAAACTCAGTTAGTTCTTTCAGTCCACGAAACAATACGAGAACATTGGTATTTTTAACTAGCACTTAGTACTATGTGCGACAGAACTCGATTTACTTTACTTAATCGTCAACTTCAGACTAATACGACAGTATTCGAATTTTATTAAGACCTGTTGTAATGTTATTTTTATTTAACATAAACCAATAAAGGCAAAAATAAGGTGATGTTTAAATATTGAAGATTGAAGGATCTATTCGCGTTTTCTAGTTATACAATTTACAAAAACTAATTAAAAGACGAAAAAGACGACAAGACGCCTGTTACACAGTGTTTATATAGGATTCTCCTACTATTAGGCGGATTACAAAAAGTGGGGGCTTATCTCATAAAATAGGCCAATATGACCCCTGATCGTATGTCTCAGGAATAGATATGCGTTCGGCAAAACTAGGATTGCTCATCATAGGTTCAGTCTATCAGTAACAATCACATAGATAGTGATTTATCAAAAATAGGTCATGAGAATACCTAATCGCATACCATAGCGATAGTCCTATAATTAGCAAAACTAGAACGGTTTCTCATATGCATATCTATCCATGGCCTGAATGGCAGTATCAGTGTGATAATGGCTAATCGCATACCAGAGCGATAATCAAAAACTAGAACGGTTCCCACGTATGCACAGTTCCAGGATTTCACATCCATCCGTGGTCTCAATGGCAGTATCAGTGTGATAATGGCTTATCGCATACCACGGATAGATAATCAAAACTAGAAGAGTTTCCACGTAAGCACAGTTCTAGGATTGCACAACCATTCGAGGTCTTAATGACCGTTGCAATTGCCCAAACTATATAATTTAAAACAATAATTAAGAATGATAGTTTAATATTTGTTAATTTAAAATTTAAAAGTTACATGGGGATGTAACATTGATACTAGAAAAGTAAGAAAATAAAAATAGGGCATTCTTTGTCAAATTTGCCACCCCCCCTGCCCATTTCATTTTTGCGTTAAAAATACTTTATCATACATGGAAATTTTTATTATCAAGTCTAGTTTTTGATGCCGTCTGGTGTTTTGCAAAAGCCGTCAAACATAACCTCAAAATGACGGTTACGTCAGAAAAAAACAAAAAAAAAAAATACATTTTTTCCTAAAAAATGCCTGTAAAAAAGGAAAAAAAAAATTTTCTTGACCAGGATAACGTACTCTACGATATTTTGACTTGCTCAATCCAAATTCACTGCCAGTTTAGAAATTCAAAATGGCGGATCCAATATGGCGGACACAAATTTCAAAAATCTATCATATTCGGTTGAAACTGGTTACATGGGGGTTTTTGGGGTCGCTGATAACGAATATGATGTCGGTTTTCAGAAATTCAAAATGGCGGATCCAATATGGCGGACACAAATTTCAACAATCTATCATATTCGGTTGAAACTGGTTACATGGGGGTTTTTGGGGTCGCTGATAACGAATATGATGTCGGTTTTTAGAAATTCAAAATGGCGGAACTAACTTTAAAAATCCTATGGTATCTCAAGACGGGAATACTAAGTCCCTTTCCAACTCGATCAAGTACCTACACGATGTTCTGCAATGGTCGTCCAAGTTCGGGCTCTGTTAAACTATACAGCATTGTTAAACGATTTCATTATGTTTGTCTGTTTAACTTTTCTGTACTAGCCTATTTTGTTCTATTTATCTATTGTTGGACTTGTTCATTTTCTTAAAGTAAGTCACTTTGTTGTTGCCAATTTAAATTTCTAAAAACCGACATCATAGTCGTTATCAGCGACCCCAAAAACCCCCATGTAACCAGTTTCAACCGAATATAATAGATTTTTGAAATGTGTGTCCGCCATATTGGATCCGCCATTTTGTATTTCTAAAAACCGACATCATATTCGTTATCAGCGACCCCAAAAACCCCCATGTAACCAGTTTCAACCGAATATAATAGATTTTTGAAATGTGTGTCCGCCATATTGGATCCGCCATTTTGTATTTCTAAAAACCGACATCATATTCGTTATCAGCAACCCCAAAAACCCCCATGTAACCAGTTTCAACCGAATATGATAGATTTTTAAAATTTGTGTCCGCCATATTGGATCCGCCATTTTGAATTTCTAAAAACCGACATCATATTCGTTATCAGCGACCCCAAAAACCCCTATGTAACCAGTTTCAACCGAATATGATAGATTTTTGAAATTTTTGTCCGCCATATTGGATCCGCCATTTTGAATTTCTGAAAACCGACATCATATTCGTTATCAGCGACCCCAAAAACCCCCATGTAACCAGTTTTAACCGAATATGATAGATTTTTGAAATTTGTGTCCGCCATATTGGATCCGCCATTTTGAATTTCTAAAAACCGACATCATATTCGTTATCAGCGACCCCAAAAACCCCTATGTAACCAGTTTCAACCGAATATGATAGATTTTTGAAATTTTTGTCCGCCATATTGGATCCGCCATTTTGAATTTCTGAAAACCGACATCATATTCGTTATCAGCGACCCCAAAAACCCCCATGTAACCAGTTTTAACCGAATATGATAGATTTTTGAAATTTGTGTCCGCCATATTGGATCCGCCATTTTGAATTTCTAAAAACCGACATCATATTCGTTATCAGCGACCCCAAAAACCCCCATGTAACCAGTTTTAACCGAATATGATAGATTTTTGAAATTTGTGTCCGCCATATTGGATCCGCCATTGTGAATTTCTAAACTGGCAGTGAATTTGGATTGAGCAAGTCAAAATATCGTAGAGTATGTTATCCTGGTCAAGAAAATATTTTTTTTTCCTTTTTTACAGGCATTTTTTAGGAAAAAATGTATTTTTTTTTTGTTTTTTTCTGACGTAACCGTCATTTTGAGGTTATGTTTGACGGCTTTTGCAAAACACCAGACGGCATCAAAAACTAGACTTGATAACAAAAATTTTCATGTATGATAAAGTATTTTTAACGCAAAAATGAAATGGGCAGGGGGGGTGGCAAATTTGACAAAGAATGCCCCAAATATATTTTTCAATATTTCTAAGACTGTTTTTCTAGCAATAATTGTTTCATGCAAGTAATTTTTTTTTATATTTTGCACCATATAACAGAGGTAAATAATTAATATTGTGTCTTATATTATTTATTCAATTTAAACAATTCATATTATCATTGTTATAATTATTAGTATGATTATCATGGGTTTTATACGTTTCTTGATTTTTATAAAGCAACGAATGAATGTATTTTGTAAAAAAATAGACATAAAAGCCTTTTTGAACAAATTTTGCATAAAAGATGTTTTAAATATATGATTCTATTTCAGTTCTACGTTGAAAATATAAAAAACTGTTGCAGCTGAAATTTTGTGTAATCAAATTATCAAATTTATTTTACATTTTCTTGTAATTTGATCCTCTAATCGGAAGCAAATAAAAATATTCTCTTTTAAATTTTGTAAGACGGTTTTTCTTGCACAATAATTGTCTCATGGAAGAAATTTTTTTGGTAGTTTGCTCCATATAACACTAATAAGTTATTGTTATCGTGGCTAATATTATTCACATATTCTATTTCGTATTTTTGTATTTTATTTCACCATACTGGCATTGAAATAAATACATTTATTAAAGGTAATATTTGATCGCTCTCCATTTTTAATAATAAGACAAAGATTCATTGATCCATGGGAGCCAAATTGTTTAGGTAGTACTATAATTGTTGACTATGAACATGATTTGAGAATGCCAGTGTTGTCAGAAATGATTTTTATTAACCATGATCCGAACAGCGTTAATAAAAAAGATAATATCGACGGTTTAAACAAAACTTATAAGCAACTTTTGCAAGAGAATTTTCCTATTTCGTGAAATTCTCTTTGATTTTGGGCGATTTAACTTTTATTTGTTTTGATTCTACAATGTTTTGTATACGTTCGTTTAATTTATAATCTTTGCTCTCTTTCAATTTAAGGGCATGTGCTACAGAGACTGATTTTTTCACATAAGAAATAAAAATTTTTCTTGAAGGGATTTCTCTTCAACGGTTAGGAATTTTTTAATAATATTTTGGGGAGTGATAGAGGGCATAATAATGTACGTCCCTCTGCCCATTAGACTTCATTTTTCAAAAAAAAATTTTTTTGAAAAATTTTGTTGAAGGGATTTCTTTTAAACGGTTAGGAATTTCTTGAAAATATTTTAGGGGGTAATAGAGGGCATATTAATCTACGTCCCTCTGCCCATTAGAATTTATTTTGAAAAAAAATTTTTTTTTGAAAAATTTTGTTAAAGGGATTTCTCCTAAACTGTAATGAATTTTATAAAAATATTTTAGGAGGTGTTAAAGAGCATACTCATCTACGTCCCTCTGCACATTAGACTTCATTTTATAAAAAAAAAATTTTTTTTTTTTTATTTACCGACCCTATGATGAAATGATAAACCGTTGCCTCACACAACATGTATTTTTTCTCGAAGGGATTTTTCCCAAATGGTACTGATTTTTACAATAATATTTGAGGGGATTATAGAAGTAATACTAATGTACGTCCCTCTACCCTAAACACTTCAGTTTAAAACTAAAAAATTTTTTTATTTATGAACAGCAAATAATATCTTTGACAGTGGTAATTTTTATGAGGACTAAAGGACTTTGATCCGCAGCGCCACCTACAGGCTTGATTCCAAAGTTCTCGGTAATGTAGAATAGCTGTTTACATTAGTTTCCACATCTTACTGACAAAATTGTTAAAATTATAGAAAAAAAGTTATAATAATTTAATACATCATTTTTTAATAGGTGCACGGATTTAAATTAAACTTATGGATGTATTATTTTTTTAACAAATGCCTAGAAAATGCGATAATGATGTTCTTCGTCAAAGTGTATAAATGATTTTTTTTAGAGTGTAAAATGAAATGCAAATAAATAAAAATAAACAATACTTAGATACATTTGACAAATAATTATATGCAAATAAGCAGGCAATTAGAAAGATTTAATTAAAAGTAAACCTAAAATACTAAGACAGATAAAACAAATAAACAGAAAACTTAACCTCACTATCTGTCAAAACAGTAAACTTGTATATCTTGTATATCAAGAATTTTAAAACACTTTTGCGATACATATTTTGAAAATAAAACTTGACAAAAGTTCTATCATTTCATTGCAATTTATCCCTTTTAATAAAACAAAAGTGTTTTCAAAAAATAAAGTGTTATTTTTAGATCTTCCCCCTTTGTAACCGTTCGATTTTCCTTTCAATCAATTTTTACCTTCACTGTAAATAATGCCAGAGTAAAAAAAAAAAATTCGTCTTTAAGTTTTACACTTTGAAAAACGCGTAGCATGTAGTAAATTTACAAAGTCCGAAAAGGTAACATAACCCTCTTCATGTAATTTTACATGGTGCGATATTGTAATTCATGGCGAATTAAACCAACTTGTAAATTTACAACGTTGGATGTTGGAAAAAAGTGACCACAGGTCTGACGTGGTAAATTTACAAGATCTTGTAAATTTACATAACCTAGATAAAAGATATTTGTACAACTGTCTCTCGATTCATTTACTCGTACACCTAACCCTTACTGTTTAAACCACCGATAGATTTAAAAAATAATTTTCGTATGTTATGTTATTTATGACGTAACAAACGTTAATTTGGTGCATCGTCCTGTGTGTACAGTAGAGGTTAAATGGTTGAGAGCATTTTGTGCATTTTTTTTCTCTTTTCACATTTTTTCAAGGTTTTTAGAGAGCGAGAGAATTTTGATAAACTTTTATTAGTGTTATTATTCTTTTATATGTATTACGTAAAACATTTTAATAATTTAATATGATATGTCGCAACCAAATGAACAAAATGAAAAAGTAACAAGAAATAAAACTAAAAATAACGAAGAATTGGCTAAAGAGGTTGAAAAAAATAATAAAATTAATCTTGATTCTAAAAGTGGACTTCCGATAAATCCTGATAACTCTATTATCACTCAAAATACCGGGGATTCTTTTGAATTAGACTCAACCATCAAAAATTTTAATTTGAGTGATAGTCTTACTAGTTCCACGATCCTTGAAAAAACCTTAACAAATAATCCATTAGAAAATACTCCTTATCCTGAATTATTTGATAAAACATTAATTGAGAAGCAATTAGAAATTGAGAAGCAATTAGAAATTGAGAAGCAATTAGAAATTGAGAAATTTGAAGAAACCTTAGAACGTATAAATATCCTTGATCAAGAATTCGAATCGTCCCTAAATAAATCTCGTGAGTTATTAAATAAGTTTTTAACTAGTCCTTCCTTAAAAACAATTAAGACGGAAAATCAAATAAAAAAAGAAACAAAAATGGCTAATGAAAATAATCCAGCTGGTAGTTCACAGAATCAGGGTATAAGAGATCCTAATGTACAAGTAGCATATTACCCCCACAATCAGACGATATCATTACGCGATGCAATTGAAGTAGTTCCATTATTTGACGGAAAAACAATGTCTCTAGAAAATTTTATTGATGGCTGCACAGAAGCAAGGCAAATGCTTCCTTTGGCGACAGAAGGAAATTTAGTAAAAATGATACGATGTAAACTTATTGGCGAAGCTAGAAAAAGTGTTTTTGGTACGACATTCAATAATGTAGATGAACTTATAAATGCTTTAAAAAGATCGTATTTAGTATCAAAATCGGTTTACCAACTACAGGGTGAGCTAGGAAATACCTTTATGTGGCAAGAAGAAAATGTTTTATCTTACGCGACTAGACTTAAAGAAATTTCAGAAAAAAATTTAAACGCTCATAAAATGGCAAATAATCAAGAAATCGATGAAAATTTTAGTACTGGGTTAAATAGAGATTTAATAGATTGTTTTATAAGAGGATTAAGGCCGGAGATAGAAATTCGAGTACAACGAGCAAATACATTAAGAGAAACGATAACTTCGGCAATAGAAGTAGAAAAAAGATTAAAAGCGAGTCAAAATTTAAGGAGAAATAAAATTCCAAATTCAGAGTTGGAAACACCACAAAAAAGTAGTAATATTCATCCACGAAACAATAAAGTAAATACTTTACAAGAAAATATAGTAAACTGTCAAATTTGTGGCGGAAAAGGTCACATTGCTCCAGTCTGTAATAAATTAAATATAAAAAATCAAACAGTTGCAAATCAACAATTTTTACCAAATCAACAACGTAATTTTTCAAATAGTCAAAGTCAACGGTTTAATATAAATCAATTTAGAACTTTTCAAAATTCAAATTTTAATCGAAATTATCAAACTCAAAATTTCAATCGAAATTTCCAGAATCCTAATTTTAATCAAAATTTTTCTAACCAAAATTTTCAAAATCCAAATTTTTTTAGACAAAATACAAATTTTCCTAAACAAAATTTCGAAAATTCAAATTTTTCAAGAAACCAAAATATTCAATATCCAAATCAACAAAGATTTCAAAATAGACAACATTTTCAAAATCAATCGAATTTTCAAAATCAACAAAAATTTCAAAACCAACAAAATTTTCAAAATCAACAAAATTTTCAAAATAGTTATAACAGACCAATAAATTCTAAAAATCAAAATCAAAAAGGTAACAGTTTTTCTCCTAATACAAATCCTAATTTACAAAGTCAACAAGCGCAAAATTCTCAAGTTAAAGTGATGTGTAATTATTGCAAAGAAGAAGGTCATCTTATAAATGAATGTGCTTTAAGAACTCGTAATAATGCTCGAAAATTACAACAGCCGCAATCGGGAAACTCGAGCAACCTTCTCTTAGTAGATGCGACAGAGGAGGTTTTGAGCGAGGAAACGCATCTTTAAACGTTAAAAATGAAAATAATATTAAAAAAGAAAATCAACCGGTAAATAGCGAACAAATTAATGCTACTATGTCAAGTTGTATCCCTTATATTTCGATAAGTGCAGCTGGCTTACAAAACACCGTAACCATGATGATCGATACTGGAGCAGGTCCGAACCTTCTGAAAGAAGACGTAGTTGGACCTGATGTTTACATTAATACGGAGGAATGCTTGCGACTCACTGGTATCAACGAACGTCCTGTTTTTACCCTCGGACAAATAAAGTTAAATATACCCGGTCACCCCACGATTTTTAATCTAATCCCTAATGATGTTCCAATTAGTCATGAAGGAATTTTAGGCACACAATTTTTTAACAACAATAATGTAAAAATAAATTACGCAGAAAAACGAATTGAAATCGATGACAATTTTTATCCATTTTCTACACAAGAATACATAACAGTACCAGCAAGAACTATTGCAACAATTTTTGTTAATATTAAAAATAAAGATAAAAAAGTTGGTTATATTCCAAAATTACTTATTGGTGAAGGACTTTTTATTGGAAATGCTTTAGTAACAAATGTAAATGGTCGAGCTTATTTAAAAATTGCTAATACTTGTGTTGAAGCAATGAATATTCCTATATTAACAGTGGGATTACTTGACTTTATAGAAAATAAAGAAGAAAATGTAACAACAATTAAAACTAATGATAAATATTCAAAATTAATACAGTCTACAATTAACACTCAGTTCAGATCATCAGAAAATTTTTTACATGGCTTTATTAATAACAATAATGAAAAATTAAATAAACTTTGTCAGGTATTTAATATTACAGGTATTAATCGAATAGAAACAGTAAAGAAATTTTTAAGGTTAGATCATTTAAACGAAAAAGAATTAACTCATGTAATAAGTATAATAATAAAAAATATCGATCGTTTTCAAATCCCAGGAGAAACTTTAGAAGCTACTAATCTTTTAGAACACACTATCCCCACTACCGACGACCAACCAATTTTTACGCGTCAGTACCGTTTTCCACCAATTCATAAAGAAGAAATTAAAAGAAAAGTTAATGAACTTTTAGATCAAGGAATAATTAAGCCTTCACAATCCCCATATAACACACCAGTTTGGATAGTACCTAAGAAATCAGATTCTCAGGGAAATAAACGTTGGAGAATGGTCTTAGACTTTCGCAAATTAAATAAAAAAACAATTAAAGATAGTCATCCTTTGCCTAATATAATTGATTTGTTAGATCAGCTTGGAAACGCAAAATATTTTTCAGTTTTTGACCTGGCATCAGGTTTTCATCAGATTAAAATGAATAAAGAACATTCACTCAAAACAGCTTTTTCTACACCGGACGGTCATTATGAATTTGACCGCATGCCTTTTGGTTTAAAAAATGCGCCAGCATGTTTTCAACGTCTTATGAATGCTTGTCTTACCGGATTAATTAATACAGATTTATTTGTTTATTAATGGAAAGATTACGTTTAGCTAACCTCAAATTTCAACCAGATAAGTGCGAATTTTTACGACCCGAAGTTAATTATTTAGGTCATATTATTGATAAACATGGCGTTAGACCTGATCCGAAAAAACTAGTAGCCGTAAAACAATTTCCAATTCCCAAAAATCAGAAAAATATTAAACAATTTCTCGGTTTAGCTGGTTATTACAGAAGATTCATCAAAAATTTTTCGAAAATAGCTACACCACTTTCAAATCTTTTAAAAAAAGACGTACCTTTTTCCTGGTCAGACGAACAACATGATGCTTTCGAATATCTCAAATCAAAATTATGTGAGGAACCTCTTTTAATTAGACCCGATTTTTCAAAACCATTTGTTGTTACGACTGATGCTTCAGGATTTGCAATAGGTGGCATATTGTCACAAGGCCCAATAGGTAAAGACCAACCAATTTCTTACACATCTCGAGTTTTAAATGAAAATGAAAGAAAATACGATACATACGAAAAGGAAGCTCTAGCAATAATCTACTGCGTTACACAATTTAGACCATACCTATACGGAAGAAAATTTACATTAGTTACCGATCATAAACCATTAGTATGGTTCCAAAATTCCAAGGACTCATGTTCAAGAGTAACTAGATGGCGTTTAAAGCTCGCGGAATATGAATTCGATGTAGTTTATAAAGCAGGAAAAACCAACGTGAACGCAAACGCATTATCAAGGAACCCTGTAACATTTATACGAAAAGAAAATGAATATGAAACTGAAGAAGAAACATCCGATGATGAAGACCCTATTGACTTGTATTGTGATGAAGAAATTAATCAGTCTTATGACGAATCTAATACCGATGATGAAATTGAAGATAACAATATAAAAATAAATTCTGCAAACCCTTTAAATTCACAAAAAATAACAACGTATATTGAAAAATCTATGACTAATGTAATCAATCATGTTAAGAATCATAGTGAAGATAAAATTTTGTTTAATGCCTTAAAAAGTATAAAAGAAATTTTAGGAACCATCACAAAAAAATCATTTCCTGAAACTGAAGAAAAATGTTACATTACAACTCGTAATAAATCTTATAATAAAAATAACATAAAAAATAAAGAAACTTATGAAAAACAAGAAAATCAAGATCATCCTTTGAGAATTAGCAAAAGGAAGCGTGGTAGACCTAAGAAATAATTAGGAGAAAAACAAGATTTGACTATTAAGGAATCGAGAAAACGAGGAAGACCAAGGAAAACTCTTAAGGAACCTGAAAGAAACGAAAATGCAGCAGTGACAAGAAAACGTGGTAGACCTAAGGAACCTAAATGTAATGAAATTGAAGAGAAAATAAGTGAAACTAATAATTATTATTCTGATACCGACTCAGATGATAAATCCGAAGATACTAATGTATCCGACCTTGAAAATTATTCTGATCCTGAAAATCCTTTTAATCCTGGAATTAATCCAGATCCTGAATATTATGATGAAAAGAAATCCAGAAATCATAAAAAGAATCATGGAAGCGATTCAAATCCTGAATATTTAGATGTTAAGAAATCTAGAAATCGTCGTAAGAAAAAATGTAGAGATGAATTAAATGAAAATGAAATATCAAATTATGAGGAAGTAAGTAAAAGTAATTTAAGCGATGATTCGTCGGAAGAAGAAATTATAAACGAAGAAATTAATGAAGAAAATAAGGAAGAAAATAATGAAGAGATTGATGAAGAAAATATTGAAGATAATGAAGAAATAGAAGAAATTAATTTTGAAGGTTTACCGTCTCAATCATGTTCAAAAGAAATCGAAAATAAATCCAAAAATATTGTAGAATGTCGGGATCAATTAACAATGAGAAAATATAATTATGCGTATTTTTTAACTTGTAATGGAGTACCACGTGATAATGGATCTAAAGGTTTAAATAAAAATAATAAATTACCAAAATTTAAAAATTTATTAAAAGGCCAAGCGAAAGAAATAAAAAAGGGTCAACAATATCATATTGCTTTACCAATTGAAGAAGAATAAAAAGAGAATCTTGAACAAACTTTAAATAATATTAAATTAACAATTTCTTCAATGTATGAAATCGCGGAAAAACTTAATCTTAAATCAATTTCTATTGCAAAAACTTTAAGAGTAAATCATATAACATGGAATGAAATCGTATCTATACTAAACTTTACTTTCTCTAAGTCAAAAATAAAAATTATTATTTGTAATGGAATCGTTCAATATCCGACAAAAGAACAACGTGTTAAATCAATCGAAAAAGCACACTCGTCAGCTATAGGCGGTCATAAAGGAGTAACAAAGACTTACAACAGAATTAGACAAAAATTTTATTGGAGTAACATGAAGATTGATATACAGAAATATATTCAACTATGCCTCAAATGTCAACTTAAAAAACTCGTTCGCGTGAAAACAAAAAATCCTATGGTGATAACGGATACTCCAGGTGTTGCTTTCGAAAAAATTACAATGGACATTGTAGGTCCTTTACCTAAGACAAGTTTAGGCAATGAATACATTCTGACTATTCAAGATAATTTTACAAAATTTTCTATTGCAGATGCTTTTACTAAAAAATTTATATGTATTTTTGGATCTCCAAAAGGAGTATTAACAGATCAAGGAAGAAATTTTTTGAGTAATTTAATCAAAAGTCTAGCAAAACGATTCAGAATCAGACAATTCAAAACTACAGCATTTCACCCCCAATCGAACGGATCAATAGAAAGATCACACCATGTACTAGGTGAATACTTAAAACAATTTATGGAAAAGAACTCAGAATGGGATGATTGACTAAAATTACCCATGTTTTCATACAATACCAGTATGCATGAAGGTACAAAATGTACACCACATGAATTAGTTTTCGGAAAATTAGCGCGTCAACCATCCAGCGATCCTCTTTTGCAACATGAAAAATTAGAAACATATGATGACTATTTAAAGGATCTTCTAACGAAATTACATGAAATAAGGAGTATAGCAAGATTAAACTTAATTTCAGCAAAAGAAAAATCTAAACACTACCATGATAGGAAAATTAATCCACAGAATTTTAAAGTTGGAGATAATGTATTTCTACTAAGTGGTCCAAAACCACACAAATTTGGAAATCAGTATACAGGCCCGCATCAAGTACTAGAAATTTTTCAAAACGGAAATGTCAAAATTTCAGTTAAAAATAAACCAAAAGTTGTTCACATTAATAGATTAAAATTATCAGACATTAAATAAATAAACGTTAAAAGTAATTTTTATAAAAATTAGTATTATAAAGAGTAATTCAGACATTATTAAATAAAAATGATTAAATATTATTATTTTTCATTTTAACTAGGAAACGTGAAGAAGCAGTTTTAATAATCCTGAGAAAGTGACACTTTCATAATTATTTACAGAGCTTAAGAGGAATATTTTTAAAAAAGATCCAAAAATAAACACAACAACAAAGAATCCATAAAATAAAAAAAAGGAAATTATAAGAAATAAAATAATAATAATACAAACAATATAAACAACAGGGATTCAAGGTTTTTATAAAATTCAAAAACTTATACTTTTGTATCGTAAGTATAAGATTCAAAGAACTGTAGAATTAAATAAACAAAACTATAATCGATAATCTGAGAAAAAAACAACTTAATTTTCAGAAAAGAAAAGAAAAACTTCAACACAGTATCGACAAGACAGCAATCTTCAAGAAAATTCCGGAAAAGCAATAAACCAGAGACTTCAACTTCATAATGACCATAAGAAAATCTCAATTTTTTACAATAAACAAATGCAGTATTAAAAATCTCAACAATAACACAGCCCCACAAAAAAAAAAGTGTCATGTACTTTTGACCGGAATACCTTAGCCCTATGTATTTTGACGCGCTGAACACGAATCCGAAGTCCATTTTGCTCCATCACGTCAGGATTTTGTTCTAACCTCAAAATCAATAAAATGACACTTTTTGTTCATTAGCATGTGAACCCGACTTAACATTAATACATGCCTTGGACGAATAGAAAGCTTGGATTATGACCTTTGAAACGCTTTTTTAAAAATTGTTCTACGATGATTTTTAACGAAATTATGATGATTTATTTAAAATATAAATTTTTTCCAAATGTAAATAACACTTCAAGTATTGATGTGGTATGGTGTAATGGAAAAAAATGATTTTAAATAAAACATCATAACTTCGTTAAAAATCATCGTAGAACAATTTTTAAAAAAGCGATTTAAAGGTCACAATCCAAGCTTTCTATTCGCCCTAGGCATGTATTAATGTTAAGTCGGGTTCACATGCTAATGAACAAAAAGTGTCATTTTATTGATTGTGAGGTTAGGAAAAAATCCTGACGTGATGGAGCAAAACTGACTTCGGATTCGTGTTCAGCGCGTCAAAATACATAGGGCTAGGGTATTCCGGTCAAAAGTACATGACACTTTTTTTTTTGTGGGGCTGTGTAATATTTACATACCACACACAACTAAATATTTTTCCACCTTTCTCGTAAACATCAAAACCTTTTAGCATTAATGATTTTACATTAATTTCCATTTAAGATCATTTTCTACAATTTAAAAACAATTCCTACAACCGAATTCGACAATCTGTGTATCGAAAGCAATAAATTTTAAAATAATAGACTTACAACTTTTTACCATGCTCCATTCCACATCAAACTTTTATCCGTTAAATTTCATTCAACTTAATGCCTCTAAAAATCAATTCCAACCCTTTGAAATCATCACCTAGATAGCTTTTCAAAAAATAATTGATTCTCATCGATATCCCCTATTCAAACTTTTATAGAAATTTATTCTCTGTGTTTCTTGGCCTATGAAGTATTTTCAAATAAATATCAGTTAAATCTAAAACGTTCAAAATCATTTCCAACCCTTTCGAATCATCCCCTAGATATCTTTTCGAAAAATAACTAAATCTAATCGATTTGCTTTCTTTAATTTTTTTTATAATTTTTTCTCTGTGTTTCTTGGCTTCTAAAGTATTCTTAAATGAATATCATATAAATATAAGAACTTTAGAATCAATTCCAACCCTTTCGAATTCTCCCCGAGATAGCATTTCAAAAAATAACTAAATCTAATCGATTTCCCTTCTTCAATCTATTTTGAAAATTTTTGTCTCTGTGTTTCTTGGCTTTCAAAGTATTCTCGGATGAATATCAGTTAAATCTAAAACGTTCAAAATCAATACCAACCCTTTTGAATCATCCCCTAGATAGCATTTCAAAAAATAACTAAATCTAATCGATTTCCCTTCTTCAATCTTTTTTAAAAATTTTTGTCTCTGTGTTTCTTGGCTTTTATAGTATTGTCAGATAAATATTTGTTAAATCTAAAATCTTTAAAATCAATTCCAACCCTTTCGAATCATCCCCTAGATAGCTTTTCGAAAAAAAACTAAATCTAATCGATTTGCTTTCTTCAATTTTTTTGAAAATTTTTTCTCTGTGTTTCTAGACTTTTAAAGTATTCTCGGATGAATATCAGTTGAATCTAAAACGTTCAAAATCAATTTTAACACTTTAGAATCATCCCCTAGATAGCTTTTCGATAATTAACTAAATGTTATTGATTTGCTTTCTTCAATCTATTATTAAAATTTTTTCTCTGTGTTTCTAGACTTTTAAAGTATTCTCGGATGAATATCAGTTACATCTAAAACGTTCAAAATCAATTCCAACCCTTTCGAATCATCCCCTAGATATCTTTTCGAAAAATAACTAAATCTAATCGATTTGCTTTCTTCAATTTTTTTTATAATTTTTTCTCTGTGTTTCTTGGCTTCTAAAGTATTCTTAAATGAATATCATATAAATCTAAGAACTTTAGAATCAATTCCAACCCTTTCGAATTCTCCCCTAGATAGCATTTCAAAAAATAACTAAATCTAATCGATTTCCCTTTTTCAATCTATTTTGAAAATTTTTGTCTCTGTGTTTCTTGGCTTTCAAAGTATTTTCGGATGAATATCAGTTAAATCTAAAACGTTCAAAATCAATTCCAACCCTTTCGAATCATCCCCTAGATAGCTTTTCGAAAAAAAACTAAACCTAATCGATTTGCTTTCTTCAATTTTTTTGAAAATTTTTTCTCTGTGTTTCTAGACTTTTAAAGTATTCTCGGATGAATATCAGTTAAATCTAAAACGTTCAAAATCAATTTTAACCCTTTAGAATCATCCCCTAGATAGCATTTCAAAAAATAACTAAATCTAATCGATTTCCCTTCTTTAATCTATTTTTAAAATTTTTTCTCTGTGTTTTCTGGCTTTTAAAGTATTGTCGGATAAATATTTGTTAAATCTAAAATCTTTAGAATCAATTCCAACCCTTTCGAATCATCCCCTAGATAGCATTTCAAAAATTAACTAAATCTAATTGATTTGCTTTCTTCAATCTATTATAAAAATTTTTTCTCTGTGTTTCTTGGCTTTTAAAGTATTCTCGGATGAATATCAGTTAAAACGAAACCGTTCAAAATCAATTCCAACCCTTTGGAATCATCCCCTAGTTAGCTTTTCGAAAATTAACTAAATCTAATTGATTTGCTTTCTTTAATCTATTATAAAAATTTTTTCTCTGTGTTTCTTGGCTTTTAAAGTATTCTCGGATAAATATCAGTTCAATCTAAAATCTTTAAAATCAATTCCAACCCTTTCGAATCATCCCCTAGATAGCTTTTCGAAAAAAAACTAAATCTAATCGATTTGCTTTCTTCAATTTTTTTGAAAATTTTTTCTCTGTGTTTCTAGACTTTTAAAGTATTCTCGGATGAATATCAGTTAAATCTAAAACGTTCAAAATCAATTTTAACACTTTAGAATCATCCCCTAGATAGCTTTTCGATAATTAACTAAATGTTATTGATTTGCTTTCTTTAATCTATTATTAAAATTTTTTCTCTGTGTTTCTAGACTTTTAAAGTATTCTCGGATGAATATCAGTTAAATCTAAAACGTTCAAAATCAATTCCAACCCTTTCGAATCATCCCCTAGATAGCTTTTCGAAAAAAAACTAAATCTAATCGATTTGCTTTCTTCAATTTTTTTGAAAATTTTTTCTCTGTGTTTCTAGACTTTTAAAGTATTCTCGGATGAATATCAGTTAAATCTAAAACGTTCAAAATCAATTCCAACCCTTTCGAATCATCCCCTAGATAGCTTTTCGAAAAAAAACTAAATCTAATCGATTTGCTTTCTTCAATTTTTTTGAAAATTTTTTCTCTGTGTTTCTAGACTTTTAAAGTATTCTCGGATGAATATCAGTTAAATCTAAAACGTTCAAAATCAATTTTAACACTTTAGAATCATCCCCTAGATAGCTTTTCGATAATTAACTAAATGTTATTGATTTGCTTTCTTTAATCTATTATTAAAATTTTTTCTCTGTGTTTCTAGACTTTTAAAGTATTCTCGGATGAATATCAGTTAAATCTAAAACGTTCAAAATCAATTTTAACCCTTTAGAATCATCCCCTAGATAGCATTTCAAAAAATAACTAAATCTAATCGATTTCCCTTCTTTAATCTATTTTTAAAATTTTTTCTCTGTGTTTTCTGGCTTTTAAAGTATTCTCGGATAAATATTTGTTAAATCTAAAATCTTTAGAATCAATTCCAACCCTTTCGAATCATCCCCTAGATAGCATTTCAAAAATTAACTAAATCTAATTGATTTGCTTTCTTCAATCTATTATAAAAATTTTTTCTCTGTGTTTCTTGGCTTTTAAAGTATTCTCGGATGAATATCAGTTAAAACGAAACCGTTCAAAATCAATTCCAACCCTTTGGAATCATCCCCTAGTTAGCTTTTCGAAAATTAACTAAATCTAATTGATTTGCTTTCTTTAATCTATTATAAAAATTTTTTCTCTGTGTTTCTTGGCTTTTAAAGTATTCTCGGATAAAGATCAGTTCAATCTAAAATCTTTAAAATCAATTCCAACCCTTTCGAATCATCCCCTAGATAGCTTTTCCAAAAAAAACTAAACCTAATCGATTTGCTTTCTTCAATTTTTTTGAAAATTTTTTCTCTGTGTTTCTAGACTTTTAAAGTATTCTCGGATGAATATCAGTTAAATCTAAAACGTTCAAAATCAATTTTAACACTTTAGAATCATCCCCTAGATAGCTTTTCGATAATTAACTAAATGTTATTGATTTGCTTTCTTTAATCTATTATTAAAATTTTTTCTCTGTGTTTCTAGACTTTTAAAGTATTCTCGGATGAATATCAGTTAAATCTAAAACGTTCAAAATCAATTCCAACCCTTTCGAATCATCCCCTAGATAGCTTTTCGAAAAAAAACTAAATCTAATCGATTTGCTTTCTTCAATTTTTTTGAAAATTTTTTCTCTGTGTTTCTAGACTTTTAAAGTATTCTCGGATGAATATCAGTTAAATCTAAAACGATCAAAATCAATTCCAACCCTTTCGAATCATCCCCTAGATAGCTTTTCGAAAAAAAACTAAATCTAATCGATTTGCTTTCTTCAATTTTTTTGAAAATTTTTTCTCTGTGTTTCTAGACTTTTAAAGTATTCTGGGATGAATATCAGTTAAATCTAAAACGTTCAAAATCAATTTTAGCACTTTAGAATCATCCCCTAGATAGCTTTTCGATAATTAACTAAATGTTATTGATTTGCTTTCTTTAATCTATTATTAAAATTTTTTCTCTGTGTTTCTAGACTTTTAAAGTATTCTCGGATGAATATCAGTTAAATCTAAAACGTTCAAAATCAATTCCAACCCTTTCGAATCATCCCCTAGATATCTTTTCGAAAAATAACTAAATCTAATCGATTTGCTTTCTTCAATTTTTTTTATAATTTTTTCTCTGTGTTTCTTGGCTTCTAAAGTATTTTTAAATGAATATCATATAAATCTAAGAACTTTAGAATCAATTCCAACCCTTTCGAATTCTCCCCTAGATAGCATTTCAAAAAATAACTAAATCTAATCGATTTCCCTTCTTCAATCTATTTTGAAAATTTTTGTCTCTGTGTTTCTTGGCTTTTAAAGTATTCTCGGATGAATATCAGTTAAATCTAAAACGTTCAAAATCAATACCAACCCTTTTGAATCATCCCCTAGATAGCATTAAAAAAAAATAACTAAATCTAATCAATTTCCCTTCTTCAATCTTTTTTAAAAATTTTTGTCTCTGTGTTTCTTGGCCTTTATAGTATTGTCAGATAAATATTTGTTAAATCTAAAACGTTCAAAATCAATTCCAACCGTTTAGAATCATCCCCTAGATAGCATTTCAAAAAATAACTAAATCTAATCGATTTCCCTTCTTCAATCTGTTTTGAAAATTTCTTCTCTGTGTTTCTTGGCTGTTAAAGTATTCTCGGATGATTATCAGTTAAATCTAACACGTTTAAAATCAATTCCAACCCTTTTGAATCATCCCTTGCATAGTATTTCAAAATACAACTAAATCTAATAGATTTCCTTTCTTCAATCATTTTTTAAAATTTTTTCTCTGTGTTTTCTGGCTTTTAAAGTATTGTCGGATAAATATTTGTTAAATCTAAAATTTTTAGAATCAATTCCAACCTTTTCGAATCATCCCCTAGATAGCATTTCAAAAAATAACTAAATCTGATCGATTTCCCTTCTTCAATCTTTTTTTAAAATTGTTTCTCTGTGTTTTCTGTCTTTTAAAGTATTGTCGGATAAATATTTGTTAAATCTAAAATCTTTAGAATCAATTCCAACTCTTTCGAATCATCCCCTAGATATATTTTCGAAAAATAACTAAATCTAATCGATTTGCTTTCTTCAATTTTTTGTAAAATTTTTTCTCTGTATTTCTAGACTTTTAAAGTATTCTCGGATAAATATCAGTTAAATCTAAAATGTTCAAAATTAATTCCAACCCTTTTGAATCATCTCCTAGATAACATTTCAAAAAATAACTTATTATAATCGAATTCACTTCATCAATCTTTTTTTAAAATTTTTTCTCTGTGTTTCTTGGCTTTTAAAGTATTCTCGGATGAATATTTGTTGAATCTAATACGATCAAAATCAATTTTAACCCTTTTGAATCATCCCCGAGAAAGCATTTCAAAAAATAACTAAATCTAATCGATTGCCCTTCTTCAATCTATTTTGAAAATTTTTTCTCTGTGTTTTTTTGCTTTTAAAGTATTCTCGGATGAATATCAGTTAAATCTAAAACGTTCAAAATCAATTCCAACCGTTTAGAATCATCCCCTAGATAGCATTTCAAAAAATAACTAAATCTAATCGATTTCCCTTCTTCAATCTATTTTGAAAATTTTTTCTCTGTGTTTCTTGGCTGTTAAAGTATTCTCGGATGAATATCAGTTAAATCTTAAACGTTTAAAATCAATTCCAACCCTTTTGAATCATCCCCTAGATAGCTTTTCGAAAAATAACTTATTAGAATCGAATTCACTTCTTCAATTTTTTTTTTTAAATTTTTTCTCTGTGTTTTCTGGCTTTTAAAGTATTGTCGGATAAATATTTGTTAAATCTAAAATCTTTAGAATCAATTTCAACCCTTTCGAATCATCCCCTAGATAGCTTTTCGGAAATTAACTGATTCTAATCGATTTTTCTATTTTTTCGAATCATTGTCTAGATAGCATTTTTAAAAATTGTTTTTCTTTTTATTGATTACATTTGTTAAATTTGTCTTGAAAATTTTTTATTAGTTTTTGATTAGTTTTTCTTCAGTTTTTGCGGATAATTATCTGTTAGTGTTATCGTCGTTTGGATGAACTCTTAAAATTTTAGGATCATTTCTTTCTTCCGTTTATTATGTTGCTTGGCTTTTAGTTTTTGATAATTTTACTTCAAATATAGTTAGTAATTTTATTTTCTTTTTTATTTTGTTATGTTATGGATTCTATGACAATATTTGTTTCATTGTTTAGTTTCTAAATGTAGCAGGAGAAGATGTTTTTCATGTTTCATCTTTTTTTTGTAAAACCGTTTATTGTTTCTAATGATTTGTTTTTTGTTTAATTTGAACCTTCAGTGATTTCTAGGTATTAATTATGTTTGATTCGTTTTAGCAAGATTTGCACATAAACAAGGATTTGGAGTACGTGAAAGAAGTCTTCTTTTTAATCGGTAAGGTGGTTTAAACGTATAAGTTTCGTGATGACATCATTGAGAATGAAGAAGCCCAGGGGATTTCCCTTTCTGTGCCACTGACCGCAGGGCGTGCAGATTATTTCGAATTGGCGGCTGTATTTGAAATGCTAGATTGTTATTGTTTTTTTAAACGACTAAAGTGAATGTAAATATATCTGTTTTTGTAACTGCAATTTTAATATTTTAAGTTTTAAAATTTTGTTGTGATTAGTTTTATTAGTTTTTTTGTAGTTCTACGATAGGATTGAGGTGAAATTTAATTAATTGTTACGCTGGTTAAAATAGTTATTTTTGGTGTTTATTTCTTTAACAGTGTCTTTAATCATAATAATGAATTTTTGTTCTTTGGATGTGACATGGTTTCTCTGCAAAAATTGTTTTCTGTATTTTTTTTATTTCTTGATTGGGTTTTTAATTTCATACACCTGTTGGTTTACATTTAATAAAATGGATTGTATGTTGTATCACTTGTTTTCTTATTAATTACTTCTTTTGAACAAATTCCGAAAAATTATTCTCTTTGTTTGTACTAATCTATGCCTTTGTATTTGTTGCAAATGTCATTTTTCTTAAGACTTATATAAATTTTTTTACGCTGTCACTGTAGAAAAAAAGGTGAGTCTATTTTTTTATAATAACTTAAATTATTTATCGATAATATTTCGGAATTTTTTATTTATAATTTAAAATCTGAACAATGAGTTAGAAGATATTAAAATTACATGTTTTCAGCTTTTAAAGGTGTTGATTAGGATAATGTTTTGCAACATTAAATGAAAAAAATTAGAATTATTTACTGGTTTTTGAAAATATATCGTTTGAGTACATGGAAACTTATTTCCGCCTATATTCAATCAGTCCGCCTTCTGCTGTAACAAGGTCTCGAAGTCTTGACTCCATTTCCATGGTAGTTACTTTCCGTAGAACCTCTGGTGGAATCGCCTGGATTATTTGAATTATTTTTATTTTTAAATCAGGGGGACCGTTTATTTCCTCAAAATCATATAATTTTGGGGATTACCATCAGGGGTTCGCGGCGACCATTCTATGAAAGAACTGAATTTACCAATCCATTTTCTATCGAACATATCATCTAACAATGCGCGTACAATTAATGCTGTATAAGGACCTGCTCCATCTTGCATAAATTTTATTACCTGTAATTGTGAAATTTATTGATCAGCTTGTATTCACTTGTAATTATTAATTATTTGCTTTAAATGTGGCTTGCCAAATAAAGGTTGACTTATGTGTACTTTGTTTTGATTTTCGTCAAGAACTTCAGCTACTCTTGGTCCTACTTCATTGTGTAAAAGATCAACATATTTTGCAGCCGTAAGATTACCTTCTATGAAAAAGGGTCCTATCACTTTATCATATAAAATTCCGCACCAAACATTGAGCTTCTCCTGTCTTTGAGAATGTGTTGGCCTCACGACCTATGGATTAGTTCTAGACCAGGTCCTGTGATGCTGAACATTTCTTTTTCCATGTACAATGAACGTACACTCGTCAGAAAAAAGAACATCCTGCAAGAATGATGGGTCCTGGTCAATTTGTTCCAAAAGATACATGGACATTTCAAATCTCTTTTGCTGATCTTCTGCACTTAAAATTTGACCATTTCTAATTTTATATGACTTATATTTCCCTTCATGTAAGACATTTAGTACTGATGTCTTACTGACTCCAGTTGCGGCCGCTATTTCTCGACTTGTTATCTGAGGATTCTCCTCCACTTGTGCGCAAATGTGAATCCTGACTTCTTCTGTTAGTATCCTTCTTTCTCTCACATTCTGAAAAGAAGAATATTTTTTTTCATAGGAAACGAAAGTATACGATAAAATTAAATTATTTGATAATTGTCATCATGTCCACCAGAAATAAACACTTTTAAGGACTTGAAGTACAAATTTTAATGTGTACATAATTTTTATTATAATAATAATTATACTTTACTCTTTGTTCATTTTTTTCGATCAAAGTTTAATGATCTCTAAATTTGAATCAGTCCGAAATAAGCCACTGATTTCCATCAGTAAGATTTTGACTGCAAATCAATCAAATTTAACTGATTCGCAGTCAAAGATCTTACTGATTGATTTAGTAACATCACTGATTCAATCAGTTACATTTTGACTGAGAATCAGTGAAATTCCATTGAAATGTTCACTGATTCAAATCAGTGGCTTATTTCGCACTGATTTACCAGTAATATTTCACTGATTCAAATTTAGAGAGTACAAATACGCGTCTTTCTATTATTTTGTTTATGAAACAATTTAAATTCCAAAGTTAAGAAGTATTTCGTCGCGCAATCTACTTGACAATTAATTAAAAAATAAGAATTCAGTTTCCAAATTGTAAAATTAATTTCAAAGAACTAACTTGCAACATTACATTGTTCCTCGTTCAGTAAAGAAAAAAAAATACAATTGTATTTTCTAGAAAATAACCCTTACATGTCCAGCATCATAATGGTTGTTTGCTATGCAACCATTAGCATTAATATCCTCGATGACCTTCTGCACGGTCCTGAAGGAAGGTATTGGTCTATCCAGGAAAATTGCCGCAAAATGGTCTCTTGTTTCACGTCCACTACGACCCTGAACCGTATGGGACAGATACATAAATTGCTTTTCCTCCAAGGTATACATACTCGAACAATTATTTTTTAATAAAGATAAAAACAAGGAACACTTTCCAGTTAAAATCATAAAATAAAAAAGATTTTTATCAGAAAAAAATAAAAACTCTCATGAGGGTAAACAATTAAAAACAAAAGACTCACATAAAAACAAAAGACACACGTAAAAACAAAAGACATAGAAAAAAACATCGCGTTCAAAATTCGTAACGAAAGGCGCAATAATTTAAAAAAATTAATTATTCAAAATAAGGATTATTTTTTAAAATCTTTCAGAAAAATCTGTATAATGAATACAAATAATTTCTCGTAAAATTACATTAGTCTCTTTCAAATTTTAAAGTTTAAACTTTATAACAATCTATCTTCTTATACAGTGTGAAAAAATTAAGGAAAGGAACGCGCGTAAAAAAAATACCCTTTTTATTCTTTTATTATTATTTTTAAATTCATGTACAATTGCCAAAATTTTAGAAATAGAATTTTACTTAGATTAGTTTTGCAAAAATTAAAAGATTTTAAATAAGTATTATTTTTAAATTATTTACATTATAAAATTCTTAACAAGCCACACAGCTGAAAGCGTACAATTACAGTTTTCTAATAGAAGAAAAAAGTGCAAAATTCAAATTACTGTAAAAGCCTATGCAAACAGTAAATAAAGAAATTAAACCAACAAGTAATTTTCCTAGGAAATCTAAATGTGCTTACAACTGGAAGTGTCAATCTTTTCATCTCTTGCTACTGATTCTTCACAATGTAAATTATAAGTAAAAAAAATTCAGAAATATTATCGATATTTTAAGTTACTATAAGAAGAAGGAAATCGATTAGATTTAGTTATTTTTTGAAATGCAATTTAGGGGATAATTAAAAAGAGTTAGAATTGATTCTAAAGATTATAGATTTAACAAATATTTATCCGACAATACTTTAAAAGCCAGAAAACACGGAGAAAAAATTTTAAAAAAAGATTGAAGAAGTGAATTCGATTCTAATAAGTTATTTTTCGAAAAGCTATCTAGGGGATGATTCGAAAGGGTTGGAATTGATTTTAAACGTTTTAGATTTAACTGATATTCATCCGAGAATACTTTAAAAGCCAAGAAACACAGAGAAAAAATTTTCAAAATAGATTGAAGAAGGGAAATCGATTAGATTTGGTTATCTTTCGAAAAGCTATCTAGGGGATGATTCGAAAGGGTTGGAATTGATTCTAAAGATTTTAGATTTAACAAATATTTATCCGACAATACTTTAAAAGCCAGAAAACACAGCGAAACAATTTTAAAAAAATATTGAAAAAGGGAAATCGATTAGGTTTAGTTATTTTTTGAAAAGCTATCTAGGGGATGATTTGAAAGAGTTGGAATTGATTTAAAACGTTTTGGATTTAACTGATATTCATCCGAGAATACTTTAAAAGCCAAGAAACACAGAGAAAAAATTTTCAAAATAGATTGAAGAAGGGAAATAGATTAGATTTAGTTATTTTTTGAAATGCTATCTAGGGGATAATTCTGAAGGGTTAAAATTGATTTTGAACGTTTTAGATTTAACTGATATTCATCCGAGAATACTTTAAAAGTCTAGAAACACAGAGAAAAAATTTTCAAAAAAATTAAAGAAAGCAAATCGATTAGATTTAGTTTTTTTTCGAAAAGCTCTCTAGGGGATGATTCGAAAGGGTTAGAATTGATTTTAAAGATTTTAGATTTAACAAATATTTATCTGACAATACTATAAAAGCCAGAAAACACAGAGAAAAAATTTTAAAAAAAGATTGAAGAAGTGAATTCGATTATAATAAGTTATTTTTTGAAATGCTATCTAGGGGATGATTCAAAAGGGTTGGAATTGATTTTGAACGTTTTAGATTTAACTGATATTTATCCGAGAATACTTTAAAAGTCTAGAAACACAGAGAAAACATTTTCAAAATAGATTGAAGCAGGGAAATGGATTAGATCTAGTTATTTTTTGAAATACTATCCAAGGGATGATTCAAAAGGGTTGGAATTGATTTTAAACGTGTTAGATTTAACTGATATTTATCCGAGAATACTTTAAAAGCCAAAAAACAAAGAATACAATTGTTCATAAATGATTGAAGAAGGGAAATCGATTAGATTTAGTTGTTTTTTGAAATACTATCCAAGGGATGATTCAAAAGGGTTGGAATTGATTTTAAACGTGTTAGATTTAACTGATATTCATCCGAGAATACTTTAAAAGTCTAGAAACACAGAGAAAAAATTTTTTTAATAGATTGAAGAAGGAAAATCGATTAGATTTAGTTGTTTTTCGAAAAGCTATCTAGGGGATAATTCGAAAGGGTTGGAATTGATTCTAAAGATTTTAGATTTAACAAATATTCATCCGACAATACTTTAAAAGCCAAGAAACACAGAGAAGAAATTTTTAAATAGATTGAAAAAGGGAAATCGATTAGATTTAGTTATTTTTCGAAAAGCTATCTAGGGGATGATTTGAAAGGGTTGGAATTGATTTTGGACGTTTTAGATTTAACTGATATTCATCCAAGAATACTTTAAAAGCCAAGAAACACAGTGAAAAAATTTTCAAAATAGATTGAAGAAGGGAAATCGATTAGATTTGGTTATCTTTCGAAAAGCTATCTAGGGGATGATTCGAAAGGGTTGGAATTGATTCTAAAGATTTTAGATTTAACAAATATTTATCCGACAATACTTTAAAAGCCAGAAAACAAAGCGAAAAAATTTAAAAAAAATATTGAAAAAGGGAAATCGATTAGGTTTAGTTATTTTTTGAAAAGCTATCTAGGGGATGATTTGAAAGGGTTGGAATTGATTTTAAACGTTTTGGATTTAACTGATATTCATCCGAGAATACTTTAAAAGCCAAGAAACACAGAGAAAAAATTTTCAAAATAGATTGAAGAAGGGAAATAGATTAGATTTAGTTATTTTTTGAAATGCTATCTAAGGGATGATTCTGATGGGTTAAAATTGATTTTGAACGTTTTAGATTTAACTGATATTCATCCGAGAATACTTTAAAAGTCTAGAAACACAGAGAAAAAATTTTCAAAAAAATTAAAGAAAGCAAATCGATTAGATTTAGTTTTTTTTCGAAAAGCTCTCTAGGGGATGATTCGAAAGGGTTAGAATTGATTTTAAAGATTTTAGATTTAACAAATATTTATCTGACAATACTATAAAAGCCAGAAAACACAGAGAAAAAATTTTAAAAAAAGATTGAAGAAGTGAATTCGATTATAATAAGTTATTTTTTGAAATGCTATCTAGGGGATGATTCAAAAGGGTTGGAATTGATTTTGAACGTTTTAGATTTAACTGATATTTATCCGAGAATACTTTAAAAGTCTAGAAACACAGAGAAAACATTTTCAAAATAGATTGAAGCAGGGAAATGGATTAGATCTAGTTATTTTTTGAAATACTATCCAAGGGATGATTCAAAAGGGTTGGAATTGATTTTAAACGTGTTAGATTTAACTGATATTTATCCGAGAATACTTTAAAAGCCAAAAAACAAAGAATACAATTTTTCATAAATGATTGAAGAAGGGAAATCGATTAGATTTAGTTGTTTTTTGAAATACTATCCAAGGGATGATTCAAAAGGGTTGGAATTGATTTTAAACGTGTTAGATTTAACTGATATTCATCCGAGAATACTTTAAATGCCAAGAAACACAGAGAAAAAATTTTCAAAGTAGATTGAAGTAGGGAAATGGATTAGATTTAGTTATTTTTTGAAATGCTATCTAGGGGATGATTCAAAAGGGTTGGAATTGATTTTGAACGTTTTAGATTTAACTGATATTTATCCGAGAATACTTTAAAAGTCTAGAAACACAGAGAAAAAATTTTTTTAATAGATTGAAGAAGGAAAATCGATTAGATTTAGTTGTTTTTCGAAAAGCTATCTAGGGGATAATTCGAAAGGGTTGGAATTGATTCTAAAGATTTTAGATTTAACAAATATTCATCCGACAATACTTTAAAAGCCAAGAAACACAGAGAAGAAATTTTTAAATAGATTGAAAAAGGGAAATCGATTAGATTTAGTTATTTTTCGAAAAGCTATCTAGGGGATGATTTGAAAGGGTTGGAATTGATTTTGGACGTTTTAGATTTAACTGATATTCATCCGAGAATACTTTAAAAGCCAAGAAACACAGTGAAAAAATTTTCAAAATAGATTGAAGAAGGGAAATCGATTAGATTTGGTTATCTTTCGAAAAGCTATCTAGGGGATGATTCGAAAGGGTTGGAATTGATTCTAAAGATTTTAGATTTAACAAATATTTATCCGACAATACTTTAAAAGCCAGAAAACAAAGCGAAAAAATTTAAAAAAAATATTGAAAAAGGGAAATCGATTAGGTTTAGTTATTTTTTGAAAAGCTATCTAGGGGATGATTTGAAAGGGTTGGAATTGATTTTAAACGTTTTGGATTTAACTGATATTCATCCGAGAATACTTTAAAAGCCAAGAAACACAGAGAAAAAATTTTCAAAATAGATTGAAGAAGGGAAATAGATTAGATTTAGTTATTTTTTGAAATGCTATCTAAGGGATGATTCTGATGGGTTAAAATTGATTTTTGAACGTTTTAGATTTAACTGATATTCATCCGAGAATACTTTAAAAGTCTAGAAACACAGAGAAAAAATTTTCAAAAAAATTAAAGAAAGCAAATCGATTAGATTTAGTTTTTTTTCGAAAAGCTCTCTAGGGGATGATTCGAAAGGGTTGGAATTGATTTTAAAGATTTTAGATTTAACAAATATTTATCTGACAATACTATAAAAGCCAGAAAACACAGAGAAAAAATTTTAAAAAAAGATTGAAGAAGTGAATTCGATTATAATAAGTTATTTTTTGAAATGCTATCTAGGGGATGATTTGAAAGGGTTGGAATTGATTTTGGACGTTTTAGATTTAACTGATATTCATCCGAGAATACTTTAAAAGCCAAGAAACACAGTGAAAAAATTTTCAAAATAGATTGAAGAAGGGAAATCGATTAGATTTGGTTATCTTTCGAAAAGCTATCTAGGGGATGATTCGAAAGGGTTGGAATTGATTCTAAAGATTTTAGATTTAACAAATATTTATCCGACAATACTTTAAAAGCCAGAAAACAAAGCGAAAAAATTTAAAAAAAATATTGAAAAAGGGAAATCGATTAGGTTTAGTTATTTTTTGAAAAGCTATCTAGGGGATGATTTGAAAGGGTTGGAATTGATTTTAAACGTTTTGGATTTAACTGATATTCATCCGAGAATACTTTAAAAGCCAAGAAACACAGAGAAAAAATTTTCAAAATAGATTGAAGAAGGGAAATAGATTAGATTTAGTTATTTTTTGAAATGCTATCTAAGGGATGATTCTGATGGGTTAAAATTGATTTTGAACGTTTTAGATTTAACTGATATTCATCCGAGAATACTTTAAAAGTCTAGAAACACAGAGAAAAAATTTTCAAAAAAATTAAAGAAAGCAAATCGATTAGATTTAGTTTTTTTTCGAAAAGCTCTCTAGGGGATGATTCGAAAGGGTTAGAATTGATTTTAAAGATTTTAGATTTAACAAATATTTATCTGACAATACTATAAAAGCCAGAAAACACAGAGAAAAAATTTTAAAAAAAGATTGAAGAAGTGAATTCGATTATAATAAGTTATTTTTTGAAATGCTATCTAGGGGATGATTCAAAAGGGTTGGAATTGATTTTGAACGTTTTAGATTTAACTGATATTTATCCGAGAATACTTTAAAAGTCTAGAAACACAGATAAAACATTTTCAAAATAGATTGAAGCAGGGAAATGGATTAGATCTAGTTATTTTTTGAAATACTATCCAAGGGATGATTCAAAAGGGTTGGAATTGATTTTAAACGTGTTAGATTTAACTGATATTTATCCGAGAATACTTTAAAAGCCAAAAAACAAAGAATACAATTTTTCATAAATGATTGAAGAAGGGAAATCGATTAGATTTAGTTGTTTTTTGAAATACTATCCAAGGGATGATTCAAAAGGGTTGGAATTGATTTTAAACGTGTTAGATTTAACTGATATTCATCCGAGAATACTTTAAATGCCAAGAAACACAGAGAAAAAATTTTCAAAGTAGATTGAAGCAGGGAAATGGATTAGATTTAGTTATTTTTTGAAATGCTATCTAGGGGATGATTCAAAAGGGTTGGAATTGATTTTGAACGTTTTAGATTTAACTGATATTTATCCGAGAATACTTTAAAAGTCTAGAAACACAGAGAAAAAATTTTTTTAATAGATTGAAGAAGGAAAATCGATTAGATTTAGTTGTTTTTCGAAAAGCTATCTAGGGGATAATTCGAAAGGGTTGGAATTGATTCTAAAGATTTTAGATTTAACAAATATTCATCCGACAATACTTTAAAAGCCAAGAAACACAGAGAAGAAATTTTTAAATAGATTGAAAAAGGGAAATCGATTAGATTTAGTTATTTTTCGAAAAGCTATCTAGGGGATGATTTGAAAGGGTTGGAATTGATTTTGGACGTTTTAGATTTAACTGATATTCATCCGAGAATACTTTAAAAGCCAAGAAACACAGTGAAAAAATTTTCAAAATAGATTGAAGAAGGGAAATCGATTAGATTTGGTTATCTTTCGAAAAGCTATCTAGGGGATGATTCGAAAGAGTTGGAATTGATTGTAAAGATTTTAGATTTAACAAATATTTATCCGACAATACTTTAAAAGCCAGAAAACAAAGCGAAAAAATTAAAAAAAAATATTGAAAAAGGGAAATCGATTAGGTTTAGTTATTTTTTGAAAAGCTATCTAGGGGATGATTTGAAAGGGTTGGAATTGATTTTAAACGTTTTGGATTTAACTGATATTCATCCGAGAATACTTTAAAAGCCAAGAAACACAGAGAAAAAATTTTCAAAATAGATTGAAGAAGGGAAATAGATTAGATTTAGTTATTTTTTGAAATGCTATCTAAGGGATGATTCTGATGGGTTAAAATTGATTTTGAACGTTTTAGATTTAACTGATATTCATCCGAGAATACTTTAAAAGTCTAGAAACACAGAGAAAAAATTTTCAAAAAAATTAAAGAAAGCAAATCGATTAGATTTAGTTTTTTTTCGAAAAGCTCTCTAGGGGATGATTCGAAAGGGTTGGAATTGATTTTAAAGATTTTAGATTTAACAAATATTTATCTGACAATACTATAAAAGCCAGAAAACACAGAGAAAAAATTTTAAAAAAAGATTGAAGAAGTGAATTCGATTATAATAAGTTATTTTTTGAAATGCTATCTAGGGGATGATTCAAAAGGGTTGGAATTGATTTTGAACGTTTTAGATTTAACTGATATTTATCCGAGAATACTTTAAAAGTCTAGAAACACAGAGAAAACATTTTCAAAATAGATTGAAGCAGGGAAATGGATTAGATCTAGTTATTTTTTGAAATACTATCCAAGGGATGATTCAAAAGGGTTGGAATTGATATTCAACGTGTTAGATTTAACTGATATTTATCCGAGAATACTTTAAAAGCCAAAAAACAAAGAATACAATTTTTCATAAATGATTGAAGAAGGGAAATCGATTAGATTTAGTTGTTTTTTGAAATACTATCCAAGGGATGATTCAAAAGGGTTGGAATTGATTTTAAACGTGTTAGATTTAACTGATATTCATCCGAGAATACTTTAAATGCCAAGAAACACAGAGAAAAAATTTTCAAAGTAGATTGAAGCAGGGAAATGGATTAGATTTAGTTATTTTTTGAAATGCTATCTAGGGGATGATTCAAAAGGGTTGGAATTGATTTTGAACGTTTTAGATTTAACTGATATTTATCCGAGAATACTTTAAAAGTCTAGAAACACAGAGAAAAATTTTTTTTAATAGATTGAAGAAGGAAAATCGATTAGATTTAGTTGTTTTTCGAAAAGCTATCTAGGGGATAATTCGAAAGGGTTGGAATTGATTCTAAAGATTTTAGATTTAACAAATATTCATCCGACAATACTTTAAAAGCCAAGAAACACAGAGAAGAAATTTTTAAATAGATTGAAAAAGGGAAATCGATTAGATTTAGTTATTTTTCGAAAAGCTATCTACGGGATGGTTTGAAAGGGTTGGAATTGATTTTGGACGTTTTAGATTGAACTGATATTTATCCGAGAATACTTTAAAAGCCAAGAAACACAGTGAAAAAATTTTCAAAATAGATTGAAGAAGGGAAATCGATTAGATTTGGTTATCTTTCGAAAAGCTATCTAGGGGATGATTCGAAAGGGTTGGAATTGATTCTAAAGATTTTAGATTTAACAAATATTTATCCGACAATACTTTAAAAGCCAGAAAACACAGCGAAAAAATTTAAAAAAAATATTGAAAAAGGGAAATCGATTAGGTTTAGTTATTTTTTGAAAAGCTATCTAGGGGATGATTTGAAAGGGTTGGAATTGATTTTAAACGTTTTGGATTTAACTGATATTCATCCGAGAATACTTTAAAAGCCAAGAAACACAGAGAAAAAATTTTCAAAATAGATTGAAGAAGGGAAATAGATTAGATTTAGTTATTTTTTGAAATGCTATCTAAGGGATGATTCTGAAGGGTTAAAATTGATTTTGAACGTTTTTGATTTAACTGATATTCATCCGAGAATACTTTAAAAGTCTAGAAACACAGAGAAAAAATTTTCAAAAAAATTAAAGAAAGCAAATCGATTAGATTTAGTTTTTTTTCGAAAAGCTCTCTAGGGGATGATTCGAAAGGGTTGGAATTGATTTTAAAGATTTTAGATTTAACAAATATTTATCTGACAATACTATAAAAGCCAGAAAACACAAAGAAAAAATTTTAAAAAAAGATTGAAGAAGTGAATTCGATTATAATAAGTTATTTTTTGAAATGCTATCTAGGGGATGATTCAAAAGGGTTGGAATTGATTTTGAACGTTTTAGATTTAACTGATATTTATCCGAGAATACTTTAAAAGTCTAGAAACACAGATAAAACATTTTCAAAATAGATTGAAGCAGGGAAATGGATTAGATCTAGTTATTTTTTGAAATACTATCCAAGGGATGATTCAAAAGGGTTGGAATTGATTTTAAACGTGTTAGATTTAACTGATATTTATCCGAGAATACTTTAAAAGCCAAAAAACAAAGAATACAATTTTTCATAAATGATTGAAGAAGGGAAATCGATTAGATTTAGTTGTTTTTTGAAATACTATCCAAGGGATGATTCAAAAGGGTTGGAATTGATTTTAAACGTGTTAGATTTAACTGATATTCATCCGAGAATACTTTAAATGCCAAGAAACACAGAGAAAAAATTTTCAAAGTAGATTGAAGCAGGGAAATGGATTAGATTTAGTTATTTTTTGAAATGCTATCTAGGGGATGATTCAAAAGGGTTGGAATTGATTTTGAACGTTTTAGATTTAACTGATATTTATCCGAGAATACTTTAAAAGTCTAGAAACACAGAGAAAAAATTTTTTTAATAGATTGAAGAAGGAAAATCGATTAGATTTAGTTGTTTTTCGAAAAGCTATCTAGGGGATAATTCGAAAGGGTTGGAATTGATTCTAAAGATTTTAGATTTAACAAATATTCATCCGACAATACTTTAAAAGCCAAGAAACACAGAGAAGAAATTTTTAAATAGATTGAAAAAGGGAAATCGATTAGATTTAGTTATTTTTCGAAAAGCTATCTAGGGGATGATTTGAAAGGGTTGGAATTGATTTTGGACGTTTCAGATTTAACTGATATTCATCCGAGAATACTTTAAAAGCCAAGAAACACAGTGAAAAAATTTTCAAAATAGATTGAAGAAGGGAAATCGATTAGATTTGGTTATCTTTCGAAAAGCTATCTAGGGGATGATTCGAAAGGGTTGGAATTGATTCTAAAGATTTTAGATTTAACAAATATTTATCCGACAATACTTTAAAAGCCAGAAAACAAAGCGAAAAAATTAAAAAAAAATATTGAAAAAGGGAAATCGATTAGGTTTAGTTATTTTTTGAAAAGCTATCTAGGGGATGATTTGAAAGGGTTGGAATTGATTTTAAACGTTTTGGATTTAACTGATATTCATCCGAGAATACTTTAAAAGCCAAGAAACACAGAGAAAAAATTTTCAAAATAGATTGAAGAAGGGAAATAGATTAGATTTAGTTATTTTTTGAAATGCTATCTAAGGGATGATTCTGATGGGTTAAAATTGATTTTGAACGTTTTAGATTTAACTGATATTCATCCGAGAATACTTTAAAAGTCTAGAAACACAGAGAAAAAATTTTCAAAAAAATTAAAGAAAGCAAATCGATTAGATTTAGTTTTTTTTCGAAAAGCTCTCTAGGGGATGATTCGAAAGGGTTGGAATTGATTTTAAAGATTTTAGATTTAACAAATATTTATCTGACAATACTATAAAAGCCAGAAAACACAGAGAAAAAATTTTAAAAAAAGATTGAAGAAGTGAATTCGATTATAATAAGTTATTTTTTGAAATGCTATCTAGGGGATGATTCAAAAGGGTTGGAATTGATTTTGAACGTTTTAGATTTAACTGATATTTATCCGAGAATACTTTAAAAGTCTAGAAACACAGAGAAAACATTTTCAAAATAGATTGAAGCAGGGAAATGGATTAGATCTAGTTAATTTTTGAAATACTATCCAAGGGATGATTCAAAAGGGTTGGAATTGATATTCAACGTGTTAGATTTAACTGATATTTATCCGAGAATACTTTAAAAGCCAAAAAACAAAGAATACAATTTTTCATAAATGATTGAAGAAGGGAAATCGATTAGATTTAGTTGTTTTTTGAAATACTATCCAAGGGATGATTCAAAAGGGTTGGAATTGATTTTAAACGTGTTAGATTTAACTGATATTCATCCGAGAATACTTTAAATGCCAAGAAACACAGAGAAAAAATTTTCAAAGTAGATTGAAGCAGGGAAATGGATGAGATTTAGTTATTTTTTGAAATGCTATCTAGGGGATGATTCAAAAGGGTTGGAATTGATTTTGAACGTTTTAGATTTAACTGATATTTATCCGAGAATACTTTAAAAGTCTAGAAACACAGAGAAAAATTTTTTTTAATAGATTGAAGAAGGAAAATCGATTAGATTTAGTTGTTTTTCGAAAAGCTATCTAGGGGATAATTCGAAAGGGTTGGAATTGATTCTAAAGATTTTAGATTTAACAAATATTCATCCGACAATACTTTAAAAGCCAAGAAACACAGAGAAGAAATTTTTAAATAGATTGAAAAAGGGAAATCGATTAGATTTAGTTATTTTTCGAAAAGCTATCTAGGGGATGATTTGAAAGGGTTGGAATTGATTTTGGACGTTTTAGATTTAACTGATATTCATCCGAGAATACTTTAAAAGCCAAGAAACACAGTGAAAAAATTTTCAAAATAGATTGAAGAAGGGAAATCGATTAGATTTGGTTATCTTTCGAAAAGCTATCTAGGGGATGATTCGAAAGGGTTGGAATTGATTCTAAAGATTTTAGATTTAACAAATATTTATCCGACAATACTTTAAAAGCCAGAAAACACAGCGAAAAAATTTTAAAAAAATATTGAAAAAGGGAAATCGATTAGGTTTAGTTATTTTTTGAAAAGCTATCTAGGGGATGATTTGAAAGGGTTGGAATTGATTTTAAACGTTTTGGATTTAACTGATATTCATCCGAGAATACTTTAAAAGCCAAGAAACACAGAGAAAAAATTTTCAAAATAGATTGAAGAAGGGAAATAGATTAGATTTAGTTATTTTTTGAAATGCTATCTAAGGGATGATTCTGAAGGGTTAAAATTGATTTTGAACGTTTTTGATTTAACTGATATTCATCCGAGAATACTTTAAAAGTCTAGAAACACAGAGAAAAAATTTTCAAAAAAATTAAAGAAAGCAAATCGATTAGATTTAGTTTTTTTTCGAAAAGCTCTCTAGGGGATGATTCGAAAGGGTTGGAATTGATTTTAAAGATTTTAGATTTAACAAATATTTATCTGACAATACTATAAAAGCCAGAAAACACAAAGAAAAAATTTTAAAAAAAGATTGAAGAAGTGAATTCGATTATAATAAGTTATTTTTTGAAATGCTATCTAGGGGATGATTCAAAAGGGTTGGAATTGATTTTGAACGTTTTAGATTTAACTGATATTTACCCGAGAATACTTTAAAAGTCTAGAAACACAGAGAAAACATTTTCAAAATAGATTGAAGCAGGGAAATGGATTAGATCTAGTTATTTTTTGAAATACTATCCAAGGGATGATTCAAAAGGGTTGGAATTGATTTTAAACGTGTTAGATTTAACTGATATTTATCCGAGAATACTTTAAAAGCCAAAAAACAAAGAATACAATTTTTCATAAATGATTGAAGAAGGGAAATCGATTAGATTTAGTTGTTTTTTGAAATACTATCCAAGGGATGATTCAAAAGGGTTGGAATTGATTTTAAACGTGTTAGATTTAACTAATATTCATCCGAGAATACTTTAAATGCCAAGAAACACAGAGAAAAAATTTTCAAAGTAGATTGAAGCAGGGAAATGGATTAGATTTAGTTATTTTTTGAAATGCTATCTAGGGGATGATTCAAAAGGGTTGGAATTGATTTTGAACGTTTTAGATTTAACTGATATTTATCCGAGAATACTCTAAAAGTCTAGAAACACAGAGAAAAAAATTATTTAATAGATTGAAGAAGGAAAATCGATTAGATTTAGTTGTTTTTCGAAAAGCTCTCTAGGGGATAATTCGAAAGGGTTGGAATTGATTCTAAAGATTTTAGATTTAACAAATATTCATCCGACAATACTTTAAAAGCCAAGAAACACAGAGAAGAAATTTTTAAATAGATTGAAAAAGGGAAATCGATTAGATTTAGTTATTTTTCGAAAAGCTATCTAGGGGATGATTTGAAAGGGTTGGAATTGATTTTGGACGTTTTAGATTTAACTGATATTCATCCGAGAATACTTTAAAAGCCAAGAAACACAGTGAAAAAATTTTCAAAATAGATTGAAGAAGGGAAATCGATTAGATTTGGTTATCTTTCGAAAAGCTATCTAGGGGATGATTCGAAAGGGTTGGAATTGATTCTAAAGATTTTAGATTTAACAAATATTTATCCGACAATACTTTAAAAGCCAGAAAACACAGCGAAAAAATTTAAAAAAAATATTGAAAAAGGGAAATCGATTAGGTTTAGTTATTTTTTGAAAAGCTATCTAGGGGATGATTTGAAAGGGTTGGAATTGATTTTAAACGTTTTGGATTTAACTGATATTCATCCGAGAATACTTTAAAAGCCAAGAAACACAGAGAAAAAATTTTCAAAAAAATTAAAGAAAGCAAATCGATTAGATTTAGTTTTTTTTCGAAAAGCTCTCTAGGGGATGATTCGAAAGGGTTGGAATTGATTTTAAAGATTTTAGATTTAACAAATATTTATCTGACAATACTATAAAAGCCAGAAAACACAGAGAAAAAATTTTAAAAAAAGATTGAAGAAGTGAATTCGATTATAATAAGTTATTTTTTGAAATGCTATCTAGGGGATGATTCAAAAGGGTTGGAATTGATTTTGAACGTTTTAGATTTAACTGATATTTATCCGAGAATACTTTAAAAGTCTAGAAACACAGAGAAAACATTTTCAAAATAGATTGAAGCAGGGAAATGGATTAGATCTAGTTATTTTTTGAAATACTATCCAAGGGATGATTCAAAAGGGTTGGAATTGATTTTAAACGTGTTAGATTTAACTGATATTCATCCGAGAATACTTTAAATGCCAAGAAACACAGAGAAAAAATTTTCAAAGTAGATTGAAGCAGGGAAATGGATTAGATTTAGTTATTTTTTGAAATGCTATCTAGGGGATGATTCAAAAGGGTTGGAATTGATTTTGAACGTTTTAGATTTAACTGATATTTATCCGAAAATACTTTAAAAGCCAAGAAACACAGAGAAGAAATTTTTAAATAGATTGAAAAAGGGAAATCGATTAGATTTAGTTATTTTTCGAAAAGCTATCTAGGGGATGATTTGAAAGGGTTGGAATTGATTTTGGACGTTTTAGATTTAACTGATATTCATCCGAGAATACTTTAAAAGTCTAGAAACACAGAGAAAACATTTTCAAAATAGATTGAAGCAGGGAAATGGATTAGATCTAGTTATTTTTTGAAATACTATCCAAGGGATGATTCAAAAGGGTTGGAATTGATTTTCAACGTGTTAGATTTAACTGATATTTATCCGAGAATACTTTAAAAGCCAAAAAACAAAGAATACAATTTTTGATAAATGATTGAAGAAGGGAAATCGATTAGATTTAGTTGTTTTTTGAAATACTATCCAAGGGATGATTCAAAAGGGTTGGAATTGATTTTAAACGTGTTAGATTTAACTGATATTCATCCGAGAATACTTTAAATGCCAAGAAACACAGAGAAAAAATTTTCAAAGTAGATTGAAGCAGGGAAATGGATTAGATTTAGTTATTTTTTGAAATGCTATCTAGGGGATGATTCAAAAGGGTTGGAATTGATTTTGAACGTTTTAGATTTAACTGATATTTATCCGAGAATACTTTAAAAGTCTAGAAACACAGAGAAAAAATTTTTTTAATAGATTGAAGAAGGAAAATCGATTAGATTTAGTTGTTTTTCGAAAAGCTATCTAGGGGATAATTCGAAAGGGTTGGAATTGATTCTAAAGATTTTAGATTTAACAAATATTCATCCGACAATACTTTAAAAGCCAAGAAACACAGAGAAGAAATTTTTAAATAGATTGAAAAAGGGAAATCGATTAGATTTAGTTATTTTTTGAAATGCTATCTAGGGGATGATTCAAAAATGCTGGAATTAATTTTGAACGTTTTAGATTTAACAAATATTCATCTAAAAATACTTCAAAAGCCAAGAAACACAGAGAAAAAGTTTTCAAAATAGATTGAAGAAGGGAAATCGATTAGATTTAGTTATTTTTTAAAATGCTATCTAGGGGATGAGTCAAAAAGGTTGGAATTGATTTTGAACGTTTTAGATTTAACTATTATTTATCCAAGAATACTTTAAAAGCCAAGAAACACAGAGAAAAAATTTTCAAAATAGATTGAAGCAGGGAAATGGATTAGATTTAGTTATTTTTCGAAAAGCTATCTAGGGGATGATCTGAAAGGGTTGGAATTGATGTTGAACGTTTTAGATTTAACTGATATTCATCCGAGAATATTTTAAAAGCCAAGCAACACAGAGAAAAAATTTTCAAAACAGATTGAAGCAGGGAAATGGATTAGATTTAGTTATTTTTTGAAATGCTATCTAGGGGATGAGTCAAAAGGGTTGGAATTGATTTTGAACGTTTTAGATTTAACTGATATTTATCCGAGAATACTTTAAAAGTCTAGAAACACAGAGAAAACATTTTCAAAATAGATTGAAGCAGGGAAATGGATTAGATCTAGTTATTTTTTGAAATACTATCCAAGGGATGATTCAAATGGGTTGGAATTGATTTTAAACGTGTTAGATTTAACTGATATTCATCCGAGAATACTTTAAAAGCCAAGAAACACAGAGAAAAAATTTTCAAAAAAATTAAAGAAAGCAAATCGATTAGATTTAGTTTTTTTTCGAAAAGCTCTCTAGGGGATGATTCGAAAGGGTTGGAATTGATTTTAAAGATTTTAGATTTAACAAATATTTATCTGACAATACTATAAAAGCCAGAAAACACAGAGAAAAAATTTTAAAAAAAGATTGAAGAAGTGAATTCGATTATAATAAGTTATTTTTTGAAATGCTATCTAGGGGATGATTCAAAAGGGTTGGAATTGATTTTGAACGTTTTAGATTTAACTGATATTTATCCGAGAATACTTTAAAAGTCTAGAAACACAGAGAAAACATTTTCAAAATAGATTGAAGCAGGGAAATGGATTAGATCTAGTTATTTTTTGAAATACTATCCAAGGGATGATTCAAATGGGTTGGAATTGATTTTAAACGTGTTAGATTTAACTGATATTCATCCGAGAATACTTTAAATGCCAAGAAACACAGAGAAAAAATTTTCAAAGTAGATTGAAGCAGGGAAATGGATTAGATTTAGTTATTTTTTGAAATGCTATCTAGGGGATGATTCAAAAGGGTTGGAATTGATTTTGAACGTTTTAGATTTAACTGATATTTATCCGAGAATACTTTAAAAGCCAAGAAACACAGAGAAGAAATTTTTAAATAGATTGAAAAAGGGAAATCGATTAGATTTAGTTATTTTTCGAAAAGCTATCTAGGGGATGATTTGAAAGGGTTGGAATTGATTTTGGACGTTTTAGATTTAACTGATATTCATCCGAGAATACTTTAAAAGCCAAGAAACACAGTGAAAAAATTTTCAAAATAGATTGAAGAAGGGAAATCGATTAGATTTGGTTATCTTTCGAAAAGCTATCTAGGGGATGATTCGAAAGGGTTGGAATTGATTCTAAAGATTTTAGATTTAACAAATATTTATCCGACAATACTTTAAAAGCCAGAAAACACAGCGAAAAAATTTTAAAAAAATATTGAAAAAGGGAAATCGATTAGGTTTAGTTATTTTTTGAAAAGCTATCTAGGGGATGATTTGAAAGGGTTGGAATTGATTTTAAAGATTTTAGATTTAACAAATATTTATCTGACAATACTATAAAAGCCAGAAAACACAGAGAAAAAATTTTCAAAAAAATTAAAGAAAGCAAATCGATTAGATTTAGTTTTTTTTCGAAAAGCTCTGTAGGGGATGATTCGAAAGGGTTGGAATTGATTTTAAAGATTTTAGATTTAACAAATATTTATCTGACAATACTATAAAAGCCAGAAAACACAGAGAAAAAATTTTAAAAAAAGATTGAAGAAGTGAATTCGATTATAATAAGTTATTTTTTGAAATGCTATCTAGGGGATGATTCAAAAGGGTTGGAATTGATTTTGAACGTTTTAGATTTAACTGATATTTATCCGAGAATACTTTAAAAGTCTAGAAACACAGAGAAAACATTTTCAAAATAGATTGAAGCAGGGAAATGGATTAGATCTAGTTATTTTTTGAAATACTATCCAAGGGATGATTCAAAAGGGTTGGAATTGATTTTCAACGTGTTAGATTTAACTGATATTTATCCGAGAATACTTTAAAAGCCAAAAAACAAAGAATACAATTTTTGATAAATGATTGAAGAAGGGAAATCGATTAGATTTAGTTGTTTTTTGAAATACTATCCAAGGGATGATTCAAAAGGGTTGGAATTGATTTTAAACGTGTTAGATTTAACTGATATTCATCCGAGAATACTTTAAATGCCAAGAAACACAGAGAAAAAATTTTCAAAGTAGATTGAAGCAGGGAAATGGATTAGATTTAGTTATTTTTTGAAATGCTATCTAGGGGATGATTCAAAAGGGTTGGAATTGATTTTGAACGTTTTAGATTTAACTGATATTTATCCGAGAATACTTTAAAAGTCTAGAAACACAGAGAAAAAATTTTTTTAATAGATTGAAGAAGGAAAATCGATTAGATTTAGTTGTTTTTCGAAAAGCTATCTAGGGGATAATTCGAAAGGGTTGGAATTGATTCTAAAGATTTTAGATTTAACAAATATTCATCCGACAATACTTTAAAAGCCAAGAAACACAGAGAAGAAATTTTTAAATAGATTGAAAAAGGGAAATCGATTAGATTTAGTTATTTTTTGAAATGCTATCTAGGGGATGATTCAAAAATGCTGGAATTAATTTTGAACGTTTTAGATTTAACAAATATTCATCTGAAAATACTTCAAAAGCCAAGAAACACAGAGAAAAAGTTTTCAAAATAGATTGAAGAAGGGAAATCGATTAGATTTAGTTATTTTTTAAAATGCTATCTAGGGGATGAGTCAAAAAGGTTGGAATTGATTTTGAACGTTTTAGATTTAACTATTATTTATCCAAGAATACTTTAAAAGCCAAGAAACACAGAGAAAAAATTTTCAAAATAGATTGAAGCAGGGAAATGGATTAGATTTAGTTATTTTTCGAAAAGCTATCTAGGGGATGATCTGAAAGGGTTGGAATTGATGTTGAACGTTTTAGATTTAACTGATATTCATCCGAGAATATTTTAAAAGCCAAGCAACACAGAGAAAAAATTTTCAAAACAGATTGAAGCAGGGAAATGGATTAGATTTAGTTATTTTTTGAAATGCTATCTAGGGGATGAGTCAAAAGGGTTGGAATTGATTTTGAACGTTTTAGATTTAACTGATATTCATCCGAGATTACTTTAAAAGCCAAGAAACACAGAGAAAAAATTTTCAAAATAGATTGAAGCAGGGAAATGGATTAGATCTAGTTATTTTTTGAAATACTATCCAAGGAATGATTCAAAAGGGTTGGAATTGATTTTAAACGTGTTAGATTTAACTGATATTCATCCGAGAATACTTTAAATGCCAAGAAACACAGTAAAAAAATTTTCATAATAGATTGAAAAAGCAAATCAATTAGATTTAGTAATTTTTCGAAAAGCTATCTAGGGTATGATTTGAAAGGGTTGGAATTGATTTTAAACGTTTTGGATTTAACTGATATTCATCCGAGAATACTTTAAAAGCCAAGAAACACAGAGAAAAAATTTTCAAAAAAATTAAAGAAAGCAAATCGATTAGATTTAGTTTTTTTTCGAAAAGCTCTCTAGGGGATGATTCGAAAGGGTTGGAATTGATTTTAAAGATTTTAGATTTAACAAATATTTATCTGACAATACTATAAAAGCCAGAAAACACAGAGAAAAAATTTTAAAAAAAGATTGAAGAAGTGAATTCGATTATAATAAGTTATTTTTTGAAATGCTATCTAGGGGATGATTCAAAAGGGTTGGAATTGATTTTGAACGTTTTAGATTTAACTGATATTTATCCGAGAATACTTTAAAAGTCTAGAAACACAGAGAAAACATTTTCAAAATAGATTGAAGCAGGGAAATGGATTAGATCTAGTTATTTTTTGAAATACTATCCAAGGGATGATTCAAAAGGGTTGGAATTGATTTTAAACGTGTTAGATTTAACTGATATTCATCCGAGAATACTTTAAATGCCAAGAAACACAGAGAAAAAATTTTCAAAGTAGATTGAAGCAGGGAAATGGATTAGATTTAGTTATTTTTTGAAATGCTATCTAGGGGATGATTCAAAAGGGTTGGAATTGATTTTGAACGTTTTAGATTTAACTGATATTTATCCGAGAATACTTTAAAAGCCAAGAAACACAGAGAAGAAATTTTTAAATAGATTGAAAAAGGGAAATCGATTAGATTTAGTTATTTTTCGAAAAGCTATCTAGGGGATGATTTGAAAGGGTTGGAATTGATTTTGGACGTTTTAGATTTAACAAATATTTATCCGACAATACTTTAAAAGCCAGAAAACACAGCGAAAAAATTTTAAAAAAAGATTTAAAAAGGGAAATGGATTAGATTTAGTTATTTTTTGAAATGCTATATAGAGGATGAGTCAAAAGGGTTGGAATTGATTTTGATCGTTTTAGATTTAACAAACATTTATCTGACAATACTTTAAAAGCCAAGAAACAAAGAGAAAAAATTTTCATAATAGATTGAAGAAAGCAAATCGATTAGATTTAGTTAATTTTCGAAAAGCTATCTAGGGGATGATTCGAAAGGGTTGGAATTGATTTTAAACGTGTTAGATTTAACTGATAGTTATCCAAGAATACTTTAAAAGCCAAGAAACACAGAGAAAAAATTTTCAAAATAGATTCAAGAAGGGAAATCGATTAGATTTAGTTATTTTTTAAAATGCTATCTAGGGGATGATTCGAAAGGGTTGGAATTGATTTTGAACGTTTTAGATTCAACTGATATTCATCCGAGAATACTTTCAAAGTGAAGAAACACAGAGAAAAAATTTTCATAATAGATTGAAGAAGGGAAATCGATTAGATTTAGTTATTTTTTGAAATGCTATCTAGGGGATGATTCAAAAATGTTGGAATTGATTTTGAACGTTTTAGATTTAACAAATATTCATCTGAGAATACTTTAAAAGCCAAGAAACACAGAGAAAAAGTTTTCAAAATAGATTGAAGAAGGGAAATCGATTAGATTTAGTTATTTTTTGAAATGCTATCTAGAGGATGATTCAAAAGGGTTGGAATTTATTTTATAACGTTTTATATTTAACTGATATTTATCCGAGAATACTTTAAAAGTCTAGAAACACAGAGAAAAAATTTTCAAAATAGATTGAAGAAGGGAAATCGATTAGATTTAGTTGTTTTTTGAAATGCTATCTAGGGGATGATTCAAAAGGGTTAAAATTGATTTTGATCGTTTTAGATTTAACAAACATTCATCTGAAAATACTTTAAAAGCCAAGAAACAAGAGAAAAATTTTTCATAAATGATTGAAGAAACCAAATCGATTAGATTTAGTTAATTTTCGAAAAGCTATCTAGGGGATGATTCGAAAGGGTTTGGATTGATTTTGAACGTTTTAGATTCAACTGATATTTATCCGAGAATACTTTAAAAGCCAAGAAACACAGAGAAAAAATTTTCATAATAGATTGCAGAAGGGAAATCGATTAGATTTAGTTATTTTTTGAAATGCTATCTAGGGGATGATTCAAAACGGTTGGAATTGATTTTGAACGTTTTAGGTTTAACAAATATTCATTTGAGAATACTTTAAAAGCCAAGAAACACAAAGAAAAAGTTTTCAAAATAGATTGAAGAAGGGAAATCGATTAGATTTAGTTGTTTTTTGAAATACTATCCAAGGGATGATTCAAAAGGGTTGGAATTGATTTTAAACGTGTTAGATTTAACTGATATTCATCCTAGAATACTTTAAATGCCAAGTAACACAGAGAAAAAATTTTCAAAATAGATTGAAGCAGGAAAATGGATTAGATTTAGTTATTTTTTGAAATGCTATCTAGGGGATGATTTAAAAGAGTTGGAATTGATTTTGAACGTTTTAGATTTAACTGATATTTATCCGAGAATACTTAAAAAGTCTAGAAACACAGAGAACAATTTTTTAAAATAGATTGAAGAAGGGACATCGATTAGATTTAGTTGTTTTCTGAAATACTATCCAAGGGTTGATTCAAAAGGGTTAGAATTGATTTTAAACGTGTTAGATTTAACTGATATTCATCCGAGAATACTTTAAATGCCAAGAAACACAGAAAAAAAAATTTTAAAATATATTGAAAAAGCCAATCAATTAGATTTAGTAATTTTTCGAAAAGCTATCTAAGGGATGATTCGAAAGGGTTGGAATTGAATTTGAACGTTTTCGATTTAACTGATATTCATCTGAGAATACTTTAAAAGACAAGAAACACAGAGAAAAAATTTTCAAAATAGATTGAAGCAGGGAAATGGATTAGATTAAGTTATTTTTTGAAATGCTATCTAGGGGATGATTCGAAAGGGTTGGAATTGATTCGAAAGATTTTAGATTTAACAAATATTTATCCGACAATACTTTAAAAGCCAGAAAACACAGAGAAAAAATTTTAAAAATAGATTGAAGAAGGGAAATGGATTAGATTTAGTTTTTTTTCGAAAAGCTATCTAGGGGATGATTCGAAAGGGTTGGAATTGATTTTAAAGATTTTAGATTTAACAAATATTTATCTGACAATACTATAAAAGCCAGAAAACACAGAGAAAAAATTTTAAATAAAGATTAAAGAAGTGAATTTGATTATAATAAGTTATTTTTTGAAATGCTATCTAGGGGATGATTCTAAAGGGTTGGAATTGATTTTGATTGTTTTAGATTTAACAAACAATTATCTGACAATACTTTAAAAGCCAAGAAACAAAGAGAAAAAATTTTCATAATAGATTGAAGAAAGCAAATCGATTCGATTTAGTTAATTTTCGAAAAGCTATGTAGGGGATGATTCGAAAGGGTTGAAATTGATTTTAAACATGTTAGATTTAACTGATATTCATCCGAGAATACTTTAAATGCCAAGAAACACAGAAAAAAAATTTTCATAATAGATTGAAAAAGCAAAAAAATTAGATTTAGTAATTTTACGAAAAGCTATCTAGGGGATGTTTCGAAAGGGTTGGAATTGATTCTAAAGATTTTAGATTTAACGAATATTTATCCGACAATACTTTAAAAGCCGAAAAACACAGAGAAAAAATTTTAAAAATAGATTGAAAAAGGGAAATGGATTAGATTTAGTTATTTTTTGAAATGCTATATAGAGGATAAGTCAAAAAGGTTGGAATTGATTTTGAACGTTTTAGATTTAACTCATATTCATCCGAGAATACTTTAAAAGTCTAGAAACAAGGAGAATAAATTTTCAAAAAAATTGAAGAAAGCAAATCGATTAGATTTAGTTTTTTTTCGAAAAGCTATCTAGGGGATGATTCGAAAGGGTTGGAATTGATTTTAACGATTTTAGATTTAACAAATATTTATCTGACAATACTATAAAAGCCAGAAAACACAGAGAAAAAATTTTAAAAAAAGAGTAAAGAAGTGAATTCGATTATAATAAGTTATTTTTTGAAATGCTATCTAGGGGATGATTCTAAAGGGTTGGAATTGATTTTGATCGTTTTAGATTTAACAATCATTTATCTGACAATACTTTAAAAGCCAAGAAACAAAGAGAAAAAATTTTCATAATAGATTGAAGAAAGCAAATCGTTTAGATTTAGTTAATTTTCGAAAAGCTATCTAGGGGATGATTCGAAAGGGTTGGAATTGATTTTAAACGTTTTAGATTTAACTGATATTCATCCGAGAATACTTTGAATGCCAAGAAACACAGAAAAAAAATTTTCATAATAGATTGAAAAAGCAAATCAATTAGATTTAGTAATTTTTCGAAAAGCTATCTAGGGGATGATTCGAAAGGTTTGGAATTGATTCTAAAGATTTTAGATTTAACAAATATTTATCCGACAATACTTTAAAAGCCGAAAAACACAGAGAAAAAATTTTAAAAATAGATTGAAAAAGGGAAATGGATTAGATTTAGTTATTTTTTGAAATGCTATATAGAGGATATGTCAAAAAGGTTGGAATTGATTTTGAACGTTTTAGATTTAACTCATATTTATCCGAGAATACTTTAAAAGCCAAGAAACAAAGAGAAAAATTTTTCATAAATGATTGAAGAAAGCAAATCGATTCGATTTAGTTAATTTTCGAAAAGCTATCTAGGGGATGATTCGAAAGGTTTGGAATTGATTTTAAACGTGTTAGATTTAACTGATATTCATCCGAGAATACTTTGAATGCCAAGAAACACAGAAAAAAATTTTCATAATAGATTGAAAAAGCAAATCAATTAGATTTAGTAATTTTTCGAAAAGCTATCTAGGGGATGATTCGAAAGGTTTGAAATTGATTCTAAAGATTTTAGATTTAACAAATATTTATCCGACAATACTTTAAAAGCCGAAAAACACAGAAAAAAAAATTTAAAAATAGATTGAAAAAGGGAAATGGATTAGATTTAGTTATTTTTTGAAATGCTATATAGAGGATAAGTCAAAAAGGTTGGAATTGATTTTGAATGTTTTAGATTTAACTCATATTCATCCGAGAATACTTTAAAAGTCTAGAAACACAGAGAATAAATTTTCAAAAAAATTAAAGAAAGCAAATCGATTAGATTTATTTTTTTTTCGAAAAGCTATCTAGGGGATGATTCGAAAGGGTTGGAATTGATTTTGATCGTTTTAGATTTAACAAACATTTATCTGAGAATACTTTAAAAGCCAAGAAACAAAGAGAAAAATTTTTCATAAATGATTGAAGAAAGCAAATCGATTAGATTTAGTTAATTTTCGAAATGCTATCTAGGGGATGATTCGAAAGGGTTGGAATTGATTTTGAACATTTTAGATTTAACTCATATTTATCCGAGAATACTTTAAAAGCCAAGAAACACAGAGAAAAAATTTTCATAATAGATTGAAGAAGGGAAATCTATTAGATTTTATTATTTTTTGAAATGCTATCTAGGGGATGATTCTAAAGGGTTGGAATTGATTTTAGCGATTTTAGATTTAACAAATATTTATCTGACAATACTATAAAAGCCATAAAACACAGAGAAAAAATTTTAAAAAAAGATTAAAGAAGTGAATTCGATTATAATAAGTTATTTTTTGAAATGCTATCTAAGGGATGATTCTAAAGGGTTGGAATTGATTTTGATCGTTTTAGATTTAACAAACATTTATCTGAGAATACTTTAAAAGTCAAGAAACAAAGAAAAAAATTTTTAATAAATGATTGAAGAAAGCAAATCGATTAGATTTAGTTAATTTTCGAAATGCTATCTAGGGGATGATTCGAAAGGGTTGGAATTGATTTTGAACATTTTAGATTTAACTCATATTTATCCGAGAATACTTTAAAAGCCAAGAAACACAGAGAAAAAATTTTCATAATAGATTGAAGAAGGGAAATCTATTAGATTTTATTATTTTTTGAAATGCTATCTAGGGGATGATTCTAAAGGGTTGGAATTGATTTTGATTGTTTTAGATTTAACAAACAATTATCTGACAATACTTTAAAAGCCAAGAAACAAAGAGAAAAAATTTTCATAATAGATTGAAGAAAGCAAATCGATTCGATTTAGTTAATTTTCGAAAAGCTATGTAGGGGATGATTCGAAAGGGTTGAAATTGATTTTAAACATGTTAGATTTAACTGATATTCATCCGAGAATACTTTAAATGCCAAGAAACACAGAAAAAAAATTTTCATAATAGATTGAAAAAGGGAAATGGATTAGATTTAGTTATTTTTTGAAATGCTATATAGAGGATATGTCAAAAAGGTTGGAATTGATTTTGAACGTTTTAGATTTAACTCATATTTATCCGAGAATACTTTAAAAGCCAAGAAACAAAGAGAAAAATTTTTCATAAATGATTGAAGAAAGCAAATCGATTCGATTTAGTTAATTTTCGAAAAGCTATCTAGGGGATGATTCGAAAGGTTTGGAATTGATTTTAAACGTGTTAGATTTAACTGATATTCATCCGAGAATACTTTGAATGCCAAGAAACACAGAAAAAAATTTTCATAATAGATTGAAAAAGCAAATCAATTAGATTTAGTAATTTTTCGAAAAGCTATCTAGGGGATGATTCGAAAGGTTTGAAATTGATTCTAAAGATTTTAGATTTAACAAATATTTATCCGACAATACTTTAAAAGCCGAAAAACACAGAAAAAAAAATTTAAAAATAGATTGAAAAAGGGAAATGGATTAGATTTAGTTATTTTTTGAAATGCTATATAGAGGATAAGTCAAAAAGGTTGGAATTGATTTTGAATGTTTTAGATTTAACTCATATTCATCCGAGAATACTTTAAAAGTCTAGAAACACAGAGAATAAATTTTCAAAAAAATTAAAGAAAGCAAATCGATTAGATTTATTTTTTTTTCGAAAAGCTATCTAGGGGATGATTCGAAAGGGTTGGAATTGATTTTGATCGTTTTAGATTTAACAAACATTTATCTGAGAATACTTTAAAAGCCAAGAAACAAAGAGAAAAATTTTTCATAAATGATTGAAGAAAGCAAATCGATTAGATTTAGTTAATTTTCGAAATGCTATCTAGGGGATGATTCGAAAGGGTTGGAATTGATTTTGAACATTTTAGATTTAACTCATATTTATCCGAGAATACTTTAAAAGCCAAGAAACACAGAGAAAAAATTTTCATAATAGATTGAAGAAGGGAAATCTATTAGATTTTATTATTTTTTGAAATGCTATCTAGGGGATGATTCTAAAGGGTTGGAATTGATTTTAACGATTTTAGATTTAACAAATATTTATCTGACAATACTATAAAAGCCATAAAACACAGAGAAAAAATTTTAAAAAAAGATTAAAGAAGTGAATTCGATTATAATAAGTTATTTTTTGAAATGCTATCTAAGGGATGATTCTAAAGGGTTGGAATTGATTTTGATCGTTTTAGATTTAACAAACATTTATCTGAGAATACTTTAAAAGTCAAGAAACAAAGAAAAAAATTTTTAATAAATGATTGAAGAAAGCAAATCGATTAGATTTAGTTAATTTTCGAAATGCTATCTAGGGGATGATTCGAAAGGGTTGGAATTGATTTTGAACATTTTAGATTTAACTCATATTTATCCGAGAATACTTTAAAAGCCAAGAAACACAGCGAAAAAATTTTCATAATAGATTGAAGAAGGGAAATCTATTAGATTTTATTATTTTTTGAAATGCTATCTAGGGGATGATTCTAAAGGGTTGGAATTGATTTTGATTGTTTTAGATTTAACAAACAATTATCTGACAATACTTTAAAAGCCAAGAAACAAAGAGAAAAAATTTTCATAATAGATTGAAGAAAGCAAATCGATTCGATTTAGTTAATTTTCGAAAAGCTATGTAGGGGATGATTCGAAAAGGTTGAAATTGATTTTAAACATGTTAGATTTAACTGATATTCATCCGAGAATACTTTAAATGCCAAGAAACACAGAAAAAAAATTTTCATAATAGATTGAAAAAGCAAAAAAATTAGATTTAGTAATTTTACGAAAAGCTATCTAGGGGATGTTTCGAAAGGGTTGGAATTGATTCTAAAGATTTTAGATTTAACGAATATTTATCCGACAATACTTTAAAAGCCGAAAAACACAGAGAAAAAATTTTAAAAATAGATTGAAAAAGGGAAATGGATTAGATTTAGTTATTTTTTGAAATGCTATATAGAGGATAAGTCAAAAAGGTTGGAATTGATTTTGAACGTTTTAGATTTAACTCATATTCATCCGAGAATACTTTAAAAGTCTAGAAACAAGGAGAATAAATTTTCAAAAAAATTGAAGAAAGCAAATCGATTAGATTTAGTTTTTTTTCGAAAAGCTATCTAGGGGATGATTCGAAAGGGTTGGAATTGATTTTAACGATTTTAGATTTAACAAATATTTATCTGACAATACTATAAAAGCCAGAAAACACAGAGAAAAAATTTTAAAAAAAGAGTAAAGAAGTGAATTCGATTATAATAAGTTATTTTTTGAAATGCTATCTAGGGGATGATTCTAAAGGGTTGGAATTGATTTTGATCGTTTTAGATTTAACAATCATTTATCTGACAATACTTTAAAAGCCAAGAAACAAAGAGAAAAAATTTTCATAATAGATTGAAGAAAGCAAATCGTTTAGATTTAGTTAATTTTCGAAAAGCTATCTAGGGGATGATTCGAAAAGGTTGGAATTGATTTTGAACGTTTTAGATTTAACTCATATTTATCCGAGAATACTTTAAAAGCCAAGAAACAAAGAGAAAAATTTTTCATAAATGATTGAAGAAAGCAAATCGATTCGATTTAGTTAATTTTCGAAAAGCTATCTAGGGGATGATTCGAAAGGTTTGGAATTGATTTTAAACGTGTTAGATTTAACTGATATTCATCCTAAATACTTTGAATGCCAAGAAACACAGAAAAAAATTTTCATAATAGATTGAAAAAGCAAATCAATTAGATTTAGTAATTTTTCGAAAAGCTATCTAGGGGATGATTCGAAAGGTTTGAAATTGATTCTAAAGATTTTAGATTTAACAAATATTTATCCGACAATACTTTAAAAGCCGAAAAACACAGAAAAAAAAATTTAAAAATAGATTGAAAAAGGGAAATGGATTAGATTTAGTTATTTTTTGAAATGCTATATAGAGGATAAGTCAAAAAGGTTGGAATTGATTTTGAATGTTTTAGATTTAACTCATATTCATCCGAGAATACTTTAAAAGTCTAGAAACACAGAGAATAAATTTTCAAAAAAATTAAAGAAAGCAAATCGATTAGATTTATTTTTTTTTCGAAAAGCTATCTAGGGGATGATTCGAAAGGGTTGGAATTGATTTTGATCGTTTTAGAATTAACAAACATTTATCTGAGAATACTTTAAAAGCCAAGAAACAAAGAGAAAAATTTTTCATAAATGATTGAAGAAAGCAAATCGATTAGATTTAGTTAATTTTCGAAATGCTATCTAGGGGATGATTCGAAAGGGTTGGAATTGATTTTGAACATTTTAGATTTAACTCATATTTATCCGAGAATACTTTAAAAGCCAAGAAACACAGAGAAAAAATTTTCATAATAGATTGAAGAAGGGAAATCTATTAGATTTTATTATTTTTTGAAATGCTATCTAGGGGATGATTCTAAAGGGTTGGAATTGATTTTAACGATTTTAGATTTAACAAATATTTATCTGACAATACTATAAAAGCCATAAAACACAGAGAAAAAATGTTAAAAAAAGATTAAAGAAGTGAATTCGATTATAATAAGTTATTTTTTGAAATGCTATCTAAGGGATGATTCTAAAGGGTTGGAATTGATTTTGATCGTTTTAGATTTAACAAACATTTATCTGAGAATACTTTAAAAGTCAAGAAACAAAGAAAAAAATTTTTAATAAATGATTGAAGAAAGCAAATCGATTAGATTTAGTTAATTTTCGAAATGCTATCTAGGGGATGATTCGAAAGGGTTGGAATTGATTTTGAACATTTTAGATTTAACTCATATTTATCCGAGAATACTTTAAAAGCCAAGAAACACAGAGAAAAAATTTTCATAATAGATTGAAGAAGGGAAATCTAATAGATTTTATTATTTTTCGAAATGCTATCTAGGGGATGATTCTAAAGGGTTGGAATTGATTTTGATCGTTTTAGATTTAACAATCATTTATCTGACAATACTTTAAAAGCCAAGAAACAAAGAGAAAAAATTTTCATTATAGATTGAAGAAAGCAAATCGATTAGATTTAGTTAATTTTCGAAAAGCTATCTAGGGGATGATTCGAAAGTGTTGAAATTGGTTTTGAACGTTTTAGATTTAACTGATCTTTATCCGAGAATACTTTAAAAGCCAAGAAACACAGAGAAAAAATTTTCAAAATAGATTCAAGAAGGGAAATCGATTAGATTTAGTTATTTTTTGAAATGCTATCTAGGGGATGATTCAAAGGGTTGGAATTGATTTTAAACGTGTTAGATTTAACTGATATTCATCCTAGAATACTTTAAATGCCAATTAACACAGAGAAAAAATTTTCAAAATAGATTGAAGCAGGGAAATGGATTAGATTTAGTTATTTTTTGAAATGCTATCTAGGGGATGATTTAAAAGGGTTGGAATTGATTTTGAACGTTTTAGATTTAACTGATATTTATCCGAGAATACTTAAAAAGTCTAGAAACACAGAGAACAATTTTTTAAAATAGATTGAAGAAGGGACATCGATTAGATTTAGTTGTTTTCTGAAATACTATCCAAGGGTTGATTCAAAAGGGTTAGAATTGATTTTAAACGTGTTAGATTTAACTGATATTCATCCGAGAATACTTTAAATGCCAAGAAAGACAGAAAAAAAAAATTTTAAAATATATTGAAAAAGCCAATCAATTAGATTTAGTAATTTTTCGAAAAGCTATCTAGGGGATGATTCGAAAGGGTTGGAATTGATTTTAAAGATTTTAGATTTAACAAATATTTATCTGACAATACTATAAAAGCCAGAAAACACAGAGAAAAAATTTTAAATAAAGATTAAAGAAGTGAATTTGATTATAATAAGTTATTTTTTGAAATGCTATCTAGGGGATGATTCTAAACGGTTGGAATTGATTTTGATTGTTTTAGATTTAACAAACAATTATCTGACAATACTTTAAAAGCCAAGAAACAAAGAGAAAAAATTTTCATAATAGATTGAAGAAAGCAAATCGATTCGATTTAGTTAATTTTCGAAAAGCTATGTAGGGGATGATTCGAAAGGGTTGAAATTGATTTTAAACATGTTAGATTTAACTGATATTCATCCGAGAATACTTTAAATGTCAAGAAACACAGAAAAAAAATTTTCATAATAGATTGAAAAAGCAAAAAAATTAGATTTAGTAATTTTACGAAAAGCTATCTAGGGGATGTTTCGAAAGGGTTGGAATTGATTCTAAAGATTTTAGATTTAACGAATATTTATCCGACAATACTTTAAAAGCCGAAAAACACAGAGAAAAAATTTTAAAAATAGATTGAAAAAGGGAAATGGATTAGATTTAGTTATTTTTTGAAATGCTATATAGAGGATAAGTCAAAAAGGTTGGAATTGATTTTGAACGTTTTAGATTTAACTCATATTCATCCGAGAATACTTTAAAAGTCTAGAAACAAGGAGAATAAATTTTCAAAAAAATTGAAGAAAGCAAATCGATTAGATTTAGTTTTTTTTCGAAAAGCTATCTAGGGGATGATTCGAAAGGGTTGGAATTGATTTTAACGATTTTAGATTTAACAAATATTTATCTGACAATACTATAAAAGCCAGAAAACACAGAGAAAAAATTTTAAAAAAAGAGTAAAGAAGTGAATTCGATTATAATAAGTTATTTTTTGAAATGCTATCTAGGGGATGATTCTAAAGGGTTGGAATTGATTTTGATCGTTTTAGATTTAACAATCATTTATCTGACAATACTTTAAAAGCCAAGAAACAAAGAGAAAAAATTTTCATAATAGATTGAAGAAAGCAAATCGATTAGATTTAGTTAATTTTCGAAAAGCTATCTAGGGGATGATTCGAAAGGGTTGGAATTGATTTTGAACATTTTAGATTTAACTCATATTCATCCTAGAATACTTTAAAAGCCAAGAAACACAGAGAAAAAATTTTCATAATAGATTGAAGAAGGGAAATCGATTAGATTTAGTTATTTTTTGAAATGCTATCTAGTGGATGATTCTAAAGGGTTGGAATTGATTTTGATCGTTTTAGATTTAACAATCATTTATCTGACAATACTTTAAAAGCTAAGATACAAAGAGAAAAAATTTTCATTATAGATTGAAGAAAGCAAATCGATTAGATTTAGTCAATTTTCGAAAAGCTATCTAGGGGATAATTCGAAAGGGTTGAAATTGGTTTTGAACGTTTTAGATTTAACTGATCTTTATCCGAGAATACTTTAAAAGCCAAGAAACACAGAGAAAAAATTTTCAAAATAGATTCAAGAAGGGAAATCGATTAGATTTAGTTATTTTTTGAAATGCTATCTAGGGGATGATTCAAAGGGTTGGAATTGATTTTGATCGTTTTAGATTTAACAAACATTCATCTGAGAATACTTTAAAAGCCAAGAAACAAAGAGAAAAATTTTTCATAAATGATTAAAGAAAGCAAATCGATTCGATTTAGTTAATTTTCGAAAAGCTATCTAGGGGATGATTCGAAAGGGTTGGAATTGATTTTAAACGTTTTAGATTTAACAAATATTTATCCGACAATACTTTAAAAGCCGAAAAACACAGAGAAAAAATTTTAAAAATAGATTGAAAAAGGGAAATGGATTAGATTTAGTTATTTTTTGAAATGCTATATAGAGGATAAGTCAAAAAGGTTGGAATTGATTTTGAATGTTTTAGATTTAACTCATATTCATCCGAGAATACTTTAAAAGTCTAGAAACACAGAGAATAAATTTTCAAAAAAATTGAAGAAAGCAAATCGATTAGATTTATTTTTTTTTCGAAAAGCTATCTAGGGGATGATTCGAAAGGGTTGGAATTGATTTTGATCGTTTTAGATTTAACAAACATTTATCTGAGAATACTTTAAACGCCAAGAAACAAAGAGAAAAATTTTTCATAAATGATTGAAGAAAGCAAATCGATTAGATTTAGTTAATTTTCGAAATGCTATCTAGGGGATGATTCGAAAGGGTTGGAATTGATTTTGAACATTTTAGATTTAACTCATATTTATCCGAGAATACTTTAAAAGCCAAGACCACAGAGAAAAAATTTTCATAATAGATTGAAGAAGGGAAATCTATTAGATTTTATTATTTTTTGAAATGCTATCTAGGGGATGATTCTAAAGGGTTGGAATTGATTTTAACGATTTTAGATTTAACAAATATTTATCTGACAATACTATAAAAGCCAGAAAACACAGAGAAAAAATTTTAAAAAAAGATTAAAGAAGTGAATTCGATTATAATAAGTTATTTTTTGAAATGCTATCTAAGGGATGATTCTAAAGGGTTGGAATTGATTTTGATCGTTTTAGATTTAACAAACATTTATCTGAGAATACTTTAAAAGCCAAGAAACAAAGAGAAAAATTTTTCATAAATGATTGAAGAAAGCAAATCGATTAGATTTAGTTAATTTTCGAAATGCTATCTAGGGGATGATTCGAAAGGGTTGGAAATGATTTTGAACATTTTAGATTTAACTCATATTTATCCGAGAATACTTTAAAAACCAAGAAACACAGAGAAAAAATTTTTATAATAGATTGAAGAAGGGAAATCTATTAGATTTTATTATTTTTTGAAATGCTATCTAGGGGATGATTCTAAAGGGTTGGAATTGATTTTGATTGTTTTAGATTTAACAATCATTTATCTGACAATACTTTAAAAGCCAAGAAACAAAGAGAAAAAATTTTCATTATAGATTGAAGAAAGCAAATCGATTAGATTTAGTTAATTTTCGAAAAGCTATCTAGGGGATGATTCGAAAGTGTTGAAATTGGTTTTGAAAGTTTTAGATTTAACTGATCTTTATCCGAGAATACTTTAAAAGCCAAGAAACACAGAGAAAAAATTTTCAAAATAGGTTCAAGAAGGGAAATCGATTAGATTTAGTTATTTTTTGAAATGCTATCTAGGGGATGATTCAAAGGGTTGGAATTGATTTTGATCGTTTTAGATTTAACAAACATTTATCTGACAATACTTTAAAAGCCAAGAAACAAAGAGAAAAAATTTTCATTATAGATTGAAGAAAGCAAATCGATTAGATTTAGTTAATTTTCGAAAAGCTATCTAGGGGATGATTCGAAAGGGTTGAAATTGGTTTTGAACGTTTTAGATTTAACTGATCTTTATCCGAGAATACTTTAAAAGCCAAGAAACACAGAGAAAAAATTTTCAAAATAGATTCAAGAAGGGAAATCGATTAGATTTAGTTATTTTTTGAAATGCTATCTAGGGGATGATTCAAAGGGTTGGAATTGATTTTGATCGTTTTAGATTTAACAAACATTTATCTGAGAATACTTTAAAAGCCAAGAAACAAAGAGAAAAAATTTTCATTATAGATTGAAGAAAGCAAATCGATTAGATTTAGTTAATTTTCGAAAAGCTATCTAGGGGCTGATTCGAAAGGGTTGAAATTGGTTTTGAACGTTTTAGATTTAACTGATCTTTATCCAAAAATACTTTAAAAGCCAACAAAACACAGAGAAAAAATTTTCAAAATAGATTCAAGAAGGGAAATCGATTAGATTTAGTTATTTTTTGAAATGCTATCTAGGGGATGATTCAAAGGGTTGGAATTGATTTTGATCGTTTTAGATTTAACAAACATTTATCTGAGAATACTTTAAAAGCCAAGAAACAAAGAGAAAAATTTTTCATAAATGATTGAAGAAAGCAAATCGATTAGATTTAGTTAATTTTTGAAATGCTATCTAGGGGATGATTCGAAAGGGTTGGAATTGATTTTGAACATTTTAGATTTAACTCATATTTATCCGAGAATACTTTAAAAGCCAAGAAACACAGAGAAAAAATTTTCATAATAGATTGAAGAAGGGAAATCTATTAGATTTTATTATTTTTTGAAATGCTATCTAGGAGATGATTCTAAAGGGTTGGAATTGATTTTAATCGTTTTAGATTTAACAATCATTTATCTGACAATACTTTAAAAGCCAAGAAACAAAGAGAAAAAATTTTCATTATAGATTGAAGAAAGCAAATCGATTAGATTTAGTTAATTTTCGAAAAGCTATCTAGGGGATGATTCGAAAGGGTTGAAATTGGTTTTGAACGTTTTAGATTTAACTGATCTTTATCCGAGAATACTTTAAAAGCCAAGAAACACAGAGAAAAAATTTTCATAATAGATTGAAGAAGGGAAATCTATTAGATTTTATTATTTTTTGAAATGCTATCTAGGGGATGATTCAAAGGGTTGGAATTGATTTTGATCGTTTTAGATTTAACAAACATTTATCTGACAATACTTTAAAAGCCAAGAAACAAAGAGAAAAAATTTTCATAATTGATTGAAGAAAGCAAATCGATTAGATTTAGTTAATTTTCGAAAAGCTATCTAGAGGATGATTCGAAAGGGTTGGAATTGGTTTTTAACGTTTTAGATTTAACTGATCTTTATCCGAGAATACTTTAAAAGCCAAGAAACACAGAGAAAAAATTTTCAAAATAGATTCAAGAAGGGAATTGATTAGATTTAGTTATTTTTTGAAATGCTATCTAGGGGATGATTCAAAAGGGTTGGAATTGATTTTGATCGTTTTAGATTTAACAATCATTTATCTGACAATACTTTAAAAGCCAAGAAACAAAGAGAAAAATTTTTATAATAGATTGAAGAAAGCAAATCGATTAGATTTAGTTAATTTTCGAAAAGCTATCTAGGGGATGATTCGAAAGGGTTGGAATTGATTTTGAACATTTTAGATTTAACTCATATTCATCCGAGAATACTTTAAAAGCCAAGAAACACAAAGAAAAAATTTTCATAATAGATTGAAGAAGGGAAATCTATTAGATTTTATTATTTTTTGAAATGCTATCTAGGGGATGATTCTAAAGGGTTGGAATTGATTTTAACGATTTTAGATTTAACAAATATTTATCTGACAATACTATAAAAGCCAGAAAACACAGAGAAAAAATTTTAAAAAAAGATTAAAGAAGTGAATTCGATTATAATAAGTTATTTTTTGAAATGCTATCTAAGGGATGATTCTAAAGGGTTGGAATTGATTTTGATCGTTTTAGATTTAACAAACATTTATCTGACAATACTTTAAAAGCCAAGAAACAAAGAGAAAAAATTTTCATAATTGATTGAAGAAAGCAAATCGATTAGATTTAGTTAATTTTCGAAAAGCTATCTAGAGGATGATTCGAAAGGGTTGGAATTGGTTTTTAACGTTTTAGATTTAATTGATCTTTATCCGAGAATACTTTAAAAGCCAAGAAACACAGAGAAAAAATTTTCAAAATAGATTCAAGAAGGGAATTGATTAGATTTAGTTATTTTTTGAAATGCTATCTAGGGGATGATTCAAAAGGGTTGGAATTGATTTTGATCGTTTTAGATTTAACAATCATTTATCTGACAATACTTTAAAAGCCAAGAAACAAAGAGAAAAATTTTCATAATAGATTGAAGAAAGCAAATCGATTAGATTTAGTTAATTTTCGAAAAGCTATCTAGGGGATGATTCGAAAGGGTTGGAATTGATTTTGAACATTTTAGATTTAACTCATATTCATCCGAGAATACTTTAAAAGCCAAGAAACACAAAGAAAAAATTTTCATAATAGATTGAAGAAGGGAAATCTATTAGATTTTATTATTTTTTGAAATGCTATCTAGGGGATGATTCTAAAGGGTTGGAATTGATTTTAACGATTTTAGATTTAACAAATATTTATCTGACAATACTATAAAAGCCAGAAAACACAGAGAAAAAATTTTAAAAAAAGATTAAAGAAGTGAATTCGATTATAATAAGTTATTTTTTGAAATGCTATCTAAGGGATGATTCTAAAGGGTTGGAATTGATTTTGATCGTTTTAGATTTAACAAACATTTATCTGAGAATACTTTAAAAGCCAAGAAACAAAGAGAAAAATTTTTCATAAATGATTGAAGAAAGCAAATCGATTAGATTTAGTTAATTTTCGAAATGCTATCTAGGGGATGATTCGAAAGGGTTGGAATTGATTTTGAACATTTTAGATTTAACTCATATTTATCCGAGAATACTTTAAAAGCCAAGAAACACAGAGAAAAAATTTTCATAATAGATTGAAGAAGGGAAATCTATTAGATTTTATTATTTTTTGAAATGCTATCTAGGGGATGATTCTAAAGGGTTGGAATTGATTTTGATCGTTTTAGATTTAACAATCATTTATCTGACAATACTTTAAAAGCCAAGAAACAAAGAGAAAAAATTTTCATTATAGATTGAAGAAAGCAAATCGATTAGATTTAGTTAATTTTCGAAAAGCTATCTAGGGGATGATTCGAAAGTGTTGAAATTGGTTTTGAACGTTTTAGATTTAACTGATCTTTATCCGAGAATACTTTAAAAGCCAAGAAACACAGAGAAAAAATTTTCAAAATAGATTCAAGAAGGGAAATCGATTAGATTTAGTTATTTTTTGAAATGCTATCTAGGGGATGATTCAAAGGGTTGGAATTAATTTTGATCGTTTTAGATTTAACAAACATTTATCTGACAATACTTTAAAAGCCAAGAAACAAAGAGAAAAAATTTTCATTATAGATTGAAGAAAGCAAATCGATTAGATTTAGTTAATTTTCGAAAAGCTATCTAGGGGATGATTCGAAAGGGTTGAAATTGGTTTTGAACGTTTTAGATTTAACTGATCTTTATCCAAAAATACTTTAAAAGCCAACAAAACACAGAGAAAAAATTTTCAAAATAGATTCAAGAAGGGAAATCGATTAGATTTAGTTATTTTTTGAAATGCTATCTAGGGGATGATTCAAAGGGTTGGAATTGATTTTGATCGTTTTAGATTTAACAAACATTTATCTGAGAATACTTTAAAAGCCAAGAAACAAAGAGAAAAATTTTTCATAAATGATTGAAGAAAGCAAATCGATTAGATTTAGTTAATTTTTGAAATGCTATCTAGGGGATGATTCGAAAGGGTTGGAATTGATTTTGAACATTTTAGATTTAACTCATATTTATCCGAGAATACTTTAAAAGCCAAGAAACACAGAGAAAAAATTTTCATAATAGATTGAAGAAGGGAAATCTATTAGATTTTATTATTTTTTGAAATGCTATCTAGGAGATGATTCTAAAGGGTTGGAATTGATTTTAATCGTTTTAGATTTAACAATCATTTATCTGACAATACTTTAAAAGCCAAGAAACAAAGAGAAAAAATTTTCATTATAGATTGAAGAAAGCAAATCGATTAGATTTAGTTAATTTTCGAAAAGCTATCTAGGGGATGATTCGAAAGGGTTGAAATTGGTTTTGAACGTTTTAGATTTAACTGATCTTTATCCGAGAATACTTTAAAAGCCAAGAAACACAGAGAAAAAATTTTCATAATAGATTGAAGAAGGGAAATCTATTAGATTTTATTATTTTTTGAAATGCTATCTAGGGGATGATTCAAAGGGTTGGAATTGATTTTGATCGTTTTAGATTTAACAAACATTTATCTGACAATACTTTAAAAGCCAAGAAACAAAGAGAAAAAATTTTCATAATTGATTGAAGAAAGCAAATCGATTAGATTTAGTTAATTTTCGAAAAGCTATCTAGAGGATGATTCGAAAGGGTTGGAATTGGTTTTTAACGTTTTAGATTTAACTGATCTTTATCCGAGAATACTTTAAAAGCCAAGAAACACAGAGAAAAAATTTTCAAAATAGATTCAAGAAGGGAATTGATTAGATTTAGTTATTTTTTGAAATGCTATCTAGGGGATGATTCAAAAGGGTTGGAATTGATTTTGATCGTTTTAGATTTAACAATCATTTATCTGACAATACTTTAAAAGCCAAGAAACAAAGAGAAAAATTTTTATAATAGATTGAAGAAAGCAAATCGATTAGATTTAGTTAATTTTCGAAAAGCTATCTAGGGGATGATTCGAAAGGGTTGGAATTGATTTTGAACATTTTAGATTTAACTCATATTCATCCGAGAATACTTTAAAAGCCAAGAAACACAAAGAAAAAATTTTCATAATAGATTGAAGAAGGGAAATCTATTAGATTTTATTATTTTTTGAAATGCTATCTAGGGGATGATTCTAAAGGGTTGGAATTGATTTTAACGATTTTAGATTTAACAAATATTTATCTGACAATACTATAAAAGCCAGAAAACACAGAGAAAAAATTTTAAAAAAAGATTAAAGAAGTGAATTCGATTATAATAAGTTATTTTTTGAAATGCTATCTAAGGGATGATTCTAAAGGGTTGGAATTGATTTTGATCGTTTTAGATTTAACAAACATTTATCTGACAATACTTTAAAAGCCAAGAAACAAAGAGAAAAAATTTTCATAATTGATTGAAGAAAGCAAATCGATTAGATTTAGTTAATTTTCGAAAAGCTATCTAGAGGATGATTCGAAAGGGTTGGAATTGATTTTAACGATTTTAGATTTAACAAATATTTATCTGACAATACTATAAAAGCCAGAAAACACAGAGAAAAAATTTTAAAAAAAGATTAAAGAAGTGAATTCGATTATAATAAGTTATTTTTTGAAATGCTATCTAGGGGATGATTCAAAAGGGTTGGAATTGATTTTGATCGTTTTAGATTTAACAATCATTTATCTGACAATACTTTAAAAGCCAAGAAACAAAGAGAAAAATTTTTATAATAGATTGAAGAAAGCAAATCGATTAGATTTAGTTAATTTTCGAAAAGCTATCTAGGGGATGATTCGAAAGGGTTGGAATTGATTTTGAACATTTTAGATTTAACTCATATTCATCCGAGAATACTTTAAAAGCCAAGAAACACAAAGAAAAAATTTTCATAATAGATTGAAGAAGGGAAATCTATTAGATTTTATTATTTTTTGAAATGCTATCTAGGGGATGATTCTAAAGGGTTGGAATTGATTTTAACGATTTTAGATTTAACAAATATTTATCTGACAATACTATAAAAGCCAGAAAACACAGAGAAAAAATTTTAAAAAAAGATTAAAGAAGTGAATTCGATTATAATAAGTTATTTTTTGAAATGCTATCTAAGGGATGATTCTAAAGGGTTGGAATTGATTTTGATCGTTTTAGATTTAACAAACATTTATCTGACAATACTTTAAAAGCCAAGAAACAAAGAGAAAAAATTTTCATAATTGATTGAAGAAAGCAAATCGATTAGATTTAGTTAATTTTCGAAAAGCTATCTAGAGGATGATTCGAAAGGGTTGGAATTGGTTTTTAACGTTTTAGATTTAATTGATCTTTATCCGAGAATACTTTAAAAGCCAAGAAACACAGAGAAAAAATTTTCAAAATAGATTCAAGAAGGGAATTGATTAGATTTAGTTATTTTTTGAAATGCTATCTAGGGGATGATTCAAAAGGGTTGGAATTGATTTTGATCGTTTTAGATTTAACAATCATTTATCTGACAATACTTTAAAAGCCAAGAAACAAAGAGAAAAATTTTCATAATAGATTGAAGAAAGCAAATCGATTAGATTTAGTTAATTTTCGAAAAGCTATCTAGGGGATGATTCGAAAGGGTTGGAATTGATTTTGAACATTTTAGATTTAACTCATATTCATCCGAGAATACTTTAAAAGCCAAGAAACACAAAGAAAAAATTTTCATAATAGATTGAAGAAGGGAAATCTATTAGATTTTATTATTTTTTGAAATGCTATCTAGGGGATGATTCTAAAGGGTTGGAATTGATTTTAACGATTTTAGATTTAACAAATATTTATCTGACAATACTATAAAAGCCAGAAAACACAGAGAAAAAATTTTAAAAAAAGATTAAAGAAGTGAATTCGATTATAATAAGTTATTTTTTGAAATGCTATCTAAGGGATGATTCTAAAGGGTTGGAATTGATTTTGATCGTTTTAGATTTAACAAACATTTATCTGAGAATACTTTAAAAGCCAAGAAACAAAGAGAAAAATTTTTCATAAATGATTGAAGAAAGCAAATCGATTAGATTTAGTTAATTTTCGAAATGCTATCTAGGGGATGATTCGAAAGGGTTGGAATTGATTTTGAACATTTTAGATTTAACTCATATTTATCCGAGAATACTTTAAAAGCCAAGAAACACAGAGAAAAAATTTTCATAATAGATTGAAGAAGGGAAATCTATTAGATTTTATTATTTTTTGAAATGCTATCTAGGGGATGATTCTAAAGGGTTGGAATTGATTTTGATCGTTTTAGATTTAACAATCATTTATCTAACAATACTTTAAAAGCCAAGAAACAAAGAGAAAAAATTTTCATTATAGATTGAAGAAAGCAAATCGATTAGATTTAGTTAATTTTCGAAAAGCTATCTAGGGGATGATTCGAAAGTGTTGAAATTGGTTTTGAACGTTTTAGATTTAACTGATCTTTATCCGAGAATACTTTAAAAGCCAAGAAACACAGAGAAAAAATTTTCAAAATAGATTCAAGAAGGGAAATCGATTAGATTTAGTTATTTTTTGAAATGCTATCTAGGGGATGATTCAAAGGGTTGGAATTAATTTTGATCGTTTTAGATTTAACAAACATTTATCTGACAATACTTTAAAAGCCAAGAAACAAAGAGAAAAAATTTTCATTATAGATTGAAGAAAGCAAATCGATTAGATTTAGTTAATTTTCGAAAAGCTATCTAGGGGATGATTCGAAAGGGTTGAAATTGGTTTTGAACGTTTTAGATTTAACTGATCTTTATCCAAAAATACTTTAAAAGCCAACAAAACACAGAGAAAAAATTTTCAAAATAGATTCAAGAAGGGAAATCGATTAGATTTAGTTATTTTTTGAAATGCTATCTAGGGGATGATTCAAAGGGTTGGAATTGATTTTGATCGTTTTAGATTTAACAAACATTTATCTGAGAATACTTTAAAAGCCAAGAAACAAAGAGAAAAATTTTTCATAAATGATTGAAGAAAGCAAATCGATTAGATTTAGTTAATTTTTGAAATGCTATCTAGGGGATGATTCGAAAGGGTTGGAATTGATTTTGAACATTTTAGATTTAACTCATATTTATCCGAGAATACTTTAAAAGCCAAGAAACACAGAGAAAAAATTTTCATAATAGATTGAAGAAGGGAAATCTATTAGATTTTATTATTTTTTGAAATGCTATCTAGGAGATGATTCTAAAGGGTTGGAATTGATTTTAATCGTTTTAGATTTAACAATCATTTATCTGACAATACTTTAAAAGCCAAGAAACAAAGAGAAAAAATTTTCATTATAGATTGAAGAAAGCAAATCGATTAGATTTAGTTAATTTTCGAAAAGCTATCTAGGGGATGATTCGAAAGGGTTGAAATTGGTTTTGAACGTTTTAGATTTAACTGATCTTTATCCGAGAATACTTTAAAAGCCAAGAAACACAGAGAAAAAATTTTCATAATAGATTGAAGAAGGGAAATCTATTAGATTTTATTATTTTTTGAAATGCTATCTAGGGGATGATTCAAAGGGTTGGAATTGATTTTGATCGTTTTAGATTTAACAAACATTTATCTGACAATACTTTAAAAGCCAAGAAACAAAGAGAAAAAATTTTCATAATTGATTGAAGAAAGCAAATCGATTAGATTTAGTTAATTTTCGAAAAGCTATCTAGAGGATGATTCGAAAGGGTTGGAATTGGTTTTTAACGTTTTAGATTTAACTGATCTTTATCCGAGAATACTTTAAAAGCCAAGAAACACAGAGAAAAAATTTTCAAAATAGATTCAAGAAGGGAATTGATTAGATTTAGTTATTTTTTGAAATGCTATCTAGGGGATGATTCAAAAGGGTTGGAATTGATTTTGATCGTTTTAGATTTAACAATCATTTATCTGACAATACTTTAAAAGCCAAGAAACAAAGAGAAAAATTTTTATAATAGATTGAAGAAAGCAAATCGATTAGATTTAGTTAATTTTCGAAAAGCTATCTAGGGGATGATTCGAAAGGGTTGGAATTGATTTTGAACATTTTAGATTTAACTCATATTCATCCGAGAATACTTTAAAAGCCAAGAAACACAAAGAAAAAATTTTCATAATAGATTGAAGAAGGGAAATCTATTAGATTTTATTATTTTTTGAAATGCTATCTAGGGGATGATTCTAAAGGGTTGGAATTGATTTTAACGATTTTAGATTTAACAAATATTTATCTGACAATACTATAAAAGCCAGAAAACACAGAGAAAAAATTTTAAAAAAAGATTAAAGAAGTGAATTCGATTATAATAAGTTATTTTTTGAAATGCTATCTAAGGGATGATTCTAAAGGGTTGGAATTGATTTTGATCGTTTTAGATTTAACAAACATTTATCTGACAATACTTTAAAAGCCAAGAAACAAAGAGAAAAAATTTTCATAATTGATTGAAGAAAGCAAATCGATTAGATTTAGTTAATTTTCGAAAAGCTATCTAGAGGATGATTCGAAAGGGTTGGAATTGGTTTTTAACGTTTTAGATTTAATTGATCTTTATCCGAGAATACTTTAAAAGCCAAGAAACACAGAGAAAAAATTTTCAAAATAGATTCAAGAAGGGAATTGATTAGATTTAGTTATTTTTTGAAATGCTATCTAGGGGATGATTCAAAAGGGTTGGAATTGATTTTGATCGTTTTAGATTTAACAATCATTTATCTGACAATACTTTAAAAGCCAAGAAACAAAGAGAAAAATTTTCATAATAGATTGAAGAAAGCAAATCGATTAGATTTAGTTAATTTTCGAAAAGCTATCTAGGGGATGATTCGAAAGGGTTGGAATTGATTTTGAACATTTTAGATTTAACTCATATTCATCCGAGAATACTTTAAAAGCCAAGAAACACAAAGAAAAAATTTTCATAATAGATTGAAGAAGGGAAATCTATTAGATTTTATTATTTTTTGAAATGCTATCTAGGGGATGATTCTAAAGGGTTGGAATTGATTTTAACGATTTTAGATTTAACAAATATTTATCTGACAATACTATAAAAGCCAGAAAACACAGAGAAAAAATTTTAAAAAAAGATTAAAGAAGTGAATTCGATTATAATAAGTTATTTTTTGAAATGCTATCTAAGGGATGATTCTAAAGGGTTGGAATTGATTTTGATCGTTTTAGATTTAACAAACATTTATCTGAGAATACTTTAAAAGCCAAGAAACAAAGAGAAAAATTTTTCATAAATGATTGAAGAAAGCAAATCGATTAGATTTAGTTAATTTTCGAAATGCTATCTAGGGGATGATTCGAAAGGGTTGGAATTGATTTTGAACATTTTAGATTTAACTCATATTTATCCGAGAATACTTTAAAAGCCAAGAAACACAGAGAAAAAATTTTCATAATAGATTGAAGAAGGGAAATCTATTAGATTTTATTATTTTTTGAAATGCTATCTAGGGGATGATTCTAAAGGGTTGGAATTGATTTTGATCGTTTTAGATTTAACAATCATTTATCTGACAATACTTTAAAAGCCAAGAAACAAAGAGAAAAAATTTTCATTATAGATTGAAGAAAGCAAATCGATTAGATTTAGTTAATTTTCGAAAAGCTATCTAGGGGATGATTCGAAAGTGTTGAAATTGGTTTTGAACGTTTTAGATTTAACTGATCTTTATCCGAGAATACTTTAAAAGCCAAGAAACACAGAGAAAAAATTTTCAAAATAGATTCAAGAAGGGAAATCGATTAGATTTAGTTATTTTTTGAAATGCTATCTAGGGGATGATTCAAAGGGTTGGAATTAATTTTGATCGTTTTAGATTTAACAAACATTTATCTGACAATACTTTAAAAGCCAAGAAACAAAGAGAAAAAATTTTCATTATAGATTGAAGAAAGCAAATCGATTAGATTTAGTTAATTTTCGAAAAGCTATCTAGGGGATGATTCGAAAGGGTTGAAATTGGTTTTGAACGTTTTAGATTTAACTGATCTTTATCCGAGAATACTTTAAAAGCCAAGAAACACAGAGAAAAAATTTTCAAAATAGATTCAAGAAGGGAAATCGATTAGATTTAGTTATTTTTTGAAATGCTATCTAGGGGATGATTTAAAGGGTTGGAATTGATTTTGATCGTTTTAGATTTAACAAACATTTATCTGAGAATACTTTAAAAGCCAAGAAACAAAGAGAAAAATTTTTCATAAATGATTGAAGAAAGCAAATCGATTAGATTTAGTTAATTTTTGAAATGCTATCTAGGGGATGATTCGAAAGGGTTGGAATTGATTTTGAACATTTTAGATTTAACTCATATTTATCCGAGAATACTTTAAAAGCCAAGAAACACAGAGAAAAAATTTTCATAATAGATTGAAGAAGGGAAATCTATTAGATTTTATTATTTTTTGAAATGCTATCTAGGGGATGATTCTAAAGGGTTGGAATTGATTTTGATCGTTTTAGATTTAACAATCATTTATCTGACAATACTTTAAAAGCCAAGAAACAAAGAGAAAAAATTTTCATTATAGATTGAAGAAAGCAAATCGATTAGATTTAGTTAATTTTCGAAAAGCTATCTAGGGGATGATTCGAAAGGGTTGAAATTGGTTTTGAACGTTTTAGATTTAACTGATCTTTATCCGAGAATACTTTAAAAGCCAAGAAACACAGAGAAAAAATTTTCAAAATAGATTCAAGAAGGGAAATCGATTAGATTTAGTTATTTTTTGAAATGCTATGTAGGGGATGATTCAAAAGGGTTGGAATTGATTTTGATCGTTTTAGATTTAACAATCATTTATCTGACAATACTTTAAAAGCCAAGAAACAAAGAGAAAAATTTTCATAATAGATTGAAGAAAGCAAATCGATTAGATTTAGTTAATTTTCGAAAAGCTATCTAGGGGATGATTCGAAAGGGTTGAAATTGGTTTTGAACGTTTTAGATTTAACTGATCTTTATCCGAGAATACTTTAAAAGCCAAGAAACACAGAGAAAAAATTTTCAAAATAGATTCAAGAAGGGAAATCGATTAGATTTAGTTATTTTTTGAAATGCTATCTAGGGGATGATTCAAAGGGTTGGAATTGATTTTGATCGTTTTAGATTTAACAAACATTTATCTGAGAATACTTTAAAAGCCAAGAAACAAAGAGAAAAAATTTTCATTATAGATTGAAGAAAGCAAATCGATTAGATTTAGTTAATTTTCGAAAAGCTATCTAGGGGATGATTCGAAAGGGTTGAAATTGGTTTTGAACGTTTTAGATTTAACTGATCTTTATCCGAGAATACTTTAAAAGCCAAGAAACACAGAGAAAAAATTTTCAAAATAGATTCAAGAAGTGAAATCGATTAGATTTAGTTATTTTTTGAAATGCTATCTAGGGGATGATTCAAAGGGTTGGAATTGATTTTGATCGTTTTAGATTTAACAAACATTTATCTGAGAATACTTTAAAAGCCAAGAAACAAAGAGAAAAATTTTTCATAAATGATTGAAGAAAGCAAATCGATTAGATTTAGTTAATTTTTGAAATGCTATCTAGGGGATGATTCGAAAGGGTTGGAATTGATTTTGAACATTTTAGATTTAACTCATATTTATCCGAGAATACTTTAAAAGCCAAGAAACACAGAGAAAAAATTTTCATAATAGATTGAAGAAGGGAAATCTATTAGATTTTATTATTTTTTGAAATGCTATCTAGGGGATGATTCTAAAGGGTTGGAATTGATTTTGATCGTTTAAGATTTAACAATCATTTATCTGACAATACTTTAAAAGCCAAGAAACAAAGAGAAAAAATTTTCATTATAGATTGAAGAAAGCAAATCGATTAGATTTAGTTAATTTTCGAAAAGCTATCTAGGGGATGATTCGAAAGGGTTGAAATTGGTTTTGAACGTTTTAGATTTAACTGATCTTTATCCGAGAATACTTTAAAAGCCAAGAAACACAGAGAAAAAATTTTCAAAATAGATTCAAGAAGGGAAATCGATTAGATTTAGTTATTTTTTGAAATGCTATCTAGGGGATGATTCAAAAGGGTTGGAATTGATTTTGATCGTTTTAGATTTAACAATCATTTATCTGACAATACTTTAAAAGCCAAGAAACAAAGAGAAAAATTTTCATAATAGATTGAAGAAAGCAAATCGATTAGATTTAGTTAATTTTCGAAAAGCTATCTAGGGGATGATTCGAAAGGGTTGGAATTGATTTTGAACATTTTAGATTTAACTCATATTCATCCGAGAATACTTTAAAAGCCAAGAAACACAAAGAAAAAATTTTCATAATAGATTGAAGAAGGGAAATCGATTAGATTTAGTTATTTTTTTAAATGCTATCTAGGGGATGATTCTAAAGAGTTGGAATTGATTTTGATCGTTTCAGATTTAACAATCATTTATCTAACAATACTTTAAAAGCCAAGAAACAAAGAGAAAAATTTTCATAATAGATTGAAGAAAGCAAATCGATTAGATTTAGTTAATTTTCGAAAAGCTATCTAGGGGATGATTCGAAAGGGTTAGAATTGGTTTTGAACGTTTTAGATTTAACTGATCTTTATCCGAGAATACTTTTAAAGCCAAGAAACACAGAGAAAAAATTTTCAAAATAGATTTAAGAAGGGAAATAGATTAGATTTAGTTATTTTTTGAAATGCTATCTAGGGGATGATTCAAAGGGTTAGAATTGATTTTGATCGTTTTAGATTTAACAAACATTCATCTGAGAATACTTTAAAAGCCAAGAAACAAAGAGAAAAATTTTTCATAAATGATTGAAGAAAGCAAATCGATTAGATTTAGTTATTTTTTAAAATGCTATCTAGGGGATGATTCAAAGGGTTGGAATTGATTTGGTTGTTTTAGATTTAACAAACATTCATCTGACAATACTTTAAAAGCCAAGAAACAAAGAGAAAAATTTTTCATAAATGATTGAAGAAAGCAAATCGATTTGATTTAGTTAATTTTCGAAATGCTATCTAGGGGATGATTCGAAACGGTTGGAATTGATTTTGAACGTTTTAGATTTAACTAATATTCATCCGAGAATACATTAAAAGTCTAGAAACACAGAGAATAAATTTTCAAAAAAATTGAAGAAAGCAAATCGATTAGATTTAGTTAATTTTCGAAAAGCTATCTAGGGGATGATTCGAAAGGGTTGAAATTGGTTTTGAACGTTTTAGATTTAACTGATCTTTATCCGAGAATACTTTAAAAGCCAAGAAACACAGAGAAAAAATTTTCAAAATAGATTCAAGAAGGGAAATCGATTAGATTTAGTTATTTTTTGAAATGCTATCTAGGGGATGATTCAAAGGGTTGGAATTGATTTTGATCGTTTTAGATTTAACAAACATTCATCTGAGAATACTTTAAAAGCCAAGAAACAAAGAGAAAAATTTTTCATAAATGATTGAAGAAAGCAAATCGATTCGATTTAGTTAATTTTCGAAAAGCTATCTAGGGGATGATTCGAAAGGGTTGGAATTGATTTTAAACGTGTTAGATTTAACTGATATTCATCCGAGAATACTTTGAATGCCAAGAAACACAGAAAAAAATTTTCATAATAGATTGAAAAAGCAAATCAATTAGATTTAGTAATTTTTCGAAAAGCTATCTAGGGGATGATTCGAAAGGTTTGGAATTGATTCTAAAGATTTTAGATTTAACAAATATTTATCCGACAATACTTTAAAAGCCCAAAAACACAGAGAAAAAAGTTTAAAAATAGATTGAAAAAGGGAAATGGATTAGATTTAGTTATTTTTTGAAATGCTATATAGAGGATAAGTCAAAAAGGTTGGAATTGATTTTGAACGTTTTAGATTTAACTCATATTCATCCGAGAATACTTTAAAAGTCTAGAAACACAGAGAATAAATTTTCAAAAAAATTAAAGAAAGCAAATCGATTAGATTTATTTTTTATTCGAAAAGCTATCTAGGGGATGATTCGAAAGGGTTGGAATTGATTTTAACGATTTTAGATTTAACAAATATTTATCTAACAATACTATAAAAGCCAGAAAACACAGAGAAAAAATTTTAAAAAAAGATTAAAGAAGTGAATTCGATTATAATAAGTTATTTTTTGAAATGCTATCTAAGGGATGATTCTAAAGGGTTGGAATTGATTTTGATCGTTTTAGATTTAACAAACATTTATCTGAGAATACTTTAAAAGCCAAGAAACAAAGAGAAAAATTTTTCATAAATGATTGAAGAAAGCAAATCGATTAGATTTAGTTAATTTTCGAAATGCTATCTAGGGGATGATTCGAAAGGGTTGGAATTGATTTTGAACATTTTAGATTTAACTCATATTTATCCGAGAATACTTTAAAAGCCAAGAAACACAGAGAAAAAATTTTCATAATAGATTGAAGAAGGGAAATCTATTAGATTTTATTATTTTTTGAAATGCTATCTAGGGGATGATTCTAAAGGGTTGGAATTGATTTTGATCGTTTTAGATTTAACGATCATTTATCTGACAATACTTTAAAAGCCAAGAAACAAAGAGAAAAATTTTTCATAATAGATTGAAGAAAGCAAATCGATTAGATTTAGTTAATTTTTGAAAAGCTATCTAGGGGATGATTCGAAAGGGTTGGAATTGATTTTAAACATTTTAGATTTAACTCATATTCATCCGAGAATACTTTAAAAGCCAAGAAACACAGAGAAAAAATTTTCAAAATAGATTCAAGAAGGGAAATCGATTAGATTTAGTTATTTTTTGAAATGCTATCTAGGGGATGATTCAAAGGGTTGGAATTGATTTTGATCGTTTTAGATTTAACAAACATTCATCTGAGAATACTTTAAAAGCCAAGAAACAAAGAGAAAAATTTTTCATAAATGATTAAAGAAAGCAAATCGATTTGATTTAGTTAATTTTCGAAAAGCTATCTAGGGGATGATTCGAAAGGTTTGGAATTGATTCTAAAGATTTTAGATTTAACAAATATTTATCCGAGAATACTTTGAATGCCAAGAAACACAGAAAAAAAATTTTCATAATAGATTGAAAAAGCAAATCAATTAGATTTAGTAATTTTTCGAAAAGCTATCTAGGGGATGATTCGAAAGGTTTGAAATTGATTCTAAAGATTTTAGATTTAACAAATATTTATCCGACAATACTTTAAAAGCCGAAAAACACAGAGAAAAAAGTTTAAAAATAGATTGAAAAAGGGAAATGGATTAGATTTAGTTATTTTTTGAAATGCTATATAGAGGATAAGTCAAAAAGGTTGGAATTGATTTTGAATGTTTTAGATTTAACTCATATTCATCCGAGAATACTTTAAAAGTCTAGAAACACAGAGAATAAATTTTCAAAAAAATTGAAGAAAGCAAATCGATTAGATTTATTTTTTTTTCGAAAAGCTATCTAGGGGATGATTCGAAAGGGTTGGAATTGATTTTGATCGTTTTAGATTTAACAAACATTTATCTGAGAATACTTTAAAAGCCAAGAAACAAAGAGAAAAATTTTTTATAAATGATTGAAGAAAGCAAATCGATTAGATTTAGTTAATTTTCGAAATGCTATCTAGGGGATGATTCGAAAGGGTTGGAATTGATTTTGAACATTTTAGATTTAACTCATATTTATCCGAGAATACTTTAAAAGCCAAGAAACACAGAGAAAAAATTTTCATAATAGATTGAAGAAGGGAAATCTATTAGATTTTATTATTTTTTGAAATGCTATCTAGGGGATGATTCTAAAGGGTTGGAATTGATTTTAACGATTTTAGATTTAACAAATATTTATCTGACAATACTATAAAAGCCAGAAAACACAGAGAAAAAATTTTAAAAAAAGATTAAAGAAGTGAATTCGATTATAATAAGTTATTTTTTGAAATGCTATCTAAGGGATGATTCTAAAGGGTTGGAATTGATTTTGATCGTTTTAGATTTAACAAACATTTATCTGAGAATACTTTAAAAGCCAAGAAACAAAGAGAAAAATTTTTCATAAATGATTGAAGAAAGCAAATCGATTAGATTTAGTTAATTTTCGAAATGCTATCTAGGGGATGATTCGAAAGGGTTGGAATTGATTTTGAACATTTTAGATTTAACTCATATTTATCCGAGAATACTTTAAAAGCCAAGAAACACAGAGAAAAAATTTTCATAATAGATTGAAGAAGGGAAATCTATTTGATTTTATTATTTTTTGAAATGCTATCTAGGGGATGATTCTAAAGGGTTGGCATTGATTTTGATCGTTTTAGATTTAACAATCATTTATCTGACAATACTTTAAAAGCCAAGAAACAAAGAGAAAAAATTTTCATTATAGATTGAAGAAAGCAAATCGATTAGATTTAGTTAATTTTCGAAAAGCTATCTGGGGGTTGATTCGAAAGTGTTGAAATTGGTTTTGAACGTTTTAGATTTAACTGATCTTTATCCGAGAATACTTTAAAAGCCAAGAAACACAGAGAAAAAATTTTCAAAATAGATTCAAGAAGGGAAATCGATTAGATTTAGTTATTTTTTGAAATGCTATCTAGGGGATGATTCAAAGGGTTGGAATTGATTTTGATCGTTTTAGATTTAACAAACATTTATCTGACAATACTTTAAAAGCCAAGAAACAAAGAGAAAAAATTTTCATAATTGATTGAAGAAAGCAAATCGATTAGATTTAGTTAATTTTCGAAAAGCTATCTAGAGGATGATTCGAAAGGTTTGGAATTGGTTTTTAACGTTTTAGATTTAACTGATCTTTATCCCAGAATACTTTAAAAGCCAAGAAACACAGAGAAAAAATTTTCAAAACAGATTCAAGAAGGGAAATCGATTAGATTTAGTTATTTTTTGAAATGCTATCTAGGGGATGATTCAAAAGGGTTGGAATTGATTTTGATCGTTTTAGATTTAAATATCATTTATCTGACAATACTTTAAAAGCCAAGAAACAAAAAGAAAAATTTTTCATAAATGATTGAAGAAAGCAAATCGATTAGATTTAGTTAATTTTTGAAATGCTATCTAGGGGATGATTCGAAAGGGTTGGAATTGATTTTGAACATTTTAGATTTAACTCATATTTATCCGAGAATACTTTAAAAGCCAAGAAACACAGAGAAAAAATTTTCATAATAGATTGAAGAAGGGAAATCTATTAGATTTTATTATTTTTTGAAATGCTATCTAGGGGATGATTCTAAAGGGTTGGAATTGATTTTGATCGTTTTAGATTTAACAATCATTTATCTGACAATACTTTAAAAGCCAAGAAACAAAGAGAAAAAATTTTCATTATAGATTGAAGAAAGCAAATCGATTAGATTTAGTTAATTTTCGAAAAGCTATCTAGGGGATGATTCGAAAGGGTTGAAATTGGTTTTGAACGTTTTAGATTTAACTGATCTTTATCCGAGAATACTTTAAAAGCCAAGAAACACAGAGAAAAAATTTTCAAAATAGATTCAAGAAGGGAAATCGATTAGATTTAGTTATTTTTTGAAATGCTATCTAGGGGATGATTCAAAGGGTTGGAATTGATTTTGATCGTTTTAGATTTAACAAACATTTATCTGACAATACTTTAAAAGCCAAGAAACAAAGAGAAAAAATTTTCATAATTGATTAAAGAAAGCAAATCGATTAGATTTAGTTAATTTTCGAAAAGCTATCTAGAGGATGATTCGAAAGGTTTGGAATTGGTTTTTAACGTTTTAGATTTAACTGATCTTTATCCGAGAATACTTTAAAAGCCAAGAAACACAGAGAAAAAATTTTCAAAACAGATTCAAGAAGGGAAATCGATTAGATTTAGTTATTTTTTGAAATGCTATCTAGGGGATGATTCAAAAGGGTTGGAATTGATTTTGATCGTTTTAGATTTAAATATCATTTATCTGACAATACTTTAAAAGCCAAGAAACAAAAAGAAAAATTTTTCATAAATGATTGAAGAAAGCAAATCGATTAGATTTAGTTAATTTTTGAAATGCTATCTAGGGGATGATTCGAAAGGGTTGGAATTGATTTTGAACATTTTAGATTTAACTCATATTTATCCGAGAATACTTTAAAAGCCAAGAAACACAGAGAAAAAATTTTCATAATAGATTGAAGAAGGGAAATCTATTAGATTTTATTATTTTTTGAAATGCTATCTAGGGGATGATTCTAAAGGGTTGGAATTGATTTTGATCGTTTTAGATTTAACAATCATTTATCTGACAATACTTTAAAAGCCAAGAAACAAAGAGAAAAAATTTTCATTATAGATTGAAGAAAGCAAATCGATTAGATTTAGTTAATTTTCGAAAAGCTATCTAGGGGATGATTCGAAAGGGTTGAAATTGGTTTTGAACGTTTTAGATTTAACTGATCTTTATCCGAGAATACTTTAAAAGCCAAGAAACACAGAGAAAAAATTTTCAAAATAGATTCAAGAAGGGAAATCGATTAGATTTAGTTATTTTTTGAAATGCTATCTAGGGGATGATTCAAAGGGTTGGAATTGATTTTGATCGTTTTAGATTTAACAAGCATTTATCTGACAATACTTTAAAAGCCAAGAAACAAAGAGAAAAAATTTTCATAATTGATTGAAGAAAGCAAATCGATTAGATTTAGTTAATTTTCGAAAAGCTATCTAGAGGATGATTCGAAAGGGTTGGAATTGGTTTTTAACGTTTTAGATTTAACTGATCTTTATCCGAGAATACTTTAAAAGCCAAGAAACACAGAGAGAAAATTTTCAAAATAGATTCAAGAAGGGAAATCGATTAGATTTAGTTATTTTTTGAAATGCTATCTAGGGGATGATTCAAAAGGGTTGGAATTGATTTTGATCGTTTTAGATTTAACAATCATTTATCTGACAATACTTTAAAAGCCAAGAAACAAAGAGAAAAATTTTCATAATAGATTGAAGGAAGCAAATCGATTAGATTTAGTTAATTTTCGAAAAGCTATCTAGGGGATGATTCGAAAGGGTTAGAATTGGTTTTGAACGTTTTAGATTTAACTGATCTTTATCCGAGAATACTTTCAAAGCCAAGAAAAACAGAGAAAAAATTTTCAAAATAGATTCAAGAAGGGAAATAGATTAGATTTAGTTATTTTTTGAAATGCTATCTAGGGGATGATTCAAAGGGTTGGAATTGATTTTGATCGTTTTAGATTTAACAAACATTCATCTGAGAATACTTTAAAAGCCAAGAAACAAAGAGAAAAATTTTTCATAAATGATTGAAGAAAGCAAATCGATTAGATTTAGTTATTTTTTGAAATGCTATCTAGGGGATGATTCAAAGGGTTGGAATTGATTTGGTTGTTTTAGATTTAACAAACATTCATCTGACAATACTTTAAAAGCCAAGAAACAAAGAGAAAAATTTTTCATAAATGATTGAAGAAAGCAAATCGATTAGATTTAGTTAATTTTCGAAATGCTATCTAGGGGATGATTCGAAACGGTTGGAATTGATTTTAAACGTTTTAGATTTAACTCATATTCATCCGAGAATACATTAAAAGTTTAGAAACACAGAGAATAAATTTTCAAAAAAATTGAAGAAAGCAAATCGATTAGATCTAGTTAATTTTCGAAAAGCTATCTAGGGGATGATTCGAAAGGGTTGAAATTGGTTTTGAACGTTTTAGATTTAACTGATCTTTATCCGAGAATACTTTAAAAGCCAAGAAACACAGAGAAAAAATTTTCAAAATAGATTCAAGAAGGGAAATCGATTAGATTTAGTTATTTTTTGAAATGCTATCTAGGGGATGATTCAAAGGGTTGGAATTGATTTTGATCGTTTTAGATTTAACAAACATTCATCTGAGAATACTTTAAAAGCCAAGAAACAAAGAGAAAAATTTTTTATAAATGATTGAAGAAAGCAAATCGATTCGATTAAGTTAATTTTCAAAAAGCTATCTAGGCGATGATTCGAAAGGGTTGGAATTAATTTTAAACGTGTTAGATTTAACTGATATTCATCCGAGAATACTTTGAATGCCAAGAAACACAGAAAAAAATTTTCATAATAGATTGAAAAAGCAAATCAATTAGATTTAGTAATTTTTCGAAAAGCTATCTAGGGGATGATTCGAAAGGTTTGGAATTGATTCTAAAGATTTTAGATTTAACAAATATTTATCCGACAATACTTTAAAAGCCGAAAAACACAGAGAAAATAGTTTAAAAATAGATTCAAAAAGGGAAATGGATTAGATTTAGTTATTTTTTGAAATGCTATATAGAGGATAAGTCAAAAAGGTTGGAATTGATTTTGAACGTTCTAGATTTAACTCATATTCATCCGAGAATACTTTTAAAGTCTAGAAACACAGAGAATAAATTTTCAAAAAAATTGAAGAAAGCAAATCGATTAGATTTATTTTTTTTCGAAAAGCTATCTAGGGGATGATTCGAAAGGGTTGGAATTGATTTTAACGATTTTAGATTTAACAAATATTTATCTGACAATACTATAAAAGCCAGAAAACACAGAGAAAAAATTTTAAAAAAAGATTAAAGAAGTGAATTCGATTATAATAAGTTATTTTTTGAAATGCTATCTAAGGGATGATTCTAAAGGGTTGGAATTGATTTTGATCGTTTTAGATTTAACAAACATTCATCTGAGAATACTTTAAAAGCCAAGAAACAAAGAGAAAAATTTTTTATAAATGATTGAAGAAAGCAAATCGATTCGATTTAGTTAATTTTCGAAAAGCTATCTAGGCGATGATTCGAAAGGGTTGGAATTGATTTTAAACGTGTTAGATTTAACTGATATTTATCCGAGAATACTTTGAATGCCAAGAAACACAGAAAAAAATTTTCATAATAGATTGAAAAAGCAAATCAATTAGATTTAGTAATTTTTCGAAAAGCTATCTAGGGGATGATTCGAAAGGTTTGGAATTGATTCTAAAGATTTTAGATTTAACAAATATTTATCCGACAATACTTTAAAAGCCGAAAAACACAGAGAAAATAGTTTAAAAATAGATTCAAAAAGGGAAATGGATTAGATTTAGTTATTTTTTGAAATGCTATATAGAGGATAAGTCAAAAAGGTTGGAATTGATTTTGAACGTTTTAGATTTAACTCATATTCATCCGAGAATACTTTAAAAGTCTAGAAACACAGAGAATAAATTTTCAAAAAAATTGAAGAAAGCAAATCGATTAGATTTATTTTTTTTCGAAAAGCTATCTAGGGGATGATTCGAAAGGGTTGAAATTGGTTTTGAACGTTTTAGATTTAACTGATCTTTATCCGAGAATACTTTAAAAGCCAAGAAACACAGAGAAAAAATTTTCAAAATAGATTCAAGAAGGGAAATCGATTAGATTTAGTTATTTTTTGAAATGCTATCTAGGGGATGATTCAAAGGGTTGGAATTGATTTTGATCGTTTTAGATTTAACAAACATTTATCTGACAATACTTTAAAAGCCAAGAAACAAAGAGAAAAAATTTTCATAATTGATTGAAGAAAGCAAATCGATTAGATTTAGTTAATTTTCGAAAAGCTATCTAGAGGATGATTCGAAAGGGTTGGAATTGGTTTTTAACGTTTTAGATTTAACTGATCTTTATCTGAGAATACTTTAAAAGCCAAGAAACACAGAGAAAAAATTTTCAAAATAGATTCAAGAAGGGAAATCGATTAGATTTAGTTATTTTTTGAAATGCTATCTAGGGGATGATTCAAAAGGGTTGGAATTGATTTTGATCGTTTTAGATTTAACGATCATTTATCTGACAATACTTTAAAAGCCAAGAAACAAAGAGAAAAATTTTTCATAAATGATTGAAGAAAGCAAATCGATTAGATTTAGTTAATTTTTGAAATGCTATCTAGCGGATGATTCGAAAGGGTTGGAATTGATTTTGAACATTTTAGATTTAACTCATATTTATCCGAGAATACTTTAAAAGCCAAGAAACACAGAGAAAAAATTTTCATAACAGATTGAAGAAGGGAAATCTATTAGATTTTATTATTTTTTGAAATGCTATCTAGGGGATGATTCTAAAGGGTTGGAATTGATTTTGATCGTTTTAGATTTAACAATCATTTATCTGACAATACTTTAAAAGCCAAGAAACAAAGAGAAAAAATTTTCATTATAGATTGAAGAAAGCAAATCGATTAGATTTAGTTAATTTTCGAAAAGCTATCTAGGGGATGATTCGAAAGGGTTGAAATTGGTTTTGAACGTTTTAGATTTAACTGATCTTTATCCGAGAATACTTTAAAAGCCAAGAAACACAAAGAAAAAATTTTCAAAATAGATTCAAGAAGGGAAATCGATTAGATTTAGTTATTTTTTGAAATGCTATCTAGGGGATGATTCAAAGGGTTGGAATTGATTTTGATCGTTTTAGATTTAACAAACATTTATCTGACAATACTTTAAAAGCCAAGAAACAAAGAGAAAAAATTTTCATAATTGATTGAAGAAAGCAAATCGATTAGATTTAGTTAATTTTCGAAAAGCTATCTAGAGGATGATTCGAAAGGGTTGGAATTGGTTTTTAACGTTTTAGATTTAACTGATCTTTATCCGAGAATACTTTAAAAGCCAAGAAACACAGAGAAAAAATTTTCAAAATAGATTCAAGAAGGGAAATCGATTAGATTTAGTTATTTTTTGAAATGCTATCTAGGGGATGATTCAAAGGGTTGGAATTGATTTTGATCGTTTTAGATTTAACAAACATTCATCTGAGAATACTTTAAAAGCCAAGAAACAAAGAGAAAAATTTTTTATAAATGATTGAAGAAAGCAAATCGATTCGATTAAGTTAATTTTCAAAAAGCTATCTAGGCGATGATTCGAAAGGGTTGGAATTAATTTTAAACGTGTTAGATTTAACTGATATTCATCCGAGAATACTTTGAATGCCAAGAAACACAGAAAAAAATTTTCATAATAGATTGAAAAAGCAAATCAATTAGATTTAGTAATTTTTCGAAAAGCTATCTAGGGGATGATTCGAAAGGTTTGGAATTGATTCTAAAGATTTTAGATTTAACAAATATTTATCCGACAATACTTTAAAAGCCGAAAAACACAGAGAAAATAGTTTAAAAATAGATTCAAAAAGGGAAATGGATTAGATTTAGTTATTTTTTGAAATGCTATATAGAGGATAAGTCAAAAAGGTTGGAATTGATTTTGAACGTTCTAGATTTAACTCATATTCATCCGAGAATACTTTTAAAGTCTAGAAACACAGAGAATAAATTTTCAAAAAAATTGAAGAAAGCAAATCGATTAGATTTATTTTTTTTCGAAAAGCTATCTAGGGGATGATTCGAAAGGGTTGGAATTGATTTTAACGATTTTAGATTTAACAAATATTTATCTGACAATACTATAAAAGCCAGAAAACACAGAGAAAAAATTTTAAAAAAAGATTAAAGAAGTGAATTCGATTATAATAAGTTATTTTTTGAAATGCTATCTAAGGGATGATTCTAAAGGGTTGGAATTGATTTTGATCGTTTTAGATTTAACAAACATTCATCTGAGAATACTTTAAAAGCCAAGAAACAAAGAGAAAAATTTTTTATAAATGATTGAAGAAAGCAAATCGATTCGATTTAGTTAATTTTCGAAAAGCTATCTAGGCGATGATTCGAAAGGGTTGGAATTGATTTTAAACGTGTTAGATTTAACTGATATTTATCCGAGAATACTTTGAATGCCAAGAAACACAGAAAAAAATTTTCATAATAGATTGAAAAAGCAAATCAATTAGATTTAGTAATTTTTCGAAAAGCTATCTAGGGGATGATTCGAAAGGTTTGGAATTGATTCTAAAGATTTTAGATTTAACAAATATTTATCCGACAATACTTTAAAAGCCGAAAAACACAGAGAAAATAGTTTAAAAATAGATTCAAAAAGGGAAATGGATTAGATTTAGTTATTTTTTGAAATGCTATATAGAGGATAAGTCAAAAAGGTTGGAATTGATTTTGAACGTTTTAGATTTAACTCATATTCATCCGAGAATACTTTAAAAGTCTAGAAACACAGAGAATAAATTTTCAAAAAAATTGAAGAAAGCAAATCGATTAGATTTATTTTTTTTCGAAAAGCTATCTAGGGGATGATTCGAAAGGGTTGAAATTGGTTTTGAACGTTTTAGATTTAACTGATCTTTATCCGAGAATACTTTAAAAGCCAAGAAACACAGCGAAAAAATTTTCAAAATAGATTCAAGAAGGGAAATCGATTAGATTTAGTTATTTTTTGAAATGCTATCTAGGGGATGATTCAAAGGGTTGGAATTGATTTTGATCGTTTTAGATTTAACAAACATTTATCTGACAATACTTTAAAAGCCAAGAAACAAAGAGAAAAAATTTTCATAATTGATTGAAGAAAGCAAATCGATTAGATTTAGTTAATTTTCGAAAAGCTATCTAGAGGATGATTCGAAAGGGTTGGAATTGGTTTTTAACGTTTTAGATTTAACTGATCTTTATCTGAGAATACTTTAAAAGCCAAGAAACACAGAGAAAAAATTTTCAAAATAGATTCAAGAAGGGAAATCGATTAGATTTAGTTATTTTTTGAAATGCTATCTAGGGGATGATTCAAAAGGGTTGGAATTGATTTTGATCGTTTTAGATTTAACGATCATTTATCTGACAATACTTTAAAAGCCAAGAAACAAAGAGAAAAATTTTTCATAAATGATTGAAGAAAGCAAATCGATTAGATTTAGTTAATTTTTGAAATGCTATCTAGCGGATGATTCGAAAGGGTTGGAATTGATTTTGAACATTTTAGATTTAACTCATATTTATCCGAGAATACTTTAAAAGCCAAGAAACACAGAGAAAAAATTTTCATAACAGATTGAAGAAGGGAAATCTATTAGATTTTATTATTTTTTGAAATGCTATCTAGGGGATGATTCTAAAGGGTTGGAATTGATTTTGATCGTTTTAGATTTAACAATCATTTATCTGACAATACTTTAAAAGCCAAGAAACAAAGAGAAAAAATTTTCATTATAGATTGAAGAAAGCAAATCGATTAGATTTAGTTAATTTTCGAAAAGCTATCTAGGGGATGATTCGAAAGGGTTGAAATTGGTTTTGAACGTTTTAGATTTAACTGATCTTTATCCGAGAATACTTTAAAAGCCAAGAAACACAAAGAAAAAATTTTCAAAATAGATTCAAGAAGGGAAATCGATTAGATTTAGTTATTTTTTGAAATGCTATCTAGGGGATGATTCAAAGGGTTGGAATTGATTTTGATCGTTTTAGATTTAACAAACATTTATCTGACAATACTTTAAAAGCCAAGAAACAAAGAGAAAAAATTTTCATAATTGATTGAAGAAAGCAAATCGATTAGATTTAGTTAATTTTCGAAAAGCTATCTAGAGGATGATTCGAAAGGGTTGGAATTGGTTTTTAACGTTTTAGATTTAACTGATCTTTATCCGAGAATACTTTAAAAGCCAAGAAACACAGAGAAAAAATTTTCAAAATAGATTCAAGAAGGGAAATCGATTAGATTTAGTTATTTTTTGAAATGCTATCTAGGGGATGATTCAAAAGGGTTGGAATTGATTTTGATCGTTTTAGATTTAACAATCATTTATCTGACAATACTTTAAAAGCCAAGAAACAAAGAGAAAAATTTTCATAATAGATTGAAGAAAGCAAATCGATTAGATTTAGTTAATTTTCGAAAAGCTATCTAGGGGATGATTCGAAAGGGTTGGAATTGATTTTGAACATTTTAGATTTAACTTATATTCATCCGAGAATACTTTAAAAGCCAAGAAACACAAAGAAAAAATTTTCATAATAGATTGAAGAAGGGAAATCGATTAGATTTAGTTATTTTTTTAAATGCTATCTAGGGGATGATTCTAAAGAGTTGGAATTGATTTTGATCGTTTCAGATTTAACAATCATTTATCTAACAATACTTTAAAAGCCAAGAAACAAAGAGAAAAATTTTCATAATAGATTGAAGAAAGCAAATCGATTAGATTTAGTTAATTTTCGAAAAGCTATCTAGGGGATGATTCGAAAGGGTTAGAATTGGTTTTGAACGTTTTAGATTTAACTGATCTTTATCCGAGAATACTTTCAAAGCCAAGAAAAACAGAGAAAAAATTTTCAAAATAGATTCAAGAAGGGAAATAGATTAGATTTAGTTATTTTTTGAAATGCTATCTAGGGGATGATTCAAAAGGGTTGGAATTGATTTTGATCGTTTTAGATTTAACAATCATTTATCTGACAATACTTTAAAAGCCAAGAAACAAAGAGAAAAATTTTCATAATAGATTGAAGAAAGCAAATCGATTAGATTTAGTTAATTTTCGAAAAGCTATCTAGGGGATGATTCGAAAGGGTTGGAATTGATTTTGAACATTTTAGATTTAACTCATATTCATCCGAGAATACTTTAAAAGCCAAGAAACACAAAGAAAAAATTTTCATAATAGATTGAAGAAGGGAAATCGATTAGATTTAGTTATTTTTTTAAATGCTATCTAGGGGATGATTCTAAAGAGTTGGAATTGATTTTGATCGTTTCAGATTTAACAATCATTTATCTAACAATACTTTAAAAGCCAAGAAACAAAGAGAAAAATTTTCATAATAGATTGAAGAAAGCAAATCGATTAGATTTAGTTAATTTTCGAAAAGCTATCTAGGGGATGATTCGAAAGGGTTAGAATTGGTTTTGAACGTTTTAGATTTAACTGATCTTTATCCGAGAATACTTTAAAAGCCAAGAAACACAGAGAAAAAATTTTCAAAATAGATTCAAGAAGGGAAATCGATTAGATTTAGTTATTTTTTGAAATGCTATCTAGGGGATGATTCAAAGGGTTGGAATTGATTTTGATCGTTTTAGATTTAACAAACATTTATCTGACAATACTTTAAAAGCCAAGAAACAAAGAGAAAAAATTTTCATAATTGATTGAAGAAAGCAAATCGATTAGATTTAGTTAATTTTCGAAAAGCTATCTAGAGGATGATTCGAAAGGGTTGGAATTGGTTTTTAACGTTTTAGATTTAACTGATCTTTATCCGAGAATACTTTAAAAGCCAAGAAACACAGAGAAAAAATTTTCAAAATAGATTCAAGAAGGGAAATCGATTAGATTTAGTTATTTTTTGAAATGCTATCTAGGGGATGATTCAAAAGGGTTGGAATTGATTTTGATCGTTTTAGATTTAACAATCATTTATCTGACAATACTTTAAAAGCCAAGAAACAAAGAGAAAAATTTTCATAATAGATTGAAGAAAGCAAATCGATTAGATTTAGTTAATTTTCGAAAAGCTATCTAGGGGATGATTCGAAAGGGTTGGAATTGATTTTGAACATTTTAGATTTAACTCATATTCATCCGAGAATACTTTAAAAGCCAAGAAACACAAAGAAAAAATTTTCATAATAGATTGAAGAAGGGAAATCGATTAGATTTAGTTATTTTTTTAAATGCTATCTAGGGGATGATTCTAAAGAGTTGGAATTGATTTTGATCGTTTCAGATTTAACAATCATTTATCTAACAATACTTTAAAAGCCAAGAAACAAAGAGAAAAATTTTCATAATAGATTGAAGAAAGCAAATCGATTAGATTTAGTTAATTTTCGAAAAGCTATCTAGGGGATGATTCGAAAGGGTTAGAATTGGTTTTGAACGTTTTAGATTTAACTGATCTTTATCCGAGAATACTTTAAAAGCCAAGAAACACAGAGAAAAAATTTTCAAAATAGATTCAAGAAGGGAAATCGATTAGATTTAGTTATTTTTTGAAATGCTATCTAGGGGATGATTCAAAGGGTTGGAATTGATTTTGATCGTTTTAGATTTAACAAACATTTATCTGACAATACTTTAAAAGCCAAGAAACAAAGAGAAAAAATTTTCATAATTGATTGAAGAAAGCAAATCGATTAGATTTAGTTAATTTTCGAAAAGCTATCTAGAGGATGATTCGAAAGGGTTGGAATTGGTTTTTAACGTTTTAGATTTAACTGATCTTTATCCGAGAATACTTTAAAAGCCAAGAAACACAGAGAAAAAATTTTCAAAATAGATTCAAGAAGGGAAATCGATTAGATTTAGTTATTTTTTGAAATGCTATCTAGGGGATGATTCAAAAGGGTTGGAATTGATTTTGATCGTTTTAGATTTAACAATCATTTATCTGACAATACTTTAAAAGCCAAGAAACAAAGAGAAAAATTTTCATAATAGATTGAAGAAAGCAAATCGATTAGATTTAGTTAATTTTCGAAAAGCTATCTAGGGGATGATTCGAAAGGGTTGGAATTGATTTTGAACATTTTAGATTTAACTCATATTCATCCGAGAATACTTTAAAAGCCAAGAAACACAAAGAAAAAATTTTCATAATAGATTGAAGAAGGGAAATCGATTAGATTTAGTTATTTTTTTAAATGCTATCTAGGGGATGATTCTAAAGAGTTGGAATTGATTTTGATCGTTTCAGATTTAACAATCATTTATCTAACAATACTTTAAAAGCCAAGAAACAAAGAGAAAAATTTTCATAATAGATTGAAGAAAGCAAATCGATTAGATTTAGTTAATTTTCGAAAAGCTATCTAGGGGATGATTCGAAAGGGTTAGAATTGGTTTTGAACGTTTTAGATTTAACTGATCTTTATCCGAGAATACTTTAAAAGCCAAGAAACACAGAGAAAAAATTTTCAAAATAGATTCAAGAAGGGAAATCGATTAGATTTAGTTATTTTTTGAAATGCTATCTAGGGGATGATTCAAAGGGTTGGAATTGATTTTGATCGTTTTAGATTTAACAAACATTTATCTGACAATACTTTAAAAGCCAAGAAACAAAGAGAAAAAATTTTCATAATTGATTGAAGAAAGCAAATCGATTAGATTTAGTTAATTTTCGAAAAGCTATCTAGAGGATGATTCGAAAGGGTTGGAATTGGTTTTTAACGTTTTAGATTTAACTGATCTTTATCCGAGAATACTTTAAAAGCCAAGAAACACAGAGAAAAAATTTTCAAAATAGATTCAAGAAGGGAAATCGATTAGATTTAGTTATTTTTTTAAATGCTATCTAGGGGATGATTCTAAAGAGTTGCAATTGATTTTGATCGTTTCAGATATAACAATCATTTATCTAACAATACTTTAAAAGCCAAGAAACAAAGAGAAAAATTTTCATAATAGATTGAAGAAAGCAAATCGATTAGATTTAGTTAATTTTCGAAAAGCTATCTAGGGGATGATTCGAAAGGGTTAGAATTGGTTTTGTACGTTTTAGATTTAACTGATCTTTATCCGAGAATACTTTCAAAGCCAAGAAACACAGAGAAAAAATTTTCAAAATAGATTTAAGAAGGGAAATAGATTAGATTTAGTTATTTTTTGAAATGCTATCTAGGGGATGATTCAAAGGGTTGGAATTGATTTTGATCGTTTTAGATTTAACAAACATTCATCTGAGAATACTTTAAAAGCCAAGAAACAAAGAGAAAAATTTTTCATAAATGATTGAAGAAAGCAAATCGATTAGATTTAGTTAATTTTCGAAATGCTATCTAGGGGATGATTCGAAACGGTTGGAATTGATTTTGAACGTTTTAGATTTAACTCATATTCATCCGAGAATACATTAAAAGTTTAGAAACACAGAGAATAAATTTTCAAAAAAATTGAAGAAAGCAAATCGATTAGATCTAGTTAATTTTCGAAAAGCTATCTAGGGGATGATTCGAAAGGGTTGAAATTGGTTTCGAACGTTTTAGATTTAACTGATCTTTATCCGAGAATACTTTAAAAGCCAAGAAACACAGAGAAAAAATTTTCAAAATAGATTCAAGAAGGGAAATCGATTAGATTTAGTTATTTTTTGAAATGCTATCTAGGGGATGATTCAAAGGGTTGGAATTGATTTTGATCGTTTTAGATTTAACAAACATTCATCTGAGAATACTTTAAAAGCCAAGAAACAAAGAGAAAAATTTTTTATAAATGATTGAAGAAAGCAAATCGATTCGATTTAGTTAATTTTCGAAAAGCTATCTAGGGGATGATTCGAAAGGGTTGGAATTGATTTTAAACGTGTTAGATTTAACTGATATTCATCCGAGAATACTTTGAATGCCAAGAAACACAGAAAAAAATTTTCATAATAGATTGAAAAAGCAAATCAATTAGATTTAGTAATTTTTCGAAAAGCTATCTAGGGGATGATTGAAAGGTTTGGAATTGATTCTAAAGATTTTAGATTTAACAAATATTTATCCGACAATACTTTAAAAGCCGAAAAACACAGAGAAAAAAGTTTAAAAATAGATTCAAAAAGGGAAATGGATTAGATTTAGTTATTTTTTGAAATGCTATATAGAGGATAAGTCAAAAAGGTTGGAATTGATTTTGAACGTTTTAGATTTAACTCATATTCATCCGAGAATACTTTAAAAGTCTAGAAACACAGAGAATAAATTTTCAAAAAAATTGAAGGAAGCAAATCGATTAGATTTATTTTTTTTTCGAAAAGCTATCTAGGGGATGATTCGAAAGGGTTGGAATTGATTTTAACGATTTTAGATTTAACAAATATTTATCTGACAATACTATAAAGGCCAGAAAACACAGAGAAAAAATTTTAAAAAAAGATTAAAGAAGTGAATTCGATTATAATAAGTTATTTTTTGAAATGCTATCTAAGGGATGATTCTAAAGGGTTGGAATTGATTTTGATCGTTTTAGATTTAACAAACATTTATCTGAGAATACTTTAAAAGCCAAGAAACAAAGAGAAAAATTTTTCATAAATGATTGAAGAAAGCAAATCGATTAGATTTTATTATTTTTTGAAATGCTATCTAGGGGATGATTCTAAAGGGTTGGAATTGATTTTGATCGTTTTAGATTTAACAATCATTTATCTGACAATACTTTAAAAGCCAAGAAACAAAGAGAAAAAATTTTCATTATAGATTGTAGAAAGCAAATCGATTAGATTTAGTTAATTTTCGAAAAGCTATCTAGGGGATGATTCGAAAGGGTTGAAATTGGTTTTGAACGTTTTAGATTTAACTGATCTTTATCCGAGAATACTTTAAAAGCCAAGAAACACAGAGAAAAAATTTTCAAAATAGATTCAAGAAGGGAAATCGATTAGATTTAGTTATTTTTTGAAATGCTATCTAGGGGATGATTCAAAGGGTTGGAATTGATTTGGTCGTTTTAGATTTAACAAACATTCATCTGACAATACTTTAAAAGCCAAGAAACAAAGAGAAAAATTTTTCATAAATGATTAAAGAAAGCAAATCGATTAGATTTAGTTAATTTTCGAAAAGCTATCTAGAGGATGATTCGAAAGGGTTGGAATTGGTTTTTAACGTTTTAGATTTAACTGATCTTTATCCGAGAATACTTTAAAAGCCAAGAAACACAGAGAAAAAATTTTCAAAATAGATTCAAGAAGGGAAATCGATTAGATTTAGTTATTTTTTGAAATGCTATCTAGGGGATGATTCAAAAGGGTTGGAATTGATTTTGATCGTTTTAGATTTAACGATCATTTATCTGACAATACTTTAAAAGCCAAGAAACAAAGAGAAAAATTTTTCATAATAGATTGAAGAAAGCAAATCGATTCGATTTAGTTAATTTTTGAAAAGCTATCTAGGGGATGATTCGAAAGGGTTGGAATTGATTTTAAACATTTTAGATTTAACTCATATTCATCCGAGAATACTTTAAAAGCCAAGAAACACAGATAAAAAATTTTCATAATAGATTGAAGAAGGGAAATCTATTAGATTTAGTTATTTTTTGAAATGCTATCTAGGGGATGATTCTAAAGGGTTGGAATTGATTTTGATCGTTTTAGATTTAACAATCATTTATCTGACAATACTTTAAAAGCCAAGAAACAAAGAGAAAAAATTTTCATTATAGATTGAAGAAAGCAAATCGATTAGATTTAGTTAATTTTCGAAAAGCTATCTAGGGGATGATTCGAAAGGGTTGAAATTGGTTTTGAACGTTTTAGATTTAACTGATCTTTATCCGAGAATACTTTAAAAGCCAAGAAACACAGAGAAAAAATTTTCAAAATAGATTCAAGAAGGGAAATCGATTAGATTTAGTTATTTTTTGAAATGCTATCTAGGGGATGATTCAAAGGGTTGGAATTGATTTTGATCGTTTTAGATTTAACAAACATTTATCTGAGAATACTTTAAAAGCCAAGAAACAAAGAGAAAAATTTTTCATAAATGATTGAAGAAAGCAAATCGATTAGATTTAGTTAATTTTCGAAAAGCTATCTAGGGGATGATTCGAAAGGGTTGGAATTGATTTTGATCGTTTTAGATTTAACAATCATTTATCTGACAATACTTTAAAAGCCAAGAAACAAAGAGAAAAAATTTTCATAATAGATTGAAGAAAGCAAATCGATTAGATTTAGTTAATTTTCGAAAAGCTATCTAGGGGATGATTCGAAAGGGTTGAAATTGGTTTTGAACGTTTTAGATTTAACTGATCTTTATCCGAGAATACTTTAAAAGCCAAGAAACACAGAGAAAAAATTTTCAAAATAGATTCAAGAAGGGAAATCGATTAGATTTAGTTATTTTTTGAAATGCTATCTAGGGGATGATTCAAAGGGTTGGAATTGATTTTGATCGTTTTAGATTTAACAAACATTTATCTGACAATACTTTAAAAGCCAAGAAACAAAGAGAAAAAATTTTCATAATTGATTGAAGAAAGCAAATCGATTAGATTTAGTTAATTTTCGAAAAGCTATCTAGAGGATGATTCGAAAGGGTTGGAATTGGTTTTTAACGTTTTAGATTTAACTGATCTTTATCCGAGAATACTTTAAAAGCCAAGAAACACAGAGAAAAAATTTTCAAAATAGATTCAAGAAGGGAAATCGATTAGATTTAGTTATTTTTTGAAATGCTATCTAGGGGATGATTCAAAGGGTTGGAATTGATTTTGATCGTTTTAGATTTAACAAACATTTATCTGAGAATACTTTAAAAGCCAAGAAACAAAGAGAAAAATTTTTCATAAATGATTGAAGAAAGCAAATCGATTAGATTTAGTTAATTTTCGAAAAGCTATCTAGGGGATGATTCGAAAGGGTTGGAATTGATTTTGATCGTTTTAGATTTAACAATCATTTATCTGACAATACTTTAAAAGCCAAGAAACAAAGAGAAAAAATTTTCATAATAGATTGAAGAAAGCAAATCGATTAGATTTAGTTAATTTTCGAAAAGCTATCTAGGGGATGATTCGAAAGAATTGAAATTGGTTTTGAACGTTTTAGATTTAACTGATCTTTATCCGAGAATACTTTAAAAGCCAAGAAACACAGAGAAAAAATTTTCAAAATAGATTCAAGAAGGGAAATCCATTAGATTTAGTTATTTTTTGAAATGCTATCTAGGGGATGATTCAAAGGGTTGGAATTGATTTTGATCGTTTTAGATTTAACAAACATTTATCTGACAATACTTTAAAAGCCAAGAAACAAAGAGAAAAAATTTTCATAATTGATTGAAGAAAGCAAATCGATTAGATTTAGTTAATTTTCGAAAAGCTATCTAGAGGATGATTCGAAAGGGTTGGAATTGGTTTTTAACGTTTTAGATTTAACTGATCTTTATCCGAGAATACTTTAAAAGCCAAGAAACACAGAGAAAAAATTTTCAAAATAGATTCAAGAAGGGAAATCGATTAGATTTAGTTATTTTTTGAAATGCTATCTAGGGGATGATTCAAAAGGGTTGGAATTGATTTTGATCGTTTTAGATTTAACAATCATTTATTTGACAATACTTTAAAAGCCAAGAAACAAAGAGAAAAATTTTCATAATAGATTGAAGAAAGCAAATCGATTAGATTTAGTTAATTTTCGAAAAGCTATCTAGGGGATGATTCGAAAGGGTTGAAATTGGTTTTGAACGTTTTAGATTTAACTGATCTTTATCCGAGAATACTTTAAAAGCCAAGAAACACAGAGAAAAAATTTTCAAAATAGATTCAAGAAGGGAAATCGATTAGATTTAGTTATTTTTTGAAATGCTATCTAGGGGATGATTCGAAAGGTTTGGAATTGATTCTAAAGATTTTAGATTTAACAAATATTTATCCGACAATACTTTAAAAGCCGAAAAACACAGAGAAAAAAGTTTAAAAATAGATTCAAAAAGGGAAATGGATTAGATTTAGTTATTTTTTGAAATGCTATATAGAGGATAAGTCAAAAAGGTTGGAATTGATTTTGAACGTTTTAGATTTAACTCATATTCATCCGAGAATACTTTAAAAGTCTAGAAACACAGAGAATAAATTTTCAAAAAAATTGAAGGAAGCAAATCGATTAGATTTATTTTTTTTTCGAAAAGCTATCTAGGGGATGATTCGAAAGGGTTGGAATTGATTTTAACGATTTTAGATTTAACAAATATTTATCTGACAATACTATAAAGGCCAGAAAACACAGAGAAAAAATTTTAAAAAAAGATTAAAGAAGTGAATTCGATTATAATAAGTTATTTTTTGAAATGCTATCTAAGGGATGATTCTAAAGGGTTGGAATTGATTTTGATCGTTTTAGATTTAACAAACATTTATCTGAGAATACTTTAAAAGCCAAGAAACAAAGAGAAAAATTTTTCATAAATGATTGAAGAAAGCAAATCGATTAGATTTTATTATTTTTTGAAATGCTATCTAGGGGATGATTCTAAAGGGTTGGAATTGATTTTGATCGTTTTAGATTTAACAATCATTTATCTGACAATACTTTAAAAGCCAAGAAACAAAGAGAAAAAATTTTCATTATAGATTGTAGAAAGCAAATCGATTAGATTTAGTTAATTTTCGAAAAGCTATCTAGGGGATGATTCGAAAGGGTTGAAATTGGTTTTGAACGTTTTAGATTTAACTGATCTTTATCCGAGAATACTTTAAAAGCCAAGAAACACAGAGAAAAAATTTTCAAAATAGATTCAAGAAGGGAAATCGATTAGATTTAGTTATTTTTTGAAATGCTATCTAGGGGATGATTCAAAGGGTTGGAATTGATTTGGTCGTTTTAGATTTAACAAACATTCATCTGACAATACTTTAAAAGCCAAGAAACAAAGAGAAAAATTTTTCATAAATGATTAAAGAAAGCAAATCGATTAGATTTAGTTAATTTTCGAAAAGCTATCTAGAGGATGATTCGAAAGGGTTGGAATTGGTTTTTAACGTTTTAGATTTAACTGATCTTTATCCGAGAATACTTTAAAAGCCAAGAAACACAGAGAAAAAATTTTCAAAATAGATTCAAGAAGGGAAATCGATTAGATTTAGTTATTTTTTGAAATGCTATCTAGGGGATGATTCAAAAGGGTTGGAATTGATTTTGATCGTTTTAGATTTAACGATCATTTATCTGACAATACTTTAAAAGCCAAGAAACAAAGAGAAAAATTTTTCATAATAGATTGAAGAAAGCAAATCGATTCGATTTAGTTAATTTTTGAAAAGCTATCTAGGGGATGATTCGAAAGGGTTGGAATTGATTTTAAACATTTTAGATTTAACTCATATTCATCCGAGAATACTTTAAAAGCCAAGAAACACAGATAAAAAATTTTCATAATAGATTGAAGAAGGGAAATCTATTAGATTTAGTTATTTTTTGAAATGCTATCTAGGGGATGATTCTAAAGGGTTGGAATTGATTTTGATCGTTTTAGATTTAACAATCATTTATCTGACAATACTTTAAAAGCCAAGAAACAAAGAGAAAAAATTTTCATTATAGATTGAAGAAAGCAAATCGATTAGATTTAGTTAATTTTCGAAAAGCTATCTAGGGGATGATTCGAAAGGGTTGAAATTGGTTTTGAACGTTTTAGATTTAACTGATCTTTATCCGAGAATACTTTAAAAGCCAAGAAACACAGAGAAAAAATTTTCAAAATAGATTCAAGAAGGGAAATCGATTAGATTTAGTTATTTTTTGAAATGCTATCTAGGGGATGATTCAAAGGGTTGGAATTGATTTTGATCGTTTTAGATTTAACAAACATTTATCTGAGAATACTTTAAAAGCCAAGAAACAAAGAGAAAAATTTTTCATAAATGATTGAAGAAAGCAAATCGATTAGATTTAGTTAATTTTCGAAAAGCTATCTAGGGGATGATTCGAAAGGGTTGGAATTGATTTTGATCGTTTTAGATTTAACAATCATTTATCTGACAATACTTTAAAAGCCAAGAAACAAAGAGAAAAAATTTTCATAATAGATTGAAGAAAGCAAATCGATTAGATTTAGTTAATTTTCGAAAAGCTATCTAGGGGATGATTCGAAAGGGTTGAAATTGGTTTTGAACGTTTTAGATTTAACTGATCTTTATCCGAGAATACTTTAAAAGCCAAGAAACACAGAGAAAAAATTTTCAAAATAGATTCAAGAAGGGAAATCGATTAGATTTAGTTATTTTTTGAAATGCTATCTAGGGGATGATTCAAAGGGTTGGAATTGATTTTGATCGTTTTAGATTTAACAAACATTTATCTGACAATACTTTAAAAGCCAAGAAACAAAGAGAAAAAATTTTCATAATTGATTGAAGAAAGCAAATCGATTAGATTTAGTTAATTTTCGAAAAGCTATCTAGAGGATGATTCGAAAGGGTTGGAATTGGTTTTTAACGTTTTAGATTTAACTGATCTTTATCCGAGAATACTTTAAAAGCCAAGAAACACAGAGAAAAAATTTTCAAAATAGATTCAAGAAGGGAAATCGATTAGATTTAGTTATTTTTTGAAATGCTATCTAGGGGATGATTCAAAGGGTTGGAATTGATTTTGATCGTTTTAGATTTAACAAACATTTATCTGAGAATACTTTAAAAGCCAAGAAACAAAGAGAAAAATTTTTCATAAATGATTGAAGAAAGCAAATCGATTAGATTTAGTTAATTTTCGAAAAGCTATCTAGGGGATGATTCGAAAGGGTTGGAATTGATTTTGATCGTTTTAGATTTAACAATCATTTATCTGACAATACTTTAAAAGCCAAGAAACAAAGAGAAAAAATTTTCATAATAGATTGAAGAAAGCAAATCGATTAGATTTAGTTAATTTTCGAAAAGCTATCTAGGGGATGATTCGAAAGAATTGAAATTGGTTTTGAACGTTTTAGATTTAACTGATCTTTATCCGAGAATACTTTAAAAGCCAAGAAACACAGAGAAAAAATTTTCAAAATAGATTCAAGAAGGGAAATCCATTAGATTTAGTTATTTTTTGAAATGCTATCTAGGGGATGATTCAAAGGGTTGGAATTGATTTTGATCGTTTTAGATTTAACAAACATTTATCTGACAATACTTTAAAAGCCAAGAAACAAAGAGAAAAAATTTTCATAATTGATTGAAGAAAGCAAATCGATTAGATTTAGTTAATTTTCGAAAAGCTATCTAGAGGATGATTCGAAAGGGTTGGAATTGGTTTTTAACGTTTTAGATTTAACTGATCTTTATCCGAGAATACTTTAAAAGCCAAGAAACACAGAGAAAAAATTTTCAAAATAGATTCAAGAAGGGAAATCGATTAGATTTAGTTATTTTTTGAAATGCTATCTAGGGGATGATTCAAAAGGGTTGGAATTGATTTTGATCGTTTTAGATTTAACAATCATTTATTTGACAATACTTTAAAAGCCAAGAAACAAAGAGAAAAATTTTCATAATAGATTGAAGAAAGCAAATCGATTAGATTTAGTTAATTTTCGAAAAGCTATCTAGGGGATGATTCGAAAGGGTTGAAATTGGTTTTGAACGTTTTAGATTTAACTGATCTTTATCCGAGAATACTTTAAAAGCCAAGAAACACAGAGAAAAAATTTTCAAAATAGATTCAAGAAGGGAAATCGATTAGATTTAGTTATTTTTTGAAATGCTATCTAGGGGATGATTCAAAGGGTTGGAATTGATTTTGATCGTTTTAGATTTAACAAACATTTATCTGACAATACTTTAAAAGCCAAGAAACAAAGAGAAAAAATTTTCATAATTGATTGAAGAAAGCAAATCGATTAGATTTAGTTAATTTTCGAAAAGCTATCTAGAGGATGATTCGAAAGGGTTGGAATTGGTTTTTAACGTTTTAGATTTAACTGATCTTTATCCGAGAATACTTTAAAAGCCAAGAAACACAGAGAAAAAATTTTCAAAATAGATTCAAGAAGGGAAATCGATTAGATTTAGTTATTTTTTGAAAAGCTATCTAGGGGATGATTCGAAAGGTTTGGAATTGATTCTAAAGATTTTAGATTTAACAAATATTTATCCGACAATACTTTAAAAGCCCAAAAACACAGAGAAAAAAGTTTAAAAATAGATTGAAAAAGGGAAATGGATGAGATTTAGTTATTTTTTGAAATGCTATATAGAGGATAAGTCAAAAAGGTTGGAATTGATTTTGAACGTTTTAGATTTAATTAATATTCATCCGAGAATACTTTAAAAGTCTAGAAACACAGAGAATAAATTTTCAAAAAAATTAAAGAAAGCAAATCGATTAGATTTATTTTTTTTTCGAAAAGCTATCTAGGGGATGATTTGAAAGGGTTGGAATTGATTTTAACGATTTTAGATTTAACAAATATTTATCTGACAATACTATAAAAGCCAGAAAACACAGAGAAAAAATTTTAAAAAAAGATTAAAGAAGTGAATTCGATTATAATAAGTTATTTTTTGAAATGCTATCTAAGGGATGATTCTAAAGGGTTGGAATTGATTTTGATCGTTTTAGATTTAACAAACATTTATCTGAGAATACTTTAAAAGCCAAGAAACAAAGAGAAAAATTTTTCATAAATGATTGAAGAAAGCAAATCGATTAGATTTAGTTAATTTTCGAAATGCTATCTAGGGGATGATTCGAAAGGGTTGGAATTGATTTTGAACATTTTAGATTTAACTCATATTTATCCGAGAATACTTTAAAAGCCAAGAAACACAGAGAAAAAATTTTCATAATAGATTGAAGAAGGGAAATCTATTAGATTTTATTATTTTTTGAAATGCTATCTAGGGGATGATTCTAAAGGGTTGGAATTGATTTTGATCGTTTTAGATTTAACAATCATTTATCTGACAATACTTTAAAAGCCAAGAAACAAAGAGAAAAAATTTTCATTATAGATTGTAGAAAGCAAATCGATTAGATTTAGTTAATTTTCGAAAAGCTATCTAGGGGATGATTCGAAAGGGTTGAAATTGGTTTTTAACGTTTTAGATTTAACTGATCTTTATCCGAGAATACTTTAAAAGCCAAGAAACACAGAGAAAAAATTTTCAAAATAGATTCAAGAAGGGAAATCGATTAGATTTAGTTATTTTTTGAAATGCTATCTAGGGGATGATTCAAAGGGTTGGAATTGATTTTGATCGTTTTAGATTTAACAAACATTTATCTGACAATACTTTAAAAGCCAAGAAACAAAGAGAAAAAATTTTCATAATTGATTGAAGAAAGCAAATCGATTAGATTTAGTTAATTTTCGAAAAGCTATCTAGAGGATGATTCGAAAGGGTTGGAATTGGTTTTTAACGTTTTAGATTTAACTGATCTTTATCCGAGAATACTTTAAAAGCCAAGAAACACAGAGAAAAAATTTTCAAAATAGATTCAAGAAGGGAAATCGATTAGATTTAGTTATTTTTTGAAAAGCTATCTAGGGGATGATTCGAAAGGTTTGGAATTGATTCTAAAGATTTTAGATTTAACAAATATTTATCCGACAATACTTTAAAAGCCCAAAAACACAGAGAAAAAAGTTTAAAAATAGATTGAAAAAGGGAAATGGATGAGATTTAGTTATTTTTTGAAATGCTATATAGAGGATAAGTCAAAAAGGTTGGAATTGATTTTGAACGTTTTAGATTTAATTAATATTCATCCGAGAATACTTTAAAAGTCTAGAAACACAGAGAATAAATTTTCAAAAAAATTAAAGAAAGCAAATCGATTAGATTTATTTTTTTTTCGAAAAGCTATCTAGGGGATGATTTGAAAGGGTTGGAATTGATTTTAACGATTTTAGATTTAACAAATATTTATCTGACAATACTATAAAAGCCAGAAAACACAGAGAAAAAATTTTAAAAAAAGATTAAAGAAGTGAATTCGATTATAATAAGTTATTTTTTGAAATGCTATCTAAGGGATGATTCTAAAGGGTTGGAATTGATTTTGATCGTTTTAGATTTAACAAACATTTATCTGAGAATACTTTAAAAGCCAAGAAACAAAGAGAAAAATTTTTCATAAATGATTGAAGAAAGCAAATCGATTAGATTTAGTTAATTTTCGAAATGCTATCTAGGGGATGATTCGAAAGGGTTGGAATTGATTTTGAACATTTTAGATTTAACTCATATTTATCCGAGAATACTTTAAAAGCCAAGAAACACAGAGAAAAAATTTTCATAATAGATTGAAGAAGGGAAATCTATTAGATTTTATTATTTTTTGAAATGCTATCTAGGGGATGATTCTAAAGGGTTGGAATTGATTTTGATCGTTTTAGATTTAACAATCATTTATCTGACAATACTTTAAAAGCCAAGAAACAAAGAGAAAAAATTTTCATTATAGATTGTAGAAAGCAAATCGATTAGATTTAGTTAATTTTCGAAAAGCTATCTAGGGGATGATTCGAAAGGGTTGAAATTGGTTTTTAACGTTTTAGATTTAACTGATCTTTATCCGAGAATACTTTAAAAGCCAAGAAACACAGAGAAAAAATTTTCAAAATAGATTCAAGAAGGGAAATCGATTAGATTTAGTTATTTTTTGAAATGCTATCTAGGGGATGATTCAAAGGGTTGGAATTGATTTTGATCGTTTTAGATTTAACAAACATTTATCTGACAATACTTTAAAAGCCAAGAAACAAAGAGAAAAAATTTTCATAATTGATTGAAGAAAGCAAATCGATTAGATTTAGTTAATTTTCGAAAAGCTATCTAGAGGATGATTCGAAAGGGTTGGAATTGGTTTTTAACGTTTTAGATTTAACTGATCTTTATCCGAGAATACTTTAAAAGCCAAGAAACACAGAGAAAAAATTTTCAAAATAGATTCAAGAAGGGAAATCGATTAGATTTAGTTATTTTTTGAAATGCTATCTAGGGGATGATTCAAAAGGGTTGGAATTGATTTTGATCGTTTTAGATTTAACGATCATTTATCTGACAATACTTTAAAAGCCAAGAAACAAAGAGAAAAATTTTTCATAATAGATTGAAGAAAGCAAATCGATTAGATTTAGTTAATTTTTGAAAAGCTATCTAGGGGATGATTCGAAAGGGTTGGAATTGATTTTAAACATTTTAGATTTAACTCATATTCATCCGAGAATACTTTAAAAGCCAAGAAACACAGAGAAAAAATTTTCAAAATAGATTCAAGAAGGGAAATCGATTAGATTTAGTTATTTTTTGAAATGCTATCTAGGGGATGATTCAAAGGGTTGGAATTGATTTTGATCGTTTTAGATTTAACAAACATTCATCTGAGAATACTTTAAAAGCCAAGAAACAAAGAGAAAAAATTTTCATTATAGATTGAAGAAAGCAAATCGATTAGATTTAGTTAATTTTCGAAAAGCTATCTAGGGGATAATTCGAAAGGGTTGAAATTGGTTTTGAACGTTTTAGATTTAACTGATCTTTATCCGAGAATACTTTAAAAGCCAAGAAACACAGAGAAAAAATTTTCAAAATAGATTCAAGAAGGGAAATCGATTAGATTTAGTTATTTTTTGAAATGCTATCTAGGGGATGATTCAAAGGGTTGGAATTGATTTTGATCGTTTTAGATTTAACAATCATTTATCTGACAATACTTTAAAAGCCAAGAAACAAAGAGAAAAAATTTTCATTATAGATTGAAGAAAGCAAATCGATTAGATTTAGTTAATTTTCGAAAAGCTATCTAGGGGATAATTCGAAAGGGTTGAAATTGGTTTTGAACGTTTTAGATTTAACTGATCTTTATCCGAGAATACTTTAAAAGCCAAGAAACACAGAGAAAAAATTTTCAAAATAGATTCAAGAAGGGAAATCGATTAGATTTAGTTATTTTTTGAAATGCTATCTAGGGGATGATTCAAAGGGTTGGAATTGATTTTGATCGTTTTAGATTTAACAAACATTCATCTGAGAATACTTTAAAAGCCAAGAAACAAAGAGAAAAATTTTTCATAAATGATTAAAGAAAGCAAATCGATTTGATTTAGTTAATTTTCGAAAAGCTATCTAGGGGATGATTCGAAAGGTTTGGAATTGATTCTAAAGATTTTAGATTTAACAAATATTTATCCGAGAATACTTTGAATGCCAAGAAACACAGAAAAAAAATTTTCATAATAGATTGAAAAAGCAAATCAATTAGATTTAGTAATTTTTCGAAAAGCTATCTAGGGGATGATTCGAAAGGTTTGAAATTGATTCTAAAGATTTTAGATTTAACAAATATTTATCCGACAATACTTTAAAAGCCGAAAAACACAGAAAAAAAAGTTTAAAAATAGATTGAAAAAGGGAAATGGATTAGATTTAGTTATTTTTTGAAATGCTATATAGAGGATAAGTCAAAAAGGTTGGAATTGATTTTGAATGTTTTAGATTAAACTCATATTCATCCGAGAATACTTTAAAAGTCTAGAAACACATAGAATAAATTTTCAAAAAAATTGAAGAAAGCAAATCGATTAGATTTATTTTTTTTTCGAAAAGCTATCTAGGGGATGATTCGAAAGGGTTGGAATTGATTTTGATCGTTTTAGATTTAACAAACATTTATCTGAGAATACTTTAAAAGCCAAGAAACAAAGAGAAAAATTTTTCATAAATGATTGAAGAAAGCAAATCGATTAGATTTAGTTAATTTTCGAAATGCTATCTAGGGGATGATTCGAAAGGGTTGGAATTGATTTTGAACATTTTAGATTTAACTCATATTTATCCGAGAATACTTTAAAAGCCAAGAAACACAGAGAAAAAATTTTCATAATAGATTGAAGAAGGGAAATCTATTAGATTTTATTATTTTTTGAAATGCTATCTAGGGGATGATTCTAAAGGGTTGGAATTGATTTTAACGATTTTAGATTTAACAAATATTTATCTGACAATACTATAAAAGCCAGAAAACACAGAGAAAAAATTTTAAAAAAAGATTAAAGAAGTGAATTCGATTATAATAAGTTATTTTTTGAAATGCTATCTAAGGGATGATTCTAAAGGGTTGGAATTGATTTTGATCGTTTTAGATTTAACAAACATTTATCTGAGAATACTTTAAAAGCCAAGAAACAAAGAGAAAAATTTTTCATAAATGATTGAAGAAAGCAAATCGATTAGATTTAGTTTATTTTCGAAATGCTATCTAGGGGATGATTCGAAAGGGTTGGAATTGATTTTGAACATTTTAGATTTAACTTATATTTATCCGAGAATACTTTAAAAGCCAAGAAACACAGAGAAAAAATTTTCATAATAGATTGAAGAAGGGAAATCTATTTGATTTTATTATTTTTTGAAATGCTATCTAGGGGATGATTCTAAAGGGTTGGAATTGATTTTGATCGTTTTAGATTTAACAATCATTTATCTGACAATACTTTAAAAGCCAAGAAACAAAGAGAAAAAATTTTCATTATAGATTGAAGAAAGCAAATCGATTAGATTTAGTTAATTTTCGAAAAGCTATCTAGGGGATGATTCGAAAGTGTTGAAATTGGTTTTGAACGTTTTAGATTTAACTGATCTTTATCCGAGAATACTTTAAAAGCAAAGAAACACAGAGAAAAAATTTTCAAAATAGATTCAAGAAGGGAAATCGATTAGATTTAGTTATTTTTTGAAATGCTATCTAGGGGATGATTCAAAGGGTTGGAATTGATTTTGATCGTTTTAGATTTAACAAACATTTATCTGACAATACTTTAAAAGCCAAGAAACAAAGAGAAAAAATTTTCATAATTGATTGAAGAAAGCAAATCGATTAGATTTAGTTAATTTTCGAAAAGCTATCTAGAGGATGATTCGAAAGGGTTGGAATTGGTTTTTAACGTTTTAGATTTAACTGATCTTTATCCGAGAATACTTTAAAAGCCAAGAAACACAGAGAAAAAATTTTCAAAATAGATTCAAGAAGGGAAATCGATTAGATTTAGTTATTTTTTGAAATGCTATCTAGGGGATGATTCAAAGGGTTGGAATTGATTTTGATCGTTTTAGATTTAACAAACATTCATCTGAGAATACTTTAAAAGCCAAGAAACAAAGAGAAAAATTTTTCATAAATGATTAAAGAAAGCAAATCGATTTGATTTAGTTAATTTTCGAAAAGCTATCTAGGGGATGATTCGAAAGGTTTGGAATTGATTCTAAAGATTTTAGATTTAACAAATATTTATCCGAGAATACTTTGAATGCCAAGAAACACAGAAAAAAAATTTTCATAATAGATTGAAAAAGCAAATCAATTAGATTTAGTAATTTTTCGAAAAGCTATCTAGGGGATGATTCGAAAGGTTTGGAATTGATTCTAAAGATTTTAGATTTAACAAATATTTATCCGACAATACTTTAAAAGCCGAAAAACACAGAGAAAAAATTTTAAAAAAAGATTGAAAAAGGGAAATGGATTAGATTTAGTTATTTTTTGAAATGCTATATAGAGGATAAGTCAAAAAGGTTGGAATTGATTTTGAACGTTTTAGATTTAACTCATATTTATCCGAGAATACTTTAAAAGCTAAGAAACAAAGAGAAAAATTTTTCATAAATGATTGAAGAAAGCAAATCGATTCGATTTAGTTAATTTTCGAAAAGCTATCTAGGGGATGATTCGAAAGGGTTGGAATTGATTTTAAACGTGTTAGATTTAACTGATATTCATCCGAGAATACTTTGAATGCCAAGAAACACAGAAAAAAATTTTCATAATAGATTGAAAAAGCAAATCAATTAGATTTAGTAATTTTTCGAAAAGCTATCTAGGGGATGATTCAAAAGGTTTGAAATTGATTCTAAAGATTTTAGATTTAACAAATATTTATCCGACAATACTTTAAAAGCCGAAAAACACAGAAAAAAAAGTTAAAAAATAGATTGAAAAAGGGAAATGGATTAGATTTAGTTATTTTTTGAAATGCTATATAGAAGATAAGTCAAAAAGGTTGGAATTGATTTTGAATGTTTTAGATTTAACTCATATTCATCCGAGAATACTTTAAAAGTCTAGAAACACAGAGAATAAATTTTCAAAAAAATTGAAGAAAGCAAATCGATTAGATTTATTTTTTTTTCGAAAAGCTATCTAGGGGATGATTCGAAAGGGTTGGAATTGATTTTGATCGTTTTAGATTTAACAAACATTTATCTGAGAATACTTTAAAAGCCAAGAAACAAAGAGAAAAATTTTTCATAAATGATTGAAGAAAGCAAATCGATTAGATTTAGTTAATTTTCGAAATGCTATCTAGGGGATGATTCGAAAGGGTTGGAATTGATTTTGAACATTTTAGATTTAACTCATATTTATCCGAGAATACTTTAAAAGCCAAGAAACACAGAGAAAAAATTTTCATAATAGATTGAAGAAGGGAAATCTATTAGATTTTATTATTTTTTGAAATGCTATCTAGGGGATGATTCTAAAGGGTTGGAATTGATTTTAACGATTTTAGATTTAACAAATATTTATCTGACAATACTATAAAAGCCAGAAAACACAGAGAAAAAATTTTAAAAAAAGATTAAAGAAGTGAATTCGATTATAATAAGTTATTTTTTGAAATGCTATCTAAGGGATGATTCTAAAGGGTTGGAATTGATTTTGATCGTTTTAGATTTAACAAACATTTATCTGAGAATACTTTAAAAGCCAAGAAACAAAGAGAAAAATTTTTCATAAATGATTGAAGAAAGCAAATCGATTAGACTTAGTTAATTTTCGAAATGCTATCTAGGGGATGATTCGAAAGGGTTGGAATTGATTTTGAACATTTTAGATTTAACTCATATTTATCCGAGAATACTTTAAAAGCCAAGAAACACAGAGAAAAAATTTTCATAATACATTGAAGAAGTTAAATCTATTTGATTTTATTATTTTTTGAAATGCTATCTAGGGGATGATTCTAAAGGGTTGGAATTGATTTTCATCGTTTTAGATTTAACAATCATTTATCTGACAATACTTTAAAAGCCAAGAAACAAAGAGAAAAAATTTTCATTATAGATTGAAGAAAGCAAATCGATTAGATTTAGTTAATTTTAGAAAAGCTATCTAGGGGATGATTCGAAAGTGTTGAAATTGGTTTTGAACGTTTTAGATTTAACTGATCTTTATCCGAGAATACTTTAAAAGCCAAGAAACACAGAGAAAAAATTTTCAAAATAGATTCAAGAAGGGAAATCGATTAGATTTAGTTATTTTTTGAAATGCTATCTAGGGGATGATTCAAAGGGTTGGAATTGATTTTGATCGTTTTAGATTTAACAAACATTTATCTGACAATACTTTAAAAGCCAAGAAACAAAGAGAAAAAATTTTCATAATTGATTGAAGAAAGCAAATCGATTAGATTTAGTTAATTTTCGAAAAGCTATCTAGAGGATGATTCGAAAGGGTTGGAATTGGTTTTTAACGTTTTAGATTTAACTGATCTTTATCCGAGAATACTTTAAAAGCCAAGAAACACAGAGAAAAAATTTTCAAAATAGATTCAAGAAGGGAAATCGATTAGATTTAGTTATTTTTTGAAAATCTATCTAGGGGATGATTCAAAAGGGTTGGAATTGATTTTAATCGTTTTAGATTTAACGATCATTTATCTGACAATACTTTAAAAGCCAAGAAACAAAGAGAAAAATTTTTCATAATAGATTGAAGAAAGCAAATCGATTAGATTTAGTTAATTTTCGAAAAGCTATCTAGCGGATGATTCGAAAGGGTTGGAATTGGTTTTTAACGTTTTAGATTTAACTGATCTTTATCCGAAAATACTTTAAAAGCCAAGAAACACAGAGAAAAAATTTTCAAAATAGATTCAAGAAGGGAAATCGATTAGATTTAGTTATTTTTTGAAATGCTATCTAGGGGATGATTCAAAGGGTTGGAATTGATTTTGATCGTTTTAGATTTAACAAACATTCATCTAAGAATACTTTAAAAGCCAAGAAACAAAGAGAAAAATTTTTCATAAATGATTGAAGAAAGCAAATCGATTAGATTTAGTTATTTTTTGAAATGCTATCTAGGGGATGATTCAAAGGGTTGGAATTGATTTGGTCGTTTTAGATTTAACAAACATTCATCTGACAATACTTTAAAAGCCAAGAAACAAAGAGAAAAATTTTTCATAAATGATTGAAGAAAGCAAATCGATTAGATTTAGTTAATTTTCGAAATGCTATCTAGGGGATGATTCGAAACGGTTGGAATTGATTTTGAACGTTTTAGATTTAACTCATATTCATCCGAGAATACATTAAAAGTTTAGAAACACAGAGAATAAATTTTCAAAAAAATTGAAGAAAGCAAATCGATTAGATCTAGTTAATTTTCGAAAAGCTATCTAGGGGATGATTCGAAAGGGTTGAAATTGGTTTTGAACGTTTTAGATTTAACTGATCTTTATCCGAGAATACTTTAAAAGCCAAGAAACATAGAGAAAAAATTTTCAAAATAGATTCAAGAAGGGAAATCGATTAGATTTAGTTATTTTTTGAAATGCTATCTAGGGGATGATTCTAAAGAGTTGGAATTGATTTTGATCGTTTTAGATTTAACAAACATTCATCTGAGAATACTTTAAAAGCCAAGAAACAAAGAGAAAAATTTTTTATAAATGATTGAAGAAAGCAAATCGATTCGATTTAGTTAATTTTCGAAAAGCTATCTAGGGGATGATTCGAAAGGGTTGGAATTGATTTTGAACATTTTAGATTTAACTCATATTCATCCGAGAATACTTTAAAAGCCAAGAAACACAAAGAAAAAATTTTCATAATAGATTGAAGAAGGGAAATCGATTAGATTTAGTTATTTTTTTAAATGCTATCTAGGGGATGATTCTAAAGAGTTGGAATTGATTTTGATCGTTTTAGATTTAACAATCATTTATCTAACAATACTTTAAAAGCCAAGAAACAAAGAGAAAAATTTTTCATAATAGATTGAAGAAAGCAAATCGATTAGATTTAGTTAATTTTCGAAAAGCTATCTAGGGGATGATTCGAAAGGGTTAGAATTGGTTTTGAACGTTTTAGATTTAACTGATCTTTATCCGAGAATACTTTCAAAGCCAAGAAAAACAGAGAAAAAATTTTCAAAATAGATTCAAGAAGGGAAATAGATTAGATTTAGTTATTTTTTGAAATGCTATCTAGGGGATGATTCTAAAGGGTTGGAATTGATTTTGATCGTTTTAGATTTAACAATCATTTATCTGACAATACTTTAAAAGCCAAGAAACAAAGAGAAAAATTTTTCATAATAGATTGAAGAAAGCAAATCGATTAGATTTAGTTAATTTTTGAAAAGCTATCTAGGGGATGATTCGAAAGGGTTGGAATTGATTTTAAACATTTTAGATTTAACTCATATTCATCCGTGAATACTTTAAAAGCCAAGAAACACAGATAAAAAATTTTCATAATAGATTGAAGAAGGGAAATCTATTAGATTTAGTTATTTTTTGAAATGCTATCTAGGGGATGATTCTAAAGGGTTGGAATTGATTTTGATCGTTTTAGATTTAACAATCATTTATCTGACATTACTTTAAAAGCCAAGAAACAAAGAGAAAAAATTTTCATTATAGATTGAAGAAAGCAAATCGATTAGATTTAGTTAATTTTCGAAAAGCTATCTAGGGGATGATTCGAAAGGGTTGAAATTGGTTTTGAACGTTTTAGATTTAACTGATCTTTATCCGAGAATACTTTAAAAGCCAAGAAACACAGAGAAAAAATTTTCAAAATAGATTCAAGAAGGGAAATCGATTAGATTTAGTTATTTTTTGAAATGCTATCTAGGGGATGATTCAAAGAGTTGGAATTGATTTTGATCGTTTTAGATTTAACAAACATTTATCTGAGAATACTTTAAAAGCCAAGAAACAAAGAGAAAAATTTTTCATAAATGATTGAAGAAAGCAAATCGATTAGATTTAGTTAATTTTCGAAATGCTATCTAGGGGATGATTCGAAAGGGTTGGAATTGATTTTGATCGTTTTAGATTTAACAATCATTTATCTGACAATACTTTAAAAGCCAAGAAACAAAGAGAAAAAATTTTCATAATAGATTGAAGAAAGCAAATCGATTAGATTTAGTTAATTTTCGAAAAGCTATCTAGGGGATGATTCGAAAGGGTTGAAATTGGTTTTGAACGTTTTAGATTTAACTGATCTTTATCCGAGAATACTTTAAAAGCCAAGAAACACAGAGAAAAAATTTTCAAAATAGATTCAAGAAGGGAAATCGATTAGATTTAGTTATTTTTTGAAATGCTATCTAGGGGATGATTCAAAGGGTTGGAATTGATTTTGATCGTTTTAGATTTAACAAACATTTATATGACAATACTTTAAAATCCAAGAAACAAAGAGAAAAAATTTTCATAATTGATTGAAGAAAGCAAATCGATTAGATTTAGTTAATTTTCGAAAAGCTATCTAGAGGATGATTCGAAAGGGTTGGAATTGGTTTTTAACGTTTTAGATTTAACTGATCTTTATCCGAGAATACTTTAAAAGCCAAGAAACACAGAGAAAAAATTTTCAAAATAGATTCAAGAAGGGAAATCGATTAGATTTAGTTATTTTTTGAAATGCTATCTAGGGGATGATTCAAAAGGGTTGGAATTGATTTTGATCGTTTTAGATTTAACAATCATTTATCTGACAATACTTTAAAAGCCAAGAAACAAAGAGAAAAATTTTTCATAAATGATTGAAGAAAGCAAATCGATTAGATTTAGTTAATTTTTGAAATGCTATCTAGGGGATGATTCGAAAGGGTTGGAATTGATTTTGAACATTTTAGATTTAACTCATATTTATCCGAGAATACTTTAAAAGCCAAGAAACACAGAGAAAAAATTTTCATAATAGATTGAAGAAGGGAAATCTATTAGATTTTATTATTTTTTGAAATGCTATCTAGGGGATGATTCTAAAGGGTTGGAATTGATTTTGATCGTTTTAGATTTAACAATCATTTATCTGACAATACTTTAAAAGCCAAGAAACAAAGAGAAAAAATTTTCATAATTGATTGAAGAAAGCAAATCGATTAGATTTAGTTAATTTTCGAAAAGCTATCTAGAGGATGATTCGAAAGGGTTGGAATTGGTTTTTAACGTTTTAGATTTAACTGATCTTTATCCGAGAATACTTTAAAAGCCAAGAAACACAGAGAAAAAATTTTCAAAATAGATTCAAGAAGGGAAATCGATTAGATTTAGTTATTTTTTGAAATGCTATCTAGGGGATGATTCAAAAGGGTTGGAATTGATTTTGATCGTTTTAGATTTAACAATCATTTATCTGACAATACTTTAAAAGCCAAGAAACAAAGAGAAAAATTTTCATAATAGATTGAAGAAAGCAAATCGATTAGATTTAGTTAATTTTCGAAAAGCTATCTAGCGGATGATTCGAAAGGGTTGGAATTGGTTTTTAACGTTTTAGATTTAACTGATCTTTATCCGAAAATACTTTAAAAGCCAAGAAACACAGAGAAAAAATTTTCAAAATAGATTCAAGAAGGGAAATCGATTAGATTTAGTTATTTTTTGAAATGCTATCTAGGGGATGATTCAAAGGGTTGGAATTGATTTTGATCGTTTTAGATTTAACAAACATTTATCTGAGAATACTTTAAAAGCCAAGAAACAAAGAGAAAAATTTTTCATAAATGATTGAAGAAAGCAAATCGATTAGATTTAGTTATTTTTTGAAATGCTATCTAGGGGATGATTCAAAGGGTTGGAATTGATTTGGTCGTTTTAGATTTAACAAACATTCATCTGACAATACTTTAAAAGCCAAGAAACAAAGAGAAAAATTTTTCATAAATGATTGAAGAAAGCAAATCGATTAGATTTAGTTAATTTTCGAAATGCTATCTAGGGGATGATTCGAAACGGTTGGAATTGATTTTGAACGTTTTAGATTTAACTCATATTCATCCGAGAATACATTAAAAGTTTAGAAACACAGAGAATAAATTTTCAAAAAAATTGAAGAAAGCAAATCGATTAGATCTAGTTAATTTTCGAAAAGCTATCTAGGGGATGATTCGAAACGGTTGGAATTGATTTTGAACGTTTTAGATTTAACTCATATTCATCCGAGAATACATTAAAAGTTTAGAAACACAGAGAATAAATTTTCAAAAAAATTGAAGAAAGCAAATCGATTAGATCTAGTTAATTTTCGAAAAGCTATCTAGGGGATGATTAGAAAGGGTTGAAATTGGTTTTGAACGTTTTAGATTTAACTGATCTTTATCCGAGAATACTTTAAAAGCCAAGAAACACAGAGAAAAAATTTTCAAAATAGATTCAAGAAGGGAAATCGATTAGATTTAGTTATTTTTTGAAATGCTATCTAGGGGATGATTCAAAGGGTTGGAATTGATTTTGATCGTTTTAGATTTAACAATCATTTATCTGACAATACTTTAAAAGCCAAGAAACAAAGAGAAAAATTTTTCATAATAGATTGAAGAAAGCAAATCGATTAGATTTAGTTAATTTTTGAAAAGCTATCTAGGGGATGATTCGAAAGGGTTGGAATTGATTTTAAACATTTTAGATTTAACTCATATTCATCCGTGAATACTTTAAAAGCCAAGAAACACAGATAAAAAATTTTCATAATAGATTGAAGAAGGGAAATCTATTAGATTTAGTTATTTTTTGAAATGCTATCTAGGGGATGATTCAAAGGGTTGGAATTGATTTTGATCGTTTTAGATTTAACAAACATTTATCTGACATTACTTTAAAAGCCAAGAAACAAAGAGAAAAAATTTTCATTATAGATTGAAGAAAGCAAATCGATTAGATTTAGTTAATTTTCGAAAAGCTATCTAGGGGATGATTCGAAAGGGTTGAAATTGGTTTTGAACGTTTTAGATTTAACTGATCTTTATCCGAAAATACTTTAAAAGCCAAGAAACACAGAGAAAAAATTTTCAAAATAGATTCAAGAAGGGAAATCGATTAGATTTAGTTATTTTTTGAAATGCTATCTAGGGGATGATTCAAAGGGTTGGAATTGATTTTGATCGTTTTAGATTTAACAAACATTTATCTGAGAATACTTTAAAAGCCAAGAAACAAAGAGAAAAATTTTTCATAAATGATTGAAGAAAGCAAATCGATTAGATTTAGTTATTTTTTGAAATGCTATCTAGGGGATGATTCAAAGGGTTGGAATTGATTTGGTCGTTTTAGATTTAACAAACATTCATCTGACAATACTTTAAAAGCCAAGAAACAAAGAGAAAAATTTTTCATAAATGATTGAAGAAAGCAAATCGATTAGATTTAGTTAATTTTCGAAATGCTATCTAGGGGATGATTCGAAACGGTTGGAATTGATTTTGAACGTTTTAGATTTAACTCATATTCATCCGAGAATACATTAAAAGTTTAGAAACACAGAGAATAAATTTTCAAAAAAATTGAAGAAAGCAAATCGATTAGATCTAGTTAATTTTCGAAAAGCTATCTAGGGGATGATTCGAAACGGTTGGAATTGATTTTGAACGTTTTAGATTTAACTCATATTCATCCGAGAATACATTAAAAGTTTAGAAACACAGAGAATAAATTTTCAAAAAAATTGAAGAAAGCAAATCGATTAGATCTAGTTAATTTTCGAAAAGCTATCTAGGGGATGATTCGAAAGGGTTGAAATTGGTTTTGAACGTTTTAGATTTAACTGATCTTTATCCGAGAATACTTTAAAAGCCAAGAAACACAGAGAAAAAATTTTCAAAATAGATTCAAGAAGGGAAATCGATTAGATTTAGTTATTTTTTGAAATGCTATCTAGGGGATGATTCAAAGGGTTGGAATTGATTTTGATCGTTTTAGATTTAACAATCATTTATCTGACAATACTTTAAAAGCCAAGAAACAAAGAGAAAAATTTTTCATAATAGATTGAAGAAAGCAAATCGATTAGATTTAGTTAATTTTTGAAAAGCTATCTAGGGGATGATTCGAAAGGGTTGGAATTGATTTTAAACATTTTAGATTTAACTCATATTCATCCGTGAATACTTTAAAAGCCAAGAAACACAGATAAAAAATTTTCATAATAGATTGAAGAAGGGAAATCTATTAGATTTAGTTATTTTTTGAAATGCTATCTAGGGGATGATTCTAAAGGGTTGGAATTGATTTTGATCGTTTTAGATTTAACAATCATTTATCTGACATTACTTTAAAAGCCAAGAAACAAAGAGAAAAAATTTTCATTATAGATTGAAGAAAGCAAATCGATTAGATTTAGTTAATTTTCGAAAAGCTATCTAGGGGATGATTCGAAAGGGTTGAAATTGGTTTTGAACGTTTTAGATTTAACTGATCTTTATCCGAGAATACTTTAAAAGCCAAGAAACACAGAGAAAAAATTTTCAAAATAGATTCAAGAAGGGAAATCGATTAGATTTAGTTATTTTTTGAAATGCTATCTAGGGGATGATTCAAAGGGTTGGAATTGATTTTGATCGTTTTAGATTTAACAAACATTTATCTGAGAATACTTTAAAAGCCAAGAAACAAAGAGAAAAATTTTTCATAAATGATTGAAGAAAGCAAATCGATTAGATTTAGTTAATTTTCGAAATGCTATCTAGGGGATGATTCGAAAGGGTTGGAATTGATTTTGATCGTTTTAGATTTAACAATCATTTATCTGACAATACTTTAAAAGCCAAGAAACAAAGAGAAAAAATTTTCATAATAGATTGAAGAAAGCAAATCGATTAGATTTAGTTAATTTTCGAAAAGCTATCTAGGGGATGATTCGAAAGGGTTGAAATTGGTTTTGAACGTTTTAGATTTAACTGAACTTTATCCGAGAATACTTTAAAAACCAAGAAACACAGAGAAAAAATTTTCAAAATAGATTCAAGAAGGGAAATCGATTAGATTTAGTTATTTTTTGAAATGCTATCTAGGGGATGATTCAAAGGGTTGGAATTGATTTTGATCGTTTTAGATTTAACAAACATTCATCTAAGAATACTTTAAAAGCCAAGAAACAAAGAGAAAAATTTTTCATAAATGATTGAAGAAAGCAAATCGATTAGATTTAGTTATTTTTTGAAATGCTATCTAGGGGATGATTCAAAGGGTTGGAATTGATTTTAACGATTTTAGATTTAACAAATATTTATCTGACAATACTTTAAAAGCCAAGAAACAAAGAGAAAAAATTTTCATAATTGATTGAAGAAAGCAAATCGATTAGATTTAGTTAATTTTCGAAAAGCTATCTAGAGGATGATTCGAAAGGGTTGGAATTGGTTTTTAACGTTTTAGATTTAACTGATCTTTATCCGAGAATACTTTAAAAGCCAAGAAACACAGAGAAAAAATTTTCAAAATAGATTCAAGAAGGGAAATCGATTAGATTTAGTTATTTTTTGAAATGCTATCTAGGGGATGATTCAAAAGGGTTGGAATTGATTTTGATCGTTTTAGATTTAACAATCATTTATCTGACAATACTTTAAAAGCCAAGAAACAAAGAGAAAAATTTTCATAATAGATTGAAGAAAGCAAATCGATTAGATTTAGTTAATTTTCGAAAAGCTATCTAGCGGATGATTCGAAAGGGTTGGAATTGGTTTTTAACGTTTTAGATTTAACTGATCTTTATCCGAAAATACTTTAAAAGCCAAGAAACACAGAGAAAAAATTTTCAAAATAGATTCAAGAAGGGAAATCGATTAGATTTAGTTATTTTTTGAAATGCTATCTAGGGGATGATTCAAAGGGTTGGAATTGATTTTGATCGTTTTAGATTTAACAAACATTCATCTAAGAATACTTTAAAAGCCAAGAAACAAAGAGAAAAATTTTTCATAAATGATTGAAGAAAGCAAATCGATTAGATTTAGTTATTTTTTGAAATGCTATCTAGGGGATGATTCAAAGGGTTGGAATTGATTTGGTCGTTTTAGATTTAACAAACATTCATCTGACAATACTTTAAAAGCCAAGAAACAAAGAGAAAAATTTTTCATAAATGATTGAAGAAAGCAAATCGATTAGATTTAGTTAATTTTCGAAATGCTATCTAGGGGATGATTCGAAACGGTTGGAATTGATTTTGAACGTTTTAGATTTAACTCATATTCATCCGAGAATACATTAAAAGTTTAGAAACACAGAGAATAAATTTTCAAAAAAATTGAAGAAAGCAAATCGATTAGATCTAGTTAATTTTCGAAAAGCTATCTAGGGGATGATTCGAAAGGGTTGAAATTGGTTTTGAACGTTTTAGATTTAACTGATCTTTATCCGAGAATACTTTAAAAGCCAAGAAACACAGAGAAAAAATTTTCAAAATAGATTCAAGAAGGGAAATCGATTAGATTTAGTTATTTTTTGAAATGCTATCTAGGGGATGATTCAAAGGGTTGGAATTGATTTTGATCGTTTTAGATTTAACAAACATTCATCTGAGAATACTTTAAAAGCCAAGAAACAAAGAGAAAAATTTTTTATAAATGATTGAAGAAAGCAAATCGATTCGATTTAGTTAATTTTCGAAAAGCTATCTAGGGGATGATTCGAAAGGGTTGGAATTGATTTTGAACATTTTAGATTTAACTCATATTCATCCGAGAATACTTTAAAAGCCAAGAAACACAAAGAAAAAATTTTCATAATAGATTGAAGAAGGGAAATCGATTAGATTTAGTTATTTTTTTAAATGCTATCTAGGGGATGATTCTAAAGAGTTGGAATTGATTTTGATCGTTTCAGATTTAACAATCATTTATCTAACAATACTTTAAAAGCCAAGAAACAAAGAGAAAAATTTTCATAATAGATTGAAGAAAGCAAATCGATTAGATTTAGTTAATTTTCGAAAAGCTATCTAGGGGATGATTCGAAAGGGTTAGAATTGGTTTTGAACGTTTTAGATTTAACTGATCTTTATCCGAGAATACTTTCAAAGCCAAGAAAAACAGAGAAAAAATTTTCAAAATAGATTCAAGAAGGGAAATAGATTAGATTTAGTTATTTTTTGAAATGCTATCTAGGGGATGATTCTAAAGGGTTGGAATTGATTTTGATCGTTTTAGATTTAACAATCATTTATCTGACAATACTTTAAAAGCCAAGAAACAAAGAGAAAAATTTTTCATAATAGATTGAAGAAAGCAAATCGATTAGATTTAGTTAATTTTTGAAAAGCTATCTAGGGGATGATTCGAAAGGGTTGGAATTGATTTTAAACATTTTAGATTTAACTCATATTCATCCGTGAATACTTTAAAAGCCAAGAAACACAGATAAAAAATTTTCATAATAGATTGAAGAAGGGAAATCTATTAGATTTAGTTATTTTTTGAAATGCTATCTAGGGGATGATTCTAAAGGGTTGGAATTGATTTTGATCGTTTTAGATTTAACAATCATTTATCTGACATTACTTTAAAAGCCAAGAAACAAAGAGAAAAAATTTTCATTATAGATTGAAGAAAGCAAATCGATTAGATTTAGTTAATTTTCGAAAAGCTATCTAGGGGATGATTCGAAAGGGTTGAAATTGGTTTTGAACGTTTTAGATTTAACTGATCTTTATCCGAGAATACTTTAAAAGCCAAGAAACACAGAGAAAAAATTTTCAAAATAGATTCAAGAAGGGAAATCGATTAGATTTAGTTATTTTTTGAAATGCTATCTAGGGGATGATTCAAAGGGTTGGAATTGATTTTGATCGTTTTAGATTTAACAAACATTTATCTGAGAATACTTTAAAAGCCAAGAAACAAAGAGAAAAATTTTTCATAAATGATTGAAGAAAGCAAATCGATTAGATTTAGTTAATTTTCGAAATGCTATCTAGGGGATGATTCGAAAGGGTTGGAATTGATTTTGATCGTTTTAGATTTAACAATCATTTATCTGACAATACTTTAAAAGCCAAGAAACAAAGAGAAAAAATTTTCATAATAGATTGAAGAAAGCAAATCGATTAGATTTAGTTAATTTTCGAAAAGCTATCTAGGGGATGATTCGAAAGGGTTGAAATTGGTTTTGAACGTTTTAGATTTAACTGATCTTTATCCGAGAATACTTTAAAAGCCAAGAAACACAGAGAAAAAATTTTCAAAATAGATTCAAGAAGGGAAATCGATTAGATTTAGTTATTTTTTGAAATGCTATCTAGGGGATGATTCAAAGGGTTGGAATTGATTTTGATCGTTTTAGATTTAACAAACATTTATATGACAATACTTTAAAAGCCAAGAAACAAAGAGAAAAAATTTTCATAATTGATTGAAGAAAGCAAATCGATTAGATTTAGTTAATTTTCGAAAAGCTATCTAGAGGATGATTCGAAAGGGTTGGAATTGGTTTTTAACGTTTTAGATTTAACTGATCTTTATCCGAGAATACTTTAAAAGCCAAGAAACACAGAGAAAAAATTTTCAAAATAGATTCAAGAAGGGAAATCGATTAGATTTAGTTATTTTTTGAAATGCTATCTAGGGGATGATTCAAAAGGGTTGGAATTGATTTTGATCGTTTTAGATTTAACAATCATTTATCTGACAATACTTTAAAAGCCAAGAAACAAAGAGAAAAATTTTTCATAAATGATTGAAGAAAGCAAATCGATTAGATTTAGTTAATTTTTGAAATGCTATCTAGGGGATGATTCGAAAGGGTTGGAATTGATTTTGAACATTTTAGATTTAACTCATATTTATCCGAGAATACTTTAAAAGCCAAGAAACACAGAGAAAAAATTTTCATAATAGATTGAAGAAGGGAAATCTATTAGATTTTATTATTTTTTGAAATGCTATCTAGGGGATGATTCTAAAGGGTTGGAATTGATTTTGATCGTTTTAGATTTAACAATCATTTATCTGACAATACTTTAAAAGCCAAGAAACAAAGAGAAAAAATTTTCATAATTGATTGAAGAAAGCAAATCGATTAGATTTAGTTAATTTTCGAAAAGCTATCTAGAGGATGATTCGAAAGGGTTGGAATTGGTTTTTAACGTTTTAGATTTAACTGATCTTTATCCGAGAATACTTTAAAAGCCAAGAAACACAGAGAAAAAATTTTCAAAATAGATTCAAGAAGGGAAATCGATTAGATTTAGTTATTTTTTGAAATGCTATCTAGGGGATGATTCAAAAGGGTTGGAATTGATTTTGATCGTTTTAGATTTAACAATCATTTATCTGACAATACTTTAAAAGCCAAGAAACAAAGAGAAAAATTTTCATAATAGATTGAAGAAAGCAAATCGATTAGATTTAGTTAATTTTCGAAAAGCTATCTAGCGGATGATTCGAAAGGGTTGGAATTGGTTTTTAACGTTTTAGATTTAACTGATCTTTATCCGAAAATACTTTAAAAGCCAAGAAACACAGAGAAAAAATTTTCAAAATAGATTCAAGAAGGGAAATCGATTAGATTTAGTTATTTTTTGAAATGCTATCTAGGGGATGATTCAAAGGGTTGGAATTGATTTTGATCGTTTTAGATTTAACAAACATTCATCTGAGAATACTTTAAAAGCCAAGAAACAAAGAGAAAAATTTTTCATAAATGATTGAAGAAAGCAAATCGATTAGATTTAGTTATTTTTTGAAATGCTATCTAGGGGATGATTCAAAGGGTTGGAATTGATTTGGTCGTTTTAGATTTAACAAACATTCATCTGACAATACTTTAAAAGCCAAGAAACAAAGAGAAAAATTTTTCATAAATGATTGAAGAAAGCAAATCGATTAGATTTAGTTAATTTTCGAAATGCTATCTAGGGGATGATTCGAAACGGTTGGAATTGATTTTGAACGTTTTAGATTTAACTCATATTCATCCGAGAATACATTAAAAGTTTAGAAACACAGAGAATAAATTTTCAAAAAAATTGAAGAAAGCAAATCGATTAGATCTAGTTAATTTTCGAAAAGCTATCTAGGGGATGATTCGAAAGGGTTGAAATTGGTTTTGAACGTTTTAGATTTAACTGATCTTTATCCGAGAATACTTTAAAAGCCAAGAAACACAGAGAAAAAATTTTCAAAATAGATTCAAGAAGGGAAATCGATTAGATTTAGTTATTTTTTGAAATGCTATCTAGGGGATGATTCAAAGGGTTGGAATTGATTTTGATCGTTTTAGATTTAACAAACATTCATCTGAGAATACTTTAAAAGCCAAGAAACAAAGAGAAAAATTTTTTATAAATGATTGAAGAAAGCAAATCGATTCGATTTAGTTAATTTTCGAAAAGCTATCTAGGGGATGATTCGAAAGGGTTGGAATTGATTTTGAACATTTTAGATTTAACTCATATTCATCCGAGAATACTTTAAAAGCCAAGAAACACAAAGAAAAAATTTTCATAATAGATTGAAGAAGGGAAATCGATTAGATTTAGTTATTTTTTTAAATGCTATCTAGGGGATGATTCTAAAGAGTTGGAATTGATTTTGATCGTTTCAGATTTAACAATCATTTATCTAACAATACTTTAAAAGCCAAGAAACAAAGAGAAAAATTTTCATAATAGATTGAAGAAAGCAAATCGATTAGATTTAGTTAATTTTCGAAAAGCTATCTAGGGGATGATTCGAAAGGGTTAGAATTGGTTTTGAACGTTTTAGATTTAACTGATCTTTATCCGAGAATACTTTCAAAGCCAAGAAAAACAGAGAAAAAATTTTCAAAATAGATTCAAGAAGGGAAATAGATTAGATTTAGTTATTTTTTGAAATGCTATCTAGGGGATGATTCTAAAGGGTTGGAATTGATTTTGATCGTTTTAGATTTAACAATCATTTATCTGACAATACTTTAAAAGCCAAGAAACAAAGAGAAAAATTTTTCATAATAGATTGAAGAAAGCAAATCGATTAGATTTAGTTAATTTTTGAAAAGCTATCTAGGGGATGATTCGAAAGGGTTGGAATTGATTTTAAACATTTTAGATTTAACTCATATTCATCCGTGAATACTTTAAAAGCCAAGAAACACAGATAAAAAATTTTCATAATAGATTGAAGAAGGGAAATCTATTAGATTTAGTTATTTTTTGAAATGCTATCTAGGGGATGATTCTAAAGGGTTGGAATTGATTTTGATCGTTTTAGATTTAACAATCATTTATCTGACATTACTTTAAAAGCCAAGAAACAAAGAGAAAAAATTTTCATTATAGATTGAAGAAAGCAAATCGATTAGATTTAGTTAATTTTCGAAAAGCTATCTAGGGGATGATTCGAAAGGGTTGAAATTGGTTTTTAACGTTTTAGATTTAACTGATCTTTATCCGAGAATACTTTAAAAGCCAAGAAACACAGAGAAAAAATTTTCAAAATAGATTCAAGAAGGGAAATCGATTAGATTTAGTTATTTTTTGAAATGCTATCTAGGGGATGATTCAAAGGGTTGGAATTGATTTTGATCGTTTTAGATTTAACAATCATTTATCTGACATTACTTTAAAAGCCAAGAAACAAAGAGAAAAAATTTTCATTATAGATTGAAGAAAGCAAATCGATTAGATTTAGTTAATTTTCGAAAAGCTATCTAGGGGATGATTCGAAAGGGTTGAAATTGGTTTTTAACGTTTTAGATTTAACTGATCTTTATCCGAGAATACTTTAAAAGCCAAGAAACACAGAGAAAAAATTTTCAAAATAGATTCAAGAAGGGAAATCGATTAGATTTAGTTATTTTTTGAAATGCTATCTAGGGGATGATTCAAAGGGTTGGAATTGATTTTGATCGTTTTAGATTTAACAAACATTTATCTGAGAATACTTTAAAAGCCAAGAAACAAAGAGAAAAATTTTTCATAAATGATTGAAGAAAGCAAATCGATTAGATTTAGTTAATTTTCGAAATGCTATCTAGGGGATGATTCGAAAGGGTTGGAATTGATTTTGATCGTTTTAGATTTAACAATCATTTATCTGACAATACTTTAAAAGCCAAGAAACAAAGAGAAAAAATTTTCATAATAGATTGAAGAAAGCAAATCGATTAGATTTAGTTAATTTTCGAAAAGCTATCTAGGGGATGATTCGAAAGGGTTGAAATTGGTTTTGAACGTTTTAGATTTAACTGATCTTTATCCGAGAATACTTTAAAAGCCAAGAAACACAGAGAAAAAATTTTCAAAATAGATTCAAGAAGGGAAATCGATTAGATTTAGTTATTTTTTGAAATGCTATCTAGGGGATGATTCAAAGGGTTGGAATTGATTTTGATCGTTTTAGATTTAACAAACATTTATATGACAATACTTTAAAAGCCAAGAAACAAAGAGAAAAAATTTTCATAATTGATTGAAGAAAGCAAATCGATTAGATTTAGTTAATTTTCGAAAAGCTATCTAGAGGATGATTCGAAAGGGTTGGAATTGGTTTTTAACGTTTTAGATTTAACTGATCTTTATCCGAGAATACTTTAAAAGCCAAGAAACACAGAGAAAAAATTTTCAAAATAGATTCAAGAAGGGAAATCGATTAGATTTAGTTATTTTTTGAAATGCTATCTAGGGGATGATTCAAAAGGGTTGGAATTGATTTTGATCGTTTTAGATTTAACAATCATTTATTTGACAATACTTTAAAAGCCAAGAAACAAAGAGAAAAATTTTCATAATAGATTGAAGAAAGCAAATCGATTAGATTTAGTTAATTTTCGAAAAGCTATCTAGGGGATGATTCGAAAGGGTTGGAATTGATTTTGAACATTTTAGATTTAACTCATATTCATCCGAGAATACTTTAAAAGCCAAGAAACACAGAGAAAAAATTTTCATAATAGATTGAAGAAGGGAAATCGATTAGATTTAGTTATTTTTTTAAATGCTATCTAGGGGATGATTCTAAAGGGTTGGAATTGATTTTGATCGTTTCAGATTTAACAATCATTTATCTAACAATACTTTAAAAGCCAAGAAACAAAGAGAAAAATTTTAAATAAATGATTGAAGAAAGCAAATCGATTAGATTTAGTTATTTTTTGAAATGATATCTAGGGGATGATTCAAAGGGTTGGAATTGATTTTGATCGTTTTAGATTTAACAATCATTTATCTGACAATACTTTAAAAGCCAAGAAACAAAGAGAAAAAATTTTCATAATTGATTGAAGAAAGCAAATCGATTAGATTTAGTTAATTTTCGAAAAGCTATCTAGAGGATGATTCGAAAGGGTTGGAATTGGTTTTTAACGTTTTAGATTTAACTGATCTTTATCCGAGAATACTTTAAAAGCCAAGAAACACAGAGAAAAAATTTTCATAATAAATTGAAGAAGGGAAATCGATTAGATTTAGTTATTTTTTGAAATGCTATCTAGGCGATGATTCTAAAGGGTTGGAATTGATTTTGATCGTTTTAGATTTAACAATCATTTATCTGACAATACTTTAAAAGCCAAGAAACAAAGAGAGAAAATTTTCATTATAGATTGAAGAAAGCTAATCGATTAGATTTAGTTAATTTTCGAAAAGCTATCTAGGGGATGATTCGAAAGGGTTGGAATTGGTTTTGAACGTTTTAGATTTAACTGATCATTATCCGAGAATACTTTAAAAGCCAAGAAAAACAGAGAAAAAATTTTCAAAATAGATTCCAGAAGGGAAATCGATTAGATTTAGTTATTTTTTGAAATGCTATCTAGGGGATGATTCAAAGGGTTGGAATTGATTTTGATCGTTTTAGATTTAACAAACATTCATCTGAGAATACTTTAAAAGCCAAGAAACAAAGAGAAAAATTTTTCATAAATGATTAAAGAAAGCAAATCGATTAGATTTAGTTATTTTTTGAAATGCTATCTAGGGGATGATTCAAAGGGTTGGAATTGATTTGGTCGTTTTAGATTTAACAAACATTCATCTGACAATACTTTAAAAGCCAAGAAACAAAGAGAAAAATTTTTCATAAATGATTGAAGAAAGCAAATCGATTAGATTTAGTTAATTTTCGAAATGCTATCTAGGGGATGATTCGAAACGGTTGGAATTGATTTTGAACGTTTTAGATTTAACTCATATTCATCCGAGAATACATTAAAAGTTTAGAAACACAGAGAATAAATTTTCAAAAAAATTGAAGAAAGCAAATCGATTAGATCTAGTTAATTTTCGAAAAGCTATCTAGGGGATGATTCGAAAGGGTTGAAATTGGTTTTGAACGTTTTAGATTTAACTGATCTTTATCCGAGAATACTTTAAAAGCCAAGAAACACAGAGAAAAAATTTTCAAAATAGATTCAAGAAGGGAAATCGATTAGATTTAGTTATTTTTTGAAATGCTATCTAGGGGATGATTCGAAAGGGTTGGAATTGATTTTGAACATTTTAGATTTAACTCATATTCATCCGAGAATACTTTAAAAGCCAAGAAACACAAAGAAAAAATTTTCATAATAGATTGAAGAAGGGAAATCGATTAGATTTAGTTATTTTTTTAAATGCTATCTAGGGGATGATTCTAAAGAGTTGGAATTGATTTTGATCGTTTCAGATTTAACAATCATTTATCTAACAATACTTTAAAAGCCAAGAAACAAAGAGAAAAATTTTCATAATAGATTGAAGAAAGCAAATCGATTAGATTTAGTTAATTTTCGAAAAGCTATCTAGGGGATGATTCGAAAGGGTTAGAATTGGTTTTGAACGTTTTAGATTTAACTGATCTTTATCCGAGAATACTTTCAAAGCCAAGAAAAACAGAGAAAAAATTTTCAAAATAGATTCAAGAAGGGAAATAGATTAGATTTAGTTATTTTTTGAAATGCTATCTAGGGGATGATTCTAAAGGGTTGGAATTGATTTTGATCGTTTTAGATTTAACAATCATTTATCTGACAATACTTTAAAAGCCAAGAAACAAAGAGAAAAAATTTTCATTATGGATTGAAGAAAGCAAATCTTTTAGATTTAGTTAATTTTCGAAAAGCTATCTAGGGGATGATTCGAAAGGGTTGAAATTGGTTTTGAACGTTTTAGATTTAACTGATCTTTATCCGAGAATACTTTAAAAGCCAAGAAACACAGAGAAAAAATTTTCAAAATAGATTCAAGAAGGGAAATCGATTAGATTTAGTTATTTTTTGAAATGCTATCTAGGGGATGATTCAAAGGGTTGGAATTGATTTTGATCGTTTTAGATTTAACAAACATTTATCTGAGAATACTTTAAAAGCCAAGAAACAAAGAGAAAAATTTTTCATAAATGATTGAAGAAAGCAAATCGATTAGATTTAGTTAATTTTCGAAATGCTATCTAGGGGATGATTCGAAAGGGTTGGAATTGATTTTGATCGTTTTAGATTTAACAATCATTTATCTGACAATACTTTAAAAGCCAAGAAACAAAGAGAAAAAATTTTCATAATAGATTGAAGAAAGCAAATCGATTAGATTTAGTTAATTTTCGAAAAGCTATCTAGGGGATGATTCGAAAGGGTTGAAATTGGTTTTGAACGTTTTAGATTTAACTGATCTTTATCCGAGAATACTTTAAAAGCCAAGAAACACAGAGAAAAAATTTTCAAAATAGATTCAAGAAGGGAAATCGATTAGATTTAGTTATTTTTTGAAATGCTATCTAGGGGATGATTCAAAGGGTTGGAATTGATTTTGATCGTTTTAGATTTAACAAACATTTATCTGAGAATACTTTAAAAGCCAAGAAACAAAGAGAAAAATTTTTCATAAATGATTGAAGAAAGCAAATCGATTAGATTTAGTTAATTTTCGAAATGCTATCTAGGGGATGATTCGAAAGGGTTGGAATTGATTTTGATCGTTTTAGATTTAACAATCATTTATCTGACAATACTTTAAAAGCCAAGAAACAAAGAGAAAAAATTTTCATAATAGATTGAAGAAAGCAAATCGATTAGATTTAGTTAATTTTCGAAAAGCTATCTAGGGGATGATTCGAAAGGGTTGAAATTGGTTTTGAACGTTTTAGATTTAACTGATCTTTATCCGAGAATACTTTAAAAGCCAAGAAACACAGAGAAAAAATTTTCAAAATAGATTCAAGAAGGGAAATCGATTAGATTTAGTTATTTTTTGAAATGCTATCTAGGGGATGATTCAAAGGGTTGGAATTGATTTTGATCGTTTTAGATTTAACAAACATTTATATGACAATACTTTAAAAGCCAAGAAACAAAGAGAAAAAATTTTCATAATTGATTGAAGAAAGCAAATCGATTAGATTTAGTTAATTTTCGAAAAGCTATCTAGAGGATGATTCGAAAGGGTTGGAATTGGTTTTTAACGTTTTAGATTTAACTGATCTTTATCCGAGAATACTTTAAAAGCCAAGAAACACAGAGAAAAAATTTTCAAAATAGATTCAAGAAGGGAAATCGATTAGATTTAGTTATTTTTTGAAATGCTATCTAGGGGATGATTCAAAAGGGTTGGAATTGATTTTGATCGTTTTAGATTTAACAATCATTTATTTGACAATACTTTAAAAGCCAAGAAACAAAGAGAAAAATTTTCATAATAGATTGAAGAAAGCAAATCGATTAGATTTAGTTAATTTTCGAAAAGCTATCTAGGGGATGATTCGAAAGGGTTGGAATTGATTTTGAACATTTTAGATTTAACTCATATTCATCCGAGAATACTTTAAAAGCCAAGAAACACAGAGAAAAAATTTTCATAATAGATTGAAGAAGGGAAATCGATTAGATTTAGTTATTTTTTTAAATGCTATCTAGGGGATGATTCTAAAGGGTTGGAATTGATTTTGATCGTTTCAGATTTAACAATCATTTATCTAACAATACTTTAAAAGCCAAGAAACAAAGAGAAAAATTTTCATAATAGATTGAAGAAAGCAAATCGATTAGATTTAGTTAATTTTCGAAAAGCTATCTAGGGGATGATTCGAAAGGGTTAGAATTGGTTTTGAACGTTTTAGATTTAACTGATCTTTATCCGAGAATACTTGCAAAGCCAAAAAACACAGAGAAAAAATTTTTAAAATAGATTCAAGAAGGGAAATAGATTAGATTTTGTTATTTTTTGAAATGCTATCTAGGGGATGATTCAAAGGGTTGGAATTGATTTTGATCGTTTTAGATTTAACAAAGATGCATCTGAGAATACTTTAAAAGCCAAGAAACAAAGAGAAAAATTTTTCATAAATGATTGAAGAAAGCAAATCGATTAGATTTAGTTATTTTTTGAAATGATATCTAGGGGATGATTCAAAGGGTTGGAATTGATTTTGATCGTTTTAGATTTAACAATCATTTATCTGACAATACTTTAAAAGCCAAGAAACAAAGAGAAAAAATTTTCATAATTGATTGAAGAAAGCAAATCGATTAGATTTAGTTAATTTTCGAAAAGCTATCTAGCGGATGATTCGAAAGGGTTGGAATTGGTTTTTAACGTTTTAGATTTAACTGATCTTTATCCGAAAATACTTTAAAAGCCAAGAAACACAGAGAAAAAATTTTCAAAATAGATTCAAGAAGGGAAATCGATTAGATTTAGTTATTTTTTGAAATGCTATCTAGGGGATGATTCAAAAGGGTTGGAATTGATTTTGATCGTTTCAGATTTAACAATCATTTATCTAACAATACTTTAAAAGCCAAGAAACAAAGAGAAAAATTTTCATAATAGATTGAAGAAAGCAAATCGATTAGATTTAGTTAATTTTCGAAAAGCTATCTAGGGGATGATTCGAAAGGGTTAGAATTGGTTTTGAACGTTTTAGATTTAACTGATCTTTATCCGAGAATACTTTCAAAGCCAAGAAAAACAGAGAAAAAATTTTCAAAATAGATTCAAGAAGGGAAATAGATTAGATTTAGTTATTTTTTGAAATGCTATCTAGGGGATGATTCTAAAGGGTTGGAATTGATTTTGATCGTTTTAGATTTAACAATCATTTATCTGACAATACTTTAAAAGCCAAGAAACAAAGAGAAAAATTTTTCATAATAGATTGAAGAAAGCAAATCGATTAGATTTAGTTAATTTTTGAAAAGCTATCTAGGGGATGATTCGAAAGGGTTGGAATTGATTTTAAACATTTTAGATTTAACTCATATTCATCCGAGAATACTTTAAAAGCCAAGAAACACAGATAAAAAATTTTCATAATAGATTGAAGAAGGGAAATCTATTAGATTTTGTTATTTTTTGAAATGCTATCTAGGGGATGATTCAAAGGGTTGGAATTGATTTTGATCGTTTTAGATTTAACAAAGATGCATCTGAGAATACTTTAAAAGCCAAGAAACAAAGAGAAAAATTTTTCATAAATGATTGAAGAAAGCAAATCGATTAGATTTAGTTATTTTTTGAAATGATATCTAGGGGATGATTCAAAGGGTTGGAATTGATTTTGATCGTTTTAGATTTAACAATCATTTATCTGACAATACTTTAAAAGCCAAGAAACAAAGAGAAAAAATTTTCATAATTAATTGAAGAAAGCAAATCGATTAGATTTAGTTAATTTTCGAAAAGCTATCTAGCGGATGATTCGAAAGGGTTGAAATTGGTTTTGAACGTTTTAGATTTAACTGATCTTTATCCGAGAATACTTTAAAAGCCAAGAAACACAGAGAAAAAATTTTCAAAATAGATTCAAGAAGGGAAATCGATTAGATTTAGTTATTTTTTGAAATGCTATCTAGGGGATGATTCAAAGGGTTGGAATTGATTTTGATCGTTTTAGATTTAACAAACATTTATCTGAGAATACTTTAAAAGCCAAGAAACAAAGAGAAAAATTTTTCATAAATGATTGAAGAAAGCAAATCGATTAGATTTAGTTAATTTTCGAAATGCTATCTAGGGGATGATTCGAAAGGGTTGGAATTGATTTTGATCGTTTTAGATTTAACAATCATTTATCTGACAATACTTTAAAAGCCAAGAAACAAAGAGAAAAAATTTTCATAATAGATTGAAGAAAGCAAATCGATTAGATTTAGTTAATTTTCGAAAAGCTATCTAGGGGATGATTCGAAAGGGTTGAAATTGGTTTTGAACGTTTTAGATTTAACTGATCTTTATCCGAGAATACTTTAAAAGCCAAGAAACACAGAGAAAAAATTTTCAAAATAGATTCAAGAAGGGAAATCGATTAGATTTAGTTATTTTTTGAAATGCTATCTAGGGGATGATTCAAAGGGTTGGAATTGATTTTGATCGTTTTAGATTTAACAAACATTTATATGACAATACTTTAAAAGCCAAGAAACAAAGAGAAAAAATTTTCATAATTGATTGAAGAAAGCAAATCGATTAGATTTAGTTAATTTTCGAAAAGCTATCTAGAGGATGATTCGAAAGGGTTGGAATTGGTTTTTAACGTTTTAGGTTTAACTGATCTTTATCCGAGAATACTTTAAAAGCCAAGAAACACAGAGAAAAAATTTTCAAAATAGATTCAAGAAGGGAAATCGATTAGATTTAGTTATTTTTTGAAATGCTATCTAGGGGATGATTCAAAAGGGTTGGAATTGATTTTGATCGTTTTAGATTTAACAATCATTTATTTGACAATACTTTAAAAGCCAAGAAACAAAGAGAAAAATTTTCATAATAGATTGAAGAAAGCAAATCGATTAGATTTAGTTAATTTTCGAAAAGCTATCTAGGGGATGATTCGAAAGGGTTGGAATTGATTTTGAACATTTTAGATTTAACTCATATTCATCCGAGAATACTTTAAAAGCCAAGAAACACAGAGAAAAAATTTTCATAATAGATTGAAGAAGGGAAATCGATTAGATTTAGTTATTTTTTTAAATGCTATCTAGGGGATGATTCTATAGGGTTGGAATTGATTTTGATCGTTTCAGATTTAACAATCATTTATCTAACAATACTTTAAAAGCCAAGAAACAAAGAGAAAAATTTTCATAATAGATTGAAGAAAGCAAATCGATTAGATTTAGTTAATTTTCGAAAAGCTATCTAGGGGATGATTCGAAAGGGTTAGAATTGGTTTTGAACGTTTTAGATTTAACTGATCTTTATCCGAGAATACTTTCAAAGCCAAAAAACACAGAGAAAAAATTTTTAAAATAGATTCAAGAAGGGAAATAGATTAGATTTTGTTATTTTTTGAAATGCTATCTAGGGGATGATTCAAAGGGTTGGAATTGATTTTGATCGTTTTAGATTTAACAAAGATGCATCTGAGAATACTTTAAAAGCCAAGAAACAAAGAGAAAAATTTTTCATAAATGATTGAAGAAAGCAAATCGATTAGATTTAGTTATTTTTTGAAATGATATCTAGGGGATGATTCAAAGGGTTGGAATTGATTTTGATCGTTTTAGATTTAACAATCATTTATCTGACAATACTTTAAAAGCCAAGAAACAAAGAGAAAAAATTTTCATAATTGATTGAAGAAAGCAAATCGATTAGATTTAGTTAATTTTCGAAAAGCTATCTAGCGGATGATTCGAAAGGGTTGGAATTGGTTTTTAACGTTTTAGATTTAACTGATCTTTATCCGAAAATACTTTAAAAGCCAAGAAACACAGAGAAAAAATTTTCAAAATAGATTCAAGAAGGGAAATCGATTAGATTTAGTTATTTTTTGAAATGCTATCTAGGGGATGATTCAAAAGGGTTGGAATTGATTTTGATCGTTTTAGATTTAACAATCATTTATTTGACAATACTTTAAAAGCCAAGAAACAAAGAGAAAAATTTTCATAATAGATTGAAGAAAGCAAATCGATTAGATTTAGTTAATTTTCGAAAAGCTATCTAGGGGATGATTCGAAAGGGTTGGAATTGATTTTGAACATTTTAGATTTAACTCATATTCATCCGAGAATACTTTAAAAGCCAAGAAACACAGAGAAAAAATTTTCATAATAGATTGAAGAAGGGAAATCGATTAGATTTAGTTATTTTTTTAAATGCTATCTAGGGGATGATTCTAAAGGGTTGGAATTGATTTTGATCGTTTCAGATTTAACAATCATTTATCTAACAATACTTTAAAAGCCAAGAAACAAAGAGAAAAATTTTCATAATAGATTGAAGAAAGCAAATCGATTAGATTTAGTTAATTTTCGAAAAGCTATCTAGGGGATGATTCGAAAGGGTTAGAATTGGTTTTGAACGTTTTAGATTTAACTGATCTTTATCCGAGAATACTTTCAAAGCCAAAAAACACAGAGAAAAAATTTTTAAAATAGATTCAAGAAGGGAAATAGATTAGATTTTGTTATTTTTTGAAATGCTATCTAGGGGATGATTCAAAGGGTTGGAATTGATTTTGATCGTTTTAGATTTAACAAAGATGCATCTGAGAATACTTTAAAAGCCAAGAAACAAAGAGAAAAATTTTTCATAAATGATTGAAGAAAGCAAATCGATTAGATTTAGTTATTTTTTGAAATGATATCTAGGGGATGATTCAAAGGGTTGGAATTGATTTTGATCGTTTTAGATTTAACAATCATTTATCTGACAATACTTTAAAAGCCAAGAAACAAAGAGAAAAAATTTTCATAATTGATTGAAGAAAGCAAATCGATTAGATTTAGTTAATTTTCGAAAAGCTATCTAGCGGATGATTCGAAAGGGTTGGAATTGGTTTTTAACGTTTTAGATTTAACTGATCTTTATCCGAAAATACTTTAAAAGCCAAGAAACACAGAGAAAAAATTTTCAAAATAGATTCAAGAAGGGAAATCGATTAGATTTAGTTATTTTTTGAAATGCTATCTAGGGGATGATTCAAAAGGGTTGGAATTGATTTTGATCGTTTTAGATTTAACAATCATTTATCTGACAATACTTTAAAAGCCAAGAAACAAAGAGAAAAATTTTCATAATAGATTGAAGAAAGCAAATCGATTAGATTTAGTTAATTTTCGAAAAGCTATCTAGGGGATGATTCGAAAGGGTTGGAATTGATTTTGAACATTTTAGATTTAACTCATATTCATCCGAGAATACTTTAAAAGCCAGGAAACACAGAGAAAAAAATGTCAAAAAAGATTGAAGAATGGAAATCAATTGGAATGTGTTATTTTTCGAAAAGCTATCCATGGCATGATTTGAAAGGGTTGGAATTGATTTTGATCGTTTTAGATTTAACAAACATTCATCTGAGAATACTTCAAAAGCCAAGAAACAAAGAGAAAAATTTTTCATAAATGATTGAAGAAAGCAAATCGATAAGATTTAGTTAAATTTCGAAATGCTATCGAGGGGATGATTCGAAAGGGTTGGAATAAATTTTAAACGTTCTAGATTTAACTGATATTCATCCGAGAATACTTTAAAAGCCAAGAAACACAGAGAAAAAATTTTCATAATAAATTGAAGAAGGGAAATCGATTAGATTTAGTTATTTTTTGAAATGCTATCTAGGCGATGATTCTAAAGGGTTGGAATTGATTTTGATCGTTTTAGATTTAACAATCATTTATCTGACAATACTTTAAAAGCCAAGAAACAAAGAGAGAAAATTTTCATTATAGATTGAAGAAAGCTAATCGATTAGATTTAGTTAATTTTCGAAAAGCTATCTAGGGGATGATTCGAAAGGGTTGGAATTGATTTTGAACGTTTTAGATTTAACTGATATTTATCCGAGAATACTTTAAATGCCAAGAAACACATAAAAAAAATTTTCATAATAGATTGAAAAAGCAAATCAATTAGATTTAGTAATTTTTCGAAAAGCTATCTAGGGGATGATTCGAAAGGGTTGTAATTGATTTTAAACGTTCTAGATTTAACTGACATTCATCCGAAAATACTTTAAAAGCCAAGAAACACAGAGAAAAAATTTTCATAATAGATTGAAGAAGGGAAATCGATTAGATTTAGTTATTTTTTAAAATGCTATCTAGGGGATGAGTCAAAAGGGTTGGAATTGATTTTGAACGTTTTAGATTTAACTGATATTTATCCGAGAATACTTTAAATGCCAAGAAACACATAAAAAAAATTTTCATAATAGATTGAAAAAGCAAATCAATTAGATTTAGTAATTTTTCGAAAAGCTATCTAGGGGATGATTCGAAAGGGTTGGAATTGATTCTAAAGATTGTAGATTTAACAAATATTTATCCGACAATACTTTAAAAGCCAGAAAACATAGAGAAAAAATTTTAAAAAAAGATTGAAAAAGGGAAATCGAATAGATTTAGTTAATTTTCGAAAAGCTATCTAGGGGATGATTCGAAAGGGTTGGAATTGATTTTGAACATTTTAGATTTAACTCATATTCATCCGAGAATACTTCAAAAGCCAAGAAACACAAAGAAAAAATTTTCATAATAGATTGAAGAAGGGAAATCGATTAGATTTAGTTATTTTTTTAAATGCTATCTAGGGGATGATTCTAAAGAGTTGGAATTGATTTTGATCGTTTCAGATTTAACAATCATTTATCTAACAATACTTTAAAAGCCAAGAAACAAAGAGAAAAATTTTCATAATAGATTGAAGAAAGCAAATCGATTAGATTTAGTTGTTTTTCGAAAAGCTATCTAGGGGATGATTCGAAAGGGTTGGAATTGATTTTGAACGTTTTAGATTTAACTGATATTCATCCGAGAATACTTTAAAAGCCAAGAAACGACAAGAAAAAAATTTTAAAATAGATTGAATAAGGGAAATCGATTTGGTTTAGTTATTTTTTGAAATGCTATTTAGGGGATAATTCAAAAGGGTTGGAATTGATTTTGAACATTTTAGATTTAACTCATATTCATCTGAGAATACTTTAAAAGCCAGGAAACAGAGAGAAAAAAATGTCAAAAAAGATTGAAGAATGGAAATCAATTGGAATGTGTTATTTTTCGAAAAGCTATCCATGGGATGATTTGAAAGGGTTGGAATTGATTTTGATCGTTTTAGATTTAACAATCATTTATCTGACAATACTTTAAAAGCCAAGAAACAAAGAGAAAAAATTTTCATAATAGATTGAAGAAAGCAAATCGATTAGATTTAGTTAATTTTCGAAAAGCTATCTAGGGGATGATTCGAAAGGGTTGGAATTGGTTTTAAACGTTTTAGATTTAACTGATATTTTTCCGAGAATTCTTTAAAAGCCAAGAAACACAGAGAAAAAATTTTCAAAATAGATTCAAGAAGGGAAATCGATTAGATTTAGTTATTTTTTGAAATGCTATCTAGGGGATGATTCAAAAGGCTGGGAATTGATTTTGAACATTTTAGATTTAACTGATATTTATCCGAGAATACTTTAAAAGCCAAGAAACACAGAGAAAAAATTTTCATAATAGATTGAAGAAGGGAAATCGATTAGATTTAGTTATTTTTTGAAATGCTATCTAGGGGCTGATTCTAAAGGGTTGGAATTGATTTTGATCGTTTTAGATTTAACAATCATTTATCTGACAATACTTTAAAAGCCAAGAAACAAAGAGAAAAAATTTTCATAACAGATTGAAGAAAGCAAATCGATTAGATTTAGTTATTTTTTGAAATGCTATCTAGGGGATGAGTCAAAAGGGTTGGAATTGTTTTTGAACGTTTTAAATTTAACTGATATTTATCCGAGAATACTTTAAAAGCCAAGAAACACAGAGAAAAAATTTTCAAAATAGATTCAAGAAGGGAAATCGATTAGATTTCGTTGTTTTTTGAAATACTATTCAAGGCATGATTCAAAAGGGTTGGAATTGATTTTAAACGTTTTAGATTTAACTGTTATTCATCCGAGAATACTTTAAATGCCAAGAAACACAGAAAAAAAATTTTCATAATAGATTGAAAAAGCAAATCAATTAGATTTAGTAATATTTTAAAAAGCTATTTAGGGGATAATTTGATAGGGTCGGAATTGATTCTAAAGATTTTAGATTTAACAAATATTCATCCGACAATACTTTAAAAGCCGAGAAACACAGAGAAAAAATTTTCAAAATAGATTGAAAAAGGGAAATCGATTAGATTTAGTTATTTTTCGAAAAGCTAGCTAGGGGATGATTTAAAAGGGTTGGAATTGATTTTGAACGTTTTAGATTTCACTGATATTCATCCGAGAATACTTTAAAAGCCAAGAAACACAGAGAAAAAATTTTCATAATAGATTGAAGAAGGGAAATGGATTAGATTTAGTTATTTTTTGAAATGCTATCTAGGGGATGAGTCAAAAGGGTTGGAATTATTTTTGAACGTTTTAGATTTAACTGATATTTATCCGAGAATACTTTAAAAGCCAAGAAACACAGAGACAAAAATTTTCAATATAGATTGAAGAAGGTGTAACGATTTTATTTTTTACACAATATGTATATTGAGGTATTTATTTCTGAAATTATTTTATTTTAAACTTAGAATATTAAATGATTAAAAATTTTAAATTAATATTTTAATTTAATAGAAAATATTTTAAATTACTAAAAGAGAAAATCACTAATTATATTTTCTAAATCTTGGATTCATAAGCAAGACAATACATGAAAACAAATAATCAATTTGTACTTATTGACTTCAAACATGAGTCATGACGAGGATTTCCAATTAGGCCCAAAATGATCAAATCAATAATTGTGCAAACGATTAAATTTAAATTCAACAATATATTTTCAGAAAAAGATAAAATATATGAAAAATCACAAAAATGTTTAATGAAACAAAATACTATTATCAAACAATATCGGTTCGCTCACTCAGTTGGTACCAACGATTCTCATCTTTTTTCATACAATAAATAAAACATTTTTTACACAATTTTTAGAACAAATTGGAAATTTAAACAAATCAAATAAAATTTATCAATGTAAATTCAGTCACATAAATATAATTTCAATAGTATGATCAGCAAGATAAAAAGAATATTATACAATAAAGTTGATCTGAATATTCAGATTGATTAATACAAAAATAAATATGCTCGCAATCTTGAAATCGAAATTGAAATTAAATTGCTTATAATATTGCAATAATTTCGGAAACCAATCGTTTTATCACAGTTGTACTTATCTCATTTGTCTGGACCACGCTGACGGCCTCGAAACGGTCTCGGTAGAAAATGGATAGTGGTTTTGTCAAAAATTTCAGGATCCAACAAAGCAGCTCATCGATCCAATATTAATTTGATTATTGTTCCCACAATATCTGTTAAACAATCCACCAAGAAAGCCTCCGTCGAGTGTGTCTCTCCGAGATACTGTTGCTCACGGTTTTACGAAATTCCAAATATATTTCGTTTATAATTAAAGAACCTCTCTATGAAAAAAATACCGAATAAATTTACGTCTTGAAAAGGACCCCGCACACAAAGCATTAAATTTTGGGCCCGGTTAAATTGGCCAGTACTTCAGTATTTTGTAGTTCAAAGACTCCCAAACAAAAAACTTATATAGCAAAATACTTAAAAATCAAAACTTTTTCAGTTAAAATACAATTAAGATAAAAAAAATAGAAAAATTCACGTTCTAAAACAAGACCAATTAACGCATGTCATAAATGTTAGTTTTTACACTTTCTTTTAAGTTGAACATAAATAAGTCACAAAAATAAAAAAAAAACACTTTCTAGACATCCAAAGAAAAAAAAATTACCCGAACATCATCAACCCTTCGAACTCACCCCTAATCGATATTTTCAACCCTCATAGCTTTTACTGACTTTGATCAACTTTATCAATTTTTTTGAGCCTAATCAGCTATAAGATGTTTTTTTAACCTCAAAAAATAATTTACTTCAATCCCCGAACATCATCAACCCTTCAAACTCACCCCTAATCGATATTTTCATATCTCATGGCTTTTACTGACTTTCATGGACTAATTAATTTTTTTCGATCCTGATCGGCAGTAAGATGTTTTTTGGTGAACCTCAAAAAATAATTTCCTTCGATCACCGAACATCATCAACCCTACGAACTCACCCCTAATCAATATTTAAAACCCTCATAGATTCTACTGACTGTAATCAACTTTATAATTTTTTTCAAGCCTGATCAGCAATAAGATGTTTTTTATTAAACCTGAAAAAATAATTTACGTCAATCACCGAACATCATCAACCCTTCTAACTAACCACTAATCGATATTTTCAACCCTTATGGCTTTTACTGACTTTGATAAACTTAATCAATTTTTTTGAGCCTAATCATCAATAAGATGTTTTTTTTGAACCTCAAAAAAAGATTTTCTTTGAATACCGAACATCATCAACCCTTTAAACCCACCCCTAATCGATATTTTTAAACCTTATGGCTTTTACTGACTTTAATGAACTTAATAATTTTTTTTAGCCTAATCAGCAATAAGATGTTTTTTGTTGGACCTCAAAAAAAGATTTTCTTTGCTACCGAACATCATCAACTCTTTAAACCCACCCCAAATCGAAATTTTTAAACCTTATGGCTTTTACTGACTTTGATGAACTTAATAATTTTTTTTGAGCCTAATCAGCAATAAGATGTTTTTTTTTGGACCTCAAAAAAAGATTTTCTTTGATTACCGAACATCATTAACCCTTCAAACTCACCCCTAATCGATATTTTCAACTCTTATGACTTTTACTGACTTTGATGAACTAAATTTTTTTTTTTGAGCCTAATTAGCAAAAAGATGTTCTTTTTTAAACCTCAAAAAAAGATTTTCTTTGATTACCAAATATCATCAACCCTTTAAACCCACCCCTAATCGATATTTTAAAAACCATATGACTTTTAGTGACTTTGATGAACTTAATAATTTTTTTTGAGCCTAATCAGCATTTAGATGTTTTTGGTTGAACTTGAAAAAAAAGATTTTCTTTGATTACCGAACATCATCAACCCTTTAAAGTCACCCCTATTCGATATTTTTAACTCTTATAGCTTTTACTGACTTTGATGTTCGGTAATCAAAGACAATCTTTTGTTGAGGTCTAACAAAAAACATCTTATTGCTAATTAGGCTCAAAAAAAATTATTAAGTTCATCAAAGTCAGTAAAAGTCATAAGAGTTGAAAATATCGATTAGAGGTGAGTTTGAATGGTTGATGATGTTCGGTAATCAAGGAAATTCTTTTTTTCAGGTCCAAAAAAAACATCTTATGGCTGATTAGGCTCAAAAAAAATTATTAGGTTCATCAAAGTCAGTAAAAGTCATAAGAGTTGAAAATATCGATTAGGGGTGAGTTTGAAGGGTTGATGATGTTCGGTAATCAAAGAAAATCTTTTGTTGAGGTCCAACAAAAAACATCTTATTGCTAATTAGGCTAAAAAAAAATTATTAAGTTCATCAAAGTCAGTAAAAGTCATAAGAGTTGAAAATATCGATTAGGGGTGAGTTTGAAGGGTTGATGATGTTCGGTAATCAAAGAAAATCTTTTTTTGAGTTCCAACAAAAAACATTTTATTGCTGACTAGGCTCAAAAAAAAATTATTAAGTTCATCAAAGTCAGTAAAAGTCATAAGAGTTGAAAATATCGATTAGGGGTGAGTTTGAAGGGTTGATGATGTTCGGTAATCAAAGAAAATCTTTTTTTGAGGTCCAACAAAAAACATCTTATTGCTAATTAGGCTCAAAAAAAATTATTAAGTTCATCAAAGTCAGTAAAAGTCATAAGAGTTGAAAATATCGATTAGGGGTGAGTTTGAAGGGTTGATGATGTTCGGTGATCAAAGAAAATCTTTTGTTAAGGTCCAACAAAAAACATCTTATTGCTAATTTGGCTCAAAAAAAATTATTAAGTTTATCAAAATCAGTAAAAGTCATAAGAGTTGAAAATATCGATTAGGGGTGAGTTTAAAGGGTTGATGATGTTCGGTAATCAAAGAAAATCTTTTTTTGAGGTGCAACAAGAAACATCTTATTGCCAATTAGGCTCAAAAAAAATTATTAAGTTCATCAAAGTCAGTAAAAGTCATAAAAGTTGAAAATATCGATTAGGGGTGAGTTTGAAGGGCTGATGATGTTCGGTAATCAAGGAAAACCTTTTTTTGAGGTCCAACAAAAAACATCTTATTGCTAATTAGGCTAAAAAAAAATTATTAAGTTCATCAAAGTCAGTAAAAGTCATAAGAGTTGAAAATATCGATTAGGGGTGAGTTTGAAGGGTTGATGATGTTCGGTGATCAAAGAAAATCTTTTGTTGAGGTCCAACAAAAAACATCTTATTGCTAATTAGGTTCAAAAAAAATTATTAAGTTCAACAAAGTCATTAAAAGTCATAAGAGTTGAAAATATCGATTAGGGGTGAGTTTAAAGGGTTGATGATGTTCGGTAATCAAAGAAAATCTTTTTTTGAGGTGCAACAAGAAACATCTTATTGCCAATTAGGCTCAAAAAAAATTATTAAGTTCATCAAAGTCAGTAAAAGTCATAAAAGTTGAAAATATCGATTAGGGGTGAGTTTGAAGGGTTGATGATGTTCGGTAATCAAGGAAAACCTTTTTTTGAGGTCCAACAAAAAACATCTTATTGCTAATTAGGCTCAAAAAAAATTATTAAGTTCATCAAAGTCAGTAAAAGTCATAAGAGTTGAAAATATCGATTAGGGTGAGTTTGAAGGGTTGATGATGTTCGGTGATCAAAGAAAATCTTTTGTTGAGGTCCAACAAAAAAGATCTTATTGCTAATTAGGTTCAAAAAAAATTATTAAGTTCATCAAAGTCATTAAAAGTCATAAGAGTTGATAATATCGATTAGGGGTGAGTTTGAAGGGTTGATGATGTTCGGTGATCAAAGAAAATCTTTTGTTGAGGTCCAACAAAAAACATCTTATTGCTAATTAGGTTCAAAAAAAATTATTAAGTTCAACAAAGTCATTAAAAGTCATAAGAGTTGAAAATATCGATTAGGGGTGAGTTTGAAGGGTTGATGATGTTCGGTAATCAAAGAAAATCTTTTGTTGAGGTCCAACAAAAAACATCTTATTGCTAATTAGGCTCAAAAAAAATTATTAAGTTTATCAAAATCAGTAAAAGTCATAAGAGTTGAAAATATCGATTAGGGGTGAGTTTAAAGGGTTGATAATGTTCGGTAATCAAAGAAAATCTTTTGTTGAGGTCCAACAAAAAACATCTTATTGCTAAATAGGCTCAAAAAAAATTATTAAGTTAATCAAAATCAGTAAAAGTCATAAGAGTTGAAAATATCGATTAGGGGTGAGTTTAAAGGGTTGATGATGTTCGGTAATCAAAGAAAATCTTTTCTTGAGGTCCAACAAAAAACATCTTATTGCTAATTAGGCTCAAAAAAAATAATTAAGTTCATCAAAGTCATTAAAAGTCATAAGAGTTGAAAATATCGATTAGGGGTGAGTTTGAAGGACTGATGATGTTCGGTAATCAAAGAAAATCTTTTTTTGAGGTCCAACAAAAAACATCCTATTGCTAATTAGGCTCAAAAAAAAATAGTAAGTTTATCAAAGTCAGTAAAAACCATGAGATTTGAAAATATCGATTAGGGGTGAGTTTGAAGGGTTGATGATGTTCGGTATTTAAAGAAAATCTTTTGTTGAGGTTCAAGAAAAAACATCTTATTGCTGATTAGGCTAAAAAAAAATTATTAAGTTCATCAAAGTCAGTAAAAGTCATAAGAGTTAAAAATATTGATAAGGGTGAGTTTGAAGGGTTGATGATGTTCGGTAATCAAAGAAAATTTTTTTTTGAGGTTCAAGAAAAAACATCTTATTGCTGATTAGGCTCAAAAAAAATTATTAAGTTCATCAAAGTCAGTAAAAGTCATAAGAGTTGAAAATATAGATTAGGGGTGAGTTTGAAGGGTTGATGATGTTCGGTAATCAAAGAAAATCTTTTTTTGAGGTCCAACAAAAAACATCCTATTGCTAATTAGGCTCAAAAAAAATTATTAAGTTCATCAAAGTCAGTAAAAGTCATAAGAGTTGAAAATATCGATTAGGGGTGAGTTTGAAGGGTTGATGATGTTCGGTGATCAAAGAAAATCTTTTGTTGAGGTCCAACAAAAAACATCTTATTGCTAATTCGGCTCAAAAAAAATTATTAAGTTTATTAAAATCAGTAAAAGTCATAAGAGTTGAAAATATCGATTAGGGGTGAGTTTAAAGGGTTGATAATGTTCGGTAATCAAAGAAAATCTTTTGTTGAGGTTCAAGAAAAAACATCTTATTGCTGATTAGGCTCAAAAAAATTTATTAAGTTCATCAAAGTCAGTAAAAGTCATAAGAGTTGAAAATATTGATTAGGGGTGAGTTTGAAGGGTTGATGATGTTCGGTAATCAAAGAAAATCTTTTTTTAAGGTCCAACAAAAAACATCTTATTGCTAATTAGGCTCAAAAAAAATAATTAAGTTCATCAAAGTCAGTAAAAATCATAAGAGTTGAAAATATCGATTAGGGGTGAGTTTGAAGGGTTGATGATGTTCGGCGATCAAAGAAAATCGTTTGTTGAGGTCCAACAAAAAACATCTTATTGCTAATTAGGCTCAAAAAAAATTATTAAGTTCATCAAATTCAGTAAAAGTCATAAGAGTTGAAAATATCGATTAGGGGTGAGTTTGAAGGGTTGATGATGTTCGGTAATCAAAGAAAATCTTTTTTTGAGGTCCAACAAAAAACATTTTATTGCTGACTAGGCTCAAAAAAAAATTATTAAGTTCATCAAAGTCAGTAAAAGTCATAAGAATTGAAAATATCGATTAGGGGTGAGTTTGAAGGGTTGATGATGTTCGGTAATCAAAGAAAATCTTTTGTTGAGGTCTAACAAAAAACATCTTATTGCTAATTAGTCTCAAAAAAAATTATTAAGTTCATCAAAGTCAGTAAAAGTCATAAGAGTTGAAAATATCGATTAGGGGTGAGTTTGAAGGGTTGATGATGTTCGGTGATCAAAGAAAATCTTTTGTTAAGGTCCAACAAAAAACATCTTATTGCTAATTTGGCTCAAAAAAAATTATTAAGTTTATCAAAATCAGTAAAAGTCATAAGAGTTGAAAATATCGATTAGGGGTGAGTTTGAAGGGTTGATGATGTTCGGTAATCAAAGAAAATCTTTTGTTGAGGTCAAACAAAAAACATCTTATTGCTAATTAGGCTCAAAAAAAATTATTAAGTTCATCAAAGTCAGTAAAATCATAAGAGTTGAAAATATCGATTAGGGGTGAGATTGAAGGGTTGATGATGTTCGGTAATCAAAGAAAATCTTTTGTTGAGGTCTAACAAAAAACATCTTATTGCTAATTAGTCTCAAAAAAATTTATTAAGTTCATCAAAGTCAGTAAAAGTCATAAAAGTTGAAAATATCGATTAGGGGTGAGTTTGAAGGGTTGATGATGTTCGGTAATCAAAGAAAATCTTTTGTTGAGGTCAAACAAAAAACATCTTATTGCTAATTAGGCTCAAAAAAAATTATTAAGTTTATCAAAATCAGTAAAAGTCATAAGAGTTGAAAATATCGATTAGGGGTGAGTTTAAAGGGTTGATGATGTTCGGTAATCAAAGAAAATCTTTTTTTGAGTTCCAACAAAAAACATTTTATTGCTGATTAGGCTCAAAAAAAATTATTAAGTTCATCAAAGTCAGTAAAAGTCATAAGAGTTGAAAATATCGATTAGGGGTGAGTTTGAAGGGTTGATGATGTTCGGTAATCAAAGAAAATCTTTTGTTGAGGTCCAACAAAAAACATCTTATTGCTAATTAGGCTAAAAAAAAATTATTAAGTTCATCAAAGTCAGTAAAAGTCATAAGAGTTGAAAATATCGATTAGGGGTGAGTTTGAAGGGTTGATGATGTTCGGTAATCAAAGAAAATCTTTTTTTGAGTTCCAACAAAAAACATTTTATTGCTGACTAGGCTCAAAAAAAAATTATTAAGTTCATCAAAGTCAGTAAAAGTCATAAGAGTTGAAAATATCGATTAGGGGTGAGTTTGAAGGGTTGATGATGTTCGGTAATTAAAGAAAATCTTTTTTTGAGGTCCAACAAAAAACATCTTATTGCTAATTAGGCTCAAAAAAAATTATTAAGTTCATCAAAGTCAGTAAAAGTCATAAGAGTTGAAAATATCGATTAGGGGTGAGTTTGAAGGGTTGATGATGTTCGGTGATCAAAGAAAATCTTTTGTTAAGGTCCAACAAAAAACATCTTATTGCTAATTTGGCTCAAAAAAAATTATTAAGTTTATCAAAATCAGTAAAAGTCATAAGAGTTGAAAATATCGATTAGGGGTGAGTTTAAAGGGTTGATGATGTTCGGTAATCAAAGAAAATCTTTTTTTGAGGTGCAACAAGAAACATCTTATTGCCAATTAGGCTCAAAAAAAATTATTAAGTTCATCAAAGTCAGTAAAAGTCATAAAAGTTGAAAATATCGATTAGGGGTGAGTTTGAAGGGCTGATGATGTTCGGTAATCAAGGAAAACCTTTTTTTGAGGTCCAACAAAAAACATCTTATTGCTAATTAGGCTAAAAAAAAATTATTAAGTTCATCAAAGTCAGTAAAAGTCATAAGAGTTGAAAATATCGATTAGGGGTGAGTTTGAAGGGTTGATGATGTTCGGTGATCAAAGAAAATCTTTTGTTGAGGTCCAACAAAAAACATCTTATTGCTAATTAGGTTCAAAAAAAATTATTAAGTTCAACAAAGTCATTAAAAGTCATAAGAGTTGAAAATATCGATTAGGGGTGAGTTTAAAGGGTTGATGATGTTCGGTAATCAAAGAAAATCTTTTTTTGAGGTGCAACAAGAAACATCTTATTGCCAATTAGGCTCAAAAAAAATTATTAAGTTCATCAAAGTCAGTAAAAGTCATAAGAGTTGAAAATATCGATTAGGGGTGAGTTTGAAGGACTGATGATGTTCGGTAATCAAAGAAAATCTTTTTTTGAGGTCCAACAAAAAACATCCTATTGCTAATTAGGCTCAAAAAAAAATAGTAAGTTTATCAAAGTCAGTAAAAACCATGAGATTTGAAAATATCGATTAGGGGTGAGTTTGAAGGGTTGATGATGTTCGGTATTTAAAGAAAATCTTTTGTTGAGGTTCAAGAAAAAACATCTTATTGCTGATTAGGCTAAAAAAAAATTATTAAGTTCATCAAAGTCAGTAAAAGTCATAAGAGTTAAAAATATTGATAAGGGTGAGTTTGAAGGGTTGATGATGTTCGGTAATCAAAGAAAATTTTTTTTTGAGGTTCAAGAAAAAACATCTTATTGCTGATTAGGCTCAAAAAAAATTATTAAGTTCATCAAAGTCAGTAAAAGTCATAAGAGTTGAAAATATAGATTAGGGGTGAGTTTGAAGGGTTGATGATGTTCGGTAATCAAAGAAAATCTTTTTTTGAGGTCCAACAAAAAACATCCTATTGCTAATTAGGCTCAAAAAAAATTATTAAGTTCATCAAAGTCAGTAAAAGTCATAAGAGTTGAAAATATCGATTAGGGGTGAGTTTGAAGGGTTGATGATGTTCGGTGATCAAAGAAAATCTTTTGTTGAGGTCCAACAAAAAACATCTTATTGCTAATTCGGCTCAAAAAAAATTATTAAGTTTATTAAAATCAGTAAAAGTCATAAGAGTTGAAAATATCGATTAGGGGTGAGTTTAAAGGGTTGATAATGTTCGGTAATCAAAGAAAATCTTTTGTTGAGGTTCAAGAAAAAACATCTTATTGCTGATTAGGCTCAAAAAAATTTATTAAGTTCATCAAAGTCAGTAAAAGTCATAAGAGTTGAAAATATTGATTAGGGGTGAGTTTGAAGGGTTGATGATGTTCGGTAATCAAAGAAAATCTTTTTTTAAGGTCCAACAAAAAACATCTTATTGCTAATTAGGCTCAAAAAAAATAATTAAGTTCATCAAAGTCAGTAAAAATCATAAGAGTTGAAAATATCGATTAGGGGTGAGTTTGAAGGGTTGATGATGTTCGGCGATCAAAGAAAATCTTTTGTTGAGGTCCAACAAAAAACATCTTATTGCTAATTAGGCTCAAAAAAAATTATTAAGTTCATCAAATTCAGTAAAAGTCATAAGAGTTGAAAATATCGATTAGGGGTGAGTTTGAAGGGTTGATGATGTTCGGTAATCAAAGAAAATCTTTTTTTGAGGTCCAACAAAAAACATTTTATTGCTGACTAGGCTCAAAAAAAAATTATTAAGTTCATCAAAGTCAGTAAAAGTCATAAGAATTGAAAATATCGATTAGGGGTGAGTTTGAAGGGTTGATGATGTTCGGTAATCAAAGAAAATCTTTTGTTGAGGTCTAACAAAAAACATCTTATTGCTAATTAGTCTCAAAAAAAATTATTAAGTTCATCAAAGTCAGTAAAAGTCATAAGAGTTGAAAATATCGATTAGGGGTGAGTTTGAAGGGTTGATGATGTTCGGTGATCAAAGAAAATCTTTTGTTAAGGTCCAACAAAAAACATCTTATTGCTAATTTGGCTCAAAAAAAATTATTAAGTTTATCAAAATCAGTAAAAGTCATAAGAGTTGAAAATATCGATTAGGGGTGAGTTTGAAGGGTTGATGATGTTCGGTAATCAAAGAAAATCTTTTGTTGAGGTCAAACAAAAAACATCTTATTGCTAATTAGGCTCAAAAAAAATTATTAAGTTCATCAAAGTCAGTAAAATCATAAGAGTTGAAAATATCGATTAGGGGTGAGATTGAAGGGTTGATGATGTTCGGTAATCAAAGAAAATCTTTTGTTGAGGTCTAACAAAAAACATCTTATTGCTAATTAGTCTCAAAAAAATTTATTAAGTTCATCAAAGTCAGTAAAAGTCATAAAAGTTGAAAATATCGATTAGGGGTGAGTTTGAAGGGTTGATGATGTTCGGTAATCAAAGAAAATCTTTTGTTGAGGTCAAACAAAAAACATCTTATTGCTAATTAGGCTCAAAAAAAATTATTAAGTTTATCAAAATCAGTAAAAGTCATAAGAGTTGAAAATATCGATTAGGGGTGAGTTTAAAGGGTTGATGATGTTCGGTAATCAAAGAAAATCTTTTTTTGAGTTCCAACAAAAAACATTTTATTGCTGATTAGGCTCAAAAAAAATTATTAAGTTCATCAAAGTCAGTAAAAGTCATAAGAGTTGAAAATATCGATTAGGGGTGAGTTTGAAGGGTTGATGATGTTCGGTAATCAAAGAAAATCTTTTGTTGAGGTCCAACAAAAAACATCTTATTGCTAATTAGGCTAAAAAAAAATTATTAAGTTCATCAAAGTCAGTAAAAGTCATAAGAGTTGAAAATATCGATTAGGGGTGAGTTTGAAGGGTTGATGATGTTCGGTAATCAAAGAAAATCTTTTTTTGAGTTCCAACAAAAAACATTTTATTGCTGACTAGGCTCAAAAAAAAATTATTAAGTTCATCAAAGTCAGTAAAAGTCATAAGAGTTGAAAATATCGATTAGGGGTGAGTTTGAAGGGTTGATGATGTTCGGTAATTAAAGAAAATCTTTTTTTGAGGTCCAACAAAAAACATCTTATTGCTAATTAGGCTCAAAAAAAATTATTAAGTTCATCAAAGTCAGTAAAAGTCATAAGAGTTGAAAATATCGATTAGGGGTGAGTTTGAAGGGTTGATGATGTTCGGTGATCAAAGAAAATCTTTTGTTAAGGTCCAACAAAAAACATCTTATTGCTAATTTGGCTCAAAAAAAATTATTAAGTTTATCAAAATCAGTAAAAGTCATAAGAGTTGAAAATATCGATTAGGGGTGAGTTTAAAGGGTTGATGATGTTCGGTAATCAAAGAAAATCTTTTTTTGAGGTGCAACAAGAAACATCTTATTGCCAATTAGGCTCAAAAAAAATTATTAAGTTCATCAAAGTCAGTAAAAGTCATAAAAGTTGAAAATATCGATTAGGGGTGAGTTTGAAGGGCTGATGATGTTCGGTAATCAAGGAAAACCTTTTTTTGAGGTCCAACAAAAAACATCTTATTGCTAATTAGGCTAAAAAAAAATTATTAAGTTCATCAAAGTCAGTAAAAGTCATAAGAGTTGAAAATATCGATTAGGGGTGAGTTTGAAGGGTTGATGATGTTCGGTGATCAAAGAAAATCTTTTGTTGAGGTCCAACAAAAAACATCTTATTGCTAATTAGGTTCAAAAAAAATTATTAAGTTCAACAAAGTCATTAAAAGTCATAAGAGTTGAAAATATCGATTAGGGGTGAGTTTAAAGGGTTGATGATGTTCGGTAATCAAAGAAAATCTTTTTTTGAGGTGCAACAAGAAACATCTTATTGCCAATTAGGCTCAAAAAAAATTATTAAGTTCATCAAAGTCAGTAAAAGTCATAAAAGTTGAAAATATCGATTAGGGGTGAGTTTGAAGGGTTGATGATGTTCGGTAATCAAGGAAAACCTTTTTTTGAGGTCCAACAAAAAACATCTTATTGCTAATTAGGCTCAAAAAAAATTATTAAGTTCATCAAAGTCAGTAAAAGTCATAAGAGTTGAAAATATCGATTAGGGTGAGTTTGAAGGGTTGATGATGTTCGGTGATCAAAGAAAATCTTTTGTTGAGGTCCAACAAAAAAGATCTTATTGCTAATTAGGTTCAAAAAAAATTATTAAGTTCATCAAAGTCATTAAAAGTCATAAGAGTTGATAATATCGATTAGGGGTGAGTTTGAAGGGTTGATGATGTTCGGTGATCAAAGAAAATCTTTTGTTGAGGTCCAACAAAAAACATCTTATTGCTAATTAGGTTCAAAAAAAATTATTAAGTTCAACAAAGTCATTAAAAGTCATAAGAGTTGAAAATATCGATTAGGGGTGAGTTTGAAGGGTTGATGATGTTCGGTAATCAAAGAAAATCTTTTGTTGAGGTCCAACAAAAAACATCTTATTGCTAATTAGGCTCAAAAAAAATTATTAAGTTTATCAAAATCAGTAAAAGTCATAAGAGTTGAAAATATCGATTAGGGGTGAGTTTAAAGGGTTGATAATGTTCGGTAATCAAAGAAAATCTTTTGTTGAGGTCCAACAAAAAACATCTTATTGCTAAATAGGCTCAAAAAAAATTATTAAGTTAATCAAAATCAGTAAAAGTCATAAGAGTTGAAAATATCGATTAGGGGTGAGTTTAAAGGGTTGATGATGTTCGGTAATCAAAGAAAATCTTTTCTTGAGGTCCAACAAAAAACATCTTATTGCTAATTAGGCTCAAAAAAAATAATTAAGTTCATCAAAGTCATTAAAAGTCATAAGAGTTGAAAATATCGATTAGGGGTGAGTTTGAAGGACTGATGATGTTCGGTAATCAAAGAAAATCTTTTTTTGAGGTCCAACAAAAAACATCCTATTGCTAATTAGGCTCAAAAAAAAATAGTAAGTTTATCAAAGTCAGTAAAAACCATGAGATTTGAAAATATCGATTAGGGGTGAGTTTGAAGGGTTGATGATGTTCGGTATTTAAAGAAAATCTTTTGTTGAGGTTCAAGAAAAAACATCTTATTGCTGATTAGGCTAAAAAAAAATTATTAAGTTCATCAAAGTCAGTAAAAGTCATAAGAGTTAAAAATATTGATAAGGGTGAGTTTGAAGGGTTGATGATGTTCGGTAATCAAAGAAAATTTTTTTTTGAGGTTCAAGAAAAAACATCTTATTGCTGATTAGGCTCAAAAAAAATTATTAAGTTCATCAAAGTCAGTAAAAGTCATAAGAGTTGAAAATATAGATTAGGGGTGAGTTTGAAGGGTTGATGATGTTCGGTAATCAAAGAAAATCTTTTTTTGAGGTCCAACAAAAAACATCCTATTGCTAATTAGGCTCAAAAAAAATTATTAAGTTCATCAAAGTCAGTAAAAGTCATAAGAGTTGAAAATATCGATTAGGGGTGAGTTTGAAGGGTTGATGATGTTCGGTGATCAAAGAAAATCTTTTGTTGAGGTCCAACAAAAAACATCTTATTGCTAATTCGGCTCAAAAAAAATTATTAAGTTTATTAAAATCAGTAAAAGTCATAAGAGTTGAAAATATCGATTAGGGGTGTGTTTGAAGGGTTGATGATGTTCGGTAATCAAAGAAAATCTTTTGTTGAGGTCAAACAAAAAACATTTTATTGCTAATTAGGCTCAAAAAAAATTATTAAGTTTTTCAAAATCAGTAAAAGTCATAAGAGTTGAAAATATCGATTAGGGGTGAGTTTAAAGGGTTGATAATGTTCGGTAATCAAAGAAAATCTTTTGTTGAGGTTCAAGAAAAAACATCTTATTGCTGATTAGGCTCAAAAAAATTTATTAAGTTCATCAAAGTCAGTAAAAGTCATAAGAGTTGAAAATATTGATTAGGGGTGAGTTTGAAGGGTTGATGATGTTCGGTAATCAAAGAAAATCTTTTTTTAAGGTCCAACAAAAAACATCTTATTGCTAATTAGGCTCAAAAAAAATAATTAAGTTCATCAAAGTCAGTAAAAATCATAAGAGTTGAAAATATCGATTAGGGGTGAGTTTGAAGGGTTGATGATGTTCGGCGATCAAAGAAAATCTTTTGTTGAGGTCCAACAAAAAACATCTTATTGCTAATTAGGCTCAAAAAAAATTATTAAGTTCATCAAATTCAGTAAAAGTCATAAGAGTTGAAAATATCGATTAGGGGTGAGTTTGAAGGGTTGATGATGTTCGGTAATCAAAGAAAATCTTTTTTTGAGGTCCAACAAAAAACATTTTATTGCTGACTAGGCTCAAAAAAAAATTATTAAGTTCATCAAAGTCAGTAAAAGTCATAAGAATTGAAAATATCGATTAGGGGTGAGTTTGAAGGGTTGATGATGTTCGGTAATCAAAGAAAATCTTTTGTTGAGGTCTAACAAAAAACATCTTATTGCTAATTAGTCTCAAAAAAAATTATTAAGTTCATCAAAGTCAGTAAAAGTCATAAAAGTTGAAAATATCGATTAGGGGTGAGTTTAAAGGGTTGATGATGTTCGGTAATCAAAGAAAATCTTTTTTTGAGGTCCAACAAAAAACATCTTATTGCTAATTAGGCTCAAAAAAAATTATTAAGTTCATCAAAGTCAGTAAAAGTCATAAGAGTTGAAAATATCGATTAGGGGTGAGTTTGAAGGGTTGATGATGTTCGGTGATCAAAGAAAATCTTTTGTTAAGGTCCAACAAAAAACATCTTATTGCTAATTTGGCTCAAAAAAAATTATTAAGTTTATCAAAATCAGTAAAAGTCATAAGAGTTGAAAATATCGATTAGGGGTGAGTTTGAAGGGTTGATGATGTTCGGTAATCAAAGAAAATCTTTTGTTGAGGTCAAACAAAAAACATCTTATTGCTAATTAGGCTCAAAAAAAATTATTAAGTTCATCAAAGTCAGTAAAATCATAAGAGTTGAAAATATCGATTAGGGGTGAGATTGAAGGGTTGATGATGTTCGGTAATCAAAGAAAATCTTTTGTTGAGGTCTAACAAAAAACATCTTATTGCTAATTAGTCTCAAAAAAATTTATTAAGTTCATCAAAGTCAGTAAAAGTCATAAAAGTTGAAAATATCGATTAGGGGTGAGTTTGAAGGGTTGATGATGTTCGGTAATCAAAGAAAATCTTTTGTTGAGGTCAAACAAAAAACATCTTATTGCTAATTAGGCTCAAAAAAAATTATTAAGTTTTTCAAAATCAGTAAAAGTCATAAGAGTTGAAAATATCGATTAGGGGTGAGTTTAAAGGGTTGATAATGTTCGGTAATCAAAGAAAATCTTTTGTTGAGGTTCAAGAAAAAACATCTTATTGCTGATTAGGCTCAAAAAAATTTATTAAGTTCATCAAAGTCAGTAAAAGTCATAAGAGTTGAAAATATTGATTAGGGGTGAGTTTGAAGGGTTGATGATGTTCGGTAATCAAAGAAAATCTTTTTTTAAGGTCCAACAAAAAACATCTTATTGCTAATTAGGCTCAAAAAAAATAATTAAGTTCATCAAAGTCAGTAAAAATCATAAGAGTTGAAAATATCGATTAGGGGTGAGTTTGAAGGGTTGATGATGTTCGGCGATCAAAGAAAATCTTTTGTTGAGGTCCAACAAAAAACATCTTATTGCTAATTAGGCTCAAAAAAAATTATTAAGTTCATCAAATTCAGTAAAAGTCATAAGAGTTGAAAATATCGATTAGGGGTGAGTTTGAAGGGTTGATGATGTTCGGTAATCAAAGAAAATCTTTTTTTGAGGTCCAACAAAAAACATTTTATTGCTGACTAGGCTCAAAAAAAAATTATTAAGTTCATCAAAGTCAGTAAAAGTCATAAGAATTGAAAATATCGATTAGGGGTGAGTTTGAAGGGTTGATGATGTTCGGTAATCAAAGAAAATCTTTTGTTGAGGTCTAACAAAAAACATCTTATTGCTAATTAGTCTCAAAAAAAATTATTAAGTTCATCAAAGTCAGTAAAAGTCATAAAAGTTGAAAATATCGATTAGGGGTGAGTTTAAAGGGTTGATGATGTTCGGTAATCAAAGAAAATCTTTTTTTGAGGTCCAACAAAAAACATCTTATTGCTAATTAGGCTCAAAAAAAATTATTAAGTTCATCAAAGTCAGTAAAAGTCATAAGAGTTGAAAATATCGATTAGGGGTGAGTTTGAAGGGTTGATGATGTTCGGTGATCAAAGAAAATCTTTTGTTAAGGTCCAACAAAAAACATCTTATTGCTAATTTGGCTCAAAAAAAATTATTAAGTTTATCAAAATCAGTAAAAGTCATAAGAGTTGAAAATATCGATTAGGGGTGAGTTTGAAGGGTTGATGATGTTCGGTAATCAAAGAAAATCTTTTGTTGAGGTCAAACAAAAAACATCTTATTGCTAATTAGGCTCAAAAAAAATTATTAAGTTCATCAAAGTCAGTAAAATCATAAGAGTTGAAAATATCGATTAGGGGTGAGATTGAAGGGTTGATGATGTTCGGTAATCAAAGAAAATCTTTTGTTGAGGTCTAACAAAAAACATCTTATTGCTAATTAGTCTCAAAAAAATTTATTAAGTTCATCAAAGTCAGTAAAAGTCATAAAAGTTGAAAATATCGATTAGGGGTGAGTTTGAAGGGTTGATGATGTTCGGTAATCAAAGAAAATCTTTTGTTGAGGTCAAACAAAAAACATCTTATTGCTAATTAGGCTCAAAAAAAATTATTAAGTTTATCAAAATCAGTAAAAGTCATAAGAGTTGAAAATATCGATTAGGGGTGAGTTTAAAGGGTTGATAATGTTCGGTAATCAAAGAAAATCTTTTGTTGAGGTTCAAGAAAAAACATCTTATTGCTGATTAGGCTCAAAAAAATTTATTAAGTTCATCAAAGTCAGTAAAAGTCATAAGAGTTGAAAATATCGATTAGGGGTGAGTTTGAAGGGTTGATGATGTTCGGTAATCAAAGAAAATCTTTTGTTGAGGTCTAACAAAAAACATCTTATTGCTAATTAGTCTCAAAAAAAATTAATAAGTTCATCAAAGTCAGTAAAAGTCATAAGAGTTGAAAATATCGACTAGGGGTGAGTTTGAAGGGTTGATGATGTTCGGTAATCAAAGAAAATCTTTTTTTGAGGTCCAACAAAAAACATTTTATTGCTGACTAGGCTCAAAAAAAAATTATTAAGTTCATCAAAGTCAGTAAAAGTCATAAGAGTTGAAAATATCGATTAGGGGTGAGTTTGAAGGGTTGATGATGTTCGGTAATCAAAGAAAATCTTTTTTTGAGGTCCAACAAAAAACATTTTATTGCTGACTAGGCTCAAAAAAAAATTATTAAGTTCATCAAAGTCAGTAAAAGTCATAAGAGTTGAAAATATCGATTAGGGGTGAGTTTGAAGGGTTGATGATGTTCGGTAATCAAAGAAAATCTTTTTTTGAGGTCCAACAAAAAACATTTTATTGCTAATTAGGCTCAAAAAAAATTATTAAGTTCATCAAAGTCAGTAAAAGTCATAAGAGTTGAAAATATCGATTAGGGGTGAGTTTGAAGGGTTGATGATGTTCGGTGATCAAAGAAAATCTTTTGTTAAGGTCCAACAAAAAACATCTTATTGCTAATTTGGCTCAAAAAAAATTATTAAGTTTATCAAAATCAGTAAAAGTCATAAGAGTTGAAAATATCGATTAGGGGTGAGTTTAAAGGGTTGATGATGTTCGGTAATCAAAGAAAATCTTTTTTTGAGGTGCAACAAGAAACATCTTATTGCCAATTAGGCTCAAAAAAAATTATTAAGTTCATCAAAGTCAGTAAAAGTCATAAAAGTTGAAAATATCGATTAGGGGTGAGTTTGAAGGGTTGATGATGTTCGGTAATCAAGGAAAACCTTTTTTTGAGGTCCAACAAAAAACATCTTATTGCTAATTAGGCTCAAAAAAAATTATTAAGTTCATCAAAGTCAGTAAAAGTCATAAGAGTTGAAAATATCGATTAGGGTGAGTTTGAAGGGTTGATGATGTTCGGTGATCAAAGAAAATCTTTTGTTGAGGTCCAACAAAAAAGATCTTATTGCTAATTAGGTTCAAAAAAAATTATTAAGTTCATCAAAGTCATTAAAAGTCATAAGAGTTGAAAATATCGATTAGGGGTGAGTTTGAAGGGTTGATGATGTTCAATGATCAAAGAAAATCTTTTGTTGAGGTCCAACAAAAAACATCTTATTGCTAATTAGGCTCAAAAAAAATTATTAAGTTTATCAAAATCAGTAAAAGTCATAAGAGTTGAAAATATCGATTAGGGGTGAGTTTAAAGGGTTGATGATGTTCGGTAATCAAAGAAAATCTTTTCTTGAGGTCCAACAAAAAACATCTTATTGCTAATTAGGCTCAAAAAAAATAATTAAGTTCATCAAAGTCAGTAAAAGTCATAAGAGTTGAAAATATCGATTAGGGGTGAGTTTGAAGGACTGATGATGTTCGGTAATCAAAGAAAATCTTTTTTTGAGGTCCAACAAAAAACATCTTATTGCTAATTCGGCTCAAAAAAAATTATTAAGTTTATCAAAATCAGTAAAAGTCATAAGAGTTGAAAATATCGATTAGGGGTGAGTTTGAAGGGTTGATGATGTTCGGTAATCAAAGAAAATCTTTTGTTGAGGTCAAACAAAAAACATCTTATTGCTAATTAGGCTCAAAAAAAATTATTAAGTTTATCAAAATCAGTAAAAGTCATAAGAGTTGAAAATATCGATTTTAGGTGAGTTTAAAGGGTTGATAATGTTCGGTAATCAAAGAAAATCTTTTCTTGAGGTGCAACAAAAAACATCTTATTGCTAATTAGGCTCAAAAAAAATTATTAAGTTCATCAAAGTCAGTAAAAGTCATAAGAGTTGAAAATATCGATTAGGGGTGAGTTTGAAGGGTTGATGATGTTCGGTAATCAAAGAAAATCTTTTTTTGAGGTTCAAGAAAAAACATCTTATTGATGATTAGGCTCAAAAAAAATTATTAAGTTCATCAAAGTCAGTAAAAGTCATAAGAGTTGAAAATATCGATTAGGGGTGAGTTTGAAGGGTTGATCATGTTCGGTAATCAAAGGTAATCTTTTTTTGAGGTTTAACAAAAAACATCCTATTGCTAATTAGGCTCAAAAAAAATTATTAAGTTCATCAAATTCAGTAAAAGTCATAAGAGTTGAAAATATCGATTAGGGGTGAGTTTGAAAGGTTGATGATGTTCGGTAATCAAAGAAAATCTTTTTTTGAGGTCCAACAAAAAACATCTTATTGCTAATTCGGCTCAAAAAAAATTATTAAGTTTATCAAAATCAGTAAAAGTCATAAGAGTTGAAAATATCGATTAGGGGTGAGTTTGAAGGGTTGATGATGTTCGGTAATCAAAGAAAATCTTTTGTTGAGGTCAAACAAAAAACATCTTATTGCTAATTAGGCTCAAAAAAAATTATTAAGTTTATCAAAATCAGTAAAAGTCATAAGAGTTGAAAATATCGATTAGGGGTGAGTTTAAAGGGTTGATGATGTTCGGTGATGAAAGAAAATCTTTTGTTGAGATCCAACAAAAAACATCTTATTTCTAATTCGGCTCAAAAAAAATTATTAAGTTTATCAAAATCAGTAAAAGTCATAAGAGTTGAAAATATCGATTAGGGGTGAGTTTAAAGGGTTGATAATGTTCGGTAGTTAAAGAAAATCTTTTGTTGAGGTTCAAGAAAAAACATCTTATTGCTGATTAGGCTAAAAAAAAATTATTAAGTTTATCAAAGTCAGTAAAAGTCATAAGAGTTGAAAATATTGATTAGGGGTGAGTTTGAAGGGTTGATGATGTTCGGTAATCAAAGAAAATCTTTTTTTGAGGTCCAACAAAAAACATCTTATTTCTAATTCGGCTCAAAAAAAATTATTAAGTTTATCAAAATCAGTAAAAGTCATAAGAGTTGAAAATATCGATTAGGGGTGAGTTTGAAGGGTTGATGATGTTCGGTAATCAAAGAAAATCTTTTTTTGAGGTCCAACAAAAAACATCTTATTTCTAATTCGGCTCAAAAAAAATTATTAAGTTTATCCAAATCAGTAAAAGTCATAAGAGTTGAAAATATCGATTAGGGGTGAGTTTAAAGGGTTGATAATGTTCGGTAATCAAAGAAAATCTTTTGATGAGGTTCAAGAAAAAACATCTTAATGCTGATTAGGCTCAAAAAAAAATATTAAGTTTATCAAAGTCAGTAAAAGTCATAAGAGTTGAAAATATTGATTAGGGGTGAGTTTGAAGGGTTGATGATGTTCGGTAATCAAAGAAAATCTTTTCTTGAGGTGCAACAAAAAACATCTTATTGCTATTAGGCTCAAAAAAAATTATTAAGTTCATCAAAGTCAGTAAAAGTCATAAGAGTTGAAAATATCGATTAGGGGTGAGTTTGAAGGGTTGATGATGTTCGGTGATCAAAGAAAATCTTTTGTTAAGGTCCAACAAAAAACATCTTATTGCTAATTCGGCTCAAAAAAAATTATTAAGTTCATCAAAGTCAGTAAAATTCATAAGAGTTGAAAATATCGATTAGGGGTGAGTTTAAAGGGTTGATGATGTTCGGTAATCAAAGAAAATCTTTTTTTGAGGTGCAACAAGAAACATCTTATTGCTAATTAGGCTCAAAAAAAAAAATTAAGTTCATCAAAGTCAGTAAAAGTCATAAGAGTTGAAAATATCGATTAGGGGTGAGTTTGAAGGGTTGATGATGTTCGGTAATCAATGAAAATCTTTTGTTGAGGTCTAAAAAAAACATCTTATTGCTAATTCGGCTAAAAAAAAATTATTAAGTTTATCAATATCAGTAAAAGGCATAAGAGTTGAAAATATCGATTAGGGGTGAGTTTAAAGGGTTGATGATGTTCGGCGATCAAAGAAAATCTTTTGTTGAGGTCCAACAAAAAACATCTTATTGCTAATTAGGCTCAAAAGAAATTATTAAGTTCATCAAATTCAGTAAAAGTCATAAGAGTTGAAAATATCGATTAGGGGTGAGTTTGAAGGGTTGATGATGTTCGGTAATCAAAGAAAATCTTTTTTTAAGGTCCAACAAAAAACATCTTATTGCTAATTAGGCTCAAAAAAAATAATTAAGTTCATCAAAGTCAGTAAAAGTCATAAGAGTTGAAAATATCGATTAGGGGTGAGTTTGAAGGGTTGATGATGTTCGGCGATCAAAGAAAATCTTTTGTTGAGGTCCAACAAAAAACATCTTATTGTTAATTAGGCTCAAAAAAAATTATTAAGTTCATCAAATTCAGTAAAAGTCATAAGAGTTGAAAATATCGATTAGGGGTGAGTTTGAAGGGTTGATGATGTTCGGCGATCAAAGAAAATCTTTTGTTGAGGTCCAACAAAAAACATCTTATTGTTAATTAGGCTCAAAAAAAATTATTAAGTTCATCAAATTCAGTAAAAGTCATAAGAGTTGAAAATATCGATTAGGGGTGAGTTTAAAGGGTTGATAATGTTCGGTAATCAAATAAAATCTTTGTTGAGGTTCAAGAAAAAACATCTTATTGCTGATTAGGCTCAAAAAAAATTATTAAGTTTATCAAAGTCAGTAAAAGTCATAAGAGTTGAAAATATTGATTAGGGGTGAGTTTGAAGGGTTGATGATGTTCGGTAATCAAAGAAAATCTTTTCTTGAGGTGCAACAAAAAACATCTTATTGCTAATTAGGCTCAAAAAAAATTATTAAGTTCATCAAAGTCAGTAAAAGTCATAAGAGTTGAAAATATCGATTAGGGGTGAGTTTGAAGGATTGATGATGTTCGGTGATCAAAGAAAATCTTTTGTTAAGGTCCAACAAAAAACATCTTATTGCTAATTCGGCTCAAAAAAAATTATTAAGTTCATCAAAGTCAGTAAAATTCATAAGAGTTGAAAATATCGATTAGGGGTGAGTTTAAAGGGTTGATGATGTTCGGTAATCAAAGAAAATCTTTTTTTGAGGTGCAGCAAGAAACATCTTATTGCTAATTACGCTCAAAAAAAATAATTAAGTTCATCAAAGTCAGTAAAAGTCATAAGAGTTGAAAATATCGATTAGGGGTGAGTTTGAAGGGTTGATGATGTTCGGTAATCAATGAAAATCTTTTGTTGAGGTCTAAAAAAAACATCTTATTGCTAATTAGGCTAAAAAAAAATTATTAAGTTTATCAATATCAGTAAAAGGCATAGAGTTGAAAATATCGATTAGGGGTGAGTTTAAAGGGTTGATGATGTTCGGTAATCAAAGAAAATCTTTTGTTCAGGTCTAACAAAAAACATCTTATTGCTAATTAGGCTGAAAAAAAATTATTAAGTTTTTCAATATCAGTAAAAGGCATAAGAGTTGAAAATATCGATTAGGGGTGAGTTTGAGAGGTTGATGATGTTCGGTAATCAAAGAAAATCTTTTTTTAAGGTCCAACAAAAAACATCTTATTGCTAATTAGGCTCAAAAAAAATAATTAAGTTCATCAAAGTCAGTAAAAGTCATAAGAGTTGAAAATATCGATTAGGGGTGAGTTTGAAGGGTTGATGATGTTCGGCGATCAAAGAAAATCTTTTGTTGAGGTCCAACAAAAAACATCTTATTGCTAATTAGGCTCAAAAAAAATTATTAAGTTCATCAAATTCAGTAAAAGTCATAAGAGTTGAAAATATCGATTAGGGGTGAGTTTGAAGGGTTGATGATGTTCGGTAATCAAAGAAAATCTTTTTTTGAGGTCCAACAAAAAACATTTTATTGCTGAATAGGCTCAAAAAAAAATTATTAAGATCATCAAAGTCAGTAAAAGTCATAAGAGTTGAAAATATCGATTAGGGGTGAGTTTGAAGGGTTGATGATGTTCGGTAATCAAAGAAAATCTTTTGTTGAGGTCTAACAAAAAACATCTTATTGCTAATTAGTCTCAAAAAAAATTATTAAGTTCATCAAAGTCAGTAAAAGTCATAAAAGTTGAAAATATCGATTAGGGGTGAGTTTAAAGGGTTGATGATGTTCGGTAATCAAAGAAAATCTTATTTTGAGGTCCAACAAAAAACATCTTATTGCTAATTAGGCTCAAAAAAAATTATTATGTTCATCAAAGTCAGTAAAAGTCATAAGAGTTGAAAATATCGATTAGGGGTGAGTTTGAAGGGTTGATGATGTTCGGTGATCAAAGAAAATCTTTTGTTAAGGTCCAACAAAAAACATCTTATTGCTAATTTGGCTCAAAAAAAATTATTAAGTTTATCAAAATCAGTAAAAGTCATAAGAGTTGAAAATATCGATTAGGGGTGTGTTTGAAGGGTTGATGATGTTCGGTAATCAAAGAAAATCTTTTGTTGAGGTCAAACAAAAAACATCTTATTGCTAATTAGGCTCAAAAAAAATTATTAAGTTTTTCAAAATCAGTAAAAGTCATAAGAGTTGAAAATATCGATTAGGGGTGAGTTTAAAGGGTTGATAATGTTCGGTAATCAAAGAAAATCTTTTGTTGAGGTTCAAGAAAAAACATCTTATTGCTGATTAGGCTCAAAAAAATTTATTAAGTTCATCAAAGTCAGTAAAAGTCATAAGAGTTGAAAATATTGATTAGGGGTGAGTTTGAAGCGTTGATGATGTTCGGTAATCAAAGAAAATCTTTTTTTAAGGTCCAACAAAAAACATCTTATTGCTAATTAGGCTCAAAAAAAATAATTAAGTTCATCAAAGTCAGTAAAAATCATAAGAGTTGAAAATATCGATTAGGGGTGAGTTTGAAGGGTTGATGATGTTCGGCGATCAAAGAAAATCTTTTGTTGAGGTCCAACAAAAAACATCTTATTGCTAATTAGGCTCAAAAAAAATTATTAAGTTCATCAAATTCAGTAAAAGTCATAAGAGTTGAAAATATCGATTAGGGGTGAGTTTGAAGGGTTGATGATGTTCGGTAATCAAAGAAAATCTTTTTTTGAGGTCCAACAAAAAACATCTTATTGCTAATTTGGCTCAAAAAAAATTATTAAGTTTATTAAAATCAGTAAAAGTCATAAGAGTTGAAAATATCGATTAGGGGTGTGTTTGAAGGGTTGATGATGTTCGGTAATCAAAGAAAATCTTTTGTTGAGGTCAAACAAAAAACATCTTATTGCTAATTAGGCTCAAAAAAAATTATTAAGTTTTTCAAAATCAGTAAAAGTCATAAGAGTTGAAAATATCGATTAGGGGTGAGTTTAAAGGGTTGATAATGTTCGGTAATCAAAGAAAATCTTTTGTTGAGGTTCAAGAAAAAACATCTTATTGCTGATTAGGCTCAAAAAAATTTATTAAGTTCATCAAAGTCAGTAAAAGTCATAAGAGTTGAAAATATTGATTAGGGGTGAGTTTGAAGCGTTGATGATGTTCGGTAATCAAAGAAAATCTTTTTTTAAGGTCCAACAAAAAACATCTTATTGCTAATTAGGCTCAAAAAAAATAATTAAGTTCATCAAAGTCAGTAAAAATCATAAGAGTTGAAAATATCGATTAGGGGTGAGTTTGAAGGGTTGATGATGTTCGGCGATCAAAGAAAATCTTTTGTTGAGGTCCAACAAAAAACATCTTATTGCTAATTAGGCTCAAAAAAAATTATTAAGTTCATCAAATTCAGTAAAAGTCATAAGAGTTGAAAATATCGATTAGGGGTGAGTTTGAAGGGTTGATGATGTTCGGTAATCAAAGAAAATCTTTTTTTGAGGTCCAACAAAAAACATTTTATTGCTGACTAGGCTCAAAAAAAAATTATTAAGTTCATCAAAGTCAGTAAAAGTCATAAGAGTTGAAAATATCGATTAGGGGTGAGTTTGAAGGGTTGATGATGTTCGGTAATCAAAGAAAATCTTTTTTTGAGGTCCAACAAAAAACATTTTATTGCTAATTAGGCTCAAAAAAAATTATTAAGTTCATCAAAGTCAGTAAAAGTTATAAGAGTTGAAAATATCGATTAGGGGTGAGTTTGAAGGGTTGATGATGTTCGGTGATCAAAGAAAATCTTTTGCTAAGGTCCAACAAAAAACATCTTATTGCTAATTTGGCTCAAAAAAAATTATTAAGTTCATCAAAGTCAGTAAAATTCATAAGAGTTGAAAATATCGATTAGGGGTGAGTTTAAAGGGTTGATGATGTTCGGTAATCAAAGAAAATCTTTTTTTGAGGTGCAACAAGAAACATCTTATTGCTAATTAGGCTCAAAAAAAAAAATTAAGTTCATCAAAGTCAGTAAAAGTCATAAGAGTTGAAAATATCGATTAGGGGTGAGTTTGAAGGGTTGATGATGTTCGGTAATCAATGAAAATCTTTTGTTGAGGTCTAAAAAAAACATCTTATTGCTAATTCGGCTAAAAAAAAATTATTAAGTTTATCAATATCAGTAAAAGGCATAAGAGTTGAAAATATCGATTAGGGGTGAGTTTAAAGGGTTGATGATGTTCGGCGATCAAAGAAAATCTTTTGTTGAGGTCCAACAAAAAACATCTTATTGCTAATTAGGCTCAAAAGAAATTATTAAGTTCATCAAATTCAGTAAAAGTCATAAGAGTTGAAAATATCGATTAGGGGTGAGTTTGAAGGGTTGATGATGTTCGGTAATCAAAGAAAATCTTTTTTTAAGGTCCAACAAAAAACATCTTATTGCTAATTAGGCTCAAAAAAAATAATTAAGTTCATCAAAGTCAGTAAAAGTCATAAGAGTTGAAAATATCGATTAGGGGTGAGTTTGAAGGGTTGATGATGTTCGGCGATCAAAGAAAATCTTTTGTTGAGGTCCAACAAAAAACATCTTATTGTTAATTAGGCTCAAAAAAATTTATTAAGTTCATCAAATTCAGTAAAAGTCATAAGAGTTGAAAATATCGATTAGGGGTGAGTTTGAAGGGTTGATGATGTTCGGCGATCAAAGAAAATCTTTTGTTGAGGTCCAACAAAAAACATCTTATTGTTAATTAGGCTCAAAAAAAATTATTAAGTTCATCAAATTCAGTAAAAGTCATAAGAGTTGAAAATATCGATTAGGGGTGAGTTTAAAGGGTTGATAATGTTCGGTAATCAAATAAAATCTTTGTTGAGGTTCAAGAAAAAACATCTTATTGCTGATTAGGCTCAAAAAAAATTATTAAGTTTATCAAAGTCAGTAAAAGTCATAAGAGTTGAAAATATTGATTAGGGGTGAGTTTGAAGGGTTGATGATGTTCGGTAATCAAAGAAAATCTTTTCTTGAGGTGCAACAAAAAACATCTTATTGCTAATTAGGCTCAAAAAAAATTATTAAGTTCATCAAAGTCAGTAAAAGTCATAAGAGTTGAAAATATCGATTAGGGGTGAGTTTGAAGGATTGATGATGTTCGGTGATCAAAGAAAATCTTTTGTTAAGGTCCAACAAAAAACATCTTATTGCTAATTCGGCTCAAAAAAAATTATTAAGTTCATCAAAGTCAGTAAAATTCATAAGAGTTGAAAATATCGATTAGGGGTGAGTTTAAAGGGTTGATGATGTTCGGTAATCAAAGAAAATCTTTTTTTGAGGTGCAGCAAGAAACATCTTATTGCTAATTACGCTCAAAAAAAATAATTAAGTTCATCAAAGTCAGTAAAAGTCATAAGAGTTGAAAATATCGATTAGGGGTGAGTTTGAAGGGTTGATGATGTTCGGTAATCAATGAAAATCTTTTGTTGAGGTCTAAAAAAAACATCTTATTGCTAATTAGGCTAAAAAAAAATTATTAAGTTTATCAATATCAGTAAAAGGCATAGAGTTGAAAATATCGATTAGGGGTGAGTTTAAAGGGTTGATGATGTTCGGTAATCAAAGAAAATCTTTTGTTCAGGTCTAACAAAAAACATCTTATTGCTAATTAGGCTGAAAAAAAATTATTAAGTTTTTCAATATCAGTAAAAGGCATAAGAGTTGAAAATATCGATTAGGGGTGAGTTTGAGAGGTTGATGATGTTCGGTAATCAAAGAAAATCTTTTTTTAAGGTCCAACAAAAAACATCTTATTGCTAATTAGGCTCAAAAAAAATAATTAAGTTCATCAAAGTCAGTAAAAGTCATAAGAGTTGAAAATATCGATTAGGGGTGAGTTTGAAGGGTTGATGATGTTCGGCGATCAAAGAAAATCTTTTGTTGAGGTCCAACAAAAAACATCTTATTGCTAATTAGGCTCAAAAAAAATTATTAAGTTCATCAAATTCAGTAAAAGTCATAAGAGTTGAAAATATCGATTAGGGGTGAGTTTGAAGGGTTGATGATGTTCGGTAATCAAAGAAAATCTTTTTTTGAGGTCCAACAAAAAACATTTTATTGCTGAATAGGCTCAAAAAAAAATTATTAAGATCATCAAAGTCAGTAAAAGTCATAAGAGTTGAAAATATCGATTAGGGGTGAGTTTGAAGGGTTGATGATGTTCGGTAATCAAAGAAAATCTTTTGTTGAGGTCTAACAAAAAACATCTTATTGCTAATTAGTCTCAAAAAAAATTATTAAGTTCATCAAAGTCAGTAAAAGTCATAAAAGTTGAAAATATCGATTAGGGGTGAGTTTAAAGGGTTGATGATGTTCGGTAATCAAAGAAAATCTTATTTTGAGGTCCAACAAAAAACATCTTATTGCTAATTAGGCTCAAAAAAAATTATTATGTTCATCAAAGTCAGTAAAAGTCATAAGAGTTGAAAATATCGATTAGGGGTGAGTTTGAAGGGTTGATGATGTTCGGTGATCAAAGAAAATCTTTTGTTAAGGTCCAACAAAAAACATCTTATTGCTAATTTGGCTCAAAAAAAATTATTAAGTTTATCAAAATCAGTAAAAGTCATAAGAGTTGAAAATATCGATTAGGGGTGAGTTTAAAGGGTTGATGATGTTCGGTAATCAAAGAAAATCTTTTTTTGAGGTGCAACAAGAAACATCATATTGCCAATTAGGCTCAAAAAAAATTATTAAGTTCATCAAAGTCAGTAAAAGTCATAAAAGTTGAAAATATCGATTAGGGGTGAGTTTGAAGGGTTGATGATGTTCGGTATTCAAAGAAAATCTTTTGTTGAGGTTCAAGAAAAAACATCTTATTGCTGATTAGGCTAAAAAAAAATTATTAAGTTCATCAAAGTCAGTAAAAGTCATAAGAGTTAAAAATATTGATAAGGGTGAGTTTGAAGGGTTGATGATGTTCGGTAATCAAAGAAAATCTTTTTTTGAGGTTCAAGAAAAAACATCTTATTGCTGATTAGGCTCAAAAAAAATTATTAAGTTCATCAAAGTCAGTAAAAGTCATAAGAGTTGAAAATATAGATTAGGGGTGAGTTTGAAGGGTTGATGATGTTCGGTAATCAAAGAAAATCTTTTTTTGAGGTCCAACAAAAAACATCTTATTGCTAATTTGGCTCAAAAAAAATTATTAAGTTTATTAAAATCAGTAAAAGTCATAAGAGTTGAAAATATCGATTAGGGGTGTGTTTGAAGGGTTGATGATGTTCGGTAATCAAAGAAAATCTTTTGTTGAGGTCAAACAAAAAACATCTTATTGCTAATTAGGCTCAAAAAAAATTATTAAGTTTTTCAAAATCAGTAAAAGTCATAAGAGTTGAAAATATCGATTAGGGGTGAGTTTAAAGGGTTGATAATGTTCGGTAATCAAAGAAAATCTTTTGTTGAGGTTCAAGAAAAAACATCTTATTGCTGATTAGGCTCAAAAAAATTTATTAAGTTCATCAAAGTCAGTAAAAGTCATAAGAGTTGAAAATATTGATTAGGGGTGAGTTTGAAGCGTTGATGATGTTCGGTAATCAAAGAAAATCTTTTTTTAAGGTCCAACAAAAAACATCTTATTGCTAATTAGGCTCAAAAAAAATAATTAAGTTCATCAAAGTCAGTAAAAATCATAAGAGTTGAAAATATCGATTAGGGGTGAGTTTGAAGGGTTGATGATGTTCGGCGATCAAAGAAAATCTTTTGTTGAGGTCCAACAAAAAACATCTTATTGCTAATTAGGCTCAAAAAAAATTATTAAGTTCATCAAATTCAGTAAAAGTCATAAGAGTTGAAAATATCGATTAGGGGTGAGTTTGAAGGGTTGATGATGTTCGGTAATCAAAGAAAATCTTTTTTTGAGGTCCAACAAAAAACATTTTATTGCTGACTAGGCTCAAAAAAAAATTATTAAGTTCATCAAAGTCAGTAAAAGTCATAAGAGTTGAAAATATCGATTAGGGGTGAGTTTGAAGGGTTGATGATGTTCGGTAATCAAAGAAAATCTTTTGTTGAGGTCTAACAAAAAACATCTTATTGCTAATTAGTCTCAAAAAAAATTATTAAGTTCATCAAAGTCAGTAAAAGTCATAAAAGTTGAAAATATCGATTAGGGGTGAGTTTAAAGGGTTGATGATGTTCGGTAATCAAAGAAAATCTTTTGTTGAGGTCTAACAAAAAACATCTTATTGCTAATTAGTCTCAAAAAAAATTATTAAGTTCATCAAAGTCAGTAAAAGTCATAAGAGTTGAAAATATCGATTAGGGGTGAGTTTGAAGGGTTGATGATGTTCGGTAATCAAAGAAAATCTTTTGTTGAGGTCTAACAAAAAACATCCTATTGCTAATTAGGCTCAAAAAAAATTATTAAGTTCATCAAAGTCAGTAAAAGTCATAAAAGTTGAAAATATCGATTAGGGGTGAGTTTGAAGGGTTGATGATGTTCGGTAATCAAAGAAAATCTTTTGTTGAGGTCAAACAAAAAACATCTTATTGCTAATTAGGCTCAAAAAAAATTATTAAGTTTATCAAAATCAGTAAAAGTCATAAGAGTTGAAAATATCGATTAGGGGTGAGTTTAAAGGGTTGATAATGTTCTGTAATCAAAGAAAATCTTTTGTTGAGGTTCAAGAAAAAACATCTTATTGTTGATTAGGCTCAAAAAAATTTATTAAGTTCATCAAAGTCAGTAAAAGTTATAAGAGTTGAAAATATTGATTAGGGGTGAGTTTGAAGGGTTGATGATGTTCGGTGATCAAAGAAAATCTTTTGTTGAGGTCCAACAAAAAACATCTTATTGCTAATTCGGCTCAAAAAAAATTATTAAGTTTATTAAAATCAGTAAAAGTCATAAGAGTTGAAAATATCGATTAGGGGTGAGTTTGAAGGGTTGATGATGTTCGGTAATCAAAGAAAATCTTTTGTTGAGGTCAAACAAAAAACATCTTATTGCTAATTAGGCTCAAAAAAAATTATTAAGTTTATCAAAATCAGTAAAAGTCATAAGAGTTGAAAATATCGATTAGGGGTGAGTTTGAAGGGTTGATGATGTTCGGTAATCAAGGAAAACCTTTTTTTGAGGTCCAACAAAAAACATCTTATTGCTAATTAGGCTCAAAAAAAATTATTAAGTTCATCAAAGTCAGTAAAAGTCATAAGAGTTAAAAATATCGATTAGGGGTGAGTTTGAAGGGTTGATGATGTTCGGTAATCAAAGAAAATCTTTTTTTGAGGTCCAACAAAAAACATTTTATTGCTGACTAGGCTCAAAAAAAAATTATTAAGTTCATCAAAGTCAGTAAAAGTCATAAGAGTTGAAAATATCGATTAGGGGTGAGTTTGAAGGGTTGATGATGTTCGGTAATCAAAGAAAATCTTTTGTTGAGGTCTAACAAAAAACATCTTATTGCTAATTAGTCTCAAAAAAAATTATTAAGTTCATCAAAGTCAGTAAAAGTCATAAGAGTTGAAAATATCGATTAGGGGTGAGTTTGAAGGGTTGATGATGTTCGGTAATCAAAGAAAATCTTTTTTTGAGGTCCAACAAAAAACATTTTATTGCTGACTAGGCTCAAAAAAAAATTATTAAGTTCATCAAAGTCAGTAAAAGTCATAAGAGTTGAAAATATCGATTAGGGGTGAGTTTGAAGGGTTGATGATGTTCGGTAATCAAAGAAAATCTTTTTTTGAGGTCCAACAAAAAACATTTTATTGCTGACTAGGCTCAAAAAAAAATTATTAAGTTCATCAAAGTCAGTAAAAGTCATAAGAGTTGAAAATATCGATTAGGGGTGAGTTTGAAGGGTTGATGATGTTCGGTAATCAAAGAAAATCTTTTTTTGAGGTCCAACAAAAAACATTTTATTGCTAATTAGGCTCAAAAAAAATTATTAAGTTCATCAAAGTCAGTAAAAGTTATAAGAGTTGAAAATATCGATTAGGGGTGAGTTTGAAGGGTTGATGATGTTCGGTGATCAAAGAAAATCTTTTGCTAAGGTCCAACAAAAAACATCTTATTGCTAATTTGGCTCAAAAAAAATTATTAAGTTTATCAAAATCAGTAAAAGTCATAAGAGTTGAAAATATCGATTAGGGGTGAGTTTAAAGGGTTGATGATGTTCGGTAATCACAGAAAATCTTTTTTTGAGGTGCAACAAGAAACATCTTATTGCCAATTAGGCTCAAAAAAAATTATTAGGTTCATCAAAGTCAGTAAAAGTCATAAAAGTTGAAAATATCGATTAGGGGTGAGTTTGAAGGGTTGATGATGTTCGGTAATCAAGGAAAACCTTTTTTTGAGGTCCAACAAAAAACATCTTATTGCTAATTAGGCTCAAAAAAAATTATTAAGTTCATCAAAGTCAGTAAAAGTCATAAGAGTTGAAAATATCGATTAGGGGTGAGTTTGAAAGGTTGATGATGTTCGGTAATCAAAGAAAATCTTTTTTTGAGGTCCAACAAAAAACATCTTATTGCTAATTCGGCTCAAAAAAAATTATTAAGTTCATCAAAGTCAGTAAAAGTCATAAGAGTTGAAAATATCGATTAGGGGTGAGTTTGAAGGGTTGATCATGTTCGGTAATCAAAGGTAATCTTTTTTTGAGGTTTAACAAAAAACATCCTATTGCTAATTAGGCTCAAAAAAAATTATTAAGTTCATCAAATTCAGTAAAAGTCATAAGAGTTGAAAATATCGATTAGGGGTGAGTTTGAAGGGTTGATGATGTTCAATGATCAAAGAAAATCTTTTGTTGAGGTCCAACAAAAAACATCATATTGCTAATTAGGCTCAAAAAAAATTATTAAGTTTATCAAAATCAGTAAAAGTCATAAGAGTTGAAAATATCGATTAGGGGTGAGTTTAAAGGGTTGATGATGTTCGGTAATCAAAGAAAATCTTTTCTTGAGGTCCAACAAAAAACATCTTATTGCTAATTAGGCTCAAAAAAAATTATTAAGTTCATCAAAGTCAGTAAAAGTCATAAGAGTTGAAAATATCGATTAGGGGTGAGTTTGAAGGGTTGATCATGTTCGGTAATCAAAGGTAATCTTTTTTTGAGGTTTAACAAAAAACATCCTATTGCTAATTAGGCTCAAAAAAAATTATTAAGTTCATCAAATTCAGTAAAAGTCATAAGAGTTGAAAATATCGATTAGGGGTGAGTTTGAAAGGTTGATGATGTTCGGTAATCAAAGAAAATCTTTTTTTGAGGTCCAACAAAAAACATCTTATTGCTAATTCGGCTCAAAAAAAATTATTAAGTTTATCAAAATCAGTAAAAGTCATAAGAGTTGAAAATATCGATTAGGGGTGAGTTTGAAGGGTTGATGATGTTCGGTAATCAAAGAAAATCTTTTGTTGAGGTCAAACAAAAAACATCTTATTGCTAATTAGGCTCAAAAAAAATTATTAAGTTTATCAAAATCAGTAAAAGTCATAAGAGTTGAAAATATCGATTAGGGGTGAGTTTAAAGGGTTGATGATGTTCGGTGATGAAAGAAAATCTTTTGTTGAGATCCAACAAAAAACATCTTATTTCTAATTCGGCTCAAAAAAAATTATTAAGTTTATCAAAATCAGTAAAAGTCATAAGAGTTGAAAATATCGATTAGGGGTGAGTTTAAAGGGTTGATAATGTTCGGTAGTTAAAGAAAATCTTTTGTTGAGGTTCAAGAAAAAACATCTTATTGCTGATTAGGCTCAAAAAAAATTATTAAGTTTATCAAAGTCAGTAAAAGTCATAAGAGTTGAAAATATTGATTAGGGGTGAGTTTGAAGGGTTGATGATGTTCGGTAATCAAAGAAAATCTTTTTTTGAGGTCCAACAAAAAACATCTTATTTCTAATTCGGCTCAAAAAAAATTATTAAGTTTATCAAAATCAGTAAAAGTCATAAGAGTTGAAAATATCGATTAGGGGTGAGTTTAAAGGGTTGATAATGTTCGGTAATCAAAGAAAATCTTTTGATGAGGTTCAAGAAAAAACATCTTATTGCTGATTAGGCTCAAAAAAAAATATTAAGTTTATCAAAGTCAGTAAAAGTCATAAGAGTTGAAAATATTGATTAGGGGTGAGTTTGAAGGGTTGATGATGTTCGGTGATCAAAGAAAATCTTTTGTTAAGGTCCAACAAAAAACATCTTATTGCTAATTCGGCTCAAAAAAAATTATTAAGTTCATCAAAGTCAGTAAAAGTCATAAGAGTTGAAAATATCGATTAGGGGTGAGTTTGAAGGGTTGATGATGTTCGGTAATCAAAGAAAATCTTTTGTTGAGGTCTAACAAAAAACATCCTATTGCTAATTAGGCTCAAAAAAAATTATTAAGTTCATCAAAGTCAGTAAAAGTCATAAAAGTTGAAAATATCGATTAGGGGTGAGTTTGAAGGGTTGATGATGTTCGGTAATCAAAGAAAATCTTTTGTTGAGGTCAAACAAAAAACATCTTATTGCTAATTAGGCTCAAAAAAAATTATTAAGTTTATCAAAATCAGTAAAAGTCATAAGAGTTGAAAATATCGATTAGGGGTGAGTTTAAAGGGTTGATAATGTTCTGTAATCAAAGAAAATCTTTTGTTGAGGTTCAAGAAAAAACATCTTATTGTTGATTAGGCTCAAAAAAATTTATTAAGTTCATCAAAGTCAGTAAAAGTTATAAGAGTTGAAAATATTGATTAGGGGTGAGTTTGAAGGGTTGATGATGTTCGGTGATCAAAGAAAATCTTTTGTTGAGGTCCAACAAAAAACATCTTATTGCTAATTCGGCTCAAAAAAAATTATTAAGTTTATTAAAATCAGTAAAAGTCATAAGAGTTGAAAATATCGATTAGGGGTGAGTTTGAAGGGTTGATGATGTTCGGTAATCAAAGAAAATCTTTTGTTGAGGTCAAACAAAAAACATCTTATTGCTAATTAGGCTCAAAAAAAATTATTAAGTTTATCAAAATCAGTAAAAGTCATAAGAGTTGAAAATATCGATTAGGGGTGAGTTTGAAGGGTTGATGATGTTCGGTAATCAAGGAAAACCTTTTTTTGAGGTCCAACAAAAAACATCTTATTGCTAATTAGGCTCAAAAAAAATTATTAAGTTCATCAAAGTCAGTAAAAGTCATAAGAGTTAAAAATATCGATTAGGGGTGAGTTTGAAGGGTTGATGATGTTCGGTAATCAAAGAAAATCTTTTTTTGAGGTCCAACAAAAAACATTTTATTGCTGACTAGGCTCAAAAAAAAATTATTAAGTTCATCAAAGTCAGTAAAAGTCATAAGAGTTGAAAATATCGATTAGGGGTGAGTTTGAAGGGTTGATGATGTTCGGTAATCAAAGAAAATCTTTTGTTGAGGTCTAACAAAAAACATCTTATTGCTAATTAGTCTCAAAAAAAATTATTAAGTTCATCAAAGTCAGTAAAAGTCATAAGAGTTGAAAATATCGATTAGGGGTGAGTTTGAAGGGTTGATGATGTTCGGTAATCAAAGAAAATCTTTTTTTGAGGTCCAACAAAAAACATTTTATTGCTGACTAGGCTCAAAAAAAAATTATTAAGTTCATCAAAGTCAGTAAAAGTCATAAGAGTTGAAAATATCGATTAGGGGTGAGTTTGAAGGGTTGATGATGTTCGGTAATCAAAGAAAATCTTTTTTTGAGGTCCAACAAAAAACATTTTATTGCTGACTAGGCTCAAAAAAAAATTATTAAGTTCATCAAAGTCAGTAAAAGTCATAAGAGTTGAAAATATCGATTAGGGGTGAGTTTGAAGGGTTGATGATGTTCGGTAATCAAAGAAAATCTTTTTTTGAGGTCCAACAAAAAACATTTTATTGCTAATTAGGCTCAAAAAAAATTATTAAGTTCATCAAAGTCAGTAAAAGTTATAAGAGTTGAAAATATCGATTAGGGGTGAGTTTGAAGGGTTGATGATGTTCGGTGATCAAAGAAAATCTTTTGCTAAGGTCCAACAAAAAACATCTTATTGCTAATTTGGCTCAAAAAAAATTATTAAGTTTATCAAAATCAGTAAAAGTCATAAGAGTTGAAAATATCGATTAGGGGTGAGTTTAAAGGGTTGATGATGTTCGGTAATCACAGAAAATCTTTTTTTGAGGTGCAACAAGAAACATCTTATTGCCAATTAGGCTCAAAAAAAATTATTAGGTTCATCAAAGTCAGTAAAAGTCATAAAAGTTGAAAATATCGATTAGGGGTGAGTTTGAAGGGTTGATGATGTTCGGTAATCAAGGAAAACCTTTTTTTGAGGTCCAACAAAAAACATCTTATTGCTAATTAGGCTCAAAAAAAATTATTAAGTTCATCAAAGTCAGTAAAAGTCATAAGAGTTGAAAATATCGATTAGGGTGAGTTTGAAGGGTTGATGATGTTCGGTGATCAAAGAAAATCTTTTGTTGAGGTCCAACAAAAAAGATCTTATTGATAATTAGGTTCAAAAAAAATTATTAAGTTCATCAAAGTCATTAAAAGTCATAAGAGTTGAAAATATCGATTAGGGGTGAGTTTGAAGGGTTGATGATGTTCAATGATCAAAGAAAATCTTTTGTTGAGGTCCAACAAAAAACATCATATTGCTAATTAGGCTCAAAAAAAATTATTAAGTTTATCAAAATCAGTAAAAGTCATAAGAGTTGAAAATATCGATTAGGGGTGAGTTTAAAGGGTTGATGATGTTCGGTAATCAAAGAAAATCTTTTCTTGAGGTCCAACAAAAAACATCTTATTGCTAATTAGGCTCAAAAAAAATTATTAAGTTCATCAAAGTCAGTAAAAGTCATAAGAGTTGAAAATATCGATTAGGGGTGAGTTTGAAGGGTTGATCATGTTCGGTAATCAAAGGTAATCTTTTTTTGAGGTTTAACAAAAAACATCCTATTGCTAATTAGGCTCAAAAAAAATTATTAAGTTCATCAAATTCAGTAAAAGTCATAAGAGTTGAAAATATCGATTAGGGGTGAGTTTGAAAGGTTGATGATGTTCGGTAATCAAAGAAAATCTTTTTTTGAGGTCCAACAAAAAACATCTTATTGCTAATTCGGCTCAAAAAAAATTATTAAGTTTATCAAAATCAGTAAAAGTCATAAGAGTTGAAAATATCGATTAGGGGTGAGTTTGAAGGGTTGATGATGTTCGGTAATCAAAGAAAATCTTTTGTTGAGGTCAAACAAAAAACATCTTATTGCTAATTAGGCTCAAAAAAAATTATTAAGTTTATCAAAATCAGTAAAAGTCATAAGAGTTGAAAATATCGATTAGGGGTGAGTTTAAAGGGTTGATGATGTTCGGTGATGAAAGAAAATCTTTTGTTGAGATCCAACAAAAAACATCTTATTTCTAATTCGGCTCAAAAAAAATTATTAAGTTTATCAAAATCAGTAAAAGTCATAAGAGTTGAAAATATCGATTAGGGGTGAGTTTAAAGGGTTGATAATGTTCGGTAGTTAAAGAAAATCTTTTGTTGAGGTTCAAGAAAAAACATCTTATTGCTGATTAGGCTCAAAAAAAATTATTAAGTTTATCAAAGTCAGTAAAAGTCATAAGAGTTGAAAATATTGATTAGGGGTGAGTTTGAAGGGTTGATGATGTTCGGTAATCAAAGAAAATCTTTTTTTGAGGTCCAACAAAAAACATCTTATTTCTAATTCGGCTCAAAAAAAATTATTAAGTTTATCAAAATCAGTAAAAGTCATAAGAGTTGAAAATATCGATTAGGGGTGAGTTTAAAGGGTTGATAATGTTCGGTAATCAAAGAAAATCTTTTGATGAGGTTCAAGAAAAAACATCTTATTGCTGATTAGGCTCAAAAAAAAATATTAAGTTTATCAAAGTCAGTAAAAGTCATAAGAGTTGAAAATATTGATTAGGGGTGAGTTTGAAGGGTTGATGATGTTCGGTGATCAAAGAAAATCTTTTGTTAAGGTCCAACAAAAAACATCTTATTGCTAATTCGGCTCAAAAAAAATTATTAAGTTCATCAAAGTCAGTAAAATTCATAAGAGTTGAAAATATCGATTAGGGGTGAGTTTAAAGGGTTGATGATGTTTGGTAATCAAAGAAAATCTTTTTTTGAGGTCCAACAAAAAACATCCTATTGCTAATTAGGTTAAAAAAAAATTATTAAGTTTATCAAAGTCAGTAAAAGCCATAAGGGTTGAAAATATCGATTAGGGGAGAGTTAGAAGGGTTGATGATGTTTGGTGATTGACGTAAATTATTTTTTCAGGTTTAATAAAAAACATCTTACTGTCGATCAGGATCGAAAAAAATTAATTAGTCCATGAAAGTCAGTAAAAGCCATGAAATTTGAAAATATCGATTAGGGGTGAGTTTGAAGGGTTGATGATGTTCGGTATTCAAAGAAAATCTTTTGTTGAGGTTCAAGAAAAAACATCTTATTGCTGATTAGGCTCAAAAAAAATTATTAAGTTCATCAAAGTCAGTAAAAGTCATAAGAGTTAAAAATATTGATAAGGGGTGAGTTTGAAGGGTTGATCATGTTCGGTAATCAAAGGTAATCTTTTTTTGAGGTTTAACAAAAAACATCCTATTGCTAATTAGGCTCAAAAAAAATTATTAAGTTCATCAAAGTCAGTAAAAGTCATAAGAGTTAAAAATATTGATAAGGGTGAGTTTGAAGGGTTGATGATGTTCGGTAATCAAAGAAAATCTTTTTTTGAGGTTCAAGAAAAAACATCTTATTGATGATTAGGCTCAAAAAAAATTATTAAGTTCATCAAAGTCAGTAAAAGTCATAAGAGTTGAAAATATCGATTAGGGGTGAGTTTGAAGGGTTGATCATGTTCGGTAATCAAAGGTAATCTTTTTTTGAGGTTTAACAAAAAACATCCTATTGCTAATTAGGCTCAAAAAAAATTATTAAGTTCATCAAATTCAGTAAAAGTCATAAGAGTTAAAAATATCGATTAGGGGTGAGTTTGAAGGGTTGATCATGTTCGGTAATCAAAGGTAATCTTTTTTTGAGGTTTAACAAAAAACATCCTATTGCTAATTAGGCTCAAAAAAAATTATTAAGTTCATCAAATTCAGTAAAAGTCATAAGAGTTGAAAATATCGATTAGGGGTGAGTTTGAAAGGTTGATGATGTTCGGTAATCAAAGAAAATCTTTTTTTGAGGTCCAACAAAAAACATCTTATTGCTAATTCGGCTCAAAAAAAATTATTAAGTTTATCAAAATCAGTAAAAGTCATAAGAGTTGAAAATATCGATTAGAGGTGAGTTTGAAGGGTTGATGATGTTCGGTAATCAAAGAAAATCTTTTTTTGAGGTCCAACAAAAAACATCTTATTTCTAATTCGGCTCAAAAAAAATTATTAAGTTTATCAAAATCAGTAAAAGTCATAAGAGTTGAAAATATCGATTAGGGGTGAGTTTAAAGGGTTGATAATGTTCGGTAATCAAAGAAAATCTTTTGTTGAGGTTCAAGAAAAAACATCTTATTGCTGATTAGGCTCAAAAAAAAATATTAAGTTTATCAAAGTCAGTAAAAGTCATAAGAGTTGAAAATATTGATTAGGGGTGAGTTTGAAGGGTTGATGATGTTCGGTGATCAAAGAAAATCTTTTGTTAAGGTCCAACAAAAAACATCTTATTGCTAATTCGGCTCAAAAAAAATTATTAAGTTCATCAAAGTCAGTAAAATTCATAAGAGTTGAAAATATCGATTAGGGGTGAGTTTAAAGGGTTGATGATGTTCGGTAATCAAAGAAAATCTTTTTTTGAGGTGCAACAAGAAACATCTTATTGCTAATTAGGCTCAAAAAAAATAATTAAGTTCATCAAAGTCAGTAAAAGTCATAAGAGTTGAAAATATCGATTAGGGGTGAGTTTGAAGGGTTGATGATGTTCGGTAATCAATGAAAATCTTTTGTTGAGGTCTAAAAAAAACATCTTATTGCTAATTAGGCTAAAAAAAAATTATTAAGTTCATCAAAGTCAGTAAAAGTCATAAGAGTTGAAAATATCGATTAGGGGTGAGTTTGAAGGGTTGATGATGTTCGGTGATCAAAGAAAATCTTTTGTTGAGGTCAAACAAAAAACATCTTATTGCTAATTAGGCTCAAAAAAAATTATTAAGTTTATCAAAATCAGTAAAAGTCATAAGAGTTGAAAATATCGATTAGGGGTGAGTTTAAAGGGTTGATGATGTTCGGTGATGAAAGAAAATCTTTTGTTGAGGTCCAACAAAAAACATCTTATTGCTAATTCGGCTCAAAAAAAATTATTAAGTTTATCAAAATCAGTAAAAGTCATAAGAGTTGAAAATATCGATTAGGGGTGAGTTTGAAGGGTTGATGATGTTCGGTAATCAAAGAAAATCTTTTGTTGAGGTCAAACAAAAAACATCTTATTGCTAATTAGGCTCAAAAAAAATTATTAAGTTTATCAAAATCAGTAAAAGTCATAAGAGTTGAAAATATCGATTAGGGGTGAGTTTAAAGGGTTGATGATGTTCGGTGATGAAAGAAAATCTTTTGTTGAGATCCAACAAAAAACATCTTATTTCTAATTCGGCTCAAAAAAAATTATTAAGTTTATCAAAATCAGTAAAAGTCATAAGAGTTGAAAATATCGATTAGGGGTGAGTTTAAAGGGTTGATAATGTTCGGTAGTTAAAGAAAATCTTTTGTTGAGGTTCAAGAAAAAACATCTTATTGCTGATTAGGCTCAAAAAAAATTATTAAGTTTATCAAAGTCAGTAAAAGTCATAAGAGTTGAAAATATTGATTAGGGGTGAGTTTGAAGGGTTGATGATGTTCGGTAATCAAAGAAAATCTTTTTTTGAGGTCCAACAAAAAACATCTTATTTCTAATTCGGCTCAAAAAAAATTATTAAGTTTATCAAAATCAGTAAAAGTCATAAGAGTTGAAAATATCGATTAGGGGTGAGTTTAAAGGGTTGATAATGTTCGGTAATCAAAGAAAATCTTTTGATGAGGTTCAAGAAAAAACATCTTATTGCTGATTAGGCTCAAAAAAAAATATTAAGTTTATCAAAGTCAGTAAAAGTCATAAGAGTTGAAAATATTGATTAGGGGTGAGTTTGAAGGGTTGATGATGTTCGGTGATCAAAGAAAATCTTTTGTTAAGGTCCAACAAAAAACATCTTATTGCTAATTCGGCTCAAAAAAAATTATTAAGTTCATCAAAGTCAGTAAAATTCATAAGAGTTGAAAATATCGATTAGGGGTGAGTTTAAAGGGTTGATGATGTTTGGTAATCAAAGAAAATCTTTTTTTGAGGTCCAACAAAAAACATCCTATTGCTAATTAGGTTAAAAAAAAATTATTAAGTTTATCAAAGTCAGTAAAAGCCATAAGGGTTGAAAATATCGATTAGGGGAGAGTTAGAAGGGTTGATGATGTTTGGTGATTGACGTAAATTATTTTTTCAGGTTTAATAAAAAACATCTTACTGTCGATCAGGATCGAAAAAAATTAATTAGTCCATGAAAGTCAGTAAAAGCCATGAAATTTGAAAATATCGATTAGGGGTGAGTTTGAAGGGTTGATGATGTTCGGTATTCAAAGAAAATCTTTTGTTGAGGTTCAAGAAAAAACATCTTATTGCTGATTAGGCTCAAAAAAAATTATTAAGTTCATCAAAGTCAGTAAAAGTCATAAGAGTTAAAAATATTGATAAGGGGTGAGTTTGAAGGGTTGATCATGTTCGGTAATCAAAGGTAATCTTTTTTTGAGGTTTAACAAAAAACATCCTATTGCTAATTAGGCTCAAAAAAAATTATTAAGTTCATCAAAGTCAGTAAAAGTCATAAGAGTTAAAAATATTGATAAGGGTGAGTTTGAAGGGTTGATGATGTTCGGTAATCAAAGAAAATCTTTTTTTGAGGTTCAAGAAAAAACATCTTATTGATGATTAGGCTCAAAAAAAATTATTAAGTTCATCAAAGTCAGTAAAAGTCATAAGAGTTGAAAATATCGATTAGGGGTGAGTTTGAAGGGTTGATCATGTTCGGTAATCAAAGGTAATCTTTTTTTGAGGTTTAACAAAAAACATCCTATTGCTAATTAGGCTCAAAAAAAATTATTAAGTTCATCAAATTCAGTAAAAGTCATAAGAGTTAAAAATATCGATTAGGGGTGAGTTTGAAGGGTTGATCATGTTCGGTAATCAAAGGTAATCTTTTTTTGAGGTTTAACAAAAAACATCCTATTGCTAATTAGGCTCAAAAAAAATTATTAAGTTCATCAAATTCAGTAAAAGTCATAAGAGTTGAAAATATCGATTAGGGGTGAGTTTGAAAGGTTGATGATGTTCGGTAATCAAAGAAAATCTTTTTTTGAGGTCCAACAAAAAACATCTTATTGCTAATTCGGCTCAAAAAAAATTATTAAGTTTATCAAAATCAGTAAAAGTCATAAGAGTTGAAAATATCGATTAGAGGTGAGTTTGAAGGGTTGATGATGTTCGGTAATCAAAGAAAATCTTTTTTTGAGGTCCAACAAAAAACATCTTATTTCTAATTCGGCTCAAAAAAAATTATTAAGTTTATCAAAATCAGTAAAAGTCATAAGAGTTGAAAATATCGATTAGGGGTGAGTTTAAAGGGTTGATAATGTTCGGTAATCAAAGAAAATCTTTTGTTGAGGTTCAAGAAAAAACATCTTATTGCTGATTAGGCTCAAAAAAAAATATTAAGTTTATCAAAGTCAGTAAAAGTCATAAGAGTTGAAAATATTGATTAGGGGTGAGTTTGAAGGGTTGATGATGTTCGGTGATCAAAGAAAATCTTTTGTTAAGGTCCAACAAAAAACATCTTATTGCTAATTCGGCTCAAAAAAAATTATTAAGTTCATCAAAGTCAGTAAAATTCATAAGAGTTGAAAATATCGATTAGGGGTGAGTTTAAAGGGTTGATGATGTTCGGTAATCAAAGAAAATCTTTTTTTGAGGTGCAACAAGAAACATCTTATTGCTAATTAGGCTCAAAAAAAATAATTAAGTTCATCAAAGTCAGTAAAAGTCATAAGAGTTGAAAATATCGATTAGGGGTGAGTTTGAAGGGTTGATGATGTTCGGTAATCAATGAAAATCTTTTGTTGAGGTCTAAAAAAAACATCTTATTGCTAATTAGGCTAAAAAAAAATTATTAAGTTCATCAAAGTCAGTAAAAGTCATAAGAGTTGAAAATATCGATTAGGGGTGAGTTTGAAGGGTTGATGATGTTCGGTGATCAAAGAAAATCTTTTGTTAAGGTCCAACAAAAAACATCTTATTGCTAATTCGGCTCAAAAAAAATTATTAAGTTCATCAAAGTCAGTAAAAGTCATAAGAGTTGAAAATATCGATTAGGGGTGAGTTTGAAGGGTTGATGATGTTCGGTGATCAAAGAAAATCTTTTGTTAAGGTCCAACAAAAAACATCTTATTGCTAATTCGGCTCAAAAAAAATTATTAAGTTCATCAAAATCAGTAAAAGTCATAAGAGTTGAAAATATCGATTAGGGGTGAGTTTAAAGGGTTGATGATGTTCGGTGATCAAAGAAAATCTTTTGTTGAGGTCCAACAAAAAACATCTTATTGCTAATTAGGTTCAAAAAAAATTATTAAGTTCATCAAAGTCATTAAAAGTCATAAGAGTTGAAAATATCGATTAGGGGTGAGTTTGAAGGGTTGATGATGTTCAATGATCAAAGAAAATCTTTTGTTGAGGTCCAACAAAAAACATCTTATTGCTAATTAGGCTCAAAAAAAATTATTAAGTTTATCAAAATCAGTAAAAGTCATAAGAGTTGAAAATATCGATTAGGGGTGAGTTTAAAGGGTTGATGATGTTCGGTAATCAAAGAAAATCTTTTCTTGAGGTCCAATAAAAAACATCTTATTGCTAATTAGGCTCAAAAAAAATAATTAAGTTCATCAAAGTCAGTAAAAGTCATAAGAGTTGAAAATATCGATTAGGGGTGAGTTTGAAGGACTGATGATGTTCGGTAATCAAAGAAAATCTTTTTTTGAGGTCCAACAAAAAACATCCTATTGCTAATTAGGTTAAAAAAAAAATATTAAGTTTATCAAAGTCAGTAAAAGCCATAAGGGTTGAAAATATCGATTAGGGGAGAGTTAGAAGGGTTGATGATGTTTGGTGATTGACGTAAATTATTTTTTCAGGTTTAATAAAAAACATCTTACTGTCGATCAGGATCGAAAAAAATTAATTAGTCCATGAAAGTCAGTAAAAGCCATGAAATTTGAAAATATCGATTAGGGGTGAGTTTGAAGGGTTGATGATGTTCGGTATTCAAAGAAAATCTTTTGTTGAAGTTCAAGAAAAAACATCTTATTGCTGATTAGGCTCAAAAAAAATTATTAAGTTCATCAAAGTCAGTAAAAGTCATAAGAGTTAAAAATATTGATAAGGGGTGAGTTTGAAGGGTTGATCATGTTCGGTAATCAAAGGTAATCTTGTTTTGAGGTTTAACAAAAAACATCCTATTGCTAATTAGGCTCAAAAAAAATTATTAAGTTCATCAAATTCAGTAAAAGTCATAAGAGTTGAAAATATCGATTAGGGGTGAGTTTGAAAGGTTGATGATGTTCGGTAATCAAAGAAAATCTTTTTTTGAGGTCCAACAAAAAACATCTTATTGCTAATTCGGCTCAAAAAAAATTATTAAGTTTATCAAAATCAGTAAAAGTCATAAGAGTTGAAAATATCGATTAGGGGTGAGTTTGAAGGGTTGATCATGTTCGGTAATCAAAGGTAATCTTTTTTTGAGGTTTAACAAAAAACATCCTATTGCTAATTAGGCTCAAAAAAAATTATTAAGTTCATCAAATTCAGTAAAAGTCATAAGAGTTGAAAATATCGATTAGGGGTGAGTTTGAAAGGTTGATGATGTTCGGTAATCAAAGAAAATCTTTTTTTGAGGTACAACAAAAAACATCTTATTGCTAATTCGGCTCAAAAAAAATTATTAAGTTTATCAAAATCAGTAAAAGTTATAAGAGTTGAAAATATCGATTAGGGGTGAGTTTGAAGGGTTGATGATGTTCGGTAATCAAAGAAAATCTTTTGTTGAGGTCAAACAAAAAACATCTTATTGCTAATTAGGCTCAAAAAAAATTATTAAGTTTATCAAAATCAGTAAAAGTCATAAGAGTTGAAAATATCGATTAGGGGTGAGTTTAAAGGGTTGATGATGTTCGGTGATGAAAGAAAATCTTTTGTTGAGATCCAACAAAAAACATCTTATTTCTAATTCGGCTCAAAAAAAATTATTAAGTTTATCAAAATCAGTAAAAGTCATAAGAGTTGAAAATATCGATTAGGGGTGAGTTTAAAGGGTTGATAATGTTCGGTAGTTAAAGAAAATCTTTTGTTGAGGTTCAAGAAAAAACATCTTATTGCTGATTAGGCTCAAAAAAAATTATTAAGTTTATCAAAGTCAGTAAAAGTCATAAGAGTTGAAAATATTGATTAGGGGTGAGTTTGAAGGGTTGATGATGTTCGGTAATCAAAGAAAATCTTTTTTTGAGGTCCAACAAAAAACATCTTATTTCTAATTCGGCTCAAAAAAAATTATTAAGTTTATCAAAATCAGTAAAAGTCATAAGAGTTGAAAATATCGATTAGGGGTGAGTTTAAAGGGTTGATAATGTGCGGTAGTTAAAGAAAATCTTTTGTTGAGGTTTAAGAAAAAACATCTTATTGCTGATTACGCTCAAAAAAATTGATTAAGTTGATCAAAGTCAGTAAAAGCTATGAGGGTTGAAAATATCGATTAGTGGTGGTTTTGAAGGGTGGATGATGTTCGGGTAATTTTTTTTTTTTCTGTGGATGTCTAGAAAGTGTTTTTTTTTATTTTTGTGACTTATTTATGTTCAACATAAAAGAAATTGTAAAAACTAACATTTATGACATGCGTTAATTGGTCTTGTATTAGAACGTGAATTTTTCTATTTTTTTTATCTTAATTGTTATTTATCTGAAAAAGTTTTGATTTTTAAGTATTTTGCTATATAAGTTTTTTGTTTGGGAGTCTTTGAACTACAAAATACTGAAGTACTGGCCAATTTAACCGGGCCCAAAATTCAATGCTTTGTGTGCGGGGTCCTTTATTTAAATATTAAAAAATACAAATGTTATTTTTAAATATAGATTTATTTTATATAAAAACCACTCACCATCAAAATCTTCGCTAAATATTTGATTTGAGGTTCTAGTCAATTTACTGATTTTAGTTTGACGATTCAAGATTAACGAGAAAGAAAATTAATAATTCGGCGCATATATGAACAACAGTACCCCGAAAATCCCACTCTCGACAAGACCCCGTCATGTGATCAACCGTACCACCTCTCCGTCGAGACCGCTCCGAAAAGGGCTCGTCGTTCGCCTCATTATCCCCCTCTTGTTTGAGAAATTGTTACAAATTTACATAATTTTAGTTTCTCCAACAAGAATACAATATTGATTCGTAGACACATTTGCTTACACATACACAGATCCATACTTAACCACCTTCCTATATTTATATCAAAGATCAATTTGAAGAAAATAAAGTAACACAACAATAAATAAACCATAATCCGCAATCTGATACAACAAATGTTCATAAAAAATAAATCACCTCGAGTCGACTTTGTATCCACATTTTCCATTTATTTATTTAATTTTTTAAATAAACAAAAAATACTGTTCACAATCGAAGCGATTCTTAATAATGATACATCTTTTCATCAAGATTAATAACAGGATGATTTTCCAAACATGGATTGCATATAACTGGTTTACTTCTATATCGGTATATTTACATCCTCATCAATTATATCTATATTCATAAAATTTTATATTATAATCCATTTATAAGTTTCGTCAATTCTTTTGTTTTATATCAATAAATTTCTAAAAATACGAGTTTTCCACAATTTCAGAGTTCTCTCGTTTGATATTTTCTCAAACTAACCTGATTATAAATCCCTATTTTTTGTTGAGGATCCTCAACTCGTCCTAATTCAAAAGAGTTATTATCAAGGTCTTTCGTAATCACATATGGACCGTAAAACAAATGAAAAAATTTTTGTGTTACTTTTTTCAAAGCGTCAGATTGTTTTGGAATTCTTAAAAGAACCAAATCATTTTCCTTCAATTTTACATTGGATTTTGTTTTTTGATTTTTCCCCCTTTCTTTAAACCTTCGCTGAATTTTTCCTCTCGCTAGCATGATTTTAGCATCTTGGTCAATAGATTCGGTCTCTGGAAAATTCAATAACATCTTAATGGGATCAACCGGCTTAACCCCAAAATGCAAATCGAAAGGTGAAAATCCGGTAGAATAATGAACAGTTATATTTAAGAAAAACTCAATTTCTGGCACGTGTTTTGCCCAGCGTGTGTGTCTGTCGGAACATAAAGTCCTAAACAAGCGGCCTAATTCTTTCATCACCCTCTCTACCGGGTTACTCTTTGGATGCCTGATAGAGGAAAAAATTACACGAATCCCCAACTCCCGCAACTTATTTATCCACTTCGGTGAAGCGAATTGCGTGCCGTGATCGGACAAGATTCTCTTTGGTTGTCCTATTTCCGGTATATATGATTCACAGACCTTTCTCAATACTGTCAATGTGTTTTCTTTTTTTATTGGGTACAATTTTACGTATTTTGAAAACACATCGAGCATTACAAAAATGTACTGTAATCCCCCGGTAGATCTAGGAAGCGGACCAAAAAAATCTACACAAACTAAATCACCTGGACCATCAGCCTTAACCAATCGATATTCCCCTTCCATTTTCAAATTTAAATTTTTCACGCGTTGACATAAGTCGCAAGACAACACAAATTTTTTTATATCTTTATTCATTTTCTTCCAGTAATAGTATTCTTTGAAATACATAGTCGTTTTGTAAACACCAGGGTGTCCCAATTTTGTATGAATACATTCCATTAAAGCCTGAATTAAACTACGAGGAATAACCACTTGCCAAAAACCCAAAAATTTATCTTTTCGAAAGAAAACACCCTCCCTCACTTCATAAAAATCGACAGATTGGTTCTTCTTCATTTTCTCTAGAATCAATTGAATTGATGGATCTATTTTTTGTAAATCTGCTAAATTTTTTAAATCATTTTTTAAATCCCGATCGTACTCTAAAAAATCGCATTCAAAATCGAATCTTTTCTCAACTGAAACTTCTATTACATCTATTGACAATTTATCTGGTTGAACCTCCTCAAACTTACCACGGGGATGTCGACTGAAGAAATCCGGAACTTTATTGTCTACGCCTCTACAATGCGACACTTCAAAATCATATTGTTGCAACACAATACTCCATCTGATTAGTCGTGCGTTTAGATATACAGTGGAATTTAAAAAAGTTAAACCTTTATGATCTGTGATGATCTCAAACCTGTTTCCAAGTAAATAGATACGTAGCTTAGTGACCGAGTAAACAATCGCCAACAACTCTTTTTCAGTTGTTGTATAATTGCACTCTGCCATTTTTAAACATCTACTCACCAATGAAACTATTCGTTGAGAACCATCAAGATCAATTTGGTACAACACTCCACTAACACCGACATCTGATGCGTCTGTTTGCAACTTATATGGAGCGTCTGGAATGTAGTGATTCAATTCAACGCAGTCCGCAAAAGCGGATTTCATGATTTCAAAAGCATTATCATGTTTTTCTGACCATTCCCAAGGGCTCTTTTCCTTCAAAATATCGCGAAAGGGTTCCAACAAATCTGCATGCGCAATTGTAAACTGTCTATAATACGTGCAGATTCCAATAAATTGTTAGAGTTGTTTACGGTTTTTTGGTTTTTTAAAATTTCTAATTACCTCCAATTTATCAGTTAAAGGACGAATCCCAGTTAAAGAAAGTTCGTGTCCCAAAAATTGAATCTTTTGCTTACAAAATAAGGACTTTTTTAATTTTAAAGTAAAATTATAATTTTGCAACTCCTGAAAAATTAATGCAATTTTTTCCAGATGATTAATAAATGATCCTGGCGTCGAAATTAAAAAATCGTCTATATAGACTGTCAGAAATTCATCAAATTTATGTCCGAGCGCACGATAAATAGATCTTATGAAGGCTGAACCTGCCGTCTTTAGACCGAAAGGTATCCGGCAGAATTGATACATGTGCGAACCATGCAAAAAGGCCGTATATTGTCGACAACTATCATCAAGAGGTATCTGCCAATAACCTGCTGTCAGATCGGCCGTCGACATATATCGGGTCCCATGAAATTTTTGCATGATTTCGCTAATCAAAGGCGGCGATTCATGATCGTCTTCCACGATTTCATTTATGAAACGGGCATCGAGACAAATCCTTACCGATCCATCATTCTTAACAACGATACGCAAAGGATTGCAATATGAACTATCAGCTGGTTCAATAATCCCCGAATCTAGCATTTCTTTTATTGCGCGATCTACAGCCGGTCTATAAACCAAAGGAACGGGGTAACTTTTACGAACTAAATTTTTGTGAGGTTTTATTTTAATTTAATACGGAGTTACTTTCGCACCGTCTCCTTTCTGAGTAAACAACTTCTCGAATGGTAACATCATTTTGATAAATTGTTTTCTTTCATATTCGGTAACATTATCCAAACTTCCCGCAATCTCCTGAACTTCTCGCAAATATTTCCCGGATTCTGAAACGTTTGCACATTTAATATGTTGAGTAAATTCCAAATTATTACAAAATTGCTGACTATCGCCATCATCGATATTTAATTCATTTTCATAAATTAAATTATCTTTTACAATTTCGCCTGGACAAATATCATCAATATATAAATGATCAACATCATCAACAATTTCCGGAAACACCTCAGAACTCACAGAACAATGACTCCGGCCATAATCCCCCTTAGATTTATTTATTTTCAAATCATTAATTTTCTGACCGTTATCTTTAATGAAATTTTGATTGTTTTTTACAGGCAAGCAATGGTCATTTTCAGATTGAATAAAATTGTTAGAAATACTACTCTGGTTATTCAAAAATTGTTCCTGAAATTCACGATCTACACACTGTTCAAGTGAATTTATATTTAAATCAATTAATTGAATATATTTAACACCATTTTCGTCTTTAGATACTATCAATCTTTCATTTATTTCTTTATCAAATAATACAAATGGTTGTGCAATCTGACACCCCTGAACTGTGAAAACACAATCCCGATAATCTATCACGGCTTTATATCGATGCAACCAATCGTTTCCAATAATTATTGCATTTGAAAGTTGTGGGACGACAAGAAAATTTGAAGGATACGACTGATTTCCTATAGTAATGGATGATCTAATTTGTTTTTTTATCGCTGTTGGTTTTTTTCCTATTGCCGTAAACTCTCTTCCGCCAATTGTACAAAATCATCATATTGACAATGGCGCGATGTATTCACTGAATTCATCGCGCCACTCACTAGTTTAAATGTTGTGGCAAATTACTTTTTTTCTGTGATACAAAACTCAGCGAAGGTATTGAAGGAGGAGGTTTGCTCATGTCAGGAAAATTCCCCCCGCACTCCAAACCAAAAGAACTACTTCCATCCGGCCTATCACCCCAGTATTGATTGAATGGCTCTATAATCTGTCTATTAACGCCTCTTAAATTTTTAACATTATTACAGTAACAATTTGTATTTAAATTAGTTTGAGTTTGCAATTCTCTAATTTGAGAAAAATGATTTTTATTTTCGTGATTTTTAGAATTAAAATTTTGATTTTGTTGAGAAATTTGAGTTGTATTATTTAAATTTTTCTTTTGATAAGGCGTCTTATCTGAATGAGTTAAATCAAGTTGCGTTAATGCTTGACAAATTTTACTAAAATCAGAGTAATCCACAGTCGCTAAAAATTCACGTACCCGAATAGGCATTTGCTGGATTACGGTGTAATGAAGCTCATAGGGCTCAATTTTTGGTTCGAAATATTGTGCTTCCCGAATTTGATTCATAAAATAACCCTGCAAATTATCCTTTGATCCGTCAAAACGTTTAGCCAACCAATTCGCTTTTATTTTAACTTTAATGGGGATAGAGAAAAATTCCGACAAAAATTCTTTCTTAAAGGTAGCAAAATCAGTAAAAGAAGATTTAAACGTATCAAACCATGTTTTAATTCGACCCTCAAAAACTCCCTCTAATAAATTAATTCGACTTCTATCAGGTATTTGCTTTAACACAAAAAATTTTTCAAGCTTTTCAAGAAACTGGTGAGGATCCTCATTATCTTGAAATTTAGGAGGTTTCACGTCAATCGTTATAGCTCTAAAACTATCAATTAAAGTCTGAACCAATAGATATCCCGTATTTACTGTATTTGGTTGATTTGCTCTTCTAAGTTGAACAATTTGTTCATTTTGAACGTTATTTATTTCTCTCAAACGCTTTAATTCTTCTTGTAAACTTGCTATAACAGCATCAGGATTTTGATCATTTGGCGGAGCCATTTCAAATTGAGAATCCCCCTGACTCACGTTATCGTCAATTTTATTTAAAATATTATTTCTTGATTTTTTATTTTTACGTTCCAAACCAAACAATAACTTTCCTTCTTGAGATCTAGTTTTAGGCGGTGTTCTAGTTGTCATATATTAAAAAATAAAAAAAATCATTCAATTCCAAGTTTAAAATTTAAAATTTTTATTTATTTATTTATTTATTTATTTTTTATTTTATTTATTTATTATTATTATTATTATTTTTTTTTTTTTTTAAATAAAAGGGCCGTATTTGTCGTGCCCCACACGTTGGGCGCCAAAATTTATGTAACGATTTTATTTTTTACACAATATGTATATTGAGGTATTTATTTCTGAAATTATTTTATTTTAAACTTAGAATATTAAATGATTAAAAATTTTAAATTAATATTTTAATTTAATAGAAAATATTTTAAATTACCAAAAGAGAAAATCACTAATTATATTTTCTAAATCTGGGATCCATAAGCAAGACAATACATGAAAACAAATAATCAATTTGTACTTATTGACTTCAAACATGAGTCATGACGAGGATTTCCAATTAGGCCCAAAATGATCAAATCAATAATTGTGCAAACGATTAAATTTAAATTCAACAATATATTTTCAGAAAAAGATAAAATATATGAAAAATCACAAAAATGTTTAATGAAACAAAATACTATTATCAAACAATATCGGTTCGCTCACTCAGTTGGTACCAACGATTCTCATCTTTTTTCATACAATAAATAAAACATTTTTTACAAAATTTTTAGAACAAATTGGAAATTTAAACAAATCGAATAAAATTTATCAATGTAAATTCAGTCACATAAATATAATTTCAATAGTATGATCAGCAAGATAAAAAGAAAATTATACAATAAAGTTGATCTGAATATTCAGATTGATTAATACAAAAATAAATATGCTCGCAATCTTGAAATCGAAATTGAAATTAAATTGCTTATAATATTGCAATAATTTCGGAAACCAATCGTTTTATCACAGTTGTACTTATCTCATTTGTCTGGACCACGCTGACGGCCTCGAAACGGTCTCGGTAGAAAATGGATAGTGGTTTTGTCAAAAATTTCAGGATCCAACAAAGCAGCTCATCGATCCAATATTAATTTGATTATTGTTCCCACAATATCCGTTAAACAATCCACCAAGAAAGCCTCCGTCGAGTGTGTCTCTCCGAGATACTGTTGCTCACGGTTTCACGAAATTCCAAATATATTTCGTTTATAATTAAAGAACCTCTCTATGAAAAAAATACCGAATAAATTTACGTCTTGAAAATTTATTTAAATATTAAAAAATACAAATGTTATTTTTAAATATAGATTTATTTTATATAAAAACCACTCACCATCAAAATCTTCGCTAAATATTTGATTTGAGGTTCTAGTCAATTTACTGATTTTAGTTTGACGATTCAAGATTAACGAGAAAGAAAATTAATAATTCGGCGCATATATGAACAACAGTACCCCGAAAATCCCACTCTCGACAAGACCCCGTCATGTCATCAACCGTACCACCTCTCCGTCGAGACCGCTCCGAAAAGGGCTCGTCGTTCGCCTCAAAGGGAAATCGATTAGATTTAGTTATTTTTTGAAATGCTATCTAGGGGAGAATTCGAAAGGGTTGGAATTGATTCTAAATGTTTTAGATTTAACTGATATTCATCCGAGAATACTTTAAAAGCCAAGAAACACAGAGAAAAAATTTTCAAAATAGATTGAAGAAGGGAAATCGATTAGATTTAGTTAATTTTCGAAAAGCTATCTAGGGGATGATTCAAAAGGGTTGGAATTGATTTTGAACGTTTTAGATTTAACAAATATTCATCCGACCATACTTTAAAAGCCAAGAAACACAGAGAAAAAAATTTCAAAATAGATTGAAAAAGGGAAATCGATTAGATTTAGTTAATTTTCGAAAAGCTATCTAGGGGATAATTCGAAAGGGTTAGAATTGATTTTGAACGTTTTAGATTTAACTGATATTCATCCAAGAATACTTTAAAAGCCAAGAAACCTGGAGAAAAAATTTTCAAAATAGATTGAAAAAGGGAAATCGATTAGATTTAGTTATTTTTTGAAAAGCTATCTAGGTGATGATTTCAGAGGGTTGGAATTGATTTTTAGAGGCATTAAGTTGAATGAAATTTAACGGAGAAAACTTTGATGTGGAATGGAGCATGGTAAAAAGTTTCAAGTCTATTATTTTAAAATTTATTGCTTTCGATACACAGATTGTCGAATTGGGTTGTAGGAATTGTTTTTAAATTGTTGAAAATGATCTTAAATGGAAATTAATGTAAAAACATTAATGCTAAAAGATTTTGATGTTTACGAGAAAGGTGGAAAAATATTTAGTTGTGGGTGGTATGTAAATATTATTGTTGAGATTTTTAATACTGCATTTGTTTATTGTAAAAAATTGAGATTTTCTTATGGTCATTATGAAGTTGAAGTCTCTGGTTTATTGCTTTTTCGGAATTTTCTTGAAGATTGCTGTCTTGTCGATACTGTGTTGAAGTTTTTCTTTTCTTGATTGAAAATTAAGTTGTTTTTTCTCAGATTATCGATTATAGTTTTGTTTATTTAATTCTACAGTTCTTTGAATCTTATACTTACGATACAAAAGTATAAGTTTTTGAATTTTATAAAAACCTTGAATCCCTGTTGTTTATATTGTTTGTATTATTATTATTTTATTTCTTATAATTTCCTTTTTTTCATTTTATGGATTCTTTATTGTTGTGTTTATTTTTGGATCTTTTTTAAAAATATTTCTCTAAAGCTCTGTAAATAATTATGAAAGTGTCACTTTCTCAGGATTATTAAAACTGCTTCTTCACGTTTCCTAGTTAAAATGAAAAATAATAAATATTTTTAATTGTAATGTAAAAATATTTGTATTTAATGTGATTTCTGAAAGGAATGGGACTTGAAAGATATAATTTTGTAAAAAAATAGTATAAAATACATTTGTTTTAATGTTAAGAAAGGTTTTTGGTACAAATTACTTTTTTTAAAAAAACATGTTTTCTGAATAACAATTCTATCTAAGTTTGTATTAAAAAAAATAGCCTTAAATGATTTAAATAAATTATTATTTCAAAACGAATTTCTATTTTTATGACCCATTGGAGACGACACTTGTTTAAAAATATCTAAACAAAATCTTAAATCTTTTTAATTGTTATTTTTGATATAAATAATTAACATGAAAATTATCTGCTATTTAATATAAAAATGAATTTTAAATAATTTATTTTCTTAACACTTACCTTTTTACTTTTTGCACACAATTCATAAGCTATCATCTTTCTTGATTGTTTTTTCGTTTGTTTACTAATTGTCATTTGATCTGTTTAATTTTTTTTAGCTTCATTAAATATTTTATAAACAATTATAATAATAGTTTTTTGATCAATTCCTTTTGTTTTTTGTGTTTTCATTTATTAAAATATATTTTTCTGACTTAAAAGATGAACTATTGACAACACAAACATACTTATAAAAACATCTTTTTTTAATTAATTTATCAACTTTTTTTCACTACTACACTACTTTTTAATTTCTTTTTCACTTGTGACATTAGTTTTTCTTTCAACCCTTTTTTATATTTTATATTTTATATTTTATCTTTTTTCTTAAATATGTAACTATTGAGGTTATGTTGACCATTTGTTTTGATTCGCCATTGTGTGAAGGCTGTTCATCTACCATACTTCTAACTTTGTTCACTGTATTCATGCCGCTAAAATGACGTCACATTACGCGCAGAAATTTAAAAAAGACTCCTGTTTAACTTTTTTTTTGTATCACACGTGTAAGACGGGTGACAGTTCTTTATGAAAATTTTCAACCATTGCCTATAGTCTTCTACATCATATTGTACCTGACTACTTGCCAATTGACCTTACTGTATACAGCATATACATGCTAACCCCTTTTCCAGATAATGCAATTCAAATACAGTGGATTTTTTTTGTCACCCTTTTTCAAAGTGCTAATAAGGAGCTATTGCAAAAACCTATACATTTTAGCAAGAATATGTAAACTTATTAAAATATCTAATGTCCTAAGAAAATTAAATAATCCACGAGCATCTCAATTGTTCCACTTGTTCACGAATAAAATTTGTTATTCATCCAAGAAGCATTTAATCTAATAGAAATCAAATAAATCAATCTCTGTAGTCAAGTCTTTACTCTGAAATCTTTGTTTATCAATTTTATAAAGATCAACAATATTATTGTAAATCAAAAAATTAAAAACATTTACTAATCTAAAACTTTTTATCTTTTTTAGGAAGCGACCAACCATGGATGTCAACAAAAATTTAATGATTCTATACATTCTTTTTTTACACAGAAATTTAAATAATTCAAAGCAAAATTATTTTATAGAAATTTGATTAATCAACCCTCCCATTAAAATTATCTGTAGTTCATGAAAAAAAGGAAAGAAAAATTTAAAATTAAATATTTCGATTTTTTGCATACAGATAAAAAACTACACTATTGTTGTAAACAATTTTCAGCAATCTCAAAAGATGTTCTTAATTTGTTTAAAACATTTAACTAACTTATATTTTTCAATATTGAAACAAATTACATACTTTTAGTCTGCATAAAATCATAAAATGCTAAACTGTTTCATTTTATTAAAACCTAATTTTCAATGAAAAACTGTTGTAAAAAAATAAAATAAACAAGAGTAAAAGATTGTTTTAAAACCTTTTACTATCTTAAATTTATATTAATTTGATACCCCATAAGAAATTCAACATTACTATTCAATTATTAAAATCTTTGTCCACATTAATCCTATCTTTTGCAAACAATCCTGTTTCTAAATTTCCACTAAACCTCATCTTGGAAATCATATAAATAATGTCAGAAAAACTTATTTATGGGATCGTTTCAAGACAAAAAAATTTTTTTATATTTAACACATTATTTATTTAAGATGTGCAGAATAAAAAACTGCATTATTTTTCTTAAATATTGAGTTATTTTTACTTAACGAATAATTCAAACAAAATTTTATTTAGATAAATTTTTTTTATAACTTGCCATTGTTAAATTTCACGTCAAATTATATTACTGAAAAAATCTTTAATATTACATAAAATTAATGAAAAAAAACATGGTTCTATCGATAGAAAAACTAGATAATGTAAATATAGAATGTTGCTTCACAACTCATTATATTGTTAAAAATATTAATACAAATATCAGAACTATTTCTAGTGACGTCACATTATATGAGAATACATAATGATTATCATTTTTTAGAGAATTTGTCAAATCAGTATAGTATAGAGCAAAATGCTCGCCATAAGTCAGTTATATAATGCCTAATATATTAATAGACATATATGGATAAAAAATAAACAAAAGGGAGAACAAATAGTATAAAATATTCTATACAAGAAATATAATCTTTGTTTTTTATATAAAAAAATTATTGCGAAAAATACTACTGTCGAAATCATGCAATTAAATTTAATAATGTATCCTTAAGAAATAACCGTCGAAAAAACAAGAAATTATAAATAATCAATTAATTTATAAATCAAACATGATTTGGATCTCACCTCATGTTTGAAAGTAAGGGGTGAGGGACTCCGTGTATGCACGTCGGATGACTTTTTATTATGAAAATAAAAATAATACAAATTTTTTTTTTAGCGTAATATATTTTGCAAATATATGTATGTGTGTGGTTGTCAAAGAAAACAAAAATCAAAACAAAAAAAAAGAAATCTTTTTAAATTTAGAATAATTTTCATATATAAATGTGTTTGACATATTAAACATAAATAGCATTTAAAATACTGAATCATGTAGGCCCTTATAAATTGAAAAATTGCAGCAAGTCCTTATGTTCTTTTAAATTTCAAAATTAACTGTAACAAACTCGAAAAATATCCGTAAGTTACGTAGATAACACTTTTTCTTAAACAATTAATTATGTTACTTTTAATTAGTTTTGTTTATCAGATATGTAGTAGAATGCATTCAAATCAGAAAAATTGACAGTTTAATCGATGTTTTGTTAATAAAATGCGTAAGTTACGTAAGTAACACTTTTTCTTAAAAAATTAATGTTACTTCTAATTTATGTTTTTTACCAGATATAATAGAGTGTTAGAAAACCTAAAATATTACTGTTTAATGGATGTTTTGTACGTAAATTACGTAACAAATAATCTTGTCTTAAAATTAGTAATATCACTATTTAATTGATGTTTAATATTAGATTTATAACACAATGCGTAAACAAATCTTTAAAATATTATCGTTTGATCAATATATTCTATATCGGATTTTGGTATAGCTTACGTAAAATTGCGTAAAAAAATTATGTAAATTTGCGAAGTAAGATTTTTCAAAATTAATAATTGTAAATCGCATAAACACTAGTTTATAAGAAATGCACGAATGTGTGATGAATGGATTTGATTCTACTGTAAAAGTAACAACTCGACATCTCGATTAACAATTAATAATTAATAATTCAAAACTAAAATTTCAAGGTTTAATTAAATCCAATAGAGTTATAATTTGGACCAAAACTCACTCCATGAGTTTTGGAAAAGAGGGCCGAGGTGTTACGTCAAGTAACATATTTTATAATTTTTTCAAAATAAAATTGTATTATTATAAAAATCAATGTTTAAATAAGTAACGTTTTGGCTATCGACCGAAGTAACCCTCTTGTTTAAAGACAAAATCAATCGGAACGTTAATAGGGGAGATATGATGCTCGAGAAACATGCATATTACCCTAAATTGAATGTGCTAAGTGGTTCCTGCCACCCACTGGGAGTTAGGAAAACTCCATCGATTACTTTTTTAAATAAAAGCTCCAGGGACCAGCAGAACAAGTCAGTTTTAATTCAACCCCGGAACCTGTAAATATCGTCAATCTCTACAAGTAACCTGACAGTCTAATTCAAACCCCGAAACTCTAATTGTCAAAATCTTCGTATCAGTTATCAACTCTTCGTACAAGTATAATTCAAGACCAGAAACTCTGTTCATCAACCATCTCAATTGACTAGTTGTCAATTTTCTACGAATCTTATTTCAACGAATTGTATTCTTCAAAATCTACGCATCTTTTAATCAAATTTGAATACAAGACAATTTCCTGCCAACGTTCGCCCAGTACTGGTTGCCAGTATCCTGCCAACATTTAACCAGCATCGCTTCTACTACTCAGCTGGTTGGTTGCCAGTTTCTTGCCAGTGTTTGGCCAACATCACAGCGACGTCTCAGCTGATCGGTTCTCAGGACCTCGCCAGGACTCACCCAACATCTTGCCGATCTCTCAGCTGGCTGGTCGCCAATATCCTGCCAGGATTCAGCCAGCATTCAATTAGTCTCTCAGCTGACTGATTGCCAGATTCCACCCAAGGTTCGACCATCATTACTCAACTCTTGTTCCTGAGCTTGGTCTAAGAATCTTCACATTAAATTTAAAAGGTTAGTTCCAAATATTTTTAATCCCTTGTCGCTTTCCCAAACCCTTATCTTATTTCCTTTGTAAAAAGATAAAACCTGTTTCAGATTGTCCATACTCTGCCACCAGTTCTCGCCGCTCTCTCAACACCTCAGCTTGTAGGTTTCTAACGTCGAATAGCCTTTGTGTAAACAATAAATTTAGATATTTGTACAACTGTCTCTCGATTCATTTACTCGTACACCTAACCCTCACTGTTCAAACCACCGATAGATTTAAAAAATAATTTTCGTATGTTATGTTATTTATGACGTAACAACAAAATAGATTCACAATTTTCATAAAAAGATTTTAAAGTAGAATCAACTTCATCAAATCCTTGAGGTACTAAACTTATAAATTGGTTTGGAGGTTTTAGAAACCAATTTTGAAGAATTAGAACATTATTTACAGCACAATTTGCGTTTTCAAAAGAATGATGTGTACAAGCAGAGGTCGACGATTCAAATTTTAACTTTTTAAGGAAAGGACATTCAAAATCTTCTAAATCTACTACATTTAAAAAATATTTCTCTAGCCACTGTTTCTTCTCTACTTCTTTAACGTAGATTGTTTTTGCATTTAACACATTTTCTTTTAAAATTGGCTGCAGTTTATCGTAGGGAAATTATCCATCAGACCATTCGATTCGAAGGTAATTTCGTGTCAACCAGCGATTCTCATTCTTGTATCGTACAGGTAATCTACTCCAAAGGTAAGGTGGTTCAAAGAGAAAAACAAGTGGTTGAGTTTCATTTTTAAGAGAAATTATGGCCAACTCCTTGAAAACAAATTCATTGTAAGGCCTTTTAAAACCTTGAACGTCTACGATATATTCCATCTTGAAACGTATAATATTGAAACAGAAATGAGTCGCTGTCCGACGAAAGCTGCATTTATACTCTTTACCCCCACCACTTCCTTACCCCCTCTACATCAACTTTTTAACAACGCCGCTGATTGGTTTATATTGTACAATGCGGTCATGGATTATGATGCAATAGGATGTAGTTTCAGCTGGCATATTATTAGTTGATTCAAATTCCAAACGTACGTCAACAGACGCTTGCTTGAGAAATTCATTTTGTTTCGAACAATGAATTGCAATTAGAGGAGCCAAATTTTTAAAAGTTGTTTTTGTTAAGACGGACACTAATTCTTTTTCATAATAAGAAGTTTAGAAATTAGCATACATTTCATAAAGTAGTGAATATTGATTTTGATCAAAATTTATATTTAAATTGCCATAAGAATAATACTGAGAATTCAAAAAGAGTTTGAAATTTGTAATATTGCAATGATCAAAATGACAAGCATGCCTTTTACGCTAATCTTTTCTTCCTGTTTGAAATCCAAGTATTACATATCGTGGCTTCTCTAATTGTGTTGAAGTTTTAATTTGCCACATGACTTTTGAACTTTGTTGGAACTAGAGGGTACTCATACATTTCCCATGATCGAAAACTCATTGAGATCAATAGTTCTTTTTCAATAAATTTTAATAATTTTTTTTTTTTTTGCGTAGGATGTGAAAACCTGCCTTCAGGTACCCTGTAGCCCGTACTACAGGGTTATGCGGGGGTGGCGATGTTCTGCCGACCCGCTAAAAACACACCCTTATTTAGGGGACCTTAAGACCACTCCCGGCTAGCACTTTTCGCGCGTATCGCCATCGGGAGTGGTCTTATACCCCATTGCTGCCGCCGAAGCGACTTTCTCCGGTCCGCGGGACCTACTATCACTGACGGTCATGGAGGCCCTTAACGCACACAAGTTGAGTCAAGGGTCTCGACGAACCGTCAATTCGCTCTAAAAACGTTTCAAGAGGGAGAAAGCTTCCTCTATCCGCGTTTTTTTGCGGCCTAGGTGGTCCTAAAGCGACTTCGCTTTAGGGCTTCTTCTTTCTTCGCCTGTTCCAAGATTTTCCTGAAACAGGAGCACTTCCCTGAACCTGCTTCATGGGACACCTCTGTCGTGCTCGGATCTTCCGAGCACAAAAAACAAACTGCCTCCTTGGTACACTCTGCACGAGAGTGGCCAGACTCCCCGCACTTGTAGCATGCGGAGGATCTGTCCACCCCCTTGCACTCAGCCTTTCTGTGGCCATACGCCAGACACCTGTGGCACCTGGTCACCATCAGCCTCCTTCGGACCTGGCAACTTAAAAAGCCTACTTTTAAAAGTCCGACTTCTACCAATTTCTTGGCTTCTTCCTGCTCGGTGACCACGATGGCCAACTTTGCTCCTCGCCTGTTAGGTCCCAGGACCATCACCTGTCTCTTTTCTCGAGGTGTCTGCAACAGCTCCTCGAGAGCACAAACCACTTCCTCCTTTTCTGTGAGACCGTCAAGGTCCCGGATTTCTAAAGTTACCTTCTGATCCTCCGGGGTCCTGACGGTTCCAATGCCATTTACGGCTTCGGCGACCTTGGCCGCAAACGCCTTACAGTCTGAACCTCCTCCTAAACGTAGGAGAAGGTTTCCTTCCTTTGTGGGTCCAACGCCCACTACAGTCGCCTGACAAGAGCCAGGATCAACGTCCTTTCTGAGTTTGCCAAGGACAGAGGCATACGTCTGTCCCTGACAGACTCGCACTACTAGCGTCGCCTTTTTAGGCCGCACTGTTTCAACTGTGACCTGAGGGGGTGGCACAGGCACTACCGGCTTCTTCTTCTTTTGTGGAGCCTTAACCTTTGGAGGAAGAGACTCTTCTTTTCTTTGCTTCTTTGTCTGAGTCTCTTCTTTCGGGGGAGATCGCTCAGACGCGGCTCTTTTCTTTCTTTCGCATTCCAGGACAAGGCTTCTCATTGCCCTGGCCTGGAAGCGCTCCCTTACCTTTTTTCGGTCAAGCTGACCTTCCTCTACCTGCTCAAGGCCTGTTTCAAATGTCCAAGTGGCCTCGTCAGCCTCTTCGTGTTTCATCCTTAATGCAGGGATCCATTGCTCGAATTTTCTCAATCCCGCTTGAATCTCCGCAAATACGTTCTTTTGAACAGTAAGCTTCGCCAACATGATTTGAAGCTCACTTTCCATCTCTCCTATAATGTCGGCTTCCTCCGCTCGCAACTTTTTAAGCTTAGTCTTGTCTGCCTCACAAGTACTAAGCCCATAAGCTGTGGCGTTACTAAACGCGCTGCCACAGCTGCTTATGCTTACTGCACTTCTTCTTCTTGATCTTTGCAGGTCCTCCACAATTAAGTACGGTGGACCTGCGCTAGCGTCCTTCCTGCCAGCATTACTCGATGACCTCGAGTAACCTCCCGCGTTTTCTGAGCGCCTTTCTTCGTCGTTTAATTTATAATTGAAACCTTCCATGTAATTCCCACGAGCCTTGGAGAAAAAACGGTCCACCCACACAGAGCTCCGATGTGTAGGTAAGGCATTGAATCACTAGGAGGGTTCCCGGTATCCTAGGACTACAGCTCGCGACACCTCCAAGCGTGACACTGACGACGACAGTGCGTCCGCCGCCCAGGCCCCCGGCATCAGCAACCGACGCCTGCACTTTAAAGACGTCAAATTGAAGAGCACGTAGGTTGGGTGACGTTCGCACCATCCCCAGCAGCACCACGACCGGATTTTTTGACCCAGGTGCCATCCATCCATCGGCACGGTGTAAGAACCTTGGATTGGGGGTGTCGTTGGTCAGATCGGACAGACAACCGGTCCAAAGGACGCCAACACTAGATCGAGACTACTCTACACCAACTTAGAAAAACCAAGACGGCAGGAGTGTCCTGTTTCTTCCAGAAACCATGTCGTCCACAGCTGATAAGGATGGTTAGCCCCCATTTGGAATCTGAATTAACATCATCCGCACAGGATAGCTAGTGCACAGGTTCGAAAAACGGCGACTACCCGAATTAACGGGGTCCCGTTCATTCCCCTGTGCCCAAACTCGCCAGACATCGGGATCAATGAGTTCTGGGAGGAGCCGAACAGCTCGTCCAGTGATGGCGTCCGAAGGACAAGCGCCTGGCCGGTTCTAAGCCCCCTCACCACGACAAGGTGACACCACGAGGGGGAAATTTTAATAATTTAATTTTATTATTGTCTGCTGGTAAAACATATGGAACCATCCACTCAATCTTATTGATTGTAATTTTGAATTCTTCATGAACTTCTGCTTGTCCTGTTTGAATTATTGCATTCAAGACGTTTCGTGATCTTGTCAAGATGAGTTCATGTTTAGCATTTATAACAATTTTTTTATAATCTTCAGTAAAGCCAAAAATCATCCCAAGTGGTATTGTTACATCGAGATTACCATTTTCCACAGTAATTCTTGAATCATCTGATATTTTTTAAAATCCTACATTTTCCATAAAGTTAAGCTGAGGAGGGTTTAGACAAACATAATTTTTCATGATTGTAGTGTGTCCAACGTATTTACATCTGTCTATCTCGATACCATTAAATTCATAGCGGATTTCATCAAATAAAAAACATATAGCGTTGTTGCTAAAGTGTACATTTTCAGTTAGAGTAACTCCTTTATTTCTAGTCAACTTTCTAAATATGTGTAATGAGCTTTTGCTTGGTAGAATACTCAAATCTTGATTTTGTACTGCAATTCGAATTTCATCACTATTATTAAAGGATGAAGAAGCATAGGGTTAATGAGCATGAATCTCATAATGAGCTATGGACTCATCAAAATTTACTGGAGTTGCAACGTTGAGAAGATCTTCCATTTTTATTACAACAACACCCAAAAAATATATAGATTAATTGTTTTGTCGTTTTCCTTGAGGTATAACTTTTAGACCTATTTGCTTCAGAAAACTGCGATTCTGAGGTGTTAACACCCTGCGAGATAAATTTAGACTGGTTTGTTTCTTGCATGTTGACCAGCTTTTATAGTTTCCTCCAACTTTTTGATTACATACAATCACCATTATATTGATTTTATGTGTAAGCGAATAGTGATAGTTTCTCCTCGAAAATTTATCAAATCACCGTCTTGATCAACAATGCGGAGATGAATATTATGTTTTGTCTTGACTACTATCGGAAGATAAATGACATGTGTTGGCACTTCCACAATCTTATATCCTGATGGAACACTAGGAAAAAATTCGTGGATTGTATGCACTTTTTGATTATTTATATATGCTCCAGATGTAATATTGCATTCAACACGTAGAGCATTTACTTTTAAAATAGATACAGGTAAATCTGATGTATGTGTCTCATTGCCAACCAATTCTCGAGGAGTAAATCCCAAGAGTGTACCGATAGAATTTGGATATGTAAAATTAATTTGATGATTTGAGAAAATCATACTGCGTAATGTATTGTTATTAGGTTTAATGGTTATTGTACAATCATCTGACACAGCACTTTGTATATATGCTTCAATATCTTTTATTTCATAACTACCTGTTGGTAAAGTAATTATCTTATATCCCATATGAAATTTGTTGTTGCTTTCATCAATATTTGGAATTGAATTAAAAGTCAATAATTCAACAAGACCGAGTACATAATTTTTATTTGGATTGAGTTCTATTAGAGGAAAATATTCAGCTTCAAGAACTGAAGATGTTCCCGTTAACGTTAAAGTAAATGAATTACTCATGATGCTGTCAGTTTTCACACTGAACCTTACAAAATTTACATGTGCTTATATAGCCGAAAACTGCTTTTAACATTAAGTTGTTTACACAAAAATTTTAAACACAGGTGTCCACATATAAATGTATCATAATTTTGATATCTCTCATGATTATATTTTATGAAGCTACCATCACCCAGGTATGTGATAAGATCTGTTAGAGGTGGAAGATTGCCGAAACTATCAAAATACATTGTTTCATTTTTTAATTTTTTATATGCAACCCAGTGTGTACCGAGACCTTCTTTATTATCCAAATTAATAATTGCTGACTCATATTGATAGGGTCCTTTAACGGGCAACTCATTACGCATAAAAACTCCACGAAAATGTGGTATTTTTAGAGTCTTGGCGTATTTCAACAAATCAAAGTCAGTCAGTGCATAATGAGGTAGCTTGAATATTAGTTTTTTATCTTTCTTGATGTTCTTTTCTTCTTTGAAATTTGCCTCTTTCTTGATCTACGTTTTTTCAACCCTTTGCCCAGATTAAAACGTTTAATATGAAGACCAAGTCCTTGTCTGTAGGGTTTCAAGTGTAACCCTTTTCCAAGTGATATTTCTTCCATTGTCTTGTTATGTCGATGAGCTTCTGCAAGTTGTTCTTTAGCTGTTTTAGCATCGTTTACAGCTTTTGCAATACCAGATGCTCCACCAGCAAGAGCACCTATTGCGCTGAGTCCAGCAAAAATTGCAATTAGTGGTAAAATACCACCATCTTTTGTAGGTACTGGAAGAATTCGAGGTGATAAAATTTTAGATTTACCACCAGCACTTTTAATTGCTTTGCGTGCACCAATCATTGCAGCTCGAATAGATTCTTCAGCATTATTGCTGGGAATCATACTCTTTTTAGCAGCATCAACGACTTTGCGAAGCGCTAGTTTCTTCTTGGATTTCTTCTTTTTTGACTTTCTCCGCACCCCCATACCTAATGTTGATTTAGCCTTAATTGTTCCAGATATAGCTAAAGCAGCTGCTCTTTCACCAATTGTAGAATCTTTAGCTAAAACACGTTGCCACGCTTTTTCAGCTAGTACTTTATCTGCAGCGTTTCTTGCGTTTATATTTTCACGATTTTGCGAATAGGCAATGTCGTGTTCTTTGCAAGCGGTGTCTAATGGATTAACACCTTGATCACCACGAGCTAATCGTTTTGCTAGTTTAGTACCAGGCCCACAAAACTAATAACCAGGTAAATGTATCTCGAACGGTAAATTATTGATAACACGGTTGACTAAGCCTTCACCTTTTTTCACTTCATGTATAATCATTTCAAACGCACATTTCGATAGTTTGTATGAGACTGACTGAAAGGCTATAAAAGCACGCTATTTATAGTCTCGGCAGCTAGTCGATATTAAGATGTTGTTTACAACGCAACCAGTTAAACTACCAATCACAAGTGTTGACGTTGAAACTAATGAAAAAAAGATTAAACGTCACGGCAGTTTGTTTTCAGATAGCATTCTAGCTGTTTTTTGCGGCCCCTCCAATTGTGGTAAAACAAACGCTCTCCTTTCTCTAATCATACATCCTAATGGTCTAAGTTTTGAAAACATTTATCTGTATTCAAAGTCTTTAGAACAACCTAAATATAAATTTTTGGAAAATGTACTAAAAATGTAGACGGTGTTGAGTACTTTCCTTTCAGAGAGCATGAGGAAGTAGTATCACCTAAGGAAGCTAAACCAAATTCAATATTCATTTTTGATGATATAGCGTGTGAGAAGCAAGACAATGTGAGAGCCTTCTTTTGTATGGGTAAACATGTAAACGTTGATAGTTTCTACTTGTGTCAAACGTATGCTCGTATTTTAAAACATTTGGTTCGAGACAATGTCAATTTATTGCTACTTTTTAGACAAGATGAAAAAAATCTAAAACATGTCTATGAAGATCATGTTAACACAGACATGCCCTACACTCAATTTCGTGACTTATGCTCAGAATGCTGGAAATCTGATAAATATGGATTTGTTGTCATTGATAAGGATAGAAATTTGAATGAGGGAAGATATCGCAAAGGATTTGATTGTTTTATTACACTATAAATATAGAGAGTTTACTTAATTTCAAATTAGTTCAATTTATATTGTGAAGATAGAAACATGTATTGAAAAGAGCAAGAAACGCTCCGTCAAATAGCAAAAGCAAGTGATGCTATTAGACGTAAACATCGTTTACTGAAAATAGGCAAAAAAGTTGCAGAAACAATGTTAAAAGAAACTTTTAAACCAATAGTTGCACCTCTTCAAAAATTAGTAAATGTGAAAGATGACCCCCTGAAAGACATTAAGCTTGAAAAGATAAAGAAAGAGGAAGAGGATAACGATTTCTCTTTTTCAACTGCTTTTAATGATATTTCAACTTTATTGGACACAAGTTCACTGGATGCAACTATAGTTGACTCAACTCCACAAAAGAGTAGTGAAAATGATTATAATTATGAAAAATTGACTAATAAATTCATTTTATTGTTGAATAAAAATAGGAAAAGTTACTTAGATATGGTTTATGGAGTGCGTAAACTTCCTAATGGTTCATTTATAATTGGTGATACGCCTATTATGTTTGAAGGTTCGAATATTAAAATTGTTGAAAAGAAAAATTATTCGAAAACTGCTGGATTGCTTGAACTTTTATTTAAACAAAAACCTGATGAATCTTTAATAACTTTAAATGATTTAGCAAATTATAAAGAAATTCTTATTTCTACAAATGCTCATCAAAAGAATTATAGTCCAAATGAACCTTTACAAACTTCAAAAAATTCCAAATATACTATTATTATTGAGAAGTTATTTAAGAGTACTCCGAAAAAAGGTGGAGGTTTTTTGAAGAGAAAATTACCTAAATTCATGGTAGCAAAGAAAAAATTTAAACCAGACTATATCTATTGGGATAATCCAAATGAACGTGTTGATCGTTTACGTCTGCTTATAGCATCACAGCAAGCTGGAAATCTGAGTCATAACAATGAAATTATGTCAATTATTGAGGAACTACGTGAAGCTCGAATTATATATTAAGAGATTTCAAGTGTATAAAGCATCAGTATCACAATGAGCATTGACGTGTTTGGACATTCCTTGTCATGATCTGTTGTTACAAGTCGAGGAATTCCTGGTACTGGATTTAAACTTACTTCAAACGGACATTACGACATTGATAAGAAAAAACTTTGCAACGTTCAAGACGCTGAAGAAGCGCATGACGCTGTAAATTTAAACCTTGCACGACAAATCATTCAAAACAAGATCAAAACAGTCTCTGAAGTTACATCTTCAATAAGATCAGAAGTTGACAAGAATAAAATATTATTAAAAACCCTTGAGGATTTAATAGATCAAAAATTTAAAATTTTAGAGATTCAAATAAATCAAGAACTCGCTTTACGAAACGCAGAAATTATTCAACAATTGGACGCTTGATTAACTCTTCTCGAAAAAGAAGATATTTTTACATCCATGAAATCTATTTTGGTACAAGGACGTATTCCTAAAAACTTACATACTGATAGAGGCAAAGAATTTTACAAACCCTTGAGGATTCAATAGATCAAAAATTTAAAATTTTAGAGATTCAAATAAATCAAGAACTCGCTTTACGAAACGCAGAAATTATTTAACAATTGGACGCTTGATTAACTCTTCTCGAAAAAAAAGATATTTTTACATCCATGAAATCTATTTTGGTACAAGGACGTATTCCTAAAAACTTACATACTGATAGAGGCAAAGAATTTTACAAACCCTTGAGGATTCAATAGATCAAAAATTTAAAATTTTAGAGATTCAAATAAATCAAGAACTCGCTTTACGAAACGCAGAAATTATTTAACAATTGGACGCTTGATTAACTCTTCTCGAAAAAAAAGATATTTTTACATCCATGAAATCTATTTTGGTACAAGGACGTATTCCTAAAAACTTACATACTGATAGAGGCAAAGAATTTTACAAACCCTTGAGGATTCAATAGATCAAAAATTTAAAATTTTAGAGATTCAAATAAATCAAGAACTCGCTTTACGAAACGCAGAAATTATTTAACAATTGGACGCTTGATTAACTCTTCTCGAAAAAAAAGATATTTTTACATCCATGAAATCTATTTTGGTACAAGGACGTATTCCTAAAAACTTACATACTGATAGAGGCAAAGAATTTTACAACTCTAAATTTGCAAGTTTAATGCAAACATATAACATTAAACTCTATTCAACTTTTAGTAATCTAAAAGCATCAATTATTGAAAGGTTTAATCGGACTCTTAAGAATATGATGTGGCCTCAATTCAGTTTACAAGGGAAATACAAATGGTTAAATCTCTTACCAACTCTTATGTCAAAATATAATAATCAAAAACATCGTACTATTGGTATGAAACCTAAAGATGTCACTGTCGAAGATGAGCCGAAATTATTAAAACGTATCAGCAAACAGAGAAGAATTCCATTGAAGAGATCAAAATTCAAAGTCGGTGATTGAGTTCGAGTCAGCAAATACAAAAACATTTTTGAAAAAGGATATACACCCAACTGGACAACGGAAATATTCACTGTGGATAGAGTTAAAGCAACAAATCCAGTAACTTACATACTTACCGATTATGAAAATCAACCCATCGAATGTGGTTTCTATGAAGAGGAACTCTTGAAAGTCAAATATCCTGATGTTTATCTTGTAGAGAAAGTTCTCAAAACACGTGGAGATGAAGTATATGTCAAATGGCTTGGATTCGACAACTCGCATAATAGTTGGATTAAGAAATCTGATATGTAGTTAAACTAATGTTAAACTTATATTAAATTAAAGTTAAATAAAGTTAAAGTGACGTTATAGTAACGTTAAAGTATAGTTAAAGTATAGTTAAAGTATTATCAAATTAAAATGTAAATAGATTAAGGTTTTACTAAATAAAGTAGACAAGAAATAATGTAAATATGATTTTTTATTTATTCAACATCCACAAACCCATAGATCGAAAATTGTATCCTTTTTACAATGTCCCCAAGCAAGGGTATCTGTTTTATTGGGTATCAAGAGTCTTTTATCATCGTAAGGACTTAAAGCAATTTTCTTTTGTCTTAAAGTTTGAACATTATGATTTTTTGATCTAATACAATATTGAGTTCGTAATTGTATTTCAATATTTTGTAAACAATACATATAATCGTCGAATGTGATACTGTTATTTACAACGCTCGTTTTTACGCCTTTAGCTTTTTTGATAAAATCTTTATTTTCTGTGCGCAAGCTATACATTTTGCTCCGCAAGACAACAAATTCAGTTCCAATTCTACCACTACATTCATCTTTCATCAATCCTAAAACCTTTTTGTTGGCTTGCGGCATGCCGTAGACGTTATTAGCGGGATAATCTGAAGTGTTAAATTTATGAATATTATTTTTCATGTCTCCATAGACCAGTATCCAGTATAAAGCAATTTACATTTCCTTTCATACTTTTGCAACATGTAATCATAATGGAAGTCGTAGATTAGCGTTTTCGAAATATCCAAGACACTCAAACCTATGTAAAGTGGTTTATTCATAAAAACATCTACTTTTTTAAGTTCCACAGCTACCAAGTTTTCGTTAAAAATGGCTCTGCTGTGGAAAATAGGTTTCGCAATTAAGGCTTCAGCTCCACCTACCCTCCCACTTTGTCATGAGTTTAACATCAACATTTGCCAAAGCTTGTTTTAAAGCACGGTAATGGAGAACGTGATTTACTTTCGGTAGGAAAGTAGTTAGGAGCTTCTCTTCCTTAGACCCTGGTGGCTTCGAGTGTTCAGGGCAAAACGGGAAATCACTATGCTTCTCATGTAGTTCATCCGGATAATCTAAGTCGACTTCTAAGATGTAACCAATTGGTGAATCATCTTCTACATTAAATTTAAAATTATTGTCGACATTTTCTTCCCACTCGAAACCACCATAGGGAAGCGCTTGCACCATGGCCCATCCATACAAATTATTTGCATCCAAGTATACTATGTAAGATGTCTCCTCACTTTTATTGTATTTCTCCATGTATGGGTTATTTGCTTTAGCGTATCGATTTGTGCATTGACTTACGTGCATTGACTTATTCCACGTTCGACAAACATAACCATGTCAATGTCAGTGAGGAGTTCTAATCTTACATTCATATACTTGAGCATCTCATCCCAAGTTAATCCGGGTGTTGTATAGTAATGCGCTGGATCAAGTTCATATGCAATCATATACTGATTTCTAAAATTTTCAAACACGTCAGCAAGCAATAGCACATCAGTCTTTATATACAAGTACACATAATCACCAAGGTTTTGACAATTAAACTCATTCCACACTTTTTGCGCATGCAAGTAATCTTCATCGGAGATATTAGAATCATTCAAAGTGCTATAAAATGTATCTTTAGGTGGTAATTCTGTTTCATCAAGTTTTTCCTTCGAGTCAAAATACTTCAAAGGAAAGACACCTTTGCGCGTTAACAATTCAATTTTGTCATTACTTAAGCTTGAAAATACTGATTTTACAATCTTATACTCCTCAAGATAGGATGCTAACTTGTCCAATGATGATGACATAAATTTAAAAGAATCAATGAATCGAAATTTAATAAAACTATCCTTTACATTTTTAGTGAAGCTAATGTATTTTTCTTTATTTATTGGAACTAAATCAACTCTTCCATCAAAATCAGTGTCAATAGCTTCAATAATAAAATGAGCATCGTAGCCACTGAGGTTATGGAAAACAACAGGTATGGTTGGTGATTCGTGGTAATTTATATTGCAATCTTGATGCGCGGCACCCCTGTATTCCCCTGTTAGATGTATATGGTCTCTTACTTTTACATCCCCATGCGCGAAACATATTAAACGAATTTGTAAAATCAGTGAATAAAATGTGAAACTATATACTGCTGAGTAATTTATCTCGCAGCTGCTAAGATGTTTTCAGAAATATAAGATTTATAATGACATTAGAAAATAAAAATTTGGTTACTGGGATGTAACAGTCAGTTTTAGCAATAAAAGTCATGAAATTAGATTCTTCTTTTCCATCACCTAAATCTTTTTTAAATTTCGCACCCAATACTGCATACACTTTCAGCAAACCATACCTGTTTAAAGCTATTTCTGTATGATTTTTAAACAAAGAAAATGCATCATCAAGGAACTCATTAATATCTAAATGACTGAGATTTATAATAGCGCTAGTTTTTAATCTACTATCAAACGCTTCATCAAAATCCACCCATTTAATTCTCTCATTCGACATTTGCATACCGGCACCACGCTTCATAATAGCATCAAAATAACAACGCAAATATTCAATTTTTTGATATTAATTAAGGCATCTTGCTTTTTGAGAAGAGGACAACTCAGATCTATGCAAAAATCTTTAAATTATATTAATATATCGTTGACATTTGTTTTCCCATTTGAATGCATTGATGAGTCTATCATCACCAGTCATTGACACAGTTAGTGTTAACTCTCTTTCTGCATTTTTTACAAAGTTTTCCGACTCTTCACAGATTTCATTATATTCGTCGAGATTTATTCGCTCTCGCGATTTCTTCGCCATCTTGCACTTTGGCATTTAAACTTAAGAAAGATACCTGAAAAGTTAAAGAAAAAAACCTGGAATAAAAGAACTGAAAAGAAAGTATCAAAATAAACACATACACACTCTGAAATCTAAAACATCAAAATAAACACATACACACTGAAATATAAAAAAAAACCTAGAAAATAATATGAAAGAAAGTAAACAAAGCTCTGAAAATAATATGAATGTACTACGCTTAGCGCTAGACCGATTCTGCTGCAAGACCTGAAAAGAAGACCTGAAAAGAAAGGAATGACGCTCTTGGCTCGCGCTCCGAGACTTATACTCTGCTCCCCACCACCACTGACCCCTCCGCGCAAGGCGGAGGAGTCGCGTGCAACTCCGAAGCCGCGCACATCTCTGAAGTCGCGCGCAACTCGACACGCCCACCACTACCCTCACCGCCTCAAGTCACAGGGAATCCCCAGCTGAACTTGTAAGGCAGCGCGGTAAGATTCAAACATTGAAATACAATGGGGAATCCCCTCACAAGTAAAATCCAACACTGGCGGGCGATTTAAAATAGAAATATGTACTTACCTGTAGAAAATTCAAATTATTGTAGCATAATTATAAGTTACGAAGGAGGGAAAGGTAGAATGACATGTAAGTAGCGTAGAACTTAGAAATATTAACTATGTTGAAACTTATGTTACGGATTGACATTACCGACTTTAAGCAATCAAACCATGGTTAGAAAATTCTAAAATAATCAATAAAAACTGTCTTTTATTTCAAATAAAAAGTGGCACCATCTAGTGGTGGTAGTTGGAACTGCTCAGTCGGTAAAGTATGGGAGTTTAAAAATTCACACAATTGGGTAAATCCCCTTCACTATCAGTAACGGGGAAATTAAAAAATCCAAAATAAAAACAGGGTTGGGAAATTGAAATTCACCATTGCAAGCGGACAAAACACAGGGAAAATTTAAAATACCCACTAGAAACGACTAAAATAAATTCACGGTCGGTAAAGTAGAAACTACTACTAATGACACTACTACTAATGGCATATAATTAATCTCTGATATACCCCTAAAATCTGGTTTTAGAGCCAAAAAACCGTTTTTGGTAAATTCATGTACATAATACCTCGTAACTTCGTCATTTTTGGTCTGATTGTAAATTTTTTTTTATCCCACAGGCACAAACATGGCGCATTTAGATGCCTGTAGGCAGGGTCTAAACGCATTCATTTGTTCGACCGGGTAAAAATGGCTTCCATTTTTTCCCTAGGGAAAAAATGAACAGCTGATCCATGCATTTTTTCCACCACAGGCCAAAAATGGCCGCCATTTTTATACGGTCAAACAAGTGAATGCATTTAGACCCTAACCTACAAACATTTAAAAGCACCAAGTTTGTGCCTTCGGAATAAAAAGTATCGTAAGCAACACGGGTTTAAAGTCAGTCCAATTTGTTTACAATGATGTTTGTGTACTCGTTTACGTCTCGGGCTTCGCCCTCGACTGTCATTCGTACACAAACATCAGCGTAAACAAATGGCTGCCTTTAACCCCTTGTTGCTTAATATACTAGTTTCATTTTAAAGCTGAAAATCAGACCTTTAAAACCATGTAAGATTTGTTTTTATATCATTTAAATTCATGAAGATGCAGGTCAAAAACTTTAAGAAAATTTCATTTTTTCAATAATTTTTCAAGTTTGACACTTATTTATGTCTCTTATCGTATTTTAATAATGTTATTTCTCATCGTAGATCGAAAGCCTAGTCAATTTTGCTTAAAATGACCTCTGGTTGAATAAAATTTGCTGATAATTGTCCAAGTTATTCTACTTTTAACTTTGTAATTACGTAATTAAATTTTGACGTCATGGACAGTTTTTAATTTTTTTTTTCGTCACAGTGTTTATTTTTACGTTTTTTGAATTTTTGTGTTACTTTACAATACTAAGGAACATTTTTTACAGATTAATATTACCTAATTAATAAAAACTAGATATTAATAAATTAATGCAATATTAGGTACTATTAAGTAATTAAACTCTAAAAAATATTCCTTAATATTGTAAAATAACACAAAAATACAAAAAACGTAAAAATAAACACTGTGACGAAGAAAAAAATGAAAAACGGTTCATGACGTCAAAATTTAATTACGTAATTACAAAGTTAAAAGTAGAATAACTTGGACAATTATCAGCAAATTTTATTCAACCAGGGATCATTTGAAGCAAAATTGACTAGGCTTTCGATCTACGATGAGAAATAATATTATTAAAATACGATAAGAGACATAAATAAGTGTCAAAGTTAAAGAATTATTCAAAAAATGAAATTTTCTTAAAGTTTTTGACCTGCATCTCCATAAATTTAAATGATATAAAAACAAATCTTACATGGTTTTAAAGGTCTGATTTTCAGCTTCAAAATGAAAAAAAAAATTACAATCGGACCAAAAATGACGAAGTTACGAGGTATTATGTACATAAATTTACCTAAAAACGGTTTTTTGGCTCTAAAACCAGATTTTTTGGGTATATCAGACATTTAATATATACCATTCTTTTCCGTTTTTTAATACCTACAATCTCCACTTGGTCCGATAAAAAGTATATTTACTTCTTTTTTTCATTTTGTAGCACAGTGTAATTATTGCAGTTCCACGGAAACATTTTTTTCAGTGCGCATATGTAAACTACAAAGATCTTTTTTTGTTAGAGGAGCTCGATTGTGGAATAAAATACCCGCTAGGGTTAAAAATGTATCTGATCTGGAAAGATTTAAATATCTATATCGTAATTTTCTTGCCGATTTAGAAGGAATGTTCTCTGAGGTCACATTTTGGTAACGAGTCAATTGAGTACGTGTAAATTAGTTTCTTATTTTATTACATTAAGTTTTGTAATTTTATATTATATTTTTCTTTTTCAACTCTATTATATATAATTATCGTTGCGTAATTTTAAAATTATTAGTATGGTTCATCGACTGTTAATAATTTATCTCGACCGGCCTTAATAACTTTTGTACCTATTATTACTTCTTTTTTATTCTAATTACAGTTTACAACTTTATTACCGTCAAGTGGGGCTATTTTGTGCGCCGTGGGGCTATTTTGTGCATGCGAGGTTTTTAATGAATAAAATCTTTATATTCAGTTGCTCAAGATTGCTACTTGGTATAAATATTTTCTAATATCTAGACTACAGAGAATACTAATTGAATTTCTGTAATTCTTTATCAGAAATCAGAAAAAAAATCGTAAAGTCGTGAAAATCAAGCTGAGAATTTTCAATGTTCTCAAAATTCTGTTCAGATCTCCGGAAGTTCAAAAGTGTTTCTAAAGGTATTAATAATACTTGCTGACAATTTAGTTGTGATGATGTACACGTCATGCGCTAACTTTTTATTACATATTTTAAGAAAAAAGTGTAAAAAACTGAAAAACCAGGATTTGGTGGGTTATTTTGTGCATTCTTTTAAATCAAGTTTTTTTCAATAATTTGTTTTGTAGTTAGTAAAAATTACTTTAGAATTTCATTTTGAAACATTTTTGTCTTATTTTTATTATATAAGATAAGAAATAAGCATAAAATTTCAGTTTTATACATGGTGCCTTAAAAACCTCAAAAAAGTAACATTAATAATTACATGCTTTTCAAGTTAATTTTGAAACTTTTTCTCTTAAAATAACTCAAGAAGTGTAATAGAAGTTATTTTAAGTAAAATTTTGTTAAAGAAATAAATTTTTTTGTAAATCTACATTTTTGTGAAATTTTAGTGTTTTACTTTCAAATTAATTAAACAATTACTAGAAAGAAAATATTTCTGGCTTCGTTTTTCTTTATTGTACTCTAGAATATCTGGAAATAATACTTCATACAGCAAAAACGTTCAAAAATTTTTTTTACATAACTTTATAAATAAGCAAACTTTGATGCATAAAATAGCCCCACCATGGGGTTTATTTTGTGCGCAACTTTGAGTTTCTATAACTCAGACAAAAAATTTTTTCTTGTCGGCTAACTCATAGGACACCTTTAGAAGGATGTCTACAACATAACTGAATAGATAAATTCTTTATTTTTTCAAATTCTGAATTTTAATAAAGCATAGAGTGTAAAAAGAGTGGTTTTGTGCACAAAATAGCCCCACTTGACGGTATGTATTTATTTGGTTCCTAGAATGGCTACTTAGCCCTAGGAGCGTATTTTCTAATAAATAAATAAATAAATTAGGTTTTGGAGGTATTACATGCGATCCAATAAAAGTAATTTTATAAAATATTAAGAATATTTTGTTTACGGTATTTCGCTCCGAGAGCGATTGGAGCTCAGGGATAAGACAACCTCTATTTGACATAACTTTTAGCTTCAAGGCAGTTTTGAAAACCGTGATTGGTTGAAAGGCGAATATTGTAAAGAAATTTTAGATTTCGTAAGCTTAATCTATGTTTTGACCGAAAAAGGGGTGTGGACTAACCATCTTTGAGCTCTAAATGTGTTTTTCGTCTCCTAGGATTGAGCAAATTGAGCAAAGAAAAACATGTATGATGCCTTGATTATCCTAATTATGAAAGAAAATTTTGAAACTTTATGGCTATAAACATCTATTGACAGTAATGTTTTATTTAATGACGGAATAGAAATAAATAAAACAATTTCAAATAATATAAATAAACAAAGAACATATAAAAATAAACAATTATTTTGCATAAATAGGTTTCTCTTATTTGTTATCTGTTATGGATCAATTTATTTCACTCCATAAACAATTAAATCGATTTTAACAAATTTTTAAAATTAAGGTTATGTAAACACTTTTACTTGAAATCAATTTTGGCTACTCAATTTTAACTACATATATTTATAAATTTGTTAAAATTAGTTAACCGTGTATTAAATTTGACTAAGTTGTGATTCTTTAATTAATTTTAAAGAAAAAATAGAATACGTTTATCTTACAAGTATGGTTTACCACTCCTAAGCTTACCACTCCAAGTGTTTTTGGAGAGAAATACCGTAAACACCAGCGACGCAAAGTTTAACGTTTTCGTGTGATTTCATCTTCGAATAACATGCCTGCAAGCTTGCGTTGAACGTTGGTACAAGGAAGCACATACCAAAACTGTTTGTGAACTAAGTCGAAATATATAAAGTAAAAACACAACATATATATATATATATCTAATGACAATGAAAATATTACTTATTGCTAAATAAAAATTTTACTTATTCATAAATTAAAAAATTGTACATTCATTAAAAAAAGTTATGTTTTACTTAGTCATATATTTATAGAGCAGTGAACCATCTGTCCTCAAACATCGACAAAAAGTAAGATGCGCTATAAATTAAAATAAGTTTTGCAATCATGTTTTATTACATATATTTACCTTGCAATAATAGCCACACTTCGACGTACGTATATTACTGATGGTGCGGACGAAAGCCGACACACAGTGAGGAAATCTGTTAATTTTTGTGTAAAAATCGTAGAACTTTTGACACGACTGACATATTTGAATAAAAAAAATTGGCAATGAAAGCCTAATCTCTACAGATTAAAAGAAAAATATAAAGAAACCTTTTAAAAATATTCTAACCTATAAAAAAAATCATCAAAGTTGAAATTTCAGCAAAGAAAGTTCATTCTTCTCATACAGCCAACACAAAAACAATAAAATTGATGTCTTAATCGATGTAGCTTATGTATTTTTTTATGTTGATTACGAATCCGATGTGTAAGTTCATTAACAAAAATTTATAATTCAAAATGGAGGACCAAAATGTCAAAATGCTACGGACTTATGCTAATATGATTAAAATCTAAACAAAAATCATGTTTTAAATGTTTTTGTGGTCGCTGAACACGAATCTGAAAACCAAATTTCAAAATTCAAAATGGCGGATTCAAAATGGCGGACTAAATTAATGAAAATGCTTCGAATTATGACAGAATACATTTTTTAAATGTTTTTGGGGTCGCTGAATACGAATCTGAAGACCAAATTTTAAAATTCAAAATGGCGGATTCAATATGGCGGACTAAATTAATGAAAATGCTTCGAATTAGGACAGAATACATGTTTGAATGTTTTTAGGGTCGCTGAACACGAATTTGAAATCAAAATATCAAAATTCAAAATGGCGGTTTTAATATGGCGTACTAAATTAATGAAAATGCTTCGAATTATGACAGAATACATTTTTTAAATGTTTTTGGGTCGCTGAACACGAATCTGAAGGCCAAATTTCAAAATTAAAGATGGCGGATTCAATATGGCGGACTAAATTAGTGATAATGTTTCGAATTAGGACAAAACTCATGTTTTAAATATAAAAACTACGTCGTATCATCGTTTGCTATTAGCTTAAATTTCTTTACAGAAATCTTCTAAATTTGAATGGTAAGTTCTTAATTATTTGCCTTTTGTTGTTTATTGTTTTTAAAATCTGTCTTACAACGGAATACATACAAAGTAGGTCCATTTCTCTATTTTTAATGCCTTAAAAATATAACCATTCGAGTAATTTGAGATAAAGTTAAGTATAAACAGACAGTCGTTTGTTAAATAAGTTTAAAATTTATAAATACGTTCCTGACTTTTATATTTTAGAATGAATAATGAGGACTTTAATGACTTACCAAAACGTGGTCGTCCACATAAAAAATCAAAAATCAGCGTTAATTCCGGAAGGAAAACTCTAGCTATCGATAAAGGCTCTAAAAGTACCATGTATAGAGGAGCAAATGATATTGCATCATTAGCAAACAACAATGTTTCTCTACTAAAAATCGCTTTAAGAACTGCTAAGAGAATGAGAACTTCCTCTGAAGAGAATGTTGATTCCTCGGAAGAAGATGAATCGGAATATAATAATGAGTTAAATCGTCATTCAAATGAATAAGCTCTAGCATTTTATTTAGAAAATGATTACAGTCAGAGATCATACTCTAACCTAGTAATAGACTCTCGACAACGAAATAGTTCGATATATCCTTGATATAAAAAATCTCTGAAGCAATGGTTCAATGTCAAACGCAGAATTACACATCTTCGGAATCAAAGTGTTTAGTATCTTTACAAAGTATTTTAGAAAAGACTTCAGAACGGCTTTGCGAGGCTGTAAGTCTGGAATGGCCAAAATCGACTTTAAAAAATTTGGAGCTTATGGTAACGATAGGGTTTGTTAGTTCAGGCGGGCATAGTAATCCACACCAAAATTTTGCAGACCTAGATCATGAAAATGTACATCCTCATCAATCTTTGTTTATCAGTCACATGATTGTAATACAATTAAAAGATTCTAAAACTAATGCTCATAGTTGGATAAACTCAACTCCACAAAGTATTCGGTTCAATCGACCTTTGAGAATAGCTTTTGAGAAAGAAGATTCTGAGTCAACCTTAAGAGAATATAATTGTATCCATAAAGAAATTAAGGAACTTCAATTGCATAATTTTCTAATGAGTAATGGTAAAAAGGTTACAGTAAAATTTCAAGTGTATGAAACTATGTTTGATGGAAAATGCCTAAATGAAGTAGTGGGAAATAAAGCTACAAGCCGCTGTCCAATCTGTCTTAAAACCTCATATCAATTCAACAACTCTGAAGAAAATTTCATTCCGAATAATTCATCTCTCAAACATGGGTTAGGACTCTTACACTGTGAAATAAATGCAATGGGATATTTTCTTAAACTATCGTATCGTAAAAGCCTGCACTGATAAAAAGGATTCTTAACGTCAAATGGGATTCATTTGAGTCAATCTCGCCGCGCAATTACGAGCGGCGAAACACGCCGCGAGATTGACTCAATAGCTCAGCGAATTTGACTGAATGTCTTTGAGTCAAATACATAAGAAGTTGAGATGAATATAAATCATTTCATACAAGTACTTCTATTACTCTTTTAAACACACATTCTATTAAATCAATAAAATACGTAATTTAATCAATTATCGAATGACATTATCTCAAAGCAGTTTTTATTTATCGCAAACAATTTTTTAATTCAGTTAAAAAATATATTTCATTGTAACTATATTACTTTTTATCCAAATAAAATGTTTATTTTTAGTTAAATTATATTTTTAAAGTCGACAACTATCTACAAAAGAAAAAAGGGTTTTATTAAAAGCCCAATTACATACTTATATGTATATAATTTACATAGTCAAAGAATGAACTACGACTATGACTTTGTCGATGCAGCCTCGGGTTCTTATAAATCCTATTAGCAGAGTCTCCTGTGAGGTGAAGCGCAGCGCGCCCCTTGCGGACAATCAGTTGAAACTACAGCTTTTAGTTGCCAATCTCATGGTGTATTTGAGTCAATTTCATTTTAGTTTTATTCAAATATATTAAGGTTATTGCTTCAAACTCATAGTTTTTCATGAGAAACTCACAAGTTACTGATTCAGTTACATGGAATTTAATTTAATAAAATATTTTTTAAAGATAATATCGCTCTGTTTGTGGTTCAAGTAAACCCTGTTGATTGCTTCAACTACCGTGTTATTGAGTCAACTAGAATCCATTTGGCGCAATCGCAGATCGGCCAAATACGCGGCGAGATTGACATTATCTCACCATTTTTATCAGTGTGCAAACATGGGATCTCCGTAAAATAGTAAGATTAAAGTTTCGTTGTTCCTTGAAGATAACAAAATGTCTAATACACTTTATTAAAAAATAATAATAAACTCAAATAAATTTAAAAATGAAAGAGATATTGATAATGAAAAGTTTATGTTCAACAATTTTCTTAAATGCAATATAAAATACGATTCTAATAAGTACTTAAAAATTAATAATATATTTTTAGATCAGTATAACGAAAAAAACAGTTAATTAAAAAAAATGTTTATGAAGAAATTGGTGTAAAAGTAGACCAGGTTTTATAAGGACATGGAACCATGAACACAGGCAACGTAGCGCGCAGATGCTTTAAGAATCCAGAGGAATTCGCTTCAGCCTTAGAAATTGACCCGCAACAAGTTAGTAATGTCTCCACAATAGTGCTTGCTTTTAAGAGCAAAATTTCTCTAGATTTAGAGCAACTTCATCGTTTTTGCATAGAGATATATCAAAAACATTACAAACTTATATCCATGGACAAGAATGTGTTCATCACTTCATAAATTACTGCAACACGAGTGCCAAATAGCCAAAGAATTTCCGATACCTATGGTTTACTGTATTGAAAATGCATTGGAATCTTGGCATAAATTTAATAGGAAGAATATAAAATCTCATTCTCGTCAAAACAGTCGAAGCAATCGTATTTTAGACGTTTTTAACCGTGCAATTTATTAAAGTAATCCTAAAATCTTATTAATTTTAATCCATGAACGTCTGAAGGAAAATAAAAAAGACCTTCCCATTCAAGTTCAAGGATTTCTGCAAAAAAATGTAAACTAAAAGCAAACGATGCGATGTTGTTTCTATATTTGTTGTTCAGTTGATGTTTAGTTTCTATATTTAAAATAAATATTACACGTTAAATATAAAAATTTGAAGGTCAAGTCTTATTAAACAACTGCAAAAATTTTTAAAACATGCATTCTGTCCTAATTCGAAGCATTTACATTAATTTAGTCCGACATATTGAATCCGCCATTTTGAATTTTGAAAGTTTCATTTCAGATTCGTAGTCAGCGACCCCAAAAACATTTAAAACATGTATTCTGTCCTAATTCAAAGCATTTTCATTTATTTATTCCGCCATATTGAATCCGCCATTTTTAATTTTGAAATTTGGTCTTCAGATTCGTGTTCAGCGACCCCAAAAACATTTAAAACATGTATTCTGTCCTAATTCGAAGCATTTTCATATATTTAGTCCGTAATATTGAATGCGCCATTTTGAATTTTGAAATTTTGTTTCCAGATTCGTGTTCAGCGACCCCAAAAACATTTAAAACATGATTTTTGTTTAGATTTTAATCATATTAGCATAAGTCTGTAGCATTTTGACAATTTGGTCCTCCATTTTGAATTATAAATTTTTGTTCATGAACTTACACATCGGATTCGTAATCAACATGAAAAAATACATAAGCTACATCTATTATTGACTATTTTACTGACAAAGAGTTTATTCTTTCTAAAATTCTTGACATTTATATATTTTCGAATATTTTGTATTCTAAATCTTTCTTTAATTTTTTGTCAATGTAAAAGATTGATTTTTGATGACATTTATAATATTTATTGTATTTTAATTCTCAGTGTGTTGGTGCGAGTGCGTATATTTATTGATACTGATTTTATTTCATTTCTATGTTTTGTATCATTTATTAGAAAATTGAAACTTTATTGTAATTAATTATAAAATATTATTTGATTTCGGTATCTCCTTGATTTGAAAGTGACTTATTGTTTTGAGGTGACGTCACTAGACATTTGAATGGACGGAGTAATTAATCAGTATTTGTTAAATCAAAATATTGTTTCGAAATTTCTCGACTTTAAAATAAATTGTTGGATTTGGATTTGATAAAATTTTCTTCTGACCTGGAATCAAAATTATTTGAGAATTTTAATCTTTGATTTGCGATTATTTCTAATTTAATTAAGATTCGAATGTTATATTTTTTTTAACAAAAAGGATTATTTTAATTTATGTAATAAATGAACTGCCTGTGTCTAATATTGCAATACTTACAGCTATAGGAAAAAAGCCGACAACTGTTAAGAAACAGATTCTATTTGATGTGTTAATTCAAGAAGAAAAAATTCCATCGTGTTTTTTAATGGTTCCAAATCTCTCGAATCCGGTTATTTTGGGTAACGATTGGTTTAGGCGAAATAAAGTAGTGATTGATTATGACGAATTATGTTTGTTTACTCGGGGAAGTCGTTTGATTGAGCCTGTCGTTAATTTTGATCAGCAATTAATTGATAACATAGCAGTAACGAATGATTTGGATGAGGTGACTTATATACAAAATATTAACACAATTATGTTTCCAAGGAATATGATAATCGATTGTAATTACGAAGATGGGAATGCATCTACGTTTATGATTAATGTTTTGGAAGTTGATAATAAAATTTGTGATTATGTTGATTTTATAGAAATAAATGATCCTATAGGTACTTCTTAGATTTAAAAAAAATCCGTTTCACGTTTTGTTTTATGAGAGTAATATTAATAATAATAATAATAATAATAATAATAATAATAATAATAATAATAATAATAATGCGTATTCTTCAGTGAACGTGTCTCCGGATAAAATGTTAGGGGAAAACGTAGTTTCTGAGGATGACTTAAATTTAAATATTTCAGAAGAAAATTATATTAATAATCAGCTTGATTATGCACACGATTTAAATAAAGGGGGTAATATACAATCCAATAGTAGTTTTTATCAGGAAATTCAAAGCATAGCTTCCCATCTATGTAATAATAATGATTAGGAAAAATTTGCATTTGTAAAAATGATGTCTTCATTTGAGAAATTATTTACACCTAAATCTGAATGTGCACATGTCAAACCATATAAAATGCGAATTAAGCCTCATCAAACTATTATAAAAAAATCATATCCGGTTCCATTTAATTATCGTCCTGCTGTTGATAAAGCAATAGATGAGATGCTCAAGGCAAATATTATTGAGAGAACTGACGGTTCTTACTGTAATCCATGGCGAATTGTAGTAAAAAATAATGGGTCTGTCCGAATTTGTCTCGATGCGCGTTATATGAATAAAATTGTCGAATCCAATCATGAATCGCCTCCTTTGATCGGAGAACTATTGCAACGGTTTCATGGTGTTACGTATATATCGTCAACAGATCTTACAAGTGGATATTGGCAAATTCCCTTGGATGAGGATTCACGGCAATATACAGCCTTTGTTTATGGTTCACACATGTACCGATTTTGTAGAGTACCTTTCGGATTAAAGACGGCCGGTTCGGCATTTATTAGATATATTAATCATGCACTCGGAAATTAATTTGAAGAGTTTTTGACAACTTATGTGGATGACTTTTTATGGGCGACCCCTGGATCATTCTATTATCATATAAAAAAATTACAATTAGTTTTTAAGGTTTTACAGGAAAAAAAATCCACGTTGAATTTGAGTAAATCAATATTTTTTAAAACAAAGTTGACTTTTTTGGGACATAAATTGACTGTTAATGGTATTAGACCATTGTCGGATAAGCTGGAGATCATTCGGAATTTTGCGAGCCCTCGAAATCGAAAAGAGCTCCATCAATTCCTGGGAATTTGTACCTATTACAGGCAATTCACCATAGCTCACGCGAATCTTGTTGATCCCTTTCGAGATATTCTTCAGGAAAAGACCCCCTGGAATTGGACTCATGATTACGAAAATGCATTTAATAATATGAAATCAGCATTTGCTGATTGTGTCGAATTAAAACACCACATCCCAGAAACTCCGTATCAATTACAAACGGGCGCCTTGGATATAGGAATTAGCGGAGTTTTGTGCCAATGCGATGACAATCACGATCAACAAATCGTAGCCTTGGTTAGTCCATGTTTGAATAGTGCGGAAGCAAACTATACTACGACAGAAAAAGAACTGCTCGCAATAGTTTATTCAATCACCAAGCTACGAACGTATTTAATCAAAACCAAATTTATGATTATAACAGATTATAAAGGTCTGACCTTTCTTAATACCACCGCCTATTTAAACTCACGTTTGATTCGCTGGAGCCTCGTATTACAACAATATGAGTTCAGTGTAACATACTGTCGTGGAAAGGATAATGTAGTTCCTGATTTTTTAGCAGGAATCCACAAAAAAGATTTGAAACTTATCAGCAAAAAAATTTGTCAATTGATGTTTTAGAATTTTATTACGTGGGAGATAAATCTGAGTATTCTTGTCAAGAAATCACGTTTGATAAAGACTTGACTAAATCTCTCAAAAATTTATCAGTTCTACAAAATGAAGATTCTTCTATAATTGAAATTATTCATAAAATTAAAAACGACGAAACTGTAAATTGTTTTAAAATTGTATCAGGAATTCTTTTTAGAAACGATAATTATCTCGACCAATGGCAAGATGTCACTCCGGTAAAGATTAGTGGGGCTCTAATGGATAATATACACTCCAAGTTGGGACATCCGGGTCTGTACAAAACGGGTATGTATATCAGACATCGTTACTATTGGAAGGGAATGAATCGCGATATTAAGCAGTTTGTTTTGTCATGTGACCTTTGTCAACGTGTCAAGGTTATCAACTGTAAAATGGAGCGATCTTTTAATCTCGTGAAATCGGAAAGACCAAATGATTTAGTATGTGTCGATTTTTATGGTCCCTTACCTCAGTCAGAGGGGGTGTACAATATATTTTTGTAGCGTTAGATGCCTTTTCTAAATATATAAAACTATACCCAATCAAAAGAGAAACTACATCAATAGTTTTAAAGAAACTAAGGGAGTTCTATATTCCGGAAATGGGGTAACCGGATCGGATATTATCAGATCAAGGTACCCAGTTCGCCTCACCAAAATGGGAAAAAACTTTGCGTGAGTTGGGCATTAAGGCCATTTTCTCGTCAATAAGACACCCCCAAAGCAATCCTGTCGAAAGAGTGATGAGGGAATTGGGTCGACTTTTTAGGACTTTATGCTCCGACAGGCATACTAGGTGGGCAAGGCACATAAATGATGTGGAGTTTTTTTTAAATATCACCACTCACTTGAGTACAGGCTATTCCCCTTTTGAACTGCATTTCGGGATTGAGCCTCAGGATCCAATAGAAAAAATTTTGAAGTTTCCGGAAGTGAAGCATGAATCGAAAGATGCTAAAATTATTTTGTCAACAAAAATATTCAGTGAAATTTTGAAAAGCGAGGTCGTGCTCAAAAGTCCACATCGACCTTTAATTTTAAAGAAAAAGATTTAGTCTTGTTGCACATTCCTAAACAATCGGATGCGATAAAAAGGGTAACTAGGAAATTTGTTCACGTGTATTATGGTCTTTATGTGGTTCTAAAAAATTTAGGTAATTATTCATATGAATTGGGTTCTCTTGATGATCCTTCAAAGAAAATGGGCATTCATAACCAATCGAATTTGAAAAAATATATCTGTAGAGAAGAAGTGTGAATTGATTGTTCGACAAAACATTATTTATGTTGTATTATAATAATATAGTATTGTTGACAGTATTGTATATATCATAGTGACTTTGCCGATGGCATTATTGATTATGTGTAAATGTATTTCTTCGTTGTTAGGATTTGAACTTGCTATAATTGTATGCTTGTAATTTTTTTATGTATTCCAAGCAAGGGGGTTAATGAGGCGGTGGCTTTCCTTGGTGTACGGGTTAACGGGTGCTATCGTTTTCCTCTTTCCACGCTCATTTCAGAAATAATTAATAAGCAAATTTTCATACGAAAATTTGATGAGAATCTAAAATACCACGTGCTTAAATTAGCCAATGAGCGTCATCGGCGTGTCGTAGTCAGATTGTGGGCCTGAGGTCGATTTCTCCGGGTGTCCATTGATTAAATATTGATTGATCATCACCCCTGAGAGATGGCTGTTGGTCCGCGCCATACTGATAAGCACTCGCCGAGGACGCTTTAACGTTGGTTTTTCTTTTTTAAATACTTTGAATATTGTTTTCTCTAATAATAATTCTAATTTTATGTTATGCTTTTTAAGAGATTTTTTTAAGAAAATAGAATCAATTTCTTTAAACTACATTAATTATAAAAATTATAACGTTTGGAATTCTATTCATAATTAATAATAATATCGTAAATCATAATTATATTGTTTTTAATTCTAATCACTAAAGTGTGGCGTAAATATTGGGCGTGGATCGAGGAGGACTTTTGAGATTCGTCCCGTAGATTTCTTAGTATTTTTGGAAAAGTCCATTTCGTAAGTCCGTCAACGCTGAACGATTGAGGATTTAGAGAGGACTTCATATTCATTTCCTTACAAGGCCCAGGATTTTTGGTGAATTTTGTTTGGTCTAAGAAAGCATAAATCATTTTTCCGGGATCGCCATTGCCTCAAGCAGCCAGCTCAGGATTGACTGATGAGTATTTTTTTTATAAGAATTGATGAAATTCAATCAATCTAATTTATTTGCTAAATTTTACTGACAAAGAGTTTATTCTTTCTAAAATTCTTGACATTTATATATTTTTAAATATTTTGTATTCTAAATCTTTCTTTAATAGAAAAATTGTTACATATTCTAATTCATGTGTTAATCGTTACTAACTTTTATTAAAAAAAAAATAACAAGCGCGCCGTGGCGCGCAGGTCGATCTCGTAGACTAAATAAGCTCATTGGTTTTCGAGTCAACCCTTGCATAATGAGTGTTATAATTGGTTTTGGAAAAGAGAAACAATTTTCGAGATTTAACTAAAAGAAAGATAAATACATTAGTGCGTGGTATAGAAGTGCATGGTAGGGAAAGTTATTAATGAATAGAACTTCAGTGTGTATAATGTGAAAGCGAATAATATTAATTATTGTGTATTTTTTATTAAGTGTTTATAATAGAAATGTGTTTAATGTGAAAGTGTATAGTATTAATATGCTTATTGTTTATTAAGAGTTTGTGTTGAATAGTTCTTAATACGGTAAACAAAATGTGTTTATTAAAGAAATGAACTGTAAGTGATAAACAATAAATAATAAAGTGACTCTAATAGTAAATATACATTAAAAATTAAATGTAAAAAGTGACAGTGATTAAAATGAAAGTGTGCAAAATGTGTTGACTAAAATAACAATATTTAGAAAGTGTTTAAATTTTTTATTTTCAATAAAGTTAGTGTTATGAAATGCTAAAAGTGTCCATAAAATGGGATAGTGGATTCATTAAAGAAGTGATTGATAACTGTTGAATAAATAAATTAATTGTAAATGATTAATAAATAATAGAGTGATTATAATGTTTTTAAAGAGTAGTTACAGTGTAAAATAGGTGTTAATAATATAATTATATAAAAGAGGTGAGATAAAGATATAAGACAATAACATAAGACAATAACATGAGACAATTACATGAGACAATGATATGAAATAAACAGATAAAAGAATGAGAAAAATGAGGTAAAAATATAAGATAATAGCATGAGACAATGTAATGAGATAAACATGTGAAACAATAAGAGAGATCAGGTAAAGAGATGGGATAATAAGATGATATAAATAGATATGAGATAAACATATGAGATACAGAAACAAAAACACATTAAGACTTGAAATATAAAGATACTTTGGTGACATGTAGGCTAAAGAGGTGATTATAGAGTTAGATCGTGAGAAATAAAAAATAAGATTCTTTGTTTGTTATTTTTTTGTTTTGTTTGAAAGTTGTTTTTGAAAAATAGTTTCTCAGTTAAAGAAAATATATTTCAATTTAAATGATAAAGATTAGGATATTCGTAATTGGGAAATGCTAAATGACAATCACATGTATAAGTTTCAGGAATTATTGGAACTTTATTCAGGTAGTAGTTTCCAAAAACAAATTACAGGATATTTAGAAATGTTAGATGAAAATAAAGCAATTAATAAGGATAAATCACATATTCAAATATTGTTTAGTGAAAATCGACTTTTGGGTCACTGGATTTGCACTTACTATGATGGAAATGAACTTTTTGTTTATGATAGTGTTAATGAAGGATGTTTAAATGAAGATCAAAGAGAATATTTATGCCGGTTATATCCATTTAAACCTAATGTAGTTTTATAAGAGTACAACAACCAAATTTTGTTGATCGTGGTGTATACGCCATTGTGTTTGCTGTTTCTTTATATTTTAATATTACACCTAAAAATATCGTATACCATTATGCTTTAATGAGAACTCATTTGTATATGATGTTTGAAAAAAAATGTGTCATCTCATTTACGGATAATTTTACAAAATTGTATAAACTTGGAATTGGCAATATCGAATAAATAAAAAACAATAATTTACATGTGAGGAATGTAAAAGATGCGACACAGAAGAGAAAATTAAGTTATCAAACTAATGACGGCTTTACAAAAATGAAAGGAGAGTAGTAGTCCTTCATTACATACAAAAATAGAACAGAAAAAAGTTGTTAATATTCCTGACTAAGAAACTAAAAAAAGCAGTACCAAATATTAAAAAATGTATTGTAAAAGACCTAAGTTAAAAGGAGAGATGGAAAAGAGAGACAAATAACAAATTTGGAAAGTGTAAATAGTGATATAATATAAATGTTTGTAAGAAAAAACATGTGAAAAGTGCGTCAAATTCTATTGAAGTAGTAAAAGAAGGTAATAATTATAAAATATTAGAAACAATAGTAGTAAGAAGATATTTTTTATCAATTCTAATGAGACAAGTAGAAAAACTAGAGCAAAATATCAGAAAGAATATAGTGAAATGATGAAATTAAAACGAAAAAAACTGATAACAAAGAAACAGAAATATCAGTTATGGAAGAAATATGTTTAAGTAGGGAAACAGATTTAAATTTTTCTAAAAAAAAACACATAAATAGTGCTGTTTAAGAAGAAAAGAGAGATCATAATTCTGACAAATCAATCATTTCTAGCGATTGTAATTAGACAAGTAAAAAAAGTCGTGCAGAATATCAAAAAATGTTGAAAGTCAGTTAAAGTATCTTAAAGAAGTAGAAGGAGATGATAAGAATGAGAAATTAAAAAAAAGTAGAGCAGAATGTAAAAAAAAGCTATAGTCAAAGATTGAAATTGAAACTGAAGATGTGCCATGATAAGGATGAAAATAATGAAATACTATATTCAAAAGATATGCAGGAGGAAGATGTCAGGATTTGTGATGAGAAAACGAAAAAAAGTCACGCAAAATAACAAAAACAATAACGTAAAAGATTAAAATTAAAAAGAAACGTAATCGATAAGGAAAAAATAGATGCTTCGAAACATAGGCATAGAGGTAACATTTTGAGAAAGAAAAATTCAAAAGAAATTAACTTATAATTATTGTTGCAGTCATGGTGGTGTATCGTTGCCTTCAGAAAAATACCCTCATGAATTAAAAAAATTGTAATGAAATTGCTATTTTTAATATGAATGCTGAAGGTTTAATACCAGATTCTTATGTAACGATTTATAATACATCGATTAAACAATTGCAATTGGTTAGTCATTTAGATTTAAATGTTGAACCTTGGATATATCCTATACTTTATCCGCTAGGAAGCAAGGGTTATAGTCTCGATATGATTCGTACTCATAGTAACAAACCAACCAGAAATCAAACTGTGTCCAGATCTGCTTATATAAAATATGAAATAGGAGTAAGAGATCATACCTTCAATCAATTTTTATATGGTGAAAGAATGTTTCAGCAATGATAAGTTGATAATTATGTCAAAGTTGAAAAACTTAGGTTACATTTTTGTAAAAATAATCAAACAAAATTAAGAAGTGATACTTACAAAGGATTATTTGATAATTTAGGTAAACAAGAAATTGAAAATAATGTACATGTTGGCAAGATATTAATACTGCCTTCAACATTTATAGGATCATCTCGTAACATGTTAAAACAATATTAATATGCAATGACCATTATGTAGCTTTTCATGGTAGACCAGATTTATTTTTTACAATGACATGTAGTTCAAAATGGAAAAACATTTATGAAAATTTATTACTTAATCATTCAGCTTCTAATAAACCTGACACGGTTGCAAGAGTCTTTCATTTAAAAGTAAAAAAAATTAATGGAAACTATAGTAAAATCATTTTAAATTTATTGCAATGTCTTCTTATCATTAATTTTCTTTTTTTATTATATTATGTATTTCTTTTATTTCACATAATTATACATAAATGAAACATTGTTTTAAGAGGGGAACACAAGTTGTAATTTTCGAAAAATTGTTTTTTCTTTTTTTGCATTTTCTTAAAGTATACATATTTAAAAATGTGTTTGTAAATTTCTAAGTTGATCCAGTGAAAAATAAATGTATTATACAGCACTATGCGGTGGGGCGCCAAGGTCGCTTTAGACCAGGTAACACTTACAGCAGGTGCTCCATGGCTATTCGTCTTTTGTTTTACGCTTAGATTTACAGTTTTTGTACCCTTCCTTCATACTTTTGAGGACAGAAAGAATAATATTAGAAGCAAAGGTCATTTCAAGTATTTAACAAAAAATTACGTTGAAACTTTAAATGGGTTTTTCTCAATATGACATTTTTAAAGTCGGTGATCACGATTACTCGAAAACCATTAAACCGATTTACTTGAAATTTGGTATGCTTAATTTACACATCTAAGTCGAGTAACTAATCGAAGGATTTTTTTTATGCAAAACTTTTTTTTACATAGCTGAAAATTGACAGTTTATTATAACGAAAATAACACTGTTGACTTTGACAGGTCACCATTTTGTCGAATATTTTTTTTCTTCAAATCCTTCGATCACTAACAGGATAATCTGATAATAAATGTAAATCAATTCCATTTTTTCATTTTATACGAAGCATACTTGCAGAATTCTGATCACAGCGAAACACCTTTTTTTGGAAGGCGTCGCTTCAATGGCTCACATCTTCAAAAGTTTTGGTCGAAAAACACTTTTATTTTTTTTAATTACATTTTTTAACATGTACTTTTAACTAATAAATAGTATTCCTCAAAAAGTTTTATGATTTTTGGGAAAAAATTCTTGAAAAAAGCACTTTTCTACCACACATGCACGAAAACCTCGTGTTTTCGTTCGCCTTAAGCGGGGCAGAACTTACAGTTTTTTTATCTTTAACGTCACTAACCTGAAAACTGCGAGTGCTGACCCGCTAACGCGTACGAAACACGAGATTTTCGTACTTGTGTGATAGAAAATAGCATATGCACCTCAGGAGGCCGATTTTTTGTCTCGCACAATGTTCTTCGAACATATGTGCTTGACAAGAAAACACGGCCTTCCCTCCCTTTATGCATAATATACTTTTTTTTAGTTACAACTGGTGTTCCCCCCCTTAAGAAATAATAAAATTCGGCTTGCGCTTTAGCGCGCGCTTTTTTTTCTAGTAATATCATTATATTATTACACTTGTCATTATTTACAGCATATTTAATAATTCTTTTTTTAATATAATTTGTGATCAAATTAAAAATACGTCCAATCAGGGATATCCGAAAGAAATTATTATTTTCAAAATTTAATGATATTTTTTCTCAAAAACAAGGCACTGAATTGCAATGAAAGTTACCAAAGTAGAACTTTCAATATTAAACAATCACATACTAAAATTGCGCAAAAATTAATCATTTTTCTCGTCAAAATTAATAAATTTGCTAATAAAATGTGACAAATGTTCAAGCTACCATTGAACGTCGTGTAAATACGAATATTTTTTAAATCTGGTTCTTAATCTCTATGAAACTTTACAGGCATATTTCTGTAATTATTATTGTTTAATTATTAAAGTTTAAACAGTTTCTGATCATTTTGAAACTGTAAAATGTATTCTAGGTGTTAATCAAATAAACCCTTCTACTATCAATGTGTTTTTACTACCTTACCAAATCCTTTACTTTCTAATAAGAAATTTATAAGTGAAATATTTATATATACAACCGAATATTTTCATCATAATACGTTAAAATTTACCATGTGTTACATAACGCGATTTATTTCCATCGTGTCACAATACAAAATACAATGAAATTTTTTACAGTTCCAATGCATTTTCTGTTGGTGGAGAGTAAATTATGTATTTTACACGTGTAAAATTTAGTACATTTGTACTAAAAGGAGAAGGTAAATTTGAATACGTGTTAACAGTTTGCTGACCGATTTTTTGTTCTCCCATCTTGCCCACAAACAAGACTCTGATACAATTGTAAAACTTAAAAAATTCGTATCTTTTTGGGTTTGCATTATATCGGAAACTATTGTAAACTAAATTTTTTTGATTTTACTTGTTATTTAAGAAAAAAAAGTAGAGAACATTTGTTTTTAAATTAAAATTTTTTTCAAAAAAAATGTTCAATTTTTGATTATTTTTAACGTAAATAGCTGGCTAACGAACTTGACCTGTATTTTTGTACCAAGAAAAAGTGTACCAAAGATGACGTTAATGCGACAATTTTTACTCAAGTCATCCGACGACAATATTTTTTCCACAACAGACAGACAGACAGACATTTTTGTAAAACCCATTTTTTGGAATCAGGAGGTCTCCAAACGTCGAGAAATATTGATTTTAGAAAAAGTCCAAAATCACAGAAATTTAAGACCTTCGCATTTAGGATGAGAATGTAAAAAATTTTTTTTTCAAAATTTCCAAAAATTGTTAGAAAAGTTAAAATTTTTTGATGCAGTATTATTAGGTGTGATGACTAAAAGTAAATGGGAAGAAAAAACCGGGAGTTAATTCATTTTTTTGAAAAATAATAGTGTTTCTGTATATGATTTACCCATATTATGTTAAATTTTTTGGATCTATAACGTATATTTTGAGGATTTTCAAGGTTTTTAGCAGTTAAATGGTTAGTTATTTAATAATTTCTACTTCAGTTAAGTAGGATCAGTATGCGTCAACAGTTTGCTGACAAATTTTTATTTCCCCCTCTTGCCAACAAACAAGACTCTGATACAACAGCAAAACTTAAAAAATTCATATCTTTTTGGGATTGCATTATATTAGAAACTTTTGTAAACGAAATTTTTTTGATTTTACTTGTACTTTAGGAAAAAAAATAGAGAAAATTTTTTTTTTTACATTAAAATGTTTTTGAAAAAAATGCTCTATTTTTGATAATTTTGGACGTGAATAGCTGGCTAACAAACTTGACCTGTATTTTTATACCAAGAAAAAGTGTACCAAAGATAAGGTTGATCCGACAATTTTTACTTAAGTTATCCGTCGGCAAAATTTTTTCCACAACAGACAGACAGTGAGACATTTTTGTAAAACCTATTTTTTGGAATCAGTTAATAGGAAGTATAACTAGGACAGATATCGCTTTCTGGTTTTCAATAATATTTTGCAACTTTTTACTTTATTATTTTTAATATTTCCATTGCACCAATGGAACCGAATCTACACAGAATTTACAACGAACTTTGTGTATATTCGGTTTTTCAAATTCGCCAATGTAGGCTGTTGTTTTTCATATAAGTTTTGATTCGCAAGTTAAAACTGCGGGATCTTATAAATTCAATTATATTTTTTACCTTAAATATCAACGAAAACTGACGGATATATTTTTAATACGATTGTTGTTAGCTGACTGACAATTCCTGGCGGTAGAGTAAGCTTTTAAACGTATTTTATTATTAAAAACAAAACAAGAAAACAAAGAAAACAAAAAAAAAGAATAATAAAATTAAACTACATTAAATTTTCTAAGTCCATGTTTTCACTGAACTTTAAATCATTCTGATTAGTCTTATACGATAATATTTTACCTTAAATTACTATTTTTCTAGATATTTCTAAACCATCACTACGAGCAGAACACGATTCACTAGCTATTACTGATGAAGGTGTTGAAAATGAAAACTTGTTGCATTTTAGAAAGCCTGTTACAAGAAATCGACGATATTTAAGAAGCTGTTATAGGTGTCCACGTGGGCGTCGCAATAGATTCCCCATTCCATCTCACCTGCCACTCCTCGACTAATCTACTCCTCGCGACTTTGCGAATGTGGGCCTTTAGTCGCCGTCTGTCCTCTTTGGGGATCGAGCTTGCCCGATCTTTAGTGAAGGAATAGACGAATTGTCTCTCTTTTGCCAAAAGATCTATCGGCGGAACGCTCGCTAGGACTTGCACAGCGCTAGTAGGTATAGTCCGGTAGGCTGAGACTATTCTCAGCAGTACTATTCTTTGAGCTGAAAGTAGTCTCATAGAGATGGCGTCTTTTTCTAGGGCTGATGCCCACACTCGAGCTGCATAAAGCAGTCTCGAGTTTACCACCCTCGCTACTAATCGTCTTTTCGCTTCCCTGGGACCGTCAATGTTTGGCATAAGCCGAGAAATATTTCCTGCACATTGGATGGCTTTAATCGTCGTAGATGTTAAATATTGGTTGAAGCCAAGCTTCTTATCTAACTCGACGCCCAGGTACTTTATGGTCTGTCTCCATTTTACTTTAGTCCCATCAATCTCAATAGGTGGGGCCACAAAGGATCTCCGGTCTGTGACGAGCAGTGCTTCGGTTTTTTCCAAGGCCATTTCCAGGCCATTGGCGTCCATCCAGCGTTTGACACGTAGCAGAGTTTCATTGACCCTTATGCCAAAGATTTCTGTAGTTTGCGCACCGCATACGATAATTTTGTCGTCCGCGAAGCCAAATGATTTGGTGTCCGTAGGTAGTTTCATACGCAGGGAATCATCATTCATGACGTTCCACACGAATAGCTCTACCTTTGACCCTTGGGGGGCTCCACAAGTCATCTTCTCGCGAATCTGAAATGTTTTGCCCTCATACTCGATCCACCGATCGCTAAGATAGTTGTCTATCATTCGCAATAGGTAGGTCGGTATCCCTTTCCTCCTCATCGACTCCATGCAGATGTTCCATCGCGCGGAATTGAACGCTTTACGTACGTCTATTGCTATTAATGCACAAAACCCCTTCTTCTTCCCCGTGCCTTCTCTGGCCTTCTTTGCTTCTTCCACTACTGCCGAAATAGCGTCGACAGTAGATCTGCCTTTGCGAAAATCGTACTGGTTTTCTGATAGGTCATTTTCGCCAGTCAGAAGACCCTGAAGTCTCTCGATCATCAATTTCAGGATCTCGTTGGGTATTTCATCCCTTCCTGGCGCCTTGCCAGATTTTAACCCTTTTCCAGCAGTTCTTAGCTCCTGAAGCGTGAAAAGATCTTTGCTCCGTACTAAGCAAGAGGAATAGTCCTCTCGAGACCATGGTTCCACATATGGGAATAAGGCTCTTATGATCTGTCGGACCCAATCAGGATTGTCTAGACCGGGCATCTGTTGTTTAATAGCCAATTTCTTGGTCACAATCTTAAACGCCAGTCCCCATGGGTCGTTTTCGACGTCACTGATTAAGTCTTTCCAGCATTTCCGTTGACTACGCCTTATTCCCTGCTTAAAAGCCTTTTTTGCTTTATGCTATTCCTGCTCAAGCGATATTTCCTATTCTGAATAAGTATATCTCCGTCTCGCTTTATTGCACTTATTTTTCAGAGTGGCCAATTCATCGTTTCACCAGTATGTTGAGTTCTTTTTAGAGCAATCGCGTCTACGTCGGGGCATAGAGTGGTTGCACGCTGCAGTCACCTCACGCCTCGCGGCACGCACCCTCTCCTCAACAGTTTCCGGTTCCCTTATCCAGCCAAGTTCGGAGATCAGTTTGGCTTCTTCCAGATACTTTCTTGCCTTATCTCGATCGAACTTACTGGTGTTCCATGAGGGGTTCTTACTAAGAATACCGGGTCTTTTGCCCCTTACAAGCTCTTCCATCGAGATAACGAACTCAATATACTGGTGATCGCTCAAGGTTGTTTCATTGAGCACTTCCCAGTCCCTAATCTTCCGTGCCAAATCTGGCGAGGCTATTGTGAGATCCAAAATTGTTCCTGATTCACCTCGCCGAAATGTAAACTCCTGGCCCCGGTTCACTACAACCAGGTCATTTCTGGCCACCATTTCGCTTATCAGAGTGCCCCGCTTGTCTAAACGGAATTCACCCCATTGGGGATACTTACCATTAAAGTCTCCCGTTATGAGGGTCCTCCCGCAGAAAGCTTTTATGCTTTCTTCAAGAGATTGCACTTCGGCCTTGAAATCTTTAAAGCGGTCGTTCGGAGAGAAGTAGCAGCTATACATACGTATACCTGCCACCTCTATCTAAACGAACCCCTTATCGGTCTCCAGAAAATCGCTGACGCTGAGATCCGGGTTGCACACTTGAATCCCAGATCTACATGTTTTGTGCTGGTACCAGACAGAGTGGTCCGGTTTCTTACACTGTTTACTGAAAAACAGTATATCAACACCCCTCTGAATGGCCGTTAAAAACATGAGATCTTTTGCGAGCTTTCCCTTGTTAAGGTTAATCTAAAGACACCTTAGCTCTTTCCTTTTAACTTCTTTAGTTCTGCACTGTAGACAGGGCAGGACCAACTTCCTGGACGGTGTTTGAAATCTGTCATTCCTTTATCCGAGCAGGTGGTGCAGTGGAACTCCGCATTACACCCCTTGATCTGATGGTCTGGTTCTCCGCACCGCCAACAAGAGTTGCTCCTGTCTGGGCCACTGCAGTTCTTGGTCAGGTGTCCATATCCGAGGCACTTATAGCACCTCTCAACTTCCAGCCTGGCCCGGACTCTGCAGTTTATCCATCCTACTTTCACCCTACCTACCTTTAGCAATGCTCTAGCAGATGCTTCATGAAGTTAAAGCACCGCTATTTTGCTTCCGGCACTAAGGGAGAAAAGGCGGCAAGACACCTGCTGGTCGGTCCTGTCCAGTGTCTGTTTTACTGCCTCCACCACTTCGTCCACCTCTGTGGACTCATCTAGGTCCCTGATTTCCACGGACCTTTTCGAGACCACAGTAGCGACTTCTGCTTTTTCCTGAAAGGCAGCAGTTAGTGACCTACTGATTTCTGAGCGATCCTCTCTTCCCTTGAGGATGAGAAGCATGTCGTTCTTCAACGTCTTCCGGATCGACAGGACCTCCGTGTGAGAGTCAGCAGGGTTGACTACCGACTTCATATGCTTCAGGGCGTCAGTGAAGAAAACGTTATCCTTTAGTGACGCCCTGATAGCATCGTTTCTCCTTTCCTTACCGTGCTGAGAGGCTTTCTTTTTCGCCTCTGCCTCTTTCTTCTCTTTCGCGGCTTTTGCCTTCTCTTTTTTCTTTTCTTTTTTTTCTTTTTCCTTTGAGTGGCTGGATCTTCCTGCCACTCTTTTTCCGCCATTGGGTCGATTAGTCCTCGGGTTGCCGCAGAAAAGGATCTATTGATCCCGCCCTGGGGTCCCTCAGGCTTCTTCCCTTTTTTCGAGGACCTCTTTTTAAGGGTCTTCGAAGCTTCTCGCTTTTCACCTCTTTTTTCTCCATTACCCTTAGATGTTGGGGTCTCCAACTTATTGCGTTTTGGGCGAAGGGTAACCTTTGCCTTTCCTTTTTTGTTTAGGGACGCCTCTCAGCTTTCTCAGCATCTCCTCTTTCAAGTCATTAGCCACTTGTTCGAGGCATTTGCTATATTCCACTGCCGTCTTAATCGATTTCTTTACCGGCTCTGCGTTGTTTTCCAGCCGATTTGACTGCACGTACGTAAGTTGTGCAAAAAAAAAGGTTTTGCTATTCCCGGTACAACACGGACGGAACGGACTCCACCGTAGCAGTACAGGCTCCGACACCTGTACCCACTGCACAATATTTGATCAAGTTCCCGAAGGGGCTGGCTCCTGACTTCGCATTACAGAAACACCTCAGCAGAGCAAGTTCACATCAGACGGGACCCCCATATGGCCTGGAAAAAACCACATAGGGACACGTCACTTCCAGTGCCCTGCAATACGTCGCCGATCGCAAGTATTTGTTCTGCGTGAGTATATGATGCTTCCATTAGGATCCTTATTTACTATTCATAAATACCCTTACACTCAAGTTCCATTTTCCGTCATTCACACTGGTCTCTCTTGATTCCGCAAGAAAACAGGTTCACACATCGTGAATTTGCTTACGGGTTTGGCGACCCCGCGGTGCCTGAGCTAAGTCGATAGGGCCACCTAATGAGAGATTAGCTTCAGCTTCTGTCGCGTCTCTTGGGTGAGCTTCAGCATGATCATGCGATCGGCGCTACCCCTCTCTTTGTGGTTAGGGGGCCTTCTGGCTTGCCAGAGGGCGCTGTGCAAACAGTCAGTAACAAGATCACACGTCCCAAAATGCCGCCTGGTGTCAATGTGAAGAAGCCAATAGGTATATGGTTAATGGACGGTGGCAGGTACAGGCTTGTGTAATATAAGATCCTGGCGTTGAGGTGCAGGTTCTCTGTGTCTCTTCTGACTAAAGGGTACGAGTTCTGTATATGTCACAGCTAGGATTGCGGAAAAGTCTTAAGGGTGAGGGCGGACGGCTCCTGTCCACAAGGTACTGAAAGGAGTAGATCTGGCGTGGCTGTTTCTGGTTCAGTCCCGCCCACTGAAACAAGTAAGTCCGTGGCTTGCGCTGGTCACCCATATCCCCAAAAGGCCGGTACCGGTCAGTACCAGGATACTATGACTCTCTAAAGGAGTCCGATTCTCTGGCCACTGGTCGTGCCCGAAGTAGTAGTGATATAGCAGGTCGCTCTTATGGAAGGCAAGACGCCACGCTGGGAGAGCCAATCGAACGTAGTAGCTGAACGCGACAGAACGCTGAGCCTCGTCCAACTCTGTCAGTAATCGCTAGTAAGTGAACCAAGTAGAGTAAGCCGCAGCGTGGAGGTTGACCCGGAAAGATGAGGGACTGGGCCGAGTAGGGACCTGGCGACTTTAGCAGCATATCTCAAAGAATAGATTGGGCCACTGTCCAGGTCGCCGAAACCGCTCCTATCACGATTCCTAGTTCTGAGTGAGCACATTTGGTACGGCAGTTGCTGGGAGGAGGGCCTCCACGAGGTTCCCCGCGGGTACTGGCCTTGGAAGCGTTTAGCAATTTGTTGCTGAGCACTAACAAGGGTTGCTAAATACTTCTCCTTCCCGAAAGGGACACTCGGGTCTTCTAATTTCCGTTTGGATGTCTCAGACTCCGCTAAACGGTAATTTTTCCCACACCCTCCCTCCCTTCCCAGGATTGCAATGTCTATGTTGCAATCGTGGGCAACGCAGTGTTTTCGTTAACCCTCCTACTTCCTTCCTCTTTTCTCTCTCTCTCTTCTTCGTTCCTTTTCTGCCCGGTATCTAGCCCCTGGGGGCCTAGGTGACCCTAGGAAGACTCTATTCTTCCTAGTAGTGGCGCAAATCTGTCTGGTCTCTCTGGATTCCGCAAGGAATCAGGTTCACAAATCGTGAATTTAATGACGGGATTGGCGACCCCGCGGTGCCTGAGCTAAGCCGATAGGGCCACCTGATGAGAGATTATCTTCAGGTTCTGTCGCGTCTCTTGGGTGAGCTTTAGCATTGATCATGGGATCGGCGCTGCCCTTCTCGTTGTGGTGAAGGGACCTTCTGGCTTGCTAGAGGGCGCTGTGTAAACAGTCAGTAACAAGATCAAACGTCCCAAAATACCGCCTGGTGTCAACGTAAAGAAGCCAATAGGTATATGATTAATGGACGGTGGCAGGTACAGGCTCGTGTAATATAAGATCCTGGCGTTGAGGTGCAGGTTCTATGTGTCTCTTCTGACTGAAGGGTACGAGTTCTGTATGTGTCACAGCTAGGACTACGGAAAAGGTCTTAAGGGTGAGGGCGGACGGTTCCTCTCCACTTGGTACTGAAAGGAGTAGGTCTGGCGTGGCTGTTTCTGGTTCAGTCCCGCCCACTGAAACAAGTAAGTCCGTGGCTTGCGCTGGTCACCCATATCCCCGGAAGTCCAGTACCGGTCAGTACCAGGATACTATGACTCTCTAGTGGAGTCCGATTCTCTGGCAATTGGTCGTGCTCGAAGTAGTAGTGATAGAGCAGGTCGCTCATATGGAAGGGAAGGCGCCACGTTGTATGAACAATCGAACGTAGTAGCGGAACGCACTGATATGCGGGGCTTGGTCACCTCCGCCAGTAGATTTTAGTAAGCGAACCAAGTAGAGGAGCCTCAGCGTGGAAGGTTAACCCGGAAATATGAGGGACTGGGCCGAGTAGAGACCTGGCGACTTATTGCAGCATATCTGAAAGAAAAGATTGGGCCACTGTCCAGGTCGTCGAAACCGCTCCTATCACGATTCCTAGTACTGAGTGAGCACACTTGCTACGGCAGTTGCTGGGAGAAGGGCCTCCACGAGGTTCCCCGCGGGTCCTGCCCTTAGGAGCGTTTAGCATCTTGTTGCTGAGCACTAACAAGGGTTGCTAAATACTTCTCCCTCCCGAAAGGGACACTTGGGTCTTCTAATTCCGTTTGGATGTCACAGTCTCCGCTAAACGGTAATTTTTCCCACACCTTTCCCTTCCCGGGATTACAATGTCTATATTGTAATCGTGGGCAACGCAGTGTTTTCGTTAACCCTCCTACTTCCTTCCTCTTTTCTCTCTCTCTCTTCTTCGTTCCTTTTCTGCCCGGTATATAGCCCTCGGGGGCCTAGGTGTCCCTAAGAAGGCTTCTGTCTTCTTAGAAGTGGCGCAAATTTGTTTGGTGTCTCTGGATCAATCAATCCTTCCTTTCAAGGGGACGTGCCCTAAATTAATACAGGAGAAAAAACCTTCCTAAAGATTCCTCTCTTACCTTATTCATAGTGTTACACTTAAAAAGAGTAACCTATCCAATCAGGAAGGAGACGTTTATAGTCTGCACTTCCACATTTATACTAGTCTCCTTTTCCCCCAAGAAAGCTATACACTCGGAAAAATGAGTTTTCTGGCTCGCTTTTCCCGGTGCTTCCTCGGCACGTGCAATAGAGTTTTCGGCTCGCCTTCCACGGTGAGCTGCAGCAATCCTGTGAGAAGGAGACTACCCGTACAAGGAATAGGCCGTTTATAGGCTACTCTTATTACGCACTTATTCTCTCAACCAACCCCTATTTTGGCTTTCCCTTAAAAAATATAAAAAATATAAATATAAAGGAGGCCATCCAGCCGGGAAGGGAGCCGTTTATAGGCTTCACCTTTTTCTTTCATACTCCTCGCATGCCGAACTCTTTGCTTCTGGCTCTCCTTTTCCAAGCATTGAGACAACGCGTTTATAGCGCGCCCAGGATTCACCCCTTTCATTTGGACCCGCCATTTTGAAATTTAAAATTTTGACATCAGATTCGAAATCAGCAACCCCAAAAACCCCCGAGTAACAATTTTCAAGCAAATCAGATCGAATTTCAAAATATCGTTCGCGATATTGAATCCGCCATTTTCAATGTTTGAAATCTGAGTTCAGATTCGTGATTGGAGAGTTAAAAAACATTTAGACACTTAGTGTCATTAAAATAAAATATTTTTGTATGTGCTCATACATTGAAAAAAACATTTCGTTGGACGCTATTTCAGATCCGCCTTCTTGAAATTTCCAAAAGTACGGTTTTTCACTTTCAAGCTTGGATATTACGGAGGCGACATGTTAAGTTAAAACATTTTTCCGATTATTGAAAATATGAAAAAAAAAATGTTTAACAAAATTCTCAAAATTTCACATTTTTTTTCAAAAGAGTCCATAAAATTTTGAAATTTTCTTTGTTGAAATTTTGATAACAGATTCTGAATAGCGATGAAAAATACGTCAGAAAAGGTGATTCCTATAATTTTGTATACTTCCAAAAATAGAGAAAATTAACGTTAAAAATGAGTACAAAAAAGTGTCCGTCCCGTCCTTAAAGGGTTAAACAAAATTTTTAGGTAACTCATATTTTCAAGTGGATTCTGTTTCTAGATGGCATTAGAAAAGAAATAAACGTTAAATGAAAAAATACACTGGGTGCTTTTTTTTATCAGAGACAATAAGATTTTTTGCTTTATTTTCAAACTTTGATCTATAGCTTTTTTTAAGAAACAATATTATCACCCTAGCAATGCATTTTGAAACAAAAGTTTCCAGTATATTTTGCAAGTAGTAAATGTCAGTTTTCAAAATAAGCTTGTTTGTGGTACGAAAATTATGTTTTTCTGGAAATTTTGAATTTAAATCGTAAAATTGGCAAAACATTTATCATTTTTAGACTTTCATGACCAATTTAGTCAAGAAAATAAATTATTAACATAAACATTAAATTTTTTCTATTAAATATATAAACTATCTATATTATAAACAAAATCTGTTAATGATAAATATTTTTATTAAAGTTTTTTACAAGAAAATATAATGTAACGCAACATAAAAGATACAAATCTAAAAAACCAATTACATTATTTTTCATGTCACAAATTCAAACTACTGTAATCGCAGTTCCAATCGTTTATGATTCCTTACATTATATATTTTGTTGTAAAAAACTTTAATAAAAAATATTGATTATTAAGAGATTTTGTAAATAATAGAGGTCGTTTATATATCTTCTGAAAAAATTAATGTTATTGGTACACGGAAAAAAAATATTCATGAATAAGTACGGAATTTATTCATAAGTTTGGGACAATAAAAAAAATATGACGATTCTTAATGAGCTTTTATTAACGATTAACGAAAATTCAGAAGAAAACACAAAACAGAAATGTAGAAACTAAAATATGGTTCAGCACTTTATATTTCAGTAAATACTACTGATCCGGTTCCTGACTTTTAAACATTAAGAGGCGTGACCTCACGCCCACTGTCTTGTAGCGCACTACAAGCCGTTGCACCTATATAACGTATATGTAAAGACTTGTAACTGCGTCAGTGGCCTAGTGGATGCAGCGGGCGCCTTCAGAGTGAGGAGTCGCGAGTTTGAATCTTCCAGCTTCGGATTTTTCTGTTTCAGATTTTAAAATATTTAATTTAAATCACCAATCTATAGGTAAATGGTATGTTTAAAATCAGACCTAAGGAAGTCAAAATATAAATTTTATTTTCCATCTAATTTTTAAGAATTTTTCAGGTACTAGTTCATTATTTACATAAAATATTTAGGTTTGAATTAGTACTAAATTTTCTTCTTTGCCCCAAACTCAAGTGCAAAGTTCAGTAATATTTAAGAAATTATTTTTTTTCGAGTAATAATTCATTTTATTGACTAAATTGGTCACTAAAGTCTAAAAATGATAAATCTTTAGCAAATTTTACGATTTAAATTCAAAATTTCCAGAATAACATAATTTTAGTACCACAAACAAGCTTTTTTAAAAACTGACATTTACTTCTTGCAAAATATAATGGAAACTTTTTTTTTAAAATGCATTGCTAAGGTGATAATATTATTCTTAAAAGAAGCTATAGATCATAGTTTGAAAATGAAGCATAAAATCTTATTTTTGCTGCCAAAAAAAGCGCCAAGTAGATTTTTTTATTTAACGTTTATTTTCTTTGTAATGCCACCTAGAAACAGAGTCCACTTGAAAATTTGAGTAACCTAAAAAATTTATTTAAATTTACTCCAGAGCACCGTGGATTACTGAATCAACATTTTTTTCTTTTTCTTTTATTAATTAACTTTTTCCCACTAAACTACTAATGGAAATCGTTTACAGTGACTAGTTTTATTATTTTAATTGCTTTGGAAGTCCATTTTAATAATCCTTTTCTTAAATTTAAATAAAAATAATACTTGTCTGAAACTTGGATAGAAATGTTATGTATTTTAACTTTATTATGAATTAATTACTGTAGTTTTATGTTATACTTCTTTTGAAGTAACTAGAACAGATATCGCTTTATGGTTTTCAATAATATTTTGCAGCTTTTTACTTTATTATTTTTAATATTTTTATTGCGCCAATAGTAAACGAATCTACACAGAATTTACAACGAACTCTGTGTCCTTTCGGTTTTTCAAATTCGCCAAGGTAGGCTGTTGTTTTTCATATAAGTTTTGATTCGCAAGTTAAAACTTCGGGATCTTATAAATTCAATTATATTTTTACCTTAAATATCAACGAAAACTGACGGAGATATTTTTAATACGATTTTTGTTAGCGGAATGACAATTCCTGGCGGTAGAGTAAGCTTTTAAATGTATTTTATTATTACAAACAAAACAAGAAAACAAACAAAATAACAAAAAAGAATAATAAAATTAAAGTTCATTGAATTTTCTAAGTCCTTGTTCTCACTGAACTTTAAATCATTCTGATTAGTCTTATACGATAATATTTTACCTTAAATTACTATTTTTCTAGATATTTCTCAACCATCACTAGGAGCAGAACACGATTCACTAGCTATTACTGTTGAAGATGTTGAAAATGAAAACTTGTTGCATTTTGAAAAGCCTGTTACAAACAATCGACGATATTTAAGAAGCTGTTATAATAAAATGTATGGACTTGATTCAAGGTAAAGTATCTATTGCGGAAAAATAATTCTTAATAAAAATTATATTCGTAGATAACGTTCTTTGCGTGGTGTTTTGCGCAATGTTATATTTGTCTATTTCAAGATGTACTATGTATTCCAATGAAAATTATTCCGGAAGATTTTGGATTTGTTAATTAAGAACCTAATATGTGACAGTCCGTAAAGAAACGTGTTATAGCTCCAGAAAATAAATATTAATTTTTTTAATGTCACCGACAAATTTACATTTGCTCTTTGATTTCCAAAAATACAAAGTTGTTGTTTTAAATAACTTTATGTATTATTAGGCAAAATATAACCATTTTGTTATAGAAAAAAACACCTAAGTATATAATTTATTTACTCATCCCTTACGGATTCGAGAGCCTCCGCTCCCTTTACATTTAAATACAAATTAAGTACAACAACGCTTACATTTATTCTTTCTTAAACTATACTCTAAATACATATTCAACTAAGCCTAATCGTCGCTCTTCTAATATTTTACATAACTAAATGCCAAGTTCCAGGGCTTCCGTTTCCTGGTCCTTTTACACTTTCAGGATTTATCTACCTTATCGCCCACCCTTTTATAAAACTCTATTTTCACTCTTTCCTTAATCAGTTATATCCCACATTCTAATCATAACCATTCACTCATTTCTCTCCATATATTTCTCACCCGCTCCTATGAACATCTCCATTTATCCACTAACACACTTTATTCCTTTTTCTTGCTCTTTTTACCTTCTCCCTCCCTCTTCTAACCTATTTTCAATCCCACTTTAATAACCCCATCTGTATCCTCTTTCACCAGCCATTCCACTCCATCCACCCAAACACTTTCTCTATTCACTTTCACTACACTTCAGTTTCTTCTTTCCACACACGCTTTTTGTTCTAGCAGTCATTTTGTTCTTTTGTCTCTCCAGGTTCTATCAAAATCTATTCTCTCTACACTTCCTTTTAACCTACATTTTAATCTCATTATTTCCATCCTAGCATTCTCATCTTCTAATTCCACAATCCACAATTTCGGTTTTTACACATTCTCTCCTCTTACTACCTTAACGTTCTTGATCCTAACTTTCGCTCCAATTCTTGACAACAGATTTTCTACCTCCTCATTGCTGTTCTCCACTCTACTCTACTCTACTGTTCTTTAATCACAATATTTCTTTTTCTTTTCTCCTTCTCCATAACTTCTACTCTCATCGGTAATTCCCCCATTTTGATTTTAGATCATCATCTGCTTTTCCTGTACTCCCCACCCTTTCTTCTACTCCTTCATTTAATGTTACCCTCTCCCTTTCTACGAATTCTCTCTTCCTCCTCTCCTCACTCTCTATTATATCTTTCTCTAACTCCTCCATTCTCTTCCACATATTTTCCGTCTCCTTATCCCAACTTGCCTCCCACTGTTCAACCCTCTCTAAAAGTGCTTTTACTGCCTTTCGTAATCACTCAATTTGTTTAAACCTCTTTTTCTCCAGTTTCCTAATTACCTCTATTTTATCCCAGGCTTCATCAAGCTGCAAATCATTCTCATTCACTGTTTTTTTTATTAGACTTAGTATAACTTGACAATACTTGCATTAAAAACTTTTCCTGTCCAATCCCTTTTCAAATTTTCGCGCCTTAGCCTCATTCCCGCCTTTACCACTTGCGTCATTGCTTTTCTCTTTATTCGGCATTGTCAAGTTCTACCTTATCTACCCAGAGGCACTATCTTTTATCTTTGTCACTCTCTCGCTCTCTTACTCTCACTCAACACGCTTTTATCCTAACCTCACAATTTTGTCTCCTTTCTCACGTCTTTTTACCATTCATTTCACACTTACTACTACATAAACTTTTTCCATCCAACTCACATCCATTTACTCCATACTCACAAATCACTCGACTACCCACCCCCCCCCTTCACTTAATATTAACAGATTTGCAAAAAACTATTTCCCCTTCACAAAACAAGTCAACTACTCATTGGTACAGGAAACGGAAGCCCAACAACACCTAAGTAATAGTTTTTTAGAAAAACATTTATTTAGATATGTATTTCTCCTTTTGTTTTTTTATTTTTCAAATTTGAGTTCTAGTAAAGAAAAGTTTCTAGAATACAGTATAGCTGATATAGACTGTAAACTGTTGATTTTGCAAAAACACCTTTTTCTAATGTAGGGAAGCTCTAAGAAGGCTCTGGGAAAGCTTTGGGAAGACACTGAGAGACTTTGAGAAGACTCTGTTAAGGGTCTGTGGTGCTGAGGGGTCAGAGGGAGCATTATTTCTTGAAACAGCGTCGGCAGCATTGGCGGCAAATATCTTTTTGTAATAAACGGCTGTATATATATGTCGTCGGAAAATATAAGATAATCCGGCAGTAAGCTTTCCGACCGATGAAGATTCGGCATTTAGACTACTTACATCAACATTCTTCAACCTATACATATACATATATATATATATTACAGGAACATCGACCCTAAAAAGACCCAAATACAAATTTTTATAAAAATGTCAAATTTATTCAAAAATTGGTTTACCGTATTAGATCTGCCATTTTCAAATTTCGGAAGTCATTAACATATTCAAAATTAAAAATACAAATAACACTTGTATATTTAGGATCATGATTTTCTTATAATTAAACCCCCAGATACCCAGTTTTATTTAAATGTAAAATATTTTGAAAAAAAAAATATTTTATAAAATAAAATAAAATTATCAATTATATAAAATAAAATATGTTAAATATTTTGAAAAATGATCCGTCATATTGGATCCGCAATTTTGAATTTGAAAAATGTGATAAAAAATTCGTAAAGAGCAACCCCAAAAACCCTCAGATATCAAGTGTCATAAAAATTATAATTTAATATAAAAGTTGGTCCAACATATTGGAACTTATAGACAACAAGAATCATGAAACATAAATTTCTTTTTAAAAATTAGTCTAACATATTAAATCAGCCATTTTGAATTTTAAAAATCTGATGACAAAATCGTAATTAACAGCTCCAAAATTAAACGACTCCCCAGATAACAAATTCTGTGAAAATGTAATATTGTTTTAAACTGCTATTTTCAATTATAAGAAGATGATGACAAATTTGTAAACAGCGATCCTAAAAAACCACAGATATTAAATTTTATGAAAATTTGTTAAAATTGTTTTAAAATTGGTCCGCCATTTTGGATCCGCCATTTTGAATTTTGAAAATCTGATTCGTATTCAAGCGGCCCCAAAAACCCTCATTTATAAAGTATAATAAAAATATAAATTCATTTAAAACATTTTTACACCATATTAAATCCGCCATTTTAAATTTCTTTGAAATTGGTAATTAGTGACCCCAAAAACCTCTATATAAGAAATATAATACAAATATTTTTTTTACAAAATTTTTCAACAATAATGAATCTGTCAATTTAAATATTTAACATCTGAGGCAAAATCTGTAATCAAGTGCACTAATAACCCACAAATTACGAATATCATAAAAATTATAATTTATTTCAAAATCTGATCTGACATATTGGATCGGCCATTTTGAATTTTAAAAATCTGATTACAAAATCGTAATCACCGACTATATTGGATTCGCTATTTTAAATTTTAAGAATGCAATATGAAATTCGTAATCAGCGAACCCGAAAAAACAAAAAAATTAACAGAAAGATTAATGTAAGAAAGTCCCAAAAAATTTCAATGTTGAGGTTACATTTTTTAATAAAAAAGGATCATTTTTACATCCTTCCATGGCTTGCAAGGGCTCCAGATCTTAGTATGTGGAAGATATAGTTATCTGCAGTAATGAAAGAGTCATTTTTCTGACTAATGCGCAATGAGAAAAATGACCCCAATTTTATTGCATAAAACATAATATTATCCTTCGATATAAATATTTAAACGATTTTATCTCCAAAGGCAGTTTCTTATGTCTCCAATACAAATTATAAAAGGTATTTTTAATATATTAATATTCTAACAAAAGTAAAATATTTTGTGAAATAATTAAAAATTGAAAAATTCACCTTAAACTGAATTTTAGAAAGGAGTCTAATTATAAAAGAAATTTAATAAATTATTTTAATTAAAAAATTTTTGTGTAATTGTCTTGATGATAAATACATTTATAAAACAAAATAATTTATAAAATTTTAATAAAGAATATTAAATACGAAGAAATATGTATACTATGAGAAATCATAAGTTATCTAAAAATCAATGTTATAACAGAAATTTTAAAAATTAATAAAAAAAGTTTATTTTAATGTTTCATAAGATAAATAAATTGTAAGTATTCAATAACAATTATTCTCAATGTTTTATTTCCAAAGAGATTCTATAATATCTGAAGCACAATTTGTATAAAAAAAATGAAATCTTTTTTTATTTGTTGGGAAAAAAATTCATACATGTACACAAGGAAGGGGGGTTGTTATTCTTTTTCAGTTATTTTAATTTCAAATGAGACATTAATTTTTTAAATCACTATATTATTATTTCATTCTATAATATTATTTCAATTTGTATTTTAAGAGGAATTGAGCTATATGCATTTTAATACAATGATACTTACCACGTTTACAACAATGAAAGCTTCAAATTTGTTAATAGCCTCTTCTCCCCAAATGACACATTGGACTAGTCGATTATGTGAATTATTTAAATAGAATTTTAATAGTTCAGTTTTCTTAGTTTTCCTTCTGGGGGTTATTGTATCAATAAATCCAATAATTTCCCTGTTAAATAAATCGAATTTATTTATAAAAATCATTATATCATTTAAATTATAAATGTGGGCATAACGGGAAAAAAACATTTACATATGACGTGACGCATTTTTTCAAACTTTTTTATCCCTTCCCACCTCTGTCAATTTTTATCACGTAGGAGTAACACCTACCCCTAAAATTATGTAACATTTTTTTACACCCCCATCTTTTATTTTTATATATTATTTTTTGTAACTTTAATAATAGAAATTTAATAATAACAATTTCCAATCGGTTTTATGACAATTTTAAATCATACACCTAGAACTTTAAGTATTAAATAATTCATATATAAAAATAAGAAAATTTTGAGATTAGTTATTTTATACTTACAAAATTTGAAATGTAATTTAAATTAATTTTCCTATTAAAAAGAATTTTCATGGCGTCACGTTTAAGGCGACCCCCCAACGCCATGACACGTTTTGTAACGTCTTATGAAGATTACCCTTTCCTATCATAGCGTCACGTTATTTCTGAACGCTGAGTATTTACAAATCTATGATAAAAATGTTGCAAAAACGTGTAAATAATTATGAATTTTAGGTTTATTGATAAATATAAATGATGTTTAAAGAATTATATATTAATTTAACACCGAAAAGATAATTGTGATAATAATATTTTGCTATATGTAGACTAACTGGTAAAAGAGAATTATGGAATTTTTTTATTTTTCGGTTTAAAATTTAGATTTTACTTCTCAATATTGTCTAAAAGAAATTGAGAAACAGTAGGTTTAAAAATGTTTGCATGTTCTCTCAAAAGTTTTATCACAATTTTGTCAACATTCAATAAAAAAAATTTAAAGAGAACTACAACGATAACAGGGAAAAAAATGTGGGTTCTCTCATGAATCAGTTTATGTATCAATATGTTGACACTTCCAAAAATTAGAAATGCATTATAATATATTATTTATATTTCATTTCAAAAAGTGAAATTTGCATTTTACAAAATTTTTCAACATGTAGGATTAACAAATCTATTTCTACTTACACCGTTCTATCCCAGAAGGATATTTCGTCTATAGCACCATCAGTCGTCATGGGTAATGAAAACGCCAATTTTTGAATAGAAAAATATTATTTGAAAAATAATTAAAGGATTATAAATTTCAGTTAAGAATTAACTTTATATAATGTAATGAAATTAAGAAATACTGCAAGTTAAAAAAAAGGAATGTCAAATTATAATTAATCATCTTAAAAAATAAATATTGTTGTACAAAATATTAATTGAATTATAAAACTTAGTATGTTGTTATTCATGTATGGTAAATAATAAAATTAGAAAAAAATAATTATTTACATGTAAGAAAGCAAGTGCTTATATAACCTATACAATTCTAAAATGTTGATTTTCAAAGTACATATTGGTTCAATATGAATATTAATAATATTTAATGTCTAATTTTTATTCTATTTTCAAATTTTGATAAAAGTAATATGATAATATATAAAATAAAAGCATACTTACTAATACCAGTAAAACATTTTCGACGCAACAAAAGAAGCTAAAACAGAACTTAAAAAAAAACTGTTGGACAACCTATTCAATTTTAAGGAAATTTGTCTTTATTTAAAGTCCTTACATTAAATAGGTTGAGGTTAGAAAGACAAAAGGAAAATTAACAAATTTTCTGATTTTCGACTTTCGAGTTGAAAAGTGGAAAAATTTAATTTTTTCATACTTTGTTATTAAAAAATAAATATATAAATAAGCAGAAAATTTTAAAATCGGCCACAAGGCATCGATAAGGAATTTAATAACGAATATTTAAAACAAATTTGTTTACGTTTAAATGAAAATTGTGACTTGTAGACTGATTTGGAAAAAAAATACAATTGGCCTCAATGTGCGACGTCAAATCGTGAAAATGGAAAAGCGTAAAACTTGAACCAATCACAAATCTCAATTAGAATAACTTCCATTGGAAAGCATATTCTCATTCGCTGAAGGTTTTACGTTTTCTGGCTTAACGCTGTCATGCGACGGGATCTTGAATTTTAAGTTTTGGTGTTTGTTCGAGTAAAGCGGTTGGAATCGAAATTTTAGGTGAGATGAGGTCATAGAGCATTAAGAGTAAGAAAACTTTATTACACTGTCGGGAAGCCGACATTTTGACCAAAGGGGCAATTCGTGGGAACCAAGTATAAATTAAAAATTATTAAAATTTTACAAGATATTTGCAATGCAAATTTCAGGCTACTCCTTTTTTATCTTTAAATAACTTTCTTATTTTTGAGAATTATGAAAAAATGATGAAGACCTTTTTTATTCAAACGACATTAAATTTTAATTAAAAAAATTTAAAATTAAAAAAAAAAAAATTTAAATTATTTATTAAAAAAAAAGAAATTGTTTTTAATTTTTAAGTACCAGCACCACCTCAGATCGACTTAAAAAATTATCATTTCAAAGCTTAAGGTATCCTTAAAAACCCTCCAATTTTCAAGATGGCTTCTGTTTTTGTTTTTGAATAATAAATTCTCTAAATTTTGAATCCTGAACATCCAGTACTGCGCCGGCATTACATACCTACTTAGAAAGGTGGTTCATGAAATGAAAAATTTTGTATATTGTTTAACTACGCTTGAAAACCAAATACACAAACTCGATACATTTTTAATTAGTTTTTAATTGTTCTTATTTGATTATTAAAACAATTAAAATTGTTTAAAACTAATTACTTATTAAATTAAGCTAGAATCATGTGCTTTTTTGCAATTTTAATTGGAAACCTATAAAGAAGTTATTTATTTACAATTCACAATATACATTTAATTGTTTAAACAATTTTAATTTGTTTAAACAATTGTTTCTTCTTATATTTTCGAATTCAAATAATTTTTTAATAGCTGTCGTTTCTGTAGTAACAACAGTCAAAATCGACAGTTATTAAAAAAATTATTTAAATACGCAAATATAAAAAGAAACAATTGTTTAAACAATTTAGTCCATATTGCGAATTGTGAATAAATAACTTCTTTATAGTTCTCCAATGAAAATTGCAGAAAAAACCACATGAATCTAGCTTAATTTAATAAATAATTGATTTCAAACAGTTTTAATTTTTTAAACAATAAATAAAATTAAAACGATTAAATTGAAGTAATTGAATTGTTTTTCCTTTTGGTATGTAAAAAATTGTAAGCTTCTAGGATACCTATTTAATTAAAACACAAAATATGAAAACAATTGTTTAAACAAATTAAAATTGTTTGAACAAATAAAAATTAATTTAAGAATGTAGCGAGTTTGTGTATTTGATTTCCAAGCGTATTTAAACAATATACAAAATTTTTCATTTCATGAACCACCTTTCTAAGTAGGTATGTAATTCCGGCGCAGTTCTGGATGTTCAGGATTCAAAACTTTGAGAATTTATTACTCAAAAACAAAAACAGAAGCCATCTTGAAAATGAGGTGGTTTTTTAAGGATACCTGAAGCTTTCAAATAATATTCTTTTTAAGTCGATCTGAGGTGGTGCTGGTACTTAAAAATTAAAAACAATTTCTTTTTTTTTAAAAAAATAATTAAAATTTTTTTTTTTAATTTTTAATTTTTTTAATTAAAATTTAATGTCTTTTGAATAATTTTTTATAATTTTTTTTTCATTTTACATAATTTACCGGTTATCTTAAATCTGCATCTATATCTGCTAGCAAGATAATTTCTTATTTTTGTTTTAAATAATCTCGACAAGTTAATGAAATAATGAAAAAATTTTTAAATACTTTGTTTCAAAAGAGTTCAAATATTATAGAAGAAAATCAACAAAGCAATATGATGATTGTAGAATAAGCTGTGCGCTTTCAAAGTATACCTCTGTGAAAATGATGAAAAAAAAATTTTCTTTTTTAATTTCTAAAATCCATAACTTAACCAAATAATTTTTTTGTTTGACGTGATTTTGTATAGTAATGTAGTAATAGTGTATTTACTGGGTGCAGATTGTAACAATGCCATGCCATTTTTTTACCTGAATTACAGGGTTTCAAAGTTAAGGCTCTATACTTTTTGTGTCGATAGTAAAATATTGTACTCTATCCCAATGAGATTGAAACAAAATAAAATATTCTAAACCAAAAAATTTTTTTTGCAAGAAGTCATAAACCTATAATCTACAGCTGACAAAAAAACAAAATAATGTTAGGAAAAAAATAATTCTACGTGATTCTTAAGTAAAAGAATAATAATAACATTATGATTCTACGTGATTGTGAAGTAAAAGAATAATAATAATATGATATATATCAATACCTTCAATACCTATTGAATGAAGTATTATAAGAAGTATTTCTATTTCATAATAGTAAAAGAATTTTTATTTCGATAATAATTATTCTAAAATTTTTTAGAAACATTAATTTTAATTTATTTTTCACTAAGTTGATTTCCTACATAAACCTTAACTGAATTAAATGAACGAACCCTCGATAATGCAACATGAAGATGTCGATGATTAAGTTTATTTTTTCTTAAGTCAATAGTATTTGGATTAAATGTCTGACCCTGAGATTTATTTATTGTGATAGGAAAAATAGTTTGATTGGAAAATATCTACACTTAAATATAAAAGGATAAATATTTTCACAATATAATAATACTCCATGTATAAATACTGTATTACCACACTTTTTTCCAGTTAATATTTAAAATTTAATTACATGGCTTTATAAATCTAAAATCAATAATCTTGTGCCATTATTACATAAACCCTTAAATAATACTAAGATTTCTCATAAGCATTACAACTAATGTATTCTTAAATGTATCACATGTGTTGGTAAACCATGTGGTGATAAAGTGTTTAAATATTCTGGTAAAATCATTTCATGCTCATTAATATCATCGCGATTATCTATACAATCAATACTTTTATATACACTTTTTCTTCATCAATATCCAATAACTATACTATTTGATTATTAATGTCATCAACATCAATATTTCTAGGAGCGAAAATTTCACATGATGCCAATTCATTGAATTTTTTATCGTTAATGAGAACTTCATATATATCTTTACTAATATCCTTATTTTGTTTCTGGATTATTTTTTCTAGTAATTGGAAATGCTTCAATGCCATCTATTTCTCAATATTTTCAAAAATTTTAGTGTAAACATAATTTTTTACACATTTATGATCTCTGTGATCCCCTAAATAAATTGTAATTGAATCAAATGAGCGTACCCTAGATAATGCAACGTACATTTGACCATGATTGCTTTCTCTTAAAAGTAAAAGGATAAATATTTTCACAAAATAAAGTAATGCGATGTAAAAAAACAATTTCTCCACTTTTATCTCCTGTCAAAATTTGACATTTCATAACATTATTTGATAAATCCAAAATTAACAATCTTGTCCCATTGCACAAACCTTTATTAATACTAAGATTTCGTATAAGCATTACAACAGAATACAGCCTCAAGTGCAATTCATGTGGTGGTAAACCTGGTGGTGAAAGTGTATTTAAATATTCCGGTAAAACAACATCATTAAAGTCACCATTATCGCAAGTTTCAGTAGAATCAATACTTTTATATATTTTTTCTTTATCATTTTCTAATCATTGTACAACTCTTTTATTGACATTATTAACATCGATATTTCTAGGTGCAAGAATTGCACGTTTTGACATTTCCTTATATTTTTTCTTTCGAATTAAATCCCCATACATGTCCTCAACAATATCAACATTTGCATCTAAAATAATTTTTTCTGGCATTACCATACAGTTATTTTCATTGTTTACTTCTCCATTTCCAATTTGAAGTAAAAAGTTTATAAATGCAGCCTCTTCTGTCAGAGCTCTCATATTTTGTGATAAGGTACACTTTTGAAAATGCTTCCAAACTTTACTTTTCTTAATTGATAAACTTACAATTTCAGATCTTAATGCTCCCTGCTTAATTGGCAATATTTGTCGAAAATCTCCTCCTAGAATTAATATTTTTCCACTAAATAATTCATCAGATTTCATTATATCTTTTAATAATCTGTCCATTATTTCTAAGGCATATTGCGGAGCCATTGGTGCCTCATCCCAATTAAAAACATCAGTATCCCTAAGTAACAATCCTTCTTTAGATTGCACTTTAATACTGGATGATGAGTCATTATATAATGGAACAGGTAAACCCAATAATTTATGAACAGTTCTACCACTTGGAAGTAAGGTTGCAGCAATTCCTGTAAAAGCCATATTACAAACATTCTTTCCTCTACTTTTTAATAAATTCCAGAGAGTTTTATACAAAAATGTTTTCCCAGAACCTCCGGGACCATCAACATATATGCATCTACAACTATTTAAATCATCAACTGCTTTCAATACAGAATCAACAACAATCTTTTGTTCTGTATTTAATTTGTCATATTTATTCTGTCCTTCCATTAAATGTTCTTCAATATTAATGTTATCATTTTCATTGTTAAAATTTTCTTCATCCTCTATATCCACAAATCCCGTAAAATCAATTAAGCAATATCCCTCTTTAGACAGCAATGTTTTTATATTTTTATAAGCTTTAATTTCTGCTACTAAGGCTTCGATACAATGTATTTCTCTATAGTCCTCTGACAGAAATCCTTTAAATTGATCCCACAATTCGAAGGGATGTACGGGATGACAATGAATTAAAATCCTAACAAATAACTGACGAAGTGAATGAGGCATCATCCATATAGCCGCTTCTTCAATTGTTCTAATCCATTCATGGTCATCTTCTATAAGTCCTAATGCTAAACAAGCAAAAGTGAAAGTTTCGTGCATGTTTTCATTAACATTTTTTAAATCTTCAAAAGAAGTAGCACCTTTTCTTGTAAACAACAACAATCTCAGATGAAATAATTCTAATTGAGATGGACTAATGGAATACATTCTTCCCAAACATTTCTCCAAGTATTTTCTCCTTTGCCATTTCGATTTGTCTTTTAATCATCTATAATGTTGTGGTATTTCAGAATAATAATACTGACGAGCAGAAATATCACTTTTATTTAAATCAAAATAATCTAATAACTTCGTATTCTTCTTCAAATTGAACGAAATATCACTGTTATCTTGTCCTTCCTTAATAATTACATTCTGTTCATTTGGTAAATATATGGGTAATCGAATAATACTATGACTTTTTTTTGCTAAAGGTTTACTTAAAATTCTCCAGGCTGCTTCAACTGGCCCAACATATCTATTCTCTTCATAGTGATTTATTTCATTATGATTAATAGTATTTTCACCATCAACATTTGTAATAAGAATGGAAGCTGCATCATGCTCTTTATAAATGTATTTATATAAATATTTTACAGATTTTACGCTTGAGATAACTTCAACATTAATATGAAAATTGAATTTTTCTGAAAGTGTGGGAGCATAAGAAACAACGTATTTATTTTCAACAATATATCCGTTTGGTCTTTCATAAGTGTTACCTGTATTTTTTTACGATATAGAACATAAGAATTTTCTTCTATTGTTGTTTCTTCTTGAAAAGGTTTTGGAAAATTTTTCAAACATTTTCCGTCAACTATTCACCAATCACCACAGGGACCGTGAATATTATTTTGCATTATTATCCTATGTAAAATCGGATTTATAATCTCATCTGGAATTTCTGCCGAAATGAAACGATCAACACTTTCTGGTGATAATAATTTGGAATTAGTTTCCAATATAACCAAGATATGAATATGCGGTAATCTCCTTTTTTGAAATTCTATAACAGAGACAAAAGATTTTACATCTCCAAACAATTTCTCACCCTGAATTATATTTATTAAGTGTTTTACTTTCAATGCAAAAACTCTTGCTGCAATATCAGAACGATCTGAATATGTTTGATTAGGTAACAAATTTTCTTGAATTTCCGGCCATTGAGGATTGCATGTCATGGTTATAAATAAATCTGGTTTACCATGCTTACTAACAATAGTCATAGCATCTTGATACTGCTGCATCATGTTACAAGGTGAATTAATAAATGTCGAAGGTAAAATAACCATTTTTCCAATATGCATTGCATTATCATTTGCCATATTTTGCATGTGATCCACTAATCCTCTGTAACTTTCACTTCTTAAGGTACTCTGATTATTTCTACAAAAAGAAAGTCGATCTTTTTCTACTTTAACATAACTATCAACCAACCATTGCTGAAATAATCTGCCACCATATAAAAAGGGATAAACTCATCATCTCTTATTCCAATTTTGTACCTAAGATAACCTGCCCTTGAAATACTTTTTTTTTTAAATTTGCTCACTATCTTTACGAACCATATTAATTTTATATCCTTTATTGTCGTGCGGATAAAATAATGGATGAATCCAAGGTTCAACGTTCGAATCTAAACTACTAATTAATTGTAATTGTTTTGTTGCTTTATTACATATTGTTACATAAGATTCTGGCACTTCACCTTCTGCATTAGTATTAAAAATGGCAGCTACTTCATCAACTCTTTGAAAATAATATCTTCTTCGATCCATTCCCTTCTTTAAAGTTAATAACAATTTTAATTTAAGAATTTCACGATTACATTGCTGAGATAACTTTGATTATATTTTAATAACTTCTTTCATCATTCTTACTGATTTTGTAAAAGCATTGTGTGTTCTCAAAATAAACAGCTGACCAAACGATGGATCAATTCCTTCCTCAGGATATAAAGAAGTATTCATTTGATAATATATTTGACCTTGAATTTTAAAACAAAATGGTCCAGGTCTTCTATCATTCAAATTAATCACACGTGCATTAAATGACGCAAAACTAAAACAACTATTATATAATCTAATTTTTTTTTAAAATGATTAGATTTACTATTTGAACCATCTAACAAACTTCTTAATTCATGAGAATACTCCGATTTTTGTAACTTCACTCCGCCATGATCACAACAATCATTATAAGAATTTTTCTTATCTTTTATTTTCTCATCCTCAAAATGTTTAGCCTCACAATGCTTACATATATAAATGAGTTTACCAAGATAATTTTGTACATTAGATTTATTATCTGCATTTGACATAACCTGTCTCTCTTCGAAACTACATTGGTTAATATTAGATAACTGATGAAAGCTTGATAAAATTTCTTCAGATATTTCAGAAAACTCATGCTGTGAACTATGTTGAACACTATCAATATTTCTATTCCCTTCACCCTTATTTTAGAAATTTGAAGAAATATCTTTTCGCTTTTTTTTCCTTTTATCTGTGGTAACAGACAATTTACTTTTCAAATTGATTTTTTTCACATTATTTTCTTCATCTGGCCAACTTTCAACAAGTGTTTGTTGAGACAATCTTCTTCTCTCACGGTATCTTCTTTGTTTTAAGACCTTTGTCTTTAATTCGCAAACTGTCAGTTCATAAGCAACAGATAATACTGTACTCGATGTGGAACAACTATCTTCAGGTGTTTTCTTACTTGACAACGGTTTATTAACGGAGAATGATCATTCTTTTGTACAATCACAGAAACAATATCATTTACTTTTTTCTTTTTACAATCGTCAATAATAAGACACGATTTACGTTTCAAATTTATTTTTTTCAAATCTTCTTCTTCATATTCTTTATTTTCAAGTAATTGACTACTTAATCCTCTTTTCTCACGATATCTTTCCTCCTCTAATACCATATTCTTCGATTGACATACTCCAATTTCATCATCAACAGATAAAACTGTATTCGATGTGCAAGATCTATCTTCAAGTGTTTCCTTACTTACATAGTTTTTATTAATAAACAATGATTCTTTACTATGATTACTGCTGCTTGCAATTATATTTACTTCGTCATTATTTTCTGCACTCAAAAAAACATCTTCATTTATTCCTTTTTTCTTACAATTACGAGTATTATTAAGCAACTGACTTTTAACATTCATTCTTTTCAAAACCTTTTCTTCCTTATCCTTTTTTACATTAAGCAATTTTTGTTTTAATTTCTTTTTCTCACGATACCTTTTCTGCCTTAATGCTTTAGTTTTTAACTCACATACTTCTAATTCATTATCAACTGATAAAATCGTCGTCGATGTCGCAGCACAATTTTCAGATATTTTCTTAATAACACTATTTTTATCAATACAAGATAATTCAAAAGTAATATTAGTGCTACTCCCATTTTTACATTCTCCATCATTACTTTCTACACTCGGAGAAACCTTTTCCTCAATTCTTTCTTTTTCACAATTGTCTATAATATGACACGATTTACGTTTAAAGTCCACCCTTCTTAAATCTTTTTCTTCATCTTTTTTTTTTTTGACGATATCTTTTCTCTCTTAATGCTTTTGTTTTTAATTGACATACTCCCACATCAGGATCAGGAACCAAACTGGAAGTCGATGTTGGACAGCTATCTTCAAATATTTTACGTTCCTTTGAATTCATTGTAAATTTTTTTATTAAATATAATATAGTTCCTCTTTTATAATATTTCTTTAAAATATTATTTTAATTTTGTAATTTGAAGATGTCTTTTATTATTTTCCCTCGTGAAAAAAAATTAGAAAAACATTACCAATAAAATCACAACTAATAATATTTTTTTCTTTTCAAATCCTTTGTTGTCTTCAATTTTTTTTTACAAATATTTATTTCAAAATATTTCAGTTCAAACATTCCATTTCTTTCTTCCTTTTCTTTTTTTCAAAACTATTTCTATTTTTAATTCTTTTTACAAGTATTTCTTTCACAAGAATTATCCTTATCCCTTCCTTTTTTATCTTCACAACTATTTCGTTCTAATGTTTTCTTAACGTACAATTTTTAACTCACTTAAATTCTTCTTTTCCTTTACAACTATTTCACAAAATCTAATATATTTTTAACATCAAATCTTCTATTCAATTCAAATATTTCAAATAATATATTACTTTTTAACTCACTTAAATTCTTCTTTTCCTTTAGAACTATTTTACAACTTCCAATATATAATAACCATCCAATCTTCTATAATTCAAAAATTTCATTCCTTCACAACGATTTCATCAATTGTATTTTCCGTTCACAACTATTTCCAAATCTCTTATTTTATTTCAAACACTCATTTCAATCCAAATTCTCATTTCCTTAAAGAACATTCTTCACAATTAAAAAAAAATATCTTGAACATTCTAAATTGCTTACTCTTTATACCAGTCAAGCAAAATTCTTATTTCATAATTATTTTCCAAAGAACCAAATGAAAAATATAAAAATTGCAACAACTAAAAAAATGATAAATTCATTCAAAAAGAAAAAAGACTTCGAAATTATTTGTTTATTTCTGATTATATTTTAGGAAAAAATGGAACACACATTTTTTAATTTCTTAATTTTGACAAAAAACTTGGAATTCAGCAACAACCAAAAACAAAATAAAATTGTAACTCTCTAAAACTTTACACTTATCAGTCCCTTATACATACTTAAAAAAATATATATTAATTCCATCAAAAACAAAGAAGGCTACGAAATTATTCTTTTTTTTTAATTATATTTTAAAATATAATAATTACTAAATGAAAATTACATTTTTGAAAAGTTTTAACGTAAGAATTATCTTATACGTATCTAAATTTATACAAAAGACAAAAGAAGATAATTAATGGTCCTCGAACAACAAATATTTATCGACATGGTATACACACATTTTCATATCATATAAATAAAGAAAAAACTCACCTCAAAAGAAATTCTATTCAATACAGACCAAAACAAAATAAACCACGACTTTATTTACATAACTTGAAATGTTTTTAGAAATAATAATTGTACTGTCAACGACGTATCAATAAAGTGACAACGAAGACTGTTTAACCACGACTGTTTGCATCACAATATTTCTCTTAAAACGTTGCAACTTTAAAAATTGTTGGGATTGTAACCTATAGCAAGCGCCTTGGTTTTAAATTCTGGCCAGTGGCAAGCGCCTCGCAAAAAAATTTCAACCAGTAGCAAGCGCCAAGCTTCTCAATTTCAACCAGTAGCAAGCGCCACGCTTCTAAATTCCAACCAATAGAAAGGATAACATTTCTCATGTAGCATATTACCTGAGATTTCTTATATAGGAAACAGATTACTATGTAGAAATTCTCGAAAATTTTAAAACCCTTTTTTCTAATTAAATAAACGAATGTTTTAAAAAAAACTTTTTACACTACACGGAGAAAAACTTGGAACTTCTGTCTCTTCTGTGGGAGCGCATTACTCCCACAGTTTTAAATGGTGAAATCTAATGCATTAACTGTGGGAGAGCTGCTCTCCCATGACTTTCACTACTGAATTTGCCTTGTATTTTTTTGGGCGAAAATTCCTCCCAAAGAAAAGACAGCAGCCCACCTTCTTGGTGCGGCTTTTCTCCCGAATTTCCCTCCGTGTACAATTAACATAAAATTTTCTAAAAGTACGTTGATTAATTTTTAACCCACCCCCCGTACCCCAAGGAAATGGTTTTTAAAAGTATGAAAAGACCGGTGGGTTATAATAGATTTTATGTCAAGTGTATAAAGAAAATACGCCGTTAAAGCGTGGGGGCGGTAGGGGGGTTGAGATAATTATCTCACATAATTAAAAAAAAAGTACCAACTACTAAACTTAGTTAGATCTTATACTGCATTTCTGCGCATGTGTTATTATCATAGAGCATTACTGCGCTTGTGTAATTGCGATAATCATCTAGTGCGCATGCGTCATAAACATAATGATCAAGTGCGCATAAGAATTAATGATATTGATTTACTGCGCATACAAATGGACCCTTTTAATCAACTGCGCATGCGTCACAATCATGACACACTACTACACGTAATTGTATAAGTGCTTAAGTTATAGGGGAGAGTCGCTAGTTGTGAGACGGCTCCAGTTGTGAGACAGTCAATTTTTTTTAACCCGAAATATAAAAAGGCTGATTGGTATACATGAAAACATTTCTTTTTATACAAGCCAACTTTTGCGTGTACACCGAAGCGGATATATGTATTGTTTGTGTTAGATGCCAACACTGTGTGTGAAAATCGACTAAAAAACTTTTTTTCAATATGTGCAAAGTACTTTTTTTTAAGTTAATTAATTGGAAAAGCTAAATGTTATGCATTTTTATTTAGTATTTTCCTTCTATTTTGTAATGCAATATTGCATTGTTTCAATCTACAGTTGGAAATATTTTTTTTTCTTTTTCAAAATAGCGCCAATTTCCGGTTGTGAGACACAGCAAGTCACCAGTTGTGAGACGGTGGCGCCGCCCATCTGGAATAGCCTATATTTTTCGTTATGCAGCATAAAGCGCTCTGTTCAGTTTAGTTCGTTACGTACATTTGATAATACAACAATTATTTAAAGTGTGGGAACATGCCCACAAGTTACTTCATTTGCCTACATTGCGACAGCGATTTTGATGAAGAAAACTGATAGTCATATTTTAAAAAATAAATATTTTTATTTAGTATATAATAATATGTAATATCAATATATTTAGTTATTTATATTAAACATAATGTTTCATGACAAATTTATTAAATTTTAGCATTTTTTTATAAGTGTCTCACAACTGGACACCTTTTTTTTTTGACTAAAAAGATGTGCTCGGAAAATTGATCATACAATTTTTCGAGTTCATCTAAACACTACACTTTCTATGAATAAAAGTTGCGTATTTAAGTTACTTTTTGAACGGTGTATTTTATTTACGATTTTGTTTACCTATTTCCAATTTATAGGTCAAAAATAAAACCCGTCTCACAACTAGCGACTCTCCCCTATTAATGTTAATAGTTCAAAAAGATTATAAGTGAATTGACTTAAAAATTGCTTACAAAGAGAAGTAGTGAACCAAGTGGAAGGGAAAGAACGACTGAACGACGAATTTCTGTTGACGACAAAGGTTTCGTTTTAATATAATAAGAGATTACTACGTAGAAATTCGAGAAAATTTTAAAACCCTTTTTTCTAATTGAATAAATGAATGTTTTAAAAAAAACTTTTTACACTACAATTAACATAAAATTTTCTAATAGTACGTTGATTAATTTTTAACCCACCCCCCCGGTAGCCCAAGAAAATGGTTTTTAAAAGTATAAAAAGAGCGGTGGGTTATCGTAGATTTTATGTCAAGTGTATGAAGAAAATACGCCTTTAAATGTAAAAATTTTTTACTTTTAAATCGACATGATAATATTCTGATTGTATGTTGATAAATTTTACCCCTCCCCTCTTTAATTATAAGAAAAACGTAAAGAATCAGCATTCAAAAACATTTATGTTCAATTTTATTAGATTTTATAGGTGTTAGACGAAAAAAAAACATTTATGTTTTACACATTTTAAAATGTTTTTAAATTTAATTAAAATAATATAAAATTTCAGCAAAGTTTTCAAATTTTACAGAATAAGTGGGGTAGGGGGGGTTGAGATAATAATCTCACATAATTAAAAAAAAATGTACCAACTACAAAGTTAGTTAGATCCCACACTGCATTACTGCGCATGTGTTATTGTTATAGACATCTAGTGCGCATCCGTCATGAACATAATGATCAAGTGCGCATAAGAGTAAATGACATTGATTTACTGCGCATACAAACGGACCATTTTGATCAACTGCGCATGCGTCACTATCATAACACACTACTACACGTAATTGTATAAGTGCCTAAGTTATATTAATGTAAATAGTTCAAAAGATTATGAGTGAATTGATTTTAAAAGTTGATTATAAAGAAAAGTAGTGAACCTAGCGGAAGGGGAAGAACGACTGAACGACGAATTTCTGTTGACGACAAAGGTTTCGTTTTAATATAATAAGAGATAACTACGTAGAAATTCTCGAAAATTTTAAAACCCTTTTTTCTAATTGAATAAATGAATGTTTTAAAAAAAACTTTTTACTCTACAATTAACATGAAATTTTTTAATAGTACGTTGATTAATTTTTAACCCACCCCCCCCCTGCGTACCCCTAGAAAAAAGTTTTTAAAAGTATGAAAAGATCGGTGGGTTATCATAGATTTTATGTCAAGTATATGAAGAAAATACGCCTTTAAATTTAAAATTTTTTTACTTTTCAATTGAAATGATAATATTCTCATAGTATGTTGATAAATTTTAACCCCTGTCTCCTTCAATTATAAGATTAACGTAAAGAATCAGCATTCCAAAACATTTGTGTTCAATTTTATTAGACTTTATAGGTGTTAGACGAAAAAAAAATTTATGTTTTACAAATTTTAAAATGTTTTTAAACGTAATTAAAATAATATAAAATTTCAGCAAAGTTTGAAAATTTTACAGAATAAGTGTGGTGGGGGCGGGTTGAGATAGTTATCTCACATAATTAAAAAAAAAGTACTAACTACTAAGCTTAGTAAAATCCCACACTGCATTACTGCGCATGTGTTATTGTCATAGAGCATTACTGCGCATGTGTAATTGCCATAGAGCATTACTACGCATGTGTAATTGCCATAAACATTTAGTGCGCATGCGTCATGAACATAATGATCAGCTGCGCATAAGAATTAATGATATTGATTTACTGCTCATACAAATGGACCATTTTAATCAACTGCGCATACGTCACTATCATGACACACTACTACACGTAATTGTATAAGTGCCTAAGTTATATTAATGTTAATAGTTCAAAAAGATTATAAGTGAATTGATTTTAAAAGTTGCTTATGTAGAAAAGTATTGTACGAAGTGGAAGGGGAAGAACGACTGAACGACGAATTTCTGTTGACGACAAAGGTTTCGTTTTAATATAATAAGAGATTTTGACTTCCTTTTATATTTATCAATATTTATGTAATTAGTTTTATTATTATCATTTACATATATGTATATAGGTTGAAGGAAAATGCCGAATCTTTATCGGGCAGTAAGCTTACTACCGGGCAGTAAGCTTACTACCGGGCAGTAAGCTTACTACCGGGCAGTAAGCCTACTACCTAGGCAAATAGACGAATCTGAACGACTAGGTCTTACATTCGTCTAATTGTTGGCAATAAGATTACTGCCTACGAAGTAGGCATTCTGCCGGATTCTTCTATTTGTCTATGACATACAGTCAAAACCGCTTATAACGAGATCGGGTTTAACGAATGATCGGCTATTACGAACAGAAATAAATTATTTGTTTGGTTCTAATGTAAAGTACATGTAGAAGAGATCGCTTTTAACGAGATCGGCTATTACGAAATATCCGCTATTACGAACGTAAATTAAGTGTATATTTGGTTTCAATACACACAATAGTGATCGCTTATAACGAATATCGTCCGATATACAATCAGTTCCATTAGTTACTTTGTTTTCGGCAGAAGTAATAGTACTTTCAATTGATTAAGTATTCTTAAATTTTAAAATGGAAAACCCGAAGAAAAGAAAAATTTTATCAATAATTGACAAAGCTGACATTATTCGAGAATTGCAAAAAGGCTCAACAAATTCATTTGTGTGTCAAAGTTATGAATTATCTGCTTCAACTGTGTCAACAATTTGGAAGAATTCTCGATTTTATAAAACTAACGAAAAGATGACTTTTATTACAATTATCTCATTTAAAACGTATTGTTTCCGATTGCTATTTAGAAACAAAATTTAAGTCTTATTACTTAATAATTAAAAAAAACGAAATTAAATAAATTCCTGTAATTTACAACACCAACGAATACCAAATAAATGACACACATATTATTTTGAATTTAATGTAAAGTTATTATTATATTATGTATAAATATGCATATGCTATAACGATAGGTTTTAACGAAGATCGGGTATAACGAACACAAATTCACGGCCCCTTCAATTTCGTTATAAGCGGTTTCGACTGTATATAATTTAATTGAACGCATACATCGAATATGTAGAGCCTTCAATTTAATTTTTATTTTATAGACCTTAACTCTCCAATTTTGGTTCTCGCTCATATTTTATTGTACTCTTGCTCTAATTCAAGAAAAAGTAAATGGATGTAATTAATTTAAGTACTTTGATGTCGTTTAAAATTAGTTGTTACATTTAAATAAATGCGTAGTTGAATCGTAACTTCAGGTAAAACGGACTACATATACAGTAAAACACTAAGAACAACTAAGCCAATAGTTCAGTCAACATTATAAGAATAGTAAATTTAACCCTCTGACAGCTAAATTAACTGTTGAAAAATAGTACTGAAACGGTTGAATTATTCCTGTATAGAAAAATGTTTACTTTAAGGTTCTACTATTCTACTATTACGAATCTGAAGTTAGATTTTAAAAATTCAAAATGGCGGATCTAATATGTCGATCGAAAAATTTAGAGATCAATCGTATTAGATTGAAACTTGTTACCCGGGGTTTTTTGGGGTCGCTGATTACGAATCTAAAGTTAGATTTAAAAAATTCAAAATGTCGGATCCAATATGGCGGACAAAAAAATTTAAAGATCAGTCGTATTTGTTTAAAACTTGTTATTTAGGGGTTTTCGGGGTCGCTGAGTACGAATCTGAAATTAGATTAAAAAATTCAAAATGGTTGACCCAATATGGCCGTCGAAAAATTCAAAGATCAATCGTATGTGCTTGAAACTTGTTACTTGAGGGTTTTTTGGAGTCGCTGATTACGAATCTGATGTTTGATTTTAAAAATGCCAAATACAAATATGGCAGACAAAACATTTAAAAATCAATCGTATTTGCTTGAAACTTATTTCTCGGGTGTTTTAAGGTCGCTGATTACGAATCTGAAGTTAGATTTTAAAAATCCAATATGGAAGAACTACTATGGCAAACAAAAAATTTAAAAATCATTCGTATTTATTGAAATTTGTTAATCAGGATCTTTTAGGGGTCGCTGATGATAAACCTGAAAGATGTTGCATGTTCATTTTTTCATATTTTATTTAAATTATTTATAATTTTATTTAAATTTTTTTATAATTTTATGATTCTTTATTAATTTATTCTCTGTTGCAAATTAATATTGTCATTCGATTATACGGAAAAAATCAATACAGAAATATGTAACCTTTTTTATTTTATCTTATTTCTTTTTAATTGTTTATAATTTGTTATTAACAAATAAGTAAATAGGTTAAAATTTATATTCTGATATATTTTCATTTGATTCTACCAAAAAAGTCACTAAAGAAAAATGTTACAAGTTCATTTTTCTTATTTTAGTTTAATTGTTTATAATTCGTTTATAACAAATAAGTAAATAAATTAAGATTTATTTTTTCTTTTCGATTCTACGAAAAAAATCACTAAAGAAACATGTTACATGTAGTAAGTACCATAGGTACTTACCTGGGACCTCAGAACCTGCCGCAGACTGGAACCTTCTCGCTTGGTGATATTGTTTTATCATTTAATTTAATATAGTTTTGTTCATATGTTCCTTATTGTTCAGATTAACTCACGTTTTCTCACGACTACTATGTAGCACCACTACCTTTATTCATTGCACTCATCAAATCATCAGCCCCCTTTGGAGGCAACCTCTTTTCACGACTACCTTGTAGCACCGTTACCTCATGTTTTCTGATAATATATTCGTTATAATTTGAATTCACATTTATTCTTTTCACCCTCCAATCACCTGGCTCTTTGCTTCCCTACCTTATACATGCATTATTTTTGGTCCTTCGAGCCGGATTCTGGTGATTAAGGTTTTATGTTCATTTCATTTTAATTTGTTCTATTCCTTATCTTATAATTTTCTATTCCTTATTTTATTCGTTATAATGATACCGGGCTCTATTGAAGTTAAGATTGAGCACCAATATTTGGTTGCGAATCAAATTCTGCATTCTGTCGAAGAATTGCGTCATGTTGGTGAGAAGAGAATCTCTCGATGACGAATTGATACACGCTTGTCCGGACTAAGGGAGGATTGTGATGAATTTGTTGGGAATCACAAATCATTTGTCTCGGAACTTGCCGAACTAGATGCAACTGTTCGATTCGAGGCTAGAAGCAATGAATACCTCAATCCTTACCTCAACCAGTAATTCCAGGCAATCACCGCCTCCTCCGATTAGAGTTGCCCAAATTCGATGGTGACCACACTGAGTGGCTTACCTTTCGGGATATGTTTTCTTCATTAGTTCTTTATAACTCTTCCTTATCTTGCATTGAAAAATTGCAGTATCTGAAAACTAGTTTATCTGGTTCTGCTGCCTTGTTTTTGAAAAATACTGCACTAACTAGTAACAATTTTCAAAGGTGCTGGAGTGATCTAATTGCCTACTACGACAATAAAAGAATCTTAGTGGACTCAAATTTGCACGCACTATTTTCTATTAAGCGCATTCAGACCGAGTCTGCTGCGGAACTTGAGAGTTTGTACACCACTGTGCAACAAGCCATGCGTTCTTTGAAGATGTTGGATGAACCAGTGAAACATTGGGATTCCATCTTAATATGTTTGACCACTCGCTGCCTTGACCCAGATACAATAAAAGCTTGGGAATTACATCTAGGATCCTCTACAGAGTATCCAAAGTGGGACCAATTGACCCAATTCCTTATTAGTAGAGTGCGATCTTTGCTCTTAATTGAGAAAGCATCTTCGTCGACCCCTACACTTTCACGTCTATCGCCATCTAGGCCCCCACGCCCTTCCTCAGAGACTCGTCAGGTGAAGTCACACTCAGTGCAACAAAGCCACCTTTTTATAAAGGGCTGTCCAATATGCAAAGATGATCATCCCCCCTGGAATTGTCCTCTGTTCAAATCAAAACCTGTTTCTCGAAAAGTAGACCTTATTAAAGAAAATGGCCTGTGCTACAATTGCCTTGGTGAACACCATCTTTCCCAGTGTCCATCAACCAGACGATGTTTCAAATGTGGCAAGCAGCATCACACCTCAATTCATGTTTTTGAATCTAATTCGAAACCCCGTAGTTCTTTGCCGTCAACATCACTTCACATAACCTCTGAACAGGATAATGAACTACCTGGTGCTCAGGTTCTTCATACTGCACCCACTTCTTCTCTATCTCGATGATCTGTCCTTCTAGCTACGGCATTGGCGAAGATTAAAATCCACCCGGAATATATGGTTGATGTGAGACTTCTCATCGATCCGTGTTCAGAAATCTCGTTAGTTTCTGAACGCTTCGTTAACATGTATCACCTCCCTAGACAAAAGTCTTGCGTTTTCAGCATAGGAGCTGGGGCTCTTTCAGCAGGCCGGTCAAAGGGAACTGTCTCATTGAAGTTAAAATCTAATCTTGATCCCAATTTCTCTTGTAATATATCCGCGGAGATCCTTCATAAACTAACAGGCAATATTCCATCTGTAAAGGCCACCAATTCTACATGGACCCATTTGCAGGATATCGAACTGGCTGACCCACAATTTTGTTACCCTTCTGCTGTTGATATTCTTCTGGGGGGTGACGTTTACAGTCAGATCATTCAAAATGATTTGAAAAAGGGAAAGGCAGGTGAACCAATTGCCCAACTTACTAGTCTTGGGTGGATCATTACTGGACCTTCTCACCAAAGTACTGCACCTATCTTAGCAAACAATTTCCATTGTTCGGGTGAAGGGGATTGGTATGACCTTATTGAGCAGTTCTGGCGTCAAGAAGAGGTTATCGATGTAAAGCCGTCATCAACATTATCTGACCAAGAATGTTCAAACCACTTTTCTTCTACCCACACGCGTACTAAATCTGGGCGATATATGGTTCGAATTCCCTTCAAATCCCCCAAAGAGAGCCTTGGAAATTCAAAACCTATTGCATTGAGAATGTTGAATAGGTTGGTTCGCCCTTTTGATTCAGACCCTTAGTACTTCCAGCACTATGATCGCTTTATTCAGGAGTATATCGATTTAGGCCACATGAAGTTGGTCACACCTGGTTCTATTGAGCCCACTTCTTGTAGTTACCTTCCACATCATTCAGTACCCCATCATTCTAGCCTTGAAAATAAAATTCGCGTTGTCTTTAATGGATCCAGCAAATCAGATAATGGCGTGGCCTTAAATGACGTGGTTCATACTGGAACTAAGTTACAAATTGATTTAATCGACGTCATGCTGTGGTTTCGAAGGTTTCAGTTCGTCTTCTCGACAGATATCGAAAAGATGTACCGCCAAATTGCGGTGCATCCGGATGATTGGAATTATCAAAGGATCCTGTGGAAGGATGCCATTAGAAAGATTCCTACATATTTCCTGACAACAATCACTTACGGGTTAGCATGTGCTCCTTTCTTAGCTTTAAGAACCATAATGCAATTAGTGCAAGATGAAGGGGAAAAATTCCCCCTTGCCGTCCCAGTGTTAACGAGGGGAAGATACGTGACGACATCTTCGGCGGTGGTGACTCCATCGGAGAGGTTCAACAAGTTGTTGATTAAGTGAGGCAGCTGTGTGCGGCTGGTCAATTGACACTTCGCAAGTGGGTAAGCAATAATCCTGGTGTGTTGACTCACATCTGCTCTGAACACCAATTGCCTTTAAACTCGGTAGTACTTGATCAACGATCTTCAATTTCTACATTAGGACTCGCATGGCGTCCATCAGAGGATGTGTTTCATTTCTCTATCGGAATTAGTTCCTAATCTCCTCTGACAAAACGAACAATATCATCACAAATTGCACGTTTGTTCGATCTCATGGGACTCATTGCCCCAGTTACCATTCGAGCAAAGATGCTCTTGCAGGAGCTTTGGGCATTAGGTATTGGGTGGGATCATCCGGTTCCCCAAGGTGTATCTGAACGGTGGGCTGAATTTACTCAACAACTAACCGATTTCCAAAATTTGACTATACCCCGATAGATTGGCGTTAATCGTACTTCAAAAGTCGAGATCCATGGCTTCTCAGACGCATCGCAAGTTGGTCTTGCAGCCGTTATTTACGTTAGGACTTCAGATTATGATAATGTTCGCACATCATTGGTCTGTGCAAAAACTAAAGTATCCCCTTTTAAGCGTGTTACGATTCCCCGTCTGGAACTTACTGCCGCCTCTCTTCTTGCACGGTTGACTTCCGATGTCTGTAAGACTCTGGAATTAAAAAATACGCCGATTTTTCTGTGGACAGATTCTTCAATTGTTCTTACTTGGGTAACCAACCACCCATCTAAATGGAAAGATTATGTCCACAACCGCGTATGCCTAATACAGGAATCTCTTCCCCAGGCCAAATGGAAACTAATTCCTGGTCCTGAAAATCCGTCTGATTGTGCGTCTCGCGGTTTAACTCCAAATGAGCTCTCTCACCATGCACTTTGGTGTACTGGACCGCCTTGGTTGACATTAGAATCTTCTCGATGGCCTAGAGCTACTCCTTCTTCCCCGCCTAACAATCAATTAGAAATACGACATCATGCTTCATCACTTCTAGTCACCTCATCTGTTCCAATCTGGGAATTGGTAAATCGTTACTCCAATCTCACTCGACACTTGCGAATCACTACCATCTGCCAGAGAGTCATAAAGAAATTCCGACATCAATTTACTGGCTCTATTCTGGCACCCTGAATCCCCGAAGATTTACTTGAAGTTAAATATTATTGTGTCCGTCAAACTCAGATGCTAGACTTTAAGAATGAACTTGACTTACTATCCATGGGAAAACCGTTACATAAACAAAGCTCCTTGATTCGTATGACCCCCTTCACTGATGCCTCAGGCAAACTTCGTGTTGAAGGACGACTTGAGAATGCTGATATGGACCATGATAATAAGCACCCCTTTATTCTTTCACGGAATTGCCCTTTATCAAATTTAATCATCTCCGATGCTCATTCTAAAACCCTTCATGGTTCTACTCAAACCACCCTTTCCTTCATCAGAACCTCTTGCTGGCACAGTGTGCCTCAACCAGTCGCAGGTGGTCTGAAAATGTAACAACAAACGGCTAATGTGGAATTGTCCTAAATGGCTCCCAGATTTCAAATTTTCAAGATTTGAAATTCTAGCTGCTCCACTTTTTGAGATTTCTACGTGGGAGTTCCATATTTACCATGAAAACGCCTAAGAGGCTATCAACTTAAGAAAATATCGGAATAAGACGTGTCATTACGTATTATAACTGTAAATGTCGATAGACCCGACCTTGCTAAAGACGAAATACTTCTTAGCAATAGACAAACCCACCCACCCCCCAAGTCCTTACCCCCAAGGATTACAGAATTGCTTATTGAAATGAAACAAAATTTTATCCAAGATAATTGAAAACATAGAGGAGTAAGGTGTTCAATGAAAGCGGGGGGAAGGGTTGTCAAAGATCCTACAACGATGAGTATTAATAACATTTTTAATTATCACGGATAAAATTAAGATTCAATTCAATAAGCAATTCTGTCATCCTTGGGGAGGGATTGGGGGACAGTCACATAGAGGGCTAAAGCGGGGAGAAAAGGTTGATAAGGGTGGTTAGTCAAAGATCCTACAACGATAAGAATCAATAACATTTTCAATTATCGTAGATAAAGTTTTGATTCAATTCAATAAGCAATTTGTCCTCCTTGGAGGGGGTCAGGGTGGTTACATAGAGGACAAAAGAGAGGGGAAAAAGGTGTTTAATGAGGGTGGAAGGGTTAGCCAACATCCTACAACAATGAGTATCAATAACATTTTCAATTATAGGGGATAAAATTTCGTTCTATTTCAATAAACAATTCTGTGATAATTAGGGGTCTGGGTGGGGTGGCTACATAGAGGGCTACATAGAGGTGAAAGATGGTCAATGAGGGTGGAGAGTAGTCAAAGATCCTACAACGATGAGTATCAATAACATTTTCAACTATTGTGGATAAAATTTCGTTTCATTTAAATAAGCAATTCTGTTATAATTGAGGGGGCGGGGTGTGTGGCTTCATAGAGGGCTAGATATAGGGTAAAGGTGGTTAATGAGAGTGGAGGGGGTAGTCAAAGATCCTACAACGACGAGTATCAATAACATTTTTAATTATCGTGGATACAATTTCGATTCAATTCAATAAGCAATTCTGTCCTCCTTGAAGGGGGTATAGGTGGTTACATAGAGGGCTAAATAGAGGTGAAAGATGGTTAATGAGGGTGGAGGGTAGTCAAAGATCCGACAACGATGAGTATTAATAACATTTTCAACTATCGTGGATAAAATTTCGTTTCATTTGAATAAGCAATTCTGTCATAATTGAGGGGGCGGGTTGTGTGGCTTCATAGAGAGCTCGATAGAGAGGAAAGGTGGTTAATGAGTGTGGTGGGGATAGTCAAAGATCCTACAACGATGAGTATCAATAACATTTTTAATTATCGTGAATACAATTTCGTTTCATTACAATCAGCAATTCTGTCATTATTGGTGGTGAAGGGTTTGGGAGGGGGGTGTCCATTGCTAACTCTTAAGTAAAAATATCAAAAAGTGGAGCAGCTAGGATTTAAAATCTTGGAAATTTGGAATCTGGGAGCCATTTAGGACAATTCCACATTAGCCGTTTGTTGTTACATTTTCAGACTACCTGCGACTGGTTGAGGCACACTGTGCTGGATATTAGGCGGTAAAGTGCCCATCAAAGCATTCATTCTACGGTGTGTTAAGTGCAGAATTCTTAGAAGGAAAAACGCCCAGCAGTTGATGGGACAACTCTCTTCTTCCCGTGTGACCAAGGCATCCAGACCGTTATCCACACAGGGGTAGACTATGCGGGACCATTCAAACTCAAAAAATGGTCAGGGCGGGCGATTGGAACCTACAAAGGGTTTATCGCACTTTTTGCGTGCCAAACTACCTCCGCCATCCACTTAGAGATTGTCACAGATTATAGCACAGAAGCATTCCTTGCTGCTTACCGCCATTTCACTTCACGCCGTAAAATTTGTGAGACTCTATCGAGTGATTGCGGCAGCAATTTAAAGGGTGCAGGTTCCGAACTGCAACGGCTATTTTCTAAAGCTTCCACTGATTTGAGAAAACTCGCTTCACTGATCGCCAACGACGGAACAAAGTGGCAATTTAATCCCCCTGCAGCTCCCCATTTTGGAGGAAAATAGGAGGCGGGAATTGAATCAGTTAAATTCCACCTACGTCGCACCATCGGTGATGCTACAATCACATTCGAAGAGATGTCGACCCTCCTCGTCCAAATTGAGGCCGTATTGAATTCTAGGCCAATGCTTCCTCTAACAGATGATCCAGACGACTTGTCTGTTCTTACGCCTGGACATTTTTTGATTGGGCAGCCTTTGAATATCATTTCCGAACCATCGTTAAGTGAAGTTCGGATTAACAGACTTTCCCGTTGGCAACGGTTGCAACCAATGATGGAATCTTTTTGGACTAAATGGTCACGAGAATGTTTACAGCGCCTTCAATCCGTCTACAAGTGGAATCAGCCACTAGAGTCCATCGCCATCGGGCAGTTAGTTGTTATCATCTATGAGCGATACCCCCCTACCAAATGGCCCCTTGCCAGAGTGTTACAAGTTTTTCCAGGCAAAGATGGACATGTTCGGGTTGCATCAGTCAAAACCCAGCACTCGACGTTAACTCAGCCGATTGTCAAACTATGTTCCTTACCGATACCTGTTGAGGTCTAAAAAAAAATAAAACCTAACGATTTCGTAAATTATAACGAAGGCGGGCGGAATGTTAAAACCCTATTATGAACCGCGACTCTTTGGCCTTGTGGGTGTTTTTACCTGCCCGTATCCTTTGATTTCCCCGGACCTCCCTCCCACCTCCCTCCTTGTTTCGGATTCTCATTTTCAGGAAACGTTGACCAAACCCCCCTCCATGGCGGGCGGCTTCTTGGGTTCGAGTTTATGAATGAGGGGAGAGGAGCGCTGGGATGCCACCACTACGTTGAGTCAGTTGTAAGTCAGCCTTCTAGCATCAACGATCTAATCTGGAGCTGTGACGGATGGGTAGACGATATTCGAGGCTTTGAATCGCACTGCCAAGTGCCCTTACCATCGGTACTTACCTGGGACCTCAGAACCTGCCGCGGACTGGAACCTTCTTGCTTGGTGATATTGTTTTATCATTTAATTTAATACAGTTTTGTTCATATGTTCCTTATTGTTCAGATTAACTCACGTTTTCTCATCACTACCTCTATTCATTGCACTCACCAAATCATCAGCCCCCTTTGGGGGCAAGCTCTTTTCACGACTACCTTGTAGCATTGTTACCTCATGTTTTCTGATAATATATTCGTTATACTCTGAATTCGCATTTATTCTTTTCACCCTTCAGTCACCTGGCTCTTTGCTTCCCTGCCTTATACAGATTTATTTTCTGATAAAAAGAAATATTTCCATTCGATTCTACGAAAAAAGTCACTAAAAAACATGTTACATGTTAGTTTTTGCTTATTTTATTTTAATTGTTTATAATTTGTTTATTTATAAATAAACAAATAGTAAAGATACATTTCAATAACTTTTGACCTGAAAAAACATGATTTTACTTTTATCCCTTCTCTAGGTTTTATTTCTTTGACTTTAGTCTTTGGTGTAAGTTTGATCATGTCATAGAAAGATGCATGTATATTATTAACTAACACAACGTAACTTTGTATAAATTAATTTTGACTATCTCAATGATTGGTCACTAAAAAACACATATTTTCAGCTTTTAAATGCCACAAAAAAATTTTACTGTAAAACGTAATGACAGTTAAGAAAAAAATTGTTACATTTTACTGAATAGGAAATCTGCGATATTCGGACATTTTTCGTAACAAAAAGTTTTTAAAAAATGCCCTTTATATAACACCTTGCGTCACGATTTGTACTAAAAAGTCTGTTTTTAGCGCTCCAGAGCTAAAAAAGAGGAGAATTCTACTTCTTATAACAGGTTTTCCCAACCACCAAAACTATTCAAGCACGCTTGACAACCTAAACATCAGCTGTCGCATCGCGTGTTACAATAGCAAGCGTGCTTGAATAGAATAGCTGGTGAGGTGAAACTGTGAACAAAAGTAGAATCATCTTCCTTTTAATCTCCAAAACTCTAAAAACAGCGTTTTCAGCGGAGTTCTTGAATCTTCTCGAATCTTGTGATTGTCGAACTCGCTTCGCTCGTGCGGCAAACTTCACACGAGTCTCGATTCCTTTACAGATGCGCTCTGGTTACACAAAAATAATTATTTTTAAGAGTGTATAAAATTATCGTTTTATTGTTTTTTTACTATAGATCTATGATGTACTGACTCTGTGTACTTTAAATTAATCATGCAAACAAGGAAACTTGAGTTTTTAGAAATATTTTGCAAAATAATTAAACGTCTAATAACGGAAGCATATTTTTTAGCATTTTCATTTTGTAGGGGAGACTGGGGTAAGTCCGGTCACTTTCGGTCAGATAGGTAAAAATCTAAAAAATTATTCTCTAAATCCAAGTTAATTTATATCATTTGAAAGCTTATCATTTCTACTTTCAAAATAAAAAAAAGTTTTTGATTTATCTTTTTTAGTTTTACTTGTACATCATTTTTAATTCACATATACCAAATTTCAAAATTACAATTTTCCAGGGTAAATCCGGTCACCCCCTCGGGGTAAATCATGTCACTGGATTTTTTCAAGAATTTAGGGTAACCCCTACCGTTTTATTTTTTAAATATTAAAATTCGTCTTATTCCTGTCTTAAGTATGATCTGATTTTGATTTTATGATTGATAAATTATGAGTTCTATAAACAATAAATATTGGTTTAATAAACAATAAATATAGGTTTCATGAAATGCAACTATAGATTCAGATAATGTTATATTTTATTAAGAGAATGTGAAAAGTAAAATGTGGTTACTATTTTGGATCTAACAAGTTATACATTTTATTATTGGTAAAATGTAATAAGTGAAATGTGATTGGCTTTGCCCTAACGTTAAGTGACCGACTTTATCCCGAAAGTATTTCTCACATTTTAGAATAATTTGAATTAAATCTTTATGAAACCAAACATAACTATATATGTGACGCCGCGCGAGAAAAGGGACCTATCGCCTGAAACTTTAATTTTACAGCGCGAGCGTTAGAAGTTGCAGCAATGCATTGCCACCAATATAAATTCTTACGCTTCATGCTTAATAACTCAAAAAGTAATTGATGGAAACAATTTCTGATTTTTTCAAATGAAAGAGCGACTAAAAAGCTACCTTTTGGCATAAAAAAATGAAAATTGATTTTTTTCGCGATAGGTTTTTTTGCGTTGGAAGTTGCGTCAGTGCATGGCGACCAATGTAAATTTCTACGATTCATGCTTAATAACTCAAAAAGTAACTAATGGAAACAATTTTTGATTCTTTTAAATGAAAGAGCGACTAATAAGCTACCTTTTGGCATAAAAAAATGAAAATTGATATTTTTTGCGATAGGTCCCTTTTCTCGCGCGGCGTCACATATGTACTTTGAAAAAGGACATCCAAAAGCATCGATAAAATTTATCCAAATAAATTAAGACTCAAAAATAATGATCGAAAAACGTAAAAATTCGAAGAACGTTTTTCTTTTGCTGGCACCTCTAAAAACACATAACCACCTCTCATTCCAAGTTGAATTCATGAAACTAAACAGAAGTTCGTTAACATAAGTTGAATGTTACATAAGTACTAGGGTTGTTCAAAAAGCTCGAAATGTCAAGCCGAGACAAGCCGGCTTTTTTCGGGCCGAGTCGAGCAGGGTTCGAGCTTAGCTCGGGGGGTCCACAATGGGACCAAACTGGAATTTACTGTTCAAAACCGTCTAGAGCCTTCATTTTTTAACCGATTTTACTTTCCTTTATCTTCAATGAAAGAGTATAAAATTTCGAAGAGATTTTTCATGCCCGATTTTTTAATTTTTATTTCTTTATATTAATTTGTTTATTGCAAAGTTGAACAAAAGTAGCAATTTTTAAGAAAATGTTACCTCCAGCTTCTATAATTAAACAATGCATGCTAAAAACTATTTAAAAACACACCTAGAGTACTCTCTTAAATATAAAAAAATGACACAAGTGAAAATTTAAATTTTATAAACAAATTATGTTAACAAATAATTAAGGTTACAACAAATTGTTAATGTCGACGAAGGCTTTGTTAGATTTTGATGAAATTGTGTACTCGGGGGTTTTTGGGGTCGCTGATTACGAATCCGTTATCAGTTTTTCAAAATTCAAAATGGCGGATCCAATATGGCGGACGACGTTTTAAAAATCAATCTAATTTGCTTGAAATTTGTTACTCGGGGGTTTTTGGGGTCGCACAGTGGTCTGAAACACGATTCTAGCTGGACAAAACTATTTACTCAAAAAGTCTTTGATGGAATTTTACACCACTTTGTTTCTAGCAGTTTTTGAGGTCGCTGATTACGAATCTGAAGTCAGATTTTAAAAATTCAAAATGGCGGATCCAATATGGCGGATCAAAAAATGAAGAAATTATTGCATATTAATAAAACATAGTATTTAAAGGTTTCGGGGGTTGCTGATTACGAATTTGTTATTAGATTTTAAAAATTCAAAATGGCGGATCCAATATGGCCGACCTAAACATAAAAAATTTATGGATTTTAATAGAAAATTGTATCTAAGGGTTTTTGGCGTCTCTGATTAAGAATCTGGAGTCAGATTTCAAAAATTCAAAATGGCGGATCCAATATGGCGGATCATAATATGAAGAAATTATTGTATATTAATAAAACATGGTATTTAAAGGTTTCGGGGGTTGCTGATTACGAATTTCTTATTAGATTTTAAAAATTCAAAATGGCGGATCCAATATGGCCGACCTAAACATAAAAAATTTGTGGATTTTAATAGAAAATTGTATCTAAGGGTTTTTGGCGTCTCTGATTAAGAATCTGGAGTCAGATTTCAAAAATTCAAAATGGCGGATCCAATATGGCGGATCAGAAAATGAAGAAATTATTGTAGATTAATACAGCATGGTATTTAAAGGTTTCGGGGGTTGCTGATTACGAATTTGTTATTAGATTTTAAAAATTCAAAATTGCAGATCCAATATGGCCGACCTAAACATAAAAAATCTGTGGATTTTAATAGAAAATTGTATCTAAGAGTTTTTGGCGTCGCTAATTACGAATCTGAAGTCAGATTTCAAAAATTCAAAATGACGATGCCAACGTGGCGAACATTAAAATAAAGGAATTAGTGTATTTTAATAAAATATGGTTTAGTCTGAATAGTTAAAGAGAAAAACGTGTTATTGTGAATAAAATTTTAATCTTATAATCTATAACAGTTAAAAAATAATCGAATTAATAAAAAATTTGTATTAATAATAAATATTGGGCGGAAAGATTTAAAATGTTAGTCAATTTCGTCATCTGCATCCAGGGTAGGTTCGAATAGAAGTAAAGGTAGTACTTCTTGTGGAAGTTCATGTTTCTTCTGTCTTGGAAGGCCTCGAGCTTTGGCTATGACAGGATCAGACATTGCCAACATCATATTCATTAAGTCCGTTGTTGTTTTAATGCGGTCCATTTTTCGTGTGTGTTTATCTCGAACTTGTTTGTAGACTTTATTACTCGCTTCTTGAGCTTCTTCGGACATCATCCCTATAGGTAACATAATTGTCTAAATAACTTCTGCTCCATGCATAATTATTTTGTGAACACTGACTGGCATTCTGTACCAAGAATACTTTTCCATGTACAAAACAGCAGTTTCTTTGGCGAATTCATCATATTTTACAGTATCTATATTGTGTCCACTTGATAAAGCAACCATGGTAATCCAAAATCTTCGAATCAATTCTTCGTCTACGCCTGTAATCCTGGAAGCTTCTTTGTAGTTTGCAAAAAAAGTTCGAGCAACATTTCCCGTATTTGAAGTTCCCTTACCTTGCACGACCTTGTCGACTCTAATTCCCATACTTTTATACAGTTCTCTGTGAATTGTGTTTTTTCGGTCTTCTAAAATTTTTAGGTCTTCGGAGCTTATGCCTCTGATGGTAGGTTTCTTCAATTTCAATTTATAGGCAATGTGCAATACACATTCCAAAAATTTCATCCAGGCGTGCATCGTTGTAAGTCCGTATTCTAAATAATCGGGATTTACATTTGCATGCTTGTGACTGTTCAAATTATTCATTTCAGTTGGTTTTGATTTACACAAGTAGCAAGTCTGGGTGGAATTGTTATTTGTTATGGCATTTATCACTTTGACATCAAGCATGGTTAAATGCATATCGAATTTGCAGTTAACAGTTTGCTCATCATTAATAGTTACAATGATGTCCTGTAAGTTTAATATTTCATTTTTCATTGACTGGATTTCGGTGCGTATCAACTCAGTGCTTTCTTTTGCATATATAAATTTCTTAGGTCGACATAATCGTGTTGAGGAAGGACGTGGGTTTTGCCATAGGATCACTTCTTCGCCATCATTGCGTAGTCCAATGATGCGCAATGGTACAAATGTAATTAAAAATAGATTCGAATCCTGCAATTGTTCATCGGTTTCAGATTGTGGTTTCTGCATAAATTCGGGATGTCCTGAACTACCATCTGCTCCCCATTTAGAAATTAATGTTATTGCTGTCACAGTCGGTGCAATCTCGATTGTTGATACTAATCTTCTAATAGTATGATCAAGCAGTTCTTGCAATGGTACTTCAGAACCTGTAAAGATAAATTCTTAGAATATCTAAACAGTACATTTTAAACAGTTAAACATTTCTTCTATGATTTTCTATTAGCTATTTGGAAAATACAATTACAATTGTAACATAAAACCTTCGTGAATTTTAAAATATGTTTAATTGTGTTTTTTTTTTAATATATTTATACTAACCACTATCAGTTACACGTATGCCTTCTGGATAACACAGCTTTTTGGCGGTAAGTACCTTTTCGTAGGAAGGATATATATCGGCATTCCGCTGCTTTGCTCCCAACCTGGTTTGGACGTACGCTTCTTTAGACATTCCCGTATTCAGAATAAAAGCTAGAGCTTCTTCTGGGGTGTACGCTACAATTACTTTCTGAGACTCGACCTCTTTGATTATATGACGCATTTTGACGGCTTCAGACGGTGAACCTTCTGAACACTGACCCAAGAGATCTGCCGCAGATCTTTTTCCTTCCTTATACAGAGATGTTTTAGCCGCAAAAACAAGTTCTTCTGTACTTACACACGCTCTAAGTACTTCCGTTTTTCTTTTCTTTGTCTTTAAACTAGATTCAGAAAAATCCTTCTGCGGACGTCCGCTAATATTTTGCGCATTTTGTTGAAGATTCGAAGAAGAAGCCACTGACAGAGTCGGATCATAATCGCTATTTTTAACCGCTGACTTTCCTGAAATTTAGTATTTTTCAATTTATAATTATTCATGGAATAATACAGTGAAAGCAGGGTTGTGCGTAATTCGGAAATTTTTAATTATAAAAAGAAGATTAAAAATAGAAAAATTAATTAATGAACAAATTTTACCGGACAAACTAGATAAATCGAAAATCATATCAAGCCAACTAGCTTGTTTTAAAAGAAATTTCGACTCGGTGCGATGTATACCCTTGGAATTCCATCTTGACGCTAAGTTATTACAAAAACTTCTTATTTTTATTCTAAGTTTTTCTTCAAAAGAACCATCGAACATTTGTAAATTCAATGAAAGAATTTTTTCTTTTACATAACGGAGAAGGCAGTCTGACGATAACGTCGAGGGATTTGTTAATGATAGAGAGGCATTTCGTAATTGAACATATAATTCGCGGTTTGTCAAAACCAATTTCGTTGTAGGAGACATCACTACACTGAAAAATACAGTGATGATAGCAAGAAATTTTTTATAATTTTTGTAATATAATATATTGAATTAATATATAACTTGAAAAAGTTGATATACTTACATATGAAACAGTTTTTTAATATTCACGAATTTCCGTACATCACCTTTATTAATATGATTCTATGTAAATACCGCAATACAAATATAAAGCCCTCAAACATACAGGGGTTTTACATCTCCTTAATGAATTAAAGAAGGAGCAATAAGAACAAGACTTTTAATTCATACTCTTGGAAAATCTTTTTTTTAATATTTTGACATAAGAGGTTATCATATTTACAACAAACAATTGCAGTCTATGTGATGAACAGCTGCTTGACGGACCTGAATTTCGTTCTTATACATTTAGCATTCGTTTGTTTTACGAGATAAAAACGATCCCGCCACTGAGACAATTACCATTGTTTTATTGTGATTACATTTTAAAAAAAAATAATTACTATTGTCTTATTGTGGTTACATTTTTTTAAAAAAATATTGCGATTTCCGGTTCCATGTTTAAGGTTTAATTTAAAATTTCGATTGGAAAGTATGTATTAAAATACACTAATTTTAAATTTTAATGTCCGATATATTTTGAATTTTTTAAATCTAACAACAGATTCATAACCAGCGACCTTGAAAACCCTTAAATGCAATGTTTTATTAAAATATACTAATTTTTTTATTTTCAGGTCCGCCATATTGGATCCGCCATTTAGAACTTTTAAAATCTGACTTCAGATTCGTAATCGGCAACCTTGAAAACCCAGAAATACCATGTTTTATTAAAATAAACTAATTCTTTTATTTTCAGGTCCGCCATATTGGATCCGCCATTTTGAATTTTTAAAATCTGACTTCAGATTCGTAATCAGCTACCTTAAAAACCCTGAAGTATCATGTTATATTAAAATAAACTAATTTTATTATTTTCAGGTCCGCCATATTGGATCTGCCATTTTGAATTTTTTCAATCTGTCTTCAAATTCGCAACCAGCAACCTCAAAAACAGATTATAATAAAGTGGTGTAAAATAGCATCATAGCTTTTTTGAAAAAATAGCTTTGTCCATCTAGACTCGGGTTTCACGGACCGTTTTAAACATGAAAATATCGAAAAGTGGCAAAAAGTGGCAAAAAGTGTTAATGGTTTTAAAAACTTTAAGTCTTAATAAACATTTTCCCATGAATAACTTTTTAAACAAATTTAAACAATTTAACTTTTTTCATTTTGAATTTTGTAATATGCATTTAGCAGACAAACTAACCTTTGTCGTCGGTTTTTAAATATAAACATTAAAAATAGAATAATTTATGTTACACTATCTTACAGAGTGTGAATCATACTACAAAATTCATATAGGAATAATTAAAATTGGATGACTTAATAAGTCACTAGCTTTGTTCAATTAAAGCCACGATTTTTAGAGCAAAATAAACTACGCATCAGTCTACGTCAGTTCGTGCACTAATACAGTCAAATAAAATTTTTTTAGTGATTGAATCATACAAAAGTGGACGCTCTAGATATAATAGAACATAAAAATACTGAAAAAAAAATTTTTGAAAGCGATCGATTTTCCGACTTTTGTCCACCTAGATTTGGAATTCAGACCACTGTGGGTCGCTGATTACGAATCCGTTATCAGTTTTTCAAAATTCAAAATGGCGGATCCAATATGGCAGGCGACGTTTTAAAAAATAATCTAATTTGCTTGAAATTTGTTACTCGGGGGTTTTTGGGGTCGCTGATTACGAATCCGTGTACATTTTTTTAAAATATAAAATGGGCAATCAAAAATAGCGGATGACTTTTTTAAAAATCAATCCAATGCACTTAAAGTTTGTTATTTAGAGGTTTTCGGGATATTTTTTATAAGTTTTAAAAGTATCAACTACTTTCATGATTTTAATTAATAAATATAATGGGCGCATACGCAAAAAGAAACTGAGTTAAAGTTTTTTTTAACTATTCGTCATCAAACGCCTTGTTATTGCGTAAGATTTGCCGATAATATGCTATAAGGGGGTCTGAACTAATAAGCAATTTACGACTTAAATCTTCATTTGCAGCTTTTCTGGTAATTTTTCTAGTATTAAACTTACGGAATCGTTTTAAGGCCTTATTTCGAGTTTCAGCTGCCTCTTCAGCGTACTGGCCAATTTGAAGGTGAAAACATTTCATAACTTTTGATCCATGCATGAGTATTTTATGTACAGTGACTGGCATGTAATACCACGGATAAAGTTTCACAAAATGTTCTGCTGTTTCAATCGTATACTTTTCAAATTAACGATTACGATGGATTCGTAATCAGCGATCTCAAAAACTTCCCAAGCAACAAATTTCAAGCAAATTAGATTGATTCTCCAAAACGTCGTCGAGCATACAGAATCCCACATTGTGAATTTTGCAAAACTGATAACGGATACGTAATCAGCGACCTCAAAAACTCATGGAGGAATCTTTGTGATCGTTAAGATTTTCGACTTTTCAAAAATAGTCTAAATTGACTCATTTTCACCTAAAAAGCATAAATTTTTATTCTTAAGCAAATGTCCAGATATGTGTATGTGTGTGTGTGTGTGTGTGTGTGTGTGTGTATAGCGTTTTCTGTAGCCAGGATATTTCGAGATCGCTTCAACGGATTTCAATAAAATTTGAATGACTTCTTAAGCACATGAACATATAAATTTGAACACAGGGATTTTTGAAAATCTCCTATCAAAATTTTTTTAATTACCTTTTTTCATCGAAAAAAATCGTATTTTGCCAAAACTTTTTTCCATGCTAAAAATACGACTTATTAAATACAAAAATCATATTTCTTATTTCAAAACGAATCGATTGATTTATATAACTTTTATAATAATTGATCAAACATTTCTAAAATAGTTCATGTTTTTTTATTTTTTTTAATAACTTCTTGAATTTCCTTTTATATTAACAATGTATTGCTTCATTTATGAGAAAGCAAATTATTTTGCTTACTAAGAAGCGAAATGTCCATGAAATAGATATAATCGTAATCAGCGACCCCCAAAACCCCCGAGTAACAAATTTCAAGCAAATTGGATTGATTTTTAAAACGTCGTCCGCAATATTGGATCCGCCATTTTTAATTTTGAAAAACTAATAACGGATTCGTAATTAGCGACCCCAAAAACCCCCAAGTAACAAATTTCAAGCAAATTGAATTGATTTTTAAAACGTTGTCCGCCATATTGGATCCGCCATTTTGAATTTTGAAAAACTGATAACGGACTGTTAACATAATTTGTTTATAAAATTTAAATTTTCACTTGTGTCATTTTTTTACATTCAAGGGAGTACTCTAGGTGTGTTTTTAAATAGTTTTTAGCATGCATGCATCATTCGAGAACCCGAAATATTCGAGGACTCGAAACTCGAAAAGGACCCAAACGAAGCGAGAACCCGAAAATTTAAAGAACTCTGATTAACATAACATGATTGGGTCCTAGTTCACCAAGCAACACATACATGCGCACTAGTGTTCCACGCATCACATACATGCGCAGTAGTGTTCAACACACTAAATTCATGCGCACTACTGTTCCACGCACTAAATACATGCGCACTAGTTTTCTACGCACTAAATACCTGCGCACTAGTTTTCTATGCACTAAATACCTGCAAACTAATGTTCCACGCACTAAATACATGCGCACTAGTGTTCCACGAACTAAATACATGCGCACTAGTTTTCTACGCACTAAATACCTGCGCACTAATTTTCTATGCACTAAATACCTGCACACTAATGTTCCAGGCACTAAATACATGCGCACTAGTGTTCCACGCACTAAATACATGCGCACTAGTTTTCTATGCACTAAATACATGCGCACTAGTGTTCCACGCACTAAATATATGCGCACTAGTGTTCCACGCACTAAATACATGCGCACTAGTTTTCTACGCACTAAATATATGTGCACTATTTTTCTATGCAGTAAATACATGCGCACTGGTCTTCCACGCACTAAATACTATTGCACAATTCTTCTACGCACAGTACATATTTAGTGCATGGAACTCTACTGCGCATGTATTTAGTGCGTAGAAAAAGAGTGTGCATGTATTTAGTGCGTAGAAAACTGGTGCGCATGTGTTATGTGCGGGGAACACTCTTGCGCATGTGTTTAGTGTGGGGAACACTACTGAGCATGTGTTTGGTGTTTGGAACACTAGTATAGTGCGCATTTGTTTGGAGCTTGAAACTGTACTGCGCTTGTAGAAACGTTCGGGTCTCGTTCATGGCCCGAAATTTTCTGGCCCCTGAATCATTCGAGAACTCGTCTACTTTCGAGTGCTCGAATATTTTCGGGTGTTTCAGAAAGCCCGGCTCGAACCCGACCCGGCTCGAGCCCGACGAAGGCGAGCTGAGCTCGGCTCGGCTTGAAGACTGTTAAGCTCGGCTCGGCTCGGTCGGGTTTCGAGTTTCGAGCTTTTTGCACAGCCCTAATAAGTACTATTCACAGTACCATTATCTCCTATTTAAGTTGAGTTCATAGCGTTAAATCGCTAGTGACCGGATTTACCCCTGTCTTCCCTGCTCTCTAAACCTAAATTAGTCAAAAATGACTAATTCTTAGTTATTAGTGACTGATTTAAATAGGGCGGATTAGTTGACTGTGAATTAGTCAGAAAGTACTAATCACTTAGTTACACAAATGTGTAACCAAATGAATTTGTTGCTTTGGGTACTAAATGAATTTGTAGATTGTGACCATTTGTCATCTAAGACATCGTCGTACAATTGCATCAAACTAATGTTGACAAACTATTCCCAAACTGCAATTTTAGAAAAAAAATTTGAAAGCCTACAAACAGTATTAGTATTAGTCTCCTTAATTACTTTTAACTAATAATCACCTACCTAACAGAAAAATCCCCTTTCGCTGGGGATTGAACGCACGACCCTAACAATAACAGTCCGCAGCTCTTACCAACTAGGGGCTGTTCATAAACTACGTCACACTATTTTTACGATTATTTCCACCTCCCCCCCTTCACATCACAGATCGTCACATAATGCCATAACCCCCCTTGTGTGACGTCACTTTAGGAATTACCCCCCCCCTCTCTCCCCACAAATAATTTTTATTATAATTATTGGAGTAAATTACTTTAAGTCGATCGCAATCAAGATTTATTTTTGTTTAAAATAAACGCATGACTTACAAACTTATGTTAACTCATTTTTGAAATATAAATCACGGTAATAAATATATACATTAGGGCGCGGGCGGTCCAAAATAAGAAATTGCTAAAACAATCCAATGTAAAAAAACAATTTTTTCTAGACATGGTATAAAATCTTCAAAAATTAATATTTTTCAATCAGCAAACTTAGTTTCTCTTGAAGAGACTTCAAAAATAATGCTAAATTACACAGCCCCACAAAAAAAAAGTGTCATGTACTTTTGACCGGAATACCCTAGCCCTATGTGTTTTGACGCGCTGAACACGAATCCGAAGTCCATTTTGCTCCATCACGTCAGGATTTTTTTCTAACCTCAAAAAACATGTCGAATTTTGAGAGGTAGGCGATTTTTTAAAAAAATTTATGGATTTACTTCAAACTTGGTATCTGGGGGTTTTTTGGGTCACTGATTACGAATCTGAAGTTAGATTTTCAAAATTCAAAATGGCGGATCCAATATGGCGGACGAATTTTGAAAACATTTGAAGATTAACTTCAAACTTGGTATCTGGGGGTTTTTTGGGTCGCTGATTGCTAATCTGACGTCATATTTTCGAAATTTTTATGAAATTTGGTATCTTCAGGTTTTTAAGTTGCTGAGTGTGATTTCGAAGCGAGTTTCTCAGATTTTCAAATATGACTTCTATTACAATTTTATCATAAAATATTCCTTGGTAACAGATTGGATATGTTTGGTGCAGAAGCCAAATAAGAAAGTACATTGTTCCATTCTGCATCTTATTCCTGATGGACATATCATTGTCATTCTATGTCTAACGTTCTTATTGAGCTTTGGCACAATTTAAATCCTGCTGCTTTGATAAATGTAGTAGGCGATGACAACTGCCCCGAAAGGGGATGTGTAGAATGATTCGCTTCCTGTTTATCGAAGTAACGAAGCCAGCGTAGGCGCGCTGCCTTGCAGGTGGGCGTTAGGGTGTGAGGATGATATCGTAGTGTGTCCGACGACGAGTTGACATTGTCCTCGTCAAAGTCGGAAAGCTCTCATACTTAGGCCTGGGGAGGTATGAGAGTTATGACCCCTAGGACGGTGGACTCGCCTGCGATCGGACCAGGATCCCTAACGTGCGGGTTATTCAATAAATCATGGCTTTTCAAAATCAAAACAACACAAAAACTTCAAATGCTTCAAAAATTAATTTTAAAGCATTAAGATCAAAACACATATGCAATAGCAATGCAGATGCATTTTGTTATATATGTGGACAGTTCGATGTTCCAAAAAATTGTAAACCAATCAATAACAATATTAGACAAATTTACAAAGATTGCTTTGATTTAGAGATAGCCGATCAAAATGAAAATTGGGTTCAACACAAAATTTGCTTATCCTGTCACATAATGTTAACTCGTTGGAATAATACGAAGGAGGATAAGTACTTTAAATTTAAAAAACCAATGCTGTGGAAAAAACCATTGAAACAAGAAGATTGTTACTTTTGCATGACCAATGTAGAAGGTTATAATAACAAGAATAAAGGAAAAATATTGTACGCTGATGTGACAACTGTAACAAAACCAGAAATTTTTTGTGATACACCTTCTTCTTCAAAAAATTTTGAAATCGACTGTTCAAAAGTAGAAGATGTATTTAGTGATATAGATGACGACATGAGTATTGATGACAAAGATGACTATTACATTCCAACTGGTGAAGAGGAAGAAGAAATACCTGAAAAGTTCACACAAGAAGAACTCAGCAATCTCATCAGAGATTTAAAACTACCAAAAGATGTTGCAGAATATCTTGCATCAGTTCTTAAGAAGAAAAAAATGCTATCGAAAGGAACTACATCTTCCTTTTATCGCGATAGGGAAAAGGAATTCAGAAAATATTTTACAGAAGACAAAAAGCAGTCATTGGTATATTGTTCTGACATTAATGGGTTAATGGGTCAATTAAAACCTGGCGTATACAAAGATGAAGATTGGAGGTTATTTATAGACTCTTCTAAAAGAAGTTTAAAAGCAGTATTACTTCATAATACTAATATTTATGGTTCGATTCCTATGGCTCATTCTACAGAACTTAAAGAAAGCTATGAATCTGTAAAACTAGTTTTAGATAAAATAAAATATCAAGAACATAACTGGCAAATTTGTGGGGATTTTAAGATCTTAAGTATTATGCTTGGACAACAAGCAGGTTTCACAAAAACGCCCTGTTTTTTGTGTCTGTGGGATAGTAGAGATAGAAAGAATCATTACAAAAAAAAAGGAATGACCAAAAAGAAAATCTTTTAAACCAGGATCGAAAAATATCATTAAGAAGCCATTGATTCATCCCTCAAAGGTATTGCTTCCACCATTGCACATTAAACTAGGAGCAGCAAAACAGTTTGTTAAGAGTTTAGATAAAAATGGAAAATGTTTTAAATACCTAGAACAAAAATTCCCTGAGGTCTCTGATGCCAAACTAAATGAGGGAGTTTTTGATGGCCCACAAATTCGAAAATTATTAAAAGATGAGAAATTTGTCAGAAACATGAGTAAAACTGAGAAAAATGCATGGATTAGTTTTAAACTAATTGTTGAAAATTTTCTGGGGAATAACAAAAGCGAGAATTGGGAAGAAATGGCAAATAATATGATAACAAACTTCGGAAAGCAAGGATGCTTGATGAGCTTGAAGCTACATTTCTTAGAATCATATCTAAAGTACTTCCCCGAAAATTTAGGAGACTACAGTGAGGAACAGGGAGAGCGATTTCATCAAGACCTTAAAGAAATGGAACGTCGTTATCAAGGAAGGTGGAGCGTAAATATGATGGCCGACTTTTGCTGGATGTTGAAAAGGGATGTTGTACCAGGTAGTGTGAACTTAAAGAGAAAACCGCTACACAGATCTTTCGAAAACAAAAGAGTGCGCTACCATAAAAAGGAATAAAGGAAAATTACATACTTCAGAACTGACATATTGAATTTTGACAATCTGTTTTCAGATTTGCAATCAGTCACCCCACAAACCACTAAATACCAAATTTTATGTAAATTTTAATATTTTAAAAAAATTCATCAGCCATATTCTTGCCGCCAAGTAAATCTTAATATGTTTTTTAATTCGGCCGCCATATTGGATCCGCCATTTTGAATTTTGAAAATCTAACTTCAGATTCGTAATCAGCGACCCAAAAAACCCCCAGATACCAAGTTTGAAGTAAATCTTCAAATTTTTTAAAAATTCGTCCGCCATATTGGATCCGCCATTTTGAATTTTGAAAATCTAACTTCAGATTCGTAATCAGCGACCCAAAAAACCCCCAGATACCAAGTTTGAAGTAAATCTTCAAATTTTTTCAAAATTCGTCCGCCATATTGGATCCGCCATTTTGAATTTTGAAAATCTAACTTCAGATTCGTAATCAGCGACCCAAAAAACCCCAGATACCAAGTTTGAAGTAAATCTTCAAATTTTTTCAAAATTCGTCCGCCATATTGGATCCGCCATTTTGAATTTTGAAAATCTAACTTCAGATTCATAATCAGCGACCCAAAAAACCCCCAGATACCAAGTTTGAAGTAAATCTATAAATTTTTTAAAAAAATCGCCTACCTCTCAAAATCCGATATGTTTTTTGAGGTTAGAAAAAAATCCTGACGTGATGGAGCAAAATGAACTTCGGATTCGTGTTCAGCGCGTCAAAATACATAGGGCTAAGGTATTCCGGTCATAAGTACATGACACTTTTTTTTTTGTGGGGCTGTGTTATTTATTTAACCACTTTTTAGTATTAACTACTCTGTAAATCTGAATTAGTGGTTTTTTATTAATGAATTAAAGAGAAATTGGTTACTATTAAATAGTAAACAATGTTACTATTTTTTACTAGAAAACTACTAATTAATAGTAGAAAAATACTAATTTTAAAGTGAATTATCTGTTATTTGTAATAGTGAAAGTTTACTTTTTCAATTATCAGATATTTCACATTCAAATTTTCTATTAAATAATAGTGAAAATTTCTCTATTTAATAGTAACCGATTTCTCGCTAATTCATTAGTAGAAAATCACTAATTCAAATTTCGAGAGTATTTTTTATGGGTTCTCCGAGAACTCTGAAAAAAGAAAAAATACAAAAAAGAGTTTAAAAATATTTTTTATTATTTCCTTGACTATTTTTTGCACAATTTTCAGTAAATAGCATAAATCTAGACTTAATAATTGTTGGGTGTAACTGCTAATTCATTTAAACAAATTATTATTACTTATTTACAACTGTTTATTAGTTTAAATAAAGCTACAGAGTTAATTTTTTAAAAATTTTTTCTTAATTCTTAAACTTTTCAAGCTGAATGATTTAAATTGGAATTAGTTTAAATAAGAGTTAGGTTAAATAGGATTCAGGTTAAATGAGATTTAGGTTAAATGGGATTTAAGCTGAATGCATTTTAGGTTAAACGGGATTTAGGTTAAATGCATTTAAAGATTAATGGAATTTAAGTTTAATGCGATTAGGGTCAATGGGCATAGGATGAACATATTTGAGGTTAAATGAGATTTAGGCTTACACCCTTTCTCCTCTTATTTCAACACCACTAGAAAAATAAGCGCGCGCTAAAGCGCACGCCAAATTTTATTATTTCTTAAAATAATGTTTTATGTATGTTTAATTATGTAAAATAAAAGAAATACATAATATAATAACAGAAGAAAATTAATGATAAGAAGACATTGCAATAAATTCAAATTGATGTGATCTTTGATTCATCGTGTATATCAATTTGCAAATTTTGATTAACTAAAAATTTATTAAATAAAATAGAGATAAAGAATAAAATGAAGAATATGAGGAATAATTATAAAAAATTATGATATACCTAATACCATATAAAAACTTTACTTTAAAAAGTTTACCGATCAACACTCTCTGCTCTTAATATTTTAGAACCTTCTTCCAATATAACCAATAAATGAATGTGTCGTAAACCACGCTTTTGAAATTCCATAACATAAACATAAGACTTTACTTGTCCCAATAATTTATCATCTAATAATAAATTGTAAATAAATCTGGTCTACCATGAAAAGCTACATAATTGTCATTGCTTATGAATATTGTTTTAACATGTTACTAGGTGATCCTATAAATGTTGACAGAAGTATTAGCATCTTGCCAACATGTACATTATTTTCAATTTCTTGATTATCTAAATATCTTAATCCTTTTGTAAGTTTCACTTCTTAATTTTGTTTGATTATTTTTACAAAAATGTAACCTAACTTTTTTAACTTTGACATAATTATCAACTAACCATTGCTGAAACATTCTTCCACCATATAAAAATTGATTAAAGGTATGATCTCTTACTCCTATTTTATATTTTATATAAGTAGATCTGGACACAGTTTGATTTCTGGTTAGTTTGTCACTATGAGTACGAATCATATCAAGACTATAATCCTTGCTTCCTAGAGGATAAAGGATAGGATATATCCAAGGTTCAACATTTGGACCTCCTTTTAACTTAGGTCTTTTACAATACATTTTTTCATATTTGGTACTGTTTTTTCTAGATTCTTAGTCAGTAATATTAACAACTTTTTTCTGTCCTATTTTTATATGTAATGAAGGACTACTACTATCTCCTTTCATTTCTGTAAGGCCGTCATTAGTTCGATAATCTAATTTTCTCTTCTGTGTCGCATCTTTTACATTGCTCACATGTAAATTATTGTTATTTATTTATTCGATATTGCCAAATCCAAGTTTATACAATTTTGTAAAATTATCCGAAAATGAGATGACACATTTTTTTTAAACATCATATACAAATGAGTTTTCATTAAAGCATAATTATATACAACATTTTTAGGTTTGATATTAAAATATAAAGAAACAGCAAACGCAATGGCGTATACACCACAATCAACAAAAGTTGGTTGTTGTACTCTTAAAAAAACTACATTAGGTTTAAAGATCACTTGCATAAATATTCTCTTTAATCTTCATTTAAACAACCTTCATTAAGACTATTATAAACAAAAAGTTGATTTCCATCATAGTAAGTGCAAATCCAGTGACCCAAAAGTCGATTTCCACTAAACAATATTTGAATATGTGATTTATTCGTATTAATTGCTTTTATTTTATCTAACATTTATTTATTCTTATTAATTGCTTTTATTTTATCTAACATTTCTGAATATTCTGTAATTTGTTTTTGGAAGCTACCACCTGATGCAACTTCTAATAATTGCTGAAGCTTATACATGTTGTTGTCATTTAGCATTTCCCAATTTCGAATAATATCCTAATCTTTATCATTTAAATTGAAATATCTCTTCTTTAACTGTTAACTCATTTTTTAAAAACAACTTTCAAAAAAAAAATTTACAAAAAATGAATTTTTTCTGACTCACGATCTAACTCCATAATGACCTCTTTATCCTACATTTCATCAAAGTATCTTTATATTTCAAGCCTTAATGTTTTTTTGTTTCTATATCTCATATGTTTATCTTATATCTATTTATCTCAGATCATTATCTCATCTCTTTACCTGATCTATCTCATTGTTTCACATGTTTATCTCATCTCATTGTCTCATGCTATTGTCTCATATTTTTACCTCATTTTTCTCATTGTCTGATCTGTTTATCTCATATCATAGTCTTATGTTATTATCTCATATCTTTATCTCCACTTCTTTTATATAATTATATTTTTAAAACTTATTTTACACTGTAACGACTATAACGACGAATTATAATGTTTAGAAACATTACAATCACTTTATTATTTATTAAACATTCACAATTAATTTATTTATTAAACAGTTATTAATCACTTATTTAATGAATCCACTATTACATTTTATGGACACTTTTAACATTTGATAACACTAACTTTATTAAAAATAAGAAGAAAATATAAAATTTAAATACTTTTTAAACATTGTTTCTTTAGTCAACACATTTTGCACACTTTCATTTGAATTATTATCACTTTTTAAGAGTCACTTTATTATTTGTTATTGAACACTTACAGATAATTTCTTTAATAAACACTTTTCGTTCACCGTATTAAGAACTATACAACACAAACTCTTAATAAACAAAGCATATTAATACTATACACTTTCAAATTAAACATATTTCTGTTATAAACACTTAATAAAAATACAATATAATAAGCATTCTTTACTTTCACATTATACACACTCAAGTTTTATTCATTAATAACTTTCACTACCATGCACTTCTATACCACGCACTAATGTATTTATCTCTCTTTTCATTATTTTCATTAGAGCTTGAAAAATTTTCCAAAATCAATTATACACTCATTATGCAAGGGTTGACTCGAAAACCGATGAGCTTATTTAGTCTATTGTTCGTATTTAGAAATAAAATTTCAAATATAAAAAATATTTGAGTAATGAGGTAAAATTTCAAAATATAATTTATTTTCTCTCTTTTCAATAATACTCGAAAATTTTATCTCTTTTTCTAAAGCCATCAACCCTTATTATACAAGGGTTTGCTCTAATGATGATGACTCCCTGCAGGTAGTCTATTGTTTGTATTAAGAAATAAAATTTAAATTTTAAGGTAATTTGTATAATGAGCTGAGAGTTCCCTTTTTCGTAAACTTTTAACAAATACCTTCTCTCCCTAACCAAGGAACCAGGTATAAAATATCCTTTTTCATTAACTGTTAACGCTTTTTCGTTAACTATTAACGCTGACCTTCAGTACTCGTTTCTTATATAGGATACTACACCGGATATCGCGTTAACATTACTACAGTGCAGGGGTTGTCATTATTCTAAGGACTCTCTATGTGGGCCTGTTTCTTTTTCGTTTAAATTCCCTTTGTTCCTTTTCCTTGTTCTCTATTACTGTCCTCATTGCGCTGTATGCCGCATTCAAGCCTTCTTCTGACTTAAGTATTTGGACCATCATTGCTTCCGGGGTGAAGTTCTCTCCTGTCTTTACCCTGAATTCCTTTCTTGCTTCTGTCCACCTTGGGCATTGGAAGAGATTATGTTTCACGGTGTCGACTTCCTGATAGTAGTGGCATTTCGGTGTGTCATGTCTCTTCTTTTTGTACAGGTATTGCAGAAAGCATCCATGACCAGAGAATGCCTGCGTGAGGAAATAATCTATTTCACCGTGATTCCTTGAGACCCACTTTTGTATATCAGGTATTAACAGGTACGTCCATCTGCCCTTCTCGCTATTAGTCCACTTCGTTTGCCATGCGTCCATTAGCTTTGTTCTAGCTTTTTGCTTTGGAAGGCCTTCGTAGGTTTGGCTTCTTTCCTTGACCAATAGTTCAACCTGTGGTATGTTTGCTAAGACTTCTGCAGCTTCGTTTGATAGTGATCTATAGCCACTACATACTCTGATACACATGAGTCTCTAGATCCTCTGCAGTTTAGTAAGATGAATTTGGGTTTCCATTGCCTTTTGCCAGATTGGTGCTGCATAGAGCATTTGTGAGTGTACCACACTCGCTAGCGCTCTTCGTTTCGAGGCTCTGGGTCCTTTCAGGTTTGGCATCAGTCCTGCGAGACTTGTCATTGTCTGCTGCGTTTTTCTCGAGATTCGTTCGATGTGTTCCCCGAATGTCAGCCTCGTATCTAGCCAGACTCCCAGTTGTTTCAAGGACTTTAAGGGGTAAATGTTTACTCCTTGCAGTTGGAAGCTGATGGGTTTTACCTTCCGCCTTTTACCGTGAAGCACAGCTTCTGTCTTTTCTGGGCCTAGACATAATTTTCTGGTTCTCATCCAGTTGTGGATTCTACGCAGTGATATATTTGCGAGGTTCATAAGCTCTTTTTCTGTGCGTGCGATGATTATCACGACTATGTCGTCTGCAAAGTCTATGATTATTACTCCCTCCGGTAGTTACATTTCCAGGAGTCCATCTTACTGAATGTTCCACAGTGTCGACCCCAACACTGATCCTTGAGGAACCCCGCTGCTTACTTTGTATACTTTTCTCTGTCCTTCGGCTTCCAGGATGATCAACTCGAAATTCAGTTTTGTTCTTGACACAGAATTGTACGGGTTAGTGTTTTGGGAAGAGGTTTTCCTCTATTTCCGTCGTAGCTTCCATTGTCATCCTTTGATTAGGAGGACTTCGGTTTAGCCTTTTTTTTACTATTTGGTAGCCCTTTCCCCAAGTATCTCTATCGATGTCTTCGACCACCTTGTTCCAGCTTTCTTTTTTAGATACCTTGATGGCCCCTTGCAGTAACTTCTTACTTTTCTTCCACTCTAGACATAGGTTTTCCCTTAGCCTATAATCATTCCTTTTCCCGGCTCTGGTGTACTTCCTTCTTATTTTTATACAGTTTACTCTTAGTCTGGCTATATCAGGATTCCACCAGTAAACTGATTTCATTCTTCTTGTCGGATTTTTTTTTGTCAGACATCTGTTGCAAATCCATTCTAGCGTTGTCCGAAAGCTCTCCACAAATGGTGGGAATTCGGGTTCTTTTAGGTTTTGGATGATTTCTGCAATTTTGATTCTATCTGAATTTTTAACTTTCCACATTCTTGGGTTTTGTCTGAACTTTTCTATTTTACTCAGATTGAATTCCACTTGAAAAGTTATATATCTGTGATCACTAACTGTTTCCACGTCCATCACCTTCCAGTTGCTTATCTTAGTGCTGACTTGCGCTGTTGTCATTGTTAGGTCCAGAATAGAGCCGTATTCTTTTCTTACGAAGGTTGGAGCATTTTCGACATTCTTAATGACCAGATCGAGATTTGCAACCCACTCAGTCCATACTTTACCTCTGTCGTCGGTTGTTTTCAGTTCCCATTGGTTTGACTTGGCATTAAAATCCCCTACTATTATAGCCTCTTGTGTGGTTTCGCGTACTATTTCCTTGACTTCCTGTAGAATTCCCTCAAGGTTTACAGTACCTTTATTTGGAGACGCATAACAGCTGTATAAAAGGAACTCTTTCGTCCCTATATGGGTAAAACCCTTGCATTTATCTTGTTTGCTGATAATGATTCCTGGGTCTATTACCATGATTGTTGTATCCTGGTTGTCGTCATATAAATAGTTTGCGCTTAGTTTCCTCTAGTATTTTCTTATTTGGCTCGCTGAGGGCCATACCCACTGAGGGCTATACCCACTGAGAGCTTAATTGCAGTTGCCAGAGCCATGTCTTGAGCCCGTCGGGAGCGGTTTCATTGATTTGTAAGATATTTATTTTATCCATTGTTGGTCGTTTAGATTTCATGGGTTTTGGCAGTGGCTATGTTGTGGTATGAGGTTTGGTGGCCTGGCTCCGAACACTGTAGGCAGAATGCCGCGTTTGGACATTCCCTTGCTCTATGGCCTTCTTTACCGCACTTCATGCAGAGATTTTCTCTGTTTGGTCCTTTGCAGCTTTTCTTTAAGTGTCCCTGTCCCAGCATATGGGGCATCGACTCTCTTTTTTCCTATCGAGGACCTTACATATTATCCAGCCAATTCTGATTTTCCCTGCATCAATCATCTTTTTTGCTTGCTCTTCCTGCATTATCAAGGTCGCATTTTGTCTGCCTCCGAATGCCGGTCGTAGGGCTCTAACTTCAAAATCTTCCAGGTTGATGTTGGCAAAGTCGCTAATCGCTTCCTTTATGTCTTCTATGGTAGTGACCTCGTCCATACCTTTTATATGAAGAACGGCCTTTCTTCCTAAGAGCACTGTGGATGCTTGTGGTAGGTTTTCGGATATTTTTGCTTTCAGCTTTTCTTCCTTGGAGTCACCTTTCTTCACCGTCAGAAGAAGTTTCCCAGCTTTTGTCTTGGTGATTCTTTGAATGTCCACCCCATCATCAGATGGGTTAACCACTTTTTTTACTGTCTTTAGGATTTCAAGATAATTTTTCCCAGTGATGTCAACCATAAGGGCGTCCTCAGCGGACTTTTCTCTTGGTGTTTCCAGTTTTTAATTCATCTTTCGATTGTTGTTTTCACCGTGCTTTGGTAATTCTCTTCTGTCGATTTTGCGCGTTTTTAATGTCCTATACGCTTGAGTAAAGATACCTGTGTCAGTAAATAAAAATCTTACTATTCTTCCGCGGGTTACACCCTCTTCGCTATCCTCCTATGGGAATGCAAGTTTTACTCCCTCTTGCTTGTTAAGCGCACTTTTAAGTATCACCAAAGCATCAAAAAGCTCTTGCTCGTTTTTTTTTGTAGGGGAATTTTCACTCATAATAATCGGGTAGTAGATTTTCCGTGTTATCTGCCTGATATTTCCTTGGTCATCTGGGAAGCAAAGAAAATTAATCATTGTGGCGTGTTCGCCCTCTTTCTTGTTTTGCCTCTATAGCCCTTTCAATCCTTTGAATTGTCTTATCGCTTTCGTTAAGACTCTATTGCTGGAGGTGGAACTCTTAGTGTACGGGAAAAGCACGTTGTATTCCTCTGATGCCTCCCAGATGGGTTCTTCTTTGGTCTCATTGACCATAAAGACCTCTTTTTTCCATTGCTCTTCTGGAACATTTTTATAGCTTGCGAAGCTTCCGTCCATTCTAAGTGTTCGACGGAGTGCTTGGAGGTCTCGGTCCTTTTGGCATTCTTTGCACATAAATTTCCTGTCTTTCCTGCTTTCCTTCTTCTTCCCAGGATTCTTGAGATTTTACTGCCCGGTTGTCCATGTTCTGCAGGATAGAAAATCTGCGTCGCAGGAGTTCATTTTCCATGCGCAGTTTTTTTAGGTAAAAAAATGCGTTTTTATAGGTTTTTTATTTTCTAAACTTATAAAATAGATTAATAAAAATATTTTTCTGTAAAAAATCACTTCAAATTTACCAATGAATTAGTCAAAATTTATTCCGCATGAATAATAATATTTTTAGAAACTCTGAAAAGCCTCAAATCTAAAAGTGTGACAATTTTTTGTCCATAAATTAAGGAAACAAAATCTTTTACCATTATTTAAGAAGTATTTATATTATTTCAGGGTAGAAATATCAATTTTTAAGAGTAAAAAAAAAATTAAACCGAAGAACAGTAGAAAAAGGAAAGAATATGGGATAAGTTAAACTATACAAAATGTTACAAATACACAAAAAATGTAATTTTTAAATAAAATATGACATTTTTGCAGAGTTTTATTCTTATTTTTTTGGAAGCAGTAAATGCAGAAGAATTTAAAATTTCAGAATACAACTATAAAACAGGAAAAAAGTTATAACTTTATTGCACACTATAAAATTTCATTTTTTTTTAATTTAAACCATTAAAAATTGCTTTTTCTACTTTACAATTATTATTCATTATATGAGATAAGTTTAAACTAATGAAGTGTTAAGTTTCAAGTGATATTCTACAAAAAAAAAAATATTGTTATCTACCCATATTATAAGTTTAAAAAATGAAAAACCTAAAAAAAAGCATTTTTTGACCTAAAATGACTCGTCGCGACCTCTAAATTATATTTAATAAATTTAAAAAAATAGAAAACATATCTTCTCATAAAAAGAAAGAAAATTTACGGGTAGGATACGATACAGAAAAAATGTTTATTTTATATGGGCACCCTAATGAACACTTTTGATCATAAATGGGATTTGGGCTAAGTGCATTTTAGGATAAATGGGTTTTAAGCTGCAAATGCATTTTAGATTAAATGGGATTTAAGCTAATTTGGTTCTAGGTTTTTCGCTAAAAATATTTTTTTTGATGAATTAAATTTAACAACATGAAATGCGTATTTTTATCAGATCAACAACTTCATAACGTTGAGGCAAGTAAAAATGCCTTGCCTTAATTTTGCCAATATTGCTGGAACATTCGGTGCTGTTTGAGTATGTGCCAATGGGAAGTATATCTAATAAAATATATTTGAATTTAATTATTTTTGGGAGAGAATTATGTTGCTTAGAAAATATTATTTTGTTAATAATTTCTGTCGGAAAATACTTATTAGCAAAACATACTTTCTGTCAGAAAATTATTTTTGTCAAAAAATACTATCTGTCGGAAAATACTTTTTAACACAAAATTCTTTCTTTTAGAAAATACTTTTTAACACAAAATTCTTTCTTTTAGAAAATACTTTTTGTAAAAAAATACTTTCTGTCAAAATATACTGTTGATGGCACACCACTAGATTTCGTGCCCACCAAAGGCGTGCTCGAAAGCTGATTACTAATAAAGTTACTTTCATTATGTAGAGTAAGTATTTCATTATTTACAGTAATTGTGTTAGTTTGTGCACTAACCGCACAAGTCGTTAAATCCAAATTATTCAGGAATCAATAAAAACTGTTTTTCTTATAAATGTGAAATTTTTTTCTGGTGATGTTTCTTGCATTATTTTCTACTAACCTATAAGTTTAAAAAGCCAATATGATTGATTTATATTTTAATTAATATATAAGGTTTAAGAAAAATAAATTATCTTTTGGACTCGTACGGTTTTTGCTCAAAATGAAATCTTAACAAAATATTAATGAAAATTTAATTAAAAATTTAATAAATTAAAATTTTGAAAAAATTGAATAGATTTGCTCTATGGCGTTACTACACTGGAACTAGCATACCGTTACTACATTTTTTATAATCAATTAAATGTTTAAATAAATTTCGTTTCTTGTTTTTATTTTAAAAGAGTGCATTGGATTGAATCTAATGCACTAAACACTAAACACTAGTCTCGAGAATCTGAGTTCGAGTAATTATAGAGAAAATTTTTTTTTAACAAATAAAAAAAATTTTCCTTTCTGAAGTACCACTGTAAATTCTCACAACAGTTAAAGTTTTTTTTTAATCCTTTCTAACTCTTCTAGAATAATTATTCGCAGTCTTTCAAGGAATTGCTAATCTTTTGAGTTACTTCAGTAATTATTATTATCAAATTATTTTTTCAGTGCGCTTAAGGTTTAATGAGTCGATGAACTTAAATGCTTTTACCTGATTAAAAATTTTAAAACATAATTAAATCTTAAATTTTATTTATTCTAAAATTTCAATTTAATCTGAATAACTAATTCATTTTATTTTATTTTGTATAATTATTAAAACATAATCATTCTTACACTTAAAAAAACAAACAAAATAAATAAACAAATGTCGATTTATTACAAATAAATGACAGATTTATTTACACAAAAAAATAAGATCGTCCTTAATTGTTAAATTGTTACCTTTATCTTAACAAAGATGAAAAAAGTATATTTATTTAAGGAAAAATAGCGATTGTTAAAGTCCAAATTCGACGTGCCTTTTTGATCGACAGGAGAAAAATTTTAAAGTCTAAAAACCTCATGATTTTTAATAGAAACAAAAATATTTTTAATCGACAGGAGAAAATTTTTAAAGTCTAAAATCCTCATGATTTTAAATAGAAAGAAAAATATTTTTAAAGTCAAAAATCCACGAGGAAATCCTCTAGGAATTACACGTGGATTTTTGATCGACAGGAGAAAATTTTTAAAGTCCAAATTCCACGTGCCTTTTTAATCGACAAGAAAAAAATTTTTAAAGTCCAAATTCCACGTGCCTTTTGATCGACAGGAGAGAATTATTGAAGTCTAAAATCCTCATGATTTTTAATAGAAAGAAAAATATTTTTAAAGTCAAAAATCCACGAGGAAATCCTCGAGGAATTCCACGTGGATTTTTGATCGACAGGAGAAAATGTTTAAAGTCCAAATTCCACGTGCCTTTTGATCGACAGGAGAAAATTTTTGAAGTCTAAAATACTCATGATTTTTAATAGAAAGAAAGATATTTTTAAAGTCAAAAATCCACGAGGAAACCCTCGAGGAATTCCACGTGGATTTTGTCTAAAATTACCTTAAAGAATTCTACGTGGAATTGCTGGTGGATTTTTTTGATATATATGAAAACTACTTTTAAATTTTTTGACAGTACCATTGGTTATTTATTCATAAATATTTATTTATTTCTTATAATATTTATAGATAGAAGTCAGGAATAAATCATTGTAGTTTATTCGTTTACAATATTTTTGAAAACAAATAAAACTCAAAAATCGTTATGTTCATAGGATAGAAGACGTGAAGCGTAATACTCTTTTGCCGATATCTCGAGAACTAAGAGACCCTTCACCAATTTTTTTTTAAATAAAGGTAAAATAAAAAGCATTCATTATATTGTGACGAAAATAAAAAATATGAATTAGCACACATAAAAAAAAAGGTTTAGAATTCTCTTTTGTGTTTTTCTACATGAATTTTTAAAGTTTTTAAATCTACTTCAAATTTATTTAAAACCTTATAGTTTTCTATGTACACCCTATAAATTTAATTAAAATCGGTTAAAAACTCTTTAAATAACAAGAAATTAAAAAAATAAAGGGTAAAAAATTAAAAGTGACGTAATTCATAAAAATTTGGAAATTTTTTAAAAATACTTGACTAAGTTATTAGGGGAGAGTCGCTAGTTGTGAGACGGGTTTTATTTTTGACTTATAAATTGGAAATAGGTAAACGAAATCGTAAATAAAATACACCGTTCAAAAAGTAACTTAAATACGCAACTTTTATTCATAGAAAGTGTAGTATTCAGATAAAAATATTTATTCTTTAAAATATGACTATCAGTTTTCTTCATCAAAATCGCTGTCGCAATGTAGGCAAATGAAATAAATTGTGCGCATGTTCCCACACTTTAAATAATTATTGTGTTATCAAATGTACGTAACGAACTTAACTGAACAGAGCGCTTTATGCTGCATAACGAAAAGTATAGGCTATTCCAGATGGGCGGCGCCACCGTCTCACAACTGGTGACTTGCTGTGTCTCACAACCGGAAATTGGCGCTATTTTGAAAAAGGAAAAAGAAAAAATTTCCAACTGTAGATTGAAACAATGCAATATTGCATTACAAAATATAAGGAAAATACTAAATAAAAATGCATAACATTTAGCTTTTCCAAATAATTAACTTAAAAAAAAGTACTTTGCACATATTGAAAAAAAGTTTTTTAGTCGATTTTCACACACAGTGTTGGCATCTAACACAAACAATACATATATCCGCTTCGGTGTACACGCAAAAGTTGGCTCGTATAAAAATAAATGTTTTTATGTATACCAATCAGCCTTTTTATATTTCGTGTTAAAAAAAATGGACTGTCTCACAACTGGAGCCGACTCACAACTTGCGACTCTCCCCTACTACCCTTAAATACTACAAATTGACCAACTTTGATCAAAATCAAAAACTTGACTTGCAACTTTGATCTTTTTGGTATGGAAACTAGGTAACTTTTTGCTCTGAATCCAAGTCCAAATTCAAAAGTGTTAGATTGGCTAAAGTTTTTAGTTTTTAGAGTCAATAACAAAAAAGATTCGCCGAGACATTACAGTTGAGTATTCCTATGTAATTTCTCGCGCTGAATCAGATTTCAAAGTCAGAAGTGTCAGATTGGCTAAGGTTTTTTAGATAAACTCAAAAAACTGCTCAAATACATGGATTAGAGCCTGTAACGTTGTGAATCGTTACTTATATGATTTTTAAATATAATTTAGAGTTATGATATTCCAGTTTTGAAAAGAGTATTTCTTGTCTCTTAAGTCGTTGGATTCTATTATTTCTCTCTTTCGTTTCTGCGTGTGATTTTGGTCGTTGGTTTGAGTGTCCAATGAATAATGTGTTGCGTGCGGTTAGCTTCGTTTTCCGAGCGTTTTTGTAGGTTTCCGGGTTCTTGTATCAAGGAACCCAATCACAGGACCGTGGGACAAGGACGGAGCTAGGAAGAAGATCGCAAGAAAGAGGATCGACCGGCTGATCAATTTCTGGACTGGGTCACGGCCATGATTAATTCATCGTTCGTGAAAACCACGCGCTTGTAAGAAGGTGTAGAGTAGAGACTTAATTTAATGAATATGGGAAATTGTTTGTGAAAGGGGTTTTGTGTGAAAATAAAGAGGAACTTATTGTAAAAAAGTGTATTCTTCATTTAAATTTAGTTTCAAGTGTTTTTCCTAATTTGTTTTTCTGAGTTGCCGAGACCGGCAACTAGTTGTACTATTTTTCAGCGGAAAGCAGTTGGGTAAGTTTTTCTTATTCAAAATTTTGTTTTCTCAGTCGGATTCTACACTAATTCGTGGATTTAGATGATCTCCCCTTCGTTTCAGCGTTGGTGTTATATTTTTATTTCGGGGTGAAAGGCCGCAAGAATATTTTAGAGTTTCGAGTTAAGTGTAAAATTTAAATTATTAGTGACTCGTTACAAGCCAAATAACAAAAAAGAATCGCCGAGACACTACACTAAAGTATTCCTATGTCATTTTTCGCGCTGATTTGAAATCCAAAGTCAAAAGTATCAGATTAGCTAAAGCTTTTAAGAGAAACTCAAAAAACTGCTAAAAACACGAATTAGAGTTAAATAAAAAAAATTATCTAAGACACAACAGTGGTGTATTCGCATGTAATTATTTGCGCTGAATCCAAATCTAAAGTCAGAAATGCATTATTGCATTAAGTTTTTGAGGTAAACCCAAAAATCTAATTAACAACACGAATTAAAGGAAAATAACAACAATGATTCTCCGAGACACTACACTAGTGTATTCCTATGTAATTTTTTGCACTTAATCCAAATCCACAGTCAGAAGTGTCAGATTGGCTAAGGTTTTTGAGATAAATTCAAAAACTGCTCATAAACACGAATTAGAGCTTAATAAAAAAAATTATCCAAAACACTACAGTAGTGTATTTCTATGTAATTTTTCGCGCTGAATCCAAATCCAAAGTCACAAGTGTTAGATTGGCTAAAGTTTTCAAGATACACTCAAAAATCTGATCAATAACACGAATTAAAACCAAATAACAAAAAAGATTTTCCAAGGCACTACGCTAGTGTATTCCTGTGTAAATGTTCTCACTGAATCCGAATTGCGAGTCAGAAATGTCAGGTTGGCTAAGGTTTTTCAGATAAACTCAAAAAACTTCTCAAAAAAACCAACTTGAGTCAAATAAAAAAAAATTTGCCAATACACTGCAGTAGTGTATTCCTATGTAATTGTTTGCGCTGAGTCTAAATCCAAAGTCACAAGTGTCAGATTGGCTAAAGTTTTTGAGATAAACTTATAAAAGTGCTTAAAGAAACGAATAAGAGCCAAATAAAAAAAAAGTTGCGAATACACTACACTAGTGTATTCCTATGTAATTATTCGCGCTGAATCCAAATCCAAAGTCACAAGTGTTAGATTGGCTAAGGTTTTTGAGGTATACTCAAAAAACTGTTTAAAAAAAATAAACTTGAGCAAAATAACAAAACAAATTCGCCGAGACACTACGCTTGTGTATTTTTATATAATTTTTCTCGCTGAATCTATATCCAAAGTCAGAAGTGTCAGATTGGCTAAAGTTTTCCAGATACACTCAAAAATCTGATCAATAACACGAATTAAAACCAAATAACAAAAAAGATTTTCCAAGGCACTACGCTAGTGTATTCCTGTGTAAATGTTCTCACTGAATCCGAATTGCGAGTCAGAAATGTCAGGTTGGCTAAAGTTTTTGAGATAAACACAAAAAACTGCTTCAAAACACGGATTAGAACTAAATAACAATAGAAATTAGCCAATACACTACACTAGTGTATTCCTATGTAATTATTCGCGCTGAATCCAAATCCAAAGTCACAAGTGTTAGTACGGTACCAAGAGAAGTTTGGAAAGTTTCCGGTAATTTTATGTAACTTTTGGGAAGCTTTCGGTAACTTAAAAGGGCTGTTTGAAAAGATAAGTAATTTTTGGAAATTTAAGGGAATTTCGGAACTTTTAGATAATTTTGAGAAAGCTTAGGAATACGCGACAAGCGAATACGCGACAAGCCACTCAGACAATGACCAGGCTTGGGTCCGTAAATAGTCTACTTCACTATAGAATTTACTTTTATAGTGAATCAGACTATTTACGGACACAAGCCTGACAATGACACACACTCCTTTTGGGCATCCAACGACTTCGTTAGGTTGGCAGGTCCCAATCGACGCCCGGAGCAATTCATCGTAATTGTTTCCGCAGGTCAACCCAACAAACGCGACAAGGAACGGTTTGGGGGCGGGAACACAGAGGAGTAGGGAGGCGCAAGAACAGTTCTCGAGAATAGCGACAGCACTGGAGTTACGGAGACATCAAATGGAAGCGTGTTTCTCCTTTCAAAGCGGGCCTGAATTCTTTCGGTCAGAAACAATTTGGACCAGAAACTCAAACAGGCAAACTTACAAACAGAACTATTTCGGTTTTCCACAAACATCGACAGGGTTTCAAAGCGGTCCAGAAAACCAGCATTGAGGATGTTCGTTTCCCATAGCTGGGCCGCAATGGAACCAACAACCGTTAACCCTAATCCATTTCCCGCGACCACGTTTGGCACAGAGCAAAGTGGGGGACAGATGTCTCACAGACCCCAAGCGACTCAACGCGATGTTTTTAAGGTCGTAGGTGTTTGGAGGTTAAAGTTTAACGGAGAAAGAAGCGAGAACATAGACCAGTTTCTATGGAAACTCGAGGAAGGAAAGGCTGGTGCCTACCTTACCGACGAAGAGTTGCTTCTCGCTATGCCCTTTTTCCTAGACGGCATGGCATACCACTGGTTTCACCAAAACAAGGTACGGTGGGCTAACTGGGATCAATTCAAGCTACATTTTCGAACCCGATTAGGAAATCCCGCGTATCAAGGGTAGCTTGAAGAGGAGATCCTATTCAGAAAGCATTGAGCTGATGAGTCTGCGACAGACTTCCTGACATGCATGTTTGGGCTGTTTCAGTTTTCCGAAGTACAACTGCCTCTAGAGAAATAGCTCAACCGCATATATGAGAATCTGGGGCCCAAATTCCATAGAGCAATACCTAGGTACAACTTTGCGGACTATAACGGGCTAGCCGTGCTAGCCGACCCGTATGAGCGGGTCGCAAAGACCCAACTAGAGCATACGCCTCCCCCTCCGGTCGAAAAATCGTTGATCCCAGATTTTGCGTACAAGGGAAAGGCACCGCCACCGAAAAAGGCTCCTGCGATAGCAACAGTGGCGGAAAATTCGGAAAAAGAGCAATGGTCTAAACAGTTCGAGGATATGTCAAAGAAATTTAAAGCTTTGGTAGCCGTAATAGTCGCCTCGAACCCCGGTAAGACCCAGGTTTGAAGTAAGTTGGGGGGTAAAAAGCCGAAATAAAAGAAATCACCCCCGCCCAAAAAGAAAGCCGTGAGTCCCAAAGAAATGGAGGAAAAAGAAGCAGGGAAAGAAGTAAGGATCGCATCTCTTCCCCAGCAACCAGACCCCAGTTCCTTAAACGTGGCTAAAGCGAGTCCAACTAACCAAGACACGAGTCAAGAGACTCTACGAGGGCTAGTTAAACCGCTAGGAGACGGTCGAGTATAGGACCCGTGTGTAACTCGAGCAGTTGTTGAGAAAAGGGTAGAGAATCGGACAGATCCAGACACCTTTTACGACAACAATCCCTCCCAACCTATCGTTGCTCAACCATCCACTTCATATCAAACTAGGGTTTATACGCCAAAAGCAGCCAAAGACACTATTGTGATCAATGACAGGATCGGGAGCAAAGACGGGGAGGATCCATGGAAAACGAACCACGTTATTCTGGCAATCCTGCGATCATGTGATGCGCCAGAAGCGATCGTTATTCCAGAAGAAGAGACACCATTACGGTTAACGGTCCTGGAACCACCGGACGAGGATATCGGTTTTACCATGTGAGTCTTCACGACTGCACGGATCGGTAATACCTCAGATGTCAAAGCCTTAATCGATGGTGGTGCCTCACGAACTGTCATGGGAGATATAGGCCTAGCGATAGCTGAGCGGTACCAAGCAACGATACAGAAGACTTAGGTGAAATCGGTCGTAACCGCCGATGGTACCATACGCTCAGTGCAAGATAGTTGTTTACTTCCCATCGAGATAGAACGTGTATCCCGTATGATGAGAGTCTACATCGTCCCAGGAATGAGAGAGCAGGTATTTTTCGGAATAGACTTCATCCATACGTTCGAGATAGTACAGGATGGCCGGAATAGGATTTGGTATATGTCGGGTTATCCAGAGGTGGTCCATCGCTATACCGAAACAGAGGTGGAGGCAGCGGTTAAGGAAAACAGCGGTGAGCCGCTAAACTGTAATTTCCTCTGCGGACTTAAGCAAATTACAGAGGACGAACGAACTGACAGCACGACTGTTGGCGGAGAGGATAATAGAGCCGTCCAAAAGCGGATGGTCCAGCCCTGTAGTTATGGTCAGGAAGTCCGACGCGACTTACCGATTCTGCGTGGAGTACCGGAAGCTGAACAAAGTGGCCAGAAAGGACGCTTACCCCCTCCCTAAGATGGACATGATCCTTGAAAAATTGAGAGCCCCGAAGTATATAACAACGCTTGACTTGAAATGGGGCTATCACCAGATCCCCATGGCAGAAGACAACAAGGTGTATACGGCTTTCATAATCCCAGGGATAAGGTTATTTCAATTTAACCGGATGCTCTTCGGACTGTCTGGGTCACCAGCCATGTTTCAGCGACTTGTAGACTCTTTAATAGGTCCTGAGATGTAACCGAACGTTTACGCGTACCTTGACGATATCGTGATCGTAAACGAGACGTTCCAGGGACATAAAGAGTTGATTGCTTGAGTCGCGGAAAGATTGCAAGGCGCAGGATTGACAATCAACATGAAGAAATGCGAATTCGGACGCAAAACCGTTCGTTATCTTGGATTTCTTGTGAACGAAGAAGGACCGAGAAAATTAAGCCCTTGAAGTCGTATCCGGCCCCGACCACGATCAAACAATTGAGAAGGTTCCTAGGCATGATCTCGTGGTATCGTCACTTTATACCACAGCTTGCAACGGTAGCCGAACCCCTCAATGCGTTGCTCAGAACAAACATTGCCTGGAAATGGGAAAATCCACAGCAAGATGCGTTCGAGCAACTGAAAAAGTTAGTCACGACATCACCGATATTGTCTTATCCCGATTTTGAGATTCCGTTCGATCTTCACACGGACGCGAGTGACTTCGGTGTCGGAGCTGTCCTTACTCAGAAGCAAGACGGATGAAACAAAGTAACTGCTTACGCGAGTAGGACGATGACGGAAGCCGAACGGAAGTATTCCGTTAACGAAAAAGAATGCCTAGCGGTAATATGGGCTGTGCGAAAATTCCGCCATTACTTGGAGGATTTCCATTTTACGGTCATCATGGACCACAGTTCGCTGCGCTGGTTACACAATTTTCACAATCCTACCGGTCGACTGGCCAAATGGGCCCTAGACCTTCTGGAGTATGCCTTTGAAGTCATCCACAGGAAAGGTTCCGAACATTTCGTTCCAGACGCCCTTTCGCGGATGTATGAGGATGTAATGGCCATTCCGATAGCTGCTTTAGACCCGGTGGAAGATGATTGGTACAGCCTATGCAGACAGGAAGTACTGGCAACTCCCAAAAAGTTTCATGACTGGAAAGAGTCTGACGGCATGCTTTATCGATATTCTTGGAACCCGCTTATTGACTCGGTAATGTAGGACCTAGATGCGTGAAAGTTGGTGGTCTTAACTGAAAGAAGACCAGATACACTACCGTCGGAAATTGTTGGTCCGATCAATTGGAGCGGATCGAAAAAATACAACTCAAATAAAATCACGATATCTTGGTTAAAAATTAAGATAGAAACTTGACGTTTAAAAATTTGGAAAGCTTATTAAATTCTACCTTAGAATACCTATTATTTAACATTTTTTAAAATTCCAAAATGATTATATTACTTGATGTGTTAGAAAAAGAAAATTTCGAATTTTTCAGTTATCGTTCCATATGTTCAGTTCGTTCCCTGATGTAGAAAAATTGACTAAAAAAATTAAAATTTACACTGTTCTCTTCGTTGAATTGCCGGCTTTAATTTGAGCTAAGGGAACTTAAAAAATATTGAATGGTTCACGAGATATGACTAAATATGTCCGCGCATGTTTTTCTCAAAAATCAATCAAAACCGTGGTTTTTGCCTAAAAATGAAGGTTTTTGTGAAAAATATGCTCGGACATTTTTAGTCATATCTCGTGAACCACTCAATATTTTTCAAGTTCTCTAAGCTCAAATTAAAGCTGTCAAATCAACGAAGAGAACAATATAAATTTCAATTTTTTTAGTCAATTTTTCTACATCAGGGAACGAACTGAACATATGGAACGATAATTGAAAACTTCGAGAATTTTTTTTTCTAACACATCAACTAATATAATCACTTTGGAATTTTAAAAAATTTTAACTAATAAGTATTCTAAGGCAGAATTTAATAAGCTTTCCAAATTTTTAAACGTCAAGTTTCGATCTTAATTTTTAACCAAGATATCGTGATTTTATTTGAGTTGTATTTTTTCGATCCGCTCCAATCGATCGGACCAACAATTTCCGACGGTAGTGTATCTTTCAAGAGGCTCACTTAGATCCACAGGCCGCACATTTAGGAATCGACAAGACTTATCGAAGAGCCTTAGTTCATTACTATTGGCCCGGCATGTATCGCGACATGAGAGCGTGGGTGCGCACCTGTGACACCTGTCAAAGGATTAAAGCTGACCAACGACCGACAGCTGGTCTAATAAGAAGACGAGTGGTGCAGCAGCCCTGGCAAGTCGTCGCGACCGATGTCATGGGCCCGTTGCCTTAGACAGCATTAGGCTACAAGTATTGTGTGGTGTTTGAAGAAGTTTTCACGAAGTTGATCGAGTTAACACCCATGAGAAAGGCCAATGCAGAAACGATTATAAAGGCCTTCGAAGACCTAATACTGTTTCGCTGGGACGATCCGGAAGTGCTTATGTCGGACAACGGAACCGAATACGTAAACCAAGCGTTTGAAGGGCTTATGGCGTTGGGACGTCTATTTAACAGATTTCAGGTTTGCCTACAACACAGCGGTACATAGTTCGACAGGGGTTAGACCAACTTACCTGAATCTCGCTAAAGAGCCACGCCCATGCAATAGTTTGCACAGAGAGGTCGAATAGCCAGTCGATCTAGTTCCAGCAGATCCAACTGAATGACAAGAAAGAATGTTAAAGCTTAGGGAATTACAAAAATCAGGACAAGAACAAGACCTGAACAGTACAAGAACCTTAAATCAGAAAAACGCGTTTGACAAGCAGAAGAGCTATTACGATCGAAGCCGACGTCACGAGGTTTAGCAGAATTTGTATGATATCTATAATTTTTACACGGGGGTTTTTGGGGTCGCTGATTATGAATCTGGTGTTAGTTTTTAAAAATACAAAATGGTGAATCCAATATGGCGGACATATTTTAAAGAAGTGTTTAATATCGCTTATAATTGGTTACTCAGGGGTTTTTAGGGTCGCTAATTACGAATCTAGTATCAGTTTTTCAAAATTCAAAATAACGGATCCAATATAAAAAGAAATTTTTATGAACTGCTTAGATTCGCTTAAAATTCCGGCTCTGGTAAGCAAATATTTTAGTTTTAAATAAACCAACTGGTTTTTAAAGATTTGATGGCTTCAGTCAGTTAAACATATGAATTTTCAAGAGCTAACACCGGATTCGTAATCAGCGATTCTAAAAACCCGGTACTAACAAATTTCAAGCAAATCTAATCTGTTTTTTAAGAATTTTATTTTCATATTGGATCCGGCAATTTAAATTTTAGAAAACTGAGATTAGATTTGTAATCAGCCACCCCAAAACCCCCCAAGTAATCAAGTTTAGGCGATTCTAAACACTTGTTTCAAATTTGTCCGCCATATTGAATCCGCCATTTTTAGGGTTCCCTACCGTAAAACGGAACCCTTGTAAAATAACTATGTGTGTTCATTTTCGCACCCCCTCTAACTTCTAAACTATATGAGCTAGAGTCTTCAAATTTTAAACACATATGTAATTTCACCTTGGATTTACGAAAATGATATGGAAAACGAGATTCGAGCTCATAAACATGCCGAAATCCAGAAAAAACCAGTTTTTTGCCCTAAATTGCAAAAAAATGACCATGCCCCCCTATTCTTCCAAACTATTTGACTTAGGATGCTGAAATTTGGTACACTTATGTAGATTTACGTGAAGATTACAGGAAAGTTATAGAGAACTTTTGTAAAGGCGGTCTTCATAGTTTTTTTCAAATTTGTTTATTCACAAAAAACGTCGATTTCGTCCAAAATTAGAAACAGTTAGACCTCAATGGTTTTATATAGTAAGGGGGGACTAGATGAAGACATATATAAATTAGACAAGCAGTTTCCATGGCGGCTATTTTTAAATAATCATTAAAGGTGACGAAATGAGGTTTTTAAGTGCTACTTGCTCACCTAATTATCTGGCTAAAAAATGAGTCCTTTTGACCTTGTAGCACTTAAAAATACCTACAAATTGATCTGTCACAACTTGGAGTGCGATAATTTGTTTACTTGCAAAATAATAAAAACCACCTAAAATCGCACTTTCCTAATTGTTTAATAAATATTATAATAATAAAGCTGCATGTTTCAAACTTTTGTAAAACAAGCTTCTTATTACCCTTAATACGTGTACAAAATTTTAGCCCTGTTTAATAAATAGTTATTCTAAAAAGCTATTTGTTATTTAAAAAACTAATTGTCGCGGAAGAAATTTCTGACTCCAAGGCGCAATGAATTGCAATGATATTGTGCTAATTTTTTTCAGGAAAAGTTACACTTTCATGTACACTTTAGTTCATAAGGAATTTATAATTTATAAGTTGCGAAAAATGGCACCCGAAAAGAGGGTACGTTTTTTTGTTATAAACAAATGCATTATTTCCGTTAATATTTATCCTAGCAAATTATGAATTGATAAACTGTAAAGATAGGTACGTTTATTACGCGTATTTTAAAAAAAAGAAAGTTAATCTACGATAATACGGGGAGAAAAAAATTTTAAAAAAATCCTGACACCGCATTTTTTAATATTTTTAAATATGATGTAAAGATAAATTATTGATTTTATTAATAACAAATCAATAAGATTCTAGCTTGTCATTTTCTTCATTTAAATCAGGACGAATTGAAGGGCACAAGTCAAGAGTGCTTCAAGGGTGCGTCAAGCCTGAGAGTGGGGCTATAGTGTCGTCGCTCGCGCCAGAATTAAATTCGAATCTTCAAACTATTAAATACCCTATAAATCAGGAAATAATTATCCGAATGTGATCTTTTTTTTTTTTGATATGGGATACTTTTTTTTAGCGATTCTAAATATGTTTATTGTTTTTTTAAAAAATTATTGTTTATAACAATATTTGTTAACTTATTTTTTTCATTACTAAATTTTGATATTTACTTGTTGCTTAACGAAAGCAAACTTCTTTAAATGGTCATAATTATTAAAATATTAACAAACAAAATTGGGCTAGTACGAGGGGGGAGGGGGTTGAAGATTTGGGTAAAGTAAGAACATTGAGTTTTTCAAAAAATCGTAGCCGCTAAATAACGAAATGAAAAAAATTGTCAACTATATGTTTTCGAAAGGTTTTTTCCTGCTCTTTCACATAGTGAAAAAGTATTTTTTTAAAAATCAAAGTTCAACCCTTTTTTTTGAAAAGTAAAAATTATTTTGACTTTTTTTTCAAAATGGACCCTTTCTTTTCCTTTTTTTTTTCTCTTAAAAGAAAGCTCAAGTTGTGTACTTTAAACATACCAAAAATGGTGTATTCGGAATTGCCTTAACTTAATTTTTTTGGAAATTATTTCAATTTTTATAAATTTTTATTAATTAATTAATTAATAATTCGAAAACAACAAAAAACGTCATTTTGTTCTTTTGGTATGTTTAAAGTGCACAACTTAAGCTTTCTTTTAAGACAAAAAAACGAAAGAAAATAGGGTCCATTTTGAAAAAAAAGTCAAAAAATTTTTTAATTTAAAAAAAAAGGGTTAAATTTCGATTTTTAAAAAAATACTTTTCACGATGTGAAAGAGCAGGAAAAAACCTTTCAAAAACATATAGTAGTTGAAAATTTTTACCATTTCGTTATTTAGCGGCTACGATTTTTTGAAAAACTCAATGTTCTTACTTTACCCAAATCTTCAACCCCTCCTCCCTCTACAATTTAAAATTAAATTGTATAATATTTGGTGGTTAAAGTACTTACCCAAAGTACTAAAATTTGTGCAAATATTAGTCCGATTCAACAACTTTTATTTTTTACGCTGGACACTTGACAAAATTTGCCCTATATATTTTTCCGATAATCTACACACCAAAATACTTATGTGTACTAAATTTAAGCATCCTAAGTCAAATATTTTGGAAGTTAAGGGTAGAAAAGCATGGTCATTATTTCGAATTTTTTTCAAAAAATTGTATAAAACAAATTTTTTAGTTTTATAAAATTGAACATTTGCTAAATTTATTTCCGACCATTGCTACAATCTTGCGAAACATGAACAATTTCAAACTCGACTTCTCAGCTTTTATAAAAAAACAATTACTTATTTCGAACCATTGCTAAACAATTGCTAACCATTGTCAAAACCGATTTTTTATTTTTTTAAACAGAATAATTAACAATAGTTAGAAAGATTTAAACAATGGTTCCAAGAAAAAAAATTGTGCTGGTTTAAAACATTAAAAGCTGGTTTTAAAATTCCCCATTTGACCAAATGTCGTTTCGAATTGATGTCGTTTCGATCTAATTTCGTTTCAATGAAATTTCCAGTCGACCGAATGTCATAGCATGTGTGAAGCAACTTTTATAGTACGATCTTCGGAATCACAGTACCTTCCTTGTAGTCCTTCACTTTGAATATACCGGTACATGCTTTGGCAGAGGTGGAAAAAACTACTGCGCACATTGGCTTTGCCTATCACGCCTTTTACGACGTTGATTGTTGCTAGCTCGAAATCAGCCTTAACTTTTGATGGAAGGACAATATCTATGTCTTGACGTCATGCTTCTTGTAAAATAACAAAAAAATACTTTTTCATATGCACCTAATAGTGCGTAGACAAAAGTCAAACCAATAGTTTGTGGCCTTTCTCTCGAATCGGGTTGCGTAACTGCCCCAAAAATTGCAAAAAACTTGGAAGAAGATAGTTGGTGCTGTTTTAAGATAAATTAATAAAGAATGTCATCATTTTCAACTGTACTTTAATTTTTAATTTAATGTATAGGATAAATTTCAAATTTTTACGATTATTACCTGATGAGACACTTCGCAATTCAGTGCATAATATCTGAGCTGGTAGAGCCTCAGGATTTTCTATCGCGTTTCGTTTTATTCGATTAATGACTTGGAATGCATCAATTTCTTCCATATTTGGCGCGTGTAAAGTATCTTGTGACACATTAGGTCCTTTCAATACTGTTATATTTAGCTGTACTCCCTTAGTCATTGCTCTAGCACTACATTCGCCTTTCTTCGGCAATTCCAGTAAACTGTTTTTCCTATTGTACTTGAGTGTTGTAGTACAAATATCCTTCGAGAAAAGATTTTTTGCTCTCAATAACTTCCGCCATCATGTGATTAACAGAGAAATTTTAGTGTAAGAAATTTGAAAATATATAAGGACCTAGATAAACTGTTCGAAATTTTGACGAGAAGATTTACTAACGTACGAAATTTTTGACAATACTTTTGATTTATTATTTTTTTATATGAGTAAAGTTGCATACATTTAGTCCCGATGCACTATTTCAATTATTTTAAATAATATTCGGAAAGTTAAATCAGTTGGGAAAATTTTTTTCTGTGAAATAAAATATTGGGAATACAAATATTTTTTTGGGAAAAGTGAAAACCCACCGCAACTATGACACTTTTAAGTTTTTAGCATTTAAAAACCCCCAATGATTGAAATGAATCAGTTACAACTAAGTTGATATGCTTAGGCTGCGTTGCAAAAAGATTTGTGTGTTTATTTCGGCCATTGTCCGATTTCGACTTTTCAATATGTTTCTTTATCTTGAAATATTTGTTGAATAAAATACGTGTTTCATGCAGCTGTCCATATAATGAGGATGATATAGAACTTGAATTAGCTGCAATACCAGAAAGTATTCAGACTGACAGTACTTTACATTACGGCAGTTGTGGTTCCCTTACTGATGTAGATAAAAGAATAACAAATGACAGAGATAAGACGCCTACTTTTAAATTAAATGCATCAGTAAATATGAAGAAAATGGATAACAGCATAAACAATTATGTTATCAGTAACAAGGAAGATTCCGAAAAAGTTCTTCGCAGTCAAAAAAAAACTTTCATCTGTGAAAAGGTAATGCTTATGATACCTAATACAAAATGTATTTTTAAGGTTGTGTCCTAATCTTACTGAGTTCTTATAATATGTCCGTAAAAGGGTATTTGAGTCCAAAAAATATTTAAGTTTATATAGTGTCTGGAACGCACCGACGTCCTGTGGTATTTACATGGTTTCGAAGCTTTAAACATGCTATTCTCGAAACAAGATTTTTTATAAGTGCATGATTTGAAAGCTATATATGTGTAGAATATGAGGGTAGAAGAATATTTTAGTCCAACAAATAATAACAATGCCACAGCATTTTGAAAACATCAACAGCCCCACAGTGGGATAAAAGGGCATTTTTCGTCTCAAAATTCTACCGAAGGCCCAAATCTTGACAAATTTTAAAGCTTTTTTTTTAAAAAATACTCATGAAAAATTGGTTAGAAAGTAAAGATGCAGGAAAATTGTGACTTTCCCAAAATAACCTACCTACATGACATTTTACTAGTGAACAACACGATTTTTGATAGAAAAATGATTTGTAAAATATATTTTCACTCATATTTAGGGCAAATTTTGATAAGAAATCTACAAATTATACTTCTACGGGTTCTAGTCTACAAACATCAACAGATATACATTCAAAAATTCAAAATGGCGGATTATACTTGTCAATTTAATTAAAGTTCATTAAAATATCATAGTTCTTAGTTAAGAAGTGCTCAAAAAAATAATTTATTTTCAAAAAACTTGACTTTTGGTGTTTTTGATTACGAATCTGAAGTTAGCTTTAAAAAAATTGTAAATGTCGAATCCAATATGGCGGCAAATATTATACAATTTGTGTTTATTTCTTTGAAATTAAGTGTTAAAAAGCAATTAAGACCTCTACGAATGAATCTGAAGTTAGTCCCTCCGATTTCAAAATGGCGAATCCAATATGGCGGTAAATATACAATTTGTGTTTATTTCTTTGAAATTCAGTGTTAAAAGGCAATTAGGGTCTCTACGAGTGAATCTGAATTTAGATCCTCCGATTTCAAAATGGCGAATCTAAATATTAGATTACGAATCTGAAGTTAGCTTTAAAAAATTGTAAATGTCGAATCCAATATGGCAGCAAATATTATACAATTTGTGTTTATTTCTTTAAAATTAAGTGTCAAAAGGCAATTAGGAACTCTGCGAAAAAATCTGAAGTTAGTGCTTCTAAATATTAGATTATAAATATTATATAAAATAAATAAATATTTCAAAAATTTGATTCGCCATTTTGAAATCGGAGGATCTAAATTCAGAGTCACTCGTAGAGACCCTAATTGCCTTTTAACACTGAATTTCAAAGAAATAAACACAAATTGTATATTTGCCGCCATATTGGATTCGACATTTACAATTTTTTTAAAGCTAACTTCAGATTCGTAATCAAAAACACCAAAAGTCAAGTTTTTTGAAAATAAATTATTTTTTTGAGCACTTCTTAACTAAGAACTATGATATTTTAATGAACTTTAATCAAATTGACAAGTATAATCCGCCATTTTGAATTTTTGAATGTATATCTGTTGATGTTTGTAGACTAGAACCCGTAGAAGTATAATTTGTAGATTTCTTATCAAAATTTTCCCTAAATAAGAGTGAAAATATATTTTACAAATCATTTTTCTAACAAAAATCGTGTTGTTCACTAGGAAAATGTCATGTAGGTAGGTTATTTTGGGAAAGTCACAACTGCTGGGGTTATACCTATAATATGTTATATTTGTTAATATTACAGATTTTTTACAAGGGGTCAAAGAAAAAAAAGTGGTGTGAAAAACGCTTCTTTGCTTTAAAGTATCCGTTATTTTATTATTTTTCTAATTTTTTACGATATTTTAGGTATAACCTATTCTTTAGGATGTCTACTTTATAAAAATTTTTGTTTTATTGTAATAGGATAGAAATTGCAGAGTACAGAGTGCCCACCAGATGTATCATTTCGAAAAACTTCGCTCAGGAGATTCGCTATATTAGCCGCCATTTTAAAGTTTTATGAAAATAAAAAATATTTTTTAAATGTTCAAAAATACATGTATATTTGCAGAAAAAATCTAGATCTCTGAGTCTTCACTGTCCCCCGCAAAAGACGGTCAAAATATTAGCTGTTTTTCTTCGCCGCAATGAGAACCTCCCCTTAAGTTCGATACCAATATCTTAACCTATAATTAAAATTCACTTCGGTTTTTTTTTGCAAATTTGAATAATAATAATAATCTGTTCGCAATTACCCAAAGAATTCGAAAAACTGGTGTAGTTCGGAACAGAATTTTAAATACATTTTTTTAATAATAGCAGGACAAACTTACATAGTTTTTACCACTACACTATTCATGCAGATTAAAATTAGGAACAAAATGCTTATTATACTTTTCTCGAGTTTAAGTATAATATTTAGGTATAATATAATTCTTTTTATTTTTAGAGCAATTAAAAAGACACGTAGGAATTTTCTAGTTTGCGAAAAAATTTTTTTACACAAAATTATGAACATTTAAAAGTTTTAGGATAATGAGTGGTTTTTGAACGAAAACGCTAACAAATTTTTTGAAATCTCTGTAGTCTTTTCAAAAATTTATATTTTTTAATTTTGTTTTCTGATTTAACTAATGTTTCAGATGCTCTTTCCTAGCAAATTTAAAAATTTAAAAACTTTGGAAGATTAACAAAATAGCGGCCATTTTTGTAAAAATCTAAAATCACAAATTTCTAAAAAAAAATTTTTTTTATTTTTTTGAAATTTTTTTTGTAGTTACTGGATAACAAAAGAATACTTTTCAATATGTTTAATGTGCGCTAAAACATCAGGAATTGCGCAAGAATTTTTGTTGTTAAAAATACTAAAACTTACTACTTTGGCTAATGGCACGCCATATATTATTCATATATTTATTTTATTTTTTATTTTAGTAGCGTTTCAAATGCTTTTCCTGTGCAAATTTATGAATTTCAAATAAATGTTAATAAACAAAATGGCGGCAATTTTTTTTAATAAAAAAACTCGAATTTCTCAAAAACATCATTTCTTTTTGCGTAGGATGTGAAAACCTGCATTCAGGTAAAAAAACACACCCTTATTTAAAACTTTAAGATCACCCCCAGATAAAGCCCGCATTCAGTGGCGTATAGCCGGCGCCGTCAGGGGTGATCATAAGATCCCGACTCCATCGCTTATGCGATTTTCTTTCTCATCTAACGGGACCTACTTTCTTTGACGACCATCGAGATCTTTGACATTCATAACATATTCTATGAACGTCTCGATGGTCCGTCAATTTTTAGCAGAACGAGTCATAAGCAGGATCATGTTCTCCGGTGTAGCTTTGCAGCTTACACCGGCAAACATGACCTGTATTTCCGCGTCCCAACGCTTACAAATGAAGAGTGTGTGTTCTCGGCCGTCCACTGGGAACTTACAGTACACACACTCCGACCTGTCAATCTTCTTAAAGCGCTCCAGGTACGAGTTAAAACACCCGTGACCTGTGAGCGCTTGAGGTAGGTAATACGAGAGTACTCCATGCCTTCTATCTATCAATATGGCGAGTGTCGGTATTAGCCGATGTGTCTATCGTCCTTTCTCCCCCCCCCCCCCGCACCATCTTGCTTGCCATCTTTCGACGAGTGTGCTTCTTGAGTCTTAGCGGATTTGGTTCTTTCTGGGTCTATTGTCTTCCATATAAAGGGTGGACATTCTATCTTTGAAAAGGAGGAAAATTTACTCCCTTTTTTCTGCCAAAGGTCTGTCGGCGGGACACTGGCAAGGATCTGAGCAGCACTCGCAGATACTGTCTTGTAGGCAAAGATTATGGTCTTGCTTCTGTCTGTTCATATGGAGGGAGCACACACTGGTGTTACGTAGAGCAGCTTTGAGTGGAAAACACACGCAATCAATCTTCTTTTCCTTTCGGAAGGCCCACCGACGTTCCACATTATACGGGCTAAACCTAGCGCACATTCTGCAGCCTTGTCAGATGCAACAGCGATGTGGTGTTTAAAATTTAGGAACTTGTCAAGTTCTACTCCTAGGTACTTTATATGTGAGCTCCAATTGACCTCGAATCCGTCTACTTCGATCCAGGGAAGTTCGTACTTCCGTCTGTCTGTGACCAGAAACGCTTCTGTTTTATCCAGAGCTATTTGAAGACCTCTGGCATGCAGCCAGGTCTTTGCTAGTCGCAGACATTCGTTTATCAAGATTCTAAGAGCTTCTGCAATCTCGGCAGTGCATACGATCAAAGCGTCGTCCTCGAAGCCGATGATTACCGCGCCTTTTGGTGGATTCATTTGCAAAGTCATCGTGGGAGAAGTTCCATACGAATAGTCCTCTCCTTGAGCCTTGAGGGGAATCTCTTTGCATCTCTTCTGTCAGAGTGCAGGTGCCTCTCTCATATATTACCCACTTATCGCTAAAATAATTATCCATAATCCACAACAGTTAGGGCGGTGTTCCTTTCCTGGCTAGGTCCACTGCCTCCTGAATGGCATTTACAGTGGACAGGCCATTACGGAAACCAAATTGGTGCTTAAGGTTAGTTACCTTTCCTTAGGAGGACCAGCCTCTGACTTTTCCAGTTTCGGAAGAACTCTCCTCTTTTTAGGCAGTTGTTGAAGCAATCTAGAAGAATCTGGGGTGAAGCAACGATCTCTTGTTTGAGGATCTCGTTGCTTATCCCATGGATTTCAGGCGCCTTGTCTGGCTTCAATCTTTTGCTGGCTTCGTAGAGCTCTACAAGAGTGAAGGGTTCCTCTTTACCGACTTGACAGTCACTCCAGTCCATCCTAGGCCATGGTTCAGCTGGTGGAAACAAGCTTTTTATTATTTCAAGCACCCAATCTGGATTTTTCAGGTCGAGGGTCTCTTACCTCGTCACCAATTTATTAATGGCGATTTTATAGCCTAGACCGCATAAGCTCTGACGCATGCTTTTAGCAAAGAGGCTAACTCCTCTGACTACCAGTATACATTATGTGTTCTGGAAGTAGTGCTCCTACGACGCGGCATTGACGCGTCGGATGCAGTGATAATCATAGTTTTCACCGTCTGCACCTCTCCATCCAGATTGTTCGGCCTCATCACCCATACCAGTTCCTCAATTTGGCTAGATTCTTCAAGGCACCAGCCGAATTTTTCAACGTCCAGTTTTTTTAATGTTCCACTTAGGGCCGTTCTTGCAGGAAACTACCTGTGTCCTTAGCCCCGGTGTGTCTCCTCCTGAGACTAAAAACTTGATGTACTAGTAGTCACTTCGTTGTTGAGGGTTCTCCTCGTCCTTAAAACCTCGGCTCCATAATCCTCCAATATAAAGAACTTTTTGAGACCCTTCAGAATCTCAGCATAGGCCTCAGGGCTTTCCGCTAAGGTTCCGACGGCTTATGTTGAGCGCGTTTTAGCGTCTTTTTCCTTCTCTGCTCTTTTCTTCACTTCCTTTTCCAGAGAATTTTTTCTTAGGCGTATCTAAGAAAAAATCATTTCTCTTATCATTGACGACCTGCAAATCGTCAGTATCTGGAGGCATTATCCGGGTCGGTAGCCCTTGCGGTTGTTGATCCCTTAAGATATCTTCGGCAAGGGTCTTCGTTGTCTCTAAGTTGTCGGAAGTCTATTGGACTTGCAACTCTGGAGAAATCGTCTTCAGCGCAGGTTTCCCCATATCGGTAGACGACTATGTTCTTCGACTTCTTGTTCTTTGTCCTTACCTAAAGAGGAGGACTTCGGTGCTCCTGTGGACGCTTTCGTTTTTCGTTTTTCGTTTTTCATAAAACTTTTTTCGCGCATCGCGCGACTCTACAGCTCTCTGGAGGGATTTGTGAAGGGCAGCGTTTTCTAGATCTGCTTCCTCATGCTTCTTTTTTAACTCAGGTAGCCACTGCTTGAATGATTTAAGTGCACATTGGACTACCTGGTTAACATTACGCTAAATCTTGCAAGCTTTCAACATATCGCAAAGTTCGACTTCTATTTTAAAGAAGAAGCTAGGCTTCTCTTTACAAAATTGGACACAACTATCTCATATATGGCATTGACGTTCTTCAGCTGCCGAAGCATTGATAAAGGCGCTAATGCTACTGCTAATGCTTGCGTTACTGACACGTCGAGAAAGGGATTGCTAATAGACCGTCAACAGAAGCGACTTCTGTTCCGGTTTCTCAGTGGCACCGGAGCTTGCAACCGATCAGAATTAGCGGTAGGACCACCCTCCGAAGATAGGTATATCTTGTTTCACATCACGTTCAGTCATTGTTCCTTTTTGATTTTCTGGTTTTGGTTCGCGCCGGGTATTTAATTTCCCCGCTACCACGTATATCTAGGAGGCATTCCCCTATCCACCACCCGGGGACGCGCCCGTTGGGGGACCTGAAACCCCGTACAAGATTTTTATTTTATTGAAATTTTTTTTATTACTAGGTAACAAAAATAATTTTTTCAATAGGTTTAATGTGTGCTAAAATATCGTGAAAGGAGCAAGAATTTTTTTCATCAAATACAAAAAGTCATTATTTTGCCTAATACAGCGCCGTAAAGTATTCCATTTTTTACTTTAGTAATTAATAAAAAATTTTAATAAAATAAAAAAATGTTCTTTTTGAAAAATTCGAGTTTTTTTATTTAAAAAAAATTGCCGACATTTTGTTAGTTTAATAAAATTTGGAAATATCTAAATTTGCATAGGAAAAGCATTTTAAACGCTTCTAAATAAGAAAATATAATATATATGAATAATATATGGCGCCAAAGTAATGAATTCTAGTATTTAAAAAAAATTCTTGCGTCTTTTCCGATGTTGTAGCGTGTTACATCCAAGCGTTAGTGAGGATATTTAAACTTTTATTTAAATATGTAAGAGAAGAAACGGGGCTGATCACCTAGCAAAAGGCTAAATTTTATATTTATTTTTATTTGGGAAAGTTTTACTTAGGCTGCTCTATGGTATCAGTCTTAAACAAATATTTAATCTTTAATCAAGAATTTAGCAAATTAACACAACGTTCAATGCGATACTCGTATAGAGCCAGTATTAATTGTAATAATCACTGTGTTTATTAATAACATAACATCAGGAACACCTCTTTTAATAAAATATTAATTAGGGACTAATAATATCGCAAATATAAGCGCAATTACCAATAGATTAAGGCATTTAATAATTACCAGCTTTGGGCCAGTATTACTCCAACTAAAGGTGTATTTATCAATAACTTGAGAAAAGAACACAATTTAACAAGATACCGGTATAGGACCAATATTCTTTGTAAAGTGAAATCAATTATCGTTCCGTTAATAGTAGAAATCTAACCAGTCGTCATAAATATGCGAGTTACGCAAAAGCAATTAATAAAAACTTCTTAAACAATATTTAATTTTAAAATGACAATAAAGTACTTATATATAAAGCGTTTTCGGTAGTTTTAGGCAAGATATGTGATGATTTATAACGAAGCAAAATTTTGCTATGCTCTGAATTTGCTCGCCGCACAGTGGGGCAAAACCTAACAAGAGGCGTCAAAATTCTGTAACCACGCTAATTGTTTATAAAAATGAATACAACTTGGTGACATGAAGCCTCAAGCATCACAGAATTTGAAACCCTTGCCGCATTTCCAAAATTAAAAATGGCGTCTGAGCTGTAAGAGCCTTAATTTGGTTATTTTCGTATTTTTTGAAACTTATGTACATTGAAACTGCAACATTTTACATAAATAAATTGGGGAAAGATTGACTACGGTATATTTTGGGACTTAGGCATTACTCTTTACGAATTTTCATTGGAACTTTCAAAATTCAAAATGGCAGATCCAAGATGGACGATCAAAGGACAAAAATGTTTATAACTGTATACTAAAAGGAATTATTTTTATGAAAGTCTATACCCCAAGGTTATTTTGGCCGCTGATTACGAAACTGAGGTCAGATTTTCAAAATTCAAAATGGCCGATCCAATATGGCGGTCGAAATTCTGAAAAATGAGGTTATAATTCTGAAACTCAGTATCCCGACATTTTTTAAGTCGCTGATTACGAATCTGAAGTCAGCTTTTCAAAATTCAAAATGGCCGATCCAATATGGCGGTCGAAATTCTGAAAAATGAGGTTATAATTCTGAAACTCAGTATCCCGACATTTTTTAAGTCGCTGATTACGAATCTGAAGTCAGCTTTTCAAAATTCAAAATGGCCGATCCAATATGGCGGTCTAAATTCTGAAAAATGAGGTTATAATTCTGAAACTCAGTATCCCGACATTTTTTAAGTCACTGATTACGAATCTGAAGTCAGCTTTTCAAAATTCAAAATGGCCGATCCAATATGGCGGTCTAAATTCTGAAAAATGAGGTTATAATTCTGAAACTCAGTATCCCGACATTTTTTAAGTCACTGATTACGAATCTGAAGTCAGATTTTCAAAATTCAAAATGGCCGATCTAATATGGCGGTCAAAATTCTGAAAAATGAGGTTATAATTCTGAAACTCAGTATCCTGACATTTTTTAAGTCGCTGATTACGAATCTGAAGTCAGATTTTTAAAATTCAAAATGACCGATCCAATATGGCGGTCATAATTCTGAAAAAATAGGTTATAATTCTGAAACTCAGTGTTCCGACGTTTTTAAGTCGTTGATTACGAATCTGAAGTCAGACTTTCAAAATTCAAAATGGCCTATTCAATATTTCTGTCGAGATTCTGAAAAATTATGTAAATATTTTTGAAGCTCAGTATTCCAAAATTTTTCGAGTTGCTAATTAGGAATCTAGGGTCAGAATTTCAAAATTAAAAATGGTGGATAGAACATGGAGGTTGGACTTATTGAGTATTTGATATTTATTTTTAAGAATTAGTTTCTCTACTAACTGAAATTGTTGAGCTGGTCGTTATAACATTCTTTGAGTATATAATTTGCATTCGTTAAGTAAAGAACTAAAAATAAGGAGATTATGCTTACAAAATCCTCAGATTTTTATTCAGATGTACTTACAATCTATTTTTCCAATCAGAATAACTTTTGATATTTTTTAATTTAAACCTTAAAATGAAAATAGAAACAATCAAGAGTATCCATTAAACATTGAAAACATTCACTTTAAAAGTGAAATTATTTCGGACATAATGTAACGAAAAGGAACAATGCAATAAATATTAACGTAAAATAATCGAAAGTAGGTTGCAATTAAGAAATAGTAGAAATGAAAAAGAAAGAAATAAAATTTAAAAAAGTAAACAGCATCAACGAAGTCTACTCTAGTTTAAGAAAAAAGACTGCCTGAATACTTGAAGTTTCCTACAAATGAAAAAATAGTTATCCAGACATTCTTTTTTTATTACACTTATTTTGTTACCATGGTGAAGAGCTAAATATCTTTGTCAATCGTCAGTTGGCAATTTACGTATAATAAATTATATTTATTATTCTAACTTTGAGTTGTTGGAGAACGAGGTTCTTTACTTCAAAATGTCGGTCTTCTCAATACAAGTGAAAGAATTATGTGAATGGATATGGAATGATGCAAACAAGAGTAAAACAGTGATAGATGTAATAATGAGTAGAATTGAAAAAACGTTTAATTATGATCCTCGTGATGCACATCAATTACGTACCTACTTAAATACACATTTTATCAGACGATATAAAAGATGCTGGGTTAATGTTCATCGAATGCGTGGAAGATTTGAAAGTAAGTACAAAGATTTTATGGATGAAAAATTGGAGTATAAATTTCAGAGTCCATCTGAACAAAAATTTGACAATTTATTATCAGAAAGTTCTACATCTCTTGCTGGTCGTCCACGCGTAAGTGATGAAGATTGTAGCCGAAGAACAGAACAAAGGCGAGCTCAACAACTTCGCACTGACTATGACCCAAAAATTTTATTAAAAGCAGTATCACCTTTATTAGAAAAAGAGGCTGAAGTTAAACTTCCTGCTGTTGAAAAATATGATTCTGATTATCTAAATAAATCTTTGGCTATGTATATGGATGTTGGTTTGACAAAGTCAAAATATGAAACTCTTCGAACCCATAATAACTTTTTATCAGGAAATAAACAGTTACCTCCTTATAAAACTCTTTCATCTGCAAAATTAGCATGTTTTCCAGATAATATTGAAATTAACGAAAGTGGTGCTAAAATTAAACTACAGTCCTTGCTTGATCACACCTCAAGTAGAATTTTTTCTTTGTTATCAACCGAACAATTGAAGAAAATAAATCACAATGCAGCTGAGTTATGTGGAAAATGGGGTTTAGATGGTGCTTCAGGTCAACAAGCTTTCAAACAGAAGTGGTCAGAAGCAGAAATTAATTCAAAAAATAGCGATTCTTCAATATTTATGGTATCGTATGTACCTCTCAAACTTACCTCTTCGGATGGACAGGTATTGTGGAGGAATGAGCGACCATCTTCCGTAAGATTATGTAGGCCTGTTGAATTTCAATTCACGAAGGAAACCGTGGAAAAAACTAAAGAAGTTTATGGTTATTATTCGTCGGAAATATCTCGCTTGAAGAATACGTCTATTGAAATTAAAAAGAAAAAGTATGATATTTCTCATCAGCTGTATCCTACTATGATTGATGGAAAAGTTTGTAACGTTCTGACTGAGCAAGCATCTTCTGCTTCATGTAATATATGTCGTGCAACACCAAACCAAATGAATGATTTAAATGGCTTAAAAAATTTGACTATTCAGGAAAAAAATTATTACTATGGTTTGTCAACCCTTCATTGCCGAATCAGATTTATGGAGTGCATTCTACATGTTTCGTATAACTTGGATTTTAAAAAAGCGTATGCTTCAGGTAGTGATAAGGCGTTAAAACAATCTCGGAAGAAATCTATTCAAGAAGGTCTTCAGTCAAAATTAGCAATTCTCGTAGATGTAGTAAAACAGGGTCATGGAACTACGAATGACGGAAATACTGCTAGACGTTTTTTCGAAAATCCGGAAGTGGTAGCTGAAGTTACTGGAATTAACCTTGAACTAATTCAACGGTTTGCAGATATTTTGCAAATATTGACTTGTGGACGTGAAATCGATTGTGATAAATTCGAGGAATATGCATTCAGTACAGCTCAAATGTTTGTTGAATTGTATGGTTGGTACAAGATGCCTCCATCAGTTCACAAAGTCTTGATCCACGGCAGTAGCATCATTCGAGTTTTTGGATTACCCATTGGCTGTCTATCAGAAGAAGCTCAAGAAGCAAATAACAAAGTTTTTAAAGGAGCTCGAGCAAATTTTAGTCGAAAAATTTCAAGATCAACATCAAATGAAGACACAATTCACTTTATGCTTATCTCGTCTGACCCAGTAATAAGTGCATTACGTGTTCAAAAAGAAAAAAAAATTAAAGAATTAAGTAACGGTGCAAAAAGCTTATTAAAATTTGATGACACAAGTGATGAGGAAGACTCAGAAAGTGAATAAACTGATTAAACTGGTTAAAAACAATTGTCGAAGCATTCTAACAGGGATGGTTCTTTTCCGTTTCTTCTTTCGATTTTAAAAGAAATCCATTTTAAATTACTGTAAGTTGCACCTCAGATTCGAAATCATTTAAAGAAACATTAGACAATTTTTTTTTAATATTAAATTTTGGAGTATGACGACCATCATATTGGATCGGCCATTTTGAATTTTGAAAATCTGACTTCAGATTCGTAATCAGTGACTTAAAAAATGTCGGGATACTGAGTTTCAGAATTATAACCTCATTTTTCAGAATTTAGACCGCCATATTGGATCGGCCATTTTGAATTTTGAAAATCTGACTTCAGATTCGTAATCAGTGACTTAAAAAATGTCGGGATACTGAGTTTCAGAATTATAACCTCATTTTTCAGAATTTAGACCGCCATATTGGATCGGCCATTTTGAATTTTGAAAAGCTGACTTCAGATTCGTAATCAGCGGCTTAAAAAATGTCGGGATACTGAGTTTCAGAATTATAACTTAATTTTTCAGAATTTTGACCGCCATATTAGATCGGCCATTTTGAATTTTGAAAATCTGACTTCAGATTCGTAATCAGTGACTTAAAAAATGTCGGGATACTGAGTTTCAGAATTATAACCTCATTTTTCAGAATTTAGACCGCCATATTGGATCGGCCATTTTGAATTTTGAAAAGCTGACTTCAGATTCGTAATCAGCGGCTTAAAAAATGTCGGGATACTGAGTTTCAGAATTATAACCTCATTTTTCAGAATTTTGACCGCCATATTAGATCGGCCATTTTGAATTTTGAAAATCTGACTTCAGATTCGTAATCAGTGACTTAAAAAATGTCGGGATACTGAGTTTCAGAATTATAACCTCATTTTTCAGAATTTAGACCGCCATATTGGATCGGCCATTTTGAATTTTGAAAAGCTGACTTCAGATTCGTAATCAGCGACTTAAAAAATGTCGGGATACTGAGTTTCAGAATTATAACCTCATTTTTCAGAATTTCGACCGCCATATTGGATCGGCCATTTTGAATTTTGAAAATCTGACCTCAGTTTCGTAATCAGCGGCCAAAATAACCTTGGGGTATTGACTTTCATAAAAATAATTCCTTTTAGTATACAGTTATAAACATTTTTGTCCTTTGATCGTCCATCTTGGATCTGCCATTTTGAATTTTGAAAGTTCCAATAAAAATTCGTAACGAGTAATGCCTAAGTCCCAAAATATACCGTTGTCAATCTTTCCCCAATTTATTTATGTAAAATTTTGCAGTTTCAATGTACATAAGTTTCAAAAAATACGAAAATAACCAAATTAAGGCTCTTACAGCTCAGACGCCATTTTGAATTTTGGAAATGCGGCAAGGGTTTCAAATTCTGTGATGCTTGAGGCTTCATGTCACCAAGTTGCATTCATTTTTATAAACAATTAGCGTGGTTACAGAATTTTGACGCCTCTTGTTAGGTTTTGCCCCACTGTGCGCCGGAGCCAAGATTCTCAAATTAAATTCACTTATACTAGGAAACTAGATTACTGACCATAAATTTACTTTACTTAATTTCTACTGTCGCGTTAAGTTAGGTGAAGTCAGTAAAACTCACAGGATTTCTATTAGTAAGATATAACAAAATAATATATTGAGTTCAAAGTAAAAAATATACAAAAATAGTATTATAATATAAAATGAATTTAACAGAATATAATCAAAATAAAAAGAATTTAACAATAAAAATATATAATTAATAAAATACAAATAACAATCAATGGTGCTAGAAGAGCCGGCGTTTGTTTAAAGAAAAACAATAAGGAACATAAATCCTTCTTGGGTTATTTAAAAACTTCACCCTGGCAAAAACTGGTTAAACTCTGTTTAAGCGGTATCTAAAAACAGATCAATAAAAAATAATGTAGATTACCCAATAATATTAATATACTTAATCAAAAAGAATTATTCGGAATAGTCGGTCGCGGATTAAATCGGTAAAACTCCGTCTCCAATACAATATAAATTACGGTCGAACCGCTAAAAAATATTGTCGCCGTCATTCACCGTGATGTTAAAATAAAATCGTCCATTTAAGCGTATGGTCGATTCGCGGATACGTACACTAAAATTAATTATCAGGTAAGAAAGAAAATAAATTAATTTCATGCTACGTTAATTACGCGTTTCAGTCCGGTAAAATAGTTAAATCTGAACGCGTAATTTCAGGTGCGTCGTGAATTTATCAGGAGAACAGTTAAACGAACGCGGACATTCACCTAGTATAGAGTCTGTTCTCCAGTGGCGTAGCACAGGGGAAGCTCATGCGACAGTCTACGTCATGACACGGCGCGGGAGATTTAAAATTGTTTCGAACACTTTTCTACGTCATTAGTATTCTAGCAATTTTTCTCGAATCCCCTAACCATTCGTGATGGACCACGACGGTGATCAAGAAACTCGTCACGGAGTGACTTTAATCCAGCCAGGATTCCTTCGTCTACGTAGTAGATGTCCAGAACTTTATCGTGCCTGAGACTCCACGATGGACCGTGATAAATCTCAGGACGATCCTGACTAGAGGAAAGCAAAAGGTTTTTGTTCTTTTGATTTTCTTTGAAGGACCAATGCTAAATCTCCAGAATGATCTCCAGGTACCATTCTTGAAGGACCAAGTCTATGGTATCTAGAGGAGTCAGAATTCACTATATCGCTCCGACTCGTCGGCCGGTATTTTCTCGACTGAAGGTCCAGTCCCGGAAATCCAGCACCCACCAATAGTTAATTTCTGAAGGTCCAGAACCTTAACAATTTGTTGAGTCGGAGAGGTACAGCCCGAGGTGGACCTCAGTGCGCTTCCGGCGCTTGACTGACCTAAATGTATCTAACGTTCCACGCCATCTTCCGTCGATGCGTGCGTCAGGATGCGCGGTTGACCAGCAAATACTTCTGCTAGCCACGTTTTTGACTGTTCCATAATAAGACGCAAGTGTAACTTAACTTTAACCTTACTTGTATAATTTAACCTTAAAATAAATTATTTAATTAAATTATAAAAGTCAAGTGCTATTGTGAGGTTCGTCACACTCTCCTCTTACTGGAAGAGCGAATTTATGAGCGGAAAAATGAAATAAATATAACTAAATAAATTCAATAAATTCAGTGCAACAATTATAATGCTCCTTTTTAGGATAGGTCACTCACGACTCGTGGTTTTCCAATCCTGATGAAATCGACGGTGCGGAAATCGAGGTAAATATTTCGGCGTATTCCCTGGTAGTCCAGGCGATATCGTTTCTGATTAAACGACACTTTTACTCGAAGTCCTTCAGGAAGTTAGATGATCCTTGTTAGTTTACCTCGAAGATTCTTATCAATTTTCACAAAGAATTCTTCAGTTTTACTGGTAGGTGAATTTTCTGCAACTGGAGATTTTTTCTTATTTGATTCTGCTGCAGGCTCCGACCGTGGTATTGATGCTTCTTTTATAATATTTTTGTCCTCTTGAATTACCAATGTGGTGTTTAACGGTAGAGGAATATTCACCTTCTCTATTTCTATTATTTTCGGTTTCTTGGTGATGTTAAAAATTTTTGCTGCCGCTTTTCTTATTTGCAGAGCTTCTGAAGTAAGAAAATTATTATTTTCTTCTATTACTAAAATCGAATTTTTCCCCGGCATGCTGCTGGATTTCTTAACTTTCGATTTTCTGGTTTTTGAAGGAAGTTTAGATCTTTTTCTTTCCGGATTTTCCATAGTCTGGTTAAATTTGATCTTTTTCTCCACGATCCTTTTTTCTGAAGCCATTTTCTTAATTAGTGATGGTGTTGGAATTTTAACATGAAGATAATCTGGTGGTATTTCTTTCTCTGAAGGTGGCTTCTTGGAGACTTGAAAAATTGGTAACTTCCCTTGAGACGTCTGCACTTTTGTTTTAGAATAGGTTCTTAACATCTTTCCCGTTGTGTAGATGTTTTCCGATGTAGAAGGCTGGCACGACGACGGCATCTTCTTCTTGACGAGAATTTCAGTTGGTTTCAAGGCTGGTACTATTTCTCGGTTCTGCATATAGTCGAAATGCTCCAACTCTATATCCTTCTGCAAGCTAACAATGGCTGCGACGGCTCGATCTAACTCTACCTGGTCGACTTCCATTATACACAAAATTTTACTTGAGAAAATATTCTTATTTAAATTAACGAAGTGTTACTTTCGAAAATTTTAATAAGACTAGAAAGATTTTCGTAAATCATTTCTATTTATTATTTCTGAGAAACTAGAATAACCAATCAGTAAACAAATCTCACACCCTAGTTTATTGACCCCTGAAAGGGTGCTCACAATGAAAAGATTTCAAATCTTTTATATGTATGTGTCGGTGTGTTTTGCCTTCTGAATCGGTGAGATCGAAGATCGTTCGTGAAATTTTCTTCTTATCTATAAACGGTCCTATATATCTTTCTTGCAATTTATAATTTATCTTCTTCATTTTATTCGACAAAATATAATTTCTCTTTAAGACTTTTTTGCCCATAATTGGTGACCACGGTTTTTTTCTTAAATTAAAATTGCGTTGTTATACTTGAAAACTTTTTGCTAAATTCAAACAAACGAGATCTAGCGCCTCTCGAAATCTTTGAAGTTGATTCTCGAAAGTAGTAGAGTCGGCGCATGGTCGGACATCAGGATTCCCAGGCGGTAGAAGTTCGCGTCTAGAATTCAAGTACGCAGGCGTAAATCCAGTCACGCTATGGCGCGCTGCGTTGTAAGCAAATTGCAACTCGTGAATGTAGAGGTCCCAGTCTGTCTGATTTTTCTTGATATACTGCCTTATCATCGTTTTAATTATCTTGTTCGTTCTCTCAACTGGATTGCACTGTGGTGTGTAAGGTGGCGTTTTCCTCGCGGTAATTCCATGAGTTTCCAAAAAACTTTAAATTCATTACTTATGAATTGTCGGCTGTTGTCGGAAATAAGCTTTTTCGGACAACCATGACGAAAAATAATTGCTTTTTTAATTATTTGAATTACCGAAACACTTGCAGCTCTTCTTATCACACGTAATTCAATCTATTTAGAAAAACGATCTTGTAAGACACACAAAATAGTATTACCTTTAGTTGTTCTTGGCAATGGTCCCACAAAATCTACTGATACCATTTCCCACGGAGCGTTGACTAAGGTGGCGTGCATCATATTCGCCGAAGCTTGTTGAGAACTTTTATTCTTCTGACAGTTGAGACAATTTCTCACATATTCTGCTGCATCTCGATTCATTCCAGGCCAAAAGTAAAGTTGTGAAAGTCTAGTGATTGTTTTTGCAATTCCTAGGTGTCCGGATGTAGGCGCATCATGTACTCGTTCCAATATCTTCTTCCTGTCTTCGGTCAGGATGCAGAGCTTCCACTGGTCTTCCGGTAAAACTTGGTTAAAATCCAAAGTGTAAAGAATATTCCGATATAATCTACCATTTATTATCTGGTAATCTGGATACGCTGTTCCATTATCTTGAACTGATGTTAATAAACGAGTGTACCATTTACATTTTCTTGCTTCGATTTGTAGTACAGGTAAAGGACATCGGGACAAATAGTCAGGTAAACGGTTTTCGATGTCTTTTCGGTAAATTACTACAAAATCCCACTGTGATAATTCCATTATCCAACGAGCAAGTCTTCCAGATGGCGACTCAATATGTTCTAGCCATTTTAAAGATTGATGATCGGTGATGACTGTAAATTTATAACCTTCAAGATAATGTCTAAATTTCCAAATGGCCCATTTTACTGCTAAGCATTCCAATTCAGTCACAGAATAATTCTTCTCAGCTGGATTCAAAGTTCTGCTGGCGTAGGCTATTACTACTTCTGTTTCTTCTTCACCTTGAGTGAGAACGACTCCACAGCCTTCAAGACTAGCATCGATCTGCAGAAAAAATGTCTTCTCCCAATCAGGACAAGCCAGTACTGGTGCGTTGGTAAACCGGTCCTTGATTTCTTGAAAAGCGCGTTGTTGATACTCTCCCCAGGTCCATTTAGTTTCTTCTGTCAATAATAAGGTTAATGGTGTCACAAGCTTTGACACATTTTCCACGAATCTTCTATACCATGAAATCATTCCTAAAAAATGTCTCAACTCCTTAATACTAGTTGGTGCTGATAATTCGGTGATAGCTGCAATTTTATGAGGATCTGGATGCAATCCATTTTTATCTACCACATGACCTAGATACTTCAGTTGAGATCTTGCAAAAGAACATTTGTCAGGATTAGGTCGAAGTTTAGCCTCTCTGAGTCTTCGGAAAACTTCTTCTAGTATTCTTAGATGTTCTTCAAAATCTTTTGTGTCAATTACGATGTCATCTAGGTAATCGGAAACTTTTGGAGCTAAGTCTGGAGTGATTACCTGATCCAGAAGACTCTGAAAAGTTGCAGGTGCGGTATGAAGTCCAAATGGCATAACCTTAAATTTGAAAAGTCCTAATCCTGGTACAGTAAAAGCAGTAAGTGGTCTGCTTTGATCAGTGAGTGCTACTTGCCAATATCCATTCTTGAGGTCATTTGTTGAAAGATATCTTGCTCCCTTGAGTTGATCCAAAATGGAATTTATTCTGGGTAGTGGATAGGCATCCATCTTCGAGATTTTGTTTAGTCTTCGGTAATCTACACAAAATCTGGTTTTTCCATTTTTCTTCTTAACAAAAACTACTGCAGAACTCCAAGAACACTTCGATGGTTGAATGATGTCATCTTCAGCATCTGATTGACCTCGTCGTGAATGATCTTCTATACGGCAGGATTCCTTGGCTAATAGCGTTGTTTTAAAAAAAAGAGAAAACTGGTGGTCCAAGAATTCCTTCAGAACTAACTGCTGTTCCTCAGTAAGAGAATTTAGTCCACTTATTCCTGAACTAAAGATTTCATTCTTAATAGAATGACCACGATTAAAAATTAGCTTTCCATCCAAATAAACTTCAAATCTTAATTTCTTCAGGATATCTCTTCCTAGTATAACTTCTTGAGGATGTCCTGGTAAAATAAAAAATTTGATCCTCACAGGAAGATTATTAATTCTAATTTTTGTAAGCATACTAAATTACACTAGGATTTAAACACAAAGTATATGAACCTGTGCCAATCTGTGCAAGAAAAGAAAAATTGCCAACCTGGCATGGTACTAAAATCTGGTCATCTAGCTCTAGACCGTCAAGATTTACTCCTTTCCCTCGTCTTCGGTATTTTCTGCTTTTTCTCGGCATTTACAATCCATTATAAATATATTATCGGTGCCACGATATGAAAAAAATTTAATCGCTTGAGCTTTACAGCTGCTCCTTATATGTCCTCCTCTTTTGCAGCGCCAACAACACGTCTTACGGTCGTATTTATAGTAAATACTCAGGACAGGTTTCCTGTCTTTCTATTCTTTTTGGCGTTTATACTGCCCCTCTCTTCTTAGGTTACGGCTGCTTGTATTTCCTGCAGTGCATTCACCGTGATGTTAAAATAAAATCGGCCATTTAAGCGTATGGTCGATTTGCGGATACGTACACTGAAATTAATTATCAGGTAAGAAAGAAAATTAATTAATTTCATGCTACGTTAATTACGCGTTTCAGTCCGGTAAAATAGTCAAATCTGAGCGCATAATTTTAGGTGCGTGGTGAATTTATCTGGAGAACAGTTAAACGAGCGCGGGCATTCACCTAGCATATAGTCTATTCTCCAGTGGCGAAGCACAGGGGAAGCCCATGCGACAGTCTACGTCATGACACGGCGCGGGAGACATAAAATTGTTTCGAACACTTTTCTACGTCATTAGTGTTCTAGCAATTTTTCTCGAATCCCCTGACCATTCGTGATGGACCACGACGGTGATCAAGAAACTCGTCACGGAGTGACTTTAATCCAGCCAGGATTTCTTCGTCTACGTAGTAGATGTCCAGAACTTTATCGTGCCTGAGACACCACGATGGACCGTGACAAATCTCAGGACGATCCTGAGTAGTGGAAAGCAAAAGGTTTTTGTTCTTTTGATTTTCATTGAAGGATCAATGCTAAATCTCCAGAACGTTTGCCAGGTACCATTCTTGAAGGACCAAGTCTATGGTATCTGGAGGAGTCAGAATTCACTATATCGGTCCGACTCGTCGGCCGGTATTTTCTCGACTGAAGGTCCAGTCCCAGAAATCCAGCACCCACCAATAGTTAATTTCTGAAGGTACAGAATCTTAACCATTTGTTGACTCGGCGAGGTACAGACCGAGGTGAACCTCAGTACGCTCCCGGCGCTTGACTGACCCAAATGCACAAGTCGGTCGATATATTCACGCGGCTCGCCATACAGCTGCGCGGTCGTACTACTTAGCGCCGTCTGCGCTATATCTGGCGTTCCACGCCATCTTCCGTCGATGCATGCGTCAGGATGCGCGGTTGACCAGCACACACTTCTGCTAGCCACGTTTTTGATAGTTCCATAATAAGACGCAAGTGTAACTTAACCTTAAAGTTAAGTTTATTTAATTTAAGCTTAGAATAAATTATTTAATTAAATTATAAAAGTCAAGTGCTATTGTGAGGTTCCTCACATATTAACACAGCAATCCGGCGATTTGTCAAGCGAAGGCTTGAGATTCGTTGATTATGACCGCTAGGCACTCCTTCATACAAACGCTCTTTGACAGTTTATTTTTCGACAGTAACGCAAGCGATGATCGCGGTCCATTTGTTTAGTAATTAACAGGCCCGGCGAATAAGGTGGGTACGGTGGGTACTACAACCCACCCTTTTTATTAACATAGCCTGTTTTCTAAATCCCTAGAATTTCTTTACTCATATTAACTTTTTTAAATCCCCCCCTTCCCCTCCTCCAAGTCATCTACCCACCCGGATTGAATATGATTCGCCGGGCCTGGTAATTAATCTTACAATTCGATGGTACGAAAATCGTTGCGAGACTGACGGGTCACTCCACAATTTTACACTTAGACGGTAACAGAGTATTCGACCTCTTCCACTGAGTGTTTTCTATATTTAACGGCTTTTTCACCCATTGTGGGGTGTCGTCTATGCTAAAATGTGGAAAGACACGTGCCGTGATAAAGTGTGGAAAGGCACGTCTCGTAATTGGAGATCGTTCCTAGGCTGATGACTTTCTATATATATAAATATCTATGTGTGTGATTTTGTTACAATCATCCATTGATTAATTGATTAGATCAAATCAATGGAACGACTTATTACTGATTATTGACAAACTTATGACTATTAATGCTATTGGGATCGATCAGTCGAAGAATGGTTTTATTATATTGAATTTGAGCTTATTTGGGCAGGATTCCACCCCTGCACCTAAGCACTCGTACAAGGGCAATACTGGCAAATATATATACACTTAATTATCATACTTTTCATCCCCTATAGCGTGACATCAATGAATATTTATAAATTTCAGATACTTTCTCTTGTATTAGTTTAAGGTCTGTTTTGTTACTTTAATAATTACTTGTATCACACAAAAGTTCTAGATTGATTTTGCGAGATTTAGAATAATTATTTTCTGTACTCATTTTGGGGTGATTGGTTTTTAATTTGTTTCGGTATTTACATCTTATATGTTCTTATGGTAAGTATCTTTTATTAATTCATGATAACTAAATCTTTTGAACATGTGGTAAATACCTCTTTAAGTACTTTTATGGTGACTACCTATATGGGTAATCCAAATATGATAAATGCTTTCTTTTAATCACGTGTAATAATTATCCCGTTATAATAATTAATCTTGATTTTAAAATGGAGTGCGATATCATTAACTTTCTGTTTTATCATGCCTTGACCGTTTATCCTATTATCGCCAAAGATAATAAACAGCTGCCACCAGTACGCCTGCCTATGCTCAGGGGCTTCTGGGATTGATTCCATATTGATTTTGTGTTGACTTCTTGCAAATGTTTTTATTATCGTACCGATGTTTTAATTTTTTCGAAACTTTCACATTATTTATTGTAGTTGTCTATTATTATTGATAATTTCGTATTCCGAGAATTACAATTCAATATTTTTATTTTCATTGCATAATGATTAATATTTATTTGTAAGCAAATTGCAAAGTGGCAAAATGTCGATATTGATAATATTGTAACCAATTATCCGCTAAGTGCCTGGGCTTCCATTTCCCGTTCCTTTTGACGAATCTCGCTTTCTCCCTTTTATCGCCCACCCTCTTACAATTTACTATTCTGTCTTTACCATTCACTCTTTACACTATCACTCACTATTCTCTCTTTTTTCGTTTCTACATTTATTGCTCTTTCATTATTCCCAACCACATTTTCTTCCATTCATTAACCTACCCAAGCACTCCATTTCTATACCTACTCATACTTTTATTACCTCTCCTTTCTCTTCTCTCACTTTCCATCTGAAGCATACTTCCTATCTCTGTTTCTTCTGGGGATTCACAATCTATATAAATAAAATCAACATTTTGTCTGTACATTGCGCCAAACTCAAAAATTTTTACATAATTTTTCGTTTTGAGTGATAAGGATAGCGAAAGGCACGCATGCATTCTTCCCGCAAGTCATTTGCTCGACTCGACATTTGCTCGACTCGACATTTCCGCGACTGGTCATTTCCTCGACTGGTCATTTGCTCGACTCGACATTTTAACGAATGGACATTTCCGCGACTGGTAATTTCCTCGACTGGTCATTTGCTCGACTCGACATTTGCTCGACTCGACATTTCCGCGACTGGTCATTCGATCGACTCGACATTTCCGCGACTGGTCATTTGCTCGACTCGACATTTCCGCGACTGGTCATTTCCTCGACTGGTCATTTGCTCGACTCGACATTTTAACGAATGGACATTTCCGCGACTGGTCATTTCCTCGACTGGTCATTTCCTCGACTCGACATTTGCTCGACTCGACATTTCCGCGACTGGTCATTCGATCGACTCGACATTTCCGCGACTGGTCATTTCCTCGACTGGTCATTTGCTCGACTCGACATTTGCTCGACTCGACATTTCCGCGACTGGTCATTTCCACGACTGGTCATTTCAAAGAAAGGTTTTTTTTATGTGAGTTTCCTCTCTATTTTGTAGTAGTTTGTGGTTTATATTTATCAAGCGTTCTTAGTGTGCATAGTGTTGAATATATTGAATATAATACTCCTGGCTCCATCTGTCGACAATATATTCAACACTATGCACACTAAGAACGCTTAATAAATAGAAACTACTACAAAATAGAGAGGAAACTCTCTATTTATAAAAAAAAACCATTCTTTCAAATGTCGAGTCGATCAAATGACCAGTCGAGGAAATGACCAGTCGCGGAAATGTCGAGTCGCGGAAATGTCCATTCGTTAAAATGTCGAGTCGAGCAAATGACCAGTCGAGGAAATGACCAGTCGCGGAAATGTCGAGTCGAGCAAATGTCGAGTCGAGCAAATGACCAGTCGAGAAAATGACCAGTCGCGGAAATGTCGAGTCGAAGAAATGACCAGTCGAGGAAATGACCAGTCGCGGAAATGTCCATTCGTTAAAATGTCGAGTCGAGCAAATGACCAGTCGAGGAAATGACCAGTCGCGGAAATGTCGAGTCGAGCAAATGACCAGTCGAGCAAATGACCAGTCGCGGAAATGTCCATTCGTTAAAATGTCGAGTCGAGCAAATGACCAGTCGAGGAAATGACCAGTCGCGGAAATGTCGAGTCGAGGAAATGACCAGTCGAGGAAATGACGAGTCGATCGAATGCCGTTCGATCAAATGTCGAGTCGAGCAAATGACTTGCGGGAAGAATGCATGCGTGCCTAGCGAAAACGCAAAAAAAAAAATTCTGCTGTCAGTCCAGGATTTTTCGTCCGGGCATCACTTAAAAACGGCTCAGCCGATTCATGTGAAATTTGGCAGAGTATTAAAGTGTCACTCAACTTAGATTTATAAAAAAAAAATTTCAGAAAATATATTTAGAAACTGAGATATACAACATAGTCACATTTTTACATATACGTACATACATACACATAAACACGCATATATACATATATACATATATACATACACACACATATACACACAAACACATACTCACATATACACACACTTTTCACTATGAGATTTGTAAACAGCGCATCAAATTACGTAAGCATACGAAGTATTAAAAAGATTTGAGGTTCAAGCTTTTCGAAAGTACACCCAAGTTTGTTTCAAACGCCTGCATGAAAATAATTTTTGTCAAAAAATACTTTCTGTCGGAAAGTGCATGCTTTTAAAAAATACTTTCAGTCAGAGAATACTTTTGGTCAAAAAATACTGCTGATGGCACGCCACCAGATTTCGATGCCCGCCGGAGGCGGGCTCGAAAGCTATGTTTAATATTATCTAAGAAAGTGATTCATATGCTTACTATTATCGCAAGAATTTAGAGTGAGATAGAAAGTAGTCCAAATTATGGGCATTTAAACCCATAAATTTTAAATTTAAAAGGAAAATATTTATATATATGCCACGTGTAGTAATTATCTATCTTTTAAAATATTATTCATACTAAATGTAAATTGACTTATAATTACTATCTTTACAATTTTTATTCTATTTCTGCTCGACATTGACCCAATTGATCTGATCTATTTTGATATTTTCTTCGAATATATTCCCTTTAAATTTTCTTCTTTAATTTCCGAATTTGATTTATCTATTAAATAAAATTAACAAAATCAATACAAATTTTCCATTATTAACCTAATAATAATTTAATTTTAAAATTATACTTTATTCTACATTAAATTCCTTCTTTTAATCATTTTTCTTGGTTTGTATTATAAAATAAGCAAATAAAATAAATATTTTATAATTTTTGGGAAGATTCTCCTTTCTACAAACTCATGAATAAATCGTGATGATGCTACAATGCACCACAACTCACCAAGTTTTGTAAAAAGTAGCGTAAACCAAGCGAGAAATTTAAACAATATTAACCAGTCAGTGGTTGGTTGTACTATGTACTCCAACAAAAGATAGATTAACTTTTTCGTTATTAAATAATTGCTGAATCGCAATTATTTAATAACTATTGCTCAAAAGCTTCACCCAACAAACACAGAAATTTATTTTGAGCAATAATTTGGAAAAACTCCGTTTCCAAATTATTATTTAAAATATTGTGACGCTAAGTACGTAGGTCTTACCAATTTTGTTGATGAAAATCAAGAGGACGAGTCTATGTAAATGACCTCCTTATATACCCTTGATTTACCCCCAAAAACGTCCAGAAAGTTCGATAACTGCTACAAACTGTCAAAATTTTAATTTCCGCGGTTTTTCTATTTTAATTTTAACGCTTATAAATACTAATAATTTAATTTTTCTTTCTTGTAAGATATTCTATATTTTCTACACTATATTTTACTGTAAATTTATTTATTATTTATTTATTATTTCTTATAAAAAACTTTATTTGAACCTTAAAATTTGATTTATTGTTTATTACACAGCCCCACAAAAAAAAAAGTGTCATGTACTTTTGACCGGAATACCTTAGCCCTATGTATTTTGACGCGCTGAACACGAATCCGAAGTCCATTTTGCTCCATCACGTCAGGATTTTTTTCTAACCTCAAAAAACATGTCGGATTTTGAGAGGTAGGCGATTTTTTAAAAAAATTTATGGATTTACTTCAAACTTGGTATCTGGGGGTTTTTTGGGTCGCTGATTACGAATCTGAAGTTAGATTTTCAAAATTCAAAATGGCGGATCCAATATGGCGGACGAATTTTGGAAAAATTTGAAGATTTACTTCAAACTTGGTATCTGGGGGTTTTTTGGGTCGCTGATTACGAATCTGAAGTTAGATTTTCAAAATTCAAAATGGCGGATCCAATATGGCGGACGAATTTTTAAAAAATTTGAAGATTTATCAGGAATAAGATGCAGAATGGAACAATGTTCTTTCTTATTTGGCTTCTGCACCAAACATATCCAATCTGTTACCAAGGAATATTTTATGATAAAATTGTAAAAGAAGTCATATTTGAAAATGTGAGAAACTCGCTTCGAAATCACACTCAGCAACTTAAAAACCTGAAGATACCAAATTTCATAAAAATTTCGAAAATATGACGTCAGATTCGCAATCAGCGACCCAAAAAACCCCCAGATACCAAGTTTGAAGTAAATCTTCAAATTTTTTAAAAATTCGTCCGCCATATTGGATCCGCCATTTTGAATTTTGAAAATCTAACTTCAGATTCGTAATCAGCGACCCAAAAAACCCCTAGATACCAAGTTTGAAGTAAATCCATAAATTTTTTTAAAAAATCGCCTACCTCTCAAAATCCGACATGTTTTTTGAGGTTAGAAAAAAATCCTGACGTGATGGAGCAGAATGGACTTCGGATTCGTGTTCAGCGCGTCAAAATACATAGGGCTAGGGTATTCCGGTCAAAAGTACATGACACTTTTTTTTTTGTGGGGCTGTGTTATTAGATAATTATCTAATAATAATTAATCTAATCGCACTTTCGTCATTTTTTTCAACTTTACCTATATTTAATTATTTTTATTTCGTATTATCAATTTTTCTATTATTAATAATAATTCTATCTAAATTATTTAATTTTAAACGTTTTTAAACTGTTATTCAAATACTAAACAATATTTTACTAAATCTACTATTCACTTTTGTGATCTTTCTTATAAACTAATTTTATCAACTAATATTTATTTATAATTGTTTATATTTATTGCAAAAATTTCACTTTTTCATGTTAATTCTAAAATATTATTCATTATCAATGACTTCCGCTTATTTTTTATTTAAATCATTTTTTCATTGCTTATTCTATTATTTTACAATTAACTATTTCTCAGATTTTCAACATTCAGTTATTTATTCAACAATATTCAACTTTTAACTTTCTATTTCGATATTTATTTTGAAATACTAACTCTTCTATCAAAATAGGTTCCTAAATATATTTCTTTTTTAATTTCTTATAATTATTTATAATTATAGTCTCAAAAATTTTATTTTCAAAATTATAAATTTCAACTGAATTTTTGAAAATCAAAGTAGCAATTTTGCATTTCAATTTTCGCTATTAATTTCAAGATCCTGTATGCCAGGACGCACAAGCCATCGGACCACACAACCCAAACGTCCAGAGCTCGATCCCAACAAACCCACAATCTCTCCCCATCCTTACTTGACCTCCTTTCCTTCTCTCTGCCCACGCTTTCTTTTCCAAAAACCACCTTATCCTTCTCTCTATCCATGTTCTGTCTTGATCTATCCTTATCTCACTACCTCTCAACCTTCCTCTTAATTTCATAACTTCATATTTGTCTTCCTCCTCTTCCAACTCTACTATCCACAATTTTTCTACTTCCTCTTTGCCTTCACTATACCCTACTTTCAAACCTCTAATGACTATGTTCCTCTTTCTTCTTTCCTTCTCAAGCAGCTAAACCTGACACGATAACTCATTCATTTTCCTTTCCCAATTAACGTCTCCTACTGTTCCATTCTGCTCTCTACTTGCTTTCTTCTCCCCTATGTCTATAACCCTCAATCCACCCTTCTCAATTTTCTCATCTTCCTTACTCCAATTCGATATTTCTTTCTCTAATCCATTCATTCTCTTCCACATATTTTCTTTTTCCTTTTTCCAATTTTCCTCCCACTTTTGCAACTTCTTTTTAATCCCGCCTATCTCCTCTTTTATTACCTCAAACTGCCTATCTCTTTTTTCTTCTATGTCCCTAACGATCTCTATATTGTCCCACACTTCTGTCCAATTTTTTCGAAGTTTTTAACCAACATCTTGACTAATTCGAGTAAGTCTATGCAGTCCTCACACTTCATAATTTTTCCGCACTTGCCCCTTACTATTTCACCTATAAAGTTTCGTAACTCCGATCTTTTCCCGCCTGTACTGGTTGAGTCAACATTCGCCATTCTAGACTTCTACCTTACCTACACTTCATTTGATCTCCTTGTCATTGACGCTATCTCTCGCACTCTCTTCCCACTCTTTCCCCCTAACCTCAGAAATCACACTTTTCTTTTACCTTCTTTACCACTCACATCCACTCCACCTTCCACTTACATTCACTCCACAATAATAACCTTGCTTTGTTCATCACTTTTCACTCTTACCACTACCCACCCTTAATTAATTTAGTCCAAATTTTCCAAAAAACAATTTTCCCTTCACAAACGCGTGCACTAATCTACGGTACCGTAAACGGAAGCCTTAATGACAATAATAAAGATGATTACTCGTTATAAAGTTGCCTGTGGTTAAGCGCCATTTTTAATCCTGTAGTTAATTAATCGATGAATTTCATGTTCTCTCTTTTACCCATATACAGGGCGATTGGTTAGGTATCAAAAAGCAAGAAGTTGGAAATATAAAAAAAAATATGGAGGACCATTTATTTTTTATTGAAAAACATCTATAGGTTCTTTTATAAATTCAAATTAAAAGCATTTTTTTATTAAAAATGTCGAATGTCATATTTGTGCCATGAATGATAAAAACAAAAAACAAGCTTCCGATTGAATGTCATGAAGTGAGTAACCGTTCCGAGAGAAAAGAACTAGAAATACACGTGTTCTTATTTACATTAAAATTTAAACAGTAGTCAGTGGTTAAATTATAAAGTCAAAACTTGAAGAAGAATTAATAAAAAAGCAAAAACTTATAAAAAACCAGAAATCGATTGAATTCGCAATTTTTTTTTGATAATATCAACAAAAGGTAAGTCACATAAATACATTATTCCAAAAGTAAATAATATCAAATTAAGTGGTTAGGTAAGGTTAAAGTTTTAAACAATTCTTTCTGCTTGAACTTTTTCCTAAATAATTTTAATTTAATTTAAATCCTATTAAAATTAATAATTAAATATTAATTACACTTAATTAAACTTTAACTTTTAAAGTTTAACTTTCAAAAAAACACTATTATTTCAAAATTATAAGAACCCTGGCAATTAGTCAAAGAAACTTTAATAAAAATGGCTTTCCAACTTACATTCTAAATAAAAAAATTAAAGAAAGATATAATCACATAATTTCAAATAACAATAAAATTTCACCCGAAAATAATATCACAACAATTATTTCACTACGATATATCAAAGAGTTAGAAAACATTTTTTATAATTTATTTAAAAAATTCAATATTAAAATAGTACAATCAATTGAAAATACAATAGGAAAAAGTATCTTACACTCAACCAAAGATAAAACAGAAAAAAATCAAAAAATTAATACAATATATAGAATACCATGTTTTAATTGTGATGATATTTATATTGGTGAAACATCTAGACACCTTCAAACCAGAATGAAAGAACATGCAAAAGATATAAAAAATAAAAAAACGAATACAGCCATATCAACTCACGCTACTGAAAATAAACATAATTTTGATTTAAATAAGGTAACAATTCTGAATGTAGAGGAAAATTGGTTCAAAAGAAAATTTTTAGAAATGATCTATATAATTAAAGAAGATAAAGCCATAAATTTTAAAACAGACGTTGAAAGACTGAATAGTATATATCAGGGGTTTTTCAATAATATACATTAATCTGATAATATAGCGTTCCAAATTACCGACCTTATAAATTCCACACAATATAGCTTTATAACCTAAATAATTTCATACAAATTATCACACAATGATGAATCAAATCATCATCATGTGTCAAAGAAAAGAGAAAAAAAACGAATTTTCTAATTGATTTAAAACAAAAACAAACAAATAAACAAAGACAAAAAGTAAATGAAATTTAAATTTTAAAATGAAAATAAGAATCATACTCTTTTGTAATGGCTTTTATAACTTCTAAAATGTAAGTACGGTTTTTTCCATATTTTGATTAAAAATAGCAACAATGTACAATAGCAAAAAAAAAAAAAAAAAAACACACACACACACACATTCATATACATATATAAGTTTGATTATAAATTAAAAAAAAATTTTTGTTTAATTCTAGCAATTTTTAAAAGAAAACTTGATAAGGGTAGCGGTAGCTGCCGAAACGTCGTTTTTTATGTAAATAAAATAAAAATGTGGAAAAAATGGCCTAAAACTTAGTATTAATATATTTACATCCACAAAAAACTCTTTTTAATTAAATATCAATTATTTTTGATTTTTTTAACGCGCAGTAAAACTGCGCGTTACTTTCAACTTGTCAAAAAATGAAAATTCAATCAATTTTTCCACGCCAGAAAAATTTGGCAAAATACACAAAAAAATTTTCAGACAAATATCAATTATTTTCCATATTTCTAGATCCAATGTCAAACTTTTTCATTTATTACTGAACAAAATTGAACAAAAATTAAAGAACTGCGCGTTACTTTCAACTTGTCAAAAAATGAAAATTCAATCAATTTTTCCTCGCCAGAAAAATTTGGCAAAATACACAAAAACATTTTATTTATTTACAAATGACGGGTTGAACCCTTTCGTAAAAAGTACTCCTAAAACTAAAAAAGAAATTGCAATAGCAACATATTGAGAACATAGTAAATGAATGATAGGCTTGGCTATGCTAATCATTATTTTCAAATATAATTCGGCGCAATAACAATTTAAATCTTTCGACATCAGGTACAAGAAGTCGATTCTGTCGCAAAAATTATTTGCCTCTCTGCTTAATCTACTAATTAAGGAATGAAATCCGTAATTAGTTCTATGAAATGGAATTGAAAAAAATAGAAAAAATCTAGTAGTTCTGGTCTGTTGGCTCAAGTTGATCAAGGATTTTAAGAGTTGACAATTAAGGTTTCCATTAATTATTCTATAGAAAAATACCAAATCAATGAATAAGAACCTTAATTTAAGTTTCGGTATATTAAGCTGAGATCGCAGATTACTGTAATCATGGGCATGCATACTGTAAATTTAGTTGGCGCGCCACGAAGCGAAGAAATCTATTCTGGACTCGTTCAAGTCTTAATAAATTAAAGGTGTAATGGGGTACCCATATAACCATATAATATTTTGAGACAAATATTAATTATTTTCCATATTTCTAGATCTAATTTCAAACTTTCTTATCTACAACCGAACAAAATTGAACAAAAATTAAAGAACTGCACGTTACTTTCAAATCGTGAAAAAATGAAAATTTAATCAATTTTTGCCTGGCCAGTAAAATTTGGTAAAATACACAAAAAATTTTTCAGACAAATATTAATTATTTTCCATTTTTCTAGATCTAATTTCAATCTTTTTCATTTATTACCAAACAAAATTAAACAAAAATTAAAAAACTGCGCGTTACTTCCAAATCAAGAAAAAAAGAAAATTTAATCAATTTTTGCCTCGCCAGAAAAATTTGGTAAAATACACAAAAAAAAATTCAGACAAATATCAATTGTTTTCCATATTTCAAGATCTAATTACAAACTTTTTCATGTATTACCGAACAAAATTGAACAACAATTAAAGAACTGCGCGTTACTTTCAAATCATGAAAAAGTAAAAAATTAATCAATTTTTGCCTCGCCAGATAAATTTGGTAAAATACACAAAAAAATGTTCAGACAAATATCAATTATTTTCCATATTTCTAGATCCAATGTCAAACTTTTTCATTTATTACCGAACAAAATTGAACAAAAATTAAAGAACTGCGCGTTACTTTCAACTTGTCAAAAAATGAAAATTCAATCAATTTTTGCCTCGCCAGAAAAACTTGGCAAAATACACAAAGAAATTTTCAGACAAATATTACTTATTTTCCATATTTCTCGATCTAATTTCAAACTTTTTCATTTATTACCGAACGAAATTGAACAAAAATTGAAAAACTGCGCGTTACTTTGAAATCGTGAAAAAATGAATATTTAATCAATTCTTGCCTCGCCAGAAAAATTTGGCAAAATACACAAAGAAATTTTCAGACAAATATTAATTATTTTCCATATTTCTAGATCTAATTTGAAATTTTTTTATCTATTACCGAAGAAAATTAAACAAAAATTGAAAAACTGCGCGTTACTTTCAAATCATCAAAAAAAAAATTTAATCAATTTTTGCCTTGCCAGAAAAATTCTGCAAAATGCACAAAAAAATTTTCAGACAAATATTAATTATTTTCCATAGTTCTAGATGGAATGTCAAACTTTTTCATTTATTACCGAACAAAATTGAACAAAAATTAAAGAAGTGCGAGTTACTTTCAACTTGTCACACAATGAAAATTCAATCAATTTTTGCCTCGCCAGAAAAATTTGGCAAAATACACAAAAAAATTTTGAGACAAATATTAATTATTTTCCATTTTTCTAGATCTAATTTTAAACTTTTTTATCTATAACCGAACAAAATTGAACAACAATTGAAGAACTGCGCGTAACTTTCAAATCGTGAAAAAATGAAAATTTAATCAATTTTTGCCTTGTCAGAAAAATTTGGTAAAATACACAAAAAAATTTTGAGACAAATATTAATTATTTTCCATTTTTCTTGATCTAATTTCAAACTTTTTTATCTATAACCGAACAAAATTGAACAACAATTGAAGAACTGCGCGTAACTTTCAAATCGTGAAAAAATGAAAATTTATTCAATTTTTGCCTTGTCAGAAAAATTTGGTAAAATACACAAAAAAATTTTCAGACAAATATCAATTATTTTCCATATTTCTAGATCTAATTTCAAACTTTTTCATTTATTTCCGAACAAAATTGAACAAAAATTAAAGAACTGCGCGTTACTATCAAATCGTGAAAAAATGAAAATTTAATAAATTTTTCCTCGCCAGAAAAATTTGGTGAAATACACAAAAAAATTTTCAGACAAATATTAATTATTTTCCATATTTCTCGATCTAATTTCAAACTTTTTCATATATTACCTAACAAAATTGAACAAAAATTGAAGAACTGCGCGTTACTTTTAAATCGTGAAAAAATGGATATTTAATCAATTCTTGCCTCGCCAGAAAAATTTGGCAAAATACAAAAAAAATTTCAGACAAATATCAATTATTTTCCATATTTCTAGATCCAATGTCAAACTTTTTCATTTATTACCGAACAAAATTGAACAAAAATTAAAGAACTGCGAGTTACTTTCAACTTGTCACACAATGAAAATTCAATCAATTTCTGCCTCGCCAGAAAAATTTGTCAAAATACACAAAAAAATTTTGAGACAAATATTAATTATTTTCCATATTTCTCGATCTAATTTCAAACTTTTTCATTTATTACCTAACAAAATTGAACAAAAATTGAAGAACTGCGCGTTACTTTTAAATCGTGAAAAAATGGATATTTAATCAATTCTTGCCTCGCCAGAAAAATTTGGCAAAATACAAAAAAAATTTCAGACAAATATCAATTATTTTCCATATTTCTAGATCCAATGTCAAACTTTTTCATTTATTACCGAACAAAATTGAACAAAAATTGAAGAACTGCGAGTTACTTTCAACTTGTCACACAATGAAAATTCAATCAATTTTTGCCTGGCCAGTAAAATTTGGTAAAATACACAAAAAATTTTTCAGACAAATATTAATTATTTTCCATATTTCTAGATCTAATTTCAAACTTTTTCATTTATTACCAAACAAAATTAAACAAAAATTGAAAAACTGCGCGTTACTTCCAAATCAAGAAAAAAAGAAAATTTAATCAATTTTTGCCTCGCCAGAAAAATTTGGTAAAATACACAAAAAAAAATTCAGACAAATATCAATTGTTTTCCATATTTCAAGATCTAATTTCAAACTTTTTTATCTATAACCGAACAAAATTGAACAACAATTGAAGAACTGCGCGTAACTTTCAAATCGTGAAAAAATGAAAATTTAATCAATTTTTGCCTTGTCAGAAAAATTTGGTAAAATACACAAAAAAATTTTCAGACAAATATTAATTATTTTCCATATTTCTAGATCTAATTTCAAACTTTTTCATTTATTTCCGAACAAAATTAAACAAAAATTGAAGAACTGCGCGTTACTATCAAATCGTGAAAAAATGAAAATTTAATAAATTTTTCCTCGCCAGAAAAATTTGGTGAAATACACAAAAAAAATTTCAGACAAATATTAATTATTTTCCATATTTCTCGATCTAATTTCAAACTTTTTCATTTATTACCTAACAAAATTTAACAAAAATTGAAGAACTGCGCGTTACTTTTAAATCGTGAAAAAATGGATATTTAATCAATTCTTGCCTCGCCAGAAAAATTTGGCAAAATACAAAAAAAATTTTCAGACAAGTATTAATTATTTTCCATATTTCTAGATCTAATTTGAAATTTTTTTATCTATTACCGAAGAAAATTGAACAAAAATTGAAAAACTGCGCGTTACTTTCAAATCATCAAAAAAAAAATTTAATCAATTCTTGCCTCGCCAGAAAAATTTGGCAAAATACACAAAAAAAAGTTTCAGACAAATATTAATTATTTTCCATATTTCTAGATCTAATTTCAAAATTTCTCTTTTATTACCGAACGAAATTGAACAAAAATTAAGGAACTGCGAGTTACTTTCAACTTGTTAAACAATGAAAATTCAATCTATTTTTGCCTCGCCAGACAAATTTGGCAAAATACACAAAAAAATTTTGAGACAAATATTAATTATTTTCCATTTTTCTAGATTTAATTTCAAACTTTTTTATCTATATACGAACAAAATTGAACAACAATTGAAGAACTGCGCGTAACTTTCAAATCGTGAAAAAATGAAATTTAATCAATTTTTGCCTTGCCAGAAAAATTTGGTAAAATACACAAAAAAATTTTCAGACAAATATCAATTATTTTCTATATTTCTAGATCTAATTTCAAACTTTTTAAATTATTACCGAACATAATTGAACAAAAATTGAAGAACTGGTGCGTTACTTTCAAATCGTGAAAAAATGAAAATTTAATGAATTTTTGCCTCGCCAGAAAAATTTGGTAAAATACACAAAAAAATTTTTAGACAAATATTAATTATTTTCCATATTTCTAGATCTAATTTCAAACTTTTTTATCTATAACCGAACAAAATTGAACAAAAATTGAAAAACTGCGAGTTACTTTCAAATCGTGAAAAAATGAATATTTAATCAATTTTTGCCTGGCCAGTAAAATTTGGTAAAATACACAAAAAATTTTTCAGACAAATATTAATTAATTTCCATATTTCTAGATCTAATTTCAAACTTTTTTATTTATTACCAAACAAAATTGAACAAAAATTGAAAAACTGCGCGTTACTTCCAAATCAAGAAAAAAAGAAAATTTAATCAATTTTTGCCTCGCCCGAAAAATTTGGTAAAATACACAAAAAAATTTTCAGACAAATATTAATTGTTTTCCATATTTCAAGATCTAATTACAAACTTTTTCATGTATTACCGAACAAAATTGAACAACAATTAAAGAACTGCGCGTTACTTTCAAATCATGAAAAAGTAAAAAATTAATCAATTTTTGCCTCGCCAGATAAATTTGGTAAAATACACAAAAAAATGTTGAGACAAATATCAATTATTTTCCATATTTCTAGATCCAATGTCAAACTTTTTCATTTATTACCGAACAAAATTGAACAAAAATTAAAGAACTGCGCGTTACTTTTAACTTGTCAAAAAATGAAAATTCAATCAATTTTTGCCTCGCCAGAAAAATTTGGCAAAATACACAAAAAAATTTTGAGACAAATATTAATTATTTTCCATTTTTCTAGATCTAATTTCAAACTTTTTTATCTATAACCGAACAAAATTGAACAACAATTGAAGAACTGCGCGTAACTTTCAAATCGTGAAAAAATGAAAATTTAATCAATTTTTGCCTTGTCAGAAAAATTTGGTAAAATACACAAAAAAATTTTGAGACAAATATTAATTATTTTCCATTTTTCTAGATCTAATTTCAAACTTTTTTATCTATAACCGAACAAAATTGAACAACAATTGAAGAACTGCGCGTAACTTTCAAATCGTGAAAAAATGAAAATTTAATCAATTTTTGCCTTGTCAGAAAAATTTGGTAAAATACACAAAAAAATTTTCAGACAAATATCAATTATTTTCCATATTTCTAGATCTAATTTCAAACTTTTTCATTTATTTCCGAACAAAATTGAACAAAAATTGAAGAACTGCGCGTTACTATCAGATCGTGAAAAAATGAAAATTTAATAAATTTTTCCTCGCCAGAAAAATTTGGTGAAATACACAAAAAAATTTTCAGACAAATATCAATTATTTTCCATATTTCTAGATCCAATGTCAAACTTTTTCATTTATTACTGAACAAAATTGAACAAAAATTAAAGAACTGCGCGTTACTTTCAACTTGTCAAAAAATGAAAATTCAATCAATTTTTCCTCGCCAGAAAAATTTGGCAAAATACACAAAAACATTTTATTTATTTACAAATGACGGGTTGAACCCTTTCGTAAAAAGTACTCCTAAAACTAAAAAAGAAATTGCAATAGCAACATATTGAGAACATAGTAAATGAATGATAGGCTTGGCTATGCTAATCATTATTTTCAAATATAATTCGGCGCAATAACAATTTAAATCTTTCGACATCAGGTACAAGAAGTCGATTCTGTCGCAAAAATTATTTGCCTCTCTGCTTAATCTACTAATTAAGGAATGAAATCCGTAATTAGTTCTATGAAATGGAATTGAAAAAAATAGAAAAAATCTAGTAGTTCTGGTCTGTTGGCTCAAGTTGATCAAGGATTTTAAGAGTTGACAATTAAGGTTTCCATTAATTATTCTATAGAAAAATACCAAATCAATGGATAAGAACCTTAAGTTAAGTTTCGGTATATTAAGCTGAGATCGCAGATTACTGTAATCATGGGCATGCATACTGTAAATTTAGTTGGCGCGCCACGAAGCGAAGAAATCTATTCTGGACTCGTTCAAGTCTTAATAAATTAAAGGTGTAATGGGGTACCCATATAACCATATAATATTTTGAGACAAATATTAATTATTTTCCATATTTCTAGATCTAATTTCAAACTTTCTTATCTACATCCGAACAAAATTGAACAAAAATTGAAGAACTGCACGTTACTTTCAAATCGTGAAAAAATGAAAATTTAATCAATTTTTGCCTGGCCAGTAAAATTTGGTAAAATACACAAAAAATTTTTCAGACAAATATTAATTATTTTCCATATTTCTAGATCCAATGTCAAACTTTTTCATTTATTACCGAACAAAATTGAACAAAAATTAAAGAACTGCGCGTTACTTTCAACTTGTCAAAAAATGAAAATTCAATCAATTTTTGCCTCGCCAGAAAAATTTGGCAAAATACACAAAAAAATTTTGAGACAAATATTAATTATTTTCCATTTTTCTAGATCTAAATTCAAACTTTTTTATCTATAACCGAACAAAATTGAACAACAATTGAAGAACTGCGCGTAACTTTCAAATCGTGAAAAAATGAAAATTTAATCAATTTTTGCCTTGTCAGAAAAATTTGGTAAAATACACAAAAAAATTTTGAGACAAATATTAATTATTTTCCATTTTTCTAGATCTAATTTCAAACTTTTTTATCTATAACCGAACAAAATTGAACAACAATTGAAGAACTGCGCGTAACTTTCAAATCGTGAAAAAATGAAAATTTAATCAATTTTTGCCTTGTCAGAAAAATTTGGTAAAATACACAAAAAAATTTTCAGACAAATATCAATTATTTTCCATATTTCTAGATCTAATTTCAAACTTTTTCATTTATTTCCAAACAAAATTGAACAAAAATTGAAGAACTGCGCGTTACTTTCAACTTGTCAAAAAATGAAAATTCAATCAATTTTTCCTCGCCAGAAAAATTTGGCAAAATACACAAAAAAATTTTATTTATTTACAAATGACGGGTTGAACCCTTTCGTAAAAAGTACTCCTAAAACTAAAAAAGAAATTGCAATAGCAACATATTGAGAACATAGTAAATGAATGATAGGCTTGGCTATGCTAATCATTATTTTCAAATATAATTCGGCGCAATAACAATTTAAATCTTTCGACATCAGGTACAAGAAGTCGATTCTGTCGCAAAAATTATTTGCCTCTCTGCTTAATCTACTAATTAAGGAATGAAATCCGTAATTAGTTCTATGAAATGGAATTGAAAAAAATGGAAAAAATCTAGTAGTTCTGGTCTGTTGGCTCAAGTTGATCAAGGATTTTAAGAGTTGACAATTAAGGTTTCCATTAATTATTCTATAGAAAAATACCAAATCAATGAATAAGAACCTTAAGTTAAGTTTCGGTATATTAAGCTGAGATCGCAGATTACTGTAATCATGGGCATGCATACTGTAAATTTAGTTGGCGCGCCACGAAGCGAAGAAATCTATTCTGGACTCGTTCAAGTCTTAATAAATTAAAGGTGTAATGGGGTACCCATATAACCATATAATATTTTGAGACAAATATTAATTATTTTCCATATTTCTAGATCTAATTTCAAACTTTCTTATCTACAACCGAACAAAATTGAACAAAAATTGAAGAACTGCACGTTACTTTCAAATCGTGAAAAAATGAAAATTTAATCAATTTTTGCCTGGCCAGTAAAATTTGGTAAAATACACAAAAAATTTTTCAGACAAATATTAATTATTTTCCATATTTCTAGATCTAATTTCAAACTTTTTCATTTATTACCAAACAAAATTAAACAAAAATTGAAAAACTGCGCGTTACTTCCAAATCAAGAAAAAAAGAAAATTTAATCAATTTTTGCCTCGCCAGAAAAATTTGGTAAAATACACAAAAAAAAATTCAGACAAATATCAATTGTTTTCCTTATTTCAAGATCTAATTACAAACTTTTTCATGTATTACCGAACAAAATTGAACAACAATTAAAGAACTGCGCGTTACTTTCAAATCATGAAAAAGTAAAAAATTAATCAATTTTTGCCTCGCCAGATAAATTTGGTAAAATACACAAAAAAATGTTCAGACAAATATCAATTATTTTCCATATTTCTAGATCCAATGTCAAACTTTTTCATTTATTACCGAACAAAATTGAACAAAAATTAAAGAACTGCGCGTTACTTTCAACTTGTCAAAAAATGAAAATTCAATCAATTTTTGCCTCGCCAGAAAAATTTGGCAAAATACACAAAAAAATTTTGAGACAAATATTAATTATTTTCCATTTTTCTAGATCTAATTTCAAACTTTTTTATCTATAACCGAACAAAATTGAACAACAATTGAAGAACTGCGCGTAACTTTCAAATCGTAAAAAAATGAAAATTTAATCAATTTTTGCCTTGTCAGAAAAATTTGGTAAAATACACAAAAAAATTTTGAGACAAATATTAATTATTTTCCATTTTTCTAGATCTAATTTCAAACTTTTTTATCTATAACCGAACAAAATTGAACAACAATTGAAGAACTGCGCGTAACTTTCAAATCGTGAAAAAATGAAAATTTAATCAATTTTTGCCTTGTCAGAAAAATTTGGTAAAATACACAAAAAAATTTTCAGACAAATATCAATTATTTTCCATATTTCTAGATCTAATTTCAAACTTTTTCATTTATTTCCAAACAAAATTGAACAAAAATTGAAGAACTGCGCGTTACTTTCAACTTGTCAAAAAATGAAAATTCAATCAATTTTTCCTCGCCAGAAAAATTTGGCAAAATACACAAAAAAATTTTATTTATTTACAAATGACGGGTTGAACCCTTTCGTAAAAAGTACTCCTAAAACTAAAAAAGAAATTGCAATAGCAACATATTGAGAACATAGTAAATGAATGATAGGCTTGGCTATGCTAATCATTATTTTCAAATATAATTCGGCGCAATAACAATTTAAATCTTTCGACATCAGGTACAAGAAGTCGATTCTGTCGCAAAAATTATTTGCCTCTCTGCTTAATCTACTAATTAAGGAATGAAATCCGTAATTAGTTCTATGAAATGGAATTGAAAAAAATGGAAAAAATCTAGTAGTTCTGGTCTGTTGGCTCAAGTTGATCAAGGATTTTAAGAGTTGACAATTAAGGTTTCCATTAATTATTCTATAGAAAAATACCAAATCAATGAATAAGAACCTTAAGTTAAGTTTCGGTATATTAAGCTGAGATCGCAGATTACTGTAATCATGGGCATGCATACTGTAAATTTAGTTGGCGCGCCACGAAGCGAAGAAATCTATTCTGGACTCGTTCAAGTCTTAATAAATTAAAGGTGTAATGGGGTACCCATATAACCATATAATATTTTGAGACAAATATTAATTATTTTCCATATTTCTAGATCTAATTTCAAACTTTCTTATCTACAACCGAACAAAATTGAACAAAAATTGAAGAACTGCACGTTACTTTCAAATCGTGAAAAAATGAAAATTTAATCAATTTTTGCCTGGCCAGTAAAATTTGGTAAAATACACAAAAAATTTTTCAGACAAATATTAATTATTTTCCATATTTCTAGATCTAATTTCAAACTTTTTCATTTATTACCAAACAAAATTAAACAAAAATTGAAAAACTGCGCGTTACTTCCAAATCAAGAAAAAAAGAAAATTTAATCAATTTTTGCCTCGCCAGAAAAATTTGGTAAAATACACAAAAAAAAATTCAGACAAATATCAATTGTTTTCCATATTTCAAGATCTAATTACAAACTTTTTCATGTATTACCGAACAAAATTGAACAACAATTAAAGAACTGCGCGTTACTTTCAAATCATGAAAAAGTAAAAAATTAATCAATTTTTGCCTCGCCAGATAAATTTGGTAAAATACACAAAAAAATGTTCAGACAAATATCAATTATTTTCCATATTTCTAGATCCAATGTCAAACTTTTTCATTTATTACCGAACAAAATTGAACAAAAATTAAAGAACTGCGCGTTACTTTCAACTTGTCAAAAAATGAAAATTCAATCAATTTTTGCCTCGCCAGAAAAATTTGGCAAAATACACAAAAAAATTTTGAGACAAATATTAATTATTTTCCATTTTTCTAGATCTAATTTCAAACTTTTTTATCTATAACCGAACAAAATTGAACAACAATTGAAGAACTGCGCGTAACTTTCAAATCGTAAAAAAATGAAAATTTAATCAATTTTTGCCTTGTCAGAAAAATTTGGTAAAATACACAAAAAAATTTTGAGACAAATATTAATTATTTTCCATTTTTCTAGATCTAATTTCAAACTTTTTTATCTATAACCGAACAAAATTGAACAACAATTGAAGAACTGCGCGTAACTTTCAAATCGTGAAAAAATGAAAATTTAATCAATTTTTGCCTTGTCAGAAAAATTTGGTAAAATACACAAAAAAATTTTCAGACAAATATCAATTATTTTCCATATTTCTAGATCTAATTTCAAACTTTTTCATTTATTTCCAAACAAAATTGAACAAAAATTGAAGAACTGCGCGTTACTTTCAACTTGTCAAAAAATGAAAATTCAATCAATTTTTCCTCGCCAGAAAAATTTGGCAAAATACACAAAAAAATTTTATTTATTTACAAATGACGGGTTGAACCCTTTCGTAAAAAGTACTCCTAAAACTAAAAAAGAAATTGCAATAGCAACATATTGAGAACATAGTAAATGAATGATAGGCTTGGCTATGCTAATCATTATTTTCAAATATAATTCGGCGCAATAACAATTTAAATCTTTCGACATCAGGTACAAGAAGTCGATTCTGTCGCAAAAATTATTTGCCTCTCTGCTTAATCTACTAATTAAGGAATGAAATCCGTAATTAGTTCTATGAAATGGAATTGAAAAAAATGGAAAAAATCTAGTAGTTCTGGTCTGTTGGCTCAAGTTGATCAAGGATTTTAAGAGTTGACAATTAAGGTTTCCATTAATTATTCTATAGAAAAATACCAAATCAATGAATAAGAACCTTAAGTTAAGTTTCGGTATATTAAGCTGAGATCGCAGATTACTGTAATCATGGGCATGCATACTGTAAATTTAGTTGGCGCGCCACGAAGCGAAGAAATCTATTCTGGACTCGTTCAAGTCTTAATAAATTAAAGGTGTAATGGGGTACCCATATAACCATATAATATTTTGAGACAAATATTAATTATTTTCCATATTTCTAGATCTAATATCAAACTTTCTTATCTACAACCGAACAAAATTGAACAAAAATTGAAGAACTGCACGTTACTTTCAAATCGTGAAAAAATGAAAATTTAATCAATTTTTGCCTGGCCAGTAAAATTTGGTAAAATACACAAAAAATTTTTCAGACAAATATTAATTATTTTCCATATTTCTAGATCTAATTTCAAACTTTTTCATTTATTACCAAACAAAATTAAACAAAAATTGAAAAACTGCGCGTTACTTCCAAATCAAGAAAAAAAGAAAATTTAATCAATTTTTGCCTCGCCAGAAAAATTTGGTAAAATACACAAAAAAAAATTCAGACAAATATCAATTGTTTTCCATATTTCAAGATCTAATTACAAACTTTTTCATGTATTACCGAACAAAATTGAACAACAATTAAAGAACTGCGCGTTACTTTCAAATCATGAAAAAGTAAAAAATTAATCAATTTTTGCCTCGCCAGATAAATTTGGTAAAATACACAAAAAAATGTTCAGACAAATATCAATTATTTTCCATATTTCTAGATCCAATGTCAAACTTTTTCATTTATTACCGAACAAAATTGAACAAAAATTAAAGAACTGCGCGTTACTTTCAACTTGTCAAAAAATGAAAATTCAATCAATTTTTGCCTCGCCAGAAAAACTTGGCAAAATACACAAAGAAATTTTCAGACAAATATTACTTATTTTCCATATTTCTCGATCTAATTTCAAACTTTTTCATTTATTACCGAACGAAATTGAACAAAAATTGAAAAACTGCGCGTTACTTTGAAATCGTGAAAAAATGAATATTTAATCAATTCTTGCCTCGCCAGAAAAATTTGGCAAAATACACAAAGAAATTTTCAGACAAATATTAATTATTTTCCATATTTCTAGATCTAATTTGAAATTTTTTTATCTATTACCGAAGAAAATTAAACAAAAATTGAAAAACTGCGCGTTACTTTCAAATCATCAAAAAAAAAATTTAATCAATTTTTGCCTTGCCAGAAAAATTTGGCAAAATACACAAAAAAATTTTCAGACAAATATTAATTATTTTCCATAGTTCTAGATCCAATGTCAAACTTTTTCATTTATTACCGAACAAAATTGAACAAAAATTGAAGAACTGCGAGTTACTTTCAACTTGTCACACAATGAAAATTCAATCAATTTTTGCCTCGCCAGAAAAATTTGGCAAAATACACAAAAAAATTTTGAGACAAATATTAATTATTTTCCATTTTTCTAGATCTAATTTCAAACTTTTTTATCTATAACCGAACAAAATTGAACAACAATTGAAGAACTGCGCGTAACTTTCAAATCGTGAAAAAATGAAAATTTAATAAATTTTTCCTCGCCAGAAAAATTTGGTGAAATACACAAAAAAATTTTCAGACAAATATTAATTATTTTCCATATTTCTCGATCTAATTTCAAACTTTTTCATTTATTACCTAACAAAATTGAACAAAAATTGAAGAACTGCGCGTTACTTTTAAATCGTGAAAAAATGGATATTTAATCAATTCTTGCCTCGCCAGAAAAATTTGGCAAAATACAAAAAAAATTTCAGACAAATATTAATTATTTTCCATATTTCTAGATCTAATTTTAAACTTTTTTATCTATTACCGAAGAAAATTGAACAAAAATTAAAAAACTGCGCGTTACTTTCAAATCGTGAAAAAATGAATATTTAATCAATTCTTGCCTCGCCAGAAAAATTTGGCAAAATACACAAAGAAATTTTCAGACAAATATTAATTATTTTCCATATTTCTAGATCTAATTTCAAAATTTTACTTTTATTACCAAACGAAATTGAACAAAAATTAAAGAACTGCGAGTTACTTTCAACTTGTTAAACAATGAAAATTCAATCTATTTTTGCCTCGCCAGACAAATTTGGCAAAATACACAAAAAAATTTTGAGACAAATATTAATTATTTTCCATTTTTCTAGATTTAATTTCAAACTTTTTTATCTATATACGAACAAAATTGAACAACAATTGAAGAACTGCGCGTAACTTTCAAATCGTGAAAAAATGAAATTTAATCAATTTTTGCCTTGCCAGAAAAATTTGGTAAAATACACAAAAAAATTTTGAGACAAATATTAATTATTTTCCATTTTTCTAGATCTAATTTCAAACTTTTTTATCTATAACCGAACAAAATTGAACAACAATTGAAGAACTGCGCGTAACTTTCAAATCGTGAAAAAATGAAAATTTAATCAATTTTTGCCTTGTCAGAAAAATTTGGTAAAATACACAAAAAAATTTTCAGACAAATATCAATTATTTTCCATATTTCTAGATCTAATTTCAAACTTTTTCATTTATTTCCAAACAAAATTGAACAAAAATTGAAGAACTGCGCGTTACTTTCAACTTGTCAAAAAATGAAAATTCAATCAATTTTTCCTCGCCAGAAAAATTTGGCAAAATACACAAAAAAATTTTATTTATTTACAAATGACGGGTTGAACCCTTTCGTAAAAAGTACTCCTAAAACTAAAAAAGAAATTGCAATAGCAACATATTGAGAACATAGTAAATGAACGATAGGCTTGGCTATGCTAATCATTATTTTCAAATATAATTCGGCGCAATAACAATTTAAATCTTTCGACATCAGGTACAAGAAGTCGATTCTGTCGCAAAAATTATTTGCCTCTCTGCTTAATCTACTAATTAAGGAATGAAATCCGTAATTAGTTCTATGAAATGGAATTGAAAAAAATGGAAAAAATCTAGTAGTTCTGGTCTGTTGGCTCAAGTTGATCAAGGATTTTAAGAGTTGACAATTAAGGTTTCCATTAATTATTCTATAGAAAAATACCAAATCAATGAATAAGAACCTTAAGTTAAGTTTCGGTATATTAAGCTGAGATCGCAGATTACTGTAATCATGGGCATGCATACTGTAAATTTAGTTGGCGCGCCACGAAGCGAATAAATCTATTCTGGACTCGTTCAAGTCTTAATAAATTAAAGGTGTAATGGGGTACCCATATAACCATATAATATTTTGAGACAAATATTAATTATTTTCCATATTTCTAGATCTAATTTCAAACTTTCTTATCTACAACCGAACAAAATTGAACAAAAATTGAAGAACTGCACGTTACTTTCAAATCGTGAAAAAATGAAAATTTAATCAATTTTTGCCTGGCCAGTAAAATTTGGTAAAATACACAAAAAATTTTTCAGACAAATATTAATTATTTTCCATATTTCTAGATCTAATTTCAAACTTTTTCATTTATTACCAAACAAAATTAAACAAAAATTGAAAAACTGCGCGTTACTTCCAAATCAAGAAAAAAAGAAAATTTAATCAATTTTTGCCTCGCCAGAAAAATTTGGTAATATACACAAAAAAAAATTCAGACAAATATCAATTGTTTTCCATATTTCAAGATCTAATTACAAACTTTTTCATGTATTACCGAACAAAATTGAACAACAATTAAAGAACTGCGCGTTACTTTCAAATCATGAAAAAGTAAAAAATTAATCAATTTTTGCCTCGCCAGATAAATTTTGTAAAATACACAAAAAAATGTTCAGACAAATATCAATTATTTTCCATATTTCTAGATCCAATGTCAAACTTTTTCATTTATTACCGAACAAAATTGAACAAAAATTAAAGAACTGCGCGTTACTTTCAACTTGTCAAAAAATGAAAATTTAATCAATTTTTGCCTCGCCAGAAAAACTTGGCAAAATACACAAAGAAATTTTCAGACAAATATTACTTATTTTCCATATTTCTCGATCTAATTTCAAACTTTTTCATTTATTACCGAACGAAATTGAACAAAAATTGAAAAACTGCGCGTTACTTTGAAATCGTGAAAAAATGAATATTTAATCAATTCTTGCCTCGCCAGAAAAATTTGGCAAAATACACAAAGAAATTTTCAGACAAATATTAATTATTTTCCATATTTCTAGATCTAATTTGAAATTTTTTTATCTATTACCGAAGAAAATTAAACAAAAATTGAAAAACTGCGCGTTACTTTCAAATCATCAAAAAAAAAATTTAATCAATTTTTGCCTTGCCAGAAAAATTTGGCAAAATACACAAAAAAATTTTCAGACAAATATTAATTATTTTCCATAGTTCTAGATCCAATGTCAAACTTTTTCATTTATTACCGAACAAAATTGAACAAAAATTGAAGAACTGCGAGTTACTTTCAACTTGTCACACAATGAAAATTCAATCAATTTTTGCCTCGCCAGAAAAATTTGGCAAAATACACAAAAAAATTTTGAGACAAATATTAATTATTTTCCATTTTTCTAGATCTAATTTCAAACTTTTTTATCTATAACCGAACAAAATTGAACAACAATTGAAGAACTGCGCGTAACTTTCAAATCGTGAAAAAATGAAAATTTAATAAATTTTTCCTCGCCAGAAAAATTTGGTGAAATAAACAAAAAAATTTTCAGACAAATATTAATTATTTTCCATATTTCTCGATCTAATTTCAAACTTTTTCATTTATTACCTAACAAAATTGAACAAAAATTGAAGAACTGCGCGTTACTTTTAAATCGTGAAAAAATGGATATTTAATCAATTCTTGCCTCGCCAGAAAAATTTGGCAAAATACAAAAAAAATTTCAGACAAATATTAATTATTTTCCATATTTCTAGATCTAATTTTAAACTTTTTTATCTATTACCGAAGAAAATTGAACAAAAATTAAAAAACTGCGCGTTACTTTCAAATCGTGAAAAAATGAATATTTAATCAATTCTTGCCTCGCCAGAAAAATTTGGCAAAATACACAAAAAAATTTTCAGACAAATATTAATTATTTTCCATATTTCTAGATCTAATTTCAAAATTTTACTTTTATTACCAAACGAAATTGAACAAAAATTAAAGAACTGCGAGTTAATTTCAACTTGTTAAACAATGAAAATTCAATCTATTTTTGCCTCGCCAGACAAATTTGGCAAAATACACAAAAAAATTTTGAGACAAATATTAATTATTTTCCATTTTTCTAGATTTAATTTCAAACTTTTTTATCTATATACGAACAAAATTGAACAACAATTGAAGAACTGCGCGTAACTTTCAAATCGTGAAAAAATGAAAATTTAATCAATTTTTGCCTTGTCAGAAAAATTTGGTAAAATACACAAAAAAATTTTGAGACAAATATTAATTATTTTCCATTTTTCTAGATCTAATTTCAAACTTTTTTATCTATAACCGAACAAAATGGAACAACAATTGAAGATCTGCGCGTAACTTTCAAATCGTGAAAAAATGAAAATTTATTCAATTTTTGCCTTGTCAGAAAAATTTGGTAAAATACACAAAAAAATTTTCAGACAAATATCAATTATTTTCCATATTTCTAGATCTAATTTCAAACTTTTTCATTTATTTCCGAACAAAATTGAACAACAATTGAAGAACTGCGCGTAACTTTCAAATCGTGAAAAAATGAAAATTTAATCAATTTTTGCCTTGTCAGAAAAATTTGGTAAAATACACAAAAAAATTTTGAGACAAATATTAATTATTTTCCATTTTTCTAGATCTAATTTCAAACTTTTTTATCTATAACCGAACAAAATTGAACAACAATTGAAGAACTGCGCGTAACTTTCAAATCGTGAAAAAATGAAATTTAATCAATTTTTGCCTTGCCAGAAAAATTTGGTAAAATACACAAAAAAATTTTCAGACAAATATCAATTATTTTCTATATTTCTAGATCTAATTTCAAACTTTATAATTTATTACCGAACATAATTGAACAAAAATTGAAGAACTGGTGCGTTACTTTCAAATCGTGAAAAAATGAAAATTTAATGAATTTTTGCCTCGCCAGAAAAATTTGGTAAAATACACAAAAAAATTTTTAGACAAATATTAATTATTTTCCATATTTCTAGATCTAATTTCAAACTTTTTTATCTATAACCGAACAAAATTGAACAAAAATTGAAAAACTGCGAGTTACTTTCAAATCGTGAAAAAATGAATATTTAATCAATTCTTGCCTCGACAGAAAAATTTGGCAAAATACACAAAGAAATTTTCAGGCAAATATTAATTATTTTCCATATTTCTAGATCTAATTTCAAAATTTTTCTTTTATTACCAAACAAAATTGAACAAAAATTGAAAAACTGCGCGTTACTTCCAAATCAAGAAAAAAAGAAAATTTAATCAATTTTTGCCTCGCCCGAAAAATTTGGTAAAATACACAAAAAAATTTTCAGACAAATATTAATTGTTTTCCATATTTCAAGATCTAATTACAAACTTTTTCATGTATTACCGAACAAAATTGAACAACAATTAAAGAACTGCGCGTTACTTTCAAATCATGAAAAAGTAAAAAATTAATCAATTTTTGCCTCGCCAGATAAATTTGGTAAAATACACAAAAAAATGTTAAGACAAATATCAATTATTTTCCATATTTCTAGATCCAATGTCAAACTTTTTCATTTATTACCGAACAAAATTGAACAAAAATTAAAGAACTGCGCGTTACTTTCAACTTGTCAAAAAATGAAAATTCAATCAATTTTTGCCTCGCCAGAAAAATTTGGCAAAATACACAAAAAAATTTTGAGACAAATATTAATTATTTCCCATTTTTCTAGATCTAATTTCAAACTTTTTTATCTATAACCGAACAAAATTGAACAACAATTGAAGAACTGCGCGTAACTTTCAAATCGTGAAAAAATGAAAATTTAATCAATTTTTGCATTGTCAGAAAAATTTGGTAAAATACACAAAAAAATTTTGAGACAAATATTAATTATTTTCCATTTTTCTAGATCTAATTTCAACCTTTTTTATCTATAACCGAACAAAATTGAACAACAATTGAAGAACTGCGCGTAACTTTCAAATCGTGAAAAAATGAAAATTTAATCAATTTTTGCCTTGTCAGAAAAATTTGGTAAAATACACAAAAAAATTTTCAGACAAATATCAATTATTTTCCATATTTCTAGATCTAATTTCAAACTTTTTCATTTATTTCCGAACAAAATTGAACAAAAATTGAAGAACTGCGCGTTACTATCAGATCGTGAAAAAATGAAAATTTAATAAATTTTTCCTCGCCAGAAAAATTTGGTGAAATACACAAAAAAATTTTCAGACAAATATCAATTATTTTCCATATTTCTAGATCCAATGTCAAACTTTTTCATTTATTACTGAACAAAATTGAACAAAAATTAAAGAACTGCGCGTTACTTTCAACTTGTCAAAAAATGAAAATTCAATCAATTTTTCCTCGCCAGAAAAATTTGGCAAAATACACAAAAACATTTTATTTATTTACAAATGACGGGTTGAACCCTTTCGTAAAAAGTACTCCTAAAACTAAAAAAGAAATTGCAATAGCAACATATTGAGAACATAGTAAATGAATGATAGGCTTGGCTATGCTAATCATTATTTTCAAATATAATTCGGCGCAATAACAATTTAAATCTTTCGACATCAGGTACAAGAAGTCGATTCTGTCGCAAAAATTATTTGCCTCTCTGCTTAATCTACTAATTAAGGAATGAAATCCGTAATTAGTTCTATGAAATGGAATTGAAAAAAATGGAAAAAATCTAGTAGTTCTGGTCTGTTGGCTCAAGTTGATCAAGGATTTTAAAAGTTGACAATTAAGGTTTCCATTAATTATTCTATAGAAAAATACCAAATTAATGAATAAGAACCTTAAGTTAAGTTTCGGCATATTAAGCTGAGATCGCAGATTACTGTAATCATGGGCATGCATACTGTAAATTTAGTTGGCGCGCCACGAAGCGAAGAAATCTATTCTGGACTCGTTCAAGTCTTAATAAATTAAAGGTGTAATGGGGTACCCATATAACCATATAATATTTTGAGACAAATATTAATTATTTTCCATATTTCTAGATCTAATTTCAAACTTTCTTATCTACAACCGAACAAAATTGAACAAAAATTGAAGAACTGCACGTTACTTTCAAATCGTGAAAAAATGAAAATTTAATCAATTTTTGCCTGGCCAGTAAAATTTGGTAAAATACACAAAAAATTTTTCAGACAAATATTAATTATTTTCCATATTTCTAGATCTAATTTCAAACTTTTTCATTTATTACCAAACAAAATTAAACAAAAATTGAAAAACTGCGCGTTACTTCCAAATCAAGAAAAAAAGAAAATTTAATCAATTTTTGCCTCGCCAGAAAAATTTGGTAAAATACACAAAAAAAAATTCAGACAAATATCAATTGTTTTCCATATTTCAAGATCTAATTACAAACTTTTTCATGTATTACCGAACAAAATTGAACAACAATTAAAGAACTGCGCGTTACTTTCAAATCATGAAAAAGTAAAAAATTAATCAATTTTTGCCTCGCCAGATAAATTTGGTAAAATACACAAAAAAATGTTTAGACAAATATCAATTATTTTCCATATTTCTAGATCCAATGTCAAACTTTTTCATTTATTACCGAACAAAATTGAACAAAAATTAAAGAACTGCGCGTTACTTTCAACTTGTCAAAAAATGAAAATTCAATCAATTTTTGCCTCGCCAGAAAAATTTGGCAAAATACACAAAAAAATTTTGAGACAAATATTAATTATTTTCCATTTTTCTAGATCTAATTTCAAACTTTTTTATCTATAACCGAACAAAATTGAACAACAATTGAAGAACTGCGCGTAACTTTCAAATCGTGAAAAAATGAAAATTTAATCAATTTTTGCCTTGTCAGAAAAATTTGGTAAAATACACAAATAAATATTCAGACAAATATCAATTATTTTCCATATTTCCAGATCTAATTTCAAACTTTTTTATTTATTTCCGAACAAAATTGAACAAAAATTGAAGAACTGCGCGTTACTATCAAATCGTGAAAAAATGAAAATTTAATAAATTTTTCCTCGCCAGAAAAATTTGGTGAAATACACAAAAAAATTTTCAGACAAATATTAATTATTTTCCATATTTCTCGATCTAATTTCAAACTTTTTCATATATTACCTAACAAAATTGAACAAAAATTGAAGAACTGCGCGTTACTTTTAAATCGTGAAAAAATGGATATTTAATCAATTCTTGCCTCGCCAGAAAAATTTGGCAAAATACAAAAAAAATTTCAGACAAATATCAATTATTTTCCATATTTCTAGATCCAATGTCAAACTTTTTTATTTATTACCGAACAAAATTGAACAAAAATTAAAGAACTGCGAGTTACTTTCAACTTGTCACACAATGAAAATTCAATCAATTTCTGCCTCGCCAGAAAAATTTGTCAAAATACACAAAAAAATTTTGAGACAAATATTAATTATTTTCCATATTTCTCGATCTAATTTCAAACTTTTTCATTTATTACCTAACAAAATTGAACAAAAATTGAAGAACTGCGCGTTACTTTTAAATCGTGAAAAAATGGATATTTAATCAATTCTTGCCTCGCCAGAAAAATTTGGCAAAATACAAAAAAAATTTCAGACAAATATCAATTATTTTCCATATTTCTAGATCCAATGTCAAACTTTTTCATTTATTACCGAACAAAATTGAACAAAAATTGAAGAACTGCGAGTTACTTTCAACTTGTCACACAATGAAAATTCAATCAATTTTTGCCTGGCCAGTAAAATTTGGTAAAATACACAAAAAATTTTTCAGACAAATATTAATTATTTTCCATATTTCTAGATCTAATTTCAAACTTTTTCATTTATTACCAAACAAAATTAAACAAAAATTGAAAAACTGCGCGTTACTTCCAAATCAAGAAAAAAAGAAAATTTAATCAATTTTTGCCTCGCCAGAAAAATTTGGTAAAATACACAAAAAAAAATTCAGACAAATATCAATTGTTTTCCATATTTCAAGATCTAATTTCAAACTTTTTTATCTATAACCGAACAAAATTGAACAACAATTGAAGAACTGCGCGTAACTTTCAAATCGTGAAAAAATGAAAATTTAATCAATTTTTGCCTTGTCAGAAAAATTTGGTAAAATACACAAAAAAATTTTCAGACAAATATCAATTATTTTCCATATTTCTAGATCTAATTTCAAACTTTTTCATTTATTTCCGAACAAAATTAAACAAAAATTGAAGAACCGCGCGTTACTATCAAATCGTGAAAAAATGAAAATTTAATAAATTTTTCCTCGCCAGAAAAATTTGGTGAAATACACAAAAAAAATTTCAGACAAATATTAATTATTTTCCATATTTCTCGATCTAATTTCAAACTTTTTCATTTATTACCTAGCAAAATTTAACAAAAATTGAAGAACTGCGCGTTACTTTTAAATCGTGAAAAAATGGATATTTAATCAATTCTTGCCTCGCCAGAAAAATTTGGCAAAATACAAAAAAAATTTTCAGACAAGTATTAATTATTTTCCATATTTCTAGATCTAATTTGAAATTTTTTTATCTATTACCGAAGAAAATTGAACAAAAATTGAAAAACTGCGCGTTACTTTCAAATCATCAAAAAAAAAATTTAATCAATTCTTGCCTCGCCAGAAAAATTTGGCAAAATACACAAAAAAAAGTTTCAGACAAATATTAATTATTTTCCATATTTCTAGATCTAATTTGAAATTTTTTTATCTATTACCGAAGAAAATTAAACAAAAATTGAAAAACTGCGCGTTACTTTCAAATCATCAAAAAAAAAATTTAATCAATTTTTGCCTTGCCAGAAAAATTTGGCAAAATACACAAAAAAATTTTCAGACAAATATTAATTATTTTCCATAGTTCTAGATCCAATGTCAAACTTTTTCATTTATTACCGAACAAAATTGAACAAAAATTGAAGAACTGCGAGTTACTTTCAACTTGTCACACAATGAAAATTCAATCAATTTTTGCCTCGCCAGAAAAATTTGGCAAAATACTCAAAAAAATTTTGAGACAAATATTAATTATTTTTCATTTTTCTAGATCTAATTTCAAACTTTTTTATCTATAACCGAACAAAATTGAACAACAATTGAAGAACTGCGCGTAACTTTCAAATATTGAAAAAATGAAAATTTAATCAATTTTTGCCTTGTCAGAAAAATTTGGTAAAATACACAAAAAAATTTTCAGACAAATATCAATTATTTTCCATATTTCTAGATCTAATTTCAAACTTTTTCATTTATTTCCGAACAAAATTGAACAAAAATTGAAGAACTGCGCGTTACTATCAAATCGTGAAAAAATGAAAATTTAATAAATTTTTCCTCAGCAGAAAAATTTGGTGAAATACACAAAAAAATTTTCAGACAAATATTAATTATTTTCCATATTTCTCGATCTAATTTCAAACTTTTTCATTTATTACCTAACAAAATTGAACAAAAATTGAAGAACTGCGCGTTACTTTTAAATCGTGAAAAAATGGATATTTAATCAATTCTTGCCTCGCCAGAAAAATTTGGCAAAATACAAAAAAAATTTTCAGACAAGTATTAATTATTTTCCATATTTCTAGATCTAATTTGAAATTTTTTTATCTATTACCGAAGAAAATTAAACAAAAATTGAAAAACTGCGCGTTACTTTCAAATCATCAAAAAAAAAATTTAATCAATTTTTGCCTTGCCAGAAAAATTTGGCAAAATACACAAAAAAAATTTCAGACAAATATTAATTATTTTCCATATTTCCAGATCTAATTTTAAACTTTTTTATCTATTACCGAAGAAAATTGAACAAAAATTAAAAAACTGCGCGTTACTTTCAAATCGTGAAAAAATGAATATTTAATCAATTCTTGCCTCGCCAGAAAAATTTGGCAAAATACACAAAGAAATTTTCAGACAAATATTAATTATTTTCCATATTTCTAGATCTAATTTCAAAATTTTTCTTTTATTACCGAACGAAATTGAACAAAAATTAAAGAACTGCGAGTTACTTTCAACTTGTTAAACAATGAAAATTCAATCTATTTTTGCCTCGCCAGACAAATTTGGCAAAATACACAAAAAAATTTTGAGACAAATATTAATTATTTTCCATTTTTCTAGATTTAATTTCAAACTTTTTTATCTATATACGAACAAAATTGAACAACAATTGAAGAACTGCGCGTAACTTTCAAATCGTGAAAAAATGAAATTTAATCAATTTTTGCCTTGCCAGAAAAATTTGGTAAAATACACAAAAAAATTTTCAGACAAATATCAATTATTTTCTATATTTCTAGATCTAATTTCAAACTTTTTAATTTATTACCGAACATAATTGAACAAAAATTGAAGAACTGGTGCGTTACTTTCAAATCGTGAAAAAATGAAAATTTAATGAATTTTTGCCTCGCCAGAAAAATTTGGTAAAATACACAAAAAAATTTTTAGACAAATATTAATTATTTTCCATATTTCTAGATCTAATTTCAAACTTTTTTATCTATAACCGAACAAAATTGAACAAAAATTGAAAAACTGCGAGTTACTTTCAAATCGTGAAAAAAAGAATATTTAATCAATTTTTGCCTGGCCAGTAAAATTTGGTAAAATACACAAAAAATTTTTCAGACAAATATTAATTATTTTCCATATTTCTAGATCTAATTTCAAACTTTTTCATTTATTACCAAACAAAATTGAACAAAAATTGAAAAACTGCGCGTTACTTCCATATCAAGAAAAAAAGAAAATTTAATCAATTTTTGCCTCGCCCGAAAAATTTGGTAAAATACACAAAAAAATTTTCAGACAAATATTAATTGTTTTCCATATTTCAAGATCTAATTACAAACTTTTTCATGTATTACCGAACAAAATTGAACAACAATTAAAGAACTGCGCGTTACTTTCAAATCATGAAAAAGTAAAAAATTAATCAATTTTTGCCTCGCCAGATAAATTTGGTAAAATACACAAAAAAATGTTGAGACAAATATCAATTATTTTCCATATTTCTAGATCCAATGTCAAACTTTTTCATTTATTACCGAACAAAATTGAACAAAAATTGAAGAACTGCGAGTTACTTTCAACTTGTCACACAATGAAAATTCAATCAATTTTTGCCTCGCCAGAAAAATTTGGCAAAATACTCAAAAAAATTTTGAGACAAATATTAATTATTTTTCATTTTTCTAGATCTAATTTCAAACTTTTTTATCTATAACCGAACAAAATTGAACAACAATTGAAGAACTGCGCGTAACTTTCAAATATTGAAAAAATGAAAATTTAATCAATTTTTGCCTTGTCAGAAAAATTTGGTAAAATACACAAAAAAATTTTCAGACAAATATCAATTATTTTCCATATTTCTAGATCTAATTTCAAACTTTTTCATTTATTTCCGAACAAAATTGAACAAAAATTGAAGAACTGCGCGTTACTATCAAATCGTGAAAAAATGAAAATTTAATAAATTTTTCCTCGCCAGAAAAATTTGGTGAAATACACAAAAAAATTTTCAGACAAATATTAATTATTTTCCATATTTCTCGATCTAATTTCAAACTTTTTCATTTATTACCTAACAAAATTGAACAAAAATTGAAGAACTGCGCGTTACTTTTAAATCGTGAAAAAATGGATATTTAATCAATTCTTGCCTCGCCAGAAAAATTTGGCAAAATACAAAAAAAATTTTCAGACAAGTATTAATTTTTTTCCATATTTCTAGATCTAATTTGAAATTTTTTTATCTATTACCGAAGAAAATTAAACAAAAATTGAAAAACTGCGCGTTACTTTCAAATCATCAAAAAAAAAATTTAATCAATTTTTGCCTTGCCAGAAAAATTTGGCAAAATACACAAAAAAAATTTCAGACAAATATTAATTATTTTCCATATTTCCAGATCTAATTTTAAACTTTTTTATCTATTACCGAAGAAAATTGAACAAAAATTAAAAAACTGCGCGTTACTTTCAAATCGTGAAAAAATGAATATTTAATCAATTCTTGCCTCGCCAGAAAAATTTGGCAAAATACACAAAGAAATTTTCAGACAAATATTAATTATTTTCCATATTTCTAGATCTAATTTCAAAATTTTTCTTTTATTACCGAACGAAATTGAACAAAAATTAAAGAACTGCGAGTTACTTTCAACTTGTTAAACAATGAAAATTCAATCTATTTTTGCCTCGCCAGACAAATTTGGCAAAATACACAAAAAAATTTTGAGACAAATATTAATTATTTTCCATTTTTCTAGATTTAATTTCAAACTTTTTTATCTATATACGAACAAAATTGAACAACAATTGAAGAACTGCGCGTAACTTTCAAATCGTGAAAAAATGAAATTTAATCAATTTTTGCCTTGCCAGAAAAATTTGGTAAAATACACAAAAAAATTTTCAGACAAATATCAATTATTTTCTATATTTCTAGATCTAATTTCAAACTTTTTAATTTATTACCGAACATAATTGAACAAAAATTGAAGAACTGGTGCGTTACTTTCAAATCGTGAAAAAATGAAAATTTAATGAATTTTTGCCTCGCCAGAAAAATTTGGTAAAATACACAAAAAAATTTTTAGACAAATATTAATTATTTTCCATATTTCTAGATCTAATTTCAAACTTTTTTATCTATAACCGAACAAAATTGAACAAAAATTGAAAAACTGCGAGTTACTTTCAAATCGTGAAAAAATGAATATTTAATCAATTTTTGCCTGGCCAGTAAAATTTGGTAAAATACACAAAAAATTTTTCAGACAAATATTAATTATTTTCCATATTTCTAGATCTAATTTCAAACTTTTTCATTTATTACCAAACAAAATTGAACAAAAATTGAAAAACTGCGCGTTACTTCCATATCAAGAAAAAAAGAAAATTTAATCAATTTTTGCCTCGCCCGAAAAATTTGGTAAAATACACAAAAAAATTTTCAGACAAATATTAATTGTTTTCCATATTTCAAGATCTAATTACAAACTTTTTCATGTATTACCGAACAAAATTGAACAACAATTAAAGAACTGCGCGTTACTTTCAAATCATGAAAAAGTAAAAAATTAATCAATTTTTGCCTCGCCAGATAAATTTGGTAAAATACACAAAAAAATGTTGAGACAAATATCAATTATTTTCCATATTTCTAGATCCAATGTCAAACTTTTTCATTTATTACCGAACAAAATTGAACAAAAATTAAAGAACTGCGCGTTACTTTCAACTTGTCAAAAAATGAAAATTCAATCAATTTTTGCCTCGCCAGAAAAATTTGGCAAAATACACAAAAAAATTTTGAGACAAATATTAATTATTTTCCATTTTTCTAGATCTAATTTCAAACTTTTTTATCTATAACCGAACAAAATTGAACAACAATTGAAGAACTGCGCGTAACTTTCAAATCGTGAAAAAATGAAAATTTAATCAATTTTTGCCTTGTCAGAAAAATTTGGTAAAATACACAAAAAAATTTTGAGGCAAATATTAATTATTTTCCATTTTTCTAGATCTAATTTCAAACTTTTTCATTTATTTCCGAACAAAATTGAACAAAAATTGAAGAACTGCGCGTTACTATCAAATCGTGAAAAAATGAAAATTTAATAAATTTTTCCTCGCCAGAAAAATTTGGTGAAATACACAAAAAAATTTTCAGACAAATATTAATTATTTTCCATATTTCTCGATCTAATTTCAAACTTTTTCATTTATTACCTAACAAAATTGAACAAAAATTGAAGAACTGCGCGTTACTTTTAAATCGTGAAAAAATGGATATTTAATCAATTCTTGCCTCGCCAGAAAAATTTGGCAAAATACAAAAAAAATTTTCAGACAAGTATTAATTATTTTCCATATTTCTAGATCTAATTTGAAATTTTTTTATCTATTACCGAAGAAAATTAAACAAAAATTGAAAAACTGCGCGTTACTTTCAAATCATCAAAAAAAAAATTTAATCAATTTTTGCCTTGCCAGAAAAATTTGGCAAAATACACAAAAAAAATTTCAGACAAATATTAATTATTTTCCATATTTCCAGATCTAATTTTAAACTTTTTTATCTATTACCGAAGAAAATTGAACAAAAATTAAAAAACTGCGCGTTACTTTCAAATCGTGAAAAAATGAATATTTAATCAATTCTTGCCTCGCCAGAAAAATTTGGCAAAATACACAAAGAAATTTTCAGACAAATATTAATTATTTTCCATATTTCTAGATCTAATTTCAAAATTTTTCTTTTATTACCGAACGAAATTGAACAAAAATTAAAGAACTGCGAGTTACTTTCAACTTGTTAAACAATGAAAATTCAATCTATTTTTGCCTCGCCAGACAAATTTGGCAAAATACACAAAAAAATTTTGAGACAAATATTAATTATTTTCCATTTTTCTAGATTTAATTTCAAACTTTTTTATCTATATACGAACAAAATTGAACAACAATTGAAGAACTGCGCGTAACTTTCAAATCGTGAAAAAATGAAATTTAATCAATTTTTGCCTTGCCAGAAAAATTTGGTAAAATACACAAAAAAATTTTCAGACAAATATCAATTATTTTCTATATTTCTAGATCTAATTTCAAACTTTTTAATTTATTACCGAACATAATTGAACAAAAATTGAAGAACTGGTGCGTTACTTTCAAATCGTGAAAAAATGAAAATTTAATGAATTTTTGCCTCGCCAGAAAAATTTGGTAAAATACACAAAAAAATTTTTAGACAAATATTAATTATTTTCCATATTTCTAGATCTAATTTCAAACTTTTTTATCTATAACCGAACAAAATTGAACAAAAATTGAAAAACTGCGAGTTACTTTCAAATCGTGAAAAAATGAATATTTAATCAATTTTTGCCTGGCCAGTAAAATTTGGTAAAATACACAAAAAATTTTTCAGACAAATATTAATTATTTTCCATATTTCTAGATCTAATTTCAAACTTTTTCATTTATTACCAAACAAAATTGAACAAAAATTGAAAAACTGCGCGTTACTTCCATATCAAGAAAAAAAGAAAATTTAATCAATTTTTGCCTCGCCCGAAAAATTTGGTAAAATACACAAAAAAATTTTCAGACAAATATTAATTGTTTTCCATATTTCAAGATCTAATTACAAACTTTTTCATGTATTACCGAACAAAATTGAACAACAATTAAAGAACTGCGCGTTACTTTCAAATCATGAAAAAGTAAAAAATTAATCAATTTTTGCCTCGCCAGATAAATTTGGTAAAATACACAAAAAAATGTTGAGACAAATATCAATTATTTTCCATATTTCTAGATCCAATGTCAAACTTTTTCATTTATTACCGAACAAAATTGAACAAAAATTGAAGAACTGCGAGTTACTTTCAACTTGTCACACAATGAAAATTCAATCAATTTTTGCCTCGCCAGAAAAATTTGGCAAAATACTCAAAAAAATTTTGAGACAAATATTAATTATTTTTCATTTTTCTAGATCTAATTTCAAACTTTTTTATCTATAACCGAACAAAATTGAACAACAATTGAAGAACTGCGCGTAACTTTCAAATATTGAAAAAATGAAAATTTAATCAATTTTTGCCTTGTCAGAAAAATTTGGTAAAATACACAAAAAAATTTTCAGACAAATATCAATTATTTTCCATATTTCTAGATCTAATTTCAAACTTTTTCATTTATTTCCGAACAAAATTGAACAAAAATTGAAGAACTGCGCGTTACTATCAAATCGTGAAAAAATGAAAATTTAATAAATTTTTCCTCGCCAGAAAAATTTGGTGAAATACACAAAAAAATTTTCAGACAAATATTAATTATTTTCCATATTTCTCAATCTAATTTCAAACTTTTTCATTTATTACCTAACAAAATTGAACAAAAATTGAAGAACTGCGCGTTACTTTTAAATCGTGAAAAAATGGATATTTAATCAATTCTTGCCTCGCCAGAAAAATTTGGCAAAATACAAAAAAAATTTTCAGACAAGTATTAATTATTTTCCATATTTCTAGATCTAATTTGAAATTTTTTTATCTATTACCGAAGAAAATTAAACAAAAATTGAAAAACTGCGCGTTACTTTCAAATCATCAAAAAAAAAATTTAATCAATTTTTGCCTTGCCAGAAAAATTTGGCAAAATACACAAAAAAAATTTCAGACAAATATTAATTATTTTCCATATTTCCAGATCTAATTTTAAACTTTTTTATCTATTACCGAAGAAAATTGAACAAAAATTAAAAAACTGCGCGTTACTTTCAAATCGTGAAAAAATGAATATTTAATCAATTCTTGCCTCGCCAGAAAAATTTGGCAAAATACACAAAGAAATTTTCAGACAAATATTAATTATTTTCCATATTTCTAGATCTAATTTCAAAATTTTTCTTTTATTACCGAACGAAATTGAACAAAAATTAAAGAACTGCGAGTTACTTTCAACTTGTTAAACAATGAAAATTCAATCTATTTTTGCCTCGCCAGACAAATTTGGCAAAATACACAAAAAAATTTTGAGACAAATATTAATTATTTTCCATTTTTCTAGATTTAATTTCAAACTTTTTTATCTATATACGAACAAAATTGAACAACAATTGAAGAACTGCGCGTAACTTTCAAATCGTGAAAAAATGAAATTTAATCAATTTTTGCCTTGCCAGAAAAATTTGGTAAAATACACAAAAAAATTTTCAGACAAATATCAATTATTTTCTATATTTCTAGATCTAATTTCAAACTTTTTAATTTATTACCGAACATAATTGAACAAAAATTGAAGAACTGGTGCGTTACTTTCAAATCGTGAAAAAATGAAAATTTAATGAATTTTTGCCTCGCCAGAAAAATTTGGTAAAATACACAAAAAAATTTTTAGACAAATATTAATTATTTTCCATATTTCTAGATCTAATTTCAAACTTTTTTATCTATAACCGAACAAAATTGAACAAAAATTGAAAAACTGCGAGTTACTTTCAAATCGTGAAAAAATGAATATTTAATCAATTTTTGCCTGGCCAGTAAAATTTGGTAAAATACACAAAAAATTTTTCAGACAAATATTAATTATTTTCCATATTTCTAGATCTAATTTCAAACTTTTTCATTTATTACCAAACAAAATTGAACAAAAATTGAAAAACTGCGCGTTACTTCCATATCAAGAAAAAAAGAAAATTTAATCAATTTTTGCCTCGCCCGAAAAATTTGGTAAAATACACAAAAAAATTTTCAGACAAATATTAATTGTTTTCCATATTTCAAGATCTAATTACAAACTTTTTCATGTATTACCGAACAAAATTGAACAACAATTAAAGAACTGCGCGTTACTTTCAAATCATGAAAAAGTAAAAAATTAATCAATTTTTGCCTCGCCAGATAAATTTGGTAAAATACACAAAAAAATGTTGAGACAAATATCAATTATTTTCCATATTTCTAGATCCAATGTCAAACTTTTTCATTTATTACCGAACAAAATTGAACAAAAATTAAAGAACTGCGCGTTACTTTCAACTTGTCAAAAAATGAAAATTCAATCAATTTTTGCCTCGCCAGAAAAATTTGGCAAAATACACAAAAAAATTTTGAGACAAATATTAATTATTTTCCATTTTTCTAGATCTAATTTCAAACTTTTTTATCTATAACCGAACAAAATTGAACAACAATTGAAGAACTGCGCGTAACTTTCAAATCGTGAAAAAATGAAAATTTAATCAATTTTTGCCTTGTCAGAAAAATTTGGTAAAATACACAAAAAAATTTTGAGACAAATATTAATTATTTTCCATTTTTCTAGATCTAATTTCAAACTTTTTTATCTATAACCGAACAAAATTGAACAACAATTGAAGAACTGCGCGTAACTTTCAAATCGTGAAAAAATGAAAATTTAATCAATTTTTGCCTTGTCAGAAAAATTTGGTAAAATACACAAAAAAATTTTGAGACAAATATTAATTATTTTCCATTTTTCTAGATCTAATTTCAAACTTTTTTATCTATAACCGAACAAAATTGAACAACAATTGAAGAACTGCGCGTAACTTTCAAATCGTGAAAAAATGAAAATTTAATCAATATTTGCCTTGTCAGAAAAATTTGGTAAAATACACAAAAAAATTTTCAGACAAATATCAATTATTTTCCATATTTCTAGATCTAATTTCAAACTTTTTCATTTATTTCCGAACAAAATTGAACAAAAATTGAAGAACTGCGCGTTACTATCAGATCGTGAAAAAATGAAAATTTAATAAATTTTTCCTCGCCAGAAAAATTTGGTGAAATACACAAAAAAATTTTCAGACAAATATCAATTATTTTCCATATTTCTAGATCCAATGTCAAACTTTTTCATTTATTACTGAACAAAATTGAACAAAAATTAAAGAACTGCGCGTTACTTTCAACTTGTCAAAAAATGAAAATTCAATCAATTTTTCCTCGCCAGAAAAATTTGGCAAAATACACAAAAACATTTTATTTATTTACAAATGACGGGTTGAACCCTTTCGTAAAAAGTACTCCTAAAACTAAAAAAGAAATTGCAATAGCAACATATTGAGAACATAGTAAATGAATGATAGGCTTGGCTATGCTAATCATTATTTTCAAATATAATTCGGCGCAATAACAATTTAAATCTTTCGACATCAGGTACAAGAAGTCGATTCTGTCGCAAAAATTATTTGCCTCTCTGCTTAATCTACTAATTAAGGAATGAAATCCGTAATTAGTTCTATGAAATGGAATTGAAAAAAATGGAAAAAATCTAGCAGTTCTGGTCTGTTGGCTCAAGTTGATCAAGGATTTTAAGAGTTGACAATTAAGGTTTCCATTAATTATTCTATAGAAAAATACCAAATCAATGAATAAGAACCTTAAGTTAAGTTTCGGTATATTAAGCTGAGATCGCAGATTACTGTAATCATGGGCATGCATACTGTAAATTTAGTTGGCGCGCCACGAAGCGAAGAAATCTATTCTGGACTCGTTAAAGTCTTAATAAATTAAAGGTGTAATGGGGTACCCATATAACCATATAATATTTTGAGACAAATATTAATTATTTTCCATATTTCTAGATCTAATTTCAAACTTTCTTATCTACAACCGAACAAAATTGAACAAAAATTGAAGAACTGCACGTTACTTTCAAATCGTGAAAAAATGAAAATTTAATCAATTTTTGCCTGGCCAGTAAAATTTGGTAAAATACACAAAAAATTTTTCAGACAAATATTAATTATTTTCCATATTTCTAGATCTAATTTCAAACTTTTTCATTTATTACCAAACAAAATTAAACAAAAATTGAAAAACTGCGCGTTACTTCCAAATCAAGAAAAAAAGAAAATTTAATCAATTTTTGCCTCGCCAGAAAAATTTGGTAAAATACACAAAAAAAAATTCAGACAAATATTAATTATTTTCCATATTTCTCGATCTAATTTCAAACTTTTTCATTTATTACCTAACAAAATTGAACAAAAATTGAAGAACTGCGCGTTACTATCAAATCGTGAAAAAATGAAAATTTAATAAATTTTTCCTCGCCAGAAAAATTTGGTGAAATACACAAAAAAATTTTCAGACAAATATTAATTATTTTCCATATTTCTCGATCTAATTTCAAATTTTTTCATTTATTACCTAACAAAATTGAACAAAAATTGAAGAACTGCGCGTTACTTTTAAATCGTGAAAAAATGGATATTTAATCAATTCTTGCCTCGCCAGAAAAATTTGGCAAAATACAAAAAAAATTTCAGACAAATATTAATTATTTTCCATATTTCCAGATCTAATTTTAAACTTTTTTATCTATTACCGAAGAAAATTGAACAAAAATTAAAAAACTGCGCGTTACTTTCAAATCGTGAAAAAATGAATATTTAATCAATTCTTGCCTCGCCAGAAAAATTTGGCAAAATACACAAAGAAATTTTCAGACAAATATTAATTATTTTCCATATTTCTAGATCTAATTTCAAATTTTACTTTTATTACCGAACGAAATTGAACAAAAATTAAAGAACTGCGAGTTACTTTCAACTTGTTAAACAATGAAAATTCAATCTATTTTTGCCTCGCCAGACAAATTTGGCAAAATACACAAAAAAATTTTGAGACAAATATTAATTATTTTCCATTTTTCTAGATCTAATTTCAAACTTTTTTATCTATAACCGAACAAAATTGAACAAAAATTGAAAAACTGCGAGTTACTTTCAAATCGTGAAAAAATGAATATTTAATCAATTTTTGCCTGGCCAGTAAAATTTGGTAAAATACACAAAAAATTTTTCAGACAAATATTAATTATTTTCCATATTTCTAGATCTAATTTCAAACTTTTTCATTTATTACCAAACAAAATTGAACAAAAAATTGAAAAACTGCGCGTTACTTCCAAATCAAGAAAAAAAGAAAATTTAATCAATTTTTGCCTCGCCCGAAAAATTTGGTAAAATACACAAAAAAATTTTCAGACAAATATCAATTGTTTTCCATATTTCAAGATCTAATTACAAACTTTTTCATGTATTACCGAACAAAATTGAACAACAATTAAAGAACTGCGCGTTACTTTCAAATCATGAAAAAGTAAAAAATTAATCAATTTTTGCCTCGCCAGATAAATTTGGTAAAATACACAAAAAAATGTTCAGACAAATATCAATTATTTTCCATATTTCTAGATCTAATGTCAAACTTTTTCATTTATTACCGAACAAAATTGAACAAAAATTAAAGAACTGCGCGTTACTTTCAACTTGTCAAAAAATGAAAATTCAATCAATTTTTGCCTCGCCAGAAAAACTTGGCAAAATACACAAAGAAATTTTCAGACAAATATTACTAATTTTCCATATTTCTCGATCTAATTTCAAACTTTTTTATTTATTACCGAACGAAATTGAACGAAAATTGAAAAACTGCGCGTTACTTTGAAATCGTGAAAAAATGAATATTTAATCAATTCTTGCCTCGCCAGAAAAATTTGGCAAAATACACAAAAAAATTTTTAGACAAATATTAATTATTTTCCATATTTCTAGATCTAATTTGAAATTTTTTTATCTATTACCGAAGAAAATTAAACAAAAATTGAAAAACTGCGCGTTACTTTCAAATCATCAAAAAAAAAATTTAATCAATTTTTGCCTTGCCAGAAAAATTTGGCAAAATACACAAAAAAATTTTCAGACAAATATTAATTATTTTCCATAGTTCTAGATCCAATGTCAAACTTTTTCATTTATTACCGAACAAAATTGAACAAAAATTGAAGAACTGCGAGTTACTTTCAACTTGTCACACAATGAAAATTCAATCAATTTTTGCCTCGCCAGAAAAATTTGTCAAAATACACAAAAAAATTTTGAGACAAATATTAAATATTTTCCATTTTTCTAGATCTTATTTCAAACTTTTTTATCTATAACCGAACAAAATTGAACAACAATTGAAGAACTGCGCGTAACTTTCGAATCGTGAAAAAATGAAAATTTAATCAATTTTTGCCTTGTCAGAAAAATTTGGTAAAATACACAAAAAAATTTTGAGACAAATATTAATTATTTTCCATTTTTCTAGATCTAATTTCAAACTTTTTTATCTATAACCGAACAAAATTGAACAACAATTGAAGAACTGCGCGTAACTTTCAAATCGTGAAAAAATGAAAATTTAATCAATTTTTGCCTTGTCAGAAAAATTTGGTAAAATACACAAAAAAATTTTCAGACAAATATCAATTATTTTCCATATTTCTAGATCTAATTTCAAACTTTTTCATTTATTTCCGAACAAAATTAAACAAAAATTGAAGAACTGCGCGTTACTATCAAATCGTGAAAAAATGAAAATTTAATAAATTTTTCCTCGCCAGAAAAATTTGGTGAAATACACAAAAAAATTTTCAGACAAATATTAATTATTTTCCATATTTCTCGATCTAATTTGAAATTTTTTTATCTATTACCGAAGAAAATTAAACAAAAATTGAAAAACTGCGCGTTACTTTCAAATCATCAAAAAAAAAATTTAATCAATTTTTGCCTTGCCAGAAAAATTTGGCAAAATACACAAAAAAAATTTCAGACAAATATTAATTATTTTCCATATTTCCAGATCTAATTTTAAACTTTTTTATCTATTACCGAAGAAAATTGAACAAAAATTAAAAAACTGCGCGTTACTTTCAAATCGTGAAAAAATGAATATTTAATCAATTCTTGCCTCGCCAGAAAAATTTGGTAAAATACACAAAAAAATTTTTAGACAAATATTAATTATTTTCCATTTTTCTAGATCTAATTTCAAACTTTTTAATCTATAACCGAACAAAATTGAACAAAAATTGAAAAACTGCGAGTTACTTTCAAATCGTGAAAAAATGAATATTTAATCAATTTTTGCCTGGCCAGTAAAATTTGGTAAAATACACAAAAAATTTTTCAGACAAATATTAATTATTTTCCATATTTCTAGATCTAATTTCAAACTTTTTCATTTATTACCAAACAAAATTGAACAAAAAATTGAAAAACTGCGCGTTACTTCCAAATCAAGAAAAAAAGAAAATTTAATCAATTTTTGCCTCGCCCGAAAAATTTGGTAAAATACACAAAAAAATTTTCAGACAAATATCAATTGTTTTCCATATTTCAAGATCTAATTACAAACTTTTTCATGTATTACCGAACAAAATTGAACAACAATTAAAGAACTGCGCGTTACTTTCAAATCATGAAAAAGTAAAAAATTAATCAATTTTTGCCTCGCCAGATAAATTTGGTAAAATACACAAAAAAATGTTCAGACAAATATCAATTATTTTCCATATTTCTAGATCTAATGTCAAACTTTTTCATTTATTACCGAACAAAATTGAACAAAAATTAAAGAACTGCGCGTTACTTTCAACTTGTCAAGAAATGAAAATTCAATCAATTTTTGCCTCGCCAGAAAAACTTGGCAAAATACACAAAGAAATTTTCAGACAAATATTACTTATTTTCCATATTTCTCGATCTAATTTCAAACTTTTTCATTTATTACCGAACGAAATTGAACAAAAATTGAAAAACTGCGCGTTACTTTGAAATCGTGAAAAAATGAATATTTAATCAATTCTTGCCTCGCCAGAAAAATTTGGCAAAATACACAAAGAAATTTTCAGACAAATATTAATTATTTTCCATATTTCTAGATCTAATTTGAAATTTTTTTATCTATTACCGAAGAAAATGAAACAAAAATTGAAAAACTGCGCGTTACTTTCAAATCATCAAAAAAAAAATTTAATCAATTTTTGCCTTGCCAGAAAAATTTGGCAAAATACACAAAAAAATTTTCAGACAAATATTAATTATTTTCCATAGTTCTAGATCCAATGTCAAACTTTTTCATTTATTACCGAACAAAATTGAACAAAAATTGAAGAACTGCGAGTTACTTTCAACTTGTCACACAATGAAAATTCAATCAATTTTTGCCTCGCCAGAAAAATTTGGCAAAATACACAAAAAAATTTTTAGACAAATATCAATTATTTTCCATATTTTTAGATATAATTTTAAACTTTTTATCTATTACCGAACAAAATTGAAAAAAAATTGAAAAACTGCGCTTTACTTTCAAATCGTGAAAAAATGAAAATTTAATCAATTTTTGCCTGGCCAGTAAAATTTGGTAAAATACACAAAAAATTTTTCAGACAAATATTAATTATTTTCCATATTTCTAGATCTAATTTCAAACTTTTTTACCTATTACCGAAGAAAATTGAACAAAAATTAAAAAACTGCGCGTTACTTTCAAATCATGAAAAAAAAAATTTAATCAATTTTTGCCTCGCCAGAAAAATTTGGCAAAATACACAAAAAAATTTTCAGACAAATATCAATTATTTTCCATATTTCTAGATCTAATTCCAAACTTTTTCATTTACTACCTAAAAAAATTGAACAACAATTGAAGAACTGCGCGTTACTTTCAAATCGTGAAAAAATGAAAATTTAATCAATTTTTGCCTCGCCAGAAAAATTTGGCAAAATACACAAAAAAATTTTCAGACAAATATTAATTATTTTCCATATTTGTAGATCTAATTTCAAACTTTTTTATCTATTACCGAAGAAAATTGAACAAAAATTGAAAAACTGCGCGTTACTTTCAAATCATGAAAAAAAAATTTAATCAATTTTTGCTTCGCCAGAAAAATTTGGCAAAATACACAAAAAAATTTTCAGACAAATATCAATTATTTTCCATATTTTTAGATATAATTTTAAACTTTTTCATCTATTACTGAACAAAATTGAACAAAAATTGAAAAACTGCGCGTTACTTTCAACTTGTAAAAATGATAAAAATTGACTGAAATTTTATTATTTGACAAGTTGAAAGTAACGCGCAGTTCTTCAATTTTTGTTCATTTTTGTTTGGTAATAAATGAAAAAGTTTGAAATTAGATCTAGAAATATGAAAAATAATTTATATTTGTCTGAAAATTTTTTTGTGTATTTTACCAAATTTTTCTGGCGAGGCATAATTGTAAAAGAAAGTACGAACAAAATTAATATTTCAGAGTATGTTTTTCCATTTTAGATATTTTTTAGAATTCTTTGCGCAAATTGATATTTTTCTTTTTAATTTTCTCCGAGTGCTATCATTTAGGGTGGTTTTCAGCGTTTGATAAGTTTTGTTATTATTTTAAATAATTAAATTGTATATTTCTGTGTATGATCAACTATTTTAGATCTTTATTAGATTTTTTCGTACAAATTTATTTTTGTGCCCCTTTCTTCTACTACCTGTCGTACATATTAATTTTTATTATCTTAATATCTCAATTTTATTTTTTGTGTAATTGAAGTTTATTTTTTTTAATTGTCAATTTTGTGGTAGATAAATATTTTAATTTTATTTTATTTTATTTTTTTTGATTTTATTAGTTAACTTTTAAATTTAATTTGTTTAATTGTAACATTCCGTTTTTAAGAAATGAAATAATTATTCTTTTAATAGTGATAATAAATAAATAATTGATCATTTTTAGTTAAACTTTTGATTTTTGTTCTTATATATTCTTTAAGTCAACAAGAGTGATTTGATTTTCGTGCGGAAAAGCACGTGACCCCCTATGATTGGTTGTCAATCTTTGCAGGTTAGTTGGCTCAAACAACTTACTTATTTTCACTATTTTTATTATTAATTTGCCAATTTTTGAAGATTGTGCATGTGCAAACTAATAGAGGAGGCATCCATTATTCATTTGCAATAACTTTTAAGTCATTTTATATTGTTGTTTTGCGTTGGATTGAGCGAAAATCGAACGGGGAGCGAACGGGGAGCGAATTCGATTTTCCTTCAATTTTCGCCTAATTGCCAGGGAAAAAACAAAAATATTTGTTAGAATAACTTTAATTAATTTTTAAGACAAAAATTTAATAGAAAAGATTACAATCTTAAAGTAAATTTATTAAATTTAAAATGTATTTTATTTTAATGTATAAAAGCATGTTACTTACTTTTCTTTCAGTTATCAATTACAAATTTCCACAACAAAATTGTAATCAAATTCTACAAAAGTGAAAATAAAAAAAAACTAAGAAGAAAGAAGAATTGGTTTGATTCCTTAATTTTAGTTGGATAATATCAACAAAATATAAGTCAAATAAATACATTATTTTAACAATAACTAAAATCAAGTTTCGTGGTTAGGTAAGCTTAAGGTTTAAAATCATTCTTCCACACTTGAGTTTGTCTCTAAATAATGTGCATTGAATTAAAATCTTATCATAATTACTCATTAAATATTAAATACATTTAATTAAATTCAATTTAAAAACAATATTAATTTGAAATTATAAAAAAAAATATATATAATATTTCCAAATAACTTTTAATTTAAAAAATAAACTTTAACTGAAAAAAATTCTAATCTAGTTCTTACGGAGGAATCGGACAAACAATTGGAACAAAAATTAGTCCAAATGAATGATTTTGATTTTTTATATAGATGACACATAAGTTAATGAAATTTATTTTAGTGAAAGTGTGGACACTTGCATTTTTTACAAAATGAGCCGTTGAAAATTGCAATTTAATGAAAATAAAAAAAACTGACGTTGGAAACGATTATTCAATTTGGGTTAATTTGAACCTCAAATTGAATAATCGTTTCCTACGTCAATTTTTTTTAATTTTCATCAAATTGCAATTTTTAATAGTTCATTTTGTAAAAAATGCAAGTGTCCACACTTTCACTAAAAAATTTTTTATTATCTTATGTGTCTTCTATATCAAAAATAAAAATTATTCATTTGGACTAACTTTTGTTACGATTGTTCGTCCGATTCCTCCTTAATTGCTGGTCATCATAAGCAAGATGCTATTTAAGTTTTCTAATTGATAACAAGAACAAACAACCCCTAGGAACCACCCTTAAGGAAAATAGTCGAAGAATGATCTGAAAAAATGTATCAATTTCTACAAAAAAATTTTAATCAAGTTGTAAAATAGTGAACAATCATCAGATATATGACCCCTAATTTTTTCAATGGATAAGAAAAATAATCAACCTCTAGAAAACAACCTTAAAGAAAATTGTTGGAGAACATTCTAAAAAAATGTTGTCAATTACTAGAAAAAAAAATGTAATTAAATTCTGAAATGGTGGAGCATCATCTGAAATGTGCTCCCTATTTTTTTTAAGTATGCCAAAAATAACCAACCCTTAGGAACCACCTCTATATAAAATAATGGACAAAAAATCTGAAAAATGTATCTATTTCTACAGGAAAATTGTAATTAACTTCTAAAATGATGAAGCATCATAAAAAATGTGACCTTATTTTTTCCAACGGATTATTAGAATAATCAACCCTCAGGAAACACTCTTGAAGAAAGTAGTAGAAAAAAGATCTGAAAAAAATGTATCCATTTCTACAAAAAATGTTTAATTAAGTTCTAAATTGTAAAAAAGTCATCAGGATTATGCTCCTTAATTTTTCTAATAAATAACACAAATAATCAACCCCTAGAAACCACCCTTAAACAAAATAGATAAGCTTAAGTCTTAAAATTATTATTTTACACTTGAGTTGTCCTCTAAATAATTTCCATTGAATTAAAATCTTATCATAATTACTAATTAAATATTTAATACATTTAATTAAATTAAACTTTTGAAAACAATATTAATTTAAAATTATAAAAAAAATATAGCTTTTAAAATAACTAATGAATGTAAAAAAAAATTTAATAGAAAAGATTACAATTTTTAAGCAAATTTAGTTTTCAAAAGCATTTTATTTTATAATACCTACTTAAAAAAATGTATCCTATTTTTCTTTTAGGTATGAATAATAAATATCTGAAAAAAATTCTAATCAAGTTATAAATTGATGGTACATCATCAGCAAGAAGCTATCTAAGTTTTCCAATTGAAAACAAGAACAAACAACCCCTAGGAACGACCCTTAAGGAAAATAGTCGAAGAAAGATCTGAAAAAAATTTCAATTAAGTTATAAATTAATGGTACATCATCAGCAAGAAGCTATCTAAGTTTTCCAATTGATAACAAGAACAAACAACCCTTAGGAACGACCTTTATGGAAAATAGTCGAAGAAAGATCTAAAAAAATATACCAATTTCTACAAAAAAAATTTAATTAAGTTCTAAAATAGTGGACAATCGTCAGAAATATGCAACCTACTTTTTTCAATGGATAAAAAAATAATCAACCCCTAAGAAAGACCCCTAAAGAAAATTGTTGCTAAATAGCAAATCAAACATTATCCTGATGCGCGAAATTATGAAAACTGACGAAAACCAGAACTTTGATCTCGGGAAAAGTCTGTCAGGGTGGCCACAGTCAGGTAAATGTCATGGAAAATAAATTTTTGACAAGGAAATTTTCTTCTTTAAATTGAAAGCAGTGAAATTTCACTTAGATAAAAATTGAGCGGTTCTATATTGGTTTAAAATAGCCTTTGCAAACGATTTTATTAATTATGACGTATGTTTTTGTTTTTTTTCTATAAAAAAACTTTGTATACATTTATTAAGGATGTAATAAAACTAATACTATTTTTAAGCAGGACTGTTATTGATTAACCCTTTAAGGACGGAACGGACACTTTTTTGTACTCATTTTCAACGTTAATTTTCTTTATTTTTGGAGGTATACAAAATTATAGGAATCACCATTTCTGACGTATTTTTTTATCGCTCTTTCAGAATCTGTTTTAAAAATTTCAAAAAAAAAAAAATGTTAAGAAGTTATGGACTCTTTTTTGAAAAAAAAGTGAAATTTTGTCAATTTTGTTTGAAAATTTTTTTTTTTTCATATTTTCAATAATCGGAAAAATGTTTAAACTTAAAATATCGCATCCGTAATATCCAAGCATGAAAGTGACGAACCGTACTTTTAAAAATTTCAAGATAGCGGATCCAAAATAGAGTCCAACAAAATTTTTTTTCAATCTATGAGCACATAGTGTACGCTTCATTAAAAAAAATTTTTATTTTTTTGACACTAAGTGTCTAAATGTTTTTTGACTCTCCGATTACGAATCTTAAGTCAGATTTCAGAAAGTCAAACTGGCGGATCCAATATGGTAGGCGATATTTAAAATATCGATCGGATTTGTTTGAAACTTGTTACTCGGGGTTTTTTTTGGGGTCTTAGATTACGAATCTGATGTTAAAATTTAAAAATTTAAAATAGCGTATTAAATATGGCAGACGATATTTTTAAAATCGATCAGATTTGTTTCAAAATTTTTACTCTGGGGTTTTTGGGGTCGCTGATCACGAATCTGATGTAAAAATTTAAAAATTCAAAATGGCGGATCCAATATAGCGGACTATATTTTGAAAATCGATCGTATTTGTTTGAAACCATCAGATTAAATATTTAAGGTCCTTTAGCTAATAAAAGTATTTTAACGTTTCCCGTCTCAAACACTGAATGAAAAAAAAAGAAAATGCATTGTCGATAAGTGTTCAATACGAACACAAAAGTTTTGTGAAAGTTGTACTAATTATTTCTGTAAATATTGTTTTAAAAAATTCCACGAATATTAAATGACTGTCTTTGTTCCATTTATATAAATTTTTTTTTTAATTGTATTGTTCGGAAGGGACAAACTGCAATCTTATAATTTAAATTATTTTACCCCTGATTTATTTACAAAGCCAGGAAGCTTTGAACTAAGGGAACAGGGAAAAGAAAGTCCACCGAACAATATGCATCAGTTAGGTTATAATATATAAATACATCAAATTTATTAATTAAATTACAATTTTGAATAATTCGAAGAATTAAGTCATGTGATTGAGAGATTGGTTGAGAGGTTGGTTGAAAGAGGAAGAATCCTTGACAAAATCGAACCCTTGATTAGTTGAATCGTCGTTCACTTAAACAACGAATGACTTTTAGATTTGAAAGACTTTTACTTTATGATTTAGGGAAAAATAAAATACTAGACTTACAGTATTTGGTTTTTAAGAATCCCTTGATTTTGCCTCTGGAATACACGAATTTATCGTGCAGAGATGCGTAAATGGTCGGAGTAATTTATTGCTTCCGGTTTTTTTTAATATTCTTTGATTCTAATAATGTTATGACAATATTATCATTAATAAAATTTGTTCGATGTTTGTTAATATGGTAAATATATAATCGTTATACCTAGGTTTCATAAGACGTAGCATACATTTTACTGGTTTATATTAGGTAGAAGAATTTGTCGTACACTTTTAATCAGAAAATTATATTGTTTATAATACTTCTTTATAATGTCAGTTTCCATAAAAAGTACTATCAAAATAGGATTACAATAATATACTTCTCCCGAATATATAATTCTGATATAACAAACATCGAATTGCTATAAATTTTGAACAATTTATTACTGCAATCGATGCAGTTTAAATGAACAGGCATCAAGGATAATGATCAATAACAATTAATTCTGGTAAAATAGTTAAATTAGAATGTCAACATAATTATTTTGATATTTTATCTTTGCAATTATTTCAAGGATTTCAGGATGTTTTTAAATTCTAATATAGCCGTATGCCTTCAAATAAAAGAAACATTCCTTTTGTGAACGAAAAGAAAGACAGATCTTTTGTTCAAAAAAAAAAATATGAAAGACAATATAGGCTTTTCAACGAATCATAGAGCACGCAACTGTCTAGATATCATTCAAAATAGCCCCGTGTTACGGAAAGAAAGGATTTGTTTCGGACCAAGCACAAAAATTGGCGAATAAAAATCTGATGAACTTTATCCCAGTCGTAAAAAGGTTTTAGAACATGAAAACCCTTATTTTAATGTTCTTGAAAGGATTACATTTTCGTTTTTTTTAAACTATTAGTACTCTTTGTTTTATAGACGAGCAAGACCACATTCCCTTTGCTACAAAAAGTGTCCATAGTCCTTAATGAAATTTGAAAACAGGAGTATCTAGGGGAGAGTGGCTATCAATGTACCGGGTTTTTTTCAAGGTCATAGTACTTATTGAATTTCACCAATTTCAAGCACTTCTTTGCATCAATATAAAACTACAACACTTATCTAGGTAATGCACACATATTTTACACGATTTATTTTGATTAAATAATCAAATTTAGGATTTTTCTAAAGTAACAAGCTATTTTCATTTTCAACAAACTGGGTACACAATGAACCACCTCTATAAAAATACTAAAAATGTTCAACAATAATAATATTGCAATTTTCACTTTGTAAAAAAACTTGTTTTCTATCAAATACTATAAAAAATTGTTACTTAACACTTTTTAATTGATAATGTATAACATAAATATACCTCAAATTTAAGTTAACTAGCTAAAATGGCATTTTAGTTTTGCTATGTTGAGAAAAGTACTGATAACAATCGCTGTAACATGCTGTATGCATGCCTAGTTTTATAATCAAGCATACCACTCTGGAAATCGAAAATACACTGAAATTCCAGGTGGTTCATTGTTCCCCGGTACATTGAATCAACATGACATTTGCAACAAAAATGGTTTTTTATAATTTAATCCAATATTTCAAAATCTTTATCTCATTAGAATGTTGTAGTTAAGGCCCAAAACAAAATAAATCGTAAGTACATTTATTTTTAAATGGCCTTATTTCAATTAAAAAACGTGTTCGTATTTTAGGTAAATTTTTTCTTCAGTACATCAAAAACAGTTTTTTCCAGTTTTCTGTGTAAAGAATAAATCCACACGTCTCAAATTTATGGACGTAGTGTGTTTACGCAAACTTCATTTATATTTAAAATTAGGAGAATTTTTATTTAATTGTTTCTGAGAAAATTGAAATGGTTCATTGAAAAAACTGGTACATTGATGGCCACTCTCCCCTACTTATTTTTACTTCTTATTCGAGTTCATATAAAAAAAATTTTCAATCTTTGATAAAAACAAAATTGAAGGAAATTCTGGATAAGTGAGTGATAAGATTAAAATTCGTTTTCGTTTAAAAATAATAGAATGCAGAGGCTAATTTAGGAAATTTTTTAGGAGAAAAAGAAGTTTCATGCTGGAACTATAAAAGGTATTTAGGTTTATGCTTCTTCCATTATTGTTTCTTGTTCATTAATAGGAGTTACTCTAATAAGGATTATTGACTGATTAGAATTTTGGAAGTGACTAGCGTTTTCTATATCGATAGTATCTGCATGATTATGCCAAAATGATATATCTTAAATTTGATTTCTTGATATTTTATAATAAATTATTGCTATAATAAATATAATATAATCTTTTTCGAAATCTAAGAATATTTTTAGTTTTTGTTACAAAATTGACTCAGTCGAAATAAACAGAGTGTCTAGGGTGCGTGATCTGGGGGTGATATTTTATTCTAATTTTGATTTTTCTAACCACATCCGCGAGGTTATTAATGGAGCTAATCGATCCTTTGGCTTCGTCATCAGAAACTCCCGTTGTTTTAAAAACTTGTCTACTCTTAAAGCCATCTATTTTGCTCTTGTGAGATCGAAGTTGGAGTTTGCGTCTGTTATCTGGGCCCCCTATCAGGAGGTCTATATCGTTGGTCTTGAGCGAGTCCAAAATAAATTTTTACGCTTTGCCGCGACACGTTTGGGGATCGCTTTCGACAGACTCTCTCATAATTATACGGACTTACATACTAAACTTAATATAACCAAGATCTCCACACGCTTCATCTATGCAGACATGATTTTCTTATTTAAGTCGATGAACGGCCTGATAAACTGTCCTCAGATTCGTGATAGAGTTTGCGTGAGCGATCCTATAAGGAGTCTTAGGCACCAAAACTTGTTCAACCTTAGGGTACACCGTACTGATTACGCGGAAAACTCGGTTTTCAACAGAGTATGCAAGTACGCAAATTCAATATAAAATAAAGTCACCTTTTTGGGAATCACTTTGGGTCGCTTTATCTACGAGCTGCGTGCAGCCATTAAATAAACTTTCTATGTATATTAATCATTGTAGTACTTTATAGTACAAAAGGGTCAATTTTTTTGTTAGACCCGTTCAATGTAAATAAATAAATAATTAAAATAATGAATGTAAAGAAGCAATAGAATTTTATATTATCTGAGTTGTTGTTTGCAATTTTAAACTTATGATTATATAATATTTGAGCAAAAGATTCTAATTCTTTTATAGTGATTTCTTTGTTTTCTTTGATTTGTATTTGACAATTTGCTAACACTTCTTCTGAGAGAATTGATTTTTCACTGGATAATTTATGAAAATAATAACTGATGATTCCTGTAATTCGTTTATATAAGACCATGAATTGTTTTGTTTTGGTATTGTTAATAAAATATTGAAATTACAATTACTTTCTAAATGCTAAAAGAATATAGAACTTTCAAAAAATCTGCTGTATTTTGGGATTCTTAATTGCTGTTGAAGTGTTGCACATATGGTCTTTAAATTTAAAATAGCAAGATTCAAACCATGGATTATTGAAAGTAAAATGCGTGTTGTTACTAACTGCAATGTATTTATGAGTATTAATGATCAGAGTTAATATTTTATAATGTGAACCTAAATCTTTGTACCCTGGAATTAAATGGATTTTATAAACCCGGTATTTCATTCTAGATGCTACTAGTAGCAGAATTGACATGAAGAATAAATGATTTTTAAGTTGAAAAATATTATGTAAATATAATTTATAGAATTCTGAAGGTGGAAGGTTGTTAGGTATTTAAACATTTGGTTTGAGTACTTTTATTTCACGAAGCGTTGAATTATATTTGTTTAGTAATAGAAAAGAGTTCCAAATATTATTTATTAAAAGAGATAGTATTTGAGAAAATTTTTCAAGGATTGTGATATATTCGTTTGTAAATTGCACAATAGGTAATAAATTTTTGACTGGATTCCGTTTGTTTAAATTTATTTTAAAAATGTAGCATTGTTTGATGATATCATTTATAGGTGAAGAGTAAATGTGTAAACAATACTCATTCCAAAGAGAATTTTGAAAATGGTTTGCTTTAATTTTTAATGTTTTGTTTATTTTAGATCGAATATTCTCTTGCTCTGTTTCGAAATTTTTTGTTTGTATGTCATTGCTAAGTATAACTTTGGTTGTTTTAATCAAATCTTCAATTTTGCATTTATATAATGAAAATTCTGATTTAGAACATGTTATTTGTGTATCTTTACAAAGGTATTCATGACTATCTAATAGTTGGTGGATTTCAGTTTTAATATGGAATATTTTAATAAATTTAATGTAAGTTGCAATATTCCAGTGATTCATGAGGACCCTTTCTAAAGTTAAATATTTAAAATAAAGAGCGGGTAATTGAGATAAAGAGATATTTGTTCGTGAAAAGTCCTTAGTAGCATCCAGTGCTGCCAGATAAAATTTTAGAGAATCCGCAGAAGTGGTGGGGGGACTACCGAAATATCCGCACAACTTTAATATATATACCCGAGAGAGACAAACACAATAGAAAAGAGGGAGAAAAAGCTATGGTACGCACTGCGCGTCATTATGGCGGTAATTTTAAAATTTAAAAATTAATAAAACCAATTTTTCACAAATAAATTGTTATTTACATTAATTCTTTAAAGCCAATTAAAAAATAGATTACTCATATGTTAATATACATCTTTTTTAATATAAAATAAGCAAATAATCAATATAAATTAAAATACTGTCAAAGTCAATATATAAGTTTATCAATAACATTAATTTTAAAGTACAATTTTTTTATAGGAATCTTTATTTTATTGAAATTAAATATTAAAAATACTTACTTTGTTGGAAATTGGAAAAGAATGTACTTAAAATTATGATCTACGCTTCAATTAAATGCCAAAGAAGGAATAAACAATAACAAGTTAAATAAAATATGAATAAAACCAAAGATTCAAGTTAAAATATTACATAAATATTTATTATGTTATCACATTACTTTTAACATTTCAGTCTTTTTAATAATACCAACTAAAAAATAAACATTCTCAACAAGAAAATATAAATTGTACTGTTTAATAAATATTTTTTTCATAAGAGGAAGTATGGGAGTACAGTCTACTTTCTATATTTCATTAATACTTATGACGCTCTTACCGTAAAGTAAGCCCTTAATGGTGTCAGTGCCTAAACTGTTTCGTGCTTTGGTTTTATTTAGGTTTATTTAACTGAATATTCTTTCACAATTAGCTGAAGAATGTGGCAGAACTCTCACTTTGTTAACAATTTGCTTAATCAAAGGAAATTCATGAGTTCCATCGGCATACTCAGTGGCATACAACACAACTGACAATATTTCACAACATATGATCTTGACTTTTGGCGCAATTCATCTTTCATAACCTCAAACTTCATGGAATCCAAGCTATAAGCGCGGGAAATAGAGATAGTGATCACTAAACTTGATTGGGTTTGCTGCTAGAGCCTGCTAACATGAAGACTAATGAGAAAACTATAAAAATATATTTTTTGCTACAAATTCTATTCAAAATTTTATTGTTGTTTCTGATTAAATAAAAAATCCGCAGAAATCCGTAGAACCTAAAAAATCCGCATAAAAATTTCGCACATTTTCCCAAATCTTAAAAAATCCGCAGTTCTACTGGAAAATCCGTACATCTGGCAGCACTGGTAGCATCCATGCTACAAGAAAGTAAAAACGGGCAACTACGAGTTACACTCGTACCAAGTCAAAGGGTACCACTCTAATTTTTTTCAATTATATGAGACAGAGATTAAAAATTTTCCACCAGAAAACCATTTTTAAAAATATTTATTATTATACACTAAATGAAACTTTATGGTACAAATGTTTAGCACTATAAGACAAAAATTTTGTAGCTAAAGGGTCAGGCCCGTTTTTTAAATATGTTTTTCAAAAAATAAGGAATTAACTAATTATTACTCAAACTTTTCTTTAAGAAAACACGAATTTTGGATAGTACATTTTATGAAGACGAACATTAACAAACTTCTATATATTTTTCCCGTAATCTACACGAAAATCTACATACATGTACCAAATTGCAGCATCCTAAGGCAAATAGTTTGGAACATTAGTCGGGGGACATGGTTATTTTTTGAATTTTTTTCAAAAAATCGTACTTTTTTGCTAGAAAACACTATAAAGACCGCCTTTACGAAAGTTCTCTATAATTTTCCTGTAATCTACACGTAAATCTGCATATGCGTACCAAATTGCAGCATTCTAAGTCAAATAGTTTGGAAGATTAGGGGGGGGGGGGACATGATCATTTTCTCGAATTTTTTTTAAAAAATCGTACTTTTTGGCTTGTAAACACTATGAAGAACGCCTTTATTTATTTATTTATTTGAATACAAAGTTCTTAGGGCAGATTACCCTTAAATAGAACAAGTTAAATACATATTTATATATACATAAATGGCAGCACATAATTGGTTATGGTCGTCGCTAATAGTAATAAACATAGTATGTATCTTTGATAATGCATTATGAAAAAAGAAGTGGAACAAAAGAAAAATATAAAATAAAATTTTTAATTTTAAATTATATAAAAAAAACAAAAGAAGAAAACAAAAGAAAAATCAGAGTGGAAGTACAACTATTGGTCAAGGCTATACAATGAGATGACATAATTTTCAGTATAAAATAGATTACATTAAATTAAATTGGGTTAATGCATAAATAGTTAGTTACCAATAGGTTATTTCAAAAATACCGCTATCTAAGTTGGTAAGAAATCTAAAAAATAGGCGTTTAAAAACAATCGCTGAATTGGCATCCCTAATGTTTGATGGGATCTTATTCCATAATCTTGTGCCCCTCACAGTGAATGAACGCTAGTACCTACAGGTACCATGAGCTGGAACCCTAAGGACAGAATATCTAGCACGTAGCTTACCCATACCCGACTCATTCTCATCCCTAAATTCAAATAAATTAAATAAGTATTTGTGAATTTCGTGGCAGAAAAGAGCAAAAAGGAAATTTCCCATAAAGAATCGTCTCCTCTTTGCCACATTAAGCACACCTGCCTTTATTTTGTAATGGGCAATATGTTCCCTTTTTTAAGATTAAATATAAACCTGACACACGCATTCAATGCCCTTTCAAGTTTATTGTTAAGCTCATCAGTGATGTCATCATACACTATACACCCATAGTCAAAAATTGGTAAGATAAGACTCATAACTAAAAGCATCCTAGTTAGTATAGAAAAGGATTGTTTATTTTTGTACAGTTGCCTGAGGTTAATATAAATTCTACGACAAATCCCAAACACTTGTTCTCTCCAAGATAGCTGTCTATTTAACAACAAGCCCAGATCTTTGACAGTTTCACAAAATTCAATAAGGGATCCCCCAACTTGTATAGAAGGAAAAGTTTTTAGGTTAACTTCAGTGGGGTAATTAGAGGTACTGAAAACCATGGCCTTTGTCTTGGAAGAGTTAAGAAGCAGGATATTATCTCTCGCCCAATTAACCACTAGATTGACATCCTCTTGAAGTTTAGTTAACAAAAGCAATAGAGACGATAAGGGGCCAGATAAATAAAGCTTAAAATCATCGGCAAATTTGTGATATTTGCAGTATAAAAGATTTTTCCCCAGATCTGAAACAAATAAATTAAACAATAATGGAGCAAGCGAAGAGCCTTGTGGAACCCCACATTTAACCTTTGACCACTCAGAGAAAGCTCCTTTACTATTAGCTACTCTATGCATGCGACTAGTGATATATGATTCAAACCAGTTTATTACCGATTTAGATAGATTGAGTGAGCGTAATTTCATGATTAGAAAACTGTGGTCAACAAGATCAAACGCTTTGGAAAAATCGAAAAACACAGCGACTGTAATCTCTCTTGTATCAATAGCAAGTTTAACATCAGTCGTAAATTTAAGAGAGGCCGTACTTGTGCTATGACGGTTACAAAACCCGGATTGCATCGAGTCATTTAAATCGTTCTCTATTAAGTATTTAGTAAGCTGTTTATGAACAACTCGTTCTAAAGGCTTTGACAAAGCACATAATATAGAAATGGGTCTAAAATCTACAATCGAGGAGGGTTTAGCCAATTTTGGGATCGGACGAATCATACTATGTTTCCAAAGTGTAGGAAAAACTCCTACCTGTAAGGAATAATTATAAATATGTATGAGAACCGGAAGTATAATAGGAAGGGAAAGGCGAATCATCTTCATTGATATACCGTCAATTCCAGTAGCATTTGTTTTGATGTCAGCGAAAATAGTCATGAGCGCTTCAGAGGTTATATCAGAGAAAAAAAATTTGGTATCGTTAAAAGTTTCATGCAGTCCCGAAGAAGCTATCGAAGTACGGGTCAGTAAAGGACAAACAGTAAAATTCATCAAAAATTCGTTTAAAGGGAAAGTACAGTCTAAAGAATCATTGTTTGAAGGCTGGTACTAGATGTTTTAGTGTGGTGTGTAGAAGCGTGGGGTACTATCGATAAACCCGAGGAAAGAAACAAGGACGTTAAATATTTCGCTTGATTATTCTCAATATTAAGATTGGTATTAAAGTCTCCCGTAACAATTATATTCTCATAATTCAGAGGTAAGCTATATAAAAGGGTTTCCAAATCACTACGAAATGAGGTCTTAGGAAGTTTACACACTGCTCCTATTAGTGCTTTATCATGAGATGATTTCAACTCTATAAAGATAAATTCCGCGGTTGGAAAGTTTGATTCCTGACTAATATCAATCGTCATTGCATCAAAGCTTAAATGAATATAAAGGCAGACCCCACCAACTCTACATCTCTCCCTATCCCTTCTAAAGAGTATGTAGTTGTCGAGTTCAATAAGTGATGATGGATCATCACTGGTGAGCCACGTCTCAGACACCGCAATTACATGATAAAATCGTGAATAAAATTTTTTTTTAAATTCAATAAAATGGGCCACAAGCGATTGTGCATTAACGTGACATAGGGTTAAAGTTAACATTTCCTTAGATTTGAAAACAAGCAGAAATCAATTGAATAAAAAGTATTAGGCTCATATAACCGAAGCAACCATAAACCACTGTAAGTTGCACTATATATTGAATACTCGAATAATAACATCCAGAAAAATATATCAAAGCATGCCTTAACAAAACCAGTATAAGAAAAAATTAAACATTTTATTTGCTAAAGCGCAACAAGAAATAAATTTAAAAATAAACATAGCTTTATAAACCTTTTAAAAGTAACAAGATAAAGCATTAAAAATCATGAAAACCAATCTGATATAAAAATTAAAACAAAAGCAGACCGTAACAGGCAATGGTAAATAGCCAGCATGAAAAAAAAGAGAAACAATGGTTGCTACTTAAGACGATCGACATCTTGCAAACAGGTGAGCTGCAGTCTGAGTGCTCCGTCCACACGCCGACAAAATATTTTCCCTCATGCTGTCCAGAGATATTTTATTTTTCCGCATTCTTTTAAAGAACGTGCCGCCGCGTAGATCCGTCGATTAAGCGAGGAAAGAGGCTCTCTCAAGTAGATAGGATGTTTTTCAGCAGCGGTCCATCCCAAGTTGATAGTAGAGAAGTCCTGTTTCAATCGTCGTTTACTCAGAATTTTATCCCTTAAATTCTGCTTGAAAAGCTTTACCCCAATAGTGGGGGTCGAGGGTTATCTTCCTGATTAGCTCTATTCATTCTGTAGATATTAGAAATTTCATCAATTTCCGTCGGTATGTCAAGAGCTTTGGTTATACTATAAAAAATAGCAGATAAGTCCTCGTTAGGTTTGAGGGGTATTCCATGAATTTCAAGACTCGTCTGCAGAGTCAGTTGTTCCTGGAAATTGAGATTCTTCTCAAGGTGCCCAATTTTATCTTTTAATGCTTAATTTTCGGCTTTAACAGCCTACAGTAGCTCAGATTGGTTAGAAGTGATATTTTCAAAAGATTGTATTTTCGTAGAATTATCAGTGATGTCAAATTTTCATTGATTCAATTGACTTACTGAGATCATTATTAAATTTTGTTTGGTCCGCCTTAAATTGGTTAATCGTTTCAGTAAAATGATTTTTGACGTCATTTAGAGCTGTGCTCAGCGCCTGTTCGACGGCAACCCGTACAGTGTCCGTGATCATGGGTGACAAAGTATCCCAGGGGGGAAGGTAAGTAGAATTACTTGCCGGTGGGTTAGCCTTGTCACTTGTACAAATGGAAATCTTATCACGATTAGCAGTTGATTTGCTTCCAACAGAGGTGTCGCCAGCTCCGGCAATTTTGCATTTCGGGCACAAAAAACTTGATTGATTCTTTTTAATACGTTCAAAATCCTTCTTTGAAATATTAATATTAATGCACTGGGTATGCACAAGGGTTCCACACTTTCCACAAGCTAAGGAATCAGTGCCTCTTACTATAGGCGACTCACATTCAGGGCACAATGCCATTGTTAGCACTTCTGTATGACACAAGTCAAAAAACAAAAAACACAGCCAATCAAGTGTGAACAACAAAATGCAGTCAAACACAGAACGTAAAAAATTGCAAAATACATGGGTTTTTGCAATTTCTGTAAAAGGGTAGTTATTTTCATAGGTTACTAAAAGTGACCGGTCACCATACTTTTCCAAAAACTTTACACACATGTAATAAAGAAAATATGTCAGAATGGGCGATTTACATTTTGAGCGCGACCTCGAAAATTCAAAATGTCGGATCAAAAGTGCAGGCGAATTTTTTAAAATCAATCGGATTTTGCACAAACCCGTTACTCGGGGGTTTTTAGGGTCGCTGATAACAAATCTGAAGTTATTTTCCGGGAATTCAAAATGGCGGATCCAATATGGCAATCTTATTTTTAAAAAAATTGACTGATCTCCATGAAACTTAGTATCAAGGGATATTTTAATGGGTTATTAAATACGACTGATCACCATACTTTCCCAAAAGCTTTCCACAAATATAATGAAGATAATATGTCAGAAAAGGCCATTTATATTTTGAGCCCGACCTCGAAAATTCAAAATGGCGGATCTAAAATGGAGGCAAATTTTTTAAAATCAATCGGATTTTGTTCAAACTCGTTACTCGGGGGTTTTTGGGGTAGTTGATAACAACCCTAAAGTTATTTTTCAGAAATTCAAAATGACGGATCTAATTTGGCGGTCGATTTAAAAAAAATTGACTGATCTCCATGAAACTTAGTATCTAGGGATATTTTAATGGGTTATTAAATACGACCGGTCACCATACTTTCCCAAAAACTTTCCACACATATAATGAAGAAAATATGTCAGAATGAGAGATTTATATTTTGAGCCCGACCTCGAAAATTCAAAATGGCGGATCCAAATTTGAGGCGAATTTTTTTAAATCAATCGGATTTTGTTCAATTTTGTTATTCGGGGGTTTTTGTGTTCGCTGATAACGAATCTGATGTTACTTTCCAGAAATTTAAAATGGTGGATCTAATGTGGTCATCGATTTTTAAAAAAATTTACTGAACTTCATAAAACTTGGTATCTAGGGATATTTGGGGTCGCTTATATTACAAGTTTGACTTATGAATTTTAGAAAAAAAATACTGAATAATTGCGAAATAAATAAATGAATAGTTATGTTTACTGCACAAATATGCAGTTTTTATTATTGATTCTTATTAATTACTTAACCATATGCTGGAGAATGGATGAACTCGCTTCTAACTAGTTATCAATTGTAAACGTTTAACAGCTCTTTTTGTCGATTGACGTTACCGACAGAAATTACATTGCGCATGCGTTTGTGCTTTAAAACACTGGTGCATATGTGTTTCGGCAACAGTATATCAGTGCTCATTTTTTTGTGCTTTAGAACACTAGTGCGCAAGTATTTGTGAGTTGAAACACTAGTGCGCATTTATTTATGCCCTAAAAAACTAATGCGCATGTATTAATACCCCAGAGAACTAGGGCGTATGTATTTATACATTAGAACACTTGTGCGCATGTATTTATGCCCTAAAAAACTAGTGGGCACGTATTTTTGTGCTAGGACATATTTTATATTTTATTTTAGGGCATAAATATATATGCGCACGAATGATCCAACGCACAAATACATGCGTCCTAGTTTTCCAGCGCATAAATATGTGCGCATTGGTGTTCTAAAGCACAAATACATGCGCACTACCCAGCAAGAAGGCCAACATTGAAAAAGATTAAAAAATCTAACAATTTTCATGATTTCGTAAATTATTTAATCTTTTTTAATCCCTTTTTCCGACTCGACTTTTGAATCCCGTGATGATAGCTAGTTTTATCGTAAAAACAATCCCAGCGAATCCCATTTTAAATTTGTGTGCATTTTAGAAATGACTTTCAATCCGACAATTTTAATATACTTTCCAAGTCAGTTCCGCGTCAGATCGCGTTTGACGCGATGTTTAACATTTTGTGTTTTTGTGGTTTTGAAAGAAGTTCGCAGGTTATTAGTATATGTGACGCGTCGCCAAGAAAAGCACCTAAGAAGCAAAAAATCGATTTTCAGATTTTTATAATATTAGGTTAATTAAATGTCCCTTTTTCATTATCTAAAGTCAGAAAACATTTTCGTTGAATATTTTTCACGTATTTAAGACTTAAGCATCAGCGATTTGTACAGAATCCAATGGCGCGCGCGCCGCTTCTTTTCACTCTCCTGTAAAATTTCCGTTTGGCTTCTTAGGTGCTTTTCTTCGCGACGCGTCACATATACTAGCAATAACGAAATTCATAAGCACTTAAATATTCTATTATATAATTAGAATACTTTAATTTTCGAACTGTAATATAGGTCATACAGGTTACTGTATATTCAGAGTTTTCAGGTTATATTGTGCTTTATGTGTAAATCATTATCTTTTCATTAATTACTCCGACTTTTTTGAAAGTGCATAAAGTTCAATAAGTGAATTGTCAATTATAATTATGCACTCAGATTCAGAGACTATTTACCAAATTTCATATTCATTATACTAAATGAAAAATTTATTTTTATATACTACACTGCAAAATATTATTTAACCTTTATTCAATACCTTTCTATCCGAATCTTCTTAAAAAAATTTAAAATGGTATTGCCAGGATAAAATCTTGATAGGTTTTGGTTGCTATCAACGGATTGAAAAGTGCTGTCGGAAAAAGGGATTCAAAAATATTAAAAATTTTCAATCCTTTTTAATGTTGTCTTTCTTGCTGGGTAGATTTACAACGCAAAAATACATGCGCACTGATATACTATCGCAGAAACACATGCCAACTAGTGAAGCAATTATTCAATATTTTTTAAATCTAAAAGTCAAAAGTCAGATTCGTAATCAGCGACCCCAAATATCCCCAGATACCAAGTTTCATGAAGTTCAGTCAATTTTTATTAAAAATCAATCGCTACATTGAATTGGCCAATTTAAATTTCTGGAAAATAACTTTAGATTTGTTATCAGCGACCCCAAAAAAACCTGAGTAACGAAATTGAACAAAATTCGATTAATTTTAAGAAATTCGCCTCCATTTTAGATCCGCAATTTTGAATTTTCGAGGTCGGGCTCAAAATGTAAATTGCCCATTCTGACATATTTTCTTTATTATATGTGTATAAAGTTTTTGGAAAAGTATAGTGACCGGTCACTTTTAGTAACCTATGAAAATAACTACCCTTTTACAGAAATTGCAAAAACCCATGTATTTTGCAGTTTTTGAAGTTGAGCTATTTTTTTTCTATTTGACAAATCGAAAAACTGTTTTAAAAGGTTGTCAGGCATACTAAAAAGGTAAGATCCTTCATAATAATAACGGATTTGATAAGGGGCCAAAAAAAGGCCTTATTGACACTCATCTTTTTCCTGTAATCTACACGTAAAGCTTCATACGTGTACCAAATTGCAGCATCCTAAGTCAAATAGTTTGGAAGATTAGGGGGGACATGGTTATTTTTTCGCATTTTTGGGGCAAAAAAAGTGGTTTTTGCTAGATTTCGGCATGTTCATGAGCTCGAATCGTGTTTTCCATATCATTTTCATCTTCTTCTTCTTCTACAATATCTTCATATTTTTCAAAATATTAACCTTTTTTATTTCTTCGATCTCTTTTTTTTTCAATTTTTTTAAATAGTTCATCAGAATTAAGTGCTTCATTATCTTTATTTTTTTCGTAATCTTCAATGCTATCATCACTTTCACTAATTTCCTCATTATTTTCATTATTTTTATAATACTTCGTGAAGGTTACTTGGTACTTTATAATTATCATTTTGAACAAAATATCTGGTTTTCACTATCTTCATCTTCTTCATGAATTAAATCTTTCTTGGGTTTATCCCTTTTCTTCTCAATTGACAAACTTGCTTCATTATTAGAATTCATTTTACGCGGTTTTCCTTTTTTCTTCGATTGATTTTGTTTTACAGGATTTTGAATATAATCAGGATCAGAATCTTCATTATTCTCTAAATGACTTGGACTTCGTAGATTTCTTGTATTACTCCGACTTTGAAAATTTTCTTCAATTTTTTACTTTTCATCTTTATATATTTCAGGATTCAATTTTGTAGATTTCATTTTCAGATTTTCACCTTCACTTGATTTACTATACACGGATTTATTATTTTCACTTTTTCGATTTTCCATTATTTCACTTGATTTAGTACCCGATTTAAGATTTCAATTTTTACTTGACACACTTGACTTAATATTATCCGACTTAGTATTTTCGCTTGATTCACCAGACTTAGTATTTACCGAATTGGAATTTTTACTCGATTCGCTTGACTTAATATTCACTGATTCCATTTTTTCCTAGGTTTAATTTCTTCATTTGTCTTCTAGTTACCACCTTAAAATCAGAATTATTTTCTTTATTATTCAATTCTGCAGAGAGATCATCATCTATTTCCTCATAGCAATTTAAATCTTCGTCTTCGTTTTTGAATTCATCTTCTTCATTTTTGACATCATTTTCATCATAGTCATTGTCATTATTCTCAATTCGCCAACCAAATATTTCATCCTTATCTTCATCTGAATTTCCTTCTTCTTCAATTAAATATTCAAATAGATTACCTATTTCATCTTCTTCTACTCCAATTATTTGCTTCACATTATTATTATCATTATTTAATTCTTTTGGAATAATTTTTCTTGCAATATTAACAGGGTTTCTAGATAACGCATCCGCATTGACATTCATTTTTTCAGCTTCATGAATCATTTTAATATCGTATTCCGCTAATTTGATTCCTTGTTCCTTCGTGAACAAGGACCGCTTGAATTTTTAAACTATAGCAGAGATTTATGATCTGTGAAAATCTGAAATTTTCTACCATACAGAAAGTGTCTAAAATGTAAAACACAATACACAATTGCTAATGCTTCTTTTTTATACGTGTCATATTTTACCTCATACTCATTTAAAGATCTAGAAGCGTAAGCAATTGGTTTGTCCTTTCCAATTTTCCCTTGGGATAAAATTCCACCAGTTGCAAAACTCGAAGCATCAGTAGTTAATATAAATGGTTTGTCGAAATCTGGTCTTATTAATAAAGGTTCTTCGCAAAGTTCAACTTTTAAAATTTCAAAAGCTTTTTGTTGTTCATCACCCCACTTAAAAGGCATATCTTTCTTTAATAAATGTATTAAAGGTCCCGATTTCTTAGAAAATTTTTTAATAAATCGCCGATAATAACCTGCCAAACCTTAAAATTGTTTGATATTTTTAATGGTTTTTGAAGTTGGAAAATCTCTAACTGCGCTATGCTTTTTCCGATCTGGTCTTACACCGTCTTTATTAATAATGTGTTCTAAATAAATTACTTCCGGTAGAAGAAATTCACCGGTTGTAATTTAAAATTAGCTGTTTCTAAACGATTCATAAAATTATCAAATTTTTCTTGATGTTCCTCTAAAGAATTTGCAAAAATGACGACATCGTCTAAATAAACGAATAATTCAGTTCCAATTAATCTAAATAGACTCGAATTCATTAATATTTGAAAGCACTTGGAGCATTTTTAAGTCCGAATGGCATACGATCAAATTCATTATGACCATAAGGTGTGGAGAAAGCAGTCTTATGAGAATCCTTTTCCCTCATTTTAATTTGATAAAAACCAGAAGCTAAGTCAAAAACAGAAAAGTATTGCGCATTTCTAAGAGTTTTGAGTAGTTCATTTATATTAGGCAATGGGAAAAAGTCAGTAATTGTTTTTTCATTTAATTTACGAAAATCGAGTACCATCCGCCATTTTTTATTTCCTTGTGAATCTTTTTTTTTGTACTATCCAAACAGGAGTAATATACGGGGATTGAGAAGGTTTAATGATTTTATTTTTAATTAATGCATTTGTTTGTTTTAAGAGCTCTTCTTTGTGAACAGGTAAAAATCGATATTGACGCGTAAATACAGGTTCTTCGTCTTTAGTAGAAATATTATGTTCTAACACGTTTGTAACCGTAAGATATTCACCTGGTAAATGAAATCTTTTGGAATATTTTCCAATTAAAGCTTCTACATGTTTTAATTCTTTTGATTTTAAATGGTCTAAACGAAGTAAATCTAATATTTGTTCAACTCTTTCTTTACCTGTAATCTTTTTAAACGCATATTGTTCGTGATTTAATATTGAAGTAGAAAAGAAACTATCTCAAAATTTTTCTACTGAATTGCAATTGATTTTAGATTTTTGTGGTTTGGTTTGACTACCTTAATTCTTTTTGCTTTAAATTCTTCAAATTCTTGTACTTTTATTCTCGGTATTTGGACTCTCATTGGTTATTTTAAATTAAATTTAAACCTGCCCCTGTATCTATCATCATTGAACTGAATTTTGAACTTCTTTTAAATTAATAAAAATTGCTGGAATCATATTGCCTTTACTAAAATTAAACTTAACAATTTTTGTTGGTTTTTCACCTTAATTTTCAGATGCATTTAATCCTGGGTTACCTGTCCTACTGCATCTTGATTGGGACGGTTCTGATCCTTTCCCTGATTTATTGGAGATGGTGAAAATGAACGCCGATTATTTTCTCGGTATTGATAATTTCCTCTGAATGGACTATTTTCCCTATATTGATTATTTTCTATAAATGGGCTATTCTCTTTGTATCGACTATTTTCCCTGAATTGGTCACTGTTACCCCTAAATTGATAATTATTATCTCTTAATTGATTATTTCTTGTGAAGTGATAATTGTTACCTCTAATCTGACTGTTATTATCTCTGAATTAGTTGTTATACTCCCTGCGCCTGCAATCTTTTAATAAATGACCCGGTTTTCTAAAATAGTTACATGTTATATTGTTTCTGTTATTAAAAGATGTGTTTGAAGAATTTTTTTAAAAATTTATTCTAGAATTTTGCGATTGTTGTTGAGGTCTCAATCAATTTCCGCGTATTGGAGAAAAATTTCGTGCACGTAATGAAGATTCCTGTCGACCTTGAGAAAACGAAAAATTTTCTCTATTTTGAGAGCTTCCTTCCCCATTCCAGGGTAAAAAATTTTACCACGATTTTGAGAACTTTGATTATTAATAAATCTTCGACAAGTGGCAGCGATGTGCCCTTTTAAATTGCAGATTTAACAAATTAAAGCTTCTACTTTTGCAAAGGTTATCTTTGATTCATTGAATTAACCCGCTTTAGATTTTCCTTTCCTAAGCTTATTACTAGCATTTATTTTTTTTTCAACTTCGATAGCTTTGCTCGTAGTTTCTTTAAAAACTATTGTTTCTGGAACCTGAATTTCAATTTCTGGTTCTAACCCTCTACGAAAACATTGAATTCAATCCTTTTCTAGGGATTCGGTAAAACGTTTGTCTAAAACCCCTTTATTATTTATTCGATGAGCATCATAGATTTGGTGAGCACCTTGTAACTGGTAAACACTTTTCCGCGGTAAGTAAATTTTCCTTAATTGATCCGTTAAATCTTTAATGCTTTTAAATGTTGAACCATAAATTCCCCGTCTAGCTTCTCCCACTAATTTTCCGCGAATTAATTTTACTAAATTTTCCTCTACTTGAGGTGTATCTGGAATCATTTCCTTTGCTTCATCGCACCCCTCTATGCAAGCCGAAAGAGAGATATTTTTACCATCGAACACTGGTACTATTTTAAGGGCGTCCCTTAAAGACACTTGTTGGTTGTACGGTACAGTCATTTTGTCAGTAGTAGTATTTGTTCAAAGATTATTGATTTAAAACTCTGTAATATTAGAATTTTTCTTTTGAAGGTCTTCTCGCAACTTTTTATTTGAATCTGAGGTTATTATTAATGTTTTCACAATATCTTTTAATTGATTTATTTTATCAATTTTTCGTCAAAAGTATTATCTTTTAATGAATCTCGCAAAATTTTCCTTAATTCGGCTATTTGCTCTAAAGAAGATTTTTTAGGAATAGACAATTTTAAGCTATTATTAGGATTTATTAGTGTATCATCAAATTTACCACTCGACAAACTACTAGAGGGTTCCTAGGAATTGATATTATTATTTCCTACTCTTTTTACTGGTGGTGAATGAACAACCTTATGATTTGTGGATTCCCCAAAATTAATAAATGTTTGACTTTTTCCCTGCTCTGCTAGCGCTTTGGTTTTACTTCTGGTCTAATGGTCACTAGTCGTATTCTTATTTTTACCATTCATGAATAAACTTGAAAAATTTAACTTGCCGAAAGCTCGGACACAGAAACATACAAGGACAAACAGAAAAATTATTCGTGAATAAATATTTAAATTTATATGTATGTAACCAAGGATTCAGATTTATTATAAAAAATTTAATTTTCTTATAAACGACTTAACAAGTTTACAATTTTGATAATCAAGACAAGATCTAGTACTTAAATACCATAAACAATATTTTTAATACTTTCCAATAAATATAGAATCGTATAAGAAAGAAATATCTTTTTATTACAAAATGCTTCAGCTTTCAAAATTTCCTACAAATAAAAGTTTACTTAATTTTTGCTTTAACTTGATTAAATAAATTTTCAAAATTTTTAGAAAATTTTTCTTGAGTTTCAAATTCTCGAATTTTTATATGGTTTATTATATTTATTGAATTATATCGTTTTTGTGCCTTTTTCCACCTCAAGATCTAAACGGTTTTCCTTCCTTTTCATTGAACATATTTACTAGAAAACATTTTATATCAAATTTTTTAGGAAAAATCAAATTTTGAAAAATTTATTTATTTTAAAAGTTTCTTATATGCACTTTGATATTCTTGTTCTAAAATATTAAGTAAATTAAAATAAAAATTTCTCCAATATTACATTTTACAAAAAGAAAATTTAATTAAGGAAGTTTTAGAGCTCTTGATTCACTGCCGAAAGGCGATTCCTCAATTGCGCTTAGAAATGTTTCGTCTGCCGAAAGGCTAAAAAACGCTTCTATTCTTTTTCAAATTTAAATCATTAATAAGGAATATATCGAATTTTTTATTCGCATCCTAAAGGCGATTCCTCAAAAATTCTTAGAAATCGTTTTGACAGGCCGATCTAACGTTTTCTATGTTTACCCATTAACGCCCAAATGCACAGATTTTTTAGTCCAAATTCGAGGTCAGTTCTTTCCCAAATGAGAAAGGAGATTTTTATCAAAAGAACCATTTCTTATGTATTTGAATGCGCCCTTTCGAAATATGCCACCGAAAAGTTGTTTAAAAAATTATTTTTATCTTTTTTTTGCACTTTTTTGCAAAAAATCACACATTTTTAACGTTTTTATTTTGATAAAACATAAGTTTCATGTCGAAAATTTTTTTTGACATTCAGGAAGTACAAAAAGCGTGCACTCGATAGTTATACTTTACAAAAACGTAAACACAATTTCATCCTTCACCCCTGTTTTTTCAAAATGGCGTCTTGAATTTTCAAAAACTGGCATCATTCACTCTACTTTGGTCCAAACTTTATTTTTCTATCAAATCATAAGGACAAAGACTTTTCTTGTCTTTTTTTACTTAAGTGAACTCAATTATTTCATAAATAATAAAAAATTTAAAATGGCGGATTCAAGATGACGGACAAAATTTTTTTAAATTTTCTAAATTGTCTGAAAAAGGTTACTCGAGGGTTTTTGGGGTCTCTGAATTCCAATATGTTTGTTAAATTTACAAATTCAAAATGGCGAATTCAAGATGGCGGACAAATTTTTTTAAAATTCTCTAAATTGGCTGCTAATGGTTACTCGGGGGTTTTTGGGGTCTCTGAGTACGAATATGTTTATTAAATTTAAAAATTCAAAATAACGGATTCAAGATGGTGCGCAAAATTTTTTAAAATTCTCTAAATTGCTTCTTTGATTTCTTTGGTACTCAGATACAAAAAAATGTAAAGTTATGATTTGATCATAATTAATTTATTTATATTTATAGCGTTAAAATAAGAACAATGTAAAATGTTATGTGTTATGTTAATAGCTTTTAGAAGCAAAGAATTTGTATGTCAATTCATCGTCAAGATCTATATTTCACCGAAAAAAAATTTGTTTTAAAATGAGAGGATCCTCTCACTTTAATCCTAATTCCTCTTAATAAATAAGCGGAATCTTCTCAAACTGAGAGGATCCTAATTCTAAAACTGCATTTTTATGAAGTTCTACATTTCATATCTCAGAATTTAGTGATATAAAGTACACACAAGCATTTTCAGCTATTGCCAAATCATAGCATTTACCTAATGCTGCTAGAGAAAAAGAAAGCTGCATCTTTAAAAGATTCTTTTTCGATGATGTCTCAAAACTAAAAACGTTCAAAACAATCTTTAACTTATGTAAGCTAATGAATGTGTTAAGGCAACAATAATTCCTAACATTTATGATCCAGATGAGACCATTCCAAATGGCTTATTGGTGACTTTTTAAGATAAATTTAAAGATTTAAACAATTTTGGCCGCCATCTTGAATTCTCCATTTTGAATTTTTAAATTTATCAAACATATTCGAATTTAGAGACCCCAAAAACCCCCAAGTAACCATTTTCAGTCAATTTAAAGAATTTTAAAAAGTTTTGTCCGACATCTTGAATCCGAAATTTTGAATTTTTAAATTTAACAAACATATTCGGTCTCAGAGAACTCAAAAACCCTCGAGTAACAATTTTCAGCTAGTTTAGAGAATTTTAAAAAATTTTGTCCGCCATCTTGAATCCGACATTTTGAATTTTTAAATTTAACAAACATATTCGTACTCAGAGACCCCAAAAACCCCCGAGTATCCATTATCAGCCAATTTAGAGAATTTAAAAATTTTTGTACGCCATCTTGAATCCGCCATTTTGAATTTTTAAATTTAACAAACATATTCGAACTCAGAGACCCCAAAAACCCCCGAGTAACCATATTCAGCCAATTTAGAAAATTTTAAAAAATTTTGTCCGCCATCTTGTATCCGCCATTTTAAATTTTTTATTATTTATGAAATAATTGAGTTTACTCAAGTAAAAAAATCGGGAAAGTTCGAGTTACACTCGCACTAAAATCGAGGGTTCCGTACACAAAACAAAATAATTTTTAATATATTTGATACTATTAAATATATAAATATATTATACATATTATATATAATATAATATATAAAATATAATATATAATGAATTTTTTATACAAAATGGACCACCTCCCCCCCTATGTTCCAAAATATTTTACTTAGAGAGTTCAAATTTTGTACAGGAATGTATTTTCAGCTGTAAATTACATAAAAATTATAGAGAACGTAATGGTGATTGCGCTGTCAACGAAAAATCCAGAGATTTTAGTAAATATCCATAAAAAATACTCAAAAATCATTTTATTTCCTTAACAACGCTATGATCAACTTCTACAATCATGTTCTCTACCATTTTTCTGTAATCTACACGTGGAAATACATTTGTGTACCAAATTTGAACTCTCTAAGTCAAATTATTTAGAAGTTATGGAAGGGGGGATACGGTCATTTTTCAGCATTTTTTTTAAATCGTTGGTTTTTTGCTTAAAAACACTATGATAACGATCTGCAACAAAGTTCTCTACAGTTTTTCTGTAATCTATATGTCAAACTACATATGTATACCAAATTTCAGCACTCTAAGTACAATAGTTTGGCAGATATGGAGGTGGCATTGTACACTTTTAGTGCATTTTTGCTAAAAAAATGACCGTATCCCCCCCTTATCTTCCAAACTATTTGACTTAGGATGCTGAAATTTGGTACACGTATGTAGATTTACGTGTAGATTACAGGAAAATTATAGAGAAAGTGATGATTATAGCTCTTATCTGCTAAAATATTTGACTTAGAGAGTTCAAATTTGGTACAAAAATGTAGTATCATATGTAGATTACAGAAAAATTATAGAGATTGTTGTGGTGATAGCGCTGTCAAAGAAATGGCAAAAGTTATCAGCCAAAAAATATCAAAATTTTTCAAAAATCTTGTTATTTTCTTGACAACGCTATGATCAACCCCTAGAATCATGTTCTCTATAATTTTCCTTTCATCTACACGTGAAAATACATATGTGGGCCAAATTTGAACTTTCTAAGTCAAATAGTTTGGTGGCTAGGGGGGGGATACGATTTTCGACAAAGTCTTGCCAATAGGATTCCGTGCGTACACTTGTGGTGTACGGAACCCTAAAAAGACAAGAAAAGTCTTTGTCCTTATGATTTGATAGAAAAATAAAGTTTGGACCAAAGTAGAGTGAATAATGCCAGTTTTTGAAAATTCAAGACGCCATTTTGAAAAAACAGGGGTGGGGGGTGAAATTGTGTTAACGTTTTTTTAAAGTACAACTATGGAGTGCACGCTTTTTGTACTTCCTGAATGTCAAAAAAAATTTTCGACATGAAACTTATGTTTTATCAAAATAAAAACGTTAAAAATGTGTGATTTTTTGCAAAAAAGTGCAAAAAAAAGATAAAAATAATTTTTTAAACAACTTTTCGGTGGCATATTTCGAAAGGGCGCATTCAAATACATAAGAAATGGTTCTTTTGATAAAAATCTCCTTTCTCATTTGGGAAAGAACTGGCCTCGAATTTGCACTAAAAAATCTGTGCATTTGGGCGTTAATGGGTTAACAAAAAGAAATTTATGACTTGTTTAATATTCAATTTTATTAAAAGAATTTAAAATAAGAATTTAATCCAAGCTGAATGCACAATAACGAGATATTTTTGTAATTCGAAATTTACTACTAAGAAATTATTTCAGATTGTAGTTCAACTTGAAAAAAAAATTTTTGTAAAAAAAAAATAATTTTTTAGATAGTTCACTTGAATATTTCATAATTTTCTTCGATATCAATTCTGCTGAAATTTGAAAGCTTAGTTACATACTTGATTCTAGAATTTGCTAAAATATTGTTTATGCTGAAATTGGAAAGATTAGTAGTTACAGAGAAAATCAGAATTAAAGATCAGTAGTTTCTCTCAAAAGTATGTCAGATTTTTCCTCTCCTTTTTTTTTATTTAAAACTTTAGAAATGATTTTAAATGTTAATTTTTTCGGATTTAACAGGAAAAAGAAAGTCTACCGAACAATATGCATCAGTTAGGTTATAATATATAAACACATCAAATTTATTAATTAAATTACAATTTCGAATTAATCAAAGAATTAAGAGATGTGATTGAGAGATTGGTTGAGAGGTTGGTTGAAAGTGGAAGAATCCTTGACAAAATCGAATCCTTGATTAGTTCAATCGTCGTTCACTTAAACAATGAACGACTTTTAGATAGAAAAGACTTACTTTAAGATTTAGGGAAAACTAAATAAAATACTAGACTTACAGTATTTTGTTTTTAAGAATCCCTTAATTTGGCCTCTGGAATACACGAATTTATCGTGCAGAGATGCGTGAATGGTCGAAGTAATTTATTGCCTCCGGTACAGTCCTTCAGTCGTGGAGTAATTTGACACCGTTTCGACGACTCGATGTTCTAGTTCAAACGTTCTTTTCAAGGTTGATGCCCTTCTCTAATACTAGAGATAATTTATGTTTTTGTTGTAGAGATGAAGGCAGGTCCTTTTCTTGTTTAAGATTTTTAAAGCTCCAAATACACTTGACGGCTCGTAATTTATAGATCGATAAAGATTTATTAAAATCAAAGGATTAAAGTCAAGGATTGAGGATTAAGAAAAGGGTTAATTGATGATTTGTAGATTTTTGTAAGGAAAAAAGGGCAAATTTGACTAGAGATATAATCAAATATGGATATGACATCTAAATTTGTAAGAATTCAAAAGGAAGGGTTAAACCCTACCGATACAAAATCATTGAAAAACTCACTGGCAAAATCACTGGTCGCTGGGCCCATTTCAAAGCGGTTTCAATGAGTATTTGAAACATTTGCTCATTCAAAAAGCATTGGATCCCCTTTTTTTATTTATGACCCTCATGAATATCAATAGCGACCCTTCTACCTGAGTAGCTATATAAACCCCAATGCGCCGGTAGCTCATTCATGCAATGAGCTTTCAATGATTTTCCAATGATTTTGTATCGGTAGGGAATAGACTGGATCAAAAGGATTAATTGGGGAAAAAGGGTGAATTAGGATTACTGACAATTTTTATGCCAGGAGTTCTCTCGGTCTTTTAAAATCGGACTTGTTACCAGTTCCACGATATAATTTCTACCAATTAATTCCGCAATAGATTTTACAATAGAATTTTATACATTAACGTATGCTACGACAATTACAGAATTATTTCCTTAACATTTTCGCGATAGGTATCATACAAGAATTCAGAGAGCTGACAATGCGTTACGCGAAAACCCGACACGAATTGGTTATGGGTCGAAGGTAGAAGCTAAAAGCTGAACTGTACACCTTAGACGGCGGATGAGAACTGATTTTAGTTTTCGTCAAATTTGTAAAGTAACCTCAGTTTCCTGTAGTTCCATCCCTTTTAAAATTTTGCGTGGGCTACATACAATAGAAAACCGCATTATTATCAAACAATTTCGGATGTAGAACGTCATTTTCTCTGAGTAAGGCATCATTCGCTTTGAGTAAATAGTCATTCGCCCTGAGTTCAGGTGATGACTCGATATCTTTAGATTACATTCAAGAGATATCAGAACATCGAATGTAATGTCTTTTGATTTTATCTATCATACAAAAGAACGTAAAGCAATCGACAGTGACCCTTATTTTCTTTGATTAAGGAATGCACTTTCCTAAATTGAGGGTTTGAATTTCCGAGCTCGGGTGACTTTAATCGTAATTTTTTTTTGAGATATTATAAATCTCAAACATAAGGTTAATATACTTATGAAATACATTATTGATTTTATATAGTACTTCACGGGAACGTGACATAAAATACAAAAAAAAAAATAAATACTATTACCAAAAAAAATACAAAATTTAAAAAAAATGTCTCTTCACTTTACGTTTATCTTGTCGTGGTTTGAGTCGGGCAACATTAAAATACTTTTGACTGACAATGACGTGAAATATTTAATCAGATGGTTTTAAAAAAGTCTCATTGATTTTCAAAATACCATCAGCCACCTTGGATCTGTCATTAAAATTTTGTTTAAATTTAACATCAGATTCGTGATCAGCAAACCCAAAACATTCGAGTAACAAGTTTCAATCAACTTTGAACGATTTTTAAAATATCGTCGGCCATTTTGGATGCGTCGTTTTAACTTATTTAAATTTAACATTAGATTCGTGATCAGCGACCCCCAAAAACCCCCGAGTAACTAGTTTTAAATAAATCCGATCGATTTTCAAAAAATCGTCCGTCATTTTGGATCCGCCATTTTGAAGTTTTAAATTTTGACATCAGATTCGTGATCAGAAACCCCAAAAACCCCCGAGCAACAATTTTCAAAAAAATCCGATCGATTTTCAAAATATCGTCCGCAATATTGGATCCCCCATTTTGAATTTTTGATATCTGACTTCATATTCGTGATCGGAGAGTCAAAAAACATTTAGACACTTAGTGTCATAAAAATAATTTTTTTATTTAATGAAGCGTACACTATTTGCTCATATATTAAAAAAAAAAATCGTTAGACACCATTTTGGATCCGCCTTCTTGAAATTTTCAAAAGTACGGGTCGTCACTTTCAAGCCTGGATATTACGGACGCGATATTTTAAGTTGAAAATGAGTACAAAAAAGTGTCCGTCCCGTCCTTAAAGAGTTAAAGTGACTTTTATTAAAATCATAATTTAAATCATTGGGGAATTTGCATTAAAATCATGATTTAAATTAAAAAAAAAAACTATACAATTCCCCGGATGTCTAAGACTGCATGTAAAATAACGCAAAACATAAACAAAACCCACAAATTTATGTATAAATCTTTAAAATTTTAATTTTAATGTTTTAATCTTTATGAAATTTAAAAAATCGTGCTAATATACATGATCAAAATACCTACGATTTACACATTTTTGGCATAACGATAGCAAAAAATAGTATTTAAACTTTATATCTTTAAGTCATTCAAATTTAAATAAATTCCAAACGTCAATTAACACATTTTCGAATTTAGTTAAACTTTTAAATTTTAATTAATTAAAATTTAAATCCATATTAATTAATGCACAATAATAAAATAATTTTTTTTCCATATTCTCAATAATACTTTTTTTTTCTTAAAATGTTTCTAAGAGATATTACTTTTTGAAACTGTTTAATTTTTATGTTTTAATTTCTTATTTTTACAAAATTTAAAGATTTTTTCTTCTTTTACTTTTAATATTTTTAATGTAGGCATTTGTCTTTTTATTCTAGAATTTTTATTAATTTTCTTTTTTTAATGCAAATTATTTAATGTTATTTTACACTATTTTGTTATAATAATTATAATAAGATTAATTAATTGTTATAATAACTAAACTTTTTATTCCTTTAATTTTCATAATATTTTTAATGTTTTTAAAAACAAATACGTTTATTTTTTTGTATATTTATTCAATTTGTTTTCACATACCGTTAAGTGGGGCTATTTTGTGAACAAAACCACTCTCTTTCCACTCTATGCTTTATTAAAATTCAGAATCTGAAAAAATAAAGAATTTATATATTTAGTTATGTTGTAGACATCCTTCTAAAGGTGTCCTATGAGATAGCCGACAAGAAAAAATTTTTTGTCTGAGTTATAGAAACTCAAAGTTGTGCACAAAATAAACCCCATTGTAGGGATATTTTGTGCATCAAAGTTTGCTTATTTATAAAATTGTGGAAAATTTTTTTTTAACGTTTTTGCTGTATGACGTATTATTTCCAGATATTTTAGAGTACAAAAAAGAAAAACAGAGCCAGAAATATTTTTTTCCTAGGAATTGTTAAACTAATTTGAAACTAAAACACTAAAATTTCACAAAAAAGAAGATTTACAAGAAAAGTTATTTCTTTAAGAAAATTTTACTTAAAATAATTTTTATTACACTTCTTTAGTTATTTTAAAAGAAAAAGTTTTAAAATTAACTTGAAAAGCATGTACCAGTAGTTAAGCTATGAGAGTATCAGGCCACAGTTCCGATTTTCGCCACCAGGTGGCGCCCTAGTCAGTTACCTGCAGTGTATTTTAAGCGTTTTTGTTGATAAATTACCGTCGGTCGGTAATGCAGATTACTTGCTTGCTCGACGGTAAGGTAGATTTTCGAAATTGGTTACCCTTAGTCGGTATTACCACATGTCGGCATTGTCTTAGGGATTCTCCTGCGTCATTTTAAATTTTTACCCTTACTTTTGCGCGGGAATTTAAAAGTAACCTCTACTTTTAGGTTTTTCAAGCAGGGGATTTCTCCATAGACGGCGCTGCAATCGAATCGCACTAAGTTTAACTTAAAATCTTAACCTTTCTAATTTGCATAAACTGCGTATTGTTGTTAACTTTTACCTTAGGACTAATTGCATGTGTTTATGACCCCATCCATCTGTAGAATTTGCGTAAACAATAAATTGTTGTTAACTTTTATCTTAGAAATAAGTTACATGTCTTTGGTACTACCACCCACTGTCCACCTAGTAAATGTTTTTAATGTATGTATCATATGCCTGACACCCCCCCCCCCCACCCACCCACCAACCCACCACCCACTTAGTATATGTTTTCATAGAAACTATTGTATTCCCAACACCACCCACCACCCACCTACCAAACCCAAAATGTTTTGGGACTTAAATATTTAAAATACAATCCACCACCCACTTTTGCATATATGATCTCAAATTTGGAAAATCATAATGAAAACCGCGAGAGACTGAAAAATCGTGAAATACCGCGCGAGATTAGCGGGTGGATTAGGTGGTGGGTCACGTTGGGCCTGACTTGACGTATGGTGCGCAACGAGATGCGCGTGGCCAATGCGAACGGATACTCAAGCGATGTATATTCGGTCTAGCCTAAAAATAAAGGTCCACGATCCCCCTAAAGGCCTAAGCAGATAGAAATACGGTTATGGGACCAGAGCATGAGACAAAAAAGGACAGAAACAGTATCTGTCCTTTATTATCTCATGCCCTGCTCCCGTAACCGTATTCGTTGTGCTTTGGGCTTAAGCCACAGAGTTTTGCTATTTTTCTCTTCCTCTATCGCAGTTAATGACGAATGAAATAGAAAGGGAAAAGAAGAGCAGGATGAAATTGCCACATCGTTTTAAAATTTACCTTCTCCTTTCAGTACAAATGTACTAAATTTTACAATTGTAAAATACATAATTTAATCTCCACCAACAGAAAAGGCATTGGAACTGTAAAAAATTTAATTGTATTTTGTATTGTGACACTATGGAAATAAATCGCTTTACGTAACACATAGTAAATTTTAACGTATTATGATGAAAATATTCGGTCCAATAAATAAATATTTCACTTATAAGTTTCTTATTAGAAAGTAAAGGATTAGGTCAAGTAGTAAAAACACATTGATAGTAGTAGGGTTTATTTGAATAACACCTAGAATACATTCTACAGTTTCAATATATAAAAGAAAACAATTTCGAAGAGTTACTACATTCTTTACAGCTCATTTATCGAATCACATACAATGGATTGTACATGTAATTAACAGTGAGTCTTTTTTAACATTCCTAAGCGCTGAGCAGTCTATATCATCTAAATTTCATATCAACAATTATATTAAAAAAAGAATGATCAAATATGCTGTAAATAATGATAAGTGTAATAATATAATGATAATATCGGTATTATAAAGCGTACAAAGCTGACCTTTTAGACATAACCTAAAAGATCCGGCCATCATATTTATTTACATACGTCGCATACGTCCTGGAGCTATAATGTCAAACGCAAGTACGCATGCTTTCATAATGCGCGCGTTATTTGAAATTTTTAGAAATATATAACTATCTTTTAACATATTTATTATGATTAAATAATTTTATTTTAAGAAAAAATAAACATCATGAAATATATTTTATACAAATAAAGTATAAATACATTTTTTAAATATGTTTAAAATTAATTTATTAAAAGCATTTCTAATCAACGCGCGTATTTTGACCAATCGCACTTATGCCTGTACTTTATGTTGTCAGCAGTCTGGTTCGCCAACCAAAAAACAAAAAATGCTGCGTTGCAGCACCTTTTTTTACTTATTCATATCCGAAAAGAATTTTTTTTTAAAAACACTTAGGTTTCTTTTCTTTTTATAACACAATATTTCTAATAATAATAAACTAATACCTAACCTATTAAGATAACTCTTCATTAATGTTCACAAAAATATGAGATTTACATGATAATTGTATTCAACTTTTCCAAAAGCTAACATATACTTTTCGTATCGTTAACTACCGTCAAGTGGGGCTATTTTGTGCACAAAACCGCTCTTTTTACACTCTATGCTTCTTGAACCCTTTAACACCCGAGCAAAATTGAGAGTAGGTATGAAAAAATGAAACACCATTCTAGGGGTTTTCGGGGTCGCTGATTACCAATTTGATGTCAAATTGACAATTTGACAATTGACAGCTGTCAATTCAGTTGTCAACTTTTCTAAAAAGTGATTATTTTTTACGAAAATGACAGTATAAGGGTTTTTAGGGTCACTGATTACGAATATGATGTCAAATTGACAATTTGACAATTGACAGCTGTCAATTCAGATGTCAACTTTTCTAAAAATTGATTATTTTTTACGAAAATGACAGTATAAGGGTTTTTAGGGTCACTGATTACGAATATGATGTCAAATTGACAATTTGACAATTGACAGCTGTCAATTCAGATGTCAACTTTTCTAAAAAGTGATTATTTTTTACGAAAATGACAGTATAAGGTTTTTTGGGGTCCCTGATTATGAATATGATGTATAATTGACAATTTCACAATTGACAGCTGTCAATCCAGTTGTCAACTTTTCTAAAAAGTGATTGTTTTTGAAGAAACTGACAGTGTAAGGGATTTCGGGGTCGCTGATTACGAATATAATGTCAAATTGATAATTTGACAATTGACAGCTGTCAATTCAATTGTCAACTTTTCGAAAAAGTGACAAAAATGACAGTATAAGGGTATTTGGGGTCGCTGATTACGAAAATAATGTTAATTTGTCAGCTAACAGCTGTCACATAATCAAAATCAGCCCAGATAGTAAAAAGCAAAAAAAAAAGTTTACGCATTATACAACCTGTCTTTTCGTCTGTCGCTGAGTGATTTGTCGCTCGCAGATTTTTTGAATTTTTAAAGAAAGTTGATAAATCCAGTCTTAACAAAATTTATGAATACATACAAGTATTATAAATACATTTTACAAAAAGTTTCTATTAATGTCACAAATCTCTCATACAGATAATTTGTTTTGTTGCATTTTTCTACGATTTGTTAAATACCTATATATAACATGAAATGTCCTTTTCTAAGTTGCTATTCAATTTCGTTCATGAAAAGAAGGAAAAAGTAATCATTAAAAATGTTCTTATATGCTCTTATCCTACATTTGCTTTGACAGCTGTCAAATTGTCAAATTGACATCATATTTGTAGTCAGCGTCCCCGAAACCGATATTCCTGTCATTTTCTTCAAAAATAATTACTTTTTAAAAAAGTTGACAACTGAATTGACAGCTGTCAATTGGAAAATTGCCAATTTGACATCATGTTTGTAATCAGCGACCCCGAAATCCCTTACACTGTCAGTTTCGTCAAAAACAATCACTTTTTAGAAAAGTTGACAACTGAATTGACAGCTGTCAATTGTCGAATTGTCAATGTGACATTATATTCGTAATCAGCGACCCCGAAAACCTTTATACTGTCATTTTCGTCTAAATTAATTACTTTTTACAAAAGTTGACAACTGAATTGACAGCTGTCAATTGTCAAATTGTCAATTTGACATTATATTCGTAATCAGCGACCCCAAAAACCCTTATAAACATGTGTCACTTATTTATAATTATTGTTACTACTTGGGAAACACAAGTTATTTTTTTTATGTTTGAGGCGCCATCTAGGATACGCCATTTTGAATTTTTTAATTTTGGTACCAGATTTGTAATAAGTAGTTCAAAAACTTTTAAATTCTGTGTCCCAAAATTTTTTTTTTACTTTGATGTCCTTCTGGGAGCTAACTGATTTTTTTTCACGATTTCTGAGATTTGCATAAACATTTGGTTATTTATTTATAATAAAATAGTTTTTTTTATTAATTGTATTTTTTTCTAGATACAAGCATTCATACTGAAGAAAATAAGCTAAACCGCATTAAAAAATATTGATATTCAAGAAAGTCACAGGCGTTTTTGCAAGTTGGACATATACGTCCCGCAGGCGTTAAAGGGTTAAACTTTAGAATTTGAAAAAATAAAGAATTTATCTATTCAGTTATGTTGTAGACATTCTTCTAAAGGTGTCCTATGAGTTAGCCGACAAAAAAAAGTTTTTTGTCTGAGTTATAGAAACTTAAAGTTGTGCACAAAATAAACCCCATGCTGGGGCTATTTTGTGCATCAAAGTTTGCTTATTTATAAAGTTGTGTAAAACATTTTTTTTGACCGTTTTTGCTGTATGAAATATTATTTCTAGATATTCTAGAGTACAATAAAGAAAAACAAAGCCAGAAATATTTCTTTTTTTAGGAATTGTTTAACTAATTTGAAAGTAAATCACTAAAATTTCACAAAAATGTAGATTTACAAAAAAAGTTATTTCTTTAAGAAAATTTTACTTAAAATAAATTCTATTACACTTCTTGAGTTATTTTAAGTGAAAAAGTTTCAAAATTAACTTGAAAAGCATGTAATTATTAATGTTACTTTTTTGAGGGTTTTAAGGCACCATGTGTAAAACTGAAATTTTATGCTTATTTCTTGTCTTTTATAACAAAAATAATACAAAAATGTTTAAAAACGAAAATCTAAAATAATTTTTACTAACTACAAAACAAATTATTGAAAAAAACTTGATTTTAAAGAATGCACAAAATAACCCACCAAATCCTGGTTTTTCAGTTTTTTACACTTTTTCCTTAAAATATGCAATAAAAAGTTAGCGCATCACGTATACATCATCTCAACTAAATTGTCAACAAGTATTATTAATACCTTTAGAAACATTTTAAAACTTCCGGAAAACTGAACAGAATTTTGAGAACATTGAAATTTTTTAGCTTGATGTTGACGACTTTAGGATTTTTTTTCTAATTTCTGACAAAGAATTTAGTACATTTATTAAGTACTCTCTGTAGTCTAGATATTAGAAAGTATTTATACCAAGTAGCAAAAAAAAGTTCCAAAAGTTACCGTTAACTTTTTCGAAAGTTAAGTTTAACTGTTTTGAAAGTTAAGTTTAACTTTTTTGAAAGTTAACTTTAACTTTTTGGAAAGTTAACTTAAATTCTTATGGGATTTACATGTTAATTGCATTTAACTTTTTCACAATTTAACTTTTCCAAAAGTTAACTTTAACTTTTCCGAAAGTTAACTTTAACTTTTCCAAAAATTAACTTTAACTTATTCGAAAGAAATCTCTAAACAATTGGATGCTTTGAGATTACTATATAGGTTGAGTATAGGTTGATCTTATAAATTCTTATTATTTCTTCAAATTGCGAATTGTAAAATTCTTTACCTTTATCAGTTTTTGTAATTTCTTTGGAATGCGCATTTCCCGCGTAATATACGTAGAAAACGTAGAAAGCTAGGTAATTTAAATGTCAAATGTATAATGTATATCTACCCAGATAACCAGCGTACAATACGTATACCATTGCATTATACTACTACTATACGAGTATAATGATACTGATTTTGAAAGTACTGATTCTAAACTAATATAGTGCCAGTATGTATGTACCTTTTTATTACATTTGCATGACGTACTTGTATCGTACTATTATTACACTTGTATATGTAATTCATAGAAACTTTAAGATTTTCAGTTAGTACGCGTACTAAATAAATATGGAGTCATACCAAAGTCATACTAATCTAGCATCTTAAAAAATAATTTGGAAATTTGAGTACATAGTAAGATTATAATCCAAGTACAGGGCCAGTGCATCATACTGTTGAAAAAAAAGAGTAGGGGAGACCGAGGAGGAAAGTAACAGAGGTGGAAAGTAACAACGCTTATAACTTCTAAACCAATCAGCGAAGAGACATGGTCCCAAAGTAATTTTTTGTTCAGTTTTACCCCCTCTACCTTCCCCATATCATGCGCGAGCTGGTTTGGGAACCGTATGTCTGTTATTGACGTGTTGTGCAAAAATTACGATAAAACTAAGTTTTTGCCTAAATTTTCAAAATATCATATTTCTTTGATTTTATAGATATTTCGTGCTTTTCGTAATTTGGAAGCTTAATTATCTACCTTTAGGTTGTACTTGTGTATAATTAAAAAATATAAAATACTTTTGTCTAATATAAACTTGTTTTTTGAAATCCAAGGAAAAGAGGGGTGAGGTGGAAAGTAACACGTTGTTAACTTTCTCCTCACCCCATGCTTTATTTTTATAAACATCCTCCTTTTTTATAACTATGTGATTTTATATGTTTATTTCATATTTCAGTGATGAAATATTGAACTTTTGATTGGAATTTTTTTTAAAAACGATGCTTTTTACCGTCATAGCTGTGGAACGAATAATTAATAGATAAAAAAAGCTTGATTATAAAAAAGTGTAAAAATATGTGCTGATTATGTACAAAATGTAGTTAATATTACTTTGTCTTTTTTATATGTTCATAAAAAATAATTTTAATTAATAGCAGTTTTATTTTTGAAATGTTAGCCTTAATTTTTAAGTGTTACTTTCCTCCTTCGTGCTGTTACTTTCCACCTCAAGGGTGAGGAGGAAAGTAACAAACAAAGAGCTGATTAAAAAGTCCTGCTGTTGACTATCTAATTATTATTTATGTTTAATTCCAATTTTATTTAATAGGTGAAGGTCCAAGCTTTCGATTAGTATGTTTACAGAACTTATCTGACAAATAGTTTTGATGTTATCATCAAAAAACTGATTTTTGTTACTTTCCTCCTCTCCTCTATGCACATACTGGCACTGTAACAGTTTAATACAAGTAACTAAACGTGATTAAATGTACGTGAACTGACCTATCCTACATTATGTAGAAATGTAGAAAGGTAAATTACATAGGTAACATACGTTAATGAGGAATCGGACAAACATTAAAAAGTGTCAGAAATTTTTTAAATTTTGAGAAATGATATTATTTGGTACAACAAAAAAGCATGCAAAATTGGAAAGTTTTTTGCTAAATAATTTAGAAGTTAAAAAAATTATTTATTTATCATAGTCTCTTATGAAGAAACGGTAACCAAGGTACTTTGAAAGTAAATTTCTAATAGATATTGATGCCAGATTTTCTTGGGCTAATTGTTTTTAAAAGATGAATATTTCAGGTTTAATAAATCAAAAAACTTTGGTCACCTTACCGATCATTTAAAAGCAAAAATGTTAAAAATATTCAAAAATTCTCAAGATTTTTCGAATTATTCAGTCTAGATGGGGCAACGCTGTAAAGCTGTCAAATGCAGTAAAGAACGTAGGTTACGTAAGTTAGGTTTAAGTCAGGTAAGAAGTTCCGGCTACAAGCGAGCTAAATTCAAATTCATTAATATTAAAGTTTTTTAAATTCACTTACAGATTGTCAATTATTATTTATTTATAAATATTTAAATATTATTCCACTTATAAATTTCTGTAGACATGCTCAAACGCTGCTACCAGCCTTCGAAAAATAAAATTTAGATATGCCTTGTTGTTACGCTTTTTAGGTTACTTTGAAATTAAAAGTAATAACACTTATATTACACTAAAATAAATCTGACTATTGTATATTACGATACATTTTAGTTTATTAAATATTAAAATACGCTATTTACCATTAAGTTAAAAATAAATATGGAAATAAATTTTCCCAAATTTTGTTTTCTTAGGTTTCCGAATCGTACAGTTACTGTCAAAAGTTTTGTTTTCTTTGGACAAAAAAATGCTAATTTCTTATACTAAACATTACTTTAATTAAAAAATGTTATCTTTAACTTTTCCGAAAGTCACCCTGAACTTTTCTGTAAAATGACTTTAACTTTTCCTAAAGTTACCTTGATTTTTTCTGAAATACATGTAAAATTAAGTTATACATATAAAGTTAAGCTTTTTTAACGCTTTACGTTATTAGCAGTGACATGGTCGATCTTGCACTAACTTGCCTAAACTTGTTTACCTTCTCTAGAGAAGATTTGAAACTAATTTAGGACATATTGACACGCTTGTACTGTTGACACTGTATATTGCGTCAGCGAATATAAGATCACATGGTATAATATAGACCAATCAGCAACGGAGTTAGGAAGGTTTCAAATAGTGGAGGGGTTACATTTAAGAGAAAGGCAAGGGCGGATCCAGGTAGTGCTTCACGATATGTCGATATAATATCGATATTGTCTCGATATCGTCTTAAAAATCAAGACGATATCAAGATGATATTCTAAAAAAAATGTCGATACCCCAGTCAGAAATCGTACGTTTCGCGGACTTGACTAAAAGTTTTATTGAAGCGTTGACAAAACAATTAGAAATTTGTAACCTTATTAACCTGGCGTTTGGCAGTATGTAAACAAAGATTATCATTTGAAGTGTTTTTATTTGTTGCAAAGAAAAGAAGTTCTCAACGCTTTATAGAATGTAATGGACAAGTAAACAACAAAATATTTCGCGAGCAAAATTAAGAATATCTCTGGATGCTCCACCAAAGTCCTGGATTCTCGACTGGGTTAACTTCAAATTTTTGATATAATAATTAAATTATAAGATAAAAATAACAGTCAGTAATTTATTTAGAAATTAAATTATAATATTCAATATAAATTAAAAGTAAATACTTTTTTAAAAAGTTCTTTTTTAATTATATTTATATCGTATTTCAATCTAAAGACTAGGGTAAAATAGTAAAAACACGTTGATTTTTAAAACTATTAAATTCATTTATTCCTAAAAACTGTTTCAAATTAATTACAAAACAGAATTACAATTTTCATAAGAGGACTTCTGAGTGGTGTAAAATATAAATAAAATCAAACTTAATAATCGACGCCTTCTATAGAACTTTTAATTCATTTGCTGTTTTGAGAAACTAATTGCAGAGCGACATTACATTGTTTACAGCACATTCTCTAGTTTGTGATATGTGATGTGCATATAAAAACAATGAGGTGTCAGTTTCAATAGTTTTACTATTGGCTACAAGTATTAAGGCAAATTGAGACCCAGGGCACAACCATTTTTTAAGGGCCCCTCCCTCCTTTTTTGTAAAATTAAAGTACAAAGTTAAAAACACAAACTTATGTATTATTTTATAATAATTTTATTTTAAAAGGTTAAAACATGAAATATCAGATACATAAAAAGTAACTTAAATTTAAATATTACACATTCTTTTTTGTGCCATTTATCCAAAATGGCAGCGGACTGGAAGACAATTTTCATTTTTAAAATAATAAAATTCAATACAATTATTATATCAGTTGTAGCTCTTGATGAATGGAAAATAATCATCTATTATATTAATACGATACCGAGAAAACTTCGTTCGTCGTCGTACACACTTCAAAGTTCACCTACTTTTTCCAATAGGCAACTTACAAAAATGTTCATTTTACCATGTTATTACAGTTTGTAACAATGCGCACTGGCACTATTCGTGTCAAGCATGTTTAACTAAACATTTTTTCATGCACAACATATTGTTGCTCATGCGCAGAAGTGCGCCACAACTGTGTCAACGTACGCACTCCAACTCAAACATTTCATATGCGCAGTTGTTTTGTATTGTTGTTACACATGCTCAATGATGCACAGTGATAGTCACACATGTGCTCTGATTAAATTCAAAAATTACGCATGCGCAGTGCTGTACTTTACTAGATAAGTAAATTTTCAGTACATATAGTATACTTTTTTTAGTAAGTGCGCAGTAGAAATCCGTTTTATTATTGCGCATGCGTAACACTGTATCATTGTATAAGCACTTCCGCAAAACTACTATTATGTAAAATATAGGTTAAAATTGGTTTTTTTCATTACTATTGTAATTAATGACCAATAATAGAAAAGAATATTCAAATTTAATCTAAATATTGAAATTTAAGAAATTTAATATAAAAAATTATATTATTGAATATAAATACTAATAAAAACGTTAAAAATCCCTTATGAAAAAATGTGACATGAAAATAATGACACAGATGCGTGTCATTACTTCATAATGTCATTGCGTGTCATCATTTCGCGACCACACGAAAAAAATGACACGAAAATAATCAAATTACAAAGAATGTTAAAAAACTTATTATTATTATTAGTTTTATAATAATTTCGTATAAACATACATTGTGCACCATTTAGGGAATGTATGCTTTGCCGTGTCATTTTCTCCCGTGTCATTTTTTTTGTGGTCGCGAAATGATGACACGCAATGACATGAAAGTAATGACACGCATCCAAGTCATTATTTTCATGTCACAATTCTCCATAAGGGATGTATTTAATTTTATTAATTTTATTCTTTTTTTCTTTAAAATATTTAAAAAAAGTAACAAATTTTGTTCTGACAGCTTTCAATTTTTTATACTTTAAAATAGCATTTTCTGGTGGTACTGAGAGGAGAGGGGGTTATAATTATTTAACAAACTTTTAGATAATCTTCTAATTAATTAGTGTTTAAAAAACTTTTGTAAAAATTTACTTATTTATTGAGAATGAAGAGTTTTAAAGTTCTCCCAGAATTCATAAAATTGTACATGGTAATCTTCTATAATATTAATACGATACCGAGAAAACTTCGTTCGTCGTCGTACACACTTCAAAGTTCACCTACTTTTTCCAATTTAACACTCAAATCTGGTATGGAACATGTCTGTAGATCACCGTAGTGTGATGATCAATCATGATCATCAACAATCAACCCCTTCCAGCCGACCTATCTTCTGATAATCTAGGTATACCAATTTGGATCAGAATCACTATCTCCTATAATTTTTTAACACTCGATTCTATTACGGAACATGTCTGTGGATCACCAAAGTGTGATGATCAATGATGATCATCAACAATTAACACCTTCCAGTCGACCTATCTTGTGATAATCTAGGTATACCACTTTGGATCAAAATCACTAACTCCCAGAATTTTTTAATACTCGAGTCTGGTATGGAACATGTCTGTGGATCACCGTAGTTCAATAAACAATGATGACCATCAACAATTAACCCCTTCCAGTCGACCTATCTTCTGATAATCTAGGTATACCACTTTGGATCAAAATCACTAACTTCCAGAATTTTTTAACACTCAAGTCTGGTAGGGAACATGTCTGTGGAACACCAAAGTGTGATGATCAATGATGATCTTTAACAATTAACCCCTTCCAGTCAACCTCTCGTGTGATAATCTTGGTATACCACTTTGGATCAGAATCACTAATTTCCAGAATTTTTTAACACTCGAGTCTGGTAAGTCTGGTATTTTAATTAAAACAATTAAAATTAAAGTGTGATGATCAATGATGATCATCAACAATTAACCCTTTCCAGTCGACCTCTCGTGCGATAATCTTGGTATACCACTTTGGATCAGAATCACTAACTTCCAGAATTTTTTAACACTCGAGTCTGGTATGGAACATGTCTGTGGATCACCGTAGCGTGATGATCAATGATGATCATCAACAATTAACCCCTTCCAGCTGACCTACGATGTTATAATCTAGATATACCACTTTGGATCAGAATCACTAACCCCTAGAATTTTTTAACACGTAAGTCTGGTAGGGAACATGTCTATGGAACACCATAGTGTAATGATCAATAATGATCATCAAGAATTAACCCCTTCCAGCCGACCTACCTTGTAATAATCTATGTATACCACTTTGGATCAGAATCACTAACTCCCAGAATTTTTAAAACACTCGAGTCTGGTATGGAGCATGTCTGATGATCACCGTACTGTGATAAACAATGATGATCATCAACAATTAACCTCTTCCAGTTGACCTATCTTGTGATAATCTAGGTTTACCACTTTGGATCAGACTCACTAACCCCTAGGATTTTTTAACACTCAAGTCTAGTATGGAACATGTCTGTAGAACACCGTAGAATGTGATGATCAATGATGATCATTAACAATTAACCCCTTCCAGCCTACTTACGATGTAATAATCTAGGTATACCACTTTGGATCAGGAAACACAAACCCCGAGATTTTTTTGACACTCAAATCTGGTATGGAACAAGTCTGTGAATCACCGCAGTGTGATGATCAATAATGAACATCAATAATCAACCCCTTCCAGCCGACCTATCTTGTGATAATCTAGGTATACCACTTTGGATCAAAATCACTAACTCCCAGAATTGTTTAACACTCGAGTCTGGTATGAAACATGTCAGTGGATCCCGGCAGTGTGATGATCAATGATGATCATCAACAATTAACCCTTTCCAGTCGACCTTCCTTGTGATAATCTAGGTATACCAATTTGAATCAGAATCACTGTCACCCAGAATTTTTTAAAACTCGATTCTGGTATGGAACATGTCTGTACATCACGGTATTCTGATGATTAATCATGATCATCAACAATTAACCCCTTCCAGCCGACCTACGATGTAATAATCTAGGTATACCACTTTGGATAAGAATCACTATCTTTTAAAATTTTTTAAAACACTAGAGTCTGGTATGGAACATGTCTGTGGATCACCGTAGTGTGATAATCAATTATGATCATCAACAATTAACCCCTTTCAGCCGACCTATCTTGTGATAATCTAGGTATACCACTTTGGCTCAGAATCACTAACCCCTAGAATTTTTTAACACTCGAATCTGGTATGGAACATGTCTGTGGATCACCGCAGTGTGATAAACAATGATGATCATCAACAATTAACCCATTCCAGCAAACCTACGATGTAATAATCTAGGTATACCACTTTGGCTCAGAATCACTAACGCCTATAATTTTATAACTCTTGAGTCTGGTAGAGAGCATGTCTGTGGAACACCATAGTGTGATGATCAATGATGATCATCAACAATTAACCCCTTCTAGTCAACCTATCTTGTGATAATCTAGGTATACCACTTTGGATGAGAATCACTAACTTTTAGAATTTTTTAACACTCAAGTCTGGTAAAGAACATGTCTGTGGAACACCATATTGTGATGAACAATGATGATCATCAACAATTAACCCCTTCCAGTCGACCTATCTTGTGATAATCTAGGTATACCACTTTGGATAAGAATCACTAACTTTTAGAATTTTTTAACACTCGAGTCTGGTATGGAACATGTCTGTGGATCACCGTAGTGTGATAATCAATTATGATCATCAACAATTAACCCCTTCCAGCCGACCTACGATGTAATAATCTAGCTATACCATTTTGGCTCAGAACCACTAACCCCTAGAATTTTTTAACACTCGAGTCTTGTAAGGAACATGTCTGTAGATCACCGTAGTCTGATAATCAATGATGATCATCAACAATTAACCCTTTCCAGCAAACCTACGATGTAATAATCTAGGTATACCACTTTGGCTCAGAATCACTAACCCCTATAATTTTCTAACTCTTGAGTCTGGTAGAGAGCATGTCTGTGGAACACCATAGTGTGATGATCAACGATGATCATCAACAGTTAACCCCTTCCAGTCGACCTATCTTGTGATAATCTAGGTATACCACATTGGATAAGAATCACTATCTTTTAAAATTTTTTAAAACACTGGAGTCTGGTATAAAACATGTCTGTGGATCACCGTAGTGTGATAATCAATTATGATCATCAATAATTAACCCCTTTCAGCCGACCTACAATGTAATAATCTAGGTATACCACTTTGGATCAGAATCACTAACCCCTACAATTTTTTAACACTTAAGTCTGGTAGAGAACATGTCTGTGGAACACCATAGTGTGATGATCAATGACGATCATCTACAATTAACCCCTTCCAGTCGACCTATCTTGTGATAATCTAGGTATACCACTTTGGATAAGAATCACTAACTTTTAGAATTTTTTAACACTCGAATCTGGTATGGAACATGTCTGTGGATCACCGCAGTGTGATAAACAATGTTGATCATTAACAATTAACCCCTTTCAGCAAACCTACGATGTAATAATCTAGGTATACCACTTTGGCTCAGAATCACTAACCCCTATAATTTTATAACTCTTGAGTCTGGTAGAGAGCATGTCTGTGGAACACCATAGTGTGATGATCAATGATGATCATTAACAGTTAACCCCTTCCAGTCGACCTATCTTGTAATAATCTAGGTATACCACTTTGGATAAGAATCACTAACTTTTAGAATTTTGTAACACTCGAGTCTGGTATGGAACATGTCTGTGGATCACCGCAGGGTGATAAACAATGTTGATCATCAACAATTAACCCCTTCCAGCAAACCTACTATGTAATAATCTAGGTATACCACTTTGGCTCAGAATCACTAACCCCTAGAATTTTTTAACACTCGAGTCTGGTAGAAAACATGTCTGTGAAACACCATAGTGTGATGATCAATGACGATCATCAACAATTAACCCCTTCCAGCCGACCTACAATGTATTAATCTAGGTATACCACTTTGGCTCATAATCACTAAGCCCTAGAATTTTTTAACACTCGAGTCTGGTAGAGAACATGTCTGTGGAACAGCATAGTGTGATGATCAATGATGATCATCAACAATTAACCCCTTCCAGTCGATCTATCTTGTGATCATCTAGGTATACCACTTTGGATAAGAATCACTAACTTTTAGAATTTTTTAACACTCGAATCTGGTATGGAACATGTCTGTGGATCACCGCAGTGTGATAAACAATGATGATCATCAACGATTAACCCCTTCCAGCAAACCTACGATGTAATAATCTAGGTATACCACTTTGGCTCAGAATCACTAACGCCTATAATTTTATAACTCTTGAGTCTGGTAGAGAGCATGTCTGTGGAACACCATAGTGTGATGATCAATAATGATCATCAACAATTAACCCCTTCTAGTCAACCTATCTTGTGATAATCTAGGTATACAACTTTGGATAAGAATCACTAACTTTTAGAATTTTTTAACACTCGAATCTGGTATGGAACATGTCTGTGGATCACCGCAGTGTGATAAACAATTATGATCATCAACAATTAACCCCTTCCAGCCGACCTACGATGTAATAATCTAGCTATACCACTTTGGCTCAGAACCACTAACCCCTAGAATTTTTTAACACTCGAGTCTTGTAAGGAACATGTCTGTAGATCACCGTAGTCTGATAATCAATGATGATCATCAACAATTAACCCTTTCCAGCAAACCTACGATGTAATAATCTAGGTATACCACTTTGGCTCAGAATCACTAACCCCTATAATTTTCTAACTCTTGAGTCTGGTAAAGAACATGTCTGTGGAACACCATATTGTGATGAACAATGATGATCTTTAACAATTAACCCCTTCCAGTCGACCTATCTTGTGATAATCAAGGTATACCACTTTGGATAAGAATCACTAACTTTTAGAATTTTTTAACACTCGAGTCTGGTATGGAACATGTCTGTGGATCACCGTAGTGTGATAATCGATGATGATCTTCAACAATTAACCCCTTCCAGCCGACCTACGATGTAATAATCTAGCTATACCACTTTGGCTCAGAACCACTAACCCCTAGAATTTTTTAACACTCGAGTCTGGTAGAGAACATGTCTGTAAATCACCGTAGTGTGATAGACAATGATGATCATCAACAATTAACCCCTTCCAGCAAACCTACGATGTAATAATCTAGGTATACCATTTTGGCTCAGAATCACCAACCCCTAGAATTTTTTAACACTCGAGTCTGGTAGAGAACATGTCTGTGGAACACCATAGTGTTATGATCAATGATGATCATCAACAATTAATCCCTTCCAGTCAACCTATCTTGTGATAATCTAGGTATACCACTTTGGATAAAAATCACTAACTTTTAGAATTTTTTAACACTCAAGTCTGGTAAAGAACATGTCTGTGGAACACCATATTGTGATGAACAATGATGATCATCAACAATTAACCCCTTCCAGCCGACCTACGATGTAATAATCTAGGTATACCACTTTGGATCAGAATCACTAACACCTACAATTTTTTAACACTCAAGTCTTGTAAGGAACATGTCTGTAGATCACCGTAGTCTGATAATCAATGATGATCATCAACAATTAACCCTTTCCAGCAAACCTACGATGTAATAATCTAGGTATACCACTTTGGATAAGAATCACTATCTTTTATAATTTTTTAACACGGGACTCTGGTATGGAACATGTCTGTGGATCACCGTAGTGTGATAATCAATAATGATCATCAACAATTAACCCCTTCCAGCAAACCTACAATGTAATAATCTAGGTATACCACTTTGGCTCAGAATCACTAACCCCTATAATTTTCTAACTCTTGAGTCTGGTAGAGAGCATGTCTGTGGAACACCATAGTGTGATGATCAACGATGATCATCAACAGTTAACCCCTTCCAGTCTACCTATCTTGTGATAATCTAGGTATACCACATTGGATAAGAATCACTATCTTTTAAAATTTTTTAAAACACTGGAGTCTGGTATAAAACATGTCTGTGAATCACCGTAGTGTGATAATCAATTATGATCATCAATAATTAACCCCTTTCAGCCGACCTACGATGTAATAATCTACGTATACCACTTTGGATCAGAATCACTAACCCCTACAATTTTTTAACACTTAAGTCTGGTAGAGAACATGTCTGTGGAACACCATAGTGTGATGATCAATGACGATCATCTACAATTAACCCCTTCCAGTCGACCTATCTTGTGATAATCTAGGTATACCACTTTGGATAAGAATCAATAACTTTTAGAATTTTTTAACACTCGAATCTGGTATGGAACATGTCTGTGGATCACCGCAGTGTGATAAACAATGTTGATCATCAACAATTAACCCCTTTCAGCAAACCTACGATGTAATAATCTAGGTAAACCACTTTGGCTCAGAATCACTAACCCCTAGAATTTTTTAACACTCGAGTCTGGTAGAAAACATGTCTCTGGAACACCATAGTGTGATGATCAATGATGATCATTAACAGTTAACCCCTTCCAGTCGACCTATCTTGTGATAATCTAGGTATACCACTTTGGATAAGAATCACTATCTTTTAGAATTTTTTAATACACTAGAGTCTGGTATGGAACATGTCTGTGGATCACCGTAGTGTGATAATCAATGATGATCATCAACAATTAACCCCTTCCAGCCGACCTACGATGTATTAATCTAGGTATACCACTTTGGCTCAGAATCACTAACCCCTAGAATTTTTTAACACTCGAGTCTGGTAGAAAACATGTCTGTGGAACACCATAGTGTGATGATCAATGATGATCATCAACAACTAACCCCTTCCAGCAAACCTACGATTTAATAAGCTAAGTATACCACTTTGGCTCAGAATCACTAACCCCTAGAATATTTTAACACTCGAGTCTGGTAGAGAACATGTTTGTGAAACACCATAGTGTGATGATCAATGACAATCATCAACAATTAACCCCTTCCTGCCGACCTACGATGTGATAATCTGGGTATAACACTTTGGCTCAGGACCACTAACCCCTAGAATTTTTTAACACTCGAGTCTGGTAGAAAACATGTCTGTGAAACACCATAGTGTGATGATCAATGATGATCATCAACAGTTAACCTCTTCCAGTCGACCTATCTTGTGATAATCTAGGTATACCACTTTGGATAAGAATCACTATCTTTTAGAATTTTTTAACACGGGAGTCTGGTATGGAACATGTCTGTGGATCACCGTAGTGTGATAATCAATGATGATCATCAACAATTAACCCCTTCCAGCCGACCTACGATGTATTAATCTAGGTATACCACTTTGGCTCAGAATCACTAACCCCTAGAATTTTTTAACACTCGAGTCTGGTAGAAAACATGTCTGTGGAACACCATAGTGTGATGATCAATGATGATCATCAACAACTAACCCCTTCCAGCAAACCTACGATGTAATAATCTAGGTATACCACTTTGGCTCAGAATCACTAAACCCTAGAATTTTTTAACACTCGAGTCTGGTAGAGAACATGTCTGTGAAACACCATAGTGTGATGATCAATGATGATCTCCAACAATTAACCCCTTCTAGTCAACCTATCTTGTGATAATCTAGGTATACCACTTTGGCTCAGAATCACTAACCCCTAGAATTTTTTAACTCTTGAGTCTGGTAGAGAGCATGTCTGTGGATCAACGTAGTGTGATAATCAATGATGATCATCAACAATTAACCCCTTCCAGCAAACCTACGATGTAATAATCTAGGTATACCACTTTGGCTCAGAATCACTTACCCCTAGAATTTTTTTACACTCGAGTCTGGTAGAGAACATGTCTGCGGAACACCATAGTGTGATGATCAATGATGATCATCAACAATTAACCCCTTCCAGTCGACCTATCTTGTGATAATCTAGGTATACCACTTTGGATAATAATGAATAACTTTTAGAATTTTTTAACACTCGAGTCTGGTATGGAACATGTCTGTGGATCACCGTAGTGTGATAATCAATAATGATCATCAACACTTAACCCCTTCCAGCCGACCTACGATGTAATAATCTAGGTATACCACTTTGGCTCAGAACCACTAACCCCTAGAATTTTTTAACACTCGAGTCTGGTAGAGAACATGTCTGTGGAACACCATAGTGTGATGATCAATGATGATCATCAACAGTTAACCCCTTCCAGTTGACCTATCTTGTAATAATCTAGGTATACCACTTTGGATCAGAATCACTAACCCCTACAATTTTTTAACACTCAAGTCTTGTAAGTCTTGATCATCAACAATTAACCCCTTCCAGCAAACCTACGATGTAATAATCTAGGTATACCACTTTGGCTCAGAATCACTAAACCCTAGAATTTTTTAACACTCGAGTCTGGTAGAGAACATGTCTGTGAAACACCATAGTGTGATGATCAATGATGATCTCCAACAATTAACCCCTTCTAGTCAACCTATCTTGTGATAATCTAGGTATACCACTTTGGCTCAGAATCACTAACCCCTAGAATTTTTTAACTCTTGAGTCTGGTAGAGAGCATGTCTGTGGATCACCGTAGTGTGATAATCAATGATGATCATCAACAATTAACCCCTTCTAGCAAACCTACGATGTAATAATCTAGGTATACCACTTTGGCTCAGAATCACCAACCCCTAGAATATTTTAACACTCGAGTCTGGTAGAGAACATATCTGTGGAACACCATAGTGTCATGATCAATGACGATCCTCTACAATTAACCCCTTCCAGCCGACCTACGATGTAATAATCTAGGTATACCACTTTGGCTCAGAATCACCAACCCCTAGAATATTTTAACACTCGAGTCTGGTAGAGAACATATCTGTGGAACACCATAGTGTCATGATCAATGACGATCCTCTACAATTAACCCCTTCCAGCAAACCTACGATGTAATAATCTAGGTATACCACTTTGGCTCAGAATCACCAACCCCTAGAATATTTTAACACTCGAGTCTGGTAGAGAACATGTCTGTGGACCACCATAGTGTCATGATCAATGACGATCCTCTACAATTAACCCCTTTCAGCCGACCTACGATGTAATAATCTAGGTATACCACTTTGGCTCAGAATCACTAACCCCTTTAATTTTTTAACACTTGAGTCTGGTAGAGAACATGTCTGTGGAACACCATAGTGTGATGATCAATGATGATCATCAACAATTAACCCCTTCTAGTCGACCTATCTTGTAATAATCTAGGTATACCACTTTGGATCAGAGTCACTAACCCCTACAATTTTTTAACACTCAAGTCTTGTAAGTCTTGATCATCAACAATTAACCCCTTCCAGCAAACCTACGATGTAATAATCTAGGTATACCACTTTGGCTCAGAACCACTAACCCCTAGAATTTTTTAACACTCGAGTCTGGTAGAGAACATGTCTGTGGAACACCATAGTGTGATGATCAATGATGATCATCAACAGTTAACCCCTTCCAGTTGACCTTTCTTGTAATAATCTAGGTACACCACTTTGGATCAGAATCTCTAACCCCTACAATTTTTTAACACTCAAGTCTTGTAAGTCTTGATCATCAACAATTAACCCCTTCCAGCAAACCTACGATGTAATAATCTAGGTATACCACTTTGGCTCAGAATCACTAAACCCTAGAATTTTTTAACACTCGAGTCTGGTAGAGAACATGTCTGTGAAACACCATAGTGTGATGATCAATGATGATCTCCAACAATTAACCCCTTCTAGTCAACCTATCTTGTGAAAATCTAGGTATACCACTTTGGCTCAGAATCACTAACCCCTAGAATTTTTTAACTCTTGAGTCTGGTAGAGAGCATGTCTGTGGATCACCGAAGTGTGATAATCAATGATGATCATCAACAATTAACCCCTTCCAGCAAACCTACGATGTAATAATCTAGGTATACCACTTTGGCTCAGAATCACTTACCCCTAGAATTTTTTAACACTCGAGTCTGGTAGAGAACATGTCTGTGGAACACCATAGTGTGATGCTCAATGATGATCATCAACAATTAACCCCTTCCAGTCGACCTATCTTGTGATAATCTAGGTATACCACTTTGGATAATAATGAATAACTTTTAGAATTTTTTAACACTCGAGTCTGGTATGGAACATGTCTGTGGATCACCGTAGTGTAATAATCAATAATGATCATCAACACTTAACCCCTTCCAGCCGACCTACGATGTAATAATCTAGGTATACCACTTTGGCTCAGAATCACTAAACCCTAGAATTTTTTAACACTCGAGTCTGGTAGAAAACATGTCTGTGAAACACCATAGTGTGATGATCAATAATGATCATCAACACTTAACCCCTTCCAGCCGACCTACGATGTAATAATCTAGGTATACCACTTTGGCTCAGAATCACTAAACCCTAGAATTTTTTAACACTCGAGTCTGGTAGAGAACATGTCTGTGAAACACCATAGTGTGATGATCAATAATGATCTCCAACAATTAACCCCTTCTAGTCAACCTATCTTGTGATAATCTAGGTATACCACTTTGGCTCAGAATCACTAACCCCTAGAATTTTTTAACTCTTGAGTCTGGTAGAGAGCATGTCTGTGGAACATCATAGTGTGATGATAAATGATGATTATCAACAATTAACCCCTTTCAGTCGACCTACCTTGTGATAATCTAGGTATACCACTTTGGATAAGAATCACTAACTTTTAGAATTTTTTAACACTCGAGTCTGGTATGAAACATGTTTTTGGATCACCGTAGTGTGATAATAAATGATGATCATCAACAATTAACCCCTTCCAGCAAACCTACGATGTAATAATCTAGGTATACCACTTTGGCTCAGAATCACCAACCCCTAGAATATTTTAACACTCGAGTCTGGTAAAGAACATGTCTGTGGAACACCATAGTGTCATGATCAATGACGATCCTCTACAATTAACCCCTTCCAGCCGACCTACGATGTAATAATCTAGGTATACCACTTTGGATAAGAATCAATAACTTTTAGAATTTTTTAACACTCGAGTCTGGTATGAAACATGTTTTTGGATCACCGTAGTGTGATAATAAATGATGTTCATCAACAATTAACCCCTTCCAGCAAACCTACGATGTAATAATCTAGGTATACCACTTTGGCTCAGAATCACCAACCCCTAGAATATTTTAACACTCGAGTCTGGTAAAGAACATGTCTGTGGAACACCATAGTGTCATGATCAATGACGATCCTCTACAATTAACCCCTTCCAGCCGACCTACGATGTAATAATCTAGGTATACCACTTTGGATAAGAATCAATAACTTTTAGAATTTTTTAACACTCGAGTCTGGTATGAAACATGTTTTTGGATCACCGTAGTGTGATAATAAATGATGATCATCAACAATTAACCCCTTCCTGCAAACCTACGATGTAATAATCTAGGTATACCACTTTGGCTCAGAATCACTTACCCCTAGAATTTTTTAACACTCGAGTCTGGTAGAGAACATGTCTGTGGAACACCATAGTGTGATGATCAATGATGATCATTAACAATTAACCCCTTCCAGTCGACCTACCTTTTGATAATCTAGGTATACCACTTTGGATAATAATGAATAACTTTTAGAATTTTTTAACACTCGAGTCTGGTATGGATTATGTCTGTGGATCACCGTAGTGTGATAATCAATAATGATCATCAACACTTAACCCCTTCCAGCCGACCTACGATGTAATAATCTAGGTATACCACTTTGGCTCAGAACCACTAACCCCTAGAATTTTTTAACACTCGAGTCTGGTAGAGAACATGTCTGTGGAACACCATAGTGTGATGATCAATGATGATCATCAACAGTTAACCCCTTCCAGTTGACCTATCTTGTAATAATCTAGGTATACCACTTTGGATCAGAATCACTAACCCCTCCAATTTTTTAACACTCAAGTCTTGTAAGTCTTGATCATCAACAATTAACCCCTTCCAGCAAACCTACGATGTAATAATCTAGGTATACCACTTTGGCTCAGAATCACTAAACCCTAGAATTTTTTAACACTCGAGTCTGGTAGAGAAAATGTCTGTGAAACACCATAGTGTGATGATCAATGATGATCTCCAACAATTAACCCCTTCTAGTCAACCTATCTTGTGATAATCTAGGTATACCACTTTGGCTCAGAATCACTAACCCCTAGAATTTTTTAACTCTTGAGTCTGGTAGAGAGCATGTCTGTGGATCACCGTAGTGTGATAATCAATGATGATCATCAACAATTAACCCCTTCCAGCAAACCTACGATGTAATAATCTAGGTATACCACTTTGGCTCAGAATCACTTACCCCTAGAATTTTTTAACACTCGAGTCTGGTAGAGAACATGTCTGTGGAACACCATAGTGTGATGATCAATGATGATCATCAACAATTAACCCCTTCCAGTCGACCTATCTTGTGATAATCTAGGTATACCACTTTGGATAATAATGAATAACTTTTAGAATTTTTTAACACTCGAGTCTGGTATGGAACATGTCTGTGGATCACCGTAGTGTAATAATCAATAATGATCATCAACACTTAACCCCTTCCAGCCGACCTACGATGTAATAATCTAGGTATACCACTTTGGCTCAGAATCACTAAACCCTAGAATTTTTTAACACTCGAGTCTGGTAGAGAACATGTCTGTGAAACACCATAGTGTGATGATCAATAATGATCTCCAACAATTAACCCCTTCTAGTCAACCTATCTTGTGATAATCTAGGTATACCACTTTGGCTCAGAATCACTAACCCCTAGAATTTTTTAACTCTTGAGTCTGGTAGAGAGCATGTCTGTGGAACATCATAGTGTGATGATAAATGATGATTATCAACAATTAACCCCTTTCAGTCGACCTACCTTGTGATAATCTAGGTATACCACTTTGGATAAGAATCACTAACTTTTAGAATTTTTTAACACTCGAGTCTGGTATGAAACATGTTTTTGGATCACCGTAGTGTGATAATAAATGATGATCATCAACAATTAACCCCTTCCAGCAAACCTACGATGTAATAATCTAGGTATACCACTTTGGCTCAGAATCACCAACCCCTAGAATATTTTAACACTCGAGTCTGGTAAAGAACATGTCTGTGGAACACCATAGTGTCATGATCAATGACGATCCTCTACAATTAACCCCTTCCAGCCGACCTACGATGTAATAATCTAGGTATACCACTTTGGATAAGAATCAATAACTTTTAGAATTTTTTAACACTCGAGTCTGGTATGAAACATGTTTTTGGATCACCGTAGTGTGATAATAAATGATGATCATCAACAATTAACCCCTTCCAGCAAACCTACGATGTAATAATCTAGGTATACCACTTTGGCTCAGAATCACCAACCCCTAGAATATTTTAACACTCGAGTCTGGTAAAGAACATGTCTGTGGAACACCATAGTGTCATGATCAATGACGATCCTCTACAATTAACCCCTTCCAGCCGACCTACGATGTAATAATCTAGGTATACCACTTTGGATAAGAATCAATAACTTTTAGAATTTTTTAACACTCGAGTCTGGTATGAAACATGTTTTTGGATCACCGTAGTGTGATAATAAATGATGATCATCAACAATTAACCCCTTCCTGCAAACCTACGATGTAATAATCTAGGTATACCACTTTGGCTCAGAATCACTTACCCCCAGAATTTTTTAACACTCGAGTCTGGTAGAGAACATGTCTGTGGAACACCATAGTGTGATGATCAATGATGATCATCAACAATTAACCACTTCCAGTCGACCTACCTTTTGATAATCTAGGTACACCACTTTGGATAATAATGAATAACTTTTAGAATTTTTTAACACTCGAGTCTGGTATGGATTATGTCTGTGGATCACCGTAGTGTGATAATCAATAATGATCATCAACACTTAACCCCTTCCAGCCGACCTACGATGTAATAATCTAGGTATACCACTTTGGCTCAGAACCACTAACCCCTAGAATTTTTTAACACTCGAGTCTGGTAGAGAACATGTCTGTGGAACACCATAGTGTGATGATCAATGATGATCATCAACAGTTAACCCCTTCCAGTTGACCTATCTTGTAATAATCTAGGTATACCACTTTGGATCAGAATCACTAACCCCTCCAATTTTTTAACACTCAAGTCTTGTAAGTCTTGATCATCAACAATTAACCCCTTCCAGCAAACCTACGATGTAATAATCTAGGTATACCACTTTGGCTCAGAATCACTAACCCCTTGAATTTTTTAACACTTGAGTCTGGTAGAGAACATGTCTGTGGAACACCATAGTGTGATGATCAATGATGATCATCAACAATTAACCCCTTCTAGTCGACCTATCTTCTGATAATCTAAGTATACCACTTTGGTTAAGAATCACTATCTTTCAGAATTTTTTAACACTGGAGTCTAGTATGGAACATGTCTGTGGATCACCGTAGTGTGATAATCAATGATGATCATCAACAATTAACCCCTTCCAGCAAACCTACGATGTAATAATCTAGGTATACCACTTTGGCTCAGAATCACTTACCCCTAGAATTTTTTAACACTCGAGTCTGGTAGGGAACATGTCTGTGGAACACCATAGTGTGATGATCAATGATGATCATTAACAATTAACCCCTTCCAGTCGACCTACCTTGTGATAATCTAGGTATACCACTTTGGATAATAATGAATAACTTTTAGAATTTTTTAACACTCGAGTCTGTTATGGAACATGTCTGTGGATCACCGTAGTGTGATAATCAATAATGATCATCAACACTTAACCCCTTCCAGCCGACCTACGATGTAATAATCTAGGTATACCACTTTGGCTCAGAACCACTAACCCCTAGAATTTTTTAACACTCGAGTCTGGTAGAGAACATGTCTGTGGAACACCATAGTGTGATGATCAATGATGATCATCAACAGTTAACCCCTTCCAGTTGACCTATCTTGTAATAATCTAGGTATACCACTTTGGATCAGAATCACTAACCCCTACAATTTTTTAACACTCAAGTCTTGTAAGTCTTGATCATCAACAATTAACCCCTTCCAGCAAACCTACGATGTAATAATCTAGGTATACCACTTTGGCTCAAAATCACTAAACCCTAGAATTTTTTAACACTCGAGTCTAATAGAGAACATGTCTGTGAAACACCATAGTGTGATGATCAATGATGATCTCCAACAATTAACCCCTTCTAGTCAACCTATCTTGTGATAATCTAGGCCTACCACTTTGGCTCAGAATCACTAACCCCTAGAATTTTTTAACTCTTGAGTCTGGTAGAGAGCATGTCTGTGGATTACCGTAGTGTGATAATCAATGATGATCATCAACAATTAACCCCTTCCAGCAAACCTACGATGTAATAATCTAGGTATACCACTTTGGCTCAGAATCACCAACCCCTAGAATATTTTAACACTCGAGTCTGGTAGAGAACATGTCTGTGGAACACCATAGTGTCATGATCAATGACGATCCTCTACAATTAACCCCTTCCAGCCGACCTACGATGTAATAATCTAGGTATACCACTTTGGATAAGAATCAATAACTTTTAGAATTTTTTAACACTCGAGTCTGGTATGAAACATGTTTTTGGATCACCGTAGTGTGATAATAAATGATGATCATCAACAATTAACCCCTTCCTGCAAACCTACGATGTAATAATCTAGGTATACCACTTTGGCTCAGAATCACTTACCCCTAGAATTTTTTAACACTCGAGTCTGGTAGAGAACATGTCTGTGGAACACCATAGTGTGATGATCAATGATGATCATCAACAATTAACCCCTTCCAGTCGACCTATCTTGTGATAATCTAGGTATACCACTTTGGATAATAATGAATAACTTTTAGAATTTTTTAACACTCGAGTCTGGTATGGAACATGTCTGTGGATCACCGTAGTGTAATAATCATTAATGATCATCAACACTTAACCCCTTCCAGCCGACCTACGATGTAATAATCTAGGTATACCACTTTGGCTCAGAATCACTAAACCCTAGAATTTTTTAACACTCGAGTCTGGTAGAAAACATGTCTGTGAAACACCATAGTGTGATGATCAATAATGATCATCAACACTTAACCCCTTCCAGCCGACCTACGATGTAATAATCTAGGTATACCACTTTGGCTCAGAATCACTAAACCCTAGAATTTTTTAACACTCGAGTCTGGTAGAGAACATGTCTGTGAAACACCATAGTGTGATGATCAATAATGATCTCCAACAATTAACCCCTTCTAGTCAACCTATCTTGTGATAATCTAGGTATACCACTTTGGCTCAGAATCACTAACCCCTAGAATTTTTTAACTCTTGAGTCTGGTAGAGAGCATGTCTGTGGAACATCATAGTGTGATGATAAATGATGATTATCAACAATTAACCCCTTTCAGTCGACCTACCTTGTGATAATCTAGGTATACCACTTTGGATAAGAATCACTAACTTTTAGAATTTTTTAACACTCGAGTCTGGTATGAAACATGTTTTTGGATCACCGTAGTGTGATAATAAATGATGATCATCAACAATTAACCCCTTCCAGCAAACCTACGATGTAATAATCTAGGTATACCACTTTGGCTCAGAATCACCAACCCCTAGAATATTTTAACACTCGAGTCTGGTAAAGAACATGTCTGTGGAACACCATAGTGTCATGATCAATGACGATCCTCTACAATTAACCCCTTCCAGCCGACCTACGATGTAATAATCTAGGTATACCACTTTGGATAAGAATCAATAACTTTTAGAATTTTTTAACACTCGAGTCTGGTATGAAACATGTGTTTGGATCACCGTAGTGTGATAATAAATGATGTTCATCAACAATTAACCCCTTCCAGCAAACCTACGATGTAATAATCTAGGTATACCACTTTGGCTCAGAATCACCAACCCCTAGAATATTTTAACACTCGAGTCTGGTAAAGAACATGTCTGTGGAACACCATAGTGTCATGATCAATGACGATCCTCTACAATTAACCCCTTCCAGCCGACCTACGATGTAATAATCTAGGTATACCACTTTGGATAAGAATCAATAACTTTTAGAATTTTTTAACACTCGAGTCTGGTATGAAACATGTTTTTGGATCACCGTAGTGTGATAATAAATGATGATCATCAACAATTAACCCCTTCCTGCAAACCTACGATGTAATAATCTAGGTATACCACTTTGGCTCAGAATCACTTACCCCTAGAATTTTTTAACACTCGAGTCTGGTAGAGAACATGTCTGTGGAACACCATAGTGTGATGATCAATGATGATCATTAACAATTAACCCCTTCCAGTCGACCTACCTTTTGATAATCTAGGTATACCACTTTGGATAATAATGAATAACTTTTAGAATTTTTTAACACTCGAGTCTGGTATGGATTATGTCTGTGGATCACCGTAGTGTGATAATCAATAATGATCATCAACACTTAACCCCTTCCAGCCGACCTACGATGTAATAATCTAGGTATACCACTTTGGCTCAGAACCACTAACCCCTAGAATTTTTTAACACTCGAGTCTGGTAGAGAACATGTCTGTGGAACACCATAGTGTGATGATCAATGATGATCATCAACAGTTAACCCCTTCCAGTTGACCTATCTTGTAATAATCTAGGTATACCACTTTGGATCAGAATCACTAACCCCTCCAATTTTTTAACACTCAAGTCTTGTAAGTCTTGATCATCAACAATTAACCCCTTCCAGCAAACCTACGATGTAATAATCTAGGTATACCACTTTGGCTCAGAATCACTAAACCCTAGAATTTTTTAACACTCGAGTCTGGTAGAGAAAATGTCTGTGAAACACCATAGTGTGATGATCAATGATGATCTCCAACAATTAACCCCTTCTAGTCAACCTATCTTGTGATAATCTAGGTATACCACTTTGGCTCAGAATCACTAACCCCTAGAATTTTTTAACTCTTGAGTCTGGTAGAGAGCATGTCTGTGGATCACCGTAGTGTGATAATCAATGATGATCATCAACAATTAACCCCTTCCAGCAAACCTACGATGTAATAATCTAGGTATACCACTTTGGCTCAGAATCACTTACCCCTAGAATTTTTTAACACTCGAGTCTGGTAGAGAACATGTCTGTGGAACACCATAGTGTGATGATCAATGATGATCATCAACAATTAACCCCTTCCAGTCGACCTATCTTGTGATAATCTAGGTATACCACTTTGGATAATAATGAATAACTTTTAGAATTTTTTAACACTCGAGTCTGGTATGGAACATGTCTGTGGATCACCGTAGTGTAATAATCAATAATGATCATCAACACTTAACCCCTTCCAGCCGACCTACGATGTAATAATCTAGGTATACCACTTTGGCTCAGAATCACTAAACCCTAGAATTTTTTAACACTCGAGTCTGGTAGAGAACATGTCTGTGAAACACCATAGTGTGATGATCAATAATGATCTCCAACAATTAACCCCTTCTAGTCAACCTATCTTGTGATAATCTAGGTATACCACTTTGGCTCAGAATCACTAACCCCTAGAATTTTTTAACTCTTGAGTCTGGTAGAGAGCATGTCTGTGGAACATCATAGTGTGATGATAAATGATGATTATCAACAATTAACCCCTTTCAGTCGACCTACCTTGTGATAATCTAGGTATACCACTTTGGATAAGAATCACTAACTTTTAGAATTTTTTAACACTCGAGTCTGGTATGAAACATGTTTTTGGATCACCGTAGTGTGATAATAAATGATGATCATCAACAATTAACCCCTTCCAGCAAACCTACGATGTAATAATCTAGGTATACCACTTTGGCTCAGAATCACCAACCCCTAGAATATTTTAACACTCGAGTCTGGTAAAGAACATGTCTGTGGAACACCATAGTGTCATGATCAATGACGATCCTCTACAATTAACCCCTTCCAGCCGACCTACGATGTAATAATCTAGGTATACCACTTTGGATAAGAATCAATAACTTTTAGAATTTTTTAACACTCGAGTCTGGTATGAAACATGTTTTTGGATCACCGTAGTGTGATAATAAATGATGATCATCAACAATTAACCCCTTCCAGCAAACCTACGATGTAATAATCTAGGTATACCACTTTGGCTCAGAATCACCAACCCCTAGAATATTTTAACACTCGAGTCTGGTAAAGAACATGTCTGTGGAACACCATAGTGTCATGATCAATGACGATCCTCTACAATTAACCCCTTCCAGCCGACCTACGATGTAATAATCTAGGTATACCACTTTGGATAAGAATCAATAACTTTTAGAATTTTTTAACACTCGAGTCTGGTATGAAACATGTTTTTGGATCACCGTAGTGTGATAATAAATGATGATCATCAACAATTAACCCCTTCCTGCAAACCTACGATGTAATAATCTAGGTATACCACTTTGGCTCAGAATCACTTACCCCCAGAATTTTTTAACACTCGAGTCTGGTAGAGAACATGTCTGTGGAACACCATAGTGTGATGATCAATGATGATCATCAACAATTAACCACTTCCAGTCGACCTACCTTTTGATAATCTAGGTACACCACTTTGGATAATAATGAATAACTTTTAGAATTTTTTAACACTCGAGTCTGGTATGGATTATGTCTGTGGATCACCGTAGTGTGATAATCAATAATGATCATCAACACTTAACCCCTTCCAGCCGACCTACGATGTAATAATCTAGGTATACCACTTTGGCTCAGAACCACTAACCCCTAGAATTTTTTAACACTCGAGTCTGGTAGAGAACATGTCTGTGGAACACCATAGTGTGATGATCAATGATGATCATCAACAGTTAACCCCTTCCAGTTGACCTATCTTGTAATAATCTAGGTATACCACTTTGGATCAGAATCACTAACCCCTCCAATTTTTTAACACTCAAGTCTTGTAAGTCTTGATCATCAACAATTAACCCCTTCCAGCAAACCTACGATGTAATAATCTAGGTATACCACTTTGGCTCAGAATCACTAACCCCTTGAATTTTTTAACACTTGAGTCTGGTAGAGAACATGTCTGTGGAACACCATAGTGTGATGATCAATGATGATCATCAACAATTAACCCCTTCTAGTCGACCTATCTTCTGATAATCTAAGTATACCACTTTGGTTAAGAATCACTATCTTTCAGAATTTTTTAACACTGGAGTCTAGTATGGAACATGTCTGTGGATCACCGTAGTGTGATAATCAATGATGATCATCAACAATTAACCCCTTCCAGCAAACCTACGATGTAATAATCTAGGTATACCACTTTGGCTCAGAATCACTTACCCCTAGAATTTTTTAACACTCGAGTCTGGTAGGGAACATGTCTGTGGAACACCATAGTGTGATGATCAATGATGATCATTAACAATTAACCCCTTCCAGTCGACCTACCTTGTGATAATCTAGGTATACCACTTTGGATAATAATGAATAACTTTTAGAATTTTTTAACACTCGAGTCTGTTATGGAACATGTCTGTGGATCACCGTAGTGTGATAATCAATAATGATCATCAACACTTAACCCCTTCCAGCCGACCTACGATGTAATAATCTAGGTATACCACTTTGGCTCAGAACCACTAACCCCTAGAATTTTTTAACACTCGAGTCTGGTAGAGAACATGTCTGTGGAACACCATAGTGTGATGATCAATGATGATCATCAACAGTTAACCCCTTCCAGTTGACCTATCTTGTAATAATCTAGGTATACCACTTTGGATCAGAATCACTAACCCCTACAATTTTTTAACACTCAAGTCTTGTAAGTCTTGATCATCAACAATTAACCCCTTCCAGCAAACCTACGATGTAATAATCTAGGTATACCACTTTGGCTCAAAATCACTAAACCCTAGAATTTTTTAACACTCGAGTCTAATAGAGAACATGTCTGTGAAACACCATAGTGTGATGATCAATGATGATCTCCAACAATTAACCCCTTCTAGTCAACCTATCTTGTGATAATCTAGGCCTACCACTTTGGCTCAGAATCACTAACCCCTAGAATTTTTTAACTCTTGAGTCTGGTAGAGAGCATGTCTGTGGATTACCGTAGTGTGATAATCAATGATGATCATCAACAATTAACCCCTTCCAGCAAACCTACGATGTAATAATCTAGGTATACCACTTTGGCTCAGAATCACCAACCCCTAGAATATTTTAACACTCGAGTCTGGTAGAGAACATGTCTGTGGAACACCATAGTGTCATGATCAATGACGATCCTCTACAATTAACCCCTTCCAGCCGACCTACGATGTAATAATCTAGGTATACCACTTTGGATAAGAATCAATAACTTTTAGAATTTTTTAACACTCGAGTCTGGTATGAAACATGTTTTTGGATCACCGTAGTGTGATAATAAATGATGATCATCAACAATTAACCCCTTCCTGCAAACCTACGATGTAATAATCTAGGTATACCACTTTGGCTCAGAATCACTTACCCCTAGAATTTTTTAACACTCGAGTCTGGTAGAGAACATGTCTGTGGAACACCATAGTGTGATGATCAATGATGATCATCAACAATTAACCCCTTCCAGTCGACCTACCTTTTGATAATCTAGGTATACCACTTTGGATAATAATGAATAACTTTTAGAATTTTTTAACACTCGAGTCTGGTATGGATTATGTCTGTGGATCACCGTAGTGTGATAATCAATAATGATCATCAACACTTAACCCCTTCCAGCCGACCTACGATGTAATAATCTAGGTATACCACTTTGGCTCAGAACCACTAACCCCTAGAATTTTTTAACACTCGAGTCTGGTAGAGAACATGTCTGTGGAACACCATAGTGTGATGATCAATGATGATCATCAACAGTTAACCCCTTCCAGTTGACCTATCTTGTAATAATCTAGGTATACCACTTTGGATCAGAATCACTAACCCCTCCAATTTTTTAACACTCAAGTCTTGTAAGTCTTGATCATCAACAATTAACCCCTTCCAGCAAACCTACGATGTAATAATCTAGGTATACCACTTTGGCTCAGAATCACTAAACCCTAGAATTTTTTAACACTCGAGTCTGGTAGAGAAAATGTCTGTGAAACACCATAGTGTGATGATCAATGATGATCCTCTACAATTAACCCCTTCCAGCCGACCTACGATGTAATAATCTAGGTATACCACTTTGGCTCAGAATCACTAACCCCTAGAATTTTTTAACTCTTGAGTCTGGAAGAGAGCATGTCTGTGGATCACCGTAGTGTGATAATCAATGATGATCATCAACAATTAACCCCTTCCAGCAAACCTACGATGTAATAATCTAGGTATACCACTTTGGCTCAGAATCACTTACCCCTAGAATTTTTTAACACTCGAGTCTGGTAGAGAACATGTCTGTGGAACACCATAGTGTGATGATCAATGATGATCATCAACAATTAACCCCTTCCAGTCGACCTATCTTGTGATAATCTAGGTATACCACTTTGGATAATAATGAATAACTTTTAGAATTTTTTAACACTCGAGTCTGGTATGGAACATGTCTGTGGATCACCGTAGTGTAATAATCAATAATGATCATCAACACTTAACCCCTTCCAGCCGACCTACGATGTAATAATCTAGGTATACCACTTTGGCACAGAATCACTAAACCCTAGAATTTTTTAACACTCGAGTCTGGTAGAGAACATGTCTGTGAAACACCATAGTGTAATGATCAATAATGATCTCCAACAATTAACCCCTTCTAGTCAACCTATCTTGTGATAATCTAGGTATACCACTTTGGCTCAGAATCACTAACCCCTAGAATTTTTTAACTCTTGAGTCTGGTAGAGAGCATGTCTGTGGAACATCATAGTGTGATGATAAATGATGATTATCAACAATTAACCCCTTTCAGTCGACCTACCTTGTGATAATCTAGGTATACCACTTTGGATAAGAATCACTAACTTTTAGAATTTTTTAACACTCGAGTCTGGTATGAAACATGTTTTTGGATCACCGTAGTGTGATAATAAATGATGATCATCAACAATTAACCCCTTCCAGCAAACCTACGATGTAATAATCTAGGTATACCACTTTGGCTCAGAATCACCAACCCCTAGAATATTTTAACACTCGAGTCTGGTAAAGAACATGTCTGTGGAACACCATAGTGTCATGATCAATGACGATCCTCTACAATTAACCCCTTCCAGCCGACCTACGATGTAATAATCTAGGTATACCACTTTGGATAAGAATCAATAACTTTTAGAATTTTTTAACACTCGAGTCTGGTATGAAACATGTTTTTGGATCACCGTAGTGTGATAATAAATGATGATCATCAACAATTAACCCCTTCCAGCAAACCTACGATGTAATAATCTAGGTATACCACTTTGGCTCAGAATCACCAACCCCTAGAATATTTTAACACTCGAGTCTGGTAAAGAACATGTCTGTGGAACACCATAGTGTCATGATCAATGACGATCCTCTACAATTAACCCCTTCCAGCCGACCTACGATGTAATAATCTAGGTATACCACTTTGGATAAGAATCAATAACTTTTAGAATTTTTTAACACTCGAGTCTGGTATGAAACATGTTTTTGGATCACCGTAGTGTGATAATAAATGATGATCATCAACAATTAACCCCTTCCTGCAAACCTACGATGTAATAATCTAGGTATACCACTTTGGCTCAGAATCACTTACCCCTAGAATTTTTTAACACTCGAGTCTGGTAGAGAACATGTCTGTGATACACCATAGTGTCATGATTAATGACGATCCTCTACAATAACCCCTTCCAGCCGACCTACGATGTAATAATCTAGGTATACCACTTTGGATAAGAATCAATAACTTTTAGAATTTTTTAACACTCGAGTCTGGTATGAAACATGTTTTTGGATCACCGTAGTGTGATAATAAATGATGATCATCAACAATTAACCCCTTCCTGCAAACCTACGATGTAATAATCTAGGTATACCACTTTGGCTCAGAATCACTTACCCCTAGAATTTTTTAACACTCGAGTCTGGTAGAGAACATGTCTGTGGAACACCATAGTGTGATGATCAATGATGATCATCAACAATTAACCCCTTCTAGTCGACCTACCTTTTGATAATCTAGGTACACCACTTTGGATAATAATGAATAACTTTTAGAATTTTTTAACACTCGAGTCTGGTATGGATTATGTCTGTGGATCACCGTAGTGTGATAATCAATAATGATCATCAACACTTAACCCCTTCCAGCCGACCTACGATGTAATAATCTAGGTATACCACTTTGGCTCAGAACCACTAACCCCAAGAATTTTTTAACACTCGAGTCTGGTAGAGAACATGTCTGTGGAACACCATAGTGTGATGATCAATGATGATCATCAACAGTTAACCCCTTCCAGTTGACCTATCTTGTAATAATCTAGGTATACCACTTTGGATCAGAATCACTAACCCCTCCAATTTTTTAACACTCAAGTCTTGTAAGTCTTGATCATCAACAATTAACCCCTTCCAGCAAACCTACGATGTAATAATCTAGGTATACCACTTTGGCTCAGAATCACTAAACCCTAGAATTTTTTAACACTCGAGTCTGGTAGAGAAAATGTCTGTGAAACACCATAGTGTGATGATCAATGATGATCTCCAACAATTAACCCCTTCTAGTCAACCTATCTTGTGATAATCTAGGTATACCACTTTGGCTCAGAATCACTAACCCCTAGAATTTTTTAACTCTTGAGTCTGGTAGAGAGCATGTCTGTGGATCACCGTAGTGTGATAATCAATGATGATCATCAACAATTAACCCCTTCCAGCAAACCTACGATGTAATAATCTAGGTATACCACTTTGGCTCAGAATCACCAACCCCTAGAATATTTTAACACTCGAGTCTGGTAGAGAACATGTCTGTGGAACACCATAGTGTCATGATCAATGACGATCCTCTACAATTAACCCCTTCCAGCCGACCTACGATGTAATAATCTAGGTATACCACTTTGGCTCAGAATCACTAACCCCTTGAATTTTTTAACACTTGAGTCTGGTAGAGAACATGTCTGTGAAACACCATAGTGTGATGATCAATGATGATCATCAACAATTAACCCCTTCTAGTCGACCTATCTTGTGATAATCTAAGTATACCACTTTGGTTAAGAATCACTATCTTTTAGAATTTTTTAACACTGGAGTCTAGTATGGAACATGTCTGTGGATCACCGTAGTGTGATAATCAATGATGATCATCAACAATTAACCCCTTCCAGCAAACCTACGATGTAATAATCTAGGTATACCACTTTGGCTCAGAATCACTTACCCCTAGAATTTTTTAACACTCGAGTCTGGTAGAGAACATGTCTGTGGAACACCATAGTGTGATGATCAATGATGATCATCAACAATTAACCCCTTCCAGTCGACCTATCTTGTGATAATCTAGGTATACCACTTTGGATAATAATGAATAACTTTTAGAATTTTTTAACACTCGAGTCTGGTATGGAACATGTCTGTGGATCACCGTAGTGTAATAATCAATAATGATCATCAACACTTAACCCCTTCCAGCCGACCTACGATGTAATAATCTGGGTATACCACTTTGGCTCAGAATCACTAAACCCTAGAATTTTTTAACACTCGAGTCTGGTAGAGAACATGTCTGTGAAACACCATAGTGTGATGATCAATAATGATCTCCAACAATTAACCCCTTCTAGTCAACCTATCTTGTGATAATCTAGGTATACCACTTTGGCTCAGAATCACTAACCCCTAGAATTTTTTAACTCTTGAGTCTGGTAGAGAGCATGTCTGTGGAACATCATAGTGTGATGATAAATGATGATTATCAACAATTAACCCCTTTCAGTCGACCTACCTTGTGATAATCTAGGTATACCACTTTGGATAAGAATCACTAACTTTTAGAATTTTTTAACACTCGAGTCTGGTATGAAACATGTTTTTGGATCACCGTAGTGTGATAATAAATGATGATCATCAACAATTAACCCCTTCCAGCAAACCTACGATGTAATAATCTAGGTATACCACTTTGGCTCAGAATCACCAACCCCTAGAATATTTTAACACTCGAGTCTGGTAAAGAACATGTCTGTGGAACACCATAGTGTCATGATCAATGACGATCCTCTACAATTAACCCCTTCCAGCCGACCTACGATGTAATAATCTAGGTATACCACTTTGGATAAGAATCAATAACTTTTAGAATTTTTTAACACTCGAGTCTGGTATGAAACATGTTTTTGGATCACCGTAGTGTGATAATAAATGATGATCATCAACAATTAACCCCTTCCAGCAAACCTACGATGTAATAATCTAGGTATACCACTTTGGCTCAGAATCACCAACCCCTAGAATATTTTAACACTCGAGTCTGGTAAAGAACATGTCTGTGGAACACCATAGTGTCATGATCAATGACGATCCTCTACAATTAACCCCTTCCAGCCGACCTACGATGTAATAATCTAGGTATACCACTTTGGATAAGAATCAATAACTTTTAGAATTTTTTAACACTCGAGTCTGGTATGAAACATGTTTTTGGATCACCGTAGTGTGATAATAAATGATGATCATCAACAATTAACCCCTTCCTGCAAACCTACGATGTAATAATCTAGGTATACCACTTTGGCTCAGAATCACTTACCCCTAGAATTTTTTAACACTCGAGTCTGGTAGAGAACATGTCTGTGATACACCATAGTGTCATGATTAATGACGATCCTCTACAATTAACCCCTTCCAGCCGACCTACGATGTAATAATCTAGGTATACCACTTTGGATAAGAATCAATAACTTTTAGAATTTTTTAACACACGAGTCTGGTATGAAACATGTTTTTGGATCACCGTAGTGTGATAATAAATGATGATCATCAACAATTAACCCCTTCCTGCAAACCTACGATGTAATAATCTAGGTATACCACTTTGGCTCAGAATCACTTACCCCTAGAATTTTTTAACACTCGAGTCTGGTAGAGAACATGTCTGTGGAACACCATAGTGTGATGATCAATGATGATCATCAACAATTAACCCCTTCCAGTCGACCTACCTTTTGATAATCTAGGTACACCACTTTGGATAATAATGAATAACTTTTAGAATTTTTTAACACTCGAGTCTGGTATGGATTATGTCTGTGGATCACCGTAGTGTGATAATCAATAATGATCATCAACACTTAACCCCTTCCAGCCGACCTACGATGTAATAATCTAGGTATACCACTTTGGCTCAGAACCACTAACCCCTAGAATTTTTTAACACTCGAGTCTGGTAGAGAACATGTCTGTGGAACACCATAGTGTGATGATCAATGATGATCATCAACAGTTAACCCCTTCCAGTTGACCTATCTTGTAATAATCTAGGTATACCACTTTGGATCAGAATCACTAACCCCTACAATTTTTTAACACTCAAGTCTTGTAAGTCTTGATCATCAACAATTAACCCCTTCCAGCAAACCTACGATGTAATAATCTAGGTATACCACTTTGGCTCAAAATCACTAAACCCTAGAATTTTTTAACACTCGAGTCTAATAGAGAACATGTCTGTGAAACACCATAGTGTGATGATCAATGATGATCTCCAACAATTAACCCCTTCTAGTCAACCTATCGTGTGATAATCTAGGCATACCACTTTGGCTCAGAATCACTAACCCCTAGAATTTTTTAACTCTTGAGTCTGGTAGAGAGCATGTCTGTGGATTACCGTAGTGTGATAATCAATGATGATCATCAACAATTAACCCCTTCCAGCAAACCTACGATGTAATAATCTAGGTATACCACTTTGGCTCAGAATCACCAACCCCTAGAATATTTTAACACTCGAGTCTGGTAGAGAACATGTCTGTGGAACACCATAGTGTCATGATCAATGACGATCCTCTACAATTAACCCCTTCCAGCCGACCTACGATGTAATAATCTAGGTATACCACTTTGGCTCAGAATCACTAAACCCTAGAATTTTTTAACACTCGAGTCTGGTATAAAACATGTTTTTGGATCACCGTAGTGTGATAATAAATGATGATCATCAACAATTAACCCCTTCCAGCAAACCTACGATGTAATAATCTAGGTATACCACTTTGGCTCAGAATCACCAACCCCTAAAATATTTTAACACTCGAGTCTGGTAGAGAACATGTCTGTGAAACACCATAGTGTCATGATCAATGACGATCCTCTACAATTAACCCCTTCCAGCCAACCTACGATGTAATAATCTAGGTATACCACTTTGGCTCAGAATCACTAACCCCTTGAATTTTTTAACACTTGAGTCTGGTAGAGAACATGTCTGTGGAACACCACAGTGTGATGATCAATGATGATCATCAACAATTAACCCCTTCTAGTCGACCTATCTTGTGATAATCTAGGTATACCACTTTGGTTAAGAATCACTATCTTTCAGAATTTTTTAACACTGGAGTCTAGTATGGAACATGTCTGTGGATCACCGTAGTGTGATAATCAATGATGATCATCAACAATTAACCCCTTCCAGCAAACCTACGATGTAATAATCTAGGTATACCACTTTGGCTCACAATCACTTACCCCTAGAATTTTTTAACACTCGAGTCTGGTAGAGAACATGTCTGTGGAACACCATAGTGTGATAATCAATGATGATCATCAACAATTAACCCCTTACAGTCGACCTATCTTGTGATAATCTAGGTATACCACTTTGGATAATAAAGAATAACTTTTAGAATTTTTTAACACTCGAGTCTGGTATGGAACATGTCCGTGGATCACCGTAGTGTGATAATCAATAATGATCATCAACACTTAATTCCTTCCAGCCGACCTACGATGTAATAATCTAGGTATACCACTTTGGCTCAAAACCACTAACCCCTAGAATTTTTTTAACACTCGAGTCTGGTAGAGAACATGTCTGTGGAACACCATAGTGTGATGATCAATGATGATCATCAACAGTTAACCCCTTCCAGTTGACCTATCTTGTAATAATCTAGGTATACCACTTTGGATCAGAATCACTAACCCCTACAATTTTTTAACACTCAAGTCTTGTAAGTCTTGATCATCAACAATTAACCCCTTCCAGCAAACCTACGATGTAATAATCTAGGTATACCATTTTGGGTCAGAATCACTAAACCCTAGAATTTTTTAACACTCGAGTCTGGTAGAGAACATGTCTGTGAAACACCATAGTGTGATGATCAATGATGATCTCCAACAATTAACCCCTTCTAGTCAACCTATCTTGTGATAATCTAGGTATACCACATTGGCTCAGAATCACTAACCCCTAGAATTTTTTAACTCTTGAGTCTGGTAGAGAGCATGTCTGTGGAACACCATAGTGTGATGATAAATGATGATTATCAACAATTAACCCCTTTCAGTCGACCTACCTTGTGATAATCTAGGTATACCACTTTGGATAAGAATCACTAACTTTTAGAATTTTTTAACACTCAAGTCTGGTATGAAACATGTTTTTGGATCACCGTAGTGTGATAATCAATGATGATCATCAACAATTAACCCTTTCCAGCAAACCTACGATGTAATAATCTAGGTATACCACTTTGGCTCAGAATCACCAACCCCTAAAATATTTTAACACTCGAGTCTGGTAGAGAACATGTCTGTGGAACACCATAGTGTCATGATCAATGACGATCATCAACAATTAACCCCTTCTAGTCGACCTATCTTGTGATAATCTAGGTATACCACTTTGGTTAAGAATCACTATCTTTCAGAATTTTTTAACACTGGAGTCTGGTATGGAACATGTCTGTGGATCACCGTAGTGTGATAATCAATGATGATCATCAACAGTTAACCCCTTCCAGTTGACCTATCTTGTAATAATCTAGGTATACCACTTTGGATCAGAATCACTAACTTTTAGAATTTTTTAACACTCGAGTCTGGTATGAAACATGTTTTTGGATCACCGTAGTGTGATAATCAATGATGATCATCAACAATTAACCCCTTCCAGCAAACCTACGATGTAATAATCTAGGTATACCACTTTGGGTCAGAATCACTAAACCCTAGAATTTTTTAACACTCGAGTCTGGTAGAGAACATGTCTGTGAAACACCATAGTGTGATGATCAATGATGATCTCCAACAATTAACCCCTTCTAGTCAACCTATCTTGTGATAATCTAGGTATACCACTTTGGCTCAGAATCACTAACCCCTAGAATTTTTTAACTCTTGAGTCTGGTAGAGAGCATGTCTGTGGAACACCATAGTGTGATGATAAATGATGATTATCAACAATTAACCTCTTTCAGTCGACCTACCTTGTGATAATCTAGGTATACCACTTTGGATAAGAATCACTAACTTTTAGAATTTTTTAACACTCGAGTCTGGTATGAAACATGTTTTTGGATCACCGTAGTGTGATAATCAATGATGATCATCAACAATTAACCCCTTCCAGCAAACCTACGATGTAATAATCTAGGTATACCACTTTGGCTCAGAATCACCAACCCCTAGAATATTTTAACACTCTAGTCTGGTAGAGAACATGTCTGTGGAACACCATAGTGTGATGATTAATGATGATCATCAACAACTAACCCCTTCTAGTCGACCTATCTTGTGATAATCTAGGTATACCACTTTGGTTAAGAATCACTATCTTTCAGAATTTTTTAACACTGGAGTCTGGTATGGAACATGTCTGTGCATCACCGTAGTGTGATAATCAATGATGATCATCAACAATTAACCCCTTCCAGCAAACCTACGATGTAATAATCTAGGTATACCACTTTGGCTCAGAATCACCAACCCCTAGAATATTTTAACACTCGAGTCTGGTAAAGAACATGTCTGTGGAACACCATAGTGTCATGATCAATGACGATCCTCTACAATTAACCCCTTCCAGCCGACCTACGATGTAATAATCTAGGTATACCACTTTGGATAAGAATCAATAACTTTTAGAATTTTTTAACACTCGAGTCTGGTATGAAACATGTTTTTGGATCACCGTAGTGTGATAATAAATGATGATCATCAACAATTAACCCCTTCCTGCAAACCTACGATGTAATAATCTAGGTATACCACTTTGGCTCAGAATCACTTACCCCTAGAATTTTTTAACACTCGAGTCTGGTAGAGAACATGTCTGTGATACACCATAGTGTCATGATTAATGACGATCCTCTACAATTAACCCCTTCCAGCCGACCTACGATGTAATAATCTAGGTATACCACTTTGGATAAGAATCAATAACTTTTAGAATTTTTTAACACACGAGTCTGGTATGAAACATGTTTTTGGATCACCGTAGTGTGATAATAAATGATGATCATCAACAATTAACCCCTTCCTGCAAACCTACGATGTAATAATCTAGGTATACCACTTTGGCTCAGAATCACTTACCCCTAGAATTTTTTAACACTCGAGTCTGGTAGAGAACATGTCTGTGGAACACCATAGTGTGATGATCAATGATGATCATCAACAATTAACCCCTTCCAGTCGACCTACCTTTTGATAATCTAGGTACACCACTTTGGATAATAATGAATAACTTTTAGAATTTTTTAACACTCGAGTCTGGTATGGATTATGTCTGTGGATCACCGTAGTGTGATAATCAATAATGATCATCAACACTTAACCCCTTCCAGCCGACCTACGATGTAATAATCTAGGTATACCACTTTGGCTCAGAACCACTAACCCCTAGAATTTTTTAACACTCGAGTCTGGTAGAGAACATGTCTGTGGAACACCATAGTGTGATGATCAATGATGATCATCAACAGTTAACCCCTTCCAGTTGACCTATCTTGTAATAATCTAGGTATACCACTTTGGATCAGAATCACTAACCCCTACAATTTTTTAACACTCGAGTCTAATAGAGAACATGTCTGTGAAACACCATAGTGTGATGATCAATGATGATCTCCAACAATTAACCCCTTCTAGTCAACCTATCGTGTGATAATCTAGGCATACCACTTTGGCTCAGAATCACTAACCCCTAGAATTTTTTAACTCTTGAGTCTGGTAGAGAGCATGTCTGTGGATTACCGTAGTGTGATAATCAATGATGATCATCAACAATTAACCCCTTCCAGCAAACCTACGATGTAATAATCTAGGTATACCACTTTGGCTCAGAATCACCAACCCCTAGAATATTTTAACACTCGAGTCTGGTAGAGAACATGTCTGTGGAACACCATAGTGTCATGATCAATGACGATCCTCTACAATTAACCCCTTCCAGCCGACCTACGATGTAATAATCTAGGTATACCACTTTGGCTCAGAATCACTAAACCCTAGAATTTTTTAACACTCGAGTCTGGTATAAAACATGTTTTTGGATCACCGTAGTGTGATAATAAATGATGATCATCAACAATTAACCCCTTCCAGCAAACCTACGATGTAATAATCTAGGTATACCACTTTGGCTCAGAATCACCAACCCCTAGAATATTTTAACACTCGAGTCTGGTAGAGAACATGTCTGTGAAACACCATAGTGTCATGATCAATGACGATCCTCTACAATTAACCCCTTCCAGCCAACCTACGATGTAATAATCTAGGTATACCACTTTGGCTCAGAATCACTAACCCCTTGAATTTTTTAACACTTGAGTCTGGTAGAGAACATGTCTGTGGAACACCACAGTGTGATGATCAATGATGATCATCAACAATTAACCCCTTCTAGTCGACCTATCTTGTGATAATCTAGGTATACCACTTTGGTTAAGAATCACTATCTTTCAGAATTTTTTAACACTGGAGTCTAGTATGGAACATGTCTGTGGATCACCGTAGTGTGATAATCAATGATGATCATCAACAATTAACCCCTTCCAGCAAACCTACGATGTAATAATCTAGGTATACCACTTTGGCTCACAATCACTTACCCCTAGAATTTTTTAACACTCGAGTCTGGTAGAGAACATGTCTGTGGAACACCATAGTGTGATAATCAATGATGATCATCAACAATTAACCCCTTACAGTCGACCTATCTTGTGATAATCTAGGTATACCACTTTGGATAATAAAGAATAATTTTTAGAATTTTTTAACACTCGAGTCTGGTATGGAACATGTCCGTGGATCACCGTAGTGTGATAATCAATAATGATCATTAACACTTAATTCCTTCCAGCCGACCTACGATGTAATAATCTAGGTATACCACTTTGGCTCAAAACCACTAACCCCTAGAATTTTTTTAACACTCGAGTCTGGTAGAGAACATGTCTGTGGAACACCATAGTGTGATGATCAATGATGATCATCAACAGTTAACCCCTTCCAGTTGACCTATCTTGTAATAATCTAGGTATACCACTTTGGATCAGAATCACTAACCCCTACAATTTTTTAACACTCAAGTCTTGTAAGTCTTGATCATCAACAATTAACCCCTTCCAGCAAACCTACGATGTAATAATCTAGGTATACCATTTTGGGTCAGAATCACTAAACCCTAGAATTTTTTAACACTCGAGTCTGGTAGAGAACATGTCTGTGAAACACCATAGTGTGATGATCAATGATGATCTCCAACAATTAACCCCTTCTAGTCAACCTATCTTGTGATAATCTAGGTATACCACATTGGCTCAGAATCACTAACCCCTAGAATTTTTTAACTCTTGAGTCTGGTAGAGAGCATGTCTGTGGAACACCATAGTGTGATGATAAATGATGATTATCAACAATTAACCCCTTTCAGTCGACCTACCTTGTGATAATCTAGGTATACCACTTTGGATAAGAATCACTAACTTTTAGAATTTTTTAACACTCAAGTCTGGTATGAAACATGTTTTTGGATCACCGTAGTGTGATAATCAATGATGATCATCAACAATTAACCCTTTCCAGCAAACCTACGATGTAATAATCTAGGTATACCACTTTGGCTCAGAATCACCAACCCCTAAAATATTTTAACACTCGAGTCTGGTAGAGAACATGTCTGTGGAACACCATAGTGTCATGATCAATGACGATCATCAACAATTAACCCCTTCTAGTCGACCTATCTTGTGATAATCTAGGTATACCACTTTGGTTAAGAATCACTATCTTTCAGAATTTTTTAACACTGGAGTCTGGTATGGAACATGTCTGTGGATCACCGTAGTGTGATAATCAATGATGATCATCAACAGTTAACCCCTTCCAGTTGACCTATCTTGTAATAATCTAGGTATACCACTTTGGATCAGAATCACTAACTTTTAGAATTTTTTAACACTCGAGTCTGGTATGAAACATGTTTTTGGATCACCGTAGTGTGATAATCAATGATGATCATCAACAATTAACCCCTTCCAGCAAACCTACGATGTAATAATCTAGGTATACCACTTTGGGTCAGAATCACTAAACCCTAGAATTTTTTAACACTCGAGTCTGGTAGAGAACATGTCTGTGAAACACCATAGTGTGATGATCAATGATGATCTCCAACAATTAACCCCTTCTAGTCAACCTATCTTGTGATAATCTAGGTATACCACTTTGGCTCAGAATCACTAACCCCTAGAATTTTTTAACTCTTGAGTCTGGTAGAGAGCATGTCTGTGGAACACCATAGTGTGATGATAAATGATGATTATCAACAATTAACCTCTTTCAGTCGACCTACCTTGTGATAATCTAGGTATACCACTTTGGATAAGAATCACTAACTTTTAGAATTTTTTAACACTCGAGTCTGGTATGAAACATGTTTTTGGATCACCGTAGTGTGATAATCAATGATGATCATCAACAATTAACCCCTTCCAGCAAACCTACGATGTAATAATCTAGGTATACCACTTTGGCTCAGAATCACCAACCCCTAGAATATTTTAACACTCTAGTCTGGTAGAGAACATGTCTGTGGAACACCATAGTGTGATGATTAATGATGATCATCAACAACTAACCCCTTCTAGTCGACCTATCTTGTGATAATCTAGGTATACCACTTTGGTTAAGAATCACTATCTTTCAGAATTTTTTAACACTGGAGTCTGGTATGGAACATGTCTGTGCATCACCGTAGTGTGATAATCAATGATGATCATCAACAATTAACCCCTTCCAGCAAACCTACGATGTAATAATCTAGGTATACCACTTTGGCTCAGAATCACTTACCCCTAGAAATTTTTAACACTCGAGTCTGGTAGAGAACATGTCTGTGGAACACCATAGTGTGATGATCAATGATGATCATCAACAGTTAACCCCTTCTAGTCGACCTATCTTGTGATAATCTAGGTATACCACTTTGGATAAGAATCACTATCTTTCAGAATTTTTTAACACTAAAGTCTGGTATGGAACATGTCTGTGGATCACCGTAGTGTGATAATCAATGATGATCATCAACAGTTAACCCCTTCCAGCAAACCTACGATGTAATAATCTAGGTATACCACTTTGGATAAGAATCAATAACTTTTAGAATTTTTTAACACTCGAGTCTGGTATGAAACATGTTTTTGGATCACCGTAGTGTGATAATAAATGATGATCATCAACAATTAACCCCTTCCTGCAAACCTACGATGTAATAATCTAGGTATACCACTTTGGCTCAGAATCACTTACCCCTAGAATTTTTTAACACTCGAGTCTGGTAGAGAACATGTCTGTGATACACCATAGTGTCATGATTAATGACGATCCTCTACAATAACCCCTTCCAGCCGACCTACGATGTAATAATCTAGGTATACCACTTTGGATAAGAATCAATAACTTTTAGAATTTTTTAACACTCGAGTCTGGTATGAAACATGTTTTTGGATCACCGTAGTGTGATAATAAATGATGATCATCAACAATTAACCCCTTCCTGCAAACCTACGATGTAATAATCTAGGTATACCACTTTGGCTCAGAATCACTTACCCCTAGAATTTTTTAACACTCGAGTCTGGTAGAGAACATGTCTGTGGAACACCATAGTGTGATGATCAATGATGATCATCAACAATTAACCCCTTCTAGTCGACCTACCTTTTGATAATCTAGGTACACCACTTTGGATAATAATGAATAACTTTTAGAATTTTTTAACACTCGAGTCTGGTATGGATTATGTCTGTGGATCACCGTAGTGTGATAATCAATAATGATCATCAACACTTAACCCCTTCCAGCCGACCTACGATGTAATAATCTAGGTATACCACTTTGGCTCAGAACCACTAACCCCTAGAATTTTTTAACACTCGAGTCTGGTAGAGAACATGTCTGTGGAACACCATAGTGTGATGATCAATGATGATCATCAACAGTTAACCCCTTCCAGTTGACCTATCTTGTAATAATCTAGGTATACCACTTTGGATCAGAATCACTAACCCCTCCAATTTTTTAACACTCAAGTCTTGTAAGTCTTGATCATCAACAATTAACCCCTTCCAGCAAACCTACGATGTAATAATCTAGGTATACCACTTTGGCTCAGAATCACTAAACCCTAGAATTTTTTAACACTCGAGTCTGGTAGAGAAAATGTCTGTGAAACACCATAGTGTGATGATCAATGATGATCTCCAACAATTAACCCCTTCTAGTCAACCTATCTTGTGATAATCTAGGTATACCACTTTGGCTCAGAATCACTAACCCCTAGAATTTTTTAACTCTTGAGTCTGGTAGAGAGCATGTCTGTGGATCACTGTAGTGTGATAATCAATGATGATCATCAACAATTAACCCCTTCCAGCAAACCTACGATGTAATAATCTAGGTATACCACTTTGGCTCAGAATCACCAACCCCTAGAATATTTTAACACTCGAGTCTGGTAGAGAACATGTCTGTGGAACACCATAGTGTCATGATCAATGACGATCCTCTACAATTAACCCCTTCCAGCCGACCTACGATGTAATAATCTAGGTATACCACTTTGGCTCAGAATCACTAACCCCTTGAATTTTTTAACACTTGAGTCTGGTAGAGAACATGTCTGTGGAACACCATAGTGTGATGATCAATGATGATCATCAACAATTAACCCCTTCTAGTCGACCTATCTTGTGATAATCTAAGTATACCACTTTGGTTAAGAATCACTATCTTTTAGAATTTTTTAACACTGGAGTCTAGTATGGAACATGTCTGTGGATCACCGTAGTGTGATAATCAATGATGATCATCAACAATTAACCCCTTCCAGCAAACCTACGATGTAATAATCTAGGTATACCACTTTGGCTCAGAATCACTTACCCCTAGAATTTTTTAACACTCGAGTCTGGTAGAGAACATGTCTGTGGAACACCATAGTGTGATGATCAATGATGATCATCAACAATTAACCCCTTCCAGTCGACCTATCTTGTGATAATCTAGGTATACCACTTTGGATAATAATGAATAACTTTTAGAATTTTTTAACACTCGAGTCTGGTCTGGAACATGTCTGTGGATCACCGTAGTGTAATAATCAATAATGATCATCAACACTTAACCCCTTCCAGCCGACCTACGATGTAATAATCTAGGTATACCACTTTGGCTCAGAATCACTAAACCCTAGAATTTTTTAACACTCGAGTCTGGTAGAGAACATGTCTGTGAAACACCATAGTGTGATGATCAATAATGATCTCCAACAATTAACCCCTTCTAGTCAACCTATCTTGTGATAATCTAGGTATACCACTTTGGCTCAGAATCACTAACCCCTAGAATTTTTTAACTCTTGAGTCTGGTAGAGAGCATGTCTGTGGAACATCATAGTGTGATGATAAATGATGATTATCAACAATTAACCCCTTTCAGTCGACCTACCTTGTGATAATCTAGGTATACCACTTTGGATAAGAATCACTAACTTTTAGAATTTTTTAACACTCGAGTCTGGTATGAAACATGTTTTTGGATCACCGTAGTGTGATAATAAATGATGATCATCAACAATTAACCCCTTCCAGCAAACCTACGATGTAATAATCTAGGTATACCACTTTGGCTCAGAATCACCAACCCCTAGAATATTTTAACACTCGAGTCTGGTAAAGAACATGTCTGTGGAACACCATAGTGTCATGATCAATGACGATCCTCTACAATTAACCCCTTCCAGCCGACCTACGATGTAATAATCTAGGTATACCACTTTGGATAAGAATCAATAACTTTTAGAATTTTTTAACACTCGAGTCTGGTATGAAACATGTTTTTGGATCACCGTAGTGTGATAATAAATGATGATCATCAACAATTAACCCCTTCCAGCAAACCTACGATGTAATAATCTAGGTATACCACTTTGGCTCAGAATCACCAACCCCTAGAATATTTTAACACTCGAGTCTGGTAAAGAACATGTCTGTGGAACACCATAGTGTCATGATCAATGACGATCCTCTACAATTAACCCCTTCCAGCCGACCTACGATGTAATAATCTAGGTATACCACTTTGGATAAGAATCAATAACTTTTAGAATTTTTTAACACTCGAGTCTGGTATGAAACATGTTTTTGGATCACCGTAGTGTGATAATAAATGATGATCATCAACAATTAACCCCTTCCTGCAAACCTACGATGTAATAATCTAGGTATACCACTTTGGCTCAGAATCACTTACCCCTAGAATTTTTTAACACTCGAGTCTGGTAGAGAACATGTCTGTGATACACCATAGTGTCATGATTAATGACGATCCTCTACAATTAACCCCTTCCAGCCGACCTACGATGTAATAATCTAGGTATACCACTTTGGATAAGAATCAATAACTTTTAGAATTTTTTAACACACGAGTCTGGTATGAAACATGTTTTTGGATCACCGTAGTGTGATAATAAATGATGATCATCAACAATTAACCCCTTCCTGCAAACCTACGATGTAATAATCTAGGTATACCACTTTGGCTCAGAATCACTTACCCCTAGAATTTTTTAACACTCGAGTCTGGTAGAGAACATGTCTGTGGAACACCATAGTGTGATGATCAATGATGATCATCAACAATTAACCCCTTCCAGTCGACCTACCTTTTGATAATCTAGGTACACCACTTTGGATAATAATGAATAACTTTTAGAATTTTTTAACACTCGAGTCTGGTATGGATTATGTCTGTGGATCACCGTAGTGTGATAATCAATAATGATCATCAACACTTAACCCCTTCCAGCCGACCTACGATGTAATAATCTAGGTATACCACTTTGGCTCAGAACCACTAACCCCTAGAATTTTTTAACACTCGAGTCTGGTAGAGAACATGTCTGTGGAACACCATAGTGTGATGATCAATGATGATCATCAACAGTTAACCCCTTCCAGTTGACCTATCTTGTAATAATCTAGGTATACCACTTTGGATCAGAATCACTAACCCCTACAATTTTTTAACACTCAAGTCTTGTAAGTCTTGATCATCAACAATTAACCCCTTCCAGCAAACCTACGATGTAATAATCTAGGTATACCACTTTGGTTCAAAATCACTAAACCCTAGAATTTTTTAACACTCGAGTCTAATAGAGAACATGTCTGTGAAACACCATAGTGTGATGATCAATGATGATCTCCAACAATTAACCCCTTCTAGTCAACCTATCGTGTGATAATCTAGGCATACCACTTTGGCTCAGAATCACTAACCCCTAGAATTTTTTAACTCTTGAGTCTGGTAGAGAGCATGTCTGTGGATTACCGTAGTGTGATAATCAATGATGATCATCAACAATTAACCCCTTCCAGCAAACCTACGATGTAATAATCTAGGTATACCACTTTGGCTCAGAATCACCAACCCCTAGAATATTTTAACACTCGAGTCTGGTAGAGAACATGTCTGTGGAACACCATAGTGTCATGATCAATGACGATCCTCTACAATTAACCCCTTCCAGCCGACCTACGATGTAATAATCTAGGTATACCACTTTGGCTCAGAATCACTAAACCCTAGAATTTTTTAACACTCGAGTCTGGTATAAAACATGTTTTTGGATCACCGTAGTGTGATAATAAATGATGATCATCAACAATTAACCCCTTCCAGCAAACCTACGATGTAATAATCTAGGTATACCACTTTGGCTCAGAATCACCAACCCCTAGAATATTTTAACACTCGAGTCTGGTAGAGAACATGTCTGTGAAACACCATAGTGTCATGATCAATGACGATCCTCTACAATTAACCCCTTCCAGCCAACCTACGATGTAATAATCTAGGTATACCACTTTGGCTCAGAATCACTAACCCCTTGAATTTTTTAACACTTGAGTCTGGTAGAGAACATGTCTGTGGAACACCACAGTGTGATGATCAATGATGATCATCAACAATTAACCCCTTCTAGTCGACCTATCTTGTGATAATCTAGGTATACCACTTTGGTTAAGAATCACTATCTTTCAGAATTTTTTAACACTGGAGTCTAGTATGGAACATGTCTGTGGATCACCGTAGTGTGATAATCAATGATGATCATCAACAATTAACCCCTTCCAGCAAACCTACGATGTAATAATCTAGGTATACCACTTTGGCTCACAATCACTTACCCCTAGAATTTTTTAACACTCGAGTCTGGTAGAGAACATGTCTGTGGAACACCATAGTGTGATAATCAATGATGATCATCAACAATTAACCCCTTACAGTCGACCTATCTTGTGATAATCTAGGTATACCACTTTGGATAATAAAGAATAACTTTTAGAATTTTTTAACACTCGAGTCTGGTATGGAACATGTCCGTGGATCACCGTAGTGTGATAATCAATAATGATCATCAACACTTAATTCCTTCCAGCCGACCTACGATGTAATAATCTAGGTATACCACTTTGGCTCAAAACCACTAACCCCTAGAATTTTTTTAACACTCGAGTCTGGTAGAGAACATGTCTGTGGAACACCATAGTGTGATGATCAATGATGATCATCAACAGTTAACCCCTTCCAGTTGACCTATCTTGTAATAATCTAGGTATACCACTTTGGATCAGAATCACTAACCCCTACAATTTTTTAACACTCAAGTCTTGTAAGTCTTGATCATCAACAATTAACCCCTTCCAGCAAACCTACGATGTAATAATCTAGGTATACCACTTTGGGTCAGAATCACTAAACCCTAGAATTTTTTAACACTCGAGTCTGGTAGAGAACATGTCTGTGAAACACCATAGTGTGATGATCAATGATGATCTCCAACAATTAACCCCTTCTAGTCAACCTACCTTGTGATAATCTAGGTATACCACTTTGGATAAGAATCACTAACTTTTAGAATTTTTTAACACTCAAGTCTGGTATGAAACATGTTTTTGGATCACCGTAGTGTGATAATCAATGATGATCATCAACAATTAACCCTTTCCAGCAAACCTACGATGTAATAATCTAGGTATACCACTTTGGCTCAGAATCACCAACCCCTAAAATATTTTAACACTCGAGTCTGGTAGAGAACATGTCTGTGGAACACCATAGTGTCATGATCAATGACGATCATCAACAATTAACCCCTTCTAGTCGACCTATCTTGTGATAATCTAGGTATACCACTTTGGTTAAGAATCACTATCTTTCAGAATTTTTTAACACTGGAGTCTGGTATGGAACATGTCTGTGGATCACCGTAGTGTGATAATCAATGATGATCATCAACAGTTAACCCCTTCCAGTTGACCTATCTTGTAATAATCTAGGTATACCACTTTGGATCAGAATCACTAACTTTTAGAATTTTTTAACACTCGAGTCTGGTATGAAACATGTTTTTGGATCACCGTAGTGTGATAATCAATGATGATCATCAACAATTAACCCCTTCCAGCAAACCTACGATGTAATAATCTAGGTATACCACTTTGGGTCAGAATCACTAAACCCTAGAATTTTTTAACACTCGAGTCTGGTAGAGAACATGTCTGTGAAACACCATAGTGTGATGATCAATGATGATCTCCAACAATTAACCCCTTCTAGTCAACCTATCTTGTGATAATCTAGGTATACCACTTTGGCTCAGAATCACTAACCCCTAGAATTTTTTAACTCTTGAGTCTGGTAGAGAGCATGTCTGTGGAACACCATAGTGTGATGATAAATGATGATTATCAACAATTAACCTCTTTCAGTCGACCTACCTTGTGATAATCTAGGTATACCACTTTGGATAAGAATCACTAACTTTTAGAATTTTTTAACACTCGAGTCTGGTATGAAACATGTTTTTGGATCACCGTAGTGTGATAATCAATGATGATCATCAACAATTAAACCCTTCCAGCAAACCTACGATGTAATAATCTAGGTATACCACTTTGGCTCAGAATCACCAACCCCTAGAATATTTTAACACTCTAGTCTGGTAGAGAACATGTCTGTGGAACACCATAGTGTGATGATTAATGATGATCATCAACAACTAACCCCTTCTAGTCGACCTATCTTGTGATAATCTAGGTATACCACTTTGGTTAAGAATCACTATCTTTCAGAATTTTTTAACACTGGAGTCTGGTATGGAACATGTCTGTGCATCACCGTAGTGTGATAATCAATGATGATCATCAACAATTAACCCCTTCCAGCAAACCTACGATGTAATAATCTAGGTATACCACTTTGGCTCAGAATCACTTACCCCTAGAAATTTTTAACACTCGAGTCTGGTAGAGAACATGTCTGTGGAACACCATAGTGTGATGATCAATGATGATCATCAACAGTTAACCCCTTCTAGTCGACCTATCTTGTGATAATCTAGGTATACCACTTTGGATAAGAATCACTATCTTTCAGAATTTTTTAACACTAAAGTCTGGTATGGAACATGTCTGTGGATCACCGTAGTGTGATAATCAATGATGATCATCAACAGTTAACCCCTTCCAGCAAACCTAGGATGTAATAATCTAGGTATACCACTTTGGCTCAGAATCACCAACACCTAGAATATTTTAACACTCGTGTCTGGTAGAGAACATGTCTGTGGAACACCATAGTGTCATGATCAATGACGATCCTCTATAATTAACCCCTTCCAGCCGACCTACGATGTAATAATCTAGGTATACCACTTTGGCTCAGAATCTCTAAACCCTAGAATTTTTTAACACTTGAGTCTGGTAGAGAACATGTCTGTGAAACACCATAGTGTGATGATCAATGATGATCTCCAACAATTAACCCCTTCTAGTCAACCTATCTTGTGATAATCTAGGTATACCACTTTGGCTTAGAACCACTAACCCCTAGAATTTTTTAACTCTTGAGTCTGGTAGAGAACATGTCTGTGGAACACCATAGTGTGATGATCAATGATGATCATCAACAGTTAACCCCTTCTAGTCGACCTATCTTGTGATAATCTAGGTATACCACTTTGGATAAGAATCACTATCTTTCAGAATTTTTTAACACTAAAGTCTGGTATGGAACATGTCTGTGGATCACCGTAGTGTGATAATCAATGATGATCATCAACAGTTAACCCCTTCCAGCAAACCTAGGATGTAATAATCTAGGTATACCACTTTGGCTCAGAATCACCATCCCCTAGAATATTTTAACACTCGTGTTTGGTAGAGAACATGTCTGTGGAACACCATAGTGTCATGATCAATGACGATCCTCTATAATTAACCCCTTCCAGCCGACCTACGATGTAATAATCTAGGTATACCACTTTGGCTCAGAATCACTAACCCCTAGAATTTTTTAACACTCGAGTCTGGTAGAGAACATGTCTGTGGAACACCATAGTGTAAATATCAATGACGATCATCTACAATTAACCCCTTCCAGTCGACCTATCTTGTGATAATCTAGGTATACCAGTTTGGCTCAGAATCACTAACCCCTAGAATTTTTTAACACTTGAGTCTGGTAGGGAACATGTCTGTGGAACACCATAGTGTAAATATCAATGATGATCATCTACAATTAACCCCTTCCAGTCGACCTATCTTGTGATAATCTAGGTATACCACTTTGGATCAGAATCACTAACTTCCATAATTTTTTACACACGAGTCTGGTAGGAAACATGTCTGTAAAACACCATCGTGTGATAATCAATGATAATCATTACCAATTAACCCCTTCCAGCCGACCTATCTTGTGATAATCTAGGTATACCACTTTGGATAAGAATCACTATCTTTTAGAATTTTTTAAAACACTAGAGTCTGGTATGAAACATGTCTGTGGATCACCGTAGTGTAATAATCAATGATGATCATCAACAACTAACCCCTTCCAGCTAACCTACGATGTAATAATCTAAGTATACCACTTTGGCTCAGAATCACTAACCCCTAGAATTTTTTAACACTCGAGTCTGGTAGAGAACATGTTTGTGAAACACCATAGTGTGATGATCAATGACGATCATCAACAATTAACCCCTTCCTGCCGACCTACGATGTAATAATCTGGGTATACCACTTTGGCTCAGAACCACTAACCCCTAGAATTTTTTAACACTCGAGTCTGTTAGAGAACATGTCTCTGAAACACCATAGTGTGATGATCAATGATGATCATCAACAGTTAACCTCTTCCAGTCGACCTATCTTGTGATAATCTAGGTATACCACTTTGGATAAGAATCACTAACTTTTAAAATTTTTTAACACTCGAGTCTGGTATAAAACATGTCTGTGGATCACCGTAGTGTGATAATCAATGATGATCATCAACAATTAACCCCTTTAAGCCGACCTACGATGTAATAATCTAGGTATATCACTTTGGCTCAGAATCACTAACCCCTAGAATTTTTTAACACTTGAGTCTGGTAGAGAACATGTCTGTGAAACACCATAGTGTGATGATCAATGATGATCATCAACAATTAACCCCTTCCAGTCGACCTACCTTGTGATAATCTAGGTATAACACTTTGGATCATAATCACTAACTTCCAGAATTTTTTAAGACTTGAGTCTGGTATGGAACATGTCTGTGGATCACCGTAGTGTGATGATCAATGATGATCATCAACAATTAACCCCTTCCAGCAAACCTACGATGTAATAATCTAGGTATACCACTTTGGCTCAGAATCACCAACCCCTAGAATTTTTTAACACTCGAGTCTGGTAGAGAACATGTCTGTGGAACACCATAGTGTGATGATCAATGACGATCATCTACAATTAACCCTTTCCAGCCCACCTACGATGTAAGAATCTAGGTATACCACTTTGGATCAGAATCACTAACCCCTAGAATTTTTTAACACTTGAGTCTGGTAGAGAACATGTCTGTGGAACACCATAGTGTGATGATCCATGATGATCATCAACAATTAACCTCTTTCAGTCAACCTATCTTGTGATAATCTAGGTATACCACTTTGGATAAGAATCACTAACTTTTAGAATTTTTTAGCACTCGAGTCTGGCATGGAACATGTCTGTGGATCACCGTAGTGTGATAAACAATGATGATTATCAACAATTAACCCCTTCCAGCAAACCTACGATGTAATAATCTAGGTATACCACTTTGGCTCAGAATCACCAACCCCTAGAATATTTTAACACTCGAGTCTGGTAGAGAACATGTCTATGGAACACCATAGTGTCATGATCAATGACGATCCTCTACAATTAACCCCTTCCACCCGACCTACGATGTAATAATCTAGGTATACCACTTTGGCTCAGAATCACTAACCCCTTGAATTTTTTAACACTTGAGTCTGGTAGAGAACATGTCTGTGGAACACCATAGTGTGATGATCAGTGATGATCATCAACAATTAACCCCTTCCAGTCAACCTATCTTGTGATAATCTAGGTATACCACTTTGGATAAGAATCACTAACTTTTAGAATTTTTTAACACTCAAGTCTGGTAAAGAACATGTCTGTGGAACACCATAGTGTGATGATCAATGATGATCATCAACAGTTAACCCCTTCTAGTCGACCTATCTTGTGATAATCTAGGTATACCACTTTGGTTAAGAATCACTATCTTTCAGAATTTTTTAACACTGGAGTCTGGTATGGAACATGTCTGTGGATCACCGTAGTGTGATAATCAATGATGATCATCAACAGTTAAGCCCTTCCAGCAAACCTACGATGTATTAATCTAGGTATACCACTTTGGCTCAGAATCACTTACCCCTAGAATTTTTTAATACTCGAGTCTGGTAGAGAACATGTCTGTGGAACACCATAGTGTGATGATCATTGATGATCATCAACAGTTAACCTTTTCTAGTCGACCTATCTTGTGATAATCTAGGTATACCACTTTGGATAAGAATCACTATCTTTCAGAATTTTTTAACACTGGAGTCTGGTATGGAACATGTCTGTGGATCACCGTAGTGTGATAATCAATGATGATCATCAACAATTAACCCCTTCCAGCAAACCTACGATGTAATAATCTAGGTATACCACTTTGGCTCAGAATCACCAACCCCTAGAATATTTTAACACTCGAGTCTGGTAGAGAACATGTCTGTGGAACACCATAGTGTCATGATCAATGACGATCCTCTACAATTAACCCCTTCCAGCCGACCTACGATGTAATAATCTAGGTATACCACTTTGGCTCAAAATCACTAATCCCTAGAATTTTTTAACACTCGAGTCTGGTAGAGAACATGTCTGTGGAACACCATAGTGTAAATATCAATGACGATCATCTATAATTAACCCCTTCCAGTCGACCTATCTTGTGATAATCTAGGTATACCAGTTTGGCTCAGAATCACTAACCCCTAGAATTTTTTAACACTTGAGTCTGGTAGGGAACATGTCTGTGGAACACCATAGTGTGATGATCAATGATGATCATCAACAATTAACCCCTTTCAGTCAACCTACCTTGTGATAATCTAGGTATACCACTTTGGATCATAATCACTAAATTCCAGAATTTTTTAAGACTTGAGTCTGGTATGGAACATGTCTGTGGATCACCGTAGTGTGATGATCAATGATGATCATCAACAATTAACCCCTTCCAGCCGACCTACGATGTAATAATCTAGGTATACCACTTTGGCTCAGAATCACTAACCCCTAGAATTTTTTAACACTCGAGTCTGGTAAAGAACATGTCTGTGGAACACCATAGTGTGATGATCCATGATGATCATCGACAATTAACCCCTTCCAGTCAACCTATCTTGTGATAATCTAGGTATACCACTTTGGAAAAGAATCACTAACTTTTAGAATTTTTAAACACTCGAGTCTGGTATGAAACATGTTTTTGGATCACCGTAGTGTGATAATCAATGATGATCATCAACAATTAACCCCTTCCAGGAATCCTACGATGTAATAATCTAGGTATACCACTTTGGCTCAGAATCACCAACCCCTAGAATATTTTAACACTCGAGTCTGGTAGAGAACATGTCTGTGGATCACCGTAGTGTGATAATCAATGATGATCATCAACAATTAACCCCTTCCAGCAAACCTACGATGTAATAATCTAGGTATACCACTTTGGCTTAGAATCACCAACCCCTAGAATATTTTAACACTCGAGTCTGGTAGAGAACATGTCTGTGGAACACCATAGTGTCATGATCAATGACGATCCTCTACAATTAACCCCGTCCAACCGACCTACGATGTAAAAATCTAGGTATACCACTTTGGCTCAAAATCACTAACCCCTAGAATTTTTTAACACTCGAGTCTGGTAGAGAACATGTCTGTGGAACACCATAGTGTAAATATCAATGACGATCATCTATAATTAACCCCTTCCAGTCGACCTATCTTGTGATAATCTAGGTATACCAGTTTGGCTCAGAATCACTAACCCCTAGAATTTTTTAACACTTGAGTCTGGTAGGGAACATGTCTGTGGAACACTATAGTTTGATGATCAATGATGATCATTAACAATTAACCTCTTCCAGCCGACCTATCTTGTGATAATCTAGGTATACCACTTTGGATCAGAATCACTAACTTCCATAATTTTTTACACACGAGTCTGGTAGGAATCATGTCTGTAAAACACCATCGTGTGATAATCAATGATAATCATTACCAATTAACCCCTTCCAGCCGACCTATCTTGTGATAATCTAGGTATACCATTTTGGATCAGAATCACTAACTTTTAAAATTTTTAAACACTCGAGTCTGATATGAAACATGTCTGTGAAACACCATAGTGTGATGATCAATGACGATCATCAACAATTAACCCCTTCCAGCTGACCTACGATGTAATAATCTAGGTATACCACTTTGGCTCAGAATCACTAACCCCTAGAATTTTTTAACACTCGAGTCTGGTAGAGAACATGTCTGTGAAACACCATAGTGTGATGATCAATGATGATCATCAACAGTTAACCCCTTCCAGTCGAACTACGATGTAATAATCTAGGTATACCACTTTGGCTCAGAATCACTAACACCTACAATTTTTTAACACTCAAGTCTTGTAAGGAACATGTCTGTAGATCACCGTAGTGTGATATTCAATGATGATCATCAACAATTAACCCCTTCCAGCAAACCTACGATGTAATAATCTAGGTATACCACTTTGGCTCAGAATCACTAACCCCTAGAATTTTTTAACACTCGAGTCTGGTAGAGAACATGTCTGTGGAACACCATAGTGTGATGATCAATGATGATCATCAACAATTAACCCCTTCCAGTCGACCTATCTTGTGATAATCTAGGTATACCACTTTGGATAAGAATCACTAACTTTCAGAATTTTTTAACACTCGAGTCTGGTATGAAACATGTCTGTGAAACACCATAGTGTGATGATCAATGACGATCATCAACAATTAACCCCTTCCAGCCGACCTACGATGTATTAATCTAGGTATACCACTTTGGCTCATAATCACTAAGCCCTAGAATTTTTTAACACTCCAGTCTGGTAGAGAACATGTCTGTGGAACACCATAGTGTGATGATCAATGATGATCATCAACAATTAACCCCTTCCAGTCGACCTATCTTGTGATAATCTAGGTATACCACTTTGGATAAGAATCACTATCTTTTAGAATTTTTTAACACGGGAGTCTGGTATGGAACATGTCTGTGGATCACCGTAGTGTGATAATCAATGATGATCATCAACAGTTAACCCCTTCCAGCCGACCTACGATGTAATAATCTAGGTATACCGCTTTGGATCAGAATCACTAACCCCTACAATTTTTTAACACTCAAGTCTTGTAAGGAACATGTCTGTAGATCACCGTAGTGTGATAATCAATGATGATCATCAACAATTAACCCCTTCCAGCAAACCTACGATGTAATAATCTAGGTATACCACTTTGGATCAGAATCACTAACCCCTAGAATTTTTTAACACTCGAGTCTGGTAGAGAACATGTCTGTGGAACACCATATTGTGATGATCAATGATGATCATCAACAGTTAACCCCTTCCAGTCGACCTATCTTGTGATAATCTAGGTATACCACTTTAAATAAGAATTACTACCTTTTAGAATTTTTTAACACTGGAGTCTGGTATGGAACATGTCTGTAGATCACCGTAGTGTGATAATCAATGATGATCATCAACAGTTAACCCTTTCTAGCCGACCTTTCTTGTGATAATCTAGGTATACCACTTTGGCTCAGAATCACTAACCCCTAGAATTTTTTAACACTCGAGTCTGGTAGGGAACATGTCTGTGGAACGCCATAGTGTGATGATCAATGATGATCATCAACAGTTAACCCCTTCCAGCCGACCTATCTTGTGATAATCTAGGTATACCACTTTAGATAAGAATCACTATCTTTTAGAATTTTTAAACACTGGAGTCAAGTATGGAACATGTCTGTGGATTACCGTAGTGTGATAATCAATGATGAACATCACCAATTAACCCCTTTCAGCCGACCTACGATGTAAAAATCTAGGTATACCACTTTGGATCAGAATCACTAACTCCCAGAACTTTTTAACACTCAAGTCTTGTATGGAACATATCTGTGGATCACCGTAGAATGTGATGATTAATGATGATCATTAACAATTAACCCCTTCCAGTCGACCTATCTTGTGATAATCTAGGTATTCCACTTTGGATCAGAATCACTAACTCCCAGAATTTTTTAACACTGGAGTCTGGTATGGAACATGTCTGTGGATCACCGTAGTGTGATAATCAATGATGATCATCAACAATTAACCCTTTCCAGTCGACCTATCTTGTGATAATCTAGGTATACCACTTTGGATAAGAATCACTAACTTTTAGAATTTTTTAACACTCGAGTCTGGTATGAAACATGTCTGTGAAACACCATAGTGTGATGATCAATGACGATCATCTACAATTAACCCCTTCCAGTCGACCTATCTTGTGATAATCTAGGTATTCCACTTTGGATCAGAATCACTAACTCCCAGAATTTTTTAACACGGGAGTCTGGTATCGAACATGTCTGTGGATCACCGTAGTGTGATAATCAATGATGATCATCAACAATTAACCCTTTCCAGTCGACCTATCTTGTGATAATCTAGGTATACCACTTTGGATAAGAATCACTAACTTTTAGAATTTTTTAACACTCGAGTCTGGTAGAGAACATGTCTGTGGAACACCATAGTGTGATGATCAATGACGATCATTTACATATAACCCCTTCCAGTCGACCTATCTTGTGATAATCTAGGTATACCACTTTAGCTCAAAATCACTAACCCCTAGAATTTTTAGCACTCGAGTCTGGTAGGAAACATGTCTGTGGAACACCATAGTGTGATGATCAATGATGATCATTAACAATTAACCCCTTCCAACCGACCTATCTTGTCATAATCTAGGTATACCACTTTGGCTCAGAATCACTAACCCCTAGAATTTTTTAACACTCGAGTCTGGTATGGAACATCTCTGTGGATCACCTTAGTGTGATGATTAATGATGATCATGAACAATTAACCCCTTCCAGTCGACCTATCTTGTGATTATCTAGGTATACCACTTTGGATAAGAATCACTAACTTTTAGAATTTTTTAACACTCGAGTCTGGTATGAAACATGTCTGTGAAACACCATAGTGTGATGATCAATGACGATCATCAACAATTAACCCCTTCCAGCCGACCTACGATGTATTAATCTAGGTATACCACTTTGGCTCATAATCACTAAGCCCTAGAATTTTTTAACACTTGAGTCTAGTAGAGAACATGTCTGTGGAACACCATAGTGTGATGATCAATGATGATCATCAACAATTAACCCCTTCCAGTCGACCTATCTTGTGATAATCTAGGTATACCACTTTGGATAAGAATCACTAACTTTTAGAATTTTTTAACACTCGAGTCTGGTATGAAACATGTCTGCGGAACACCATAGTGTGATGATCAATGATAATCATCAACAGTTAACCTCTTCCAGTCGACCTATCTTGTGATAATCTAGGTATACCACTTTGGATAAGAATCACTATCTTTCAGAATTTTTTAACACTGGAGTCTGGTATGAAACTTGTCTGTGAAACACCATAGTGTGATGATCAATGACGATCATCAACAATTAACCCCTTCCAGCCGACCTATCTTGTGATAATCTAGGTATATTACTTTGGATAAGAATCACTAACTTTTAGAATTTTTTAACACTCGAGTCTGGTATGAAACATGTCTGTGAAACACCATAGTGTGATGATCAATGACGATCATCTACAATTAACCCCTTCCAGTCGACCTATCTTGTGATAATCTAGATATTCCACTTTGGATCAGAATCACTAACTCCCAGAATTTTTTAACACGGGAGTCTGGTATGGAACATGTCTGTGGATCACCGTAGTGTGATAATCAATGATGATCATCAACAGTTAACCCCTTCCAGCCGACCTACGATGTAAAAATCTAGGTATACCATTTTGGATCAGAATCACTAACTCCCAGAACTTTTTAACACTCAAGTCTGGTATGGAACATATCTGTGGATCACCGTAGAATGTGATGATCAATGATGATCATTAACAATTAACCCCTTCCAGTCGACCTATCTTGTGATAATCTAGGTATTCCACTTTGAATCAGTATCACTAACTCCCAGAATTTTTTAACACGGGAGTCTGGTATGGAACATGTCTGTGGATCACCGTAGTGTGATAATCAATGATGATCATCAACAATTAACCCCTTCCAGCCGACCTACGATGTAATAATCTAGGTATACCACTTTGGATTAGAATCACTAACCCCTACAATTTTTTAACACTCAAGTCTTGTAAGGAATATGTCTGTAGATCTCCGTAGTGTGATGATCAATGATGATCATTAACAATTAACTTCTTCCAGCCGACCTATCTTGTGATAATCTAGGTATAACACTTTGGATCAGAATCACTAACTTCCATAATTTTTTACACACGAGTCTGGTAGGAAACATGTCTGTAAAACACCATCGTGTGATAATCAATGATAATCATTACCAATTAACCCCTTCCAGCCGACCTATTTTGTGATAATCTAGGTATACCACTTTGGATAAGAATCACTAACTTTTAGAATTTTTTAACACTCGAGTCTGGTATGGAACATGTCTGTGGATCACCGTAGTGTGATAATCAATGATGATCAGCAACAATTAACCCCTTTGAGCCGACCTACGATGTAATAATCTAGGTATACCACTTTGGCTCATAATTACTAACCCCTAGAATATTTTAACACTCAAGTCTGGTAAAGAACATGTCTGTGGAACACCATCGTGTGATAATCAATGATAATCATTACCAATTAACCCCTTCCAGTCGACCTATCTTGTGATAATCTAGGTATACCACTTTAGATAAGAATCACTAACTTTTAGAATTTTTTAACACTCGAGTCTGGTAGAGAACATGTCTGTGGAACACCATAGTGTAATGATTAATGATGATCATCAACAATTAACCCCTTCCAGTCGACCTATCTTGTGATAATCTAGGTATACCACTTTGGATAAGAATCACTAACTTTTAGAATTTTTTAACAGTCGAGTCTGGTATGAAACATGTCTGTGAAACACCATAGTGTGATGATCAATGACGATCATCAACAATTAACCACCTCCAGCCGACCTACGATGTATTAATCTAGGTATACCACTTTGGCTTATAATCACTAAGCCCTAGAATTTTTTTACACTCGATTCTGGTAGAGAACATCTCTGTAGAACACCATAGTGTGATGATCAATGATGATCATCAACAATTAACCCCTTCCAGTCGACCTATCTTGTGATAATCTAGGTATACCACTTTGGATAAGAATCACTATCTTTTAGAATTTTTTAACACGGAAGTCTGGTACGGAACATGTCTGTGGATCACCGTAGTGTGATAATCAATGATGATCAACAACAGTTAACCACTTCCAGCCGACCTACGACGTAATAATCTAGGTATACCACTTTGGATCAGAATCACTAACCCCTACAATTTTTTAACACTCAAGTCTTGTAAGGAATATGTCTGTAGGTCACCGTAGTGTGATAATCAATGATGATCATCAACAATTAACCCCTTCCAGCAAACCTACGATGTAATAATCTAGGTATACCACTTTGGCTCATAATCACTAAGCCCTAGAATTTTTTAACACTCGAGTCTGGTAGAGAACATGTCTGTGGAACACCATAGTGTGATGATCAATGATGATCATCAACAATTAACCCCTTCCAGTAGACCTATCTTGTGATAATCTAGGTATACCACTTTGGATAAGAATCACTATCTTTCAGAATTTTTTAACACTGGAGTCTGGTATGGAACATGTCTGTGGATCACCGTAGTGTGATAATCAATGATGATCATCAACAATTAACCCCTTCCAGCCGACCTACGATGTAATAATCTAGGTATACCACTTTGGCTCAGAATCACTAACCCCTAGAATTTTTTAACACTCGAGTCTGGTAGGGAACATGTCTGTGGAACACTGTGATAATCTAGGTATATCACTTTGGATCAGAATCACTAACCCCTAGAATTTTTTAACACTCGAGTCTAGTAGAAAACATGTCTGTGGAACACCATAGTGTGATGATCAATGATGATCATCAACAGTTAACCCCTTCCAGTCGACCTATCTTGTGATAATTTAGGTATACCACTTTGGATAAGAATTACTATATTTTAGAATTTTTTAACACTGGAGTCTGGTATGGAACATGTCTGTAGATCACCGTAGAGTGATAATCAATTATGATCATCAACAGTTAACCCTTTCCAGCCGACCTATCTTGTGATAATCTAGGTATACCACTTTGGATAAAAATCACTATCTTTTAGAATTTTTAAACACTGGAGTCTAGTATGGAACATGTCTGTGGATTACCGTAGTGTGATAATCAATGATGAAAATCACCAATTAACCCCTTCCAGCCGACCTACGATGTAAAAATCTAGGTATACTAATTTGGATCAGAATCACTAACTCCCAGAACTTTTTAACACTCAAGTCTGGTATGGAACATATCTGTGGATCACCGTAGAATGTGATGATCAATGATGATCATTAACAATTAACCCCTTCCAGTCGACCTATCTTGTGATAATCTAGGTATTCCACTTTGGATCAGAATCACTAACTCCCAGAATTTTTTAACACGGGAGTCTGGTATGGAACATGTCTGTGGATCACCGTAGTGTGATAATCAATGATGATCAGCAACAATTAACCCCTTTGAGCCGACCTACGATGTAATAATCTAGGTATACCACTTTGGCTCATAATTACTAACCCCTAGAATATTTTAACACTCAAGTCTGGTAAAGAACATGTCTGTGGAACATTATAGTGTGATGATCAATGATGATCATCAACAGTTAACCCCTTTCAGTCGACCTATCTTGTGATAATCTAGGTATACCACTTTGGATAAGAATCACTATCTTTCAGAATTTTTTAACACTGGAGTCTGGTATGGAACATGTCTGTGGATCACCGTAGTGTGATAATCAATAATGATCATCAACAATTAACCCCTTCCAGCCGACCTACGATGTAATAATCTAGGTATACCACTTTGGATCAGAATCACTAACCCCTACAATTTTTTAAAACTCAAGTCTTGTAAGGAACATGTCTGTAGATCACCGTAGTGTGATAATCAATGATGATCATCAACAATTAACCCCTTCCAGTCGACCTATCTTGTGATAATCTAGGTATACCACTTTAGATAAGAATCACTAACTTTTAGAATTTTTTAACACTCGAGTCTGGTAGAGAACATGTCTGTGGAACACCATAGTGTGATGATTAATGATGATCATCAACAATTAACCCCTTCCAGTCGACCTATCTTGTGATAATCTAGGTATACCACTTTGGATAAGAATCACTAACTTTTAGAATTTTTTAACAGTCGAGTCTGGTATGAAACATGTCTGTGAAACACCATAGTGTGATGATCAATGACGATCATCAACAATTAACCCCCTCCAGCCGACCTACGATGTATTAATCTAGGTATACCACTTTGGCTTATAATCACTAAGCCCTAGAATTTTTTTACACTCGATTCTGGTAGAGAACATCTCTGTAGAACACCATAGTGTGATGATCAATGATGATCATCAACAATTAACCCCTTCCAGTCGACCTATCTTGTGATAATCTAGGTATACCACTTTGGATAAGAATCACTATCTTTTAGAATTTTTTAACACGGGAGTCTGGTACGGAACATGTCTGTGGATCACCGTAGAGTGATAATCAATGATGATCATCAACAGTTAACCACTTCCAGCCGACCTACGATGTAATAATCTAGGTATACCACTTTGGATCAGAATCACTAACCCCTACAATTTTTTAACACTCAAGTCTTGTAAGGAATATGTCTGTAGGTCACCGTAGTGTGATAATCAATGATGATCATCAACAATTAACCCCTTCCAGCAAACCTACGATGTAATAATCTAGGTATACCACTTTGGCTCATAATCACTAAGCCCTAGAATTTTTTAACACTCGAGTCTGGTAGAGAACATGTCTGTGGAACACCATAGTGTGATGATCAATGACGATCATCAACAGTTAACCACTTCCAGCCGACCTACGATGTAATAATCTAGGTATACCACTTTGGATCAGAATCACTAACCCCTACAATTTTTTAACACTCAAGTCTTGTAAGGAATATGTCTGTAGGTCACCGTAGTGTGATAATCAATGATGATCATCAACAATTAACCCCTTCCAGCAAACCTACGATGTAATAATCTAGGTATACCACTTTGGCTCATAATCACTAAGCCCTAGAATTTTTTAACACTCGAGTCTGGTAGAGAACATGTCTGTGGAACACCATAGTGTGATGATTAATGACGATCATCTACAATTAACCCCTTCCAGTCGACCTATCTTGTGATAATCTAGGTATACCACTTTGGATCAGAATCACTAACTTCCATAATTTTTTACACACGAGTCTGGTAGGAAACATGTCTGTAAAACACCATCGTGTGATAATCAATGATAATCATTACCAATTAACCCCTTCCAGCCGACCTATCTTGTGATAATCTAGGTATACCACTTTGGATAAGAATCACTAACTTTTAGAATTTTTTAACATTCGAGTCTGGTATGGAACATGTCTGTGGATCACCGTAGTGTGATAATCAATGATGATCATCAACAATTAACCCCTTTCAGCCGACCTACGATGTAATAATCTAGGTATACCACTTTGGCTCATAATTACTAACCCCTAGAATATTTTAACACTTAAGTCTGGTAAAGAACATGTCTGTGGATCACCATAGTGTGATGATCAATGATGATCATCAACAGTTAACCCCTTCCAGTCAACCTATCTTGTGATAATCTAGGTATACCACTTTAAATAAGAATCACTATCTTTCAGAATTTTTTAACACTGGAGTCTGGTATGGAACATGTCTGTGGATCACCGTAGTGTGATAATCAATGATGATCATCAACAATTAACCCCTTCCAGCCGACGTACGATGTAATAATCTAGGTATACCACTTTGGCTCAGAATCACTAACCCCTAGAATTTTTTAACACTCGATTCTGGTAGAGAACATGTCTGTGGAACACCATAGTGTGATGATTAATGATGATCATCAACAATTAACCCCTTCCAGTCGACCTATCTTGTGATAATCTAGGTATACCACTTTGGATAAGAATCACTAACTTTTAGAATTTTTTAACACTCGAGTCTGGTATGAAACATGTCTGTGAAACACCAAAGTGTGATGATCAATGACGATCATCAACAATTAACCCCTTCCAGCCGACCTACGATGTATTAATCTAGGTATACCACTTTGGCTCATAATCACTAAGCCCTAGAATTTTTTTACACTCGAGTCTGGTAGAGAACATGTCTGTGGAACACCATAGTGTAATGATCAATGATGATCATCAACAATTAACCCCTTCCAGTCGACCTATCTTGTGATAATCTAGGTATACCACTTTGGATAAGAATCACTAACTTTTAGAATTTTTTAACACTCGAGTCTGGTATGAAACATGTCTGTGGAACACCATAGTGTGATGATCAATGATGATCATCAACAGTTAACCCCTTCCAGTCGACCTATCTTGTGATAATCTAGGTATACCACTTTGGATAAGAATCACTATCTTTCAGAATTTTTTAACACTGGAGTCTGGTATGGAACATGTCTGTGGATCACCGTAGTGTGATAATCAATGATGATCATCAACAATTAACCCCTTTCAGCCGACCTACGATGTAATAATCTAGGTATACCGCTTTGGATCAGAATCACTAACCCCTACAATTTTTTAACACTCAAGTCTTGTAAGGAACATGTCTGTAGATCACCGTAGTGTGATAATCAATGATGATCATCAACAATTAACCCCTTCCAGCAAACCTACGATGTAATAATCTAGGTATACCACTTTGGCTCAGAATCACTAACCCCTAGAATTTTTTAACACTCGAGTCTGGTAGAGAACATGTCTGTGGAACACCATAGTGTGATGATCAATGATGATCATCAACAATTAACCCCTTCCAGTCGACCTATCTTGTGATAATCTAGGTATACCACTTTGGATAAGAATCACTAACTTTTAGAATTTTTTAACACTCGAGTCTGGTATGAAACATGTCTGTGAAACACCATAGTGTGATGATCAATGACGATCATCAACAATTAACCCCTTCCAGCCGACCTACGATGTATTAATCTAGGTATACCACTTTGGCTCATAATCACTAAGCCCTAGAATTTTTTAACACTCCAGTCTGGTAGAGAACATGTCTGTGGAACACCATAGTGTGATGATCAATGATGATCATCAACAATTAACCCCTTCCAGTAGACCTATCTTGTGATAATCTAGGTATACCACTTTGGATAAGAATCACTATCTTTTAGAATTTTTTAACACGGGAGTCTGGTATGGAACATGTCTGTGGATCACCGTAGTGTGATAATCAATGATGATCATCAACAGTTAACCCCTTCCAGCCGACCTACGATGTAATAATCTAGGTATACCACTTTGGATCAGAATCACTAACCCCTACAATTTTTTAACACTCAAGTCTTGTAAGGAATATGTCTGTAGGTCACCGTAGTGTGATAATCAATGATGATCATCAACAATTAACCCCTTCCAGCAAACCTACGATGTAATAATCTAGGTATACCACTTTGGATCAGAATCACTAACCCCTAGAATTTTTTAACAATCGAGTCTGGTAGAGAACATGTCTGTGGAACACCATATTGTGATGATCAATGATGATCATCAACAGTTAACCCCTTCCAGTCGACCTATCTTGTGATAATCTAGGTATACCACTTTAAATAAGAATTACTACCTTTTAGAATTTTTTAACACTGGAGTCTGGTATGGAACATGTCTGTAGATCACCGTAGTGTGATAATCAATGATGATCATCAACAGTTAACCCTTTCCAGCCGACCTTTCTTGTGATAATCTAGGTATACCACTTTGGCGCAGAATCACTAACCCCTAGAATTTTTTAACACTCGAGTCTGGTAGGGAACATGTCTGTGGAACGCCATAGTGTGATGATCAATGATGATCATCAACAGTTAACCCCTTCCAGCCGACCTATCTTGTGATAATCTAGGTATACCACTTTAGATAAGAATCACTATCTTTTAGAATTTTTAAACACTGGAGTCTAGTATGGAACATGTCTGTGGATTACCGTAGTGTGATAATCAATGATGAACATCACCAATTAACCCCTTTCAGCCGACCTACGATGTAAAAATCTAGGTATACCACTTTGGATCAGAATCACTAACTCCCAGAACTTTTTAACACTCAAGTCTGGTATGGAACATATCTGTGGATCACCGTAGAATGTGATGATTAATGATAATCATTACCAATTAACCCCTTCCAGTCTACCTATCTTGTGATAATCTAGGTATTCCACTTTGGATCAGAATCACTAACTCCCAGAATTTTTTAACACGGGAGTCTGGTATGGAACATGTCTGTGGATCACCGTAGTGTGATAATCAATGATGATCATCAACAATTAACCCCTTCCAGTAGACCTATCTTGTGATAATCTAGGTATACCACTTTGGATAAGAATCACTAACTCCTAGAATTTTTTAACACGGGAGTCTGGTATGGAACATGTCTGTGGATCACCGTAGTGTGATAATCAATGATGATCATCAACAGTTAACCCCTTCCAGCCGACCTACGATGTAATAATCTAGGTATACCACTTTGGATCAGAATCACTAACCCCTACAATTTTTTAACACTCAAGTCTTGTAAGGAATATGTCTGTAGGTCACCGTAGTGTGATAATCAATGATGATCATCAACAATTAACCCCTTCCAGCAAACCTACGATGTAATAATCTAGGTATACCACTTTGGATCAGAATCACTAACCCCTAGAATTTTTTAACACTCGAGTCTGGTAGAGAACATGTCTGTGGAACACCATATTGTGATGATCAATGATGATCATCAACAGTTAACCCCTTCCAGTCGACCTATCTTGTGATAATCTAGGTATACCACTTTAAATAAGAATTACTACCTTTTAGAATTTTTTAACACTGGAGTCTGGTATGGAACATGTCTGTAGATCACCGTAGTGTGATAATCAATGATGATCATCAACAGTTAACCCTTTCCAGCCGACCTTTCTTGTGATAATCTAGGTATACCACTTTGGCTCAGAATCACTAAACCCTAGAATTTTTTACCACTCGAGTCTGGTAGGGAACATGTCTGTGGAACGCCATAGTGTGATGATCAATGATGATCATCAACAGTTAACCCCTTCCAGTCGACCTATCTTGTGATAATCTAGGTATACCACTTTGGATAAGAATCACTAACTTTTAGAATTTTTTAACACTCGAGTCTGGTATATAACATGTCTGTGAAACACCATAGTGTGATGATCAATGACGATCATCAACAATTAACCCCTTCCAGCAAACCTACGATGTAATAATCTAGGTATACCACTTTGGCTCAGAATCACTAACCCCTAGAATTTTTTAACACTTGAGTCTGGTAGAGAACATGTCTGTGAAACACCATAGTGTGATGATCAATGATGATCATCAACAATTAACCCCTTCCAGTCAACCTACCTTGTGATAATCTAGGTATACCACTTTGGATAAGAATCACTAACTTTTAGAATTTTTTAACACTCGAGTCTGGTATAAAACATGTCTGTGGATCACCGTAGTGTGATAATCAATGATGATCATCAACAATTAACCCCTTCCAGCAAACCTACGATGTAATAATCTAGGTATACCACTTTGGCTCAGAATCACTAACCCCTAGAATTTTTTAACACTTGAGTCTGGTAGAGAACATGTCTGTGAAACACCATAGTGTGATGATCAATGATGATCATCAACAATTAACCCCTTCCAGTCAACCTACCTTGTGATAATCTAGGTATACCACTTTGGATAAGAATCACTAACTTTTAGAATTTTTTAACACTCGAGTCTGGTATAAAACATGTCTGTGGATCACCGTAGTGTGATAATCAATGATGATCATCAACAATTAACCCCTTCCAGCAAACCTACGATGTAATAATCTAGGTATACCACTTTGGCTCAGAATCACCAACGCCTAGAATTTTTTAACACTCGAGTCTGGTAGAGAACATGTCTGTGGAACACCATAGTGTGATGATCAATGATGATCATCAACAATTAACCCCTTCCAGTCAACCTACCTTGTGATAATCTAGGTATACCACTTTGGATCATAATCACTAACTTCCAGAATTTTTTAAGACTTGAGTCTGGTATGGAACATGTCTGTGGATCACCGTAGTGTGATGATCAATGATGATCATCAACAATTAACCCCTTCCAGCCGACCTACGATGTAATAATCTAGGTATACCACTTTGGCTCAGAATCACTAACCCCTAGAATTTTTTAACACTCGAGTCTGGTAAAGAACATGTCTGTGGAACACCATAGTGTGATGATCCATGATGATCATCGACAATTAACCCCTTCCAGTCAACCTATCTTGTGATAATCTAGGTATACCACTTTGGATAAAAATCACTAACTTTTAGAATTTTTAAACACTCGAGTCTGGTATGAAACATGTTTTTGGATCACCGTAGTGTGATAATCAATGATGATCATCAACAATTAACCCCTTCCAGGAAACCTACGATGTAATAATCTAGGTATACCACTTTGGCTCAGAATCACCAACCCCTAGAATATTTTAACACTCGAGTCTGGTAGACAACATGTCTGTGGAACACCATAGTGTCATGATCAATGACGATCCTCTACAATTAACCCCTTCCAGCCGACCTACGATGTAATAATCTAGGTATACCACTTTGGCTCAGGATCACTAACCCCTTGAGTTTTTTAACACTTGAGTCTGGTAGAGAACATGTCTGTGGAACACCATAGTGTGATGATCAATGATGATCATCAACAATTAACCCCTTCAAGTCAACCTATCTTGTGATAATCTAGGTATACCACTTTGGATAAGATTCACTAACTTTTAGAATTTTTTAACACTCAAGTCTGGTAAAGAACATGTCTGTGGATCACCGTAGTGTGATAATCAATGATGATCATCAACAATTAACCCCTTCCAGCAAACCTACGATGTAATAATCTAGGTATACCACTTTGGCTCAGAATCACCAACCCCTAGAATATTTTAACACTCGAGTCTGGTAGAGAACATGTCTGTGGAACACCATAGTGTCATGATCAATGACGATCCTCTACAATTAACCCCGTCCAACCGACCTACGATGTAATAATCTAGGTATACCACTTTGGCTCAAAATCACTAACCCCTAGAATTTTTTAACACTCGAGTCTGGTAGAGAACATGTCTGTGGAACACCATAGTGTGATGATTAATGATGATCATCAACAATTAACCCCTTCCAGTCGACCTATCTTGTGATAATCTAGGTATACCACTTTGGATAAGAATCACTAACTTTTAGAATTTTTTAACACTCGAGTCTGGTATAAAACATGTCTGTGAAACACCATAGTGTGATGATCAATGACGATCATCAACAATTAACCCCTTCCAGCCGACCTACGATGTATTAATCTAGGTATACCACTTTGGCTTATAATCACTAAGCCCTAGAATTTTTTTACACTCGATTCTGGTAGAGAACATGTCTGTGGAACACCATAGTGTGATGATCAATGATGATCATCAACAATTAACCCCTTCCAGTCGACCTATCTTGTGATAATCTAGGTATACCACTTTGGATAAGAATCACTAACTTTTAGAATTTTTTAACACTCGAGTCTGGCATGGAACATGTCTGTGGATCACCGTAGTGTGATAATCAATGATGATCATCAACAATTAACCACTTTCAGCCGACCTACGATGTAATAATCTAGGTATACCACTTTGGATCAGAATCACTAACCCCTACAATTTTTTAACACTCAAGTCTTGTAAGGAACATGTCTGTAGATCACCGTAGTGTGATAATCAATGATGATCATCAACAAATAACCCCTTTCAGCAAACCTACGATGTAATAATCTAGGTATACCACTTTGGATCGGAATCACTAACCCCTACAATTTTTTAACACTCAAGTCTTGTAAGGAACATGTCTGTAGATCACCGTAGTGTGATAATCAATGATGATCATCAACAATTAACCCCTTCCAGCAAACCTACGATGTAATAATCTAGGTATACCACTTTGGCTCAGAATCACTAACCCCTAGAATTTTTTAACACTCGAGTCTGGTAGAGAACATGTCTGTGGAACACCATAGTGTGATGATTAATGATGATCATCAACAATTAACCCCTTCCAGTCGACCTATCTTGTGATAATCTAGGTATACCACTTTGGATAAGAATCACTAACTTTTAGAATTTTTTAACACTCGAGTCTGGTATGAAACATGTCTGTGAAACACCATAGTGTGATGATCAATGACGATCATCAACAATTAACCCCTTCCAGCCGACCTACGATGTATTAATCTAGGTATACCACTTTGGCTTATAATCACTAAGCCCTAGAATTTTTTTACACTCGATTCTGGTAGAGAACATGTCTGTGGAACACCATAGTGTGATGATCAATGATGATCATCAACAATTAACCCCTTCCAGTCGACCTATCTTGTGATAATCTAGGTATACCACTTTGGATAAGAATCACTAACTTTTAGAATTTTTTAACACTCGAGTCTTGTATGAAACATGTCTGTGGAACACCATAGTGTGATGATCAATGATGATCATTAACAATTAACCCCTTCCAGTCGACCTATCTTGTGATAATCTAGGTATACCACTTTGGATAAGAATCACTATCTTTTAGAATTTTTTAACACGGGAGTCTGGTATGGAACATGTCTGTGGATCACCGTAGTGTGATAATCAAATATGATCATCAACAGTTAACCCCTTCCAGCCGACCTACGATGTAATAATCTAGGTATACCACTTTGGATCAGAATCACTAACCCCTACAATTTTTTAACACTCAAGTCTTGTAAGGAATATGTCTGTAGGTCACCGTAGTGTGATAATCAATGATGATCATCAACAATTAACCCCTTCCAGCAAACCTACGATGTAATAATCTAGGTATACCACTTTGGCTTATAATCACTAAGCCCTAGAATTTTTTAACACTCGAGTCTGGTAGAGAACATGTCTGTGGAACACCATAGTGTGATGATCAATGACGATCATCTACAATTAACCCCTTCCAGTCGACCTATCTTGTGATAATGTAGGTATACCACTTTGGCTTAGAATCACTAACCCCTAGAATTTTTTAACACTTGAGTCTGGTAGGGAACATGTCTGTGGAACACCGTAGTGTGATAATCAATGATGATCATCAACAATTAACCACTTCCAGCCGACCTACGATGTAATAATCTAGGTATACCACTTTGGATCAGAATCACTAACCCCTACAATTTTTTAACACTCAAGTCTTGTAAGGAACATGTCTGTAGATCACCGTAGTGTGATAATCAATGATGATCATCAACAAATAACCCCTTTCAGCAAACCTACGATGTAATAATCTAGGTATACTACTTTGGCTCAGAATCACTAACCAGTAGAATTTTTTAACACTCGAGTCTGGTAGAGAACATGTCTGTGAAACACCATAGTGTGATGATCGATGACGATCATCAACAATTAACCCCTTCCAGCCGACCTACGATGTATTAATCTAGGTATACCACTTTGGCTTATAATCACTAAGCCCTAGAATTTTTTAACACTCGAGTCTGGTAGAGAACATGTCTGTGGAACACCATAGTGTGATGATCAATGATGATCATCAACAATTAACCCTTTCCAGCAAACCTACGATGTAATAATCTAGGTATACCACTTTGGCTCAGAATCACTAACCAGTAGAATTTTTTAACACTCGAGTCTAGTAGAGAACATGTCTGTGGAACACCATAGTGTGATGATCAATGATGATCATCAACAATTAACCCCTTCCAGTCAACCTATCTTGTGATAATCTAGGTATACCACTTTGGATAAGAATCACTAACTTTTAGAATTTTTTAACACTCGAGTCTGGTATGGAACATGTCTGTGGATCACCGTAGTGTGATAATCAATGATGATCATCAACAATTAACCCCTTCCAGCCGACCTACGATGTAATAATCTAGGTATACCACTTTGGATCAGAATCACTAACCCCTACAATTTTTTAACATTTAAGTCTTGTAAGGAACATGTCTGTAGATCACCGTAGTGTGATAATCAATGATGATCATCAACAAATAACCCCTTTCAGCAAACCTACGATGTAATAATCTAGGTATACCACTTTGGCTCAGAATCACTAACCAGTAGAATTTTTTAACACTCGAGTCTGGTAGAGAACATGTCTGTAAAACACCATAGTGTGATGATCGATGACGATCATCAACAATTAACCCCTTCCAGCCGACCTACGATGTATTAATCTAGGTATACCACTTTGGCTCATAATCACTAAGCCCTAGAATTTTTTAACACTCGAGTCTGGTAGAGAACATGTCTGTGGAACACCATAGTGTGATGATCAATGATGATCATCAACAATTAACCCCTTCCAGTCAACCTATCTTGTGATAATCTAGGTATACCACTTTGGATAAGAATCACTAACTTTTAGAATTTTTTAACACTCAAGTCTGGTAAAGAACATGTCTGTGGAACACCGTAGTGTGATAATCAATGATGATCATCAACAATTAACCCCTTTCAGCAAACCTACGATGTAATAATCTAGGTATACCACTTTGGCTCAGAATCACTAACCAGTAGAATTTTTTAACACTCGAGTCTGGTAGAGAACATGTCTGTGAAACACCATAGTGTGATGATCGATGACGATCATCAACAATTAACCCCTTCCAGCCGACCTACGATGTATTAATCTAGGTATATTATTTTGGCTCATAATCACTAAGCCCTAGAATTTTTTAACACTCGAGTCTGGTAGAGAACATGTCTGTGAAACATCATAGTGTGATGATCGATGACGATCATCAACAATTAACCACTTCCAGCAAACCTACGATGTAATAATCTAGGTATACCACTTTGGCTCAGAATCACTAACCCCTAGAATTTTTTAACACTTGAGTCTGGTAGAGAACATGTCTGTGGAACACCATAGTGTGATGATCAATGATGATCATCAACAATTAACCCCTTCCAGTCAACCTATCTTGTGATAATCTAGGTATACCACTTTGGATAAGAATCACTAACTTTTAGAATTTTTTAACACTCGAGTCTTGTATGAAACATGTCTGTGGAACACCATAGTGTGATGATCAATGATGATCATTAACAATTAACCCCTTCCAGTCGACCTATCTTGTGATAATCTAGGTATACCACTTTGGATAAGAATCACTATCTTTTAGAATTTTTTAACACGGGAGTCTGGTATGGAACATGTCTGTGGATCACCGTAGTGTGATAATCAAAGATGATCATCAACAGTTAACCCCTTCCAGCCGACCTACGATGTATTAATCTAGGTATATTATTTTGGCTCATAATCACTAAGCCCTAGAATTTTTTAACACTCGAGTCTGGTAGAGAACATGTCTGTGAAACATCATAGTGTGATGATCGATGACGATCATCAACAATTAACCACTTCCAGCAAACCTACGATGTAATAATCTAGGTATACCACTTTGGCTTATAATCACTAAGCCCTAGAATTTTTTAACACTCGAGTCTGGTAGAGAACATGTCTGTCGAACACCATAGTGTGATGATCAATGACGATCATCTACAATTAACCCCTTCCAGTCGACCTATCTTGTGATAATGTAGGTATACCACTTTGGCTTAGAATCACTAACCCCTAGAATTTTTTAACACTTGAGTCTGGTAGGGAACATGTCTGTGGAACACCGTAGTGTGATAATCAATGATGATCATCAACAATTAACCACTTCCAGCCGACCTACGATGTAATAATCTAGGTATACCACTTTGGATCAGAATCACTAACCCCTACAATTTTTTAACACTCAAGTCTTGTAAGGAACATGTCTGTAGATCACCGTAGTGTGATAATCAATGATGATCATCAACAAATAACCCCTTTCAGCAAACCTACGATGTAATAATCTAGGTATACCACTTTGGCTCAGAATCACTAACCAGTAGAATTTTTTAACACTCGAGTCTGGTAGAGAACATGTCTGTGAAACACCATAGTGTGATGATCGATGACGATCATCAACAATTAACCCCTTCCAGCCGACCTACGATGTATTAATCTAGGTATACCACTTTGGCTTATAATCACTAAGCCCTAGAATTTTTTAACACTCGAGTCTGGTAGAGAACATGTCTGTGGAACACCATAGTGTGATGATCAATGATGATCATCAACAATTAACCCTTTCCAGCAAACCTACGATGTAATAATCTAGGTATACCACTTTGGCTCAGAATCACTAACCAGTAGAATTTTTTAACACTCGAGTCTGGTAGAGAACATGTCTGTGGAACACCATAGTGTGATGATCAATGATGATCATCAACAATTAACCCCTTCCAGTCAACCTATCTTGTGATAATCTAGGTATACCACTTTGGATAAGAATCACTAACTTTTAGAATTTTTTAACACTCGAGTCTGGTATGGAACATGTCTGTGGATCACCGTAGTGTGATAATCAATGATGATCATCAACAATTAACCCCTTCCAGCCGACCTACGATGTAATAATCTAGGTATACCACTTTGGATCAGAATCACTAACCCCTACAATTTTTTAACATTTAAGTCTTGTAAGGAACATGTCTGTAGATCACCGTAGTGTGATAATCAATGATGATCATCAACAAATAACCCCTTTCAGCAAACCTACGATGTAATAATCTAGGTATACCACTTTGGCTCAGAATCACTAACCAGTAGAATTTTTTAACACTCGAGTCTGGTAGAGAACATGTCTGTGAAACACCATAGTGTGATGATCGATGACGATCATCAACAATTAACCCCTTCCAGCCGACCTACGATGTATTAATCTAGGTATATTATTTTGGCTCATAATCACTAAGCCCTAGAATTTTTTAACACTCGAGTCTGGTAGAGAACATGTCTGTGAAACATCATAGTGTGATGATCGATGACGATCATCAACAATTAACCACTTCCAGCAAACCTACGATGTAATAATCTAGGTATACCACTTTGGCTCAGAATCACTAACCCCTAGAATTTTTTAACACTTGAGTCTGGTAGAGAACATGTCTGTGGAACACCATAGTGTGATGATCAATGATGATCATCAACAATTAACCCCTTCCAGTCAACCTATCTTGTGATAATCTAGGTATACCACTTTGGATAAGAATCACTAACTTTTAGAATTTTTTAACACTCGAGTCTTGTATGAAACATGTCTGTGGAACACCATAGTGTGATGATCAATGATGATCATTAACAATTAACCCCTTCCAGTCGACCTATCTTGTGATAATCTAGGTATACCACTTTGGATAAGAATCACTATCTTTTAGAATTTTTTAACACGGGAGTCTGGTATGGAACATGTCTGTGGATCACCGTAGTGTGATAATCAAAGATGATCATCAACAGTTAACCCCTTCCAGCCGACCTACGATGTATTAATCTAGGTATATTATTTTGGCTCATAATCACTAAGCCCTAGAATTTTTTAACACTCGAGTCTGGTAGAGAACATGTCTGTGAAACATCATAGTGTGATGATCGATGACGATCATCAACAATTAACCACTTCCAGCAAACCTACGATGTAATAATCTAGGTATACCACTTTGGCTTATAATCACTAAGCCCTAGAATTTTTTAACACTCGAGTCTGGTAGAGAACATGTCTGTCGAACACCATAGTGTGATGATCAATGACGATCATCTACAATTAACCCCTTCCAGTCGACCTATCTTGTGATAATGTAGGTATACCACTTTGGCTTAGAATCACTAACCCCTAGAATTTTTTAACACTTGAGTCTGGTAGGGAACATGTCTGTGGAACACCGTAGTGTGATAATCAATGATGATCATCAACAATTAACCACTTCCAGCCGACCTACGATGTAATAATCTAGGTATACCACTTTGGATCAGAATCACTAACCCCTACAATTTTTTAACACTCAAGTCTTGTAAGGAACATGTCTGTAGATCACCGTAGTGTGATAATCAATGATGATCATCAACAAATAACCCCTTTCAGCAAACCTACGATGTAATAATCTAGGTATACCACTTTGGCTCAGAATCACTAACCAGTAGAATTTTTTAACACTCGAGTCTGGTAGAGAACATGTCTGTGAAACACCATAGTGTGATGATCGATGACGATCATCAACAATTAACCCCTTCCAGCCGACCTACGATGTATTAATCTAGGTATACCACTTTGGCTTATAATCACTAAGCCCTAGAATTTTTTAACACTCGAGTCTGGTAGAGAACATGTCTGTGGAACACCATAGTGTGATGATCAATGATGATCATCAACAATTAACCCTTTCCAGCAAACCTACGATGTAATAATCTAGGTATACCACTTTGGCTCAGAATCACTAACCAGTAGAATTTTTTAACACTCGAGTCTGGTAGAGAACATGTCTGTGGAACACCATAGTGTGATGATCAATGATGATCATCAACAATTAACCCCTTCCAGTCAACCTATCTTGTGATAATCTAGGTATACCACTTTGGATAAGAATCACTAACTTTTAGAATTTTTTAACACTCGAGTCTGGTATGGAACATGTCTGTGGATCACCGTAGTGTGATAATCAATGATGATCATCAACAATTAACCCCTTCCAGCCGACCTACGATGTAATAATCTAGGTATACCACTTTGGATCAGAATCACTAACCCCTACAATTTTTTAACATTTAAGTCTTGTAAGGAACATGTCTGTAGATCACCGTAGTGTGATAATCAATGATGATCATCAACAAATAACCCCTTTCAGCAAACCTACGATGTAATAATCTAGGTATACCACTTTGGCTCAGAATCACTAACCAGTAGAATTTTTTAACACTCGAGTCTGGTAGAGAACATGTCTGTAAAACACCATAGTGTGATGATCGATGACGATCATCAACAATCAACCCCTTCCAGCCGACCTACGATGTATTAATCTAGGTATACCACTTTGGCTCATAATCACTAAGCCCTAGAATTTTTTAACACTCGAGTCTGGTAGAGAACATGTCTGTGGAACACCATAGTGTGATGATCAATGATGATCATCAACAATTAACCCCTTCCAGTCAACCTATCTTGTGATAATCTACGTATACCACTTTGGATAAGAATCACTAACTTTTAGAATTTTTTAACACTCAAGTCTGGTAAAGAACATGTCTGTGGAACACCGTAGTGTGATAATCAATGATGATCATCAACAATTAACCCCTTTCAGCAAACCTACGATGTAATAATCTAGGTATACCACTTTGGCTCAGAATCACTAACCAGTAGAATTTTTTAACACTCGAGTCTGGTAGAGAACATGTCTGTGAAACACCATAGTGTGATGATCGATGACGATCATCAACAATTAACCCCTTCCAGCCGACCTACGATGTATTAATCTAGGTATATTATTTTGGCTCATAATCACTAAGCCCTAGAATTTTTTAACACTCGAGTCTGGTAGAGAACATGTCTGTGAAACATCATAGTGTGATGATCGATGACGATCATCAACAATTAACCACTTCCAGCAAACCTACGATGTAATAATCTAGGTATACCACTTTGGCTCAGAATCACTAACCCCTAGAATTTTTTAACACTTGAGTCTGGTAGAGAACATGTCTGTGGAACACCATAGTGTGATGATCAATGATGATCATCAACAATTAACCCCTTCCAGTCAACCTATCTTGTGATAATCTAGGTATACCACTTTGGATAAGAATCACTAACTTTTAGAATTTTTTAACACTCAAGTCTGGTAAAGAACATGTCTGTGGAACACCATATTGTGATGATCAATGATGATCATCAACAATTAACACCTTCCAGTCGACCTACGATGTAATAATCTAGGTATACCACTTTGGCTCAGAACCACTAAACCCTAGAATTTTTTAACACTCGAGTCTGGTAGAGAACATCTCTGTGGAACACCATAGTGTGATGATCAATGATGATCATCAACAGTTAACCCCTTCCAGTCGACCTATCTTGTGATAATCTAGGTCTACCACTTTGGATCAGAATCACTAACTTCCAGAATTTTTTAACACTCAATTCTGGTATGGAACTTGTCTGTGGATCACGTCAGTGTGATAATCATTGATGATCATCAACAATTAACCCCTTCCAGCCGACCTACGATGTAATAATTTAGGTATACCACTTTGGCTCAGAATCACTAACCCCTAGAATTTTTTAACACTTGAGTCTGGTAGAGAACATGTCTGTGGAACACCATAGTGTGATGATCAATGATGATCATCAACAATTAACCCCTTCCAGTCAACCTATCTTGTGATAATCTAGGTATACCACTTTGGATAAGAATCACTAACTTTTAGAATTTTATAACACTCGAGTCTGGTGTGGAACATGTCTGTGGATCACCGTAGCGTGATGATCAATGATGATCATTAACAATTAACCCCTTCCAGCCGACCTATCTTGTGATAATCTAGGTATTCCACTTTGGATCAGAATCACTAACTTCCAGAATTTTTTACACACGAGTCGGGTAAGGAACATGTCTGTGGAACAATATAGTGTAATGATCAATAATAATAATTACCAATTAACACCTTCCAGCCGACCTACCTTGTGATAATCTAGTTATACCACTTTGGATCAGAATTACTAAATTCCAGAATTTTTTAACACTCGAGTCTGGTATGAAACATGTCTCTGGATCACCGTAGTGTGATAATCATTGATGAACATCAACAATTATCACCTTCCAGCCGACCTACGATGTAATAATCTAGGAATACCACTTTGGCTCAGAATCACTAACCCCTAGAATTTTTTAACACTTAAGTCTGGTAGAGAACATGTCTGTGGAACACCATAGTGTGATGATCAATGATGATCATCAACAATTAACCCCTTCCAGTCAACCTATCTTGTGATAATCTAGGTATACCACTTTGGATAAGAATCACTAACTTTTAGAATTTTTTAACACTCGAGTCTGGTATGGAACATGTCTGTGGATCACCGTAGTGTGATAATCAATGATGAACATCAACAATTAACCCCTTCCAGCAAACCTACGATGTAATAATTTAGGTATACCACTTTGGCTCAGAATTACCAACCCCTAGAATTTTTTAACACTCGAGTCTGGTAGAGAACATGTCTGTGGAATACCATAGTGTGATGATCAATGACGATCATCTACAATTAACCCTTTCCAGCCGACCTACGATGTAATAATCTAGGTATACCACTTTGGCTCAGAATCACTAACCCTTAGAATTTTTTAACACTTGAGTCTGGTAAAGAACATGTACGTGGAACACCATAGTGTGATGATCAATGATGATCATTAACAATTAACCCCTTCCAGTCAACCTATCTTGTGATAATCGAGGTATACCACTTTGAATAAGAATCACTAACTTTTAGAATTTTTTAACACTCAAGTCTGGTAAAGAACATGTCTGTGGAACACCGTAGTGTGATAATCAATGATGATCATCAACAATTAACCCCTTTCAGCAAACCTACGATGTAATAATCTAGGTATACCACTTTGGCTCAGAATCACTAACCAGTAGAATTTTTTAACACTCGAGTCTGGTAGAGAACATGTCTGTGAAACACCATAGTGTGATGATCGATGACGATCATCAACAATTAACCCCTTCCAGCCGACCTACGATGTATTAATCTAGGTATACCACTTTGGCTCATAATCACTAAGCCCTACAATTTTTTAACACTCGAGTCTGGTAGAGAACATGTCTGTGAAACACCATAGTGTGATGATCGATGACGATCATCAACAATTAACCCCTTCCAGCAAACCTACGATGTAATAATCTAGGTATACCACTTTGGCTCACAATCACCAACCCCTAGAATTTTTTAACACTCGAGTCTGGTAAAGAACATGTCTGTGGAACACCATAGTGTGATGATCAATGACGATCATCAACAATTAACCCCTTCCAGTCAACCTATCTTGTGATAATCTAGGTATACCACTTTGGATAAGAATCACTAACTTTTAGAATTTTTTAACACTCAAGTCTGGTAAAGAACATGTCTGTGGAACACCATATTGTGATGATCAATGATGACCATCAACAATTAACACCTTCCAGTCGACCTATCTTGTGATAATCTAGGTGTACCACTTTGGATCAGAATCACTATCTCCCAGAATTTTTTAACACTCGAGTCTGGTATGGAACATATATGTGGATCACTGCAGTGTGACGATCAATAATGATAATTAACAAATGACTCCTTCCAGCCGACTTACGATGTAATAATCTAGGTATACCACTTTGGATCAGAATCACTAACCCCTAGAATTTTTTAACACTAAGGTCTGGTATGGAACTTGTCTGTGGATCACAGCAGTGTGATGATCAATGATGATCATCAACAATTGACCCCTTTCAGCTGACCTACGATGTAATAATCTAGGTATACCACTTTAAATCAGAATCACTAACCCCTCCAATTTTTTAGCACTCGAGTCTGGTGCGGAACAAGTCTGTAGATCACCGTAGTGTGATGATCAATGATGGTCATCAGCAATTAACCCCTTCCAGCCGACCTACCTTGTGATAATCTAGGTATACCACTTTAGATCAGCATCACTAACCCCCAGAATTTTTTAACTCGCGATTTTGGTATAAAACATGTCTGTGGATCACGGCAGTGTGATGATCAATGATGATCATCAACAATTAACCCCTTCCATCCGACCTACCTAGTGAGAATCTAGGTATACAACTTTGGATCAGAATCACTAACCCCCAGAATTTTTAACACTCGAGTCTTGTATGGAACATGTCTGTAGATCACCTTAGTGTGATGAGCAATGATAATTATTAACAATTGACGCCTTCCAGCTGACCTAATCTAGGTATAACATATCCGTAATAATCTAGGTATACCAGTTTGGATCAAAATGACTGACCCCCATAATTTTTTAACACTCGAGTCTGGTATGGAGCATGTCTGTGGATCACCGTAGTGTGATGATCAATTATGATCATCAACAATTGACCCCTTCCAGCCGACCTACCTTGTGATAATCTAGGTATACCACTTTGTACAGAATCACTAACCCCTACAATTTTTTAACACTCGAGTCTGGTGCGGAACATGTCTGTAGATCACCGTAGTGTGATGATCAATGATAGTCATCAGCAATTAACCCCTTCCAGCCGACCTACCTTGTGATAATCTAGGTATACAACTTTGGATCAGAATCACGAACCCCCAGGATTTTTAACACTCGAGTCTTGTATAAAACATGTCTGTAGGTCACCTTAGTGTGATGAGCAATGATGATTATCAACAATTGACGCCTTCCAGCTGACCTAATGTAGGTATACCATATCCGTAATAATCTAGGTATACCAGTTTGAATCAGAATGACTAACCCCCAGAATTTTTAACACTCGAGTCTGGTATGGAACATGTCTGTGTATCACCGTAGTGTGATGATCAATGATGATCATCCACAATTAACCCTTTTCAGCCGACCTATCTTGTGATAATCTAGGTATACCACTTTGGATCAGAATCACTAACCCCCAGAATTTTTAACACTCGAGTCTTGTATGGAACATGTCTGTAGATCACCTTAGTGTGATGAGCAATGATGGTTATCAACAATTGACGCCTTCCAGCTGACCTAATCTAGGTATACCATATCCGTAATAATCTAGGTATACAACTTTGCATCAGAATCACTAACCCCCAGAATTTTTTAACACTCGAGTCTGGTATGGAACATGTCTGTGTATCACCGTAGTGTGATGATCAATGATGATCATCCACAATTAACCCTTTCCAGCCGACCTATCTTGTGATAATCTAGGTATACCACTTTGTACAGAATCACTAACCCCTACAATTTTTTAACACTCGAGTCTGGTGCGGAACATGTCTGTAGATCACCGTAGTGTGATGATCAATGATAGTCATCAGCAATTAACCCCTTCCAGCCGACCTACCTAGTGATAATCTAGGTATACAACTTTGGATCAGAATCACTAACCCCCCAGAATTTTTTATTACTTAAGTCTGGTATGTAACATGTCTGTGGATCACCGTAGTGTGATGATCAATGAAGATCATTAACAATTAACCCCTTCCAGCCGACCTACCTTGTGATAATCTAGGTAAACCTCTTTAGATCAGCATCACTAACCCCCAGAATTTTTTAACACTCGATTTTTGTATGAAACATGTCTGTGAGTCACCGTAGTGTGATCATCAATGATGATTATCAACAATTAACTTCTTCCAGCCGACCTACCTAGTGATATTCTAGGTATACAATTTTGGATCAGAATCACTAACCCCCAGAATTTTTAACACTCGAGTCTTGTATGGAACATGTCTGTAGATCACCTTAGTGTGATGAGCAATGATAATTATTAACAATTGACGCCTTCCAGCTGACCTAATCTAGGTATAACATATCCGTAATAATCTAGGTATACCAGTTTGGATCAAAATGACTAACCCCCATAATTTTTTAACACTCGAGTCTGGTATGGAGCATGTCTGTGGATCACCGTAGTGTGATGATCAATTATGATCATCAACAATTGACCCCTTCCAGCCGACCTACCTTGTGATAATCTAGGTATACCACTTTGTACAGAATCACTAACCCCTACAATTTTTTAACACTCGAGTCTGGTGCGGAACATGTCTGTAGATCACCGTAGTGTGATGATCAATGATAGTCATCAGCAATTAACCCCTTCCAGCCGACCTACCTAGTGATAATCTAGGTATACAACTTTGGATCAGAATCACTAACCCCCCAGAATTTTTTATTACTTAAGTCTGGTATGTAACATGTCTGTGGATCACCGTAGTGTGATGATCAATGAAGATCATTAACAATTAACCCCTTCCAGCCGACCTACCTTGTGATAATCTAGGTAAACCTCTTTAGATCAGCATCACTAACCCCCAGAATTTTTTAACACTCGATTTTTGTATGAAACATGTCTGTGAGTCACCGTAGTGTGATCATCAATGATGATTATCAACAATTAACTTCTTCCAGCCGACCTACCTAGTGATATTCTAGGTATACAATTTTGGATCAGAATCACTAACCCCCAGAATTTTTAACACTCGAGTCTTGTATGGAACATGTCTGTAGATCACCTTAGTGTGATGAGCAATGATAATTATCAACAATTGACGCCTTCCAGCTGACCTAATCTAGGTATACCATATCCGTAATAATCTAGGTATACCAGTTTGGATCAGAATGACTAACCCCCAGAATTTTTTAACACTCGAGTCTGATGCGGAACATGTCTGTGGATCACCGTAGTGTGATGATCAATGATGATCATCAACAATTGACCCCTTCCAGCCGACCTACCTTGTGATAATCTAGGTATACCACTTTGCACAGAATCACTAACCCCTACAATTTTTTAACACTCGAGTCTGGTTCGGAACATGTCTGTAGATCACCGTAGTGTGATGATCAATAATGGTCATCAGCAATTAACCCCTTCCAGCCGACCTACCTTGAGATAATCTAGGTATACCACTTTAGATCAGCATCACTAACCCCCAGAATTTTTTAACTCTCGATTTTGGTATAAAACATGTCTGTGGATCACTGCAGTGTGATGATCAATGATGATCATCAACAATTAACCCCTTCCATCCGACCTACCTAGTGAGAATCTAGGTATACAACTTTGGATCAGAATCACTAACCCCCCAGAATTTTTTAACACTTGAGTCTGGTATGGAACATGTCTGTGGATCACCGTAGAGTGATGATCAATGAAGATCATTAACAATTAACCCCTTCAAGCCGACCTACCTTGTGATAATCTAGGTATACCTTTTTAGATCAGCATCACTAACCCCCAGAATTTTTTAACACTCGATTTTTGTATGAAACATGTCTGTGGATTACCGTAGTGTGATCATCAATGATGATCATCAACAATTAACCCCTTCCAGCCGACCTACCTATTGATAATCTAGGTATACAATTTTGGATCAGAATCACTAACCGCCAGAATTTTTTAACACTCAAGTCTGGTATGGAACATGTCTGTGTATCACCGTAGTGTGATGATCAATGATGATCATCCACAATTAACCCTTTCCAGCCGACCTATCTTGTGATAATCTAGGTATACCAATTTGGATCAGAATCACTAACCCCCAGAATTTTTAACACTCGAGTCTTGTATGGAACATGTCTGTAGATCACCTTAGTGTGATGAGCAATGATAATTATCAACAATTGACGCCTTCCAGCTGACCTAATCTAGGTATAACATATCCGTAATAATCTAGGTATACCAGTTTGGATTAGAATGACTAACCTCCAGAATTTTTAAACACTCGAGTCTGGTATGGAGCATGTCTGTGGATCACCGTAGTGTGATGATTAATGATGATCATCAACAATTGACCCCTTCCAGCCGACCTACCTTGTGATAATCTAGGTGTACCACTTTGTACAGAATCACTTACTCCTACAATTTTTTAACACTCGAGTCTGGTGCGAAACATGTCTGTAGATCACCGTAGTGTGATGATCAATGATAGTCATCAGCAATTAACCCCTTCCAGCCGACCTACCTTGTGATAATCTAGGTATACAACTTTGGATCAGAATCACTAACCCCCAGGATTTTTGACACTCGAGTCTTGTATGGAACATGTCTGTAGGTCACCTTAGTATGATGAGCAATGATGATTATCAACAATTGACGCCTTCCAGCTGACCTAATGTAGGTATACCATATCCGTAATAATCTAGGTATACCAGTTTGAATCAGAATGACTAACCTCCAGAATTTTTTAACACTCGAGTCTGGTGCGGAACATGTCTGTGGATCACCGTAGTGTGATAATCAATGATGATCATCAACAATTAACCCCTTCTAGCCGACCTACCTTGTGATAATCTAAGTATACCACTTTGGATCAGAATCACTAACCCCCAGAATTTTTAACACTCGAGTCTGGTATGGAACATGTCTGTGTATCACCGTAGTGTGATGATCAATGATGATCATCCACAATTAACCCTTTCCAGCCGACCTATCTTGTGATAATCTAGGTATACCAATTTGGATCAAAATCACTTACTCCCAGAATTTTTTAACACTTGAGTCTGGTATGGAACATGTCTGAGGGTGACCGTTGTGTGATGATCAATGATGATCATCAACAATTAACACCTTCCAGGCGACCTACCTTGTGATAATTTAGGTATACCACTTTAGATCAGCATTACTAACCCCCAGAATTTTTTAACACTCGATTTTGGTATGAAACATGTCTGTGGATCACCGTAGTATGATGATCAATGATGCTCATCAACAATTAACCCCTTCCAGCCGACCTACCTAGTGATAATCTAGGTATACAACTTTGGATCAGAATCACTAACCCCCAGAATTTTTTAACACTCGAGTCTGGTATGGAACATGTCTGTGTATCACCGTAGTGTGATGATCAATGATGATCATGCACAATTAACCCTTTCCAGCCGACCTATCTTGTGATAATCTAGGTATACCAATTTGGATCAAAATCACTTACTCCCAGAATTTTTTAACACTTGAGTCTGGTATGGAACATGTCTGAGGGTGACCGTTGTGTGATGATCAATGATGATCATCAACAATTAACACCTTCCATGCGACCTACCTTGTGATAATTTAGGTATACCACTTTAGATCAGCATTACTAACCCCCAGAATTTTTTAACACTCGATTTTGGTATGAAACATGTCTGTGGATCACCGTAGTATGATGATCAATGATGCTCATCAACAATTAACCCCTTCCAGCCGACCTACCTAGTGATAATCTAGGTATACAACTTTGGATCAGAATCACTAACCCCCAGAATTTTTTAACACTCGAGTCTGGTTCGGAACGTGTCTGTAGATCACCGTAGTGTGATGATCAATACTGATCATCCATAGTTAACCCCTTTCAGCCGACCTACCTTGTGATAATCTAAGTATACCACTTTAGATCAGAAGCACTAACCCCCAGAATTTTTTAACACTCGAGTCTTATATGGAACATGTCTGTGGATCACCATATTGTGATGATCAATGATACTCTTCAACAATTAACCCCTTCCAGCCGACCTACCTTGTGATAATGTAGGTATACCACTTTGGATCAGAGTCAGTAACCCCCAGAATTTTTTAACACTCGAGTCTTTTTAACCCCAATGATTATTGTTTGTTACATCTGTGAAGCCTAAGAGTTTTTTAGGGGTATCTAGTAACTTGACAAATATTCTCTCTTTATCTGACCTTGATATATAGTGAAAACCTAAGCCAATCAACCCTTGAAACTCACCCTAGATGCAGATTTTCAACCTTAAAGGTTATATTTACCTTTGGCCTTATAGTGCGCCCAGGAGCTTGTATTTTAGACAAGTGTTTTACGTGATTAGATTTGAAAAATGATAAGGATTAAGAACAGTTATTAGAAGGTTATTTTTCTGATTTACCAAAAACTCCTTTTTTGACTGTGGGACTTACATTGGGCCCAAAACCCAATATTTTGGATAGGTATCTTACATTAGTGAATTCGAAAAATTGTCAGGCCTGCAAATGTTTTCTTAAAACATGTTGATCTTATTTACGAAAAATGCTTTATTACATTGGGCCTTATAATGGGCCCAAAATACTTTTTGTGTGAAGGTATCTTACATGTCTGGATTTAAAAAATGATCAGGATTAAAAACATATATTAGAAGGTTATTTCCCTGATTTACCAAAAACTCCTTTTTTGACTGTGGGCATTACATTGGGCCCAAAACCCAATATTTTGGATACGTATTTTAAATTAGTGAATTCAAAAAATTGTTAATGATTTCTTTAACCATGTTGATCTTATTTACCGAAAATACTTTATTACATTGGGCCTTTCATTGGGCACGGAAGCCTTTTTTGTGTAGGTGTCTTACATGTCTGGATTTGAAAAATGATCAGGAGGAAAAACATTGACTCGAAAGTTATTTCTCTTATTTACCGAAAACTTCTTTTTTGCCTTTGGGCCTAAGATTAGGCCTAAAATCCAATATTTTAAATAAGTATCTTACACGTCTGAATTTAAAAAATTGTCAGGATTGCAGATGTTCTTTTAAAACATGTTGATTATTTTTACCGAAAATGCTTTTTTTACCTTAGGCCTTACATTGGGCTTGGGGCTTTATTTCTTTGTATTCGTCGATGTAGATTTCCTAATACTGCTTATCTTTGGTATTAGGCTTTTTTTTCTAAGGTTGATATTTTTCGAGATATTTGAGTGATTTTAGATTTTTAGGACTCTACATTAATCCTTCTTGTGGGCAAATGGACCCTTTAAGGCGATCAAAGGCAATAAGAAACTTTTTTGTATTACACAAACTTATTTTTTTTCGTAGTTTTAATAAATTTGACCGAAGGACTTTTACAGTACATTTTGTGCTGTAAGTGTAATATTATAAAAATGTTTTTGGCCTTATTTGCCTAATCTTTTTTTTTAAAGGATTTTTTAATTTCTTTTGAGAACTTTTTAATTATCTTGATACATAGATTCTTTATTTCATTTTTAATAATTTTAACTTTTTTAGTAGATTCTAACCAAATTTTATTATTTTTTGTACTTTCTACATTTTTTACAAAAGAGTGTAAACATATTAAAAATATGCAGTTTCGAGAAAAACGCGTTTGAAGTTTGAAGGACCAAATGTACAAAAATTAAACTTAAAGTTCAGCAATATTTTCAGTATATTAGGACCTTAACTTATATCTTAAAATATATTGTCTGTTACTTTGTCCTTAATAAATAAGATTCAAAATTTAGTTCTCTGAATATAAGGTCTTTTATTTTGTCTTTAAAATATTAAGTCTGCAACTTTGTCCTTAACATATAAACTCTGCTACATTGTCCTTAAAATATAAAGTTCTTAACTTAGTCTTTATAATATAAAGTCTGCTAATTTGTCCTCAAATTATTCAGTACTAAAATTAACCCTCAAAATATAAAGTTTAATGCTTCGTCCTTAATAAATAAGGTCCTAAACTTAGTTCTCTGAAAATAAAGTCTGTTACTTTGTCCTCAAAATATAAAGTATCAAACTTTGTTCTCAAAATATAAAGCCTAATAATTTTTCCTCCAAATATTAAACCCTAAAACTAGTTCTTAAAATTTATAGTCTTAAACATCGTCCACAAAATATAAAGTCTGCTACGTTGTACACAATAAATTAGGTCCTAAACTTAGACCTCAAAATATGAAGTCTGCTAATTTGCCCTCAATAAATCAGGTACTAAACTTAGCCCTTAAAACATGAAGTCTTAAACTTCGTCCTCAAAATATAAAGACTGATAATTTGTCTTTAAATTATTAAGTCCTAAATAAGTACTCAAAATATGATGTCTTAAACTTCCTCCTCAAAATATAAAGTTTGATAATTTGTTCTCAAAATATTAAGTTCTAAACTTAGTCCACCAAATATTAAGAATCAAACTTTGTCCTGAAATTATAAAGTCTGATCTTTTGACCTCAATATACTATTTAGTTTGTCCTTAACATATTCTTTAAAAAATAATGTCTGATATTTTGCCCTCAATAAATGAGGTCCTAAACTTAGTTCTCAAAATGTAAACTCTTAAACATCGTCCTCAAAATGTAAAGTCTGCTACTTTGTCCTCAATATGTTAAGTCCTTAACATGGCTGTCCTCAAGTTTAAAAAACCATGGTTTTGAGAAAAACGCGTTTTAAGTTTTGTGTGTAATGAGCCAATGTGCCAGGGTATAACTTTTACATGCGCATAGCATTTTTATTTATTTGAATTTTAATCTGCAGTTTGGGAATTATATTCTTGAGGTTATGTAGACTACAAAAATAAAATTAAAAAAAGTCTATTTTTTGTTCGATGCAAAGTATAATACTACCTTAAGTCCTTGACTTAGTTTTTAAAATATAAGGTGTGCTACTTTGTCCTCAATCAATGGGGTCCTAAACTTACACCTCAAACTATAAAATCATAAACTTAGTCCTCAAAATATGAAGTCTTAAACTTCGTCCTTAAAATATAAAGTCTAAAAATTTTAACCACATAATATAAAGTCTGCTACTTTGTCCTTAAAATTTAAAGTCTCAAACTTCATCCTAAAAATATAAAGTCTGCTGCTTTGTCCTGAATAAATAAGGTCCTAAACTCAGTTCTCTAAATATAAATTCTTCTACTTTGTCCTCAAAATATGAACATTCAAACTTCGTGGTTAAAATATAAAGTCTGCTAATATGTTCTTAAATTATAAAGTCTTAAAATTAATCCTCAAAATATAAAGTCTGCTGCTTTGTCCTCAATAAATCAGGTACTAAACTTAGCCCTCAAAACATGAAGTCTTCAACTTCGTCCTCGAAATATAAAGACTGATAATTTGTCTTTAAATTATTAAGTCCTAACTTAGTACTCAAAATATGATGTCTTAAACTTCCTTCTCAAAATATAAAGTTTGATAATTTGTTCTTAAAATATTAAGTTGTAAACTTAGTCCTCCAAATATTAAGTATCAAACTTTGTCCTTAAATTATAAAGTCTGATATTTTGACCTCAATATACTTTTTAGTTTGTCCTTAACATATTCTTTAAAAAATAATGTCTGATATTTTGCCCCCAATAAATGAGGTCCTAAACTTAGTTCTCAAAATGTAAACTCTTAAGCATCGTCCTCATAATGTAAAATCTGCTACTTTGTCCTTAATATGTTAAGTCCTTAACATGGCTGTCCTCAAGTTTAAAAAAACATGGTTTTGAGAAAAACGCGTTTTAAGTTTTGTGTGTAATGAGCCAATGTGCCAATGTATAACTTTTACATGCGCATAACTTTTTTATTTATTCGAATTTTAATCTGCAGTTTGGGAATTATATTCTTGAGGTAATGTAGACCACAAAAATAAAATTAAAAAAAGTCTATTTTTTGTTCGATGCAAAGTATAATACTACCTTAAGTCCTTGACTTAGTTTTCAAAATATAAGGTGTGCTACTTTGTCCTCAATCAATGGGGTCCTAAACTTACACCTCAAACTATAAAATCATAAACTTAGTCCTCAAAATATGAAGTCTTAAACTTCGTCCTTAAAATATAAACTCTTAAACTTCGTCCTTAAAATATAAAGTCTAAAAATTTTAACCACATACTATAAAGTCTGCTACTTTGTCCTCAAAATTTAAAGTCTCAAACTTCATCCTAAAAATATAAAGTCTGCTGCTTTGTCCTGAATAAATAAGGTCCTAAACTCAGATCTCTAAATATAAATTCTTCTACTTTGTCCTCAAAATATGAACATTCAAACTTCGTGGTTAAAATATAAAGTCTGCTAATATGTCCTTAAATTATAAAGTCTTAAAATTAATCCTTAAAATATAAAGTCTGCTGCTTTGTCCTCAATAAATCAGGTACTAAACTTAGCCCTCAAAACATGAAGTCTTCAACTTCGCCCTAAAAATATAAAGACTGATAATTTGTCTTTCAATTATTAAGTCCTAACTTAGTACTCAAAATATGATGTCTTAAACTTCCTCCTCAAAATATAAAGTTTGATAATTTGTTCTCAAAATATTAAGTTGTAAACTTAGTCCTCTAAATATTAAGTATCAAACTTTGTCCTTAAATTATAAAGTCTGATATTTTGACCTCAATATATAAGGTGTGCAACTTTGTCCTCAATCAATGGGGTCCTAAACTTACTCCTCAAACTATAAAATCATAAACTTAGTCCTCAAAATATGAAGTCTTAAACTTCGTCCTTAAAATATAAAGTCTAAAAATTTTAACCACATAATATAAAGTCTGCTAATATGTCCTTAAATTATAAAGTCTTAAAATTAATCCTTAAAATATAAAGTCTGCTGCTTTGTCCTGAATAAATAAGGTCCTAAACTCAGTTCTCTAAATATAAATTCTTCTACTTTGTCCTCAAAATATGAACATTCAAACTTCGTGGTTAAAATATAAAGTCTGCTAATATGTTCTTAAATTATAAAGTCTTAAAATTAATCCTCAAAATATAAAGTCTGCTGCTTTGTCCTCAATAAATCAGGTACTAAACTTAGCCCTCAAAACATGAAGTCTTCAACTTCGTCCTCGAAATATAAAGACTGATAATTTGTCTTTAAATTATTAAGTCCTAACTTAGTACTCAAAATATGATGTCTTAAACTTCCTCCTCAAAATATAAAGTTTGATAATTTGTTCTTAAAATATTAAGTTGTAAACTTAGTCCTCCAAATATTAAGTATCAAACTTTGTCCTTAAATTATAAAGTCTGATATTTTGACCTCAATATACTTTTTAGTTTGTCCTTAACATATTCTTTAAAAAATAATGTCTGATATTTTGCCCCCAATAAATGAGGTCCTAAACTTAGTTCTCAAAATGTAAACTCTTAAGCATCGTCCTCATAATGTAAAGTCTGCTACTTTGTCCTTAATATGTTAAGTCCTTAACATGGCTGTCCTCAAGTTTAAAAAAACATGGTTTTGAGAAAAACGCGTTTTAAGTTTTGTGTGTAATGAGCCAATGTGCCAATGTATAACTTTTACATGCGCATAACTTTTTTATTTATTCGAATTTTAATCTGCAGTTTGGGAATTATATTCTTGAGGTAATGTAGACCACAAAAATAAAATTAAAAAAAGTCTATTTTTTGTTCGATGCAAAGTATAATACTACCTTAAGTCCTTGACTTAGTTTTCAAAATATAAGGTGTGCTACTTTGTCCTCAATCAATGGGGTCCTAAACTTACACCTCAAACTATAAAATCATAAACTTAGTCCTCAAAATATGAAGTCTTAAACTTCGTCCTTAAAATATAAACTCTTAAACTTCGTCCTTAAAATATAAAGTCTAAAAATTTTAACCACATACTATAAAGTCTGCTACTTTGTCCTCAAAATTTAAAGTCTCAAACTTTATCCTAAAAATATAAAGTCTGCTGCTTTGTCCTGAATAAATAAGGTCCTAAACTCAGATCTCTACATATAAATTCTTCTACTTTGTCCTCAAAATATGAACATTCAAACTTCGTGGTTAAAATATAAAGTCTGCTAATATGTCCTTAAATTATAAAGTCTTAAAATTAATCCTTAAAATATAAAGTCTGCTGCTTTGTCCTCAATAAATCAGGTACTAAACTTAGCCCTCAAAACATGAAGTCTTCAACTTCGCCCTAAAAATATAAAGACTGATAATTTGTCTTTCAATTATTAAGTCCTAACTTAGTACTCAAAATATGATGTCTTAAACTTCCTCCTCAAAATATAAAGTTTGATAATTTGTTCTCAAAATATTAAGTTGTAAACTTAGTCCTCTAAATATTAAGTATCAAACTTTGTCCTTAAATTATAAAGTCTGATATTTTGACCTCAATATATAAGGTGTGCAACTTTGTCCTCAATCAATGGGGTCCTAAACTTACACCTCAAACTATAAAATCATAAACTTAGTCCTCAAAATATGAAGTCTTAAACTTCGTCCTTAAAATATAAACTCTTAAACTTCTTCCTTAAAATATAAAGTCTAAAAATTTAAACCACAGAATATAAAGTCTGCTAATTTGTCCTCAAAATTTAAAGTCTCAAACTTCGTCCTAAAAATATAAAGTCTGCTGCTTTGTCCTTAATAAATTAGGTCCTAAACTCAGTTCTCTAAATATAAAGTCTGATACTTTGTCCTAAAAATATGAAGTCTTAAGCTTCGTCTTCAAAATGTGAAGTCCGCTAATTTGTCCTCAAATGTTTAAGTCCTATAATTAATCCTTAAAATATAAGGACTGCTGCTTTGTCCTTAATGAATAAGGTCCTAAACTAAGACCTTAATATATAAAGTCTCAAACTAAGTTCTCAAAATAATAAGTCTGCTACTTTGTCCTCAATATGTTAAGTGCTTAACTTAGTTTTCAAGATATAATGTCTGTTACTTTGTCCTCAATAAATCAGGTCCTAAACTTATTCCTCAAAATATGAGGTCTTAAACTTTGTCCTCAAAATATAAAGAATGATAACTTGTCATCAAAATGTTAAGTTCTAAACTTAGTCCTAAAAATATTAAGGAGGATGATGACTGTCTTTGAGGGGCAGGCGGTAAGGAGGGTTTTTCTATGCTTTTATATGAGATTATAACAACTGTCACCAACTGTTTAAATATGAACTTCAATAATGAAAAACCAAATATTTAACATCTTAGGGATAAAAAATTGTTTTTTAATATATTTTTTTTTTTTTTTTTATAAATATATTTAAAGAAAATCATTCAATTGGCTGAGAAATGTTGTTAGAAAATTTGTTTGTGAGGTTAGAAATTATAGTAATACAATGTTGGTTACACTGTTTCGGATTTGATAATGACTTCAACACAGCCAATTTATCAACATTATATCTTATGACGCTCTTCTACGTAAATTATAAAATGTATCTTTAAATTACAGTGTGATTAAGAGTTCTAGAAATGAAAAATTACCAATAGGTTATATCAAATAAATTTTGATTATTTTTAAGCAAAAAATTGAAAAATAATTTTTTAAATAGAACTTGCTTAGATATATCTCTAATTTTATCCGGTAATTTATTCCATAATCTCAAACCCCTAATAATAAAAGATCTTTGCATTTTGCAAGTTCGATGTAAGGGTATTTTTAAAATAGCCTTCCTTTCTCTGAGCCTCTCCTGTATTGTACTATTAGAATTCTTAAACTCAAAGAAATTGTAAAGATAAACAGGAACCTTGTTATTGAATATTGTATAAAGCAAATTTCCCAGAAAAAGTTGTCTTCGTGCTGCAACATTCAATAATACAGATTTAATTCTGTATTTTGTGATATGCTCTGATTTCGGAATGTTATAAATAAATCGAATGCATGCATTTAAAGATCTTTCCAATCTGCCATTCAGCTCATGGCTAATATCGTCATATACAGGACAACAATAATCTAAAAAAGGAAGGATAAGTGACTTTACTAGTAATAATCGGGTAGCAGTTGGAAGCGAGTCCTTGTTTCGATTAAGCTGTTGCAACACCATAAATGTCTTACGTGAAATTGTTGAAACATGCTCTTTCCAAGACAAGGTACAATCCAGCGTCAAACCAAGATCCTTTACCTTCTCGCAAAAACTAATGGGAATTCCCTCGACATGGAGAGGAGGAAAAACTAATAAATAATCAAGGGAAGGACTATTATTTGCAGAGATTACCATAGCCCGAGTCTTCTCCGACTTCAATACCAGTCCATTTTCATGTGCCCACTGTACAACATAATTGATATCAGTTTGGAACATTTTCAATATCTCAGGAAGAGAGGATAATGGGTTAGAGAGATACAATTTAAAGTCGTCTGAATATTTGTGGAATTTACAATATTTAAGCTTTTGCCCTAGATCTGATATAAATAAATTAAAAAGAAGCGAAGAAAGTGACGCCCCCTGAGGGACACCACACTTAACCTTATCCCACTCTAAAAAGTCACCATTGTTATCAATTATCCGTTGATATCTAGGACCAAGATAAGACTCAAACCATCCGCAGACCGATTTCGACAGTTTAAATGATCTTAGTTTATGTATTAGCAAATTATGGTCTACTGAAAGAAAGGCTTTAGAAAAATCGAAAAATACAGCAATAGTAATGTGCTTCAAATCCATAGCCATTTTAATGTCCGTTGTAAATTTAAGAGACGCTGTACAAGTGCTATGTTTAGAACGAAAGCCAGATTGTAAAAGTTCTAGTAAATTATTTTTAGACAAGAAAGTAGTCATTTGTTTGCATACAATTTTTTCAAAAGGTTTTGACAAAGCACATATAATAGAAATCGGTTTATATTCAGTAATCTTTTTTGGATTAGGAATCTTAGGCATCGGGCGAACGTTGCTGGTTTTCCACATGTCCGGAAAAATCCCTGCCTGGAGAGAGCAATTATACAAATGTAATAAGACAGGAAAAATAATCGGCAAAGCTAATTTAATCATTTTGATGGAAATGTAGTCCGGTCCCATAGCATTAGTTTTGATGCTGTTAAGAGTGTTAAACAATGATTCAGGTGAAATGTCAGAAAAAAAAAATTCATTTTCGTCAAAAATGTTATTATTTTCTGTTGACAGTGCAGAGGTGGAAAGAGAAGGTAAAATAGGTGTACTAGGAAAAATGTCAATAAATTCATGAGCTTGGAAATTATTATCAGAAGCATTTTTTCTTGATGAAATAAGGTTCAATTTTCTTAACAAATGCCAAATATCAGTAGTTCTCTTTTTATTTTTAATCATGTTAAAATTGTATTTGTTGTAAGTATCTCTAATCTTAGTTTAAACCAGGTTACGAATTTTTTTAAAGTCATTTTGAGCAGCAACGTTTTTAGTTCTCTATACTATTCTGCGTAACCTGTTTCTTTCTTTAATTAACACTCTTATCTCTTTAGTCATCCAAGGGGAATGGCATTTTTTAATGCTTAGTAAATGAAGAGGTGCAAACAGATCAAATGCGGAGGTCAGAAAGTAAGTTAACTTGTGTACTTTTGCATTGATATCCTGTTCAGAGAATATACTTGCCCAATATTAAGACGCGAGATGTAAAAGGAATTCAGACTCAGGTATACTCTTAAGGTTACGGATTAGATTTGAGTTATTAATCAAATTTGGTTGAGTTCCTTCTATCTCAAACTTAATATTTATTAAGTCATGTGAGGATAAGAATGCCACTGGATGCTGACCAAATGAGAGTACTTTGTCTATATTATCAACAAACATACAATCAATTCTAGTACTTGAATTGGTGAAATGGTGAGTAGAATTATGGGGGACCATAGACATACCTGCAGAATATACTAAAGAAGTAAAATAATTAGTAATAGGTTTATGGACATCCAAATTACAATTAAAATCGCCCATTATTATTATATTATTAAAATGTTGAATAAGAGAGTTTGATTTTCAAACTCATTGCCAAAAGAGGCATTTGGTGGCTTGTAAGCAACTCCTGTTAATAAATTGTCATTTTCTAAGTTTATCTTAATAAACAAAAATTCTACTGATGGGTACGGTCCCTCAGAACTCATAGATACCATAGAACATTTAAGAGAACTACGTACAAATAGGCATACTCCACCACCCCTGCGCATTTCTCGATCATTACGATAAAGTGTATAATTTTCAAGTTCGACAAGGTTATTATTAATGTTAGGTGTTAGCCATGTTTCAGAAACAGCAATTATGTCATAATAGTCAGAATGAAAAAAATCTTTAAATTCAATAAAATGAGCACAGAAAGATTGAGCATTAACATGACAGATATTTAATATAACCATTTTTACTAATTATAACAAAAATCTTGATTCTTGAGATGAAATTGTCAAAAAGTAAAGTTTGAAATTTGCAATAACTCAAGTCTAAAAATTCAACAGTATCGCAGTAAACGCAGAACCAATAATAACCTATAAAACTTGCAAATGTAAGCAGAACAGGCACTAAGATAACATTATAAATCAATCCGATTATATAACAAATAGATATCAAATTAAACAATGACCATGGTAAATAATTTGAGTTATTTGACTTCGAATATAATAAACCATGATAAGGCATCAAAAAACAAAGAAAAAACAAGTGAGATTCATAAAAATAAAAAAATGAAAATATGAATAGTAATAAAAACCAAAAATACAATGATTGCTATGCCATGGATTTGAAGTTATCAAGGGATTTTAATAGAATTCTACAAGATCCATCTTCTTTGCGGACAGAAATTTTACCCCCAGAGAGTTACAAATATTTAATTTTCTTCTCCATTCTGAGTGCGAGAGCAGCCGAGTAGATTCTCCGATTGAGACTCCATCTCCTTTGCGGCCAGAAATTTTACCCCCAGAGAGTTACAAATATTTAATTTTCTTCTCCATTCTGAGTGCGAGAGCAGCCGAGTAGATTCTCCGATTAGAGACTCTCTAAGATAGATGTTGGACTTCTCACGATCAGGCCATCCAATGTTCGTGGTAGAAAAGCTCTTCAATAATTTTCTTTGTCCAATAATTGCATCTCTTAATGTCTGGGAAGACAACTTGACAACCACCGATGGAGGAAAACTGTTCACAATTGTATTATCGGATCTACGAAGTCTGTATACGTTAATAATATTGCTGTCATTAACCTCAACATTCAAACTTTTTGAAATATCTATAAAAGTTTGACGTAGATCCTCATCCATCTTTACAGGCAATCATTGGACTTCAATTGAAGAAAGTAGAGCAGATTGTTCCTGAACATTGATAGTGTGTTCAAGATATTGAATCTTGGATTGTAATTGCTCTGTATTTGTTTTCACCATTTCGATATCTTTTGAGAAATTCACTGCATCGATTTGAAAAGAATTATTTTTTTTTAGAATTTTCAGCAATTTATTGTTTCATTGAATTAACCGATTCGGTAAGGCTTTTATTAAACTCCACTTGCTCCGTCTTGAAATCCTCCAACGTTTCTGCCATCTCCGTCTGAAACTCCTTGAGTACAGTCCTTTGCCCCTGCTCAACGATAACCCGTAATGCTTCCATGAATGCATTCGAAGGCTTATCATCAGAAGTGACTAAACCAGATGATGCAAATAAAAAGAGTTGTTCAGAGATGGCGCTATCCTTGTTACTTTTACATTTAGAACAATTAAATGATTTTGTTCCTTTTTTAATTTGCTCGAAATCTTTTTTTGAAATATTTACATTCACACATGCATAATGGGCAAGTCCATTGCACTTCGAACACGACATTGAATCATTAGTAGCCCTGGATATTTGCTCTTGGCATTCTATACAAAGCGGCATGGTCTCTCACTGTTTAGTAGCAAACTTGTATAAATAATTGCAATTAAACTAAATTATGGCACAACTTGAGTATATGCTACACTGTCTGTTAACACAAAACGGTCAGTAATATTTAAAAAATTTAACACATCGAGAAATATCCAAAAATTTGTATAAATAAAACGGAGTTATTCCGGTAAAACATATATTATATGCGCAGATTCGCAATCACATGGCGTGAACTTGCGACGTTGTCACATTTCATAGATTTGGTTTATTATGATTCCAAAAAGGTTAGGATATCATTATTTCATAGTCAGATTTTATTTTATTTCTCGAAAATGAAACGGAAGACTCAATTAATTTTTTTCGCTGATAAATCCAAAAGTTTTAAACTTTACGAACGTAAGATTTTGAAAAATAGTTTATCATTTTATCACAAGTTATAAATAAAATAGAGAACTTATTTAACAATATACATTTCTTATAGTTTAAAACTGCTCTTTTAAGCGGTGCACCAGAAAAACTGTAAATTTAAAAATAAACATACTACAGTTACTAAATTAATAAAAAATCTAAATTATCGAGGACTTTTTTTATTCAGACTATTTTTCCTGTCTTTTTAGATAATTAAACAAACCAAAAATAAAAAAAAAACAATTTCGATTTTTAAAAAAAAAATCACTGTAGTCTCCCCTTAATAGAAGTAAATCAGACTCTCTTTAACAATAAATAATTCCTCAATAAATAAAGACCTAAACTTACGTCTCTAAATATAAAGTCTGCTACTTTGTCCAAAAAATAAAAAGTCTTAAACTTTGTCCTTAAAATATAAAGTCTGATATTTGGTCTTCGAAATATTAAGTCCTTAACTTATTTCTTAAAACATAATGTCTGCTACATTGTCCTCAATCAATAAGGTCCTAAACTTAGTCCTCAAAATCTGAAGTCTGCTAATTTGTTCTCAAAATATTAAGTGCGTAACTTAGTCCTTAAACTATATAGTCTGTTACTATGTTCTTAATATATTAAGTCCTTAACTCAGTTCTCAAAGTATAAAGTCTGTTAGTTTGTCCTCAAAATAATAAGTCCTAAACTTAGTCCTTAAAATATAAAGTCGGATATTTTGACATCAAAATATAAAGTCTGCTACTTTGTCCTCAATAAATAAAGTCCTAAACTTAGTTCTCTAAATATAAAGTCTGCTACTTTGTTCTCAGTATATTATGTCTTCAACTTTGTCCTTAACATATAAACTGTGATACATTGTCCTTAAAATATGAAACCCTTAACTTAGTCTTTTGTAATATAAAGTCTGCTAATTTGTGCTCAATAAATGAGGTACAAAACTTAGAACTCAAAATATGAAGTCTGATAATTTGTCCTTTTAAATATTAACTCCTAAACTTATTCCTCAAAATACAAAGTCTGCTACTTTGTTCTTAATAAATAAGGTCTAAAACTTAATCCTTAGAATATAAAGTCTGCTAATTTTTCCTTAAAATATAAAGTCCTTAACTTATTCCTTAAACCCCATAATAAATGTTAAATGGGGTTAGTTTTATAAAATTTATATTAACACAAAGTTTAGATTGTAATTGTATTTCCTTTCAAATTGTATTTTTAAAGACAAGATTAATCGATCTTAAAAAGATAAATTAGAAGAGTTATGTCCTTCCATTATTATAGTATAAAAGAGCACCAATACGTGATCCAAGGAAGGTGTGTAAGAAAACAAAAATTTTTTTAAATAAATTTAAAAAATGTTTTTCTCATTTCATCTTTGCTTTTTATTTTGTCAATTTTTAAAAAAGCGACGTTTCGCCAACTGGATTTGTTGACCTCATCAGGCTAAAGTCAGTTACAAAGGAAAACACTTTATTAGTTTGATTGTATAAAAATTTGCTTTTTTATATATAACACTGGTTATGAACAACAAAAAAACTAATCACCTTAGAGTTTAGTTAAAACAATCATAATTTTAACACGTCAGAAAATTAAAATATAAAACAAAAAACGTTCTTACTCTGCGTACAGAGAGACGTACAAACCACAACGACATATTAGCAACTGAGACTAGAAATTTATAAATATAGTAATACAAAAGGTAATAACAAGTAAATCTTAGACAGAGAAGGTTAATAAACTGAAAAGGAAAAACAATGATTTCTGAAATAGAATGTAAATATAAATTTAACCGATTAATTTTTCTAAGTAGAGGAAAAATTAAAATAATAAAATAAATATAAGTTTTATCGATTAATTTTTTTAAGTAGAGGAAAAAATATTTTGTTAAGGGAATAGTCATCTTCTTTTATATTAATTGTGTTATTATTCAATTTTATGTGGATCATTTCAGAAATCTTTCGTTTTCTCCAGTTTGCTTCTGAATCCAAGATTTTAACATTTTTCCAGTCAAATGTGTGACCCAAACCATTACAGTGCTTAGAAACTACAGAATTTTTGTTTTTGAAAGTTTCATGTTCGTGGACACGTGTAAAAAGTGAGCGCTTTGTTTCACCAACATATGTCGAAGGACAATTGACACAATCAAACTTATACACTATATTTGTTTTGTCCCATTTTTTTGAAATGTCCTTTCCTAATTTTACAACTGCATTTAAAGACTTGTCAATAGTTGGAATAGTGGAGATGTTGTATTCCTTAAAAACATTAGACAATTTAAAATAAATCATTTCATTATAAGGTAAGACAACTTTAGGTAACAGACGATGTATATTCAAGTGTCTATTGTTATTGGTAACATTATTATTCGAGTATTTTAATTTTTTTAAACGCAACTTCACATGTTTGTTAATAAAATCTATCGGATAATTATTTAAAAGTAACATTTTTTTGATTGATTTCAAATTGTCTTCATGAAATTTTTTATGTGACAATGAAATTGCTCTGTCGACCAGATTAAAAACAATGTTTTTCTTCTGTTGTAAAGGATGGTTAGAAAAGAAATTAATCAGCCTTCCTGATGAAGTAGGTTTTTTATACCAGTCAGTTATTATATGTTGGTCTTTTTTTATAAGACTTAAATCAAGAAAATTAATTTTGTTATTATTTTCCAGTTCGAAAGTAAACTGTAGATTTTGGTCATATGAATTAAAAACATTGATAACCCGGTCGACATCCTCCCTCTTTAGACGCCTCCCTCTGTACGCAGAGTAAGAACGTTTTTTGTTTTATATTTTAATTTTCTGACGTGTTAAAATTATGATTGTTTTAACTAAACTCTAAGGTGATTAGTTTTTTTGTTGTTCATAACCAGTGTTATATATAAAAAAGCAAATTTTTATACAATCAAACTAATAAAGTGTTTTCCTTTGTAACTGACTTTAGCCTGATGAGGTCAACAAATCCAGTTGGCGAAACGTCGCTTTTTTAAAAATTGACAAAATAAAAAGCAAAGATGAAATGAGAAAAAAATTTTTTAAATTTATTTAAAAAAATTTTGTTTTCTTACACACCTTCCTTGGATCACGTATTGGTGCTCTTTTATACGATCTTAAAAAGGTTAGATGAAAATAAAAAACTTCAAAATAAATTTTTTTTTCTTGCACACAGTAACGTTTTGTTGGCCAGGGTTTGCCAACCTCGTCAGGCTGTAAATTTTATTCAAAAGACATAAAACGTCTGTTAAAAGAGAGATCATCTAGCAACTGTCGCCTGGCTAAAACAACCTCCAAGAATTCGTTCTTGTTAAGATGCATCCCATGATGTTTTTTCACAACACATTGTTCACAAAAATAAACAGTTCAATAATAATTCGTTTTATGGTTTGTTGGTACAAAATAATTTTCAAATGTTACATTTTTCTGTTTAATTTTTTGTTTCTATGTATTTGTCTTTTTACCATATTTTTTATTTAATTTATTTTAGTTATAATCTTGTGAACAGTGTTGTGTTTACAAAGTGTTTTTTAATAAATTTTCAAACCTGACGAGGTTGGCAAACCATAGTCAACAAAACGTTGCTGTGTGCAAAAAAAATAAAAAAAAATTTTAAAGTTTTTTATTTTTATCTAACCTTCTTAAGATCGATTAATCTTGTCTTTAAAAATACAATTTGAAAGGAAATACTACTACAATCTAAACTTTGTGTTAATATAAATTTTATAAAACTAATCCCATTTAATATTTACTATGGGGTTTTGGAAAGGGTTTTTCTTCTACTTTCAGATTATAAAATCTGAATTTAAAAATGTTTTTAAAAAAAAACTTTTTTTTTAATTTAAGATAAACATTAAGTTTTCTTCTCTTACGGTCGGGTTTATATTTTCTCTTTATATTATAAAAATATATCGCCGCCGCCGCTGCCGCTGCCGCCGCTGTTTCAAGATTTGAGTCTCATGACATATGTATATAACTAGCTATATATATATGACATATATATATAACTAGCTATATTATAGCTATATATATATGACATATATATATAACTAGCTATATATATATGTGTAATGCCTTACGACATCTCTCTATATTATAAAAAGATTTCGCCGTTGCCGCCGCAGATTCAGGAATTCGGGAAAATGGACATGCCCATTTTACCAAATTCAAAATTTTTAATCGAAACTCCCGAATGGCCTATCCCACATGGACATTTTCCCGAAAGAATTCAGTATTACCGAATTCGAAATCCTGAATCCAAACTCCCGAAGGGCCTATCCCAAATGGACATTTTGCCGAAAGACTTCGGTAAAATGGACATGCCCCTTTTTCCAAATTCGAAATCCCGAATGGCCAAACTCCCGAATGGCCTATCCCAAAGGGACATTTTGCCAAAAGAATTCGATAAACAATTTTACCGATTACCCATTTTACCAAATTCGAAATCCCGCTCCCGAATGGCCTATCCGAAATTAACATTTTCCCTAAATCCATTTTCCCTAAATCTCTAATCAAAACTTTTTCCAAAAGAATTAGGTATAATGGTCATGCCCATTTAACCGAATTGGAAATCATGACTTGAAACTCCAGAATGGCCTATCCGAAATGAATATTTTCCCAAAAGAATTTGGTAAAATCGACATGCCCCTTTATCCGAATTCGAAATCCCGAATTGCCAAACTCCCGAATGGCCTATCCCAAATGGACATTTTTCAAAAAGAATTCGGTATAATGGACATGCCCATTTTACCGAATTCGAAATCATGAATTGAAACTCTCGAATGGCCTATCCGAAATGAATATTTTCCCAAAAGAATTTGGTAAAATGGACATGCCATTTTAGCGAATTCGAAATCTCGAATTGAAACTCCGGAATGGCCTCTGCAAATGGACATTTTCACGAAACGCAATTTACGAATCCATTTTTTTGAAAGGACTTTTTCTTTAATGAAGTTAAAAATTATTATTTAGGAATAATAGTTTTCAGGATTTTTGATTCAAGAAAATAGTTTCGAGAAAATGGGCGAATAAACATGCCCATTTTCCCTAATTTGTCCGTAACTTTCCTTTCAAAGTATTGAATATTTTGTCACGAATCTTAGTACAATTACCTACAATGTCATTGAGAAGGTCTCTGACTCGAATGTGTTTAAATCTTGATTTTAAAATCCCGAATCGAAACTCCCTAATGGCCTATTTTCCAAATGTACATTTTCTTAAATTGTAATTTACGAATCCATTTTCCCGAATGGATATTTTCCCGAATGAAGTTAAAAATTATTATTTAGAAACATTCTGCCCTTAAAATTTAGGTCAATTTCAAGGGCAGTTTTGACTTAAAGGTCAAGACTTAACGAAAAAACTCTGTCTGACGTATCCTGTCCTTAAAATTGTCCTACATTAAATTTTTGTGCAATTTTGTGTCAAGTCAAGACTTGACGGTAGAACTCTGTCTGACCTATTCTGCCCTTAAAATGTAGGTATATTTTAAGGACAGTTTTGACCTACAGATCAAGTCTTGATGGGAAAACTTTCTCTGACTTATTCTGCCCTCAAAATTTAGGTCAATTTTAAGGGCTGTTTTTACCTAACGGGAAAACTCCGTCTGAGTTATTTTGGCTTAAAAATTTAGGTCAATTTCAAGGGTAGGTTTGACATTAAGGGAAAGACTTAACGGGAAAACTCAATCTGACCTATTCTGCCCTTAAAATGTAGGTAAATTTTAAGGGTAGTTTTGACCTTAAGGTCAAGACTTGACGGGAAAACTCCATTTGACTTATTCTGCTCTCAAAATAAGGCTAATTTTAAGGGCAGTTTTGACCTACAGTTCTACACTGAGAAAATGAGAAATGACTGAGTACTGTCCGGACAGGAATGGATCCTGTCCAAATAAAAAATTTTAATTAGACAGCACTCCATGCTTTCTAGACATGAACCATTCCGGTCTGGAAAGGACTCAGTAATATCTTGGATATTAATGAAATGGACAGTAGTGAACCCTGTCCAGACAGGAGTGGTTCATGTCCAGACCTGAATGATAATTCTCCGATGGTGAAATTAAAAAAAGGTTAATTTGTAAAATGTAATAGACGTCATTCAAAATAATTGTTTATAAGTAGCATAATAAAAGGTTTTAATAGTGTTAATAGAAAGAGATGTTCAAGAATAGATACAACAAAGTAAAGAACAGTCGTGTAAATCTTATTTTATATCCGGAAAAATTGTTTACATGTTTTTTTTTTATATATTACAAAGTAAGGTTTTTTTTAAAAAAACATTCATTTTTAAAATAGAAGTTTACAACATTTCTTTGGACACACTAAGGGACTGAAGATTTTAATGTTTATAAAAAAATTGTGGATTCTAAACCTTCAAGTGGTCCAAAAAACTAAGAAATAATCATCAAGAGGCGTCTACTATTTTGCCACCCAATATATCCTTTTACTACCAGAATGTGCGTGGACTGCGCACCAAGCTTTTTGAGTTCTCAACTTCTATCCGTTTGTCAGCTGATTCATGGGACATCATCATTCTCACTGAGACCTGGTTACACGATGGAATTGGTGATGCTGAATTAGGCCTTCAAAGCTACTCTGTTTATAGAAAAAATAGGGATCAATTTACAAGTAACTGTGAAAGGGGTGGGGGAGTATTAGTTGCTGTAAGTAATAAATTTAATAGTTATATTGTTTCAACTTTTGATAGATCTATTGAACATATTTTTGTAAATGTTCTAATAAATCACAGAAATTACATTATAAGCTCAGCTTATATACCCCTCTTATCAACAAATGATGTTTACTTGACACACACGCATATTGTAAACGAAGTAATTCAAAGCTCTCCTGGTTCTAAAATTATTTTGACAGGTGATTATAATCTATCAGGTATTAATTGGGATAATGATAAATTTGGTACCTTAATAAATTCTGATTCTTTATTTAACAGAAATATTAATTATTCGGCAGCTAAGATAATAGAAAGTAGTTTTGGTTCCCTAAATTTAAAACAAACTAAAGAAATAAGAAATCTATTGGACAATATTCTAGATTTAGTGTTTACAAATGTGGAATCTTTAAATTGTCATTTAGCGATTGAAGCATTAGTGCGCTGCGATACGCATCATCCACCATTGCTTATTCAATTTTGTGAGGAAGATAATGATGTATCCTTATCAACGAAAGATTTTTTTGTCTTGGATTTTGCTCAGGATAATTATACTAAGATACACGAATATTTAGCGAACGTCGATTGGTTGTCTGAATTTAATAATATTGATATTAAAAAAGCTGTCGATATTTTTCATTTCCATTTAAATTTTGTAATAACTAATTATGTACCAAAAAAAAAAGATTTTTCGTACATCGTATTCAAGATGGTTTAATTTGAAAATAAAACAATTGATGCGTTTGAAAAAGATTGCGCACAAAAAATTTTAAAAAAATCCTACTCCGAATAATTATGCGATTTTCAGTGGTTATCGCTCTAGATGTATTCGGTTAAATAAGGAACTTTATAGAGATTATATAGACGGGGTGGAGAATAGTATTGCGCAGAATATTGAAACTTTTTGGTCTTTTGTAAAGAACAAGCGAAAAAATTTAGTCGTACCAAATATTTTGATGGAGAATGATGTGAATGTTAGTGATGGTAAGAAGGTTGCTGATTTGTTTGCAAACTATTTTAATTCTGTTTACATGGAAAATAATAATTTGATTTCTTCTATTTCATCCTATTTACATCCTACCATATTATATGATTTTATGGTGACTCCACAAATGGTTCTCGAAAAAATTAGCAATCTTGATTCACGAAAAGGAGCTGGACCGGATGGTTTTTTGCCGCGATTTTTTATAGAATGTCAATTGGTTTAGTCTGAGCCTTTGTCTATGCTTTGTAATTTATCTTTGAGTACGGGCACCTTTCCTCAGTCCTGGAAGACTGCGAAAATTATTCCCATTCATAAATCGGGTTCTAAGCAGTGTGTGAAAAATTCTAGACCAATTTCTATTTTGAATATCTTTTCGAAAACTCTTGATAGTATAATGGCAGATAATTTGAAGAATTTATTTAATACTACTCTCAATTATGAACAACATGGCTTTCGACAAAAACGTTCTACTCTTACAAACTTAGTGGAGTACAGATAATATCTTACACACTGCTTGGAATCCGAAATTCAAGTTGATAGTATATATACAGATCTTGCTAAAGCATTTGACAGAGTTGATCACAATCTACTTCTTGTAAAACTTGAAAATTATGGCATCAGGGGTTCCCTTCTAAATTGGTTTAATAGTTACTTGAAGGGCAGATCAAACTATGTTAAAGTTGGTCTCTTTGAATCCGATTATTTTTGCCCTGTTTTTGGAGTTCCCCAAGGATCCCACCTAGGGATCCCACCTACTATATCGACACTAAGTTCGTAAATTCAGGAAGATTTTTTCTCGATATTTAAATCAAGTTGAAATACGAAATTCAAATGAATTTTCGATTTTTCAAATTAAGTTATTTGAAATTAGAAAATTCTGTGAAAAAATATATCCGACATGGACCTCTGTAGCTTAGTTGGTTTAGAGCAGTCAAGCGCCATTTGAAAGACCCGAGTTCGAATCCCGGCGGAGCTAAATGTCCGATATTTTTTCACAGAATTTTCTAATTTCAAACATTTTGTAATGATTTATCTTTTGTTAATCATATAAATGATATTTCTTTAAAAGCACAAAAAATGTTAGGATTTGTTTTACGTATCACAAATGATTTTAAACAGGTCTCAACACTGGTGAATTTGTATACAGCTCTTGTACGACCAATTGTTGAGTATGCAGCTGTAATTTGGGATCCTTATTATGAAACGCACAAGCAAACGATCGAAACTGTCCAACTTCGATTTTTACGTGCAATTGCTTATAGACTAAAATTTCGAAGAGAGCATGATTATCTGAATGTTATTCTAAACAAAATAAAGTTGGAGACTTTGGAAGATAGGAGAAAAGTAGGAGGTTTAATATTTTTATTTAAATTACTAAATGGCATAATAGATAGCCCAGAATTAAAAAGTCTGGTTTCTTTTAGAGCTTTACCTTACTCGTTACGTCACGTCGATTTATTTAAAATACCTAAAGAAAAAACCAATATTGGATCAAACTCTTCGATTTATAAAATTTGTAAAAATTATAATTACATTAGTAAAATGTCATTTGATGCAGATATCTTCTATCAGACCCTAACACAATTTATCACAAGTGTAAAATTGTTTGCCATCGAGTAGTATATTTTATGCCGATTGTAAATGAACTTTTGTACTTTAATTTCTTTGATTTCTTCACTTTATTTTATCTTATTATTTGTAAAGAGTATATTTGTATTTTGTAAATTTCACAAAGTGCGTATGGACGAATGGATTTGGAGTGCTGGTTGAGCGCCGTTCTCAGGTTGCAGGATATCGTTATCTTTTTTATAATTTCAATTAACTTTTATTATTATACTTTCTTATTATGTAATAACAATGTATAAAGGTGTTATACCGTTAATAAACTAAACTAAAACTAAAAAAAAACTAAATTCTCCTGTATTGATAATACCAAAAAAAATTAGATAACTCCGGAGAAAAGAAATGGAGAGTGGTAAAAGATTATCGTGCCCTTAATGAGAAGGTGATAGGGGATGCATTTCCATTGCCAAACATTTCAGAAATATTCGATCGCTTGAGTTCAGCCCGATATTTCACCGTTTTTGACCTAGCATCCGGATTCCACCAGGTGGAGACTCATCCATAAGATCGTCCAAAAACCGCATTCTCGGTTGTCAGAAATCACTATCAGTATGATAGAATGCCCATGGGCATGAAGAATGCACCGCCAACCTTTTAAAGACTACTAAATGGAGTTCTCGCAGGGATGCTAGACACGGAAGCATTTGTCTATTCAGATGATATCATCAGTCACTCGCAAACTTTAGAAGAACACGATCGTCGAGCTCGGCGGCTGTTCACCCGACTAAGGAGAGCGAATCTAAAACTCCAACCAGACAAATGTGACTTTATGAAAAAAGAGATCGCTTACTCAGGTCATATAATAAGCGAAGAAGGAGTTAAACCAAATCCTATGAAAATATCCGCTATTCGTCACTATCCTCGGCCAATCACCCCTAAAAACTTAAGACAATTCCTAGGGCTTTCGGAATATTACAGAAAGTTTATCCCAGAATAAGTCGCTCTTGCGAAACCATTAGTGGAACTCACAAAAAAATGTGTGAACTGGGAATGGGGATTAAAACATAAACACAGCTTCCCTAAGTTACGAAAATACTTATGTAAGGAACCACTCTTGCAATACTCCAACTTCACAAAGACCTTCAAACTTACTACGGATGCCTCTAAATATGCAATGAAGGCGATATTGACGCAGGAAATAGATGAGATCGACTTTCCCGTTTTATACTATTCAAAGATTTTCGGTGACTGCGAACAAAGATACCCCAAGGCCGAACAGGAAGATCTAGCCGTATTATACGCCGTCGAACATTTTGGACCTTACTTATACGGACGTGAATTCATACTGGCTTGCGATTTTGAGCCAGTACATTGGATCACCACAGAAATCAATCCAGGAGCGAGACTTTCAAGATCGCGACTGCGATTAAAGGATTACCAATATCAATTCGAATGTCGCGAAGGAAAACTAAACAGAGGAGTAGAAGCTCTCTCTGGAATTCCCGAAGGACAAAGATCTACATGCAAATTCAGCGACTTCTCCGACTCTGATGAATCAGATTTCCATCTAGATGCTGGACCAGAAGAAAAAACGCACCCAAGAAAGAAATCGGATCAAAAACTCAGGACTCTGTCCATTGTTTCAACGCAAGTTAACAAAGAGTCGAGTGACGAAGACGATCTGATGGAAACTGCATGTCGAGCGTTGCCTTTGACTCGACAACAATCCGAAAAGCAAGAAGGGTAACAAAGTCGAAACCATCGGCACACAAGACCGTGCCTAAGACTAGCGCACGAGGTCCGCCCATTTCAGTGTTAAAACGACCTCCTGCGAATACACTTCGAAGAACGAAATTGGTCTCTGCCGAAAAGAAACCAACACTGATCCAGAAAAAGGTACCAGTCCCAATAAAAAAGGGAGTTCTCCCCCTTGTGCCCACAGGACGGCCAGTTGGACGACCCAAGGCTAGTGAAAAGATTAAGCCCATACTAACAGATTCAGAAACAGCTCAAAGTGAACAAGTCATAGAGCTGGAAGAAAGCTGCATTGCATCAAGACACCGAAAACGTACTCCACTAGTCGTTGGAGGAGAGGAGTCATCCACCTCATCGGATGAATCAACATCTAGTTTCAGGGAAATGGAAGACTCTGATCCCCCCGTCTTTAAAAGGACACGTAGTTTGTTGCCAAGTTGCGAGCCTCAGCTACCGGAACTAAAGAATAAGGTTAGGTTCGACTCAGACTCAACAAAAATAATCTACTCTGAGCCCCTGCCTCTCTCCCAACGGACAGCCCGTATTGCAACGTTTACATTGATAGAGCCTGTATCGGAAATGGAGGAGAAAGAGCCAGGTCTGCAATTGGAGTCTGGTTTGGCACTAACCACCCTTTGAATGTCTCTCGTGTGTCTGACGGGAGGAAGACGAATAATTCTGCGAAGACAGAAGCCGCTATTGTAGCCGCCTTAAAAGCAAAGGAGGCCAAAATGAATATGTTAAGAATCCACAGTGATTCGAAGTTCCTTATTGAATGCGTTACTGAATGGATGCCCAGGAGGGAAAGAAATGATTGGAGAACAACCAGCAATAAGCCGGTTCAAAACTAAGCAGAACTGGAAAGATTAAAAGAAGCCTTACTTCCTCTAGAAGTTGTTTGGGAACATGTTCTCGCTCATCAAGGGGATCACGGCAATGAAATCGCTGACCAATTGGCTCGAGGAGCCTTATGTCCCAATGTCGACTCCCAACACGAATCTGAACAGCCATCCGAGGAAGAATCCCATCCAGAAGATAAAATAGTGAATATTTCTAATGTTCCCCAAGAGAGCGAAGACAGCCTAGATGAAGAAGAACTAACACCCTGCGAAGAGCAAATCCCAAGGAAACAAATTCAACAGTCCATTACTAAGTTTAATGAATCCCTAAAACGTAGAGGATTTGACCTAGGTGAAAACACTTATGTATGGGATTATGACGAAGCAGAGAACCAGAAGAATCATGTGTCGGAAGGAAAGTCAGACGAAGAATTCTTAGTGGCACGTGATCCGTGTCAGCAATATTCCGACGAAGTGTTTTCTCGTCGCGTTAAGAATTTCCTAAAATTCTATTAAACCCAAACTAATGCGAGGATAGAGGATTGTTACGACTTGGATAGCGGTGGAGAAGAGGAGAAACGAGACCAGATAATGGAACTACAGGAAAGATTTACACGACAAATCTGTCTGTACCACTGTACAGATTCCTAGTGTAAATTTTAATCCAAGAGCACAATCCACACCCACAAATTCTTCGGAACTTGATTTCCGAAGAATCAAGTTTACCAGCGAACCCTTGATCCCCCGTTACCCTTTTTGATCACCACCTACAGTTCGAAGATAAACAAGAATCCCCTCAAGTGGAAGAAGAAGAAGAAGGATCGGTCATTTCCAATCTATGGACCGAATCATTGACCTACCGAAGGAGCAATTACGCACATTTTTTATCGGAAGACTGGGAACCAGTCGACACAATTTGCAAGCTCCTGATTGCGACAGGGTATTTAGACTTACCAGAAATAAAGGAAAAACGGCCAAAATTGGGACAAGTTTTTGTAACGCCGAACGGACGCTACAACACTTATTCCATGGTAATAAAATGTAAGCATCTAGACACAGATAATTGGACAGACGTAAAACATGGATTGGAAGGCCTCCGAACCGCCCTGATGCGTAGTAATCAAAAGAACTGTCGAATTGCCAATTCTGGCGACTTACTTGGTAGCCTTTCTCAGAATTTCATGACGAAGCTCGTAACAAGTATATTCCGTGGTGGCGATATCACTATCGACCTATGACACGGAAATATCGAGATTCCAACTGTAGAAATAAGGCCGGGAATCATACGCTAATTTCACAAAAGTCTTGTAGGAGGTCATAAAGGAATCACTAAAACATATTGAAGAATTCGAGAAAGGTATACGTGGCCAGGATTACGAAACGGAGTAACTGATTATATCCGGTATTGTAAAAGTTGCCTTGAAAATAAACTAGTCAGAGCAGGAACACGCGAACCCATGGTAATAACGGATACTCCCGCAGATCCATACGATAAAGTGTCCTTGGATACAGTGGGCAAACTCTCCACCACACCTAACGGAAATCGGTATATTCTCACCACGCAAGAAAATTTTAGCAAGTATTGCATCGCCGTACCTATTCCCGATATAAGAACCACCACTGTAGCACACCCAGTAGCAACTAATTTGATTTTTGTACATAGGGCTCCGAGGTGTATTCTCACCGACCGAGGAGGAAGTTTTATCAGTACACTAATGACAAAATTAGAGAAAATCTTCTAAATAAAACAAATCACAACTTCGGGATATCGTCCTTAAACAAATGGCTTCCTCGAACGGAGTCATATTGTACTCACAGACTACATTAAGCATTACGCGGACAGGTTCGACGATTGGGATCGACTACTCCATGCGCGATGTTCGCTTATAATACATCGGTGCACGAGGCCACAAATTTTACACCCCATGAGTTAGTATACGCTGAATTAGCCCGACAACCCAGCGCTTATCCTCAAGGTCCCAAATTAAAGACCTAAGGCTCCTACCTGCGGGATTTAATCACAAGAGCAAATGAAATTCAGGGGATAGAAATGGATAGATTCAAAATGGCGGATCCAATATGGCGGACACAAATTTCAAAAATCTAGCATATTCGGTTGAAACTGGTTACATGGGGGTTTTTGGGGTCGCTGATAACGAATATGATGTCGGTTTTTAGAAATACAAAATGGCGGATCCAATATGGCGGACACACATTTCAAAAATCTATTATATTCGGTTGAAACTGGTTACATGGGGGTTTTTGGGGTCGCTGATAACGACTATGATGTCGGTTTTTAGAAATTTAAATTGGCAACAACAAAGTGAATTACTTTAAGAAAATGAACAAGTCCAACAATAGATAAATAGAACAAAATAGGCTAGTACAGAAAAGTTAAAGAGACAAACATAATGAAATCGTTTAACAATGCTGTATAGTTTAACAGAGCTCGAACTTGGACGACCATTGCAGAACATCGTGTAGGTACTTGATCGAGTTGGTAAGGGACTTAGTATTCCCGTCTTGGGATACCATAGGATTTTTGAAATTAGTTCCGCCATTTTGAATTTCTAAAAACCGACATCATATTCGTTATCAGCGACCCCAAAAACCCCAATGTAACCAGTTTCAACCGAATATGATAGATTTTTGAAATTTGTGTCCGCCATATTGGATCCGCTATTTTGAATTTCTGAAAACCGACATCATATTCGTTATCAGCGACCCCAAAAACCCCCATGTAACCAGTTTCAACCGAATATGATAGATTTTTGAAATTTGTGTCCGCCATATTGGATCCGCCATTTTGAATTTCTAAACTGGCAGTGAATTTGGATTGAGCAAGTCAAAATATCGTAGAGTATGTTATCCTGGTCAAAAAAATATTTTTTTTTACTTTTTTACAGGCATTTTTTAGGAAAAAATGTATTTTTTTTTTGTTTTTTTCTGACGTAACCGTCATTTTGAGGTTATGTTTGACGGCTTTTGCAAAAAACCAGACGGCATCAAAAACTAGACTTGATAACAAAAATTTTCATGTATGATAAAGTATTTTTAACGCAAAAATGAAATGGGCAGGGGGGTGGAAAATTTGACAAAGAATGCCCCATATGTATACATAATAACCCAACGTACCAGTTCCCAAAAGTTAAGTTGGGTCACGTTATTACGGCCTTCCCAATGAGACTGCTGAATGAACAGCAAGGTCAATTATTTGTCCTTCGCATAAATGCCCGCCACGGGAGGAACAGCGGGTAAGTTTACAAAGTCGCTAAGAAAAAAAAAATATATATATATTAAAATAGTAGCACTCGTATTGCTGTAAAGTAAAAACAAAATTCAAGAGGCCACTCAATTCTGAAGGTACGATCTCCCATTCGAACCAGCAACTCTTCCATCACTACTTTCTTGCAGTGTACGAATGCCTTCTGAAATATATTAAAGAAACATGAAAAACATCACTGATATGTGTGTGTATAAAGGCATGTATATATGTGTATGTGTGTATATGTGCGTGTGTATGCATAAATGTATGGGTGCATGTAACTATATGTATGCATATATAAATGAATGTATGTGGGTATGTATGTGTGTGCATGTGTGTATATGTGCATGTGTGTATATGTGTATTGGTGTGTATTTATGAATATCAAAAGAAGGAAGAGTCCCCCTTTCCTATTCTCGTTTCTTTTTCCTGTGTTGTTTTTTTTAATTATTTTCATACGTACTGGCACCTACGAGCAGCGCGCTATCCAGCTTTTCTAGTTCCAATAGAACTCCAACCTACACTCACAATCGGAGTTAGGATTAGGAGGGTGATAACGATTAGAGATAATATTCCAGGTCCACAGCCTCCCCTCCTCGCGAGGTCGGATTTTTCTTCATAAGCCGACCATGTTTGACTTCCTATAGGAAAGAAAAGGAAATTATAGTCTTAGTTTAACCTAGTTCAGCAAACAAAGGAAAGAAAAATGCTACCTTAATGATTAACGGTTAATTAAAATAAAATGAGATTGGTTGTCCGAAACTAAATTAAGAACAATATAATCATAATATAAATATGGCAAATATAATAATATAGTATATAGTAGCCTATAAAGGGATGTATTTGCATTTTGTGAAATATATAATGCAATGAAATAAATACAAATATGTGCATATAAAGTCTAATGTAACAGCACATATATTCATTATTAATTATTCAATTGTTGATTTTATCATCTGTTAAATAATTGATTAACTGGTTGATAATTGACTGATCAATCGATTGATGATTACTTGATTGATTAATCGAGTCGTTAAAATATTAAATTGAAATAATGCATTTATATGTGTGTATTATGTATCACACAAGTATAGAATCAACCGAATTAAGTAAGACTAAAATTGTGCTTCTCTTAAATACAGACTTTTAGATTTGTAATAAATAGGGTCTATAGGGTAAAATTATTATGCGCGATATAATTGCACTAATCAGTAATTTAACATTATATAACACATAATATACATAAATCATAAAAAATTCGGAAAATACCGTGTTTTCCAATATAACCATAATAATTATAAATATGACAAAATATAAAGCTCTGTAATTACATCTTGTAAAATACTTAATGTATATATCAGAATGCAATGAAATAAATACAAACATGTGCACGTAAAGTCTAATGTAACAACACATATATTGATTATTAATTATTAAATAACTGGTTGATAATTGACTGATTAATCGATTGATGATTACTTGATTGATTAATCGAGTCGTTAAAACATTAAATTGAAATAATGCATTCATATGTGTGTATTATGTATCACACAAGTATCGAATCAATCTAATCAAATAAGACTAAAATTGTGCTTCTCTAAAATACAGACTTTTAGATTTGTAATAAATAGGGTCTATAGGGTAAAATTATTATGCACGATATAATTGCACTAATCAGTAATTTAACATTATATAACACATAATATACATAAATCATAAAAAATTCGGAAAATACCGTGTTTTCCAATATAACCATAATAATTATAAATATGAAAAAATATAAAGCTCTGTAATTACATCTTGTGAAATACTTAATGTATATATCAGAATGCAATGAAATAAATACAAATATGTGCACGTAAAGTCTAATGTAACAACACATATATTGATTATTAATTATAATTGAATGATTAATCGATTGATGATTACTTGATTGATTAATCGAGTCGTTAAAACATTAAATTAAAATAATGCATTCATATGTGTGTATTATGTATCACACAAGTATCGAATCAATCTAATCAAATAAGACTAAAATTGTGCTTCTCTAAAATACAGACTTTTAGATTTGTAATAAAATATAATAGCACATATACCGATTATTAATTATTCAATTATTGATTTTCTGATTGATTGATTGACTGGTCATTAATCGGTTGATTAACTAATAAATGACTACTTAATTTATTAGTTGAATTATTAAAATTATAATAGAAAATGATGCATTTACATGTACAAAACCAATCAAGTTAGATAAAATATAATTGTGCTAATTAATGAATTAAAACAAAATTAGTGTTGCCAATTGTAATTCCGACAAATGACAACCAATAACTACTACAGATATTGTAAAAAAAATTTCGAGCGTATAAAATGTCGTTTTCGCATCCTATGAGAAAATACGGTGTGCATTAGAATGCAAATTAATGAATACATATATGTGCAAAATAAAATTAAGGTAAAACAAAGGTAAAGAAAATTTTTTTTTGTAAAGATAATATAATAGCACATGTATCGATTATTAATTATTCAATCATCGATTTTCTGATTAATTATTTGATTGGTTGACTGGCTATTGATCGGTTGATTAACTGATGAATGACTATTTAATTTATTAGTTGAATTATTAAAATTATAATTGAAAATGATGCATTCACATGTACAAAACCAATCAAGTTAGATAAAATATAATTGCGTTAATTAATCCATTAAACAAAGTTAGATAAGGACTATTACAACAATGTTAAACAAATGTTGTGTCAAATTAATATACGATAAGATGTCATGTTGTCAATTTGTAATATTGACTAATGACAAGCCAATAAATACTACAGTAATTGTGAAAATTTCGAGCGTATGAAATACCGTGATTGCACTTTGGGAAATCGACAATATGCATTAGAATGTAATCAAGAAAACAAGTATATGTGTATCTACAGTTAAATTAAAGATAGATTAAAAATTTAACGTAATTGCCCACGTATTTATTACTTACCTCGTCTTTCTATCCTAGGCGACGATTTGGGAGGGGACGCTGTGCTCATCCGGGGCTTTGGATCACCCACTTCCTCTGGATGATCGATATCACTCACAATTAGTTCTGACATGTGGTCCACTAAGTCACCTCACGCCTCCCCACGACGAAGATTCACTTCCGGGCTACCACTGATTGTCAATAAATCTTTAAAACTCCCGATCATTCGACGATACTCTCTACCACGCGATTAAAAAATACCGTAGGAGATGGGTAACATTTTCTCCAGGTCACTTAATACCCCTGGAACGCGAGCACCGCACCCCGCCCCCGAATTTTTAAGGAGATGCTACACGCTCACCGCGAGAACGATGAAATGAGACTAACTGTATCACTCTCCCTTCTCACGGTCACTGCATAAGAGCAAAGAGAGCGCACGTAGGTGTCAATGCCATGAGAAGGAGGAGAAATGTTCTTAGAACAAAGAGGAGAAATTATTAAAGAATGAAATTGTTGTTTCCCTCCGATTCTAAAATTAACCGGTTCGATCAGGGACGACGAAAAGTATTCCATGGTGGGTTTGTAACGAACTATTACAATTATTCCTGCAGGGAATAAATTTTATAAAATTAAAAGATTTGAAAATCTTTTTGAGATTTCCTAGGACGCATGCCAGTGGCCTTGCAACAAGGCTTTAAGTTTCCTGCTGACTAATAATTACGACTTCCGGTGTGTTTGGAATCACTCCGCAAGGAGACGACAATTTTATTCTTTTAAAATCGAAAGAGGGAAAATTGAAATAATATATGTAGTAATATATGATTATGTTATAATTATATTATGGTGTGGCGTTGTATTGTAGTACAATCCCACGTATAAGATATTAAGTACTATATAATAGTACGAAAATTGATATCATGTATTGTTAAATTATTCATGTTGTATTACGGTATATATGAAGTTGTATGATAATATAAAATTAACCTAAGGAATAGAAGGGTCAAGACGATAAGCGATAATCAATAATCATGTAGGAAATGCTTATATGACTGAGACTGAAAAGGGCCAATTTAAAGATTGGACAAAGAATTTTAAACACGAACTGCGACGTAATTCTTACTTCTCAGATTCTAACCTCCTACTTCCCCTTCCATTCTACGCAAAGCACGTGCTGCGGGCATCCTCGCAAAGCACGTGCTCTTTTGACAGCTCGCACCTAAACAAGAAAAAAATACTAAGTTTAACACTCCATATGAATTCCCAACGAAAATAATCACTAAATTATCCTTGAAAATTAGTTGTGCTGCACATTATGCCTGCCACGAATTATGTTATATATATATATATATATATATATTTATAACATTAGTGTATTATACGCATGAGTATGTAGGACAATTGAGTTGCTCAGGTGTTTGTGCATTATTACAATGCCTCCAAATTGCAGCAGTGTCAATGACACTATCTTGCAAAATTATGTGAATAAAAAATTCATATATGTTTATATTGAAAATTAAAAATGCTGCGCTGTTAATTAACAGCACAAGTATTTGCTTCAGCTATGGCGAAAGAAGCGAGCAGAATTCAGTTTGATTGCAAATGCAAGTCAAACAAAAATTTGTAAAACCTAAATTAAAAGTCACAACTAAGCAGTTCAATGGCCGCAGTGCACACGACCCTTTTTTTTCTTTTCACAAGCTCATAAATTTTACCATAATTTTAACCACAATATCCCCACCTGACTCCTACCAACACCCGCAGTAAGAAGTACGAAAACTATAAAAGCAAAGATTCAATAATAAAACAATGCAGTCTTGTCGTGTCTGCACACGTATATTTCATTGCTTGATTGCGGACCTTCTGCCCTACCCGTCAATATAATTATTTCCAACGTCGGAATTGGTTGCATCCTCGCTATAGTGAAAGAATTAAAATAATTAATTTATTCTTTTCCTAAATTACGTGTAACAGTGTAAAACGTCCTATTCCGTTTTGATCGCGGATTTAATTATCTTGACGTTAATTTATCGTCAACATAATTAATTAAATAATAGAGCCAACGGTCTGGTTAATTATTTGACTGTTAATTGCCGCGAACAGTTTGTTAAGTGAACACCCTTCGTGAGGACAATTTACCATATGGGTAAACTAACAAAATTTTAATTTAGTGACAAATTGGAAAATTCAATCACTTTTGGCCCATTCGCAACTCAGGCTTAGGAGCTTCCCTTAGATGATTTCCTGAATGGTAGTTATAATTATCCACCACCGCAATAGTGAGTAGAAACAATTAATTGTATAGTTCCAATTGATATTTTGTATAATTAAGTTAAGAAGAAGGAGAAAAAGGTTTAATAAACATACAAAAGTGGGATAAACAGTGTTATTTTCTACCAGGTAACTCTGGGCAAAACCCACCCCAAGCACAGAATTCCGTCCCATAAATTTATAAACATATTCGAGAGAATCCGGTTTACTGTTGCTCCAGAATTTAGAACGTTTGATTTCTTTGTAACATTTGGCTAACAAGATATACATAATTCATTTAATCCTAATAAATAAAAAATTCTTCCGCTCGCAACAAAGCAATTCGCTTGAAACTTGTTACTCTGCAACTTTTATACGAATACGAATCTGATGTTAGTTTTTAAACACTCAAAATAGCGAATGCAATGTGGCGTCCGAATTTATAAAAAACATTTATTTTACATGAACTCGTTACTCTGAGGTTTTTGGGGTCGCTGAATACGAATCCAGTATCAGTTTTCAAAAATTCAAAATGGTGGACCCAATGTTGCGGACCACTTATTTAAAATCTAAAGCAATTCGCTTGAAACTTGTTACTCAGGGGTTTTTGGGGTCGCTGAATGCGAATCTGATGTTAGTTATTAAAAAATCAAAATGGCGGATCCAATAAGTCGTCCAAATTAAAAAAAAATAATTCACTTGAAACTCATTACTCGAGGCTTTTTGGGGTCGCTGATTACGAATCCGGTATAAGTTTTCAAAAAATGAAATATGGCGGATCCAATATGGCGTAATACTTTTTCAAAATCTAAATCAATTCGCTTGAAACTTGTTACTCGGGTGTTTTTGGGGTCGCTGAATACGAATCTGATCTTGGTTTTTAAGAATTAAAATGTTGGATACAATATGGTGGCCGAATTTTTTTTAAATCATTGAATTCACTTTAAACTCATTACTCGAAAGTTTTTGGGGTCGCTGATTACGAATCTAGTGTCAGTTTACAGAAATTAAAAGTATTGGATTCAATATGGCGTCCAATTTTTCTGAAAAAATTTTCAAACACTGAATGTGATGTAAAAGAATATAGTGCTACACTTGTTAAGACATCAACCCTTGACATTGCCCTGAGCTTAATACCAGCTTACTTTTAGCATTACCCAGAACTAACGAAGTGGGCGTTGTAAGCCTATAGTCCCTGTTTTTTTTCTTTCTTTTTTGTTTCACTTTGCCTTCTTTTTACAGACACTTGTGGTTTAAAAGATGGGACTTCTGCAACTTGTCGTTTTCTACCCTTTGCACTTGGTAGTTTACGTCCCACTAACTCGTCCACTAAGCGTAGTCATAATGCTTATAAAGTCAAAGTTGGTTTCAAGCCCTTCTCTTTGTACAAAATGTACGCATTGACTACCGTGACATCCAGGAAATGAAAGAATATTCAAAGCCAACATTTCTTAGACTTTCGATCAATCTTGTATGTTGACAAGAGTTGGTAAGCCTTATCAACATAGACCATGTGCATATTATAATGCTCGTATTAGAAGTTCGAAAATTACTTTGACCATGATGCATATTTTTCTCAGGTATATCACTGTTTGTCAATCTTGACCGGTTCTTACGCACAGTACCACAAGCGAAAATTTGATTTTTTTTCAATGATACCATGAGGTCTACACTGGTAAAAATATTTTTAAAATATTGTAACCGTTCTCTCTCTAACACACGCAACTCGTTGTGACAATGCGTGCGAGAGAGAAAGGTTATTTGAAATAAACTGACTTACCACAATGGCCGATGAAAAATCTCGACTCGCAAGCCTTACGCTTTCAGCTTGCGAGACTCCCGCGAAGCCCGTTTAAATTTGTAACTGCGCCAGGTAGAAAGTTCCACTCGGGCTCTTCCGAGATTGAGATCCCCTTGCCACGGTACCGGCCGACTAGCTCTTACCCCAGGGCGTACATCTTCTCGTGAACGAGAGAGAGAGAAAGAGATAGACGAACACAATTTGCACTTGCAAAACACTCACGCTTTAATCCAGGTGAACACAGTAAAACAACACGCGTTAATTTAATCTACTTTAATGAAAATTATTACTAATCAGAAAACACGATTCACAAGAGCAAAATAAAAGGAAAATACACTGTGCACCTTGGCTCAGCACAGACGCGACCGCGCACAACAATGCTTTCAAGCCTCCAATTTCGGGGTTACGAAGAGGGACTAACCTTGGAGCCATCGTAAAACCTCACGTGCTCCGGACATGCCTCGTTGTTCGCTTCTAGCTGCGGCAACTCCACAAACTTGGACGGATCGGTCTCGAGAAAAACCACAAAGTTAACCGGCACTCGTTACTGGTTCACTTCTCAGTACACACTCAGCTCTCCAGGGCCCGGCGCGTGCAACGTTGGTTCATGCGTTTGCCGGTTGGCGGCCCTGGTTTGCTGTACTGTCCCGTCCGCTGCTGACCACTGGCGGTCACTTTCGGGACTAACTGTCATCTCGCGCCGTCTGCTTGGCCAGATGTCAACAAGGTTCGATCAGCTGGCCAACGATCGCGACTTCGACTGTCCGGATCCTCTACATCGGCCTCTTCGTCGTGGTTCACGTGTCGGGTAGTGTAGTGTTTGTGCCGACCGGCTCGCGGACTGTGCTTTGCGTCGGTGATTTACTAGTACTAGTGAAAGTAGCTATCAATTTTTATATCGTGTTTTCGAGGAACAAAACAGACGATTATATAAAATATCAAGTGTTGATTAATTTACATAAGATCACGTCGATAAACAAATGGTAATTTGTGTTGAGTGCGTACTGAGAGTGTTTCGCGGATTTAGTTCTTTTTACTTTCCGTGTGCCCGGCGATCAGGTGAGGTTAGCTTCGGCGAAATCCCGGAGGTTTGTTTTCCAACGTGTGTTTTCTCGAAAACCACGTTACAACTCCCCCGGACCTAGCTGAAGCCTACCCGCTCTTGTTTATTCGCGTGACTCCAATCCCGGTCTCCTCTCTCCTCCGAATCGAAGGCTCGCTATTGCACTCGGCTCCCTCTGACGAGCAGACGAGTCGTACCACATCATTGCTCCGTCGCTTATCTCACAAGGCTTTGGACTCCCTAACCTGGCTCTGGCTTGACCCTAGTTTAATTCTTAACCCAGACCGTCCTGTCCACTTACCTCTTTGTCACATCTTTGTAAATTTCCCTGACCTCTGAAACTCTACTCGAGTTCTACGCTTACCTAGGAAGGTCCTTGGAACCAAAACTTGACATTTGACTACACTAGGTAGTCTCTGGAGCTAATCACCCCCCCCCCCTTATTTCTCGGTCGCTAATGGGTGGGTTTAATGATTTTAACTCGATATTTACCTCAAAAATACAAATTTTTGGTTTATTGTGCACCCCCCGCACACTCACGTGACAGTGAGGGGGGTGGCCTCACAAGGAAATACAAATTATAGGGTAGTTATACTCCCAAATAACATAATATTAAGAAAAAAAAAAAAAAGAAAGGAAAAACAAAAGAAAAGAAACTAATTAACCCTTAATTTCTGCTGGGTCCCGGCTGAGCGCCATCTTTCTTTGCCGGGTGATCCTGATGAGGGCCAGCATCGCGCCCAAGAACCGTGACAATGCTGTCATCGTCGTCTGAATCCGTTTCCTCCGAAGATCCAGTCCCTTCGTCTTCGGCAGCGAGCAAGTGGTGAGCGCCCTGGCTTGCTTTTGCCAAGCGTAGCTCCGCCCGGGCTGCCGCTCTTGCTGCCATTGCTCTTCGGCTCTCCTGGACCCCGGACTCTTCTCTCCGATTAGCGACGTTGTTCTGGGACTCTGCTTCTGCTCTCTGGCTGTGGAGCTCGGCCTCTTTCTGAGCGAGTTCTGTCTCCCGACGTCGGAGGGCTAACTCTCCCTCTCGGTATCGGAGCTCTGTTTCCTGGCGAGCTAGCTCCTCCTCTCGACGTCTGAGCACACTTGCCCTTTCCGCTTGACGGGCTTCTTCTTCCCGGCGACAGGTGTCAGCCTGACGGCGTCGCCGGTACTCTTCTTGGCGGTCCTCCGCCTCCCGCTCTTTCGCGTCACGCTTTATATGGGTGTTCCTCACCCAGTTCGCGTGTTCCTCCTGGCGTCGGCGTTGTTTCGCCTCGCCCTGCGCCATCAGTTCCTGGCGTCGCTTCCGGTCTTCCGCCTGTCGACGCTGTAGCTGGGCCTGCTCTTCCGCGGCCTTTCGTTCCCGCTCGGCCCTCTCTTGAAGCCGAATGTGCTTCGGGGGCTTGTTCTTTCGGACTCCCTGAGGCTGACCGACTTCTCCCCCTTGGGCTGCGGGTATATTGGGCCGGACGTAGCCAGCTGGTTCCCAGCGCCCGTCATCTGTGTGCGTGGGACGATCCGGATTTTGAGCCCTAGGTGCGTCTCTGGGTCTGGCTCCTTCCTCTGTCTCCATCAATTCTACTCTTTGGAGGGCCCTTTGGAGGTCTTCTATGGCCTGTTGTCTCCTTTGGGCTTTCTCCAGGAGCTCTTGTCTTTCGGCTGTGGGAAAAATGTACCTTTGTTAGGATTTTCTTTACAGGAAATTCTCTCTTTACTAGGCTCTGTGTTTCCCACGTTGGGGGTGACTGGTGGATGGAGTGTTGTCACTTTCATCCCCTTCACCCTCTTCCCCTTCCCTAGGTTCTTGGTCACGATATGGAATAAGGAGTTTGACAGGGAACCTACCTAATCTTCTCCCTTCCGTTGTGCCTAATTCGTAGACGGAAGGTCCTACTACCCGGATTACGATGTACGGTCCCTGATTTTTGCCCCCAAAACTACGCGTGATGCCTTTCCTACCTGAGGACGTGACTTGGCCTTTGCGCATGACCTTATCTCCGACTTGGTAAACCGCGTGACGTCGACGTCGATCATAGTAGCTCTTCTGTTTGTCGAACGCGTTTTCGTGGTTCAAGGTCACGAGATCTTGTAATTCCCTAAGTTTTAACATTCTTTCCTGCCATTCGCTTGGATCTGCCGGAACTGGATCGACAGGCTCTTCGACCTCTCTGCGTAGACTATTGCAAGGGCGTGGCTCTCTAGCGAGATTCAAGTAAGCCGGGCTAACCCCTGTCGTACTATGTACCGCTGTGTTATAGGCAAACCTGAAATCTCTTAAATAGACGTCCCAACGCCTGTGCTCTTTCTCTACGTACGCCGAGATCATTGTCTTGAGCACTCTGTTTACTCGCTCTACTGGGTCTGCTTGTGCGTGATACACCGGAGTAAATGAGTGTCGGATACCATACGCTTCCGTAAGCCCTTCGAACGCTTGGTTTACGTATTCGGTTCCGTTGTCTGACACTAGCACTTCCGGTGCGCCCCAGCGAAACAATATTAGATCTTCGAAGGCCTTTATGATCGTTTCAGCATTGGCTTTCCTCATGGGTGTTAACTCGATCCATTTCGTAAAAACATCTTCGAACACCACACAATACTCGTAGCCCAATGCTGTCTTAGGCAACGGGCCCATGACATCAGTCGCGACGACCTGCCAGGGCTGCTGCACTACTCGTCTTCCCATCAAACCAGCTGCCGGTCGTTAGTCAGCTTTTATCCTTTGACAGGTGTCACACGTGCGCACCCACGCTCTCATGTCGCGATACATGCCTGGCCAGTAGTATTGAACTAAGGCTCTTCGATAAGTCTTGTCGATTCCTAGATGTGCGGACTGTGGATCTAGGTGGGCCTCTTGAAAGACATCTGGTCTTCTTTCAGTAGGGACCACCAACTTCCACGCATCTAGGTCCTCCATTACCGAGTCAATTAGGGGATTGGGCGAATAGCGATAAAGCATACCGTCGGACACTTTCCAGCCATGAAACTTTCTGGGGGTTTCCAATACTTCTTGTCTGCGTCGGCTGTACCAATCATCTTCCACAGGTCTAAGGCAGCTATTGGGATAGCCATTTCCTCCTCATACATCCGTGAAAGGGCATCCGGAACTAGATGTTCGGAACCTTTCCGGTGGATGACTTCAAAGTCATACTCGAGGAGGTCTAGGGCCCATCTGGCCAGTCGACCGGTAGGATTGTGAAGATTGTGTAACCAGCGCAGCAAACTGTGGTCAGTGATGACCGTAAAGTGGAAACCCTCCAAGTAATGGCGGAATTTTCGCACAGCCCATATCACCACTAGGCATTCTTTTTCGGTAACGGAATATTTCCGCTCGGCTTCCGTCATCGTCCTACTCGCGTAAGCAATTACTTTGTTTCGTCCGTCTTGCTTCTGAGTGAGGACCGCTCCGACGCCGAAGTCACTCGCGTCCGTGTGAAGATCGAACGGAATTTCGAAATCGGGATAAGTTAGAATCGGCGATGTCGTGACTAACTTTTTTAGTTGTTCGAACGCATCTTGCTGGCGATTTTCCCATTTCCAGGCAACGTTTGTTCTGAGCAACGCATTGAGAGGTTCGGCTACCGTTGCAAGCTGTGGTATAAAGTGACGATACCACGAGATCATGCCTAGGAACCTTCTCAACTGTTTGATCGTGGTCGGGGCCGGATATGACTTCAAGGGCTCAATTTTCTCGGGGTCAACTTTGAGTCATTCTTCGTTTACGAGAAATCCTAGATAACGAACGGTTTTTCGGCCGAATTCGCATTTCTTTGGATTTATCGTCAATCCTGCGCCTTGCAATCTTTCTGCGACTCGGTCTATCCACTCTTTGTGTCCCTGGAACGTCTCGTTTATGATTACGATATCGTCAAGATACGCGTAAACGTTCGGCTCCATCTCTGGACCTATTAAAGAGTCAACGAGTCGCTGAAACGTGGCTGGTGCCCCAGACAGTCCGAAGGGCATCCGGTTAAATTGGAACAAACCCATCCCTGGGACTGTGAAAGCCGTATACTCCTTACTGTCTTCTGCCATGGGGATCTGGTGATAGCCCCATTTTAAGTCAAGCGTTGTTATGTACTTCGCGGCTCTCAGTTTTTCGAGGATCATGTCCATCTTGGGGAGAGGGTAGGCGTCCTTTTTGGCCACTTTGTTCAGCTTCCGGTAGTCAACGCAGAATCGGTAAGTCGCGTCAGACTTCCTGACCATAACTACCGGGCTGGACCACCCGCTTTTGGACGGCTCTATTATCCCCTCCGCCAACAGTCGTGCTGTCTCTTCTTGCATTGCGGCCAGGACTTTAGGCGACCCCCGATAGTACCTTTGCTTTATCGGCGGGTGTCCTTGGACGTCAATGCTGTGGACAATTCGATCCGTGGCCGGAAGTGATTGTGGGGGTGGCTTAATTACCCGCGACACGAGTTCATCGAGCTCAGCTCGTTCGCCCTCTGTAATTTGCTTAAGCCCGCAGAGGAAACTCGAGTTTAGCGTTTCACCGCTGTTTTCCTTAACCTCTGCCTCCACCCCTGTTTCGGTATAGCGGTGGACCACCTCTGGGTAATCCGACATATACCAAATCCTATTCCGGCCATCGTGTACTATCCCGAACGTATGGATGAAGTCTATTCCGAAGAATACCTGTTCTCCCATTCCTGGGACGATGTAGACTCTCATCATACGGGATACACGATCTATCTCGATGGGAAGTAAACAACTACCTTGCACTGAGCGTATGGTACCATCGGCGGTGACGACCGATTTCACCTGAGTCTTCTGTATCGTTGCTTGGTACCGCTCAGCTATCGCTAGGCCTATATCTCCCATGACAGATCGTGAGGCGCCACCATCGATCAAGGCTTGGACATCTGAGGTATTACCGATTACTTGATCGCAGGATTGCCAGAATAACCTGGTTCGTTCTCCATGGATCCGCCCCGTCTTTGCCCTCGATCCTGTCATTGATCACAATAGTGTCTTTGGCTCCTCTTGGCTTCTGAGCCCTAGTTTGATATGACGTGGATGGTTGAGCAACGTTTGGTTGGGACGGAATTTTGTCGCAAAAGGTGTCTGGGTCTGTCCGGTTCTTTACCCCTTCCTCAACGATTGCTCGAGTTACACACGGGTTCTGTACTCGAGCTTCTCCAAGCGGTTCAACCAGCCCTCGTAGAGTCTCTTGACTCGTGTCTTGGTTAGTTGGACTCGCTTGAGCTACGTTTGAGGCATTTGGGTCTGGCTGTTGGGGAAGAGAGGCGACCCTTACTTCTTTCCCCGCTCCTTGTTTCCCGGACACGGATTACACTCTTTTGTCGGCACGCCATCTTTACCGCAGCGCATGCAGTAATCTTTGCGGCGTGGCTTTGGACAACCTCGCTGGTAATGTCCTTCGGCTTTGCAATTGAAGCAAATCACTTCCGGATTCTCACCAGAACTCGAAGTCGACGCTTCCGGTTCTTCCGTTCCTTTGGGACTCACGGCGTTCTTTTTGGGCGGGGGTGCTTTCTTTTGTTTCGGTTTGTTACCCCCCGACTCACTTCGAACTTGGGCCTTATTGGCGTTCGAGGCGCCTATTACGGCTACCAAAGCTTCAAATTTCTTTGACAGCTCCTCGAACTGTTTGGACCATTGTTCTTTTTCCGGTTTCTCCGCCACTGCTGCTATCGCCGGAGCCTTTTTCGCTGGCGGTGCCTTTCCCTTGTACGCGAAATCGGGTATCAATGATTTTTCGGGAGGAGGGGGAGGAGTATGTTCTAGTAGGGTCTCAGCGACCCGCTCATACTGACCGGCTAGGACGGCTAGTCCGTTATAATCTGCAAAATTATACCTAGGTATTGCTCTACGGAACTCGGGCCTCAGATTTTCGTATATGCGGTTGAGCTGCTTCTCCAGAGGCAGTTGTATCTCCGACAACTGGAACAGCCCAAACATGCATGTCAGGAAGTCTGTCGCAGACTCATCAGCTCCCTGCTTTCTGAGTAGGATCTCTTCCTCAAGCTTCTCTTGATACGCAGGGTTTCCGAAACGGGTTCGGAAATGTAGCTTGAATTGATCCCAGTTGGCCCACCGTCCCTTGTTTTGGCGAAACCAGTGGTATGCCATGCCGTCTAGGAGAAAGGGCATAGCGAGAAGCAACTCTTCGTCCGTAAGGTAGGCACCAGCCTTTCCTTCCTCGATCCTCCATAGAAACTGGTCTATGTTCTCGCTTCTTTCTCCCTTAAACTTTAACCTCCATGCTCCAACGACCTTAAAGACATCGCGTTGGGGCCCTTGGGGTCTGTGAGACATTTGTACCCCATTTTGCCCTACGCCAAACGTTGTCGCGTTAACCGGGTTAGCGTTCCATGGCTGTTGGTTCCATTGCGGTCCAGCTGTCGGAAACGAACTTCCCCCTTGCTGGCTATCCGGACCGCTTTGGAACCCTATCGATTCTTGAGGAAAACCGAAATTGTTCTGCCCATAAATTTGCCTGTTCGAGTTTCCGGTCCAACTAGGTTCTGATCGGAAGAACGCAGGTCCGCTTAGAGAGGGGAAACACGCTTCCGTTTGGTGTCTCGGTAGCCCCAGTGTCGTCGCTATTCTCGAGAACCGTTCTTGCGCCTCCCCACTCCTCTCTGTTCCCACCCCCCAACTTTCCCTTGATACGCTTGTTGGGTTGACCTGCGGGAACAAGGACGACGGATTGTTCCGGGCGTCTATTGGGACCTGCCAACCTAATGAAGTCGTTGGCTGTCCAAAAGGAGTGTGTGTCATTGTCTGGGTGGTTTGTAGCGTATTCGTTAAATTCTGTGTTTGTGCATACATTCCTGTGCACGTTTGTCGGTAGTTATCGTTTTCCGCTAAGTGACTCTGTTGCGCCCTCCAGTGGCTGTCTTGGCTCCAGTTCAGTTTACTGAGCTGGTAGCGCGAGCTGTGCACTTGGGCTGTGGTCACTATAGGAGGAGCTGAGGTCGTATTGGGCGTATTCCAGGACGATAAGGTACTTGTGATGACTCGTGGGCCCACGTTACTACCGGCCTCTGTCATTTTCGGTACCGCATTTGCTACTGTAGTGGGGGTGAAATTCGGGGGAGACTTTCCAGACGAAGTCGCCTGCGCCCTCTCTAATTCTGCTTTTAATTGCAGGATCAGTTCTTGCTGGCCTTTCACAAGCTCCATCAAGGATTCAATATTCTCCGCTGAATTATCCCCGTTTGCTTGGTCTGGGATGCCCGAGCCCGTAGCGCCACCTCGCGACCGCGTGTTCACATTATCAAAGTTGAAAGTGTTTCCGAGTAATGGCGGTGCGAACGTTACGGATCTCCTAACACTATCGGCTGTCGTCCCTGCGGACGTGCTGGGCGGTAACCTCCAGGTCTCATTAGGAGACGGCGAGCTATCCCCTCCACTTTCGGTTCCGGTTTCCCGAAAACGGGACCATCGCGTTGCGTTGGGGTGGGAGCCTGACTCGTGGTCTGTCGGTGCCTCGTCCTCGGGGTCCCATGGAGCTGTCATGTCCCCTCCCCTTCGGATCACGTACCGACCTAACCTGTCACGCAGGACTTCTTCGGTTCCCGTCGCGTTTAACCCATATTCTACAGCCGCGGCCCTTAGTTGCGCTTCTGTCCGACTTTGCAACCACCTTGGCATTTGTGCTAATATTTCCTGTAGGGACAATTGTGCAAATCGGTTCCACAATTCCTCGTCCCTCTTTGCTCTGTTTTCGCCACCATTCGCATTGTCGACCTCTGGTGGTGGCGTGTTTCCACTTTCACCGTTCCCTTTTTGTTCGTCTCCTGCGTTTTCTCCTTTACCGGTTCCCAAAGGATTCATTTTCGGATCTGAATACCGCGAAAATTGGAAAAACAAGAAAAATTTTTAATTTGGGGCTTAATTTACCGACTATTAAAAATCTTGGGTCTTAGGGACTTTAAAAACGCAATAATTAATAAAAAAAAATTAAAGTTTCCTAAGCCGTTCAATTCTTCTCACGTTATTTCCCAAAAATCTAAAAATTGGCCAATTTCTCAAAATTTCCGAGAAAATCCGGTTTTATTTAGTCGTTATGATCAATTTTCTTGGTTTGCACGAAAATACCCCAAAATTTCCTGTAATTTCCCAAAATTTCCTAAAATTTCCGAAAATTACCGAAAATTACCGAAAATTACCACAAATTTCCTGAAATTTCCAAAAATTATTCGATTTTACCAACAATCCCTTAAGTTACCGAAAGTTTTCCAAAAATTCCCAAAGTTTCCTAAAATTACCGGAAACTTCCCAAACTTCTCTTGGTCCGGCAATTTTTCCCGAGAAATATTCCGAAAATTTCCCCGCGTCTACGAAGTGTACTCGAGCGTCCTCTAGTAACACCTTTATTTCCTAGGAACTTCCTAGGGATTTTTCCGGTGGCTATTTCCGGTTGGTCACTCTTTGTGACCTCTACTCAAAAAAGAAACAAACAATTTCCTTGAGACTCAAAAAAAAAACATAAATCTCAAGACAGGTTGTGGGGAACGGTATAGGATATTTTTTTGCAAAAAATAATTTCAAAAAAATAAGCCAGTGCCAGCTACAAGAAATAATTAAAAACAAACATTTTTCATGCACATTTTGATTAATACAAATAATAAAATTCACAAAATTGTAAAAATAGATTTTTAATTTTTTTTCATTAAATAATATTATTTTTAATTCGCCAACGAAATGTCAGAAAACCCTTTTAAAATTCAAAGAAGTTCATTTGCTCAGAGATGCAAATAAACTCTTTGCCAAAACTCGAATTTTATTTCACTTTTAAAATTAAATTACTTCGTGTCAAATTTAATTTTAATTTCCAAAGCCTCGTTATCCGGCTGTGCTGAGTCAATCTCCTTTGTTCGACTCTTTCTCTCTCTGCCCCATGTGTTGGGTCGCCAGTTGTAACCGTTCTCTCTCTAACACACGCAACTCGTTGTGACAATGCGTGCGAGAGAGAAAGGTTATTTGAAATAAACTGACTTACCACAATGGCCGATGAAAAATCTCGACTCGCAAGCCTTACGCTTTCAGCTTGCGAGACTCCCGCGAAGCCCGTTTAAATTTGTAACTGCGCCAGGTAGAAAGTTCCACCCGGGCTCTTCCGAGATTGAGATCCCCTTGCCACGGTACCGGCCGACTAGCTCTTACCCCAGGGCGTACATCTTCTCGTGAACGAGAGAGAGAGAAAGAGATAGACGAACACAATTTGCACTTGCAAAACACTCACGCTTTAATCCAGGTGAACACAGTAAAACAACACGCGTTAATTTAATCTACTTTAATGAAAATTATTACTAATCAGAAAACACGATTCACAAGAGCAAAATAAAAGGAAAATACACTGTGCACCTTGGCTCAGCACAGACGCGACCGCGCACAACAATGCTTTCAAGCCTCCAATTTCGGGGTTACGAAGAGGGACTAACCTTGGAGCCGTCGTAGAACCTCACGTGCTCCGGACATGCCTCGTTGTTCGCTTCTAGCTGCGGCAACTCCACAAACTTGGACGGATCGGTCTCGAGAAAAACCACAAAGTTAACCGGCACTCGTTACTGGTTCACTTCTCAGTACACACTCAGCTCTCCAGAGCCCGGCGCGTGCAACGTTGGTTCATGCGTTTGCCGGTTGGCGGCCCTGGTTTGCTGTTCTGTCCCGTCCGCTGCTGACCACTGGCGGTCACTTTCGGGACTAACTGTCATCTCGCGCCGTCTGCTTGGCCAGATGTAAACAAGGTTCGATCAGCTGGCCAACGATCGCGACTTCGACCGTCCGGATCCTCTACATCGGCCTCTTCGTCGTGGTTCACGTGTCGGGTAGTGTAGTGTTTGTGCCGATCGGCTCGCGGACTGTGCTTTGCGTCGGTGATTTACTAGTACTAGTGAAAGTAGCTATCAATTTTTATATCGTGTTTTCGAGGAACAAAACAGACGATTATATAAAATATCAAGTGTTGATTAATTTACATAAGATCACGTCGATAAACAAATGGTAATTTGTGTTGAGTGCGTACTGAGAGTGTTTCGCGGATTTAGTTCTTTTTACTTTCCGTGTGCCCGGCGATCAGGTGAGGTTAGCTTCGGCGAAATCCCGGAGGTTTGTTTTCCAACGTGTGTTTTCTCGAAAACCACGTTACAATATACATGGCGTTTATAACCCATTAACTCTCGAGTGAGATTTTTGACAACTCGTGATCCCAATTGTTTATCAGTACTTTCAGTTTTACCCGTATATACCTGAAATTCGCACACGTAGCTTGTTACATCAACTCGAATCCAGCACTTGTATCCGCGTTTGATGGGCTTAAGTGGTATGAACTGCTTCATGTTAAAGCGACATTTGAATTTTATCATTGATTTATCTACACTTTGATATTTGTTTGGCTTGTAGACCTTTTTATAATTCTCATTTAGTTTGTCTATAAGAGGCCGCAATTTGTATAACTTATCATAGGACGTTTCGCCCTTTTTTGGTTCTGAGCTGTTGTCACTAATGTGTAAACTGACGAGAAAAAATCCAAACCGAATGACAGACATCAAGGAACTTATATACGGATCATTCAATTGAAAATTTGAGGAGCAGTAATCATGATGGGAAGGAGACTGTTTAATTACCATTAAACTGTTAATGCCTAAAAAAATTAATAATTCCTCTTTGGTTATAGGTGGTTATTTATATTTCTTTTGATGCAAGTAACAATTCGTTTCTTGAACAATTAAATCTAATAAAAAATTTTTTTTCTCCTAGACTCATGAGACTCAAATGGCAAGTTTTACATTTAAATTAAATCACGAGAGAGGCGCCCAGACGATATGGGTGGCGGCTCGAGGGCATCGAGCAATTCCGGCAGGAGTGACAATGGTGCAGGTCAGTCGTCTTTGACGGTGGAGGATCTTCCAAGGACGAGGAGAGGAAGCGCAGCCAGCGTTGGCGCGGCAGTTGCGTCAGCGCATTTATCGACGCAACTGTTTTTGGCCTGAAAGTTAGCGAGGAAAGTTGGCTGGCTTGCAAGAAATTGCGAGCGGAAGAGGCCACTATTTTTGATGAAATGGAGCTTGAGCTCCAGAAAATGCTGGACAAGACGAAGATCCAGAAGAACGTGGTTGAGGAAGTCCAGGCTGGCTTGAAAAAGTTCAGTGACTGGATCCCGCAGCTAAAGGAAAAGCACTTGGAAGCCGATAGGAAGGCTGAATCCTTTCATTTCCTCCTCAACCAGGTTGAAGAGGGTCAAGTAGAAAGAATGAAAGTCCGTAAGCGCATCCAGGCCAAGGCAATGAAACGCCTTGTACTGGAATGCAAACGAAAAAGAGAAGATGGTGGAGGGTCACCTCCAGATACAAAGAAGCCGAAAAAGCCATCGGGGACCTCAGCCGATAAAGTTGAGGCTCCGAAATAAGTTCGAAACAGGAAGTGACCCAGGTTTTACCTCCAAAAATCCCTGTGGAGGCTACAAGGCATCCCAAGGAATTGACGGTGCTTAGTACGGTAGCGGAAACGTCCTATGCGCCAAGCTAAGGGAAATGCGTCATTTTAGGAGAATCCTGGAACAGGCGAAGAGAGAAGAGGAGCTTAGGCGCTTTCGAAGCAGGGCCACCTAGATGGCACAGGTAAGTGACTTGGATAGGGGTAGATTACTGCCTCTTAAAGCGTCCATACAGGTAATTGGCGGTTCGTCTGGATCCTTGAGCAGGCTTGTGCTGTGCAAGGGTCCAGATGATCGACTCTTAAAGTAGAGTATCGCCTTCAACGAAAACGATACGTCAGCTAACAGTGCAAGCCGGAAGTAGTCTTAAGGCCTCTAATAAGGGTGTGTTGTTAACGGGTCGGCAAGTCTCCATCCCCGCATAACCTTGTAGTACGGGCTACAGGGTACCTGGTACAAGGTTTTCACATTCTATGCCAAAAAAAACATTTCTAGTGAAGGGAGGATCGTTTTTCACTTTTCGAGATTTTACCCACCTTTCATCACTCTCTGAAATACCATCTGTAAAATCTTGTTCATCTGAAGTAGTCGCATCATTTTGCTTAATTTCTTCGGTACGCATTATCCTTCTATTGAAAACGTCATTATCAATTTCTGAGTCATACAAGTCATCAATTGAATCAGAATCACTTGGAATATCTGCCAATTCAAATTCTTCTTCCATTTCCATGCCGGACAACTCTACTCCTTCCTCCATGTCCATGTCAAACAACTTAACTTTTTCTTACACTTCTTTAGTCAAATAGAAGAATAACAGAAGAACACGATAATTCAACTGTGCTGAATTTTTCGAAGTAGGTAACAAAGATAATGCCTAAGTAAAAAGCGAAAAGTGGTATACGAAAAAAATACAAAATAAAAAGCGCTACAATTATGTATTTATGAATGTTATTTCATAAACATTGAAATGGTTTACATTAATAATTATTAAAACAGGAATAAAATATTATTCAGTGTACATTTTTGTTAAAAGTAGCAAACATAGAACGAAATTATAATAAGAATTCAAATACACCGTTCCAGTCCTGTAAGTGCAGGACACATTTGAACTTGGCACAAATAAAGTATGTAAAACTGAACGTTGCTGCCCATTCGCCCGATTTTATCCGCCCGACTCCAAGCGCCCGATGACCCATTTGCCCGACTGCATAATTAACCCGATTCCTATCGCCCGACAGTACCTTTTACCCGATTTCTAATTTTTTGAATCTAACGATAGTGTATTTGGAATTTTTATGTCAATAGAAAACTTCACATCATAACAAACAAAATCTGTCGTGTGCATGTTACGTCAATTGCTCTTTAAAAAATTTTCCTTGTACCCATGGATTTAGACGTTTCTGGTCCTCGAATTGTCGGAAACAAATTAATTTACCAAAGTTTCATTTATGTGCGATCAAAACCAGGACGCAATGGTAAATTTAACTGGGCTTGTAGGAAATTACGAAGTGGAGAGTGCAACGCTCGGGTCGTTAGTACTCCTGGTGATCACGGATTAATTATTAATAAAGAACCAATACACACGCATCCTCCCGACCCGGAGGAAGCTAAGGCCGAGATTGTGCAGGAAAATCTAAAAAGAGAAGCAGAAGAAACATCCTGATTTATATTCCTGTCTTCTTGAATTCCAAAAAGAGCAGCAGGATGCTGAGCCTTCTGTAATGGAATAAAATATGGGAAAATCTGTAAAAGCAGCCCCGAAAAAAAATTGGATTACAGTCCAGGAAAGAATGCGACGAGTTGCAGAGGAATACGAAACATATAAGAGCGGAAACAAAATTTTAGAATATTTAGAGACAATGTCGTACAACATACGAATTTCTTAACTTTTTTTAGAGATTTTATACTTTTTTTGGAGATTTTATACTTTTTTTGGAGAGATTTTATACTTTTTTGGAGATTTTATACTTTTTTTTTGAGAGATTGTATACTTTTTTGGATATTATATACTTTTTTTGAGAGAATTTATATTTTTTTAGAGTTTTTATACTTTTTTTGAGAGATTTTATACTTTTTTGGAGATTTTATACTTTTTTGAGAGATTTGTATTAATTTTATATCCTATATAAAAAAAGACATGGCACTAAATCTCGAATTGAAGGAATCTATTTTAACTCGAAATAATCGAAAATATCTCGAATTATGAACAAGCATTGAAAATGTTAGAAATATAAAATAGAGGGGTATACTCGACTTTACAAAAGGATAGAAGTTGGCGGCGCTGAAGTCGCATTTTACTGCATTCTTAAAATCACATATTAAGGCGCTTTCACAGCTCGATGGCTTAAGGAAAGATTTAAAACTTTTAAGTTAATATTATTTTTTGTTTTAAAATAATAAAATAAGTTAAAAACAAGTTAAAATATAATAAGTATAGATATAATAAGTTATAAGTTAAAATAAGTCCAAAAATAATAAAATATTACGGAAATTAAATTTTAAAGTTGGTGCAGATATAAAATATACAGAAATTACTAAATGTTAAAGTAATAGCACATATTAATTAATTATAATTATTTTAATTATAATTCAGCCCAGGGGAAGATTTTAAATTAATAATTGGAAAATAATAAAAGAGAAATTAAATATTGTATTTTTTCTATATTAATTATAGTTGTTGCCGTTAGTAATTGATTAATTATAATTAAATAATACTTAATCATAAAAATAATAATTTATAATTTAATTATGATTAGTATAATTATTTATTAAATCAAAAAAATTACAAATTTTATTTTATTTGATAAAAAAAAAATAATTTTTAAAAATTAGAATGCTTTCACTTTGAAGGAAAAGTAAGCAAAAAATATTAAATTAATTAAATTAATTCAACTCATTTTTATATTTGTATACAAAATTTTAAAAACAAAAAATTTATGAAATTAAGTATATAAATGTTTAACTGTTTAATAATTTATTATTGAATTGTAAATATTATTAATTAATATTTCAATTTAATATAATTTATATCATAAATTATTCTTATTTAGCATCAAGGAAATAAAAAATCTAACCTAAATTTAATCTAATTTATCTAATATCATAAATTAAAAAAAATTTAATTTCTTTACAAAAGAACTATATTCTGAAGTCAATTGTTTTTCAAGTAAGAATAAAAAGTTTAAAAGTGTTTTACTGGAAGGGTGAAAAATGTTACTTTTAACATTCTCATAAATTCAAAGTTGAGTCAGGCTTTGCCAAGCTAAAATTCGGCTAAATCGGCTAAAATTAACTATAAAAATTCTGTTTCTAATGAGACATCATTTCTGTTATCTTCAAGCTATGTAAATTAGGCTCTAAAATTATTAGAAAGAAGAAAATTTTTTTTTCGAAGTTATTTAGTGGTTGAAATTTTTAATAGTGCAAAGTGAAAACATATTTTTCTTGAGATTTTCTTAACCGATTTTAAAAGTAAAAAAAGAATTTTAATTGTCTTTGAAACGTAGTTTTTAAAAATATTTTTTGTTCTTAAGAATTTTTAATTTTTATCGTTTTTAAATTATTTATTTAATAAATGTTAATAAATAACCGCTTTCTGCGTGCATTACGTATAATTTTAAAATACTGTTGTATTCTTTACACTTTTATGATAATAAAACCGTTATGGAAAAAAAATACCCGCGATTAGAGACAATGATATTAATTTTTTTTGCTTGCAAAAATATTTTAAACTTAATTACATAAATCCGTTGTCAATATCCTAATCGCGGGCCATTTTTTTCTTAACGGTTTTATTTTCAAAAAATAAGTGTGAAGAATACAACAGTAATTTAAATTTTCACGCAATACACGCAGAAAGCTGTTTTTTATTAACATTTATTAAATAAATAATTTAAAAAACGATAAAAATTAAAAATTCTTAAGAACAAAAAATATTTTTAAAAATTACGTTTTAAGACAATTAAAATGCTTTTTAACTTTTAAAATCGGTTAAGAAGATATCGAAAAAAATATATTTTCATTTTGCACGATTAAAAATTTTAATCTCTAATAAATTCAAACAAAAATTTTTTTTGTTCCAATAATTTTAGAGCCTAATTTACATAGTCTAGGGATAACAAAAATGATGTCTCAATAGAAATAGAATTCTTATAATTTTAGCCGATCCGCTTGGCAAAGCCTGCACTTGTTATTTCTGTTGAATTTACACCCTTTTATGACTAAATAAATATTTATATATAATTTTATGTAACTACCAATTATAAAAATTTTGATTACCTAAATTTTATATAAATTAAATTTTTTTAAAGTGGTTAAGAATATTTAAAATAAATATAGTTCAAATAAGATTAAAATTTAAAAATCTGTTAATTTTTTTTCCAAATAGTCAATCAATAGCTCAAAAAATATTTATTTTTTAAATACAACTTTGAATTTAATAAACAATTTTCATTCTTCCACTAAAACGCTTTTAAAATATAAATAATTTGTTTGTATGTTGTTAAAATTATTGGTTTCTTTTAGATTTTAAGACAAAACGGGTTGAATAACAATATTATAACATAAAATTTTATGGTATATTATTAATATTAATTATTAAATATTAATTATTGGGAGCTTTCATAAATGACGTAACGCTATAGGGAGGGGAAGGAGTTTCAAATGTATTTATTGTTGGAAAAATAACAAAATTTTGTAATGACAGTGTAATAATCTATCTATTAACGAAATATCAGTAATAAAAACAAATGACTGCAATTTTTAAATAATGAAACCGATTAAGGTATTTCTCTCGTGGATGACAGGGGCAAATCCGTACTATTCTGAAAACACGTTTTACGTAATAAATATGCAATATTTATTTCTTATGCATATTATTTAGTGTTCTTTAGTGTTTTCTCTAAACAATAAGCTTACTTTTGATTATTATTGTCTGATTTAAGGGCTAAATATAGTAACTTGTAACTTTCCTTATTTTTTCAAAAACTCTTTTTCTAGGCGATTTTTTAAAAATGTTTCAATTTTAATTACTAATGGCTTATTTTATTAAAAAAAAGGTTCTCTACAAATTCACTGTTAAACATTTTTAGAAAAGTTTATACTTTTTGAAATATAAATATTTGTTTACAAAAATATATGTAAAAAAAAGTTCTTTTTTTATAAACAATTATTTATATTTCAAAAAGTATAAACTTTTCTAAAAATGTTAAATGGTGAATTTGTAGAGAACCTTTTTTTAATAAAATAAGCCATTAGTAATTAAAATTGAAACATTTTTAAAAAATCGCCTAGAAAAAGAGTTTTTGAAAAAATAAGGAAAGTTACAAGTTACTATATTTAGCCCTTAAATCAGACAATAATAATCAAAAGTAAGCTTATTGTTTAGAGAAAACACTAAAGAACACTAAATAATATGCATAAGAAATAAATATTGCATATTTATTACGTAAAACGTGTTTTCAGAATAGTACGGATTTGCCCCTGTCATCCACGAGATGACCTTAAAAGGGTCCGTTCATAAATCACGTAGCCAGTTTAGGAGGGGGGAGGGTCAGTAAAATTTTACGGTAGGCTATGTGGGGGGGATTCAAGCCATGGCTACGTAGTTCATTTATTAAGCTACTTTTCAAATTTGTTTAAAAAAAGCGCGGGTTATGCAAAAAATAAAAAAATTAATGACTGTCTTTGACTGTTTTTTTTATTGACATCTTAGGGTGACCACTAAAGTTGCCAAAAGATATATTCTTTATTTTTCCGGCCATTTCCAGGTCACTAAAAATTTTCCCTAAGCATAAAAAACAATTAGAAAAAAATAAATTTGCAATTTTTTTTTTTTTTTAATTTTTTTGTCGACAATAATACATAGATAGATATATATATAAATATTTTTTATTAAAAAAAAATGTTAGAATTATTTCTTCTTAATATTCCCGGTTATGATGCCATGAAAATGCATTTTAAAAAAGTTAAGTAAACTACATTCTACCAGGGGAAGGAGGGGGGGCAGAGAAAGTCTACGTTAGTCTACATGTGGCGAAAAGGGATCAAAAAGTGACAAAAATAGGGGTACGTGGTTTATGAACAACCCCACAAAATTGTTATTATTGAATTTTTTTCCATTCAAGTTAAAAATAAAATTAACATGAAAATATAGGGGGGGGGTCAAGAAATGTGACGTACATTTAGGGGTACGTGTTTACTCTCCTACTGAAAAATCCTATATAGGATCCTACATAGGATCCTATATAGAATCCATATGGATTCCTATGAGAATCCACGTAGGATCCTATATAGGATCCTATATAGGTATTGTCCTATAGGAATCCATGTGGATTCTCATAGGAATCTATGTGGATTCCTATAGGTCGCCTATAGGACACGTCCTATATAGGATCCTATGTGGACTCTCCTATAGGAATACATGTAGGATCTCATATAGGATCCTACATAGGCGTCCAAAAAAATTTTTTGTACACCCCCCTACATAGGATCCTACGTAGGTTCCCATATAGGATCCTATATAGGATTTTTTATGGGCGCCCAAAAAAAATTATGTACACAGTATTAATTGTTTTTTCCTATAAAATGGTGCATTGTTAAATTCTTCGAAGTATATACCCACCCACACCGAAAAAAATAGTTTTAGAATGAGTGAATCCTACTCTCACTTTAATACGGATTCCTCTAAAAAATACTAGTTAAATACTAGACTCTGCGGTCGCGCCAAGTCCAGCTTGCTGGGTTCGCGCCCCGATGAGTCTGGGATTTTTCTAACTCGTGAGATAACTTCAGTGGAAGGTTTGACGTCGAGGAATAATGATATGCACTGTCGGTAATCGACCTGTGCAGATCACTAGAACTCGACTGTCGATAAACCGGTTGTATTCGGTGAGGTTTCTCTACAGTTTTCCCTCTCCACTGGCGAGAAACCCCAATATACCGGGTGGTCCAGGCAAATGCGAGTACTCCTAATTTCAAGCCGTTCTGTAGACGCAAAAACACTTAAAAAGAATATATACAAAGGTACAATTCTAGGAACTCCCTACGGGGGACACTCATTGGGCCAGTAAGGTCGTTAAAACGAGTGTATAATAACTAATTAATTGTTTTTTTTAACAACTTTATTCAAATATACATTAAGCACCATTATAAGGACGAAAAATATTTACTGCGCAGGCGTAAGTATTGTAGAATACGTAAAAGACGACTGCGCATGAGGAAGGGGTACAAAAAATTTTTTTGGGGGTACCCATGTAGGATCTTATATGGGTTCCCATATAGGATCCTATATGGGAACCTACGTAGGATCATATGTAGGAGGGTGTACAAAAATTTTTTGGGACGCCTATGCAGGATCCTATATGAGATCCTACATGTATTCCTATAGGAGAGTCCACATAGGATCCTATATAGGACTTGTCCTATAGGCGACCTATAGGAATCCACATAGATTCCTATGAGAATCCACATGGATTCCTATAGGACAATACCTATATAGGATCCTATATAGGATCCTACGTGGATTCTCATAGGAATCCATATGGATTCTATATAGGATCCTATGTAGGATCCTATATAGGATTTTTCAGTAGGTTCTCCCGTCACAGAGCATGACAGGAGGGGGAATGGGTCAAAAAGTAGGAAAAAATGTGTGACGTCATTTGTAAATGTCCCTTTCCCACACAGCACGGGAACTTCCCTGAACATTGCCTACCTTCAGGAAAGTTCTGGAACTTTCAGTAAACTTACTGAAACTTTTGAAACTTCCCTGAATGTTGGGAATGTTCAGGGAAGTTCCGGTGCTGTGTGGGTTTAATATTTATTATTTTATGATACTGTTAATGTATACGTATATATATTGTATATACCCAGTGGGTACACATGTCCAAAGGACGTCCTTAAAACGCCTTTTGGATATGTGTGCCCACTGCACCGAAATAAAATTGTTTTAGAATGAGAGGATCCTCTCAATTTGAGAGGGCTCCGCTTATTTTTTTAGAGGAATCCGTATTAAAGTGAGAGTAGGATTCACTCATTCTAAAACTATTTTTTTTCGGTGTGGGTGGGTATATACTTCGAAGAATTTAACAATGCACCATTTTATAGGAATATATTTTATGTAAAATTAATAATAATAATAATAATATTATTGCCTCACAGCACCGGAACTTATAAAACGGAGTCATAGGACGCCGGCTTGTGCCAGCCTAAGGGTTAAATCACATGGATGCGTCAAACGTTGCGTATTCATGAGAAAGAGAAAGACGTAAATATATCTTTGTCTCCCTCTTTCTCATAACGACGCAACGTTTGACGCATCTATGTGATTTCACCCTTATAACTTTAACTTTAAAAATTTTACATACAGTCAAACCTCCCATAAATAAATTTTAGTGGGGCATTGATTTATTTATGGGAGTTTAGTGTATGTACATTTGCCGCCATCTTAATGCAACTGCGCAGACGCATGACTGAATTATCTCGTGGAAGGGGGCTAAGATAGGGAAAATTTTATTTATGGGAGTTTCATTTATGGGAAATCTATTTTTCAAAATCAAATAATAAGGCCTAAGCAGATGGAATACGGGTACGGGACCAGAGCATGAAACAGGAAAGGGCAGAAACAATTTCTACTCTTTACTGTAGGAGTGAGCAAGACAGAAAGTTTTGATTTGATATATTTTCTCGCTCACTCCCACACGTCACCATGGAAACTACGGCAGACGGATATTCCAAAAACATTCAAATGTATTTTAGCATAATTAAAGAACTGTAATGCACTGAATGACAGCAACGCGCGGCCGCTTGCGGCCGCCAGCGGCGCTAGTGATAATAAACTTTCTTATTTGAACATCTACTTATTTTATTTGCAATCGGGAAAAAAGTACGATCGGGCGAAAGGAATCAGGCTACAGGTGTCGGGCGATAGGAATCGGGCACTTTTTTCCGGGCGATAGTCAATCGGGTAAAAGTCCAGTCGGGCGTGTGAAATCGGGTGAATGACCTAGAATCAAAACTGAACGTAGTAAAGAAAATTTTTATTCTAGTAGAACATTCATGTTCCACACTGAAAAAAATTCTTGTGGTAAATCCTACTACAGTCCCTTAGTAGAGTGAAAATTAGTTAAACCTATTACATTTTTAATTAATTCAATTGTTGTTACCTAGTTAAAATTACCATTTTTATGTACTTAAAAATTCTTAATAAAATTAACTATCGTTCGTAGTTACTTTGAATTACAAAATTAGTAGTAACATTGAGTACAGAAAAATGATAAGTGCTATTTTATAATTTATAGTAAAATAACTATATCGCAACTAGTAAAATTAACAGACTTCTTGTAAATTAAACAATGTAGTACCTAAAAACTACTAAGAATTGTAGTTGCAACAAAATTTACTAAGTTGTAAAATACAGTGATTTAATTTTACTAGTTTAAATAGTAAAATTTACTAAGAAAATTGGTTAAATCTAGAGATAATCTTAGTTACTTTTATCTGTAACTTATCATTAACTTCATTGCAAAAAGGTCATTGTTCTTTATTGAACTAAGAAAAGTAGTAAAATTTACTGAGAAAGTTGATTAAATCTACAGATAATCTTAGTTACTTTTAACTGTAACTTTACAGTTTACTTAATTGCAAAAATGTCATTGTTCCTTAATGAACTAAGAAATGTAGTAAAATTTACTACTTTGGATAGTAAATGTAACTGCGGATGAGTAGAATATCCTTAAGTTTTATGCAAGCCATCGTAGCGTGCGTGCGTAGTTAGATGGTTAAGGTATCGGCTTGCGAATGTTAGGGTCGTGCGTTCAATCCCCAGCGTTTTGGGATTTTTCTCTGTTAGGAATATGATAATTAAATAATATAAGGTGTCAATAAACAGAAGAAGTAGGAGAAAGGGTGGAAAAATGTATCTTAATAATAATAAATAATAATAAACAAATCTATTTTACTACTTTAAGTAGTAAAATTTACTAAGAAAATTGGTTAAATCTATAGATAATCTTAGTTACTTTAACTGCAACGTTACCGTTAACTTTATTAAAAAAATGTCATTGTTCCTTATTAAACTAAGAAAAGTAGTAAATTTTACTGAGAAAAATTTCGTTGTTTCTACTTAATGAACATACTAAAATCAATTAATAAAAATTATTGTAACAATTGTATTATTATTTCGATTAACCACTTAAGTAATAGTTGACATAAAAGAAAAACTTTCATTGGGGACTTATTGAACTAAGAAAAGTAGTAGAAAAGTAGAAAAATCTACTAAGAATTTTTTTCAGTGCAAGCAACAAATAAAAAAAAGGAACAATAAGAGTAAAGAATCGAATGAAGAATGAAGAATAATAATTTGTATGAAGAAGCACACATTGGCATCCAATACAGGAACGGCGTGTTTGAACACTATACTTTTGTTTTTTTTTTATTATATTAAAAAAAAATGAATACTGAAATTTGCATCTTATTTGTTTTTTAATAATTTATAATTTAAACCATTTTGATGTTTATAAATAACGTTCGTAATCATCATTCTAGCGTTTTTTAGCATGTATTTCTTTCGAAGTGTGCTTTTTGTTTTCTGTTTAGGCAATACTTCTATTCCACACTTTAGGACATTTAGTACGTATATCTGTAAGATAGTTGAATTCGTGATCTTCTATTATTCTGCAATTTGACTAAAAAAAAAAGGAAGAAGTAAGATGAACTGCCACAGACATGGAAGAGAGGTAAATTTGTCAAACATGTAAATGCAAGAAAAAATTAAATTGACAGACGTTCCAGATGATTTTGATTCAATTGATAATCTATATGACTCTGATATTGATAATTATGATAATGTCAATTTCAACAGAAGAAAAATACTTGCAGCAGGTGGTGACTACAATGAATCTTTTCTTCCTGATTCTAATGAAAAGTATTCTACAAAAATAATTCACGTATACAAAAAAAATTTGTGGAGGAGGGAGAGGCGTTTGATAAACTTAAATGTCAAAGGACTTTTTTTAAATACACTACCGTCGGGAATTGTCGGTACGACACGTTTTCGAACCGTGAAAAATGTCTTTGACTTTAGAAGACGATAGTTTAATTTTGGAAAAAGATACAGACTTGAAAGTCAGATTGTTTAAAAGCTTATAGAATTCTGCGTGCAGTGATATATATTTCAAAAATTTAAGACCTTATGGAAGGATTACATCATCTGATATGTTTTTGAAAATATTTTGCAATTTTCTCATTTTTGATTCATTTGTTTGAGACCCTGCAAAATCTAGAATAATTAAAGAAAAAATTTAAAACTTATACAGAATTAAGCATTGCAGTCTCAGCTTTAAGAAGAGCCATTGACATTAAAGAATATTGAATAGTTCTTTAGTAATTTGAAAAAGTGTCTGAGCATATTTTTCTGAAAATCGTCTGATCACGCGCGACACCTGTCGCTCCTCTCATTCTTTGCGTTATGGACGAATAAGTGACAATTCGACACATATTGTGTGTTTACACAAGTAACGAGTTTCAAGTGAATTAATTTTTTTTAATTCGGTCGCCATATTGAATCCGCCATTTTGAATTTTTGAAAGTTGACACCAGATTCGTAATCAGCGACCCCAAAAACCTCATTGTACAAAGTTTGGGTTTTATTTACCCATAAGTTTCTTGAAAAATGAATTTTTTCTTGAAAATGAAAAATTTTTGTAATTTATTTATTTATAATTTAACCTACTGCATTTATTGTTATTTTTATTATTTTCTGTAATGTGTCCTTTGCGATTGAAAAAAGGTTCCATGGAGATTACTTCAAAAATATGAAATCTAGTGTTGTTAGTTGCGATTTACAAAGGTGGTAATCTGGGTTATCACTATGCCGCAAAAGGGCTAAGGCCTATTCTGGAATCACCTTTAAAGCATTGACTGGTGACGCGTGCATTTCGGAAATCGAACTACTTCGAAAAATGCACGAAAAATGCCTTTTATTTGAAGGATGAACGACTTTGAAGTTAAACGACTTCGGAGTACTCACTGTATACGAAAGAAGTGATTAACTTTATTTTATAATAAAATTTAACAAATATTTAATTATATGTTTAAAACATTAAAAAGCACTTAGGCATCTATTATAAAATAGAATACAAAAATCATAGAGAATATTAAAAAGCATAAATTTGTTTTTGTGAAAATTTATTAAAAATTATTGTACTTAATATTTATATTTTTTGCAGGAAGAAATTTCTTTAACGCCGAAAGTATCTGGTACCACCTCTGACTTTATTTCATTGACAGATAATACAACTGGTTGGAAAAAACCTTGTGAAGTTCAATACGTTAATCTGTATAACAATAAAAATGTAAAGATTTTGAAAGAAGAAAAAGATGTTGCAGTTAATGTTAATGATTATCAAAGGTAATGTATATAGTTTAGAAACTAAGCAAGAATTATCACAAAAGAATATAATTTTCATTATAGAATCTAAAAACAGTTAAATATAAAATGTTGTTGGGAGTGAAAAAATATCAATTAAATGATATGTGTAATCCATAGATCCATTAAAAAGGTGTGTTCTTCTCAGGGGCGGATCCAACCAACGTTTTCGGAAGGGCCGATATATGGGTTAGAAAGAGATAGCACCATACTCTTATCTCTTTCTCTCTTATACAAATGAAGATTCTCTGGGGGGGGGGGCGATTGCTCCCATTGCTCCCCACGTAGATCCGCTACTGGTTCTTCTCGGGATTGTATTCTTTATTGAGATTAAGTTTTGATAGGTTTTCAGTGCTTTCAATTACACGCAACCAAGAAGTTCACGAAAATTTGATTAACTTGTTCTCTACGTTTGGATAGGCACAAAGTTCGTAACTCTTTCATTGACATTTTCTAAGGATCCACAAACTTTTTCTTGTGCGCATGCGCAGATATTGAATATCAGATAGAGAGTAACGAATGTATGTGGATGCTTAGAAAACGTTAATGAAAGAGTTACGAACATTTTGCCTGTCCAAAAGTAGAGAAGAGGTTAATCAAATTTTCGTGAACTTCTTGGTTCCGTGTATTAAGTCAATTAAGAAGAATTAAGAAATATATGAATAGCTTTTTAATTCTTTTTAATATTCTAAACAACAGAAAAGAATTGGAAAGTCATTTTACATTCAACCTATATAATATATCGTAAGTACCGTAAAATTCAGATTTCTAAGGAGTCATACAATAAAAGCAAAATAAGCGACAACTTGAAGTATATTATTATACATTTAATACTTAAGTACCTATGTCTCAATGTAAGTATCTTTAAGATTAAAAATTTACATTTTAGCTTAAGTGTCTGCTCGGACAAAGTTTAATCATACTTAAATTTGAAAAAACTTTTTTGGAAAATACTCATTTGATAGATAACTATCTGAAACTTGGTAAAGAAACGTTTTTGAGGTTGCAGAAGACGAATCTGAAAACAGATTTTTATACTTCAAAATGAAAAAATTTAATATGACAGACAATCTCAAAAAGTGTTTAAAAATTGATCATACCTTCAATCTCTCTAATCAGGGGATTTCGGAATTACCAAATACTAATTTTAAATCTCTCTTTACACAGGCACACACACACACACACACACACACACACACACACACACACACACACACACACACACACACACACACACACACACACCACTATTCACTTACTTTTCCTCTCAAGCGTATTTACGTGTCTCGCGTTTTGTAGGTATCCTTTGTATATTTGTCAATTTCTGTTACAGTATTAATAACAATTAATTGAAATTTTTTGTCATGAGCTTTTGATAATATTGGTAAATATTTAGAATTGCGGTTTTACTAAATTTTCAAGTTTTCTAATCGGAACCAAATGTAAGTAGTGCATTTTAGCACCAAAACAAATAATCCGGTAGGGGTGTATTAGATGGCGCTAAATTTAAAATACGATTATGCACCCTATTGGAAATTCACACAAAGCTCTCTGAAAGGTTTCCACTTAGAAACCTACTTAGGTTCCTAAATGGGCGATTCTTACGTAACTGCCTTACTTGGCGGCGTTGAAAAAATACACCTAAATTAAAAATATATTCTGAAGTGTATTTGTGAATTTTAAAGGTATATATGAGAGTAAGTGAAAACCAAATATCCATAAATATATATACATTATAACTTCTATTATATTGCACTAGATCAAAAACTGCGCGCTACGCGCGCCATGTCATGGTGTCATTTTAACATATGAATAAATAAAGGACAGCTTATAGAGTATGATGTAACGGGAATAGGGTTGTAATAATTATATCACTATTGTTCTGAATTCTATTTTATATTTTGTCACGAAAATCCTTAGAATTACCTGAACTATCAATAGAAAGGTCTGTTTAACTTGAGCTTCCTTAAATGTTGACTAAATATTAATTTTCCACAGTTTCCTCTTTTTTGACAATTGTTAAAAATAAATTGTAAGCAAATATCAGAAGAAAGAAAATAGCATTTACAAAAAAAGTGAAAAAAAATGTTATTGAAGATAGATCGATGTAATATATGACAATTGCAAGTTTGGTGATTTGAAAGTTCGAATAAATGCAAGTTCGATCATTTAAAAGTTCAGTCAAATGCAAATTCGGAGATTTTAAAATTCAACCAAACGTGAGTTCAGTGATTTCAAAGTTCGGACAAATGCAAATTCGGGTGTTTCAAAATTTTAACAAATGTAAGTTTGGTTATTTTAAAGTTCAGACAAATGGAAATTTAGAGATTTAGAAGTTCTTACAGTTCTAAATGTGGGTAGTTTAATATTTTGCTAAATACGAGTTCGGTGATTTGAAAGATTGGAAAAAATGCAAATTTAGTGTTCGGACAAATGCAACCACAAGTTTGGAGTGTAGAAGTACCAACAAATACTTTAGCCCTAGGAACTTTAATAAATAAATAAAATACGATTTCGAGAAGTTGAGAATTTTAAGAAATGCAATTCGCAAATGCGAGTTAAGTAATTTTAAATTTATAACAAATACGAATTCGAAAAGTTAAAAGTTAGGCCAAATGCAAGTTCTGATAATTACATATTTGAGAATATTTTGTTTACGGTATTTCACTGAGAAAGCGATTGGAGCTCAGGAATTAGACAAGCTCTATTTGACATAACTTTTAGCTACAAGACAGTTTTAAAAACCGTGATTGGTTGAAATGCGAACATTGTGAAGGAATTTTAGATTTCGTAAGCTTAATGTATGTTTTTACCAAAAAAGGGGTGTGAACTAACCATCTTTGAGTCCTAAATGTGTTTTTCGTCTCCTAGGACTGAGCGAATTGAGCAAAAAAAACATGTATGATGCCTTGATTATACTAATTATGAAAGAAAATTTTGAAACGTTATGGCTATAAATATCTATTGACAGCAACGTTTTATTTAATGACAGAATAGAAAAAAATTTAATTTTTTCAAACAATAAAAATAAACAAAGAACATGTAAAAATAAACAATTATTTTGCATAAATAGGTTCCTCTTATTCTTTATCTGTTATGGATCAATTTATTTTACTCCATAAACAGTTAAATCGATTTCATTAAATTTTTAAAATTTAGGTTATGTAAACACTTTGACTTAAAATCAATTTTGTCCACTCAATATTCACTACATATATTTACAAATTTGTTAAAATTAGTTTACCTTGTACTAAATGTACAAGGTAAATAACACAACCTATATATATATATATATATATATATCTAAGGAAAGTGAAAATATCACTTATTGCTAAATGAAAATTTTACTTATTCATAAATTAAAAAATTGTACATTCATTAAAAAAAGTTATGTTTTACTTAGTCATATATTTATAGAGCAGTGAACCATCTCTCTTCGAACATCCACAAAAAGTAAGGTGCGCGATAAATTAAAATAAGTTTTGGAATCATGTTTTATTACATATATTTACCTTGCAATAACAGCCATACTTCGACGTACGTATTATTTTAGTAACAAATCATAATGACTAAACGAAAAAATTATTATATTTAACACGCGACAAAAATATTGGAGTATTTTTTTTAACAAATAAAAAAGTGCTTGTCCTTTTGCTTTCTAAATAAACTTGGTAATGAAAAGACCCTTTGAACTTTTAGTCTATGTATCATGACATGCTAACTGACAAATAACCAGACCTATAAGTGAAAGAGATTCAAAATGTCGAGAAGTAATCTATATCACCTCATGATCTATCTCTCCTCCAAAAAAACTGTTTTTTTCTTCAAATGCGCATAAAAATCTTCGTCTATATAAACAACAAGAATGATAGAAAACACAAGGCGCTGTCACCTTGAACAAAAATTTTATACGAAATGTCCATCTTGAGGCCCTCTCCTCTACATTTACAAAATAAACAACCTAGAAGGTTACGTTTGACATGTAAACAAACCTACTTCATTTTACAAGATTAACACTTACCTTATAATTTTACTCCAAAATAAACTTCGAACATGACAATCACTTATGCATATGTGCTTATATGTATATGCGTTGGTGCATCTAATTACTCTAAACGATATTCACATCACACATGCAAAGGTTTGCATATAGGCGGCTCATAATAACAATCTGCATTTCGTCTCTCTCAATTTCGGGGATAAAGGAAATAGAACAAACCCATCAGTACTTGCTTTCCAATATGAGCAATTATCTGATTGGTCTATTCTGGTCGATTTTTCTAAACCCCCTGAACCTACGCCTTTGAGCGTCTACAGAAATGTCTAGTGTCTCTTTCCATCTTTAAGCTACTTAATGCATTTGTCTCTTTTCCTGTAGACGTAGTGTCTACAGAAATGTCTAGTCCTATATAAGAAATTACTTAGCTGTTTTCTGTAGACGCTGTGCAAGCGAGAGAGACAAATGCATTAGGTAGGTTAAAGATTGAGATTGTCTACAGAAATGTCTTGTGTCTCTCTCAATCTTTAACCTACCTAATGCATTTGTCTCTCTCGCTTGCACAGCGTCTACAGAAAACAGCTAAGTAATTTCTTATATAGGACTATAACTGCTGAAATTTCAGCTCCGTGGCGTGTCCCTTTTGCAAAATGTTAATTTTAATTTAATAATTTTCTGTAAAAATATCATTATCAAAATTCAGCCTTTTTCAACCATAAAGTGTCTGTATTTATAAACAATTTAGATTTATTTTGAACTTCATAATACCTTTTTCATACTTAGAATCTGTAAAAGTATTTTGTCCCTCAATTTTTCCAAATTTTGAACGCAATCTGTAGACTTATAATTAAGTTGTCATGTGTTCAGTTATTACGCCTTATAATAAGCTAAATCTCAATTTTTATCCATTAGCACAAAATCACATGTGAAAAAATTTTTAAAAAAATCGGGCAAGTACGAGTTACACCCGTACCAAAATCTAGGGTTCCGTACATTTACTAAACAAAGATATACCTTATTAACAAACAGAGAGCTCTAATTTGGTACACATTTGTATTTTTACGTGTAGATTACAGGAAAATTATAGGGAACATTATCTGGATTGACAGTCAAAACGTTGTCAAAAAAAGAAAAACTGCAAATTTTCGAAAAAAAAAGTTTTTTCCTCATAACTTTGAAACTATTTGAGCTAGAGGGCGAAAATTTGATACATTTGTATATTTTTATGTACAAATTATGAAAATTAATTAAAACGTACAAATTATGAAAATACTTCTACCTTCAAGTACATGAAACTTTTGCTTAAGGGTACAGGTTTGTATTTCATATAAATAACATAAAAATCAAGAATTTTTTTTTAAGGGGAGGCCCTGAAATTTTTATAGGTTTTCAGGGCTTATAACAGTCTTGATCAAGCCTTGTATAAGATTAAAATTTTTTTTTTTGTTTTTTTTCATAATTTTTTAATTATTTTGAAAAAAAGTGATAACAATTTTCAATTGCGTTTTATATCGTATTTTTACATTCTGAGTATACAAGTAAAACTTTTATTGGTTTGAGGGGCACTGTAGGACAATTAGGGTGAGCTCTAGCATAGGGGTCTAAACCTCTTTTTGGTGATTTTTTGAATTTTTTTTTTGTGACCTCATAATATTCAATTTTATTTCCAAACATAATTTTTCCATAATCTGCATGCAAAAATACACGAGTGTACCAAATTTTAGCCCTCTAGCTCAAATAATGGCAAAGTAAGAGAAAAAAAACTTTTTTTTCAAAAATTTGCAGTTTCTCCTTGACAACGCTATGGCCATCAATCCAGACCATGTTCTCTATATTTTTCGTCTAATCTACACGTGAAAATACATATGTGTACCAAATTTCAGACCGCTAGGTCAAATAGTTTAGAAGTTAAGGGGGGGGGGGGGGGGGAATGGTCCATTTTAATGCATTTTTGCTAAAAAAAGTTGTTATTTCCTTGTCAACGCTATGAACATCTCCTTGAATCATGTTCTCTATATTTTTCGTGCAATCTACACGTGAAACTACATAAGTGTACCAAATTTCAGCCCTCTATGTCAAATAGTTTAGAAGTTAAGGGGGGGGGGGGGAATGGTTTTTGGCTACGGACGCACGAGTCTCGCTATAAGGGTTCCGCCGAACACCGAAGGTGTACGGAACCCTAAAAAGAACAATTTTAAATAAAAAAAAAATTATTTTTGTGAAAATCGCATGTGTACAAAAAAAGCTCCATGGCATCACTTAAAATTTCAGCTCCATGGCCTATATGAAGTGTTCCCTTATCAAAAATATCAGCATAGAAGTCCGCGCGGAAATCCGCGAAGAAATCCTAGAGGAAATCCTCGATATTTTTTTGGACAAATCCACGCGGATTCCCGCAAGCATTTTTATGTAGAATTTTCAAGAAATATTAGACTTAAACATTTTTCGTCATAACAGAATTATCACCATGATTTTAACGCAGATTTTTCAATTATTATTGACTTTGATCTACTTTCTGAACTCTCAAATTTATCAAAGATTTCTACGTCGATTTACTCGCGGATTTCTACGCAGTGATTTCGGCGGAATTTTGACTTGGACATTTTTTGTATCTACAGATTATTACCATGATTTTTTCGCGGATTTTTTCAATAATTTTAGACTTTGATATTTTTTGTAAACTCTAAAATTTATCAAGGATTTCTACGTAGATTTCCTCGAGGATTTCTATGCAGATATTTTGGCGGATACTAGACTATGCCATTTTTGTACTTGCAGAATTATTACCATGATTTTAACGCGGATTTTTACGATGATATTAGACTTTAATCTTTTTTTTGAACCTTGAAATTTATCAAGGATTTCTACATAGATTTCCTCGAGGATTTCTGAGCAAAGTTTCAGGCGGCTTTTGGACTTGGACATTTTTTGTACCTACAGAATTGTGACCATGATTTTCACGCGGATTTTTAGGATGATTTTGGTCTTTGATCTTTTTTGTAAACTCTAAAATCTATCAAGGATTTATACGTAGATTTCCTCGAGGATTTCTACGGAGAGTTTCAGGCGGATTTTGGACTTGGACATTTTTTGTACCTACAGAATTATGACCATGATATTTACGATGATTTTTGACTTTAATATTTTTTGTGAACTCTAAAATTTATCAAACATTTTGACGTAGATTTCCTCGAGGATATCTACGCAGCGATTTTGGCAGGTTTTGGACTTTTACATTTTGTACCTAGAGAATTATTACCATGATTTCTATGCGGATTTTCACAATGATTTTTGACTTTTATCTTTTTCGTGAACTCTGAAATTTATGACCGTGACGTTAATTCGCATCAGATTTTATGGGATGAAATAAATATTTTTACATAATGAGACTAATTCCCAAAAAAGAAAATTTGCTGAAATGGTTTTTATCAAAAAAGAAGAAGAAAATAGCATTAATAAAAAAACTGATTTACAATTTTTTAGCCCTTCGTTCAATTCTATTTTACAAATTTTAAAATAACAATTTTATCTCAATGTCTTAAAATTCCAATTATTAATGTTATTTCTAATTATAATCATTTAATTGTCTTTCGTCAATATGAAAATCTGTTTATTTACAATCTGTTAGTAGTCTCTGTTCACTCGTACGAATAAGTTCGGTGTGAAAATGATTGTCACGTCGTTTAGAAAAATTAATAATGATTTTATTTTATTTTTTGACTGAAAGAAAATACTTTCTTTTTTTTTATGTTTGTCATTAATATGTGTTTTATATTGTGATTTTGATGGTGAGTGAGTGTGATTATATAAAAAAATTTATATTGTCTTATTTATAATTTCTTTAAAATTGTTTTTAATAATTATATGTATTTCAGTCCTTGAAAATGAGAACAGTTCGTTCTTGAAACGTTGGACCTTTTAATAAATTAAAATTTAAGACTGTCCGAAAGTGTCGTCATTTGTCAATATTAAATATTTTATTTTTTTGAAAACTAAAAAATTCCTTTATTTTTAATTTACAAAATTAATGTTTTAATTAAACTATTTAGCTAATAATTAACTTATTAACAATTTTTTTAAAATTATATTTATTAACTTTATTTATTATTTCATTTAAATTTAAGCATCTTTTAATTATATTAATATTTTTAGAAATCCTAATATTATTCTTACTACTAATTTTATATAATTTCTTACTATTATTTAATAATGAATATTTTATTATAATTTATTTACTACAACTCATAAATCATCTAAATCGCGATCGGCTTCCAGAACCTGGTTTTCTAAGAAATCCCGAACGTCATCGACAGACTGACCTCTCTGATTCACGCCAAAGTGCAAACGGCTTAGTGTTGAGTTAGTAGATCGATTAACTGTATTATTTAAAGCGAATTCCACGGACTTTAGAACTTTGTACCACTGTTTACCCGATTTATCATCGCTCATTTTGGCTAACATTGGTGCCATCACTCGATTCACCCTCTCGACCTGGCCGTTTGCCTGTGGAGACCCGGTCGCTATAAGTACGTGCTTAATATGATTGTCTACTAAAAATTCTTTAAATTCATTGGAAGTAAACGCGCTTTCTCTATCTGATACCAAAACAATCTGCTTACTATAATCACAGATATACTGATTCAAAGAATCTATTGCCTTGCGGCTCGAGGTGCTTTTTGTAGCATAAAGCTTCACAAATTTTGTAAAAGCGTCAATCACAAGAAATACATGTTTTTTTTACTGCGATCAATCTATCCACGGGACCAAAATGGTCTATATGCACAGTCAAGAACGGTACTGAAGCGGTCGATGTTCTTCACTCTGTTCATCTGTGTATATCGGGTTGCCTAGTAATATTAATTTTATTAATTCTATGAAATATAGAGTTCGCTTTGATCGTTGGCGGGATTTGTCATGATCATTTCGGGCTGGTCGTCATGGGGATTGATTACGTAGAAGATATTCGCTCTATGAGCGTTCTTAGCGTGGCAATGAGCCCTTTGAGAGGGGAAATTGAGGAGAGAGTTGGCGGGAGACCGGCTTCGATTCACGGATTTTGGGAAATGATTAATTAATTGATCACCGTAATCTGGATCGGACGCAAGGTTCCGCGCCATATCTCTCAAGCGCCGGCCGAGGACGCTGAAGGGTAAAAATTTTATTTTGTTTTAAGATTTAATTTAACGAAGTTGAAGTTTGACCAAATAGTTGTTTTATTTCCGGTCTTTGTGAATTTTTTATAGTGTGGCGAAATAGTTGGGTGTACAATTGAATGACGCTCATGTTAAATTGTTACTCAAGCGGTTAAAATAAAGGAAACTCCGGACCACTGTGCTTCCCATGACGACCCGTGCTCTTTAAAACCAAACGAAAATTCTAAGAAGGATAACTCCTCAAGGTAGATTGACTAAATCTTTCGAGACGCAAGGAGTTTATTGAAGTTTCTGAAGAGACGACGTTCGATCGAGAAAAAGGGACAGAGTGAAGGGCAATTTCCGCAAATAGCTGCACGATAAGTACAATTGTTCAGATGTGATAATTGATTAGGTGATCAATTCAATTTATTTATTTTAATTTGCCAATTTCTGTTTTAAACTGATTTTTTTGGTGTAAACCGTTTATTGTGTGTTTAATTGTTCACTGACTGAAGTATATAAAAGAATTCTTAATTGTTGAGAGAAATTTGCTCTATTCGTCGCGTAGACTGCAGTCCGGTTGAAAACGCGATTATTTCGAACGACTGATTATTTTTGTTAATAGAATTATGCTGGTGTATTTGAAGATTGTATAACATTTTATTTGTCAGAATATATTATTTCTTTTATAGATATCTCATATTTGTATTTTCTTGTTGAAAAAGTCGTGTTTAGAATTTGACGACTGACATAAACGATAATTTAATATTTTTAATTTTCCAAAGACAAAATTTTCGGTTACTATTTCCATTAATTTGAAAAGTATTTATAAATTTGAAAGTCACCAGAAAAATATTGGTTACATTTGGCGCCCGGGCACAGGGACCCTGTATCATTAGATTGTTGTTGATGGTTAAAATTGATAGGAAGTTTGATTACTGTTATGACTCATTATTTTAATGAATAATACTTCGACACCAATCAACACAAGATCAAGAAATTTAGAATTGTATTCAGGGTTACCAATAACTAAAAGAAAAGGAAATTCTAATCGTGATAAAGCTTTTTGTAAACGTAGACAATTAATAAACGAAATGACGAACGAGCAGTTACATGAATCTAACGATTCGGCGAATAATAATGAAATTCAATTGCTTCGTGAAGAGCTTCGTCGAATACAAACAGAGAATGAAAAATATAAAAAACAATTAGAAGAAGCGCGGAACGATCAAGCGACGACGTCAAAGAATGATGCCGGTGACCGTATATATAATGCTCTCGTACAAGGGTTGCAAACAATAAACATTGAATGTAAACTTCCAGAATTTGATGAAAATGAACGGAATCCGAGAGAGTTTCTCGAATCTCTTGATAAATATTTTTCTGTAAAATCGATTCCGGTAAATCAACGGTTAATTATTGTTGTCAATACTCTTAAGGGTCGATCGAGGTATTGGTTTGTAACAAAGAAAGACGATTTTAAAGACTGCAATGCTTTTAAAGACGAATTTGTAAAAGAATTCTATTCAGTACCAACGCGTGTAAAAATTAAATCAAACTGGCTGGCTAAACGGTTCAATCCTTCCGAGGGAAATTTACAAACATATTTCTATAAACAACTTAAAGAGGCCCAATATTTTCAACCAGAAATGGATCCGTATGAAATTCATTATAATATTATATTACAAATGCCGACTAGGGTACGCGAGTCTTTGGTAACGATCGATTACGCGGATATAAAAAAGATTACGCAGGCTCTGTTACAATTAGATGACACATACTTGGAAAGAACGTTGAATGGTCGAAGGGTGGGCGAGGGGCGACAGGGGGATCGAGGTGATAATTTTAGTAATAAAGGTCAATTGCATTCAAAGAAATTTTCAGTTAATAATTTGCAACAAGGAACATGTAATTGTATTTCATCAACAAATATTCAACCAAAAAATATTTCCAATGACACTAGCGCGATTTCTCTGCCGAATGTTAGCGTACCCCCACCCGTTTTATCTGCTCAAATTAGTCATTTGCACGTATCTGGAACACGAAAGCCTTTAAACTGGTAGGTGATGCGATAGAATCGGGTCCGGTGTCGCATCCTCTTTCTGATAATATGGAGGACCTATTATTGAATGATTTAAATAATGAAAGTACAATTAATGTAGAGAATTTTCAGAGGATTCCATTATGTCCGCGACTGATAGTTGCAATTTTCAATGTACCCACTTCTGCTCTTCTCGATACGGGCAGTCAAGTGACCTGTATCTCGGAGGAATATTATAAATATATATCGCTACATGGCAAATTGACCGAGTTACCAGTCGCGAATATTTCACTTTTTACGGCTGTTGGTAAAAAACCAACTGCCATAAAAAAACAAATTATGGTAGAAATTAATATTGGTTCGATTAAATTAAAAACACATTTTTTAGTAATTCCTAAATTGTCGAATCCCCTTATTTTGGGAAATGATTGGTTTTTAAGAAATAAAATTATCATAGATTATCAAGTGTTTCGCATACATATCGGTGATATCATTTTAACACAGCCCTTCGTAGTATTTGACAGATTTCCGCCTGAGAGAGTGCTCTGTTCGAAAGACGGAGATATCCTATATATTCAAACGTATTCGTCACCGGACTCTGAATCAGACAACTTCCAAATTATAGAAAGAGATAACAATGCTATTGTGTCTAATTCAGATAATAATGATAGTAGGAATTTTAATGGTCAGACTGATCAAAATAGTAATAATCGAATTTTAAAAAATAATAAGAATAAATTTTGTTTAGAAAATAATTGTATTATGGTGCAAGACTTGCCTAGAAAAAATATTGTTTACGGAAATATTATTAATGAATATTGTCTTAATGAAAATAATGATTGGTCTAAGGAAATTGAGACAGTAAATGTAAATAGAATTAATATTAGTGAGAAAAAAGTCGAAAATTATAGTTATTTTGACGAAGTTCGCGAAATAGCCGAGAATTTAACTGAATTGAATCAAGGTGAAAAAGACGCCTTCATTCAAATGATGTCAAAATTCGAAAAACTACATACTCCCAAAGATAGTAGTGCAAATTGTCCTGAATGTCGATTGCATATTAAACCTCACAAAAATGTGATTCGTAAAACCTATCCAGTGCCTTATGCTTACCGTGAGAGGGTTGATTTAGCTATTGAAGAAATGTTGCGCATGGGGGTAATAGAAACATCGGATAGCTCCTATTGTAACCCACTTCGAATAGTGATAAAAAAAAATAACGATGTTAGAGTTTGTCTTGACGCGAGATTTATCAATGAAATTATAGAATCGGATAACGAATCCCCACCTTTGATACAAGAGTTGATGCAGAAATACCATGGAATTACTCATATTTCAACTTCAGATCTAGCCAATGGATACTGGCAGATTCCGTTGGAAAAAGAGTCTCGAAAATACACGGCGTTTCTTTATAATTCAAAACTTTATCAATTCTGCCGTGTGCCCTTCGGACTAAAGGTGTCCGGCTCTGCTTTTATTCGTGGTCTATTTCATGTTTTAGCGAATAAATTCGCGCAATTTTTAACATTATATATCGATGATATGCTAATCACCACACCAGGTACAATTCAGTTTCACTTTGATATGATTGAATCAATTTATCGCGTTCTTCAGGATAATAATTTTACGCTGAAAATTAATAAATCTATTTTTTGTAAAAAATCTGTTGAATTTCTGGGTTACGAGCTTTCCACAGAGGGGATTCGTCCAAAATCCGATCGACTTGAAGTTATCAGAGATTTTGCAATTCCTCAAAATAAAGTACAGTTACAACAATTCATCGGAGTCTGCACTTACTACCGACAATTTAGTATAAAGCACTCAAATTTACTTAATCCTTTTAGAAATTTGCTTCAGAATAAGAAACCATGGCAGTGGACGGTGGAACACACGAACGCGTTTCAGGATTTAAAAGAAAGTTTTGCTAATTGTGTAATGCTTAGCCATTTTATTCCTGATTCCGAATTCAGATTACAAACTGATGCTTCAAATTTAGGTATCAGTGGTATTCTGTATCAGTTCGATGAACACGGAAATCATAAGGTTGTTTCTCTGGTGAGTCGTTGTCTCAATTCGGCCGAACTTAATTACACGACTACGGAGAAGGAACTGTTGGCAATAATTTATTCTATTTTTAAATTACGTGTTTATCTGATGGGACGAAAGTTTCACATAATTACTGACCATGAAAGTTTAACTTTTTTAAAATCAACGAATTTTCTAAATTCACGGTTAATTCGTTGGTCCATTGTCCTTCAACAATACAATTATGATGTTTCACACTGTAAAGGGATTGATAACATTGTGGCCGATTTTTTTAGCAGAAATCCACAGGGCAAATTCGAAGAAAACAAACCTAATGTTGTATCGATTGACTTGTTGTCAATTTTGAGTCGTGAAGAGACATGCGTAGTTGAGTGTGCCTCCACTGACATTGCCAAAGAATTACGTTCGGAATTGCGTGATTTAAGCACATTGCAAAATGAGGACGTTGAAATCTCAAAAATAAAAAATAATATTAACTCTCCATTGTATTCTACAATTTATCGAATTGAGGGCGATATTTTATTTCGATTTGATAAAGGCATGGGGGTTTGGCAGGTTTTTCTTCCGAAATCTCTCTCGATCAAAATGATAGATAGCATTCATATGAAACTCGGCCACCCCGGAGTTTACAAAACAATGATGCATATTAAACGCTATGCATACTGGCGAAATATGAATTCCGAAATAAAGAAATTGGTAACTTCTTGCGATTTGTGTCAGCGGGTAAAATATCTTAACGTCAAAATGGAGGGCGAATTTCGAATGATAAAATCGGACGTTCCAGGGGACCTCGTGACGGTTGATTTTTATGGACCGCTCCCCGCGGGTCGTGGGGGGGTTGCGTATATTTTTGTGTTGTTGGACGCGTTTTCCAAGTTTGTAAAACTCTACCCGATTAAAAAAGAAACAACAAAGGCTGCTCTTAAAAAACTCTTTGATTCATATATTCCTGAGATGGGAAAGCCAAACAAGATATTAGCAGATAACGGTACCCAATTCGCATCCGCGGTATGGGCTGACGAACTACGCGAATCAGGAATTCAAGTTTTATATTCCTCCATAAGACACCCCCAGAGCAACCCTACAGAGAGGGTAATGAGAGAATTGGGGAGATTATTTCGAACGTTATGCTCGGACTCGCATACCCGATGGGCCAATCATATCTCGGAAATCGAATTTTTATTAAATATAACAACCCATCAAAGCACGGGATTCACACCAATGGAATTGCATTTTGGTAGAGAATTAAAAGAGAAAATTTTTGATTTAATTACATATCCCAATACCGAGAGATTATCGAAGGAATCTATGATCCTTCTCGCAAGAGGGCGAATGGTTAGCCAGTTTGAAAAAAGAAAGAAAATTCAGGGAAAGAGTTCAATCGTGTCATTGAGGGTGGGAGATTTGGTCCTAGTCAGAGAGCCAAAACAATCGGACGCCTTTAAGAGAGTAACACGGAAGTTTTTCCATATATATTATGGGCCATATGAAATTGCGAGGGATCTGGGAAACAACTCTTTTGAATTGGTTTATCTTGATAATTTTGAGAGGATTAAGGGTATCTACAATCGGACTCAATTAAAGAAGTATAAAATCCGAGACGAGAAATTGTAGTATGTGTTCACAATCGGTATCATTCTTGAGCACTCAATGTAACGCGGAAATGCAGTGTGAATTTTAGTCTGACCTGTGTGTGTGTATTGAAGCGCATTATTTTTATGTATGTTTCATTAAGGGTCTGCCCTTCAATAGGGGGATGATGAAGCGGTCGATGTTCTTCACTCTGTTCATCTGTGTATATCGGGTTGCCTAGTAATATTAATTTTATTAATTCTATGAAATATAGAGTTCGCTTTGATCGTTGGCGGGATTTGTCATGATCATTTCGGGCTGGTCGTCATGGGGATTGATTACGTAGAAGATATTCGCTCTATGAGCGTTCTTAGCGTGGCAATGAGCCCTTTGAGAGGGGAAATTGAGGAGAGAGTTGGCGGGAGACCGGCTTCGATTCACGGATTTTGGGAAATGATTAATTAATTGATCACCGTAATCTGGATCGGACGCAAGGTTCCGCGCCATATCTCTCAAGCGCCGGCCGAGGACGCTGAAGGGTAAAAATTTTATTTTGTTTTAAGATTTAATTTAACGAAGTTGAAGTTTGACCAAATAGTTGTTTTATTTCCGGTCTTTGTGAATTTTTTATAGTGTGGCGAAATAGTTGGGTGTACAATTGAATGACGCTCATGTTAAATTGTTACTCAAGCGGTTAAAATAAAGGAAACTCCGGACCACTGTGCTTCCCATGACGACCCGTGCTCTTTAAAACCAAACGAAAATTCTAAGAAGGATAACTCCTCAAGGTAGATTGACTAAATCTTTCGAGACGCAAGGAGTTTATTGAAGTTTCTGAAGAGACGACGTTCGATCGAGAAAAAGGGACAGAGTGAAGGGCAATTTCCGCAAATAGCTGCACGATAAGTACAATTGTTCAGATGTGATAATTGATTAGGTGATCAATTCAATTTATTTATTTTAATTTGCCAATTTCTGTTTTAAACTGATTTTTTTGGTGTAAACCGTTTATTGTGTGTTTAATTGTTCACTGACTGAAGTATATAAAAGAATTCTTAATTGTTAAGAGAAATTTGCTCTATTCGTCGCGTAAACTGCAGTCCGGTTGAAAACGCGATTATTTCGAACGACTGATTATTTTTGTTAATAGAATTATGCTGGTGTATTTGAAGATTGTATAACATTTTATTTGTCAGAATATATTATTTCTTTTATAGATATCTCATATTTGTATTTTCTTGTTGAAAAAGTCGTGTTTAGAATTTGACGACTGACATAAACGATAATTTAATATTTTTAATTTTCCAAAGACAAAATTTTCGGTTACTATTTCCATTAATTTGAAAAGTATTTATAAATTTGAAAGTCACCAGAAAAATATTGGTTACAGTACGTCGCCTTTCGGCATAATATTTACAAAACCCTCCGCCCTTCCTGAATTAGGAGAAAAGAAAATGAATTTCAAACAATTGGAAATATGTTCGTCTAATTTCTCCCCCAATTTCGAGAACCAGTAGGTTCGATAAATTACTTCTTTTGTTTTAGCCGCGCCCAAATGGCCCATTTCATTATGGTATTTAAAAATTACATGCTTTTCCATGTTTACCGGAACGTAAAACCGAATTTCATTTCCTTTTCTCCTGTACACAATTCCATTGCTCATTTCGAACATTTTATCTTGTCTCTTTTGTAATAATTCTTTGATTTCCACAATTTTAGGATCCTGACTTTGGCATACCGAGAGGATCCATTCAAAAGAGTTATCCTCGAGAATCAAAACATCGAAAGATCGACTTAAAGCACACGGTGCGCCTTAACCAGACTTAACCCAAAAGTCCTTGCTCATTAAAATTTCTTTTTCCCCGTAAAAGTATATGGAAAATGGAAACTTTTCTCACAAAAATCAAAATATTCTGTGGAGCCGTTTTTGAGAACGGTCCCTTTGAATATTTTCGCCATTAAAAATACATTTCTTTAAATGAAAATAGCAAATAGAAGTTTATTATTGTATTACAATTTCAGACGCGAATCCAAGGGGGGTCACATGTGCACCCCCCCCCCTTCCAAGGGGAAGGGGGGGTGCCCTCCACCCATATTGAAATTTTGAATTTTTTTTATAAATCTGAGCAAACATAAAATCTTTTCTAAAACTTTTTTTTTGTCTACGCCCCTGAAAAAAAACAAATGAACTTATAATGATTTTGTTTGCAAACTTCATGTTGTATGTCTTGTATGTCAAATTAATTTTGACAAAACGAAATAATAATCGTCTTGTATTGTATGCGAGTGTGAATTAAGAAAATATTAAAAATGTCCAAAGATCATGCGTTAACGCATGATGAAAATCGTTTGAAAGTGTGTTTATTATGCTTTTGCAAGAAAAAAGAGATGTTTCCATTAACGAAAACACTAAAAATTAAATTTGAGAATCTGTATGAAAACTATGTTGACGATAAAAATTTACCTGGAGCATTATGTTGCACATGCAGAAGAAATATATATCGAACAGAGGAAAATGAAAAACGAAAATTGCCAGATTATGTAATGTTTAAACGAATTGAAACCAGATCTAAAAGTAATCTAAATTGTGATTGTAAAATTTGCGAAATAGCTCGCAGTGTACCTGCTAAATTTTGTGCATCTTATAGTGAAAAAATAACGAGTAAGTCTGAAAAAATTTGAAAAAAAAAATTTATTTGTTCGATGTATTTTACAACACTTTTTTGGTTAATAGGTCAGTCAAATGATAAATCCAGTGTTGAAAAACGTTGCAGTAAATGTTACTCTACAGTTGGAAAAGGAAAATCCCACGCTTGCAATGAAACTTCATTGTTGGAAACATTATCAACTTGTGTAAAAAGTATGCCACCTACAAAGCAAAGTCAATTAGTTTCAATGGTTCTTAAAGAAAAAATTTCTGAGACTGGAGATTCCGAATTAAGTTTAATTCAAAGTCGCGGTGGACAGCCATTAACCGTCAAAGTAGGTATAGACAAAAAAAACCATGTTTTCAAAAACCTTTACTTTCTGTAAAGGATATGTCGAAAATCAAAACGGATTTGAGTTTGAGTGATCGAGCAGTGTTTGGGATTGCTTCTTCTTTGCGTACTGCAACAAAAAATAGAAAAATTGTAGAAACTGGTTTAAAATTGAAACTTGCGCAAAAAACTCACATTGTCGATGATTTCTTTAGTTATGAAGAATTTCCATTTATGAATAAAAAGGGTAACACTTCTTCTGACGCTACTGAGTCGGCGGTATATTGCAAAGATGTTCCAACGTTTATTTCGTTTGTGAACAACCGAAGACAAATTGATTTTAATTCAAGTGGAGGCAGTAAAGAGCAGACTCATCTAAAATTGGGCATAGATGGTGGTGGGGGCTTTTTGAAGATCTGCCTTTCAATTCAAACAAGAAATGATTTTGAAGAGCACAGTGAGAGTAAGCGTCGCAAGTATGAAGATAGTATTGCTGCAAAAAAATTTAAAGACAGTAGTGTAAAAAAATTGTTTTTGTTAGCAATATCTCCAAAAACGCAAGAGAACTATGAAAATGTTGCGCAGTTATGGTCGGTTTTGGATGTTAGCTCTTTTGATTGTACAATAGCAACCGATTTGAAATTAGCGAATACATTAACAGGGCTTATGGCACATAGCAGTCAATATCCGTGTACTTATTGTTTCGCAAAAAAAGATGAACTCGATGTTTGTAACACGTATAGAACTGTTGGGAATACACTTCAATATTATGAAGCTTGGATCAAAGCAGGGGCCTCAAAAGCTAAAGCGAAAGAATTCAAAAATTGTATTCATCAACCCCTCTTTGACACAAGTAAAAGTAAAAAATTTCTCGAGATTATTCCTCCACCCGAGTTACATTTAATGATTGGTATCGTCAACACGTTGTATTCAAAGATGATGAATGAATTTGAGAATGAATCTTTGGCTTGGGCAAGTGCGTGTCATGTTGAGCGTGAAATAACTCATTTCAGCCCAGCTTTCAAAGGCAATTAATGTAAAAACTATTGGATAGTGTAGATATCTTTGTCGCAATCATGAAATCATCAAAATAAATAATAATATAACCGAGCCTAATCAACTTCGAGAATGCACAGTTCACAAAACTGTTCACACCACGCCCACGTGGTGAAAACCGTCCTTCAAATCCAAAAGCGTAAAATAATTCCTCCCTGACAGAGCGTCTAAATGATCTTCGATCAATGGTAGGGGATAATTATCACGCAATGTTATTTTATTTAAGGTCCGAAAGTCTACACATAGGCGCAGCTCTCCACTTTTCTTTTTAGTTAAAACAATAGAGGAGGCATACTCGGAATTGCTTGGTCGGATTATTCCTTACTGAGACAAATTTTTTAAAATTTTCGTTAATTTTTGTTTTTCGTCGTAAGAGAGGCGTCTCGTTGCGAAATAACAAGGCCCTGTATCAGTCAAATTTAACTCTAACTCACACTTTGTTTCCGGTACATCTGGCTTTTCAAATTCTAAATAATTTTCTTTGTTCGTTTTTATTAATTCTAATTTTTTCTCCAGAGAAATTTCCGGATTAATGTTTAAATCTGGGTTTTGCTTTTCGTTCAATAAACAAATATCTATGTTCAATAATTCGTTTGTCTCATTTATATCCGATTCTCTCACTTTATTTTTATCTATTTTTGTGAAGCCGAACCCAAATTTTTTTATAACGTTACGACCCAATACTAATGGATTCTTTATAGTGTTATTCGGTACTACTCTTAGCACTATATTATTTCTTACATCACCGTCGAGTACAATGCTTACATTTAATAACCCTAACACAGTTAAATTGAAATTGTTTATACCGGCATAATCAGAGTCAAGTTCTGATAAGTCTTGCAACGGACAATCACCTATACAATTTATTTTATTAAAACTAATAGGACTCCCACAATCAAGTACACAATTTGTTCTGATACGCTTACCGCTCGTTGACACGATGACATGTTTGAATAACTCATCATCCCCGGGAACAGCTTCATCCACGAATTTTACTGAAGATTCCAGTTTCGGACAATTTCTAGCGAGATGACCACTTTCTTTACAGTTAAAACATAACTGTCTTTTAGGCATTGTGCATCGATTCGCCGTGTGTCCCTGTCTTCTACAATTGTAGCAAATTAGTGTTCTCCGTTGACCTTCCTCTGCATACGTCCCTGGAATTTTCACGTCAGCTGATGACTCAACTTTTGCCGTGTGCCTCGATGACTCTCTTGTCAACTGAATATTTGCGAAGACGTCTAGAAGTTGTGATGGAGTTTTGGACGCCTGCATTCGTGCTTGGTTTCTAAGCTGTATATCGGGTATCCCATCGATCAAGTAATCGATGATTTCTTCCTTGTCGATTGGAACTTGGTTGCCCAATATCAGTTTGTTGTGATAGTACACACTGAATCGCTCTGTCCTTTTCCACTTTCTTTCTTCAAACTTGCGCATGCATTCCAACCTCTTTGGACGGTGGTCAAACATTTTTTTCATTTCTTTTAGCAGTTCAGTGGTGCTCATCATCACATGCTTCGAATCCGAATGAAACCACGATAACGCGGGACCTCTTAACTTCGAAGTAAAAAGTATTCTGGTCAGATTTTCCTCTAATTCGTAAGTTGCACTAAGGAGCAATAATTGCTTTTCCCATTCTGAAAAATCTCGATCGTTGCCATCGAATTCGCTCAAAAGGTCGCTAACTGCTTTTATATTTACATCCTGACGTGAGCTCGAAGGGCTAGCTCGTGATAGTGTACCCGCTTCAGCTTCGCGTCGCATGATTTGCATTTCTCGCGCCAATAGGTCTCTCTCTCTCTTCACGAGTTTTATTTCACGCATTAGCAGATCTACATTAGTAGCAGTTAGATACTGGATCGTCTACTCCTGTATTACTTTGACCAGCATCTTGGTTTACTATTTCCATCCAGGCAGTTGTTAGGCCTTTCTGCTTCAGAATCTCCTTCAGTTCGGTAACCAAAAAGTCACCCGGGGTTTTCACCATGATGAACCGGCACTGTCTTTAACTGAGAACTTCACTTCGATTGAAAAGAGAAAGACACAGAAAGATGAAAAGATGGCGTTCTCTTTCTTAAAGTCAAACTTTAATCCAGTTTTGGGTCTGCACTCCACACCTAATCCTGTAAAACTTGTTTGGCTGTTTTGCTCGCATAAAAAAAAATTTTAATCCACAAGTCTGCACTCAGCAAAAGTCTCGGGTTCAAATGCACACAGCAAGTCGTAACACAAATGCACACAGCAAAATCTCAAAAATTTGCACACAGCAAAGTCCGTTGCGTTTTCAAAATTTTAGATACAATAACCGGAAAGCCCCTTTGAATATTGTGGCAATTTTGATAAACAGTTTTTATATCAAGATTAATATTGTTTTGTTTAGAGCAAATGTGTATAATTCTGGAGGACAGATGTTTCTTTGGTTTTTTCTTTTTAACTCATACATCATAAACATGTTTTGTTATTTTTTCATGATTTTGTGTTTCTTATTTCAAGAATTCACTTATGGCGGTTAAATAACTCAAGTCTACAGAATTAGAGTTTTTTTCTTTTTATTAGATATCGGAGTGGTTTCCGATGTATTTTTGTTCGCTGAGAACGATGTTGGATTCCAAAATTGCGCATCACGTCATGATTTTGAGAAAAGTGGGGGTAAATATCCCAAAAAACTTTTATTTGGGATTTTCTAATATTTTTTTCCTTAATCTTAGGTGTTGGAGGCTTAAAAAACATATTTTAAGCTTTAAATTAAGACCTTATTGAAGACTCTAGCATGTCAAATTAAAGAGCAAAAAAATGTTGAAAAACCTTAAAAACATGGTTTTTGGAGTCTTTACCCCCACTTTTCTAAAAAAGAAAAATGATGCGCAATTTTGGAACCTGGCTTCGTTTTTACCGCACAAAAGTACATCTTAAACCACTTCAATAGCTAATAAAAAAATAACTTGTAGACTGTGTAATAGTTTTTTGAACACTGAAAAAAATATTTCCGTGGAACTGCGATAATTATGGGCAGATTGGCAATATTTTATTGCTGTTTTGGGAACTGCCATACGTATTTGTGTTTTAGCCATACGACTGTGTGAAACCGCGAGTGACATTGTAAGGTTAGGTAAAATCGACAGTAGCGCACCGATGCATTATGTTAAACTCCTACATAACCTGTCAACCATAGTCAAATGTCTAATCTGATCACAGTATTTTTTTCAGTAAAAGATAATAAACCTTTTTTTAATATAAAAGTCTATGCTTTTTTAATTCTTGCGAAATTCTGTAATTTTAAAGGACAGATTTTCCTTTGGTTCTTTGCTTTTAGTCATAAATCATTAACATTTTTATTTATTTTTTCATTATTATTATTATTTTTCTTAAATAAAATTAAAAACTAATGAAAATATAATAAATATTGATATGACTTATGACAAAAACAAAAACCAAAAGAACATCTGACCTTTATAATACTATAATTTTGTTCGAGACAATATAATTTCAAGTTTTACATAAAAAACGGTTTTCTTATTGTTTTTTTTTAAGAATCTATTCATAGTTAGTGATGCATGTCGAGCAAACGATCTAATCGACTTCACATCTGATCGTCTACTGTTTGCTCGATTATGATTGAATTGAACAAATTACTTTTTATTAATCTTTAAATAATTAGCATAATTTTTGAAAATATCTTTAAGTAAGAATCATTTCTTTTTGTTGACATTTTTTATCTCTCACGTGGGTAATTTCAATGACTTTCGTCTAAGGGATGTTGCTGCCATAAGTGTTTCAAAAATAAATTTGTTTTATAAGTCATTATTAAACTCCATAGAATTCATTTCTAATAAAGATTTTGATAATATTTTCTTTTTCACCCAAACAGCAACGGATGTTGCTGAAACATCCGGTGCTGTTCAGGCATTTACAAAATGTTAATTAAAGACGTGAAAGTATAGCGTTTTGAGTTTATATTTCAAACTTTTTTAAATTACTAAATATAGGTTTAAATAAAATTCCGCTAAAAAAGAATGTCAATATATATTTTAAAGATTTTTGTGTGGTAATTTATTTTTTATATAAAGCATAATTATAATAAGAAAAATGGATTTAAGATTGATCTATAAAGACTGTCAATTTTTGTGATATTTAGAAGCATATTTTTTATAAAATTATTTAATAACAAATTTGGATACTTACGAGGTTTGAAATTAATACATTAACTTTTCTTATTCAGAACAATAATTTAAAAAAAAAATTTGTTTATTATAAAATTAAATTTCAAATTCATGAAAAATGACATCTTTCAACACATCGTATCTTTCTTCTGTAAGCTTTTAAAAGATTCAAACTTAACACATATTTAAGTTTGTACAAAAAATGAAAAAAATTGTAAAATAAATTCTATATTCAAATTTTACGAGGTTATTTTGCTTAATTTGTAAAATTTTTAAGTTTGCAATTAATCATAAAAGCGGTTACTTTTTTAAAATTTCGGTATGTCAGTATATATCAACAAACAGAAAGGATTCTTATTTAACGATATTCTCAAAAGTTATGCTAATTATTAAAAGGTAAATAAAAAGTAATTTGTTCAATTTAATCATAATCGAGCAAACAGCAGACAATCCGATGTGAAGTCGATCAGATCGTTTGCACGACATGCATCACTATTCATAGTGGCTCAGAAATAGTTTCTGTGAAAGTTAATAAATCGTATTTTTATAATAAATTGATGTTAATATTGAACCTAATGTTCATGCAAGTTTCGCAGAAGCAAAAAAATGGCCGCTATGGGGAAAAATTCTCCAAAAATTGTAAAATTCTAGAGGACATATGTTCCTCTTGTTTTTGTTTTTAATTCATACATCATTAACATGTTTTGCTTTTTTTTCATGATTTTGTGTTTTTTTTTTAAGAATCCACTTGGCAATATAATAAATTTTTGTAAAAAACAATAACCATTTTTTTATATAAAGATCTATGTGATTTTGTTTTAAACGAAATTATGTTATTTTAGAGGATACATCCTCAAGAATTTTACACTTAGAGCCGAAACAAAGTAAGGTCAATCTTTATGTAGAAACAGTTGATTGACTTTTACATTAACTATTATTTAGTCACTATAAGTAGATTCATAAATAAAAACACCAAATAAAAAAAAATAGTAAATATTTTAATGATGTATGACCAAAAAAAAGAAAACCAAAAGAAATTGTACTTCAAAAATGTATAATTGTGGTCAAAACAAAATAACATCAAGTTTTACATAAAAAACGGTTTATTTTGTATTTTTATTAATGAGTCCCCTCACAGTGGCTAAATAATAGTTTATTTAAAAGTAAATCAACTGTTCTTTATGTAACGGATGATGTTTATAAAAATAACAAAAAATAATTATGATTTGAGACCAACAACAATAGCACCAAAAGAATATCTATCTTATAGAAATATACAATTTCGCTCTAAACAAAATAACATCAACCTTTATATAAGAGAAGTTTTTTTGTCTTTTACAAAAATCTATTATTTAGCAATTGTGAAGAGATTCGTTAATAAAAACACAACATAAATGGTTTATTATAAAACGTTTGATATTATTTTGTTTAAAACCAAATAGTATCATTTTATAGGACAGATGTTCATTTGATTTTTTTTGGTCAAACATCATTAGGATATTTATAACACAGGCCCACTAATAGAAGCAGAGGTGGACATGTTCTGAGTCCAGTGGACCTTTATGTTTTTGGGGTCGCTGATTACGATCCCGGTGTCCACATAACTCTATCACGTCTAGTTCAAGGTCACGTCAAGATCAAGCACCTAAATTTTAAAAATAAAATTTTTTTGACCCCGGATTCTGAAATCTTGACCGATTTTTCAATTAGACCCTTAAAGGTAAATTGAAGGTCATTTTTAGGTCAAATATTTCGGAAAATAAGGTGATTTACCTTAATGTGACCTTGAAATTTATGTGATGGAGTTATATAGACACCGGGATTGTAATCAGCGACCCCAAAAACATAAATTTACACTTTCTATAGAAAATTAAATACCATGCATTGGCTAAAATTCCATGCATGCGAGAGATAACATTAAATATTTGACCTCTAAACGACCTTCGATTGACCAGGGTTGCCACAAATATCTTATTACAATTTTCCCTGACTTTTCCTTGATTTCCAGATAAATTGTTTTTTTTTCCCTGACCTTTTTTGAGTTCTTAAAACTAATTTTTTGTATATTTACTTAAAAGGGCTGCCAGCGGACTGGCAGATTAAAAATAGTGAAAAAATTACTTTTTAATTTTAAAAGTGAGTAAATAGTGAGCTTTTAATTAAAAAAAGTGAGTAATGAATAATGAGTTTAAAATTACTAATATTAATTTATTTGGGGCACGCCAGCAGAAAAAGTAATTCAAATTTAAAGAAAATAAATCGAAAATGGCAAAAATATATTAATTAAAAAATTGTATAAAATACTTGAAAAATTAACGATATAATTAGAATGTGAAGAAACTAATTAAATAATAACAAAAATAATTAAAAACTTGTGTTAATAAATTCATGAAAATATTAAAAAGATTGAAGAAAATGACATTTAAAGAAAATAATTTGAAAATATCAAAAATATTTGTAAATTGCCAAAAATAATTGTAATTTGAAAAAAATAATTAAAAAATGATAAAAATAATTGATAACTGGTGTAAAACTTAAAAATTTGAAGAATACTTAAAAAATTGACGAAACAATTGAAATGTTAAGAAACTAATTGAATAATAACAGAAATAATTGAAAGCTGTTGTAAAAATTAAAAAGTTATAGATAATAATTGAAAAATTGAAAAAAATATTATAAGTTTGAGGAAAATAATTGAAAGTTGAAGGAATGAATTAAAGTTTGAGAAAAATAATTTATATTCGAAGAGAATAATTTAAAAACGGCAAAAAAACTTAAATATAAAGAGAGTAAGTTTGAAAACAATAATTGAAATTTGTAGAAAATAATTGAGAAGTGACAAAAATAACTTATAACTGGTGTAAACAATTAAAAATTTGAATACAATACTTGAGAAATTAACGAAACAATTGAAATGTTAAGAAAGTAATTTAATAATGACATGAAAAAAAAACTTAAATATGAAGAGAGTAATTAAAGGTTGTAGGAAATAATTGAAATTTATAGAAAATAATTGAAAACTGATGTAAGAAATTTAAAAATTCATGACAATAAAAAATTTGAATAAAATAATTGAACTTTGTAGAAAATAATTCTAAAATGGCAGAAATAATAGAAAAATATAAAGAAAATAATTGGAAAATGACAAAAATACTTGAATAATAACAACAACAAAAAATAAGTTTAAAGAAGGGCGTCTTTCTTTCAATCAGTGTATGAGCCTCTTTCAGATGAGGAATTGGATATGCGGACGGTGTCTGGTGCTGTTGATCCTAATTCATTTCCCATTTCTAAGGATTGTATAAGGAAAAAAATACTTGGCTTGGATACGACTGTGTCGGCTGGTCCAGACGCCATCTCTGCTCTCTTTCTGAAGTCGTGCTGCTCTTCACTAATTGATCCACTATATTTAATTTTTAACTTATCTCTGGTCTCGGGTGTTTTTCCGAAGGGTTGGAAAATGGGTATAGTTGTCCCAATACACAAAAATGGTGACAAAAATAATATTAAAAATTATCGTCCTATAACTTTATTAAATGCTTTTTCAAAAATTTTTGAAAGCATTATTGTTGATATACTGCAGTTCTCAGTGTCTAATTTAATTATTGAAGAGCAGCATGGTTTCGTTAAAGGACACTCGGTTGTCACAAATTTGAGTGTCTATGTAAAAAACTTGTTTTCTTCTGTCGACTTGGGTATGCAAACTGACGTTATATATACGGATTTTGCTAAGGCCTTTGACAAAATGAATCATAGATTGCTTTTGCGAAAACTGGAAACTATGGGGATATGCCTGAATTTAATTAAGTGGTTAAATAGTTATTTAACCGAAAGGTATCAGTGTGTTCGAGTGGGGGGTTCATAATCTAGCTTGTTTTTGGCTACATCGGCAGTGCCACAGGGGTCCAACTTGGGTCCACTTTTATTTATTTTATTCATTAATGACATTAAATTAGTTTTTAAATTCTTTTTTTCACATTACGCTGATGATTTAAAGTTTTACCGTCGGATAACTGACAGAATTGACTGCCTTTTGATTCAATCTGATTTAGACGGCCTTTGCGGTTGGTGTGATCGAATTAGTGTACGGCTAAACATAAGCAAATGTTGCAAAATTTCGTTTTCAAAAAAAAGGGCTACGCTCCATTACGATTACACTATTGGCAGTGCTGTTGTCAGTCGGGTTTGTCAGATGCGTGATTTAGGCGTCACGCTTAGCAGTGACTTATCATTTAATGCATACATTTCTGATGTTGTCAATAAGGCGGTCAGTTCTCTCGGATTTATAAGGCGTAATATTCAAATTTTCACTCACTATCTGCTCTCAAGTCTCTACATTTTTCTTTTGTGAGATCCAAGTTGGAATATGCCTCTGTCATATGGTCTCCTTACTATTCGGTTCATATTTTAAGACTCGAATGAGTCCAAAATCGTTTTTTAAGATTTGCTGCTATCCAGATGAATATTAATTACGACTATTTCTCTCATGAGTATGATAGTCTAAGACGTCAGTTCTGCATTCCCAAAGTCGAGTCAAGATTTCTCTACTCAGATTGTATTTTTCTGTTTAAAGTCATCAACGGCACCATCCGCTGTCCTGAGGTTTTATCATCGATATATTTTTCGGCTCCTGCCAGACCTCTGAGATATTGTTTGCCTTTCTATGTGCCTAATACTAAGACAAACTATTGTAAATACTCAGTATTTAATAGGCTGAATAGAGAGGCTAACTACTTCTCAGAGGAATTAGACTTTTTTAACGGCGGACTCAACGGATTCATCTCCACTCTGAGAAATCTTTTCTCCTTTAAATAAAATAACGAGGGAAACATTAATTAAAGTATGGCCATATTTATTTGTTTAATTGTATATGTGATATTAGTTTACGTTTTTTTATTATATTGTTTATATTTATATTTATTATTTTGTTTTTTTTATGATTATATCGAATTGTAATGGGCCTCCCGCTCGTATATACTAAAATAAATAAATAAAGAAAATAATTTACGAAACAATTGAAATGTTGAGAAACTTATTGAATAATGACATACGTAATTGAAAGCTAATGTAAAAATAAAAAATTTATGGACAATGATTAAAAGAAAAAAAAAAAAAAATATATTAGGAGTTTAAGAAAAATAATTGAAATCTGAAGGGAATAATTCAAAAATGTGAAAAAAAACTTTAGTATAAAGAAAGTAATTACAGTTTGAAGAAAATAATTGAAATTTGTAGAAAATAGTTCAAAAAGGTGTAAACAATTAATAAATTCGTGACAATAATAAAAAGAATGAAGAAAATGATTGAAATATGAAGAAAATAATTGAAAACTGATGTAAGAAATTTAAAAATTCATGCCAATAAAAAATTTGAATAAAATAATTGAACTTTGTAGACAATAATTCTAAAATGGCAGAAATAATAGAAAAATATGAAGAAAATAATTGGTAAATGACAAAAATACTTGAATAATGACAAAAAAATTGAAGTTTGAAGAAAACAATTGAAAAATAACAAAAGTAAAGTGAAACTTGTGTAGAAAATTTAAATATTTCTGATAATAATTTAAAGATTAAGAACATAGTTGAAATTTAATAAAATAATTGAAAATGACAAAAAAAAATAAAAACTTGTGTAATAAATTTAAATATTCATGACAATAATTTAAAGACTGAAGTAAATGAAATTGATATTTGAAAAAATTATATTATAAATTGCAAAAATACTTAATAATTGACAAAAATACTTTTAAGTTGACAAAAGTACTTTAAAAATGACAAAATAATTGAAACAAGGTGTAGAAATTAAGTATTTGTAGACTGTAATTAAAAAAAAAAAATTGTAAAAAAATTGAAATTGGGATATGAACAAACTAATTGATTTATAAAGTAAATTATTTATTAATCAAGCACCCAATATCAGAAGATTCCCTACTCGCCCTTCCCCAGCTGATATACACATTTAACTAAAAAAGTGAGAAAAGTGAGTTTTTTTTAATAAAGTGAGTAATAGTGAGCGATTTTAAAAAAAAAAGTAAAAGTGAAAAATGTGAGTCACTGGAAGCCCTGACTTTAAAATTGTGAAAGATAAATATTTTTCAGATTGCAAAAATTAATTAATTTTAGAAATGTTTAAAATATGACTTCTAAAAATGTATTTAGTAAATTTTTTACTTAGTAAATTTCAGAAACATATAATTTTTCATCAATTTTAAAGATTCTTGCATTTTGCCAGTACTTTTGATAAAAATCCCTGACTTTTCCCTGACTTTTCCCTGATTTCCCTGACCTGTGGCAACCTTGTTGACCTTTAAAGGTTTGATTAAAAAATCGGTCAAGGCATATCCGGACGTAAAATTTCCTGCTCTTTCAGAATCCGGAGTCAAAAAAATTTTATTTTTGAAATTTAGGTGCTTAACCTTGTCGTGACCTTGAACTAGACGTGGTAGAGTTATGTGGACACCGGGATCGTAATCAGTGACCTCAAAAACATAAAGGTCCACTGGACTCAGAACATGTTCACCTCTGCTTCTATTTGTGGGCCTGTGTAATTATTAGAATTGTTTCCTGCTTTTATTAAAGAATCTACCCATTGTGACAATTTTAATAAACTGTTATTATATCAAGATTGATATCATATTGTTTGGAACAAATTTGTATAATTCTGGAGAACTGATGATCATTTGGGTTTTTCATTTTTATTCATACGTTATTAATATCATAACATCGATCTTTATATAAAAACGGTTTACTAAAATAGCCACAGTGGGAAGATTCTTAAATAAAAACAGGAAATATTAAAAAAAGTAATAATATCTAATTAATGTGTTACCGAAAATAAAAACCTAATGAACTTCTGTACTATAAAACTATACAATTTCGTTTAAAACAAAATAACATCAACCGTTTTGTAAAAAACTATTTATTTTGCGTTTCCATTAAAGAATCCTCTCACAGTTGTTAAATAATATATTTTTGTAAAAGACAAAAATCCTTCTTTCATTTAAAGGTTGATATTATTTGGTTTCGAGCGTAGTTGTATAATTTCATAAGACAGATTTTCTTTTGGTCTAATTGCTTTGGTCGTAAATAAATTTATTGACTTTTCAATAAATTAGAATTTAGCCACTATGAATAGATTCTTAATTAAAAACAGAAAATAGAAAATAATGTAAATATTTTAATGATATATGACCAAAAACAAGAAAAAAAAGAAATTGTCCGTTAATATATTAAATAATTGTGGCCTAAACAAAATAACATCAACCTTTATATAAGAGAAGTTTTTTTGTCGTTTACAAAAATCTATTATTTAGCAATTGTGAAGGAATTCGTTAATAAAAACACAACATAAATGTTTTTTTATAAAACGGTTGGTGTTATTTTGTTTAAAACAAAATAGTAGGGGAGAGTCGGTAGTGTCGGGACACCCTTCGTTTTTTTATTGTAACACTCATATTTTCAAGAATATCAGTAGTTATGCTAGGCCGGTACGGGACCACTTACGGGCAGTCGGTAATGTAGTTTTTGACCGACAGTGAAAAGTGGTGTTCCTAAGGGGTGTTCTGTTTTACCGACCGAGCAAGTGGGTTCCACCGGCTGCCGCTAGATGGCGCCACTTTGTAATTGCATAAATAAAAGTCTGATTCTGTTTGTGATTTCGAATTTTCGCGCCAGTGGTTTGGCTGTTTGAAGAAGAGATTTTTGAATTTTCGCGCCATTTTAAGTACTAACCAAGAAGTTTGTTGGCTGCCAACAGATGGCACCCTTACCGACTTTGATAAATTCGCTTGGGGTTTTCCAGCCCTGCTGAATACGCTTAAAAATAAAGAACTATGCAAGTTTATAAACTGAATTTAAATTTTTCCGCATTATGGACTGTATAGTTATTTTCAATGATTTTAATAATTCTATTTAATGTTATATGTAATCTTTCTTTTATATGAATTAAAAGTATACTTATTTTTGAAAAAATTTACATATTTATAATTTAAAGCAAAATTAATCTATACAAAATAGAAAATTTTTTCTTTAATATTATTAACTGAAAAAATTATATTGAAACTAATGTAGGACATGTGAGCAAATCTCAAACAAAAAAATTGAAAAAGAAAAGGCTGAAACAAAAAAGCTGAAACAGAATAAAACCTGGAACATAAAACAAAAAAGAAAAACCTGAAACAGAAAACAAAAAGAAAAATCCTGAAACAGAAAACAAAAAAGAAAAACCTGAAACAGAATAAAAAGCTGAAACAGAAAACAAAAAAAGAAAAACCTGAAACAGAAAACAAAAAGAAAAATCCTGAAACCGAAAACAAAAAAAACAAAAACCTGAAACAGAAAACAAAAAGAAAAATCCTGAAACAGAAAACAAAAAAGAAAAACCTGAAACAGAATAAAAAGCTGAAACAGAAAACAAACAAGAAAAATCCTGAAACAGAAAACAAAAAAGAAAAACCTGAAACAGAATAAAAAGCTGAAACAGAAAACAAAAAAAGAAAAACCTGAAACAGAAAACAAAAAGAAAAATCCTGAAACCGAAAACAAAAAAAACAAAAACCTGAAACAGAAAACAAAAAGAAAAATCCTGAAACAAAAAACAAAAAAGAAAAACCTGAAACAGAATAAAAAGCTGAAACAGAAAACAAACAAGAAAAATCTGAAATAGAATAAAATCTGAAACATAAAACAAAAAAGAAAAATTCTGAAACAGAATAAAAAGCTGAAACAGAAAACAAAAAAAGAAAAACCTGAAACAGTATAAAAAGCTGAAACAGAAAACAAAAAAAAGAAAAACCTGAAACAGAAAACAAAAAGAAAAAATCCTGAAACAGAAAAACAAAAAGAAAAACCTGAAACAGAATAAAAAGCTGAAACAGAAAACAAAAAAAGAAAAACCTGAAACAGAAAAACAAAAAGAAAAACCTGAAACATCTTTTATTTAAACACATAAGTTTATTTTTCTATTTTAATTTTTAATGTGGTGGTCTTAAAATATTCTATCTACTTGTTTGTATAGTAGCAGCGTTTGTAATGACATGTGCAACGGGAGGTGAAAGGTGATGACATTCCTGATGTAGAAGATGACTCCACTGAAGGAGAAGGCGATCGCTATGAAGTAAAAGGAGATTCCTCTGTTGTGCACATTGATGAAGATGACGTTTCTATGTCGTTACCATCGTCATCATCAACAAGCATTTCTTCTATTCTATCCAGGGATTCAGTATGAATCATTTCAAGAATCTCATCTGCATCTACATCTTCAAGCATCTCCAGTAACTCTGACATCTATGAAATGCATATTTTAAGTTAAAATGTATTCTGAATTAGCAAGTGACAAACATGAATTAGAGTAGATAATCAAACAGTTTTCCGGAAAATTAAAAAAAAATCTAACCTCATCGAGATCAAGATGAATGACAAGAATATCGTTGTCAGAGTCCACGCTGGAATCATCATCATCATCATCATTACTCAGAATTATTGTCGATTTATCGCTTTGGCAATTTTCATCACTATCGTAGATAGTAATGAAATCAACGTCTTCATCACTATCATAGATAGTAATTATTTCTGGATTTTCTTTGTTACAAGAAGACTGATTCTCCATTTTTTTTCGTTTTAATGAAAGAAAGAAAGAAAGAAAATCTGTAACAAAATAAGAAAAAGCTGAAGAAAGCCTGCTACAAAAAGAAAGAGAAATTCGGAAGAGAGTCAACCCACTGTTTGCTTGTTCTGCTGCTGCTGCTGCTGCTGTTCTGATTTTTTTTTTTTGAATTTAAAAATATTCTTTATTAATAACCTTTGATCAAACATAACACTTCATGTCAGTTATACATAGTTTTTATTTTCAGGTGCCTGGTTCTAATTAAAGAATTAAAGCCTATCAAATTTATTCGCTTAGTAAATCGTTAATTATTTTAGTTTCTTTAGAAATTCTTTGGTATTTTAGGTAAAATTTAGATAAAAACCCTTGTGCTGCTGTTCTGAAGCAAATAATGATGCTCTTGAGCTCGTGTACCGTCTTACATAGGCAACGATACCCCTACCAACGCGATCTCCCACCATCTGCACAAACCCTAAGGGGCCAGCCTACAACCACTCGAAGATGCACCACTCGAAGATGAACCACTGGAAGAGGAACTACTCGAAGAGGAACTACTCGAAGAGGAACTACTCGAAGAGGAACTGCTTGAAGAGGAACTACTCGAAGAGGAACTACTCGAAGACGATTCACAAGAATCAGAGTCATATGGACTTTTATTTTCATCATCTTCGTTTTTCTTCTCAGTCAGATGAACAATTTCTAAAATTTATTTGTGATTCTCTTTTAATTCAGCATCTTGAATGTTCTTTTCAGGTTCAAAACTTTTAATAACATCAATTTTAGAATAAAAATTACTGACATTCTTACCAGTATTTTCTTGAGGTTTTTTATCCTTATCCATGTCAAAGGTTGGAATTTTCTCATCCTCATCGGAAGTTTGTACATTATCGTTGTCGTCGGAATAGGATTCATTTGCTGCTTCCTCCGAAATATTCATAATGTTTGCAGCTTCTTCAGGCAAAGTTGCCTCTTTCACAGGGAGAGCTGCTTCCTCCGAAATATTCATGTTTTCAGCTTCTTTAGGCAGAGTTGTCTCTTCCACAAGAAGAACTGCTTCTTTTTCAGAATTTATTGGCAGCTTATCTCATCTTGTAGACTTTCTTGGCTGACATCGTTGCAATTTTCGGTCTTTCAATCTCTGTTCAACTAATTTTACCTTTTCATTTAAATCAATTGCCTGTAAGTAACGAAAAATTGAATAAGATTTTAATAAATTTAATTTAAACACGACAAAAATACATCCTGCTAAGAAATAAGTACTTAAAAGTATTTGTTTACACAACATAACCTTTTAGACTTCAACAATCCATATTTATCAAAGTACATCGGATTGAAAGAATATATATATATATATGGATTGTTATGTTCAGATTTTTTTTTAAGTTTTTAAGTTTCTCAATGATTTAAAAGTATTAACCTTTTACTTACATTTTGAGTATATTTGTTGTTGGGAATAAATTGTTGCGACCATTGTGGCAAAGGTAAGTCCATCACCTTTCTTTGAAAACCAGGATCATTAGGATATTTTTCAGAGAAATATTTGCATTTGCAATACTTATGCGGCCGACATGAAATTGTTGGATGCTTTTTTAGAGCTACCTTTAAAGATTTTTTTTTTTACAGGGAACAGTGCTGTCGGACCACAAAAAGAGAATTCAAAAGAACTGCTTTTTGCATTCTACCTGCTAACAAATTGGCTTGACGTTCGCAGGTTGGGATCTTCTTCAGTTGGCTCACAAATGAAGCCTTCATCCCTCCTAAGCAGCCGAGAATTAAAACAATCAAATGGACTCTATATCCTGGATGCATTTTACTCAATTAGAATAAGAGCTCTTGATATTTGACCCGTTTCTCATCCTCCTTTTTAATGATGTTTCTCTCGGCAGGACCCGAAAACTCAACTACATAAATGATCTTACTTTTATGATCTTGGAGGACCATATCAGGCTTGGTGGCACTGATATGATGAGTGGTGGGGAAAGAAAAATTCCAGTAGATCTTGCACTGGTCATTTTCTACAACGGATTCTTGATCCATTTGGGCATACGGCAGAATGGGCTCCTTATCTATACCGTACTGGTGACGAAGGTGGTAATACAAAACCTTCAGTGCAGCATTGTGTCTTTCTATATATCTGTTACATGCATAAATCGGACAGGCACTTAATATATGACTAAGTGTCTCCGGGTATTGTTTGCATGCACGACAGTTGGAATCGTCAACAGGTATATGCATCACACGGCTGCGGTACACCAAAGTATTAATCACTCCATCCTGACAAGCGAACAAAAATCCCTCTGTCTCCGATTTTAATCCAGCCGATTTAAGGAATGCAAAAGACAAACCTACAGACATTCCCATTTCTCTGGCGATATTATAAAATTGTCCGTGAACAGGCTTACTAACATGTTTTTCTAAAAGAAGTACATGTTCTGCATTCTTTACATGTTTTTTGAGCATCAAAGGTGGTAATGACGCTATTCCATGTTCGGTATTATTTGTATCAAATCGAAGATTAAGTTCCTTTGCCGCTCTATTTGCCGCTTGATATAAAAATGCCCCATTATTTGCAACTTCATGATGATGGACAAATTGCATTAAAGGATCCGTACTATTCATCACTGAGCATTCCGCAGCCAGTACAATACGGCGATGAAGACATTCTAAACTTAGTAACCCTCTTCCTCCCTGATCTCGTGGAAGGTATATTCGAGTTACGGAAGACCTTGGATGATGGCATCGATGTATTGTCATCATCTTGCACGTTTGTCTATCCAGTATCTTCAGCTCATCCACATTCCATTTAACAGCCCCAAATGTGTAGAGTATTAAAGGAATGGCTAATACATTTGTGGCCTGTATCTTATTCTTCCCTGATAATTCGGATGACCAAATTTTTCTGAGAAGACCTCGATATTTAATTTGGAGTTGATCTTTAAGCCCACGCACATCTTGAGTTTCCGATTGTGGAATTCCAAGATATGCGTAAGTTTCTCCTTCACCAAGATGATGAATGGTGTTGCCACCAATAAGCTGAAGATCGTCTAAATCGCCTGATGTTTCAGATGTTTCCAGTCTTCCTCTATTCATGTGGACAACAGCACATTTATCAAGTCCAAAGCTCATTCCAATTGCACTGGAAGTTTATTATTATTATTATTATTATTATTTTTTTTTTTTTTTTTTTTTTACAAAACAAGTTTGGGAGAAGAAAAAATGCATTTACGCACTTGTTCGTGTGGGATACGACCACGTGCTGTGGTAATACCTCACTAAAACAACCTCTCACATTCTTGCTTTACATATTCTAATCTACTATTGCTCCATCCGTCCTGGAGGGTAAACAAAAGCATGATTCATTTGCTAGAGTTGTTATTCTCGTTTCTTACACTGTTGTTCTCACCCATTGCCGCCGATGTTCTTAAGCGGTGGTCAAGAACGTTGTTGGATGCTTTTTTAGAGCTACCGAATAGGATCTTATAATGAACAGTGCTGCCGAACCAGATTGAGAGAGTTCAGAAGAACAGCCTTCTGCATGCGAACCGCCAACGCATCAGCTTCGTGCTCGCAGCTAGGAATCTTTTGTAATTGGCTCACAAATAAAGCTCGCATCCCTCCCAAACAACCAAGTATAAGAACAATTAATCTGACCCTGTAGCCTGGATATATTCTACTCAATTCAAAAAGAAGGTCTTGATACTTTGTTCGTTTCTCATCCTCCTTTTGAGTGATATTGCTTTCAGCAGGTGCCGAAAACTCTATCACACAAATGACCTTACTTTTATGATCCTGGAGCACTATATTAGGCTTATTGGCACTGATATATTATTATATATTGATTTTTTTTTTTTTTTTTTTTTACAAAACAAGTTTAGGAGAGGAAAAAATGCATTTACGCACTAGTTCGTGTGGGACTCGACCACATCCTGTGGCAATACCGCACTAAAACAACCTCTCCCAATTCTTCCTTTACATATTCTTATCAACTTTTGCTCCTTCCGTCCTGGAAGGTAAGCAAAAGTTTCTTTTTTTTTACTCTGTACAGTTTCAGCATTCTGTTCTTTGGGTCTTCATGTCCATTGCCGCCGATGTTCTTATGCGGCTGACATGAAATTGTTGGATGCTTTTTTAGAGCGACCTTTAAAGATGTTTTTTTTTTACAGGGAACAGTGCTGTCGGACCACAAAAAGAGAATTCAAAAGGACTGCTTTTTGCATTCTACCTGCTAACAAATTGGCTTGACGTTCGCAGGTTGGGATCTCCTTCAGTTGGCTCACAAATGAAGCCTTCATCCCTCCTAAGCAGCCGAGAATTAAAACAATCAAATGGACTCTATATCCTGGATGATTATTATTATTATTATTATTATTATTATTTTATTTTTTTTATTTTTTACAAAATAAGTTTAGGAGAGGAAAAAATGCATTTACGCACTTGTTCGTGTGGGACTCAACCACATGCTGTGGTAATACCTCACTAAAACAACCTCTCCCATTCTTGCCTTACGTATTCTTATCCGCTTTTGCTCCTTCCGTCCTGAAAGGTAAGCAATAGCGCGATTCCTTTGCTCGAGGTGTTTTCAGTTCACTGTTCTGTAGGTGTTCCTGTCCGTTGCCGCTGTTGTTCTTACGCGGTGGCCAGGAACGCTATTGGATGCTTTTTTAGAGCTACCTTCGTGATGTTATATTATGAAGAACAGTGCTGCCTGACCAGATGAAGAGAGCTCAGCAGAACTGCCTTCTGCATTCGACCTGCCAATGCGTCAGCTTGACGCTCGCAGGTTGGAACTCTTTGAAGCTGGCTAACAAATGAAGCTCTCATCCCCCCTAGACAATTCGAACAGCAGGTCTTGATACTTTTGCCGTTTCTCATCCTCCTTCTGAGCGATATTGCCCTCGGCAGGAGCCGAAAACTCAATCACGCAGATGATCTTACCTTTATGATCCTGGAGTACTATATCAGGCTTAGTAGCACTGATACGATGAGTGGTAGAAAACGAAAAATTCCAGTAGATTCTGCAATTCTCATTCTCCACAACAGCCTCCTGATCCTCTTGGGCGTATGGCAAGACAGGTTCCTTATCTACACCATATTGGTGTCGAAGATGGTAATACAACACCTTAAGTCCAGCATTGTGTCTTTCAATATACCTGGAACATGCATACGTCGGACACGCACTTAGAATGTGAGTAAGTGTTTCCGGATATTGTTTACATGCTCGACAGTTGTAATTGTCGACAGGTATCTGCATGACCTTACTGCGATAATATAAGGTATTGATAACACCATCTTGGCAAGCAAATAAAAATCCCTCAGTCTCCGATCTTAAACCAGCAGATTTCAGAAATCTAAAAGACAGATCCTTAGACAACTCCATCTCCCTAAGAATCTTATAGAATTGCCCATGAAGAGGCTTCCTAACATGTTGCTCCAATAGAAGTACATGTTCAGCCTGCTTCACTTGTCTTTTAAGCATCAAAGGTGTTAATGATGCCAATCCCTGTTCTGTATCGCTGGTATCAAACGGAAGACTAAGTTCATCTGCCGCTCTGTTTGCCGCTTTGTATAAAAATGCCCCATTATCTGCAATTTCATGATGGTGGACAAATTGCATAAGAGGATCATTACTGTTCATCACCGAACACGCCGCAGCCAATACAATACGGCGATGAAGACACTCTACACTAAGTAGACCTCTCCCTCCCTGATCGCGTGGAAGGTAAATTCGAGGTACAGAAGACCTTGGGTGATGACATCGATGTATTGACATCATCCTACGTGTCTCTCTATCTAGTAACTTCAGGTCATCCACATTCCACTTAACAGCTCCAAATGTATAGAGAAGTAAAGGAATGGCTAATGTATTTGTGGCTTGTATCTTATTCTTCCCAGATAATTCAAATGACCAAATTTTTCTAAGAAGACCTCGATATTTCTTTTGGAGATGATCTTTAAGCTTACAAACATCCTGAGTCTCCGATTGTGGAATCCCAAGATATGTGTAAGCATCCCCTACACCAAGATGTTGTATGGTGTTGCCACCAATGAACTGAAGGTCCTCAGAGTTACTTTGTAAATCCGATGTTTCTCGTCTTCCTCTATTTAGATGAATCACGGCACATTTGTCCAATCCAAAAGACATACCTATAGCTCTGGAATACACAGCTACTGCAAACACTAAGATATTAAGTGCCTCCTTACTGGAGGCATAGAGCTTAAGATCATCCATATAAAAAAGGTGGTTGATCTTATATACTCTATTTTTTGGTTTGCCACACATGTATCCAGAGTGCTTTTCTCGAAGAACAATAGACAGAGGCAAGAGGGAGATGCAAAAAAGTAGAGGACTGAGTGAGTCTCCTTGAAAAACTCCTCTTTTATAGGTGACGATGTTAGTATTCACCTGTTGTTTGTTCGATGTTATAACAAACCTTGTCCTCCACTTGAGCATTAGATCTTTCAAGCATCTCACAATGTTTGGATGTACCTGTAAGCATTCAAGAAGCTTGATAATCAATTCGTGACTCGTAGAGTCGAATGCTTTACGGTAATCAATCCAAGCCATTGACAGGTTGCGCCGATAAAATATCGAATCTTGGGTCACGCACCTATCTATCAGTAGGTTATCCCTACAACCTGCTAGGCCTCTCTTACACCCTCGCTGTTCACCTATTGCACTCCACACTGGCTCTATGGATGTTAATATCCTCTCTTTGAGGATACCAGTGAATAGCTTGTAACAGGTGTTAAGACAAGCTATTGGTCTATAATTCATTGGATTAGACAAATTTCCTGATTTTGGTAGAAGTACCGTTCTTCCTTCAACCAACCACTGAGGTACGTGATCTTCTCCGTTAAGAAAGCTAGAAAATATACGGGCCAAATGTTGGTGGGTAAAAGTGAACTTCTTCCACCATAGATTATTAATCTTGTCTGGACCGGGTGCTGAATAGTTCTTAGTTTTAGCAACTACATTTCTCACTTCCTCCTCAGTGATTCGTGAGCACTCTTCCATAGGTTGTTCAAGCCCCTGCCGATGACAGAAGCTACGAAAGAGTGGTATAGATGCATCTTGATCGTTTAGAGAACATGTGGTTTCGTAGATGTTCTTCCAGAAATTTTCAACCTCTTCACGACTAGGTGGCTTTTCAACGGTTGGAGAAGGTACTGGGAATAGGCGGGACGGATTGATAGCAAAAGTGTTATTTTGCTCTATCCATTTTACACTCCGTTCTAATTGTTCTCTTATAATTACAAGAGTACGTATCTTCTCAATCCAATGCTGCTTGATATTCTGCAGCTTAGACTTCTTGAGAGTATGATGCAATCTTTTTAGAGATTGGGCTATGCCCAAAACTCTAGGAGTAAATGCTCTATTTGTTGCTAGATATGCAATCACACTCTGCAATTGAGAAGCCATCCGTCTGGCCACCCCAATCTTGAACTGTACCTGTTTAATTCGTTGTTTTGTTCTTGCAATGCGCTCAGAAACAGATTTGCTGTTGCTTTTGCGAAGCAAAGAAACCGCCTTTTCATAAACTGTACAGTTCAATGTCCAGAGGTCTACATCTTCTGAAAGGTCCGAAAGTTCTCTGTTCGCCGCTGCCAATTTGTTCATTTTAATGGAAACCTTGTGATGAATTTTGGTTTCTCTTGCGCCCACATTACTATGCTCGACCATTTGTTGTGTTGTGAGAACTGATCGTCTGTTCTCTACGGGGTCTCGATCTTCTTGAAGGAGAGCTTCATATCCCCTACCCAACAGAGAGGATATCTGATCTCTTAGATTCTGAGATGTTATTTGAGCGTATTGGGGATACATAGTGATCCATCGCTCATAACATCTCTTCATTATTCCTCTACGGTCAGGAGAAGAGTTTCGCCAACATAAGATGGCATCTCTCTTCATCTCCTTAGTCCATCGTAGACGCTCACGAGCTTGTCCACGGGCGTAGCCTGGTCGTCGCCTGGGTTCTATCCTATTGCCACTCCCAACTGAACCCAGGTCTCCATCCGAAAGAGACCTATTGTGGGTGGCACTGCGCGTTACAGTTGTCGTAACCGCAAGTTACCCTGTGGGGGTGGTTAACCCATCACAGGGTTGACAATTATTTCAGGTGTCAAGCCCTATCTGGTTATGGTCCGCGTCGGGTATTTCATTTCCCCGATACCACCTATATCTAGGAGGATCCCCCTATCCGCCACCTGGGGACGCGCCCGGTTGAGGTCCAGCAACCCCACCTTAGATGCCCTTTAAACACTCGGCCTAACAAACCAAGTATTTCCACGATGTTTGGGAAAGGGCAACTAAGGACTTGACCAAATCGATCAAGCGTTTCTGTGATATCTGGTAGCGGATAGCACTAAATATCACAGATATTCCGGGTTATTATTATTATTATTATTATTATTTTTTTTTTTTTTTTTTTTTTTTTTTACAAAACAAGTTTAGGAGAGGAAAAAATGCATTTACGCACTTGTTCGTGTGGGACTCGACCACGTGCTGTGGTAATACCTCACTAAAACAACCTCTCCCATTCTTGCTTTACATATTCTAATCCACTATTGCTCCATCCGTCCTGGAGGGTAAGCAAAAGCGTGATTCATTTACTAGAGTTGTTATTTTCGTTTCTTACACTGTTGTTCTCACCCATTGCCGCCGATATTCTTAAGCGGTGGTCAAGAACGTTGTTGGGTGCTTTTTTAGAGCTACCGAATAGGATCTTATAATGAACAGTGCTGCCGAACCAGATTTAGAGAGTTCAGAAGAACAGCCTTCTGCATGCGAACCGCCAACGCATTAGCCTTGTGCTCGCAGCTAGGAATTTTTTGTAATTGGCTCACAAATGAAGCTCGCATCCCTCCTAAACAACCGAGTACAAGAACAATTAATCTGACCCTGTAGCCTGGATATATTTTACTCAATTCAAACAGAAGGTTTTGATACTTTGTCCGCTTCTCATCCTCCTTTTGAGTGATATTGCTCTCAGCAGGTGCCGAAAACTCTATCACACAAATGACCTTACTTTTATGATCCTGGAGCACTATATCAGGTTTATTGGCGCTGATACGATGAGTGGTGGAAAAAGAAAAATTCCAGTAGATCTTACACTGATCATTTTCCACAACGGACTCCTGATCCCCCTGGGCATACGGCAAGATGGGTTCTTTATCTATACCATATTGGTGTCGAAGGTGATAATACAACACCTTAAGCGCAGCATTGTGTCTTTCTACATATCTGTAACATGCATACTTCGGGCACGCACTTAGAATGTGACTAAGTGTCTCCGGGTATTGCCTGCACGCTCGACAGTTGGTATTGTCGACAGATATATGCATCACTCGACTGCGATACACCAAAGTATTTATCACTCCATCTTGGCAAGCAAATAAAAATCCTTCAGTCTCCGATTTCAAACCAGCAGACTTGAGGAAAGCAAATGACATAATAATAATTATTATTATTATTATTATTATTATTCGTATTAGTATTATTATTATTATTATTATTATTATTATTATTAGTATTAGTATTATTAAACTAAGCTTAGAAACTAAAATAAGGGATAGATTACTTCATCGACTTCATCGTCTCCTTGAGCAGCTATGCTTATAAATTTATTTGAAGGTTTTAAAAACCAGTCTTGGAGAACAAGAACATTATTTACAGCACAATTTGCGTTTTCAAAAGAATGATTTTTACAAGCAGCTATTGGTGAGAGCATTTGTAACTTTTTAATCGATGGACACTTAAAATCTTCTAAATCTTGCACATTTAATACAAATTTTTTGAGCCATTGTTTCTTTTCCAATCCTTTAACGTAGATTGTTTTTGCACCATGTAAATTTTCTTTTAAAATAGGTTGCAGTTTATCGTAGGGTATTTCTCCATCAGACCAGTTAATTCCAAGGTAATTACGTGTCAGCCAATTGTTTTCACTTTTATATCGCGTAGGTAACCGGCTCCAGACATAAGGTGGCTCGAAAAAGAAGACAAGTGGTTGAGCTTCTGCCTGAAAAGCAATTATGGCTAACTCCTTGTTCATTGTAAGGCCTTTTAACGCCTTGGACATCTACGATGAACTCCATCCTGAAACAAATAATGCTGAAACAGAAAATGAATTTCTACACGAGAGCAGCTGCATTTATACCCTTTGCGTAGCCCCAATACATCTATTCCCACTGTTTTTACCCCCTCTGCATCAACTTTGCTAACAACACCGCTGATTGGTTTATATTGTACAATTGTCTATCCCCCACTAAGTCTATCTCCACTTATTTACCCCCTCTACAGCAATTTTGCATACAACGCTGATGATTGGTTTATATATTGTACAATTGTGTATCCCCACTAAATTTACCCCACTTATTTACCCCCTCTCTACAGTACAATGCGATCGTGAATGATGATACAATAGGCTGTAGTGTCATCTGGCATATTATTGGTTGATTCAAATTCCAAACGTACATCAACGGATGCTTGTTTGAGAAATTCATTTTGTTTGGAACAATCAATAACAATTAGAGGAGCCAAATTTTTAAAATTATTTTTTGTTAAGACAGGTACAGATTCCTTTCCATAATAAGAAGTTTGAAAATTAGCATACATTTCATTAAGTAGAGAATAGTGGTTTTGCTCACAATTTATATTTAAGTTTCCATAAGGATAACATTGAGAATTTAAAAAGAGTTTGAAGTTTGTAATATTACAATGATCAAAATGACAAGCATATCTTTTACGCTTATCTTTTCTTCCTGTTTGAAATCCAAGAATTACATATCGTGGCTTCTCTAATTGTGATGAAGTTTTAATTTGCCACATAACTTTTGAACTTGTAGGAACTAAAGGATACTCATACATTTCCCATGAACGAAAACTTATTTAAAATAATGGATCTTTTTCAATAAATTTTAACAATTTAATTTTATTATTGTCTGCTGGTAAAATGTATGGAACCATCCATTCAATCTTGATGATTGTAATTTTAAATTCTTCATCAGCTTCTGCTTGTTCTGTTTAAATTATAGCATTCAAGTCATTTCGTGATCTTGTCAAGATGAGTTCATGTTTGAAGTTTATAACAATTTTTTTATAATCTTTGGCGAAACCAAAAATCATGCCCAGTGGTATTGTTACATCGAGATCGCCATTTTCTACAGTTATTCTTTAATCATCTGATATTTTAAAAAATCCTACATTTTCCATAAAGTTAAGCTGATGGGGGTTTAAAGAAACATAATTTTTCATGATTGTAGTATGTCCAACGTATTTACATCTGTCAATTTCAATACCATTTAATTCATATCGAATTTCATCAAATAAAAAACAAATAGCGTTGTTGCTAAAGTGTACATTTTCGGTTAGAGTAACTCCATTATTTCTAGCTAACTTTCCGAATATGTGTAATGAACTTTTACTTGGTAGAATACACAGATCTTGATTTTGTACTGCAATGCGAATTTCATCACTATTGTTAAAGGATGAAGAAGCATAGGGTTGATGAGCATGAATCTCATAATGAGCTATGGACTCGACAAAATTAACTGGAGTTGCAATGTTGAGAAGATCTTCTATTTTTGCTGCAACAACACCCAAAAAATATATAGATTAATTGTTTTGTCGTTTTCCTTGAGGTATAACTTTTAGACCTATTTGCTTCAGAAAACTCCGATTCTGAGGTGTTAACACCCTGCGAGATAAATTTAGACTGACTTGTCGCTTGCATGTTAACAAGCTTTTATAATTTCCTGCAACCTTTTGATTATATACAATGCCCATTATATTGATTTTATATGTAAACGTATCGTAATAGTTTCTCCTCGAAAATTTATCAAATGATCGTCTTGATCAACAATGCAGAGCTGAATGTTTTGTATTGTCTTGACAGCTATTGGAAGATAAATGACATGTGCTGGTACTTCCACAATCTTATATCCTGGTGGAACACTAGGAAAGAATTCGTGGATGGTGTGCACTTTTTGATTATTTATATATGCTCCAGTTGTAATATTGCACTCAACACGTAGAGCATTAACTTTTAAAATAGATACGGGTAAATCTGATATATGAGTCTCATTACCCACCAGTTCACGAGATGTGAATCCCAAGAGTGTACTGATAGAATTTGGATGTTTAAAATTAATTTGATGATTTGAGAAAATCATACTGCGTAATGTATTGTTATTAGGATTTATATTTATTGTACAATCATCTGGTACGGCACTTTGTATATACGCTTCAATATCTTTTATTTCATAACTTCATGTTAGTATAGTAATTATCGTATAACCAATATGAAATTTGTTATTAGTTTCATCAATGTTGGGCATTGAATTAAAAGTCAATAGTTCAACAAGACCAAGTACATAATTTTAATTTGGATTGAGTTCTATTGGTGGGAAGTATTCAGCTTCAAGAACTGAAGACGTTCCCGTTAACGTTAAAGTAAACGAATCACTCATGATGCAATCACTTTTTACACTGAAGCTTACAAAAAGTTACATTTTCTTATATAGTCTAAAACTGCTCTTAACATTAAGTTGTTTACATAGAAATTTTAAACACAAGTGTCCACATAAAAATGTATCAAAATTTTGATATCTCTCATGGTTATATTTTATGAAGCTACCATTACCCAGGTATGTGGTGAGATTAGTTGGAGGAGGAAGGTTGCCAAAACTATCAAAGTACATTGTTTCATTTTTTAATTTTTATATGCAACCCAATGTGTACCAAAACCTTCCTTATCATCCATATTAATAATTGCTGACTCTTACTGAAAAGGTCCTTTAACAGGTAATTCATTGCGCATAAAGACTCCTCGAAAATTTGGTATTTTTAGAGTCTTGGCATATTTTAACAAATCAAAGTCAGTCAATGCAGGATGAGGTAGCTTCAATACTAGTTTTTTTTCTTTCTTGATATCCGTTTCTTTTTTAATGTTCGTTTCTTCTTTGACGTTCGTTTTTTCAACCATTTTCCTAGATTGAATGGTTTAATATGAAGTTCAAGACATTGTCTATAGGGTTTTAAATGTAACCCTTTTCCAAGTGAGATTTCTTCCATTGTTTTATTATGTCGATGAGCTTCTGCAAGTTGTTCTTTAGCTGTTTTAGCATCATTCACAGCCTTTGCAATACCAGATGCTCCTCCAGCAAGAGCCCCTAATGCGCTGAGTCCAGCAAAGATTGGAATTAGAGGTAAAATATCACCAACTTTTGTTGGTACTGGGAGAATTCGAGGCAATAAAATTGTAGATTTGCCACCAGCATTTCTAATTGATTTGCATGCACCAATCATTGCAGCTCGAATAGATTCTTCAGCATTATTGCTGGGCACCATACTCTTTTTGGCAGCATCAACAACTTTTCGTAGCGCCATTCTCTTCTTCTTGCATTTGGTTTTCTTCTTAACTGAAGATTTCTTTCGTATCCCCATACCTAATGTTGATTTAGTCTTCATTGTTCCAGATATAGCTAAAGCAGCTGCTCTTTCACCAATAGTAGAATCTTTTGCTAAAACACGTTGCCACGCTTTTCCAGCTAGTACTTTATCTGCAGCGTTTCTTGCGTTTATATTTTCACGATTTTGCGAGTAGGCAATGTCGTGTTCTTTGCATGCAGCATCTAATGGATAAACGCCTTGATCTCCATGAGCTAATCGCTTTGCTAATTTAGTACCAGGTCCGCAGAACTGATAACCGGGTAAATGTAACTCGAATGGTAACTTATTAATAACACGGTTGACTAAGCCTTTACCTCGATAATGACTTTTTTTATGCCCAATCATGTCAAGAGCACATCACGATGGTTCTTATGCAACTGACTGAAAGGCTATATAAGCGCGCTATTTATAGCTTTCCAGCCAGTCGATGTTAAGATGTTGTTTACGATACACACAGTCAGTCAAAATGTTGTTCACAGCACAACCTGTTAAACTACCAATCACAAGCGTCAACGATGCAACTAGTGAAAAAAAGATTAAACGTCATGGCAGTTTGTTTTCAGACAGCATTCGAGCTATTTTTTGTGGTCCTTCAAATTGTGGTAAAACAAACGCCCTCCTTTCTCTAATAATACATCCAAATGGTCTAAGTTTTGAAAATATTTATTTATATTCAAAGTCCTTAGAACAACCTAAATATAAATTCTTGGAAAGTGTAGTCAATAAAGTAGACAGAGTTGAGTATTTTCCATTTAGAGAGCATGAAGAAGTAGTATCACCTAAAGAGGCTAAACCAAATTCAATATTTATTTTTGATGATATAGCTTGCGAGAAACAAGACAATGTAAGAGCATTCATTTGTATGGGTAGAGATGTAGAAGTTGATAGTTTTTACTGGTGTCAAACGTATGCTCGTATTCCAAAACATTTGGTGCGCGACAATGTCAATTTATTGGTACTTTTTAGACAAGATAAGAAAATCTTAAACATGTCTATGAAGATCCTGTTAATACAGATATGACATATCCTAAATTTCGTGACTTATGTTCAGAATGCTGGAAATCTGATAAATATGGGTTTGTTGTCATTGATAAGGATAGGGATTTGAATAAAGGAAGATATCGGAGGGAATTTGATTGCTTCGTTACACCATAAATACTAGAGTTTAATTAAATTTAAATTAGTATAGTTTATATTGTTGAGATAGAAACATGTATCGAAAAGAGCAAGACACACTTCGTCAAATAGCAAAAGCAAGTGAAGCTATTAGACGAAAACATGGCTTACTTAAAATGGGTAAAGAAGCTGCAGAAACAATGTTAAAAGAAACTTTTGAACCAATAGTTGCACCACTTCAAAAATTAGTAAATGTAAAAGATGTCACTGTAAAAGATATTAAGCTTGAGAAGGTAAAGAAGGAGGAGGTTAACGATTTCTCTTTTTCAACTGCGTTTGATGATGAACAATTTGATTCAACTTTATTTAACACAAGTTCTCTAAATACGACTATAGTTGATACAACTCCACATAAAAGTAGTATTGCTGAAAATGATGAAAATTATGAAAAATTGACAAATAAATTCATTTTATTGTTGAATAAAAATAGGAAAACTTATTTAGATATGGTTTACGGAGTGCGTAAGCTGCCAAATGGTTCATTTATAATTGGTGATACTCCTATTGTCTTTGAAGGTTCAAATATCAAAATTGTTGAAAAGAAAAGTTATCTAAAAACTGCTGGATTGCTTGAACTATTATTTGAACAAAATCCCGATGAATCTTTCATAACTTCAAATGATTTGGCAAATTATAAAGAAATTCTTGTTTCTACAAATGGTCATCGCAAAAATTATAGTCCAAATGAACCCATTCAAACTTCTAGAAATTCCAAATATACCAGTATAATTGCAAAGCTATTCAAGAGTACTTCGAAAAAAGGCGGTGGTTCTTTAAAGAGAAAATAACCTAAATTTATGGTAGCAAAGAAACAATTTAAACCAGACTATATTTATTGGGATGATCCAAATGAACTTGTTGACCGTTTACGACTGCTTATAGCATCACAGCAAGCTGGAAATCCGAGTCATAACAATGAAATTATGTCAATAATTGAAGAACTACGTGAAGCTCGAATTATATATTAAGAGAGATTATTTGTATAAAGTATCAGTATTACAATGAGCATTGACGTGTTTGGACATCCCTTGACAAGATCTGCTGCTGCAAGTCGTGGACCCTCTAGTATTGGATTTAAACTTACATCAGGGGGACATTACGACTTTGACAATAAAAGACTTTGTAACGTCAAAGACGCTGAAGAACCGCATGACGCTGTAAATTTAAAACTTGTACGACAAATCATTCAATTCGAGATAAAAACTGTCTTTTAAGATACATCTTCTATAAAATCAGAGATTGATAAGAATAAAACATTATTAAAAATCCTTGAGGATTCAATAGATCGAAAATTTAAATTTTTTGAAAGTCAAATAAGTCAAGACTTGTCTTTAAGAAACGCAGAAATTATTCAGCAACTGGACGCTCGCTTAACTCTTCTTGAAAATGGACGACAAAAAGTTGACAGTAGTCTCTGAACTTCATAAACAAGCTAGAAAAATTTATCCTCGACGAAAAGTTCAAATGCGAGGCATAGATGAAACATGGCAGGCAGATTTGGTTGAAATGATACCATACGCTAAATCAAATAAAAGTTTCAAATATGTGCTTACTGTTACTGATATCTTTTCAAAAAATGCATTGGCTATCCCCGTGAAAAGTAAAAGTGGAAAATATATTTCTGCTGCCATGAAATCTATTCTGGTACAAGGACGTATTCCTAAAAACTTGCATACTGATAAAGGCAAAGAATTTTACAACTCTCAATTACAAGGTTTAATGCAAACATATAACACTAAACTCTATTCAACTTATAGTAATTTAAAAGCATCAATTATTGAAAGGTTTAACCGGACTCTCAAGAATATGATGTGGCCTCAATTTAGTTTGCAAGGTAATTATATATGGATTAATCTTTTACATTTAGCCTTTTTTATAAAGTCTTGATTTTCAACGCGTACGCTATACATTTTGCTCCGCAAACCAACAAATTCAGTCAACATCCTTCCGCTGCACTCATCTTTCATGAGACCTAAGATTTTTTTGTTGGCTTGCGGAATGTTGATAACGTTGTTTACCGGGTAGTCGGAAGTATCAAACTTATGGATGTCTGCTTCCATGTCAGCATAAATGTCAGAACACGTAACTTTATAAATCAAGCTATCGGTGTCAGTGTATAATAGTTTACAATTATCATTATAATTAAATCAAATATTAACAATAATGTAAATAAACTTCTTTATCAAAAATCACCTAAAGTTTTTCTACCATATGTCAATGGCCTTTTTGAAAAAACAGCTTATTCATTAAAATATTATTTAATTTCATCTATTCCTACAAAAAATCAACAAAACAAAAATTCTTTAATAAAAAAAGGAAAAGATAAAAATAAAAAAACAGAAACAAATAATACAGTATATAAAATTAATTGCAAAAATTGCACAGCATCTTACGTCGGGGAAACAAAAAGAAGGACTTTGAAAAGAATTAATGAACACAGAACGTCAAAAAATCAAAATTCGGTGTTTAATATTCACAAAAATGACTTAAAACATGATTTTGACTGGGATAATTTTTCAATTCTAGACAAAGAATCTAATCTAGATAAAAGATTAACTTCAGAAATGATTCACATCAACATGCAGAGAAATCCAATTAACAAAAAAGATGACACAAAGAATCTTAGTAAGACCTATACTCATTTTCTTAATGAACGTAAATATAGATATCGAAATGAATATTAACATTACTTTTAAAATAACACAATAATTTTATCAAAAACAATAAATTTTATGAAAAAATTTTTTTTACTATCTTTTTATTACTTTCTTTAATTTGTTGATTTCCTTCTCAAGGTTTTGATTGACTAGGTAATATATTTTTTTATGTAAAAAATGTGTTTTTTTTAAATAATCTACTTCATATAATTTATAAACAAATTTTTAAGTTTGTAATATTTTTTCAAAGTATAATTTAAATTTAATTTTATTTTAACTTTCGACAATCAAGAATGTACCCTTATATTTTGTACACAATGACTTATAATAATCCGATCGCATTGGTTAGTTCAATAATAATTTAATTACCTCAGTTTAATTTTAGTAAACGGACGAGACACTTGTTGTCAAAAATTTGTCATCGTCTTTATATTTAATTTATTTATTGTTAATTTTTTACGGTAATTATTGTTGACACCATTTCATTTTATTATATGCATAATTTGTAAATTAATTTTTTGTTAAACATGTTATTAATAAATTTTAGTTTCTGATGAGGGCAGCATAGCTGTTGAAACGTTAAAAAAGTGAAGATTTTTTCGTTTTATTTGACTCAGTGAAATCGATAATATCTTTTCAATAATTATCATTATACTTTTTAAGCGTGTAATCGTAGTGGAAATCGTAGATTAAAATTTTCGATATGTCTAGTACGGTAAGCCCAATGTAGATTGGCTTGTTCATCATAACTTCAGTTTTTATAAGTTCTACAGCTACTAAATTTTTCTTAAAGATAGCTCGGCTATAAAGCCTCTGCTCCATATCTACCCTCCCACTTTGTAACGAGCTTAACGTCAACATGTTTACGCACGTTCTCCATTGTTTTTCCGTAAACTGCATTATTCATAAGTTTGTACAAGTTTTTCTCAAACTCATTGGTAGCTCTTGATCGCAACAATGTGTTAAAATCAATATAATTTATTAGCCAAGGTGATTGTTCGAATTTTAATACGCGATGAATTTTAACAAGAACAAGGCCATTGGCTAAAGCTTGTTTCAAAGCACGGTAATGGAGAACGTGCTTTCGTTTTGGTAGGAGGGTAGTTAGGAGCTTCTCCTCTTTAGATCCTTGTGGTTTTGAGTGATCTGAACAAAACGGTAAATCGCTATGAGCATTATGTAACTCATCAGGGTAATCTAGATCTACTTCTAAAATGTATCCGATAGTTACGTCATCGGAAACATTTAAGTTAAAATTATTGTCAACATCTTCAATCCACTCAAAACCACCAAAAGGAAGTGATTGAATCATTGCCCACTAATACAAATTATTTGCATCCAAGTATATGATATAGGATGTCTCCTCATTTTCATTATATTTTTCCATGTAGGGATTTTTGGCTTTAGCGTAACGATTCATACAATGACTAACCCCACCCCTTATACCCCGTCCAATAAACATTACCATGTCAATATCTGTGAGGAGTTCCAGCCTAATAACAGTATCCTTTAACATGGCATCCCAACTTAATCCAGGTGTAGTATAATAGTGGGCTGGGTCTAGTCCGTATGAAAGAAAACATTGATTTCTAAAATTTTCAAAAATATCGGCAAGAAGCAAAATATCGGTCTTCATGTAAAGATAAATATAATCACCTAGATTTTGACAATCGAATTCTATCCACACTCGCGGCGCGTGAGCATAATGTTCATCGGAAATGTTTGAATTATTTAAGGTACTATAAAATTTTTCTTTAGCTGGTAATTGTGTTTCATTTAACTTTTCTCTAGAGTCAATGTATTCATACGGAAGAAACCCTTTACGCGTTAACAATTGGATTTTATCGTCACTATGATTTGAAAAAACTGAATTTACAATTTTATATTCAGTAAGATTAGACGCTAATTTGTCCAAAGATGATATGCCATAAACCTGAAGGAATCAATAAATCGAAATTTAATACAACTTCCTTTAACATGTTTTGTAAAACTAATATATTTCTCTTTAGTTATGGGAAGAAGTTCAACTTTACCATCAAACTCGGTTGCTATCGATTCAATAATAGAATGCGCGTCATAACCACTTAGGTTATGAAAAACTACTGGTATAATTGGCGATTCATGGTAATTAATGTTACAGTCTTGATGTGTGGCCCCCCGATTCTTCCCTGTTAGATGACAATGATCTCTTACTTTTATATCCTCAGGCGTGATAGTCTTTTGACAAATATGACAGATGTTTTCATTTTGAAAAGCTCTTTGTTGATCTGGATTTAAAACTTCCATTGGTATAGAATTTGAAAAGATTGTCTCAATGTCATTAGCCAATTGTTTTAACTCTTGGACAAACCATTTTGAGGGATTTTCTTCATCCTTTGGGGAAGCCTTGTAAACAGATAATGAATCATCAAAACCTTTTAAATAGTATCCCATACTAAGTAGTTCATGATCTTGAAAAACTTGTGTATTATCTTGATTTTCTATAGAGTTTTCTACTGGAATCAATAAACTCTCACAATCTGCATAAATGATAAAAGGTACTTTCTCTTTATTGTTGAAATTTTTAAATTAAGTAATATTTTTACCAGGTTTTGGTAAAATGATCTTAGTATTGTTTAATTTTTTACAATTGACTTCATGGTTAATGAGCTTTTGTTCATCTCCAAAATAATGTAAACATCTGTCACAAATGTATTTCTTATGTTCCTTCCTTGATAACTGCGTACTTATAAGAGTTGATAAGTCTTTTATCCAGACATAATGGTAATTAAAAGACATTACAGTGTATTCTTCTTCATTGTCAGAACTATAAGTATCATCAATATAATGATCTTCAATTCTTAAAAGATTCACATGGCTATATCTCTTCTGAGTTGTGAGATATAAAGGTGAAACTGTAAACTGATGATTAGATTTTATTAGACCGTACACATTGATAGAAATATTATTGAGTACCTCAAATTTCTTAATATCCTGCAGTGATACAGGAAATTCAATTCCAGTCAAATTAAGTCTCTCCTTATATTGTTTATATTTAGAGACTCGGTCTGAATGATTTCCAGCTGGATATAAGGCTGACAATATTGCCCATCTAAAACATTGATTATCTGAATTTTTAACATTGATACAGGCTTGCTTCCGTTTAATAATCGGAGGTAAATCAATATAAGAACTAGCACGCATGGGGTTATATTTGTTAATATTAATCTCTAACCTGTGGATAGAATCCATTTGCCAATTCGATTCCTTTTCTTGGAATTCTTAAATTTTTTTTTAAATTATTTGTTTAACATTTTGAATGTACCGTTCATCTAACAGGGAAGCAGGTAAAATTTCATCAGTTTTAGCAACAAAAGTTTTAAAATCAAATTCTTCTTTACCGTCCTGCAAAACTTTCTTAAATTTAGCACCTCATACAGCATAAACTTTTAATGGACCATGTCTGTTAAGACAAATTTTTATTCGATCTTCAAACAAAGTAAAGGCATCATCTAAGAACTCGTTAATGTCCTTGTGCATCAAATTAATAATCATTCCTGATTGTAAACGACAATCAAATGCTTTGTCAGTATTTAACCATCTAATTTTTTCATTGGACTGATGTAATCCAGCTCCACGTTTCATTATCAAATCAAAGTGGCAACGCAAGTACTCAATTTTTTGAATTAAATTTAAACATTTTGATTTTTAAGAGGTTAGCAAACCAGACTTTCTGACTAAATTTCTTATTACATTGATACAACGTTGACACTTGTTTTGCCACTCGAATGCGCGAATTGTCTTATCATGGCCAGACAATGACATTGTTGTGGTAAGTTCACATTCCGCAATATCAAGGAAATTATAAGACTCTTGATATCTTTCATTAAAATCATCCATTTCAATGCGTTGTCTGGCCTTCTTTCTAGTTTTACACTTAGGCATCTTGACACTGACAACTAACTATATACAAGCAAACTAAAAAAAATACTATACAAAAAAAATTAAAAAATACTATACAAAAAAATAAACACTGGAATAAAAACTAAATAGGAAAGCTGAAACAGAAGAAAAGCTGAAACAGAAGAAAAGCTGAAACAGAAGAGAAGTTGAAACAGAAGAAAAGCTGAAACAGAAGAGAAGCTAAAACAGAAAAGAAGCTGAAACAGAAAAAATGCTGAAACAGAAAGGAAAGCTGAAAAAAAGTCTTCTTTGATTGCTGATCACTGGAACTAGTATGCTGTACCTGTGAACAGAAAGGAATGACTCCGGTGACTCGGGAGTCTACGGATATACCCAACTCCCCACCACGGTACGCTCCACCACCACTGCTCTTGACGCGCGCGCATGACTTGATGTTGCGCGCGCAATGTTCGGTCACCACCCTCCGCTTCATGGTAAGTGATCCCACCTCCTCTCGTCGCGCATGCGTTGATACACTCAGAACTGGGTGGGCGCGCAGCAGATCAGGGATTGCTTGCTCGATGCGATTCTTCGTTAACGTAGACTAGCGCGAAAGTTTAAATAATAATAATTCTAATATTTTCGGTTCATGATTATTCTATATTTTCTAAAATACTCTTTTTACTTTATATCTTAATATTTTTATTCTATATTTTCTAAAATACTCTTTTCACTTTATATTTTAATATTTTCTAAAATTAACGGTGTTAGGGAATAGACAATAAGAGATATATTTATAATTAATATATATTATATATTTTCACAATAATATTTTTATAAATACAATTTTGTACACTCTTAAAAAATCATTTAAGTTTAAAATCAACAGCGTTACATGAATTAAAATCAATTTCGTTTGTATTCTTCTGAATCTCACAACTTCTTTTAATTTCTTTGAATTTGAACTCTACAGCGTTAAATCTACCACCAAGATACTTCATTTGTAGTTTCTTTAATTTTACAGCGCCTTGAATATTCTCTAGATACTCTGGTTCATCTTGGAATAACTTTACGAAACGTGATGGTAGAAACGATACAAAGTCTCCATTCAGCTCCACAACGACTCTGTCTCCATATTTTGTTGATATGATAGACAGCTTTGATACATCATAACGAAGCTTGGGAATCAATTCTGAGAGCGGCTTCATTGGTAAAGTATTCTCTAAACGTCCAACCGCATTGATCCTTTCTAAAGCCATTATTGTTTTTTTTATTCCTGTGAACAGATTTCAAGATTTTAAAAATAAAACTGAAACAGAAAAAGTAAATGGAACATTAGAAAGATAATAATATACCTAGCTTTACTGCTGATTTATAGTTGTTGTTGTACCTTTAAACAGAATGTCTCGCTTGAGCTCCGAGATCGTAATTTATAGGTTATTCCCCACCATTGAAAATACTCCCACCATTTTAAATATCCCTACTACATTTTTCACGCATGCGTATTTCATAAACTCCATCCTCAACAGTTTTAAAAACAGTAGGGGTAAAAAAGTAGGGGGGGGGGGAATTTAATATGTCTGAAAAGGAAAGTTTCAAAAATTCAACAGGGCTGGAAAACCCCAAGCGAATTTACCAAAGTCGGTAAGGGCGTCATCTGTTGGCAGCCAACAAACTTCTTGGTTAGTACTTAAAATGGCGCGAAAATTCAAAAATCCCTTCTTTAAACAGCCAAACCACTGGCGCGAAAATTCGAAATCCCAAACAGAATCAGACTTTTATTTATGCAATTACAAAGTGGCGCCATCTAGCGGCAGCCGGTGGAACCCACTTGCTCGGTCGGTAAAACAGAACACCCCTTAGGAACACCACTTTTCACTTCGGTAAAAACTGCATTACCGACTGATGGTAACCCCACAGACGCACGACTTTTCACGGTCGGTAAAGTAGAAATCTACATTACCGACTGTCGGTAAGTGGTCCCGTACCGGACTAGCATAACTGCTAATATCAAGTCTGTGTCTATACTGGTGGATAGATGGAACTATCCACTTTAAATTTACTTAATATTTTATAGTATAGGTCTTTAAAGAAAAAAGTTATCGCCGATTTACGAAAATGTCCCGCGACTACCGACAAGAAAAAACTTCGGGAGTGGCGGGACACTATCTTAATTCACAATTTTTATGGTCTAAACTTTACAAAAATGAATGAAACAAAGTAGAAACATTTAATTTATGCTTTTAATTCATATGTTGCTTAATTAATTCATAAAAGTACAATAAAATTTTCTTCTAAGATATACATAAAAAAACTACCAAGCCCGTTATGAAATGTACTATTTTATCAGATATAAGAAATACAGTCTGATAGGGTATCTAGTACTTTTGCAAAATGAAATTTTAGAGCTTTTCCAGGTCTTTGAATACTCTGAATCAGTGTCCTTACACTGCCAATATAGAGTGTCCCGCCACTGCCGAAACAAGACATCACGATAATATGGTAATTTTACATTCGTGTCCACCGCACAATCAGGCATAGTGTTTTGAAAATTTCGAAGAAAATTCAAATACTGATAAATCAAAACACTAATTGTTAACAGAATTCCAAAAATTTGTGTTATTTAATTACTTTTGCGTCAAGGGAATAATACTTTAAAAGTACCTTTAAACTATTATTATCAATATAGTGATCCATCGTACGTCAAAAACGTGTGAATCATATAGAAAAGGTTAAGCGCAATAAAACACTACTTTTACACCATAAAAGGCACCATTGTGAATTCAGCAGCCAAAAATATGGCACTGTCCCGCCATACCCGCCGTGCCGCCACTACCGACAGCGCCCTATCATTTTATAGGACAGATGTTTATTTGGTTTTTTTTGGTCAAACATAATTAGGATATTTATAAGTATTGGAAATATTTCCTGCTTTTATTAAAGAATCTACCCATTGTGGCTATGTTAGTAAACCATTTTTATATGAAGATTGGCGTTATGATGTTAATAACTTATGAATAAAAACGAAAATCCAAAGGATCATCTGTCCTCCAGAATTATACAAATTTGCTCTAAACAAAATAATATTAATCTAGATATAAAAACAGTTTAATAAAATTGCCACAATGGGTAGATTCGTAAATAAAAACACGAAATATTAAAAGAATAATAAATATCTTAAGGGCCCCCATGTGACGGGCCGTTTTTTAAGCGTTTTTTCTTAATTTTTTTTTTTTCAGAACAATAAAAACTTAGAACTTCGGACTTTTTTCCATATATTTAGTTATATTTTAACTACAAATACAAATTTTTGCAATTAAAAATATTTCAATATTTACGACTTATAACACTGTAAAGTGGCTTTGGTGATAAAAAAGTGGTCCATCGGAGACCACGATTCCAAATGATTGGCTGAACAGAAATCAAAAAATGAAATAGCATTTTAATCTGTGGTTATGTGGTTATCGCCGGAACCAGGATATTTTAAAAAAAATTAAAAATTGAATTTTTTTTTTAAACGCGATTTTTTGCGTCTATTTTCTTGTATATAAAAAAAAACGACTTGACCTTTTTCAATTATCCTGGTTCGGGCGATAGCCACACATGAGCTGAATATACTCTATAAACTTGAACGAAATCGGTTAAGTCGTTTTTGAGAAATCATGGTCGCCAGTTCGGAAAATCTAGTTTCGAGAAAAACGCGTTTCAAAGTTCAAGTGCGAATAAAGCCATGAATTCCAAACTATTACTAAAACAGCCGTTTTATTCGAAAATATAGTTTAGGAAACTAAAGTTTTTCTAATTGTATTTATTTTTTACTTATATATATATGTGTATGTAATAATAAAATTCACGGATAAAAAACAGAAGCGACACAAAGGGTTCAGTGACACACTTCGTTGAAAGCTTGACCGCGCGCTCGGAGATCTTGCCTTCTCACTGTAAAAAATTTTTAACAGCGACGAATATGTTTAAATCACTTTACCCACATATTCTGCATATTATGTTATAGGTGCGATACATAATGAAAAAAAAAAATTCGATTTTTCGAACCTATCACATGGGGTGACCCCCTTAATGATGAGTGACCAAACAAAAAAACAAAAGAACATCTGTCCCATAAATTTATACAATTTTGTTTAAAACAAAATCACATCAATCCTTGTTCAAAAAACGGTTTGTTGACTTATACATAATCTAGTATTTAGCCATGATGTATAATTTCTCAAATAAAATACAAAATTAATGAAAAAATGTTAAATATCTTGATGATGTATTACAAAAGCAAGAAACAAAAAGAACTTCCTTCCTTTTAAATATGCATTTATGTTCGTGACAATATAATTTTAAGTTTTACATAAGAAACGGTTTTTTTGTGTTTTTTTTAAGAATCCATTCATAGTGGCTAAATAATAGTTAATGGAAAAGTCAATAAACTGTTTTTTATATAAAGAGTGGCGTTAATACTGAAAATAATATTCAGGAAATTTTTCGATTTTTTGTAAAAGACAATTAACCTTTTTTTATATAAAGGTCGATGTCATTTTGTTTCAACCGAAATTACGTAATTTTAGAGGATAGATGTTCTTTTATTTATTTATTTTTTTTTTTTTGTAATTAATTATTGATAATTTTGATATTTTTTCATTAATTACATTAATCTTTATAGAAAAAATGGTTTTTGACTTGTTAACGTACTATTTCTGATAAAAATTTACTTTTCTTAATTCCTAATCAATTTTCTTAAAAATAAAACAAAATCATTAAAAAATAACAAAACGTGTTAATGATGTATGAATTAAAAGGAAAAAAACAAAGGAACATCTGTACTCCAGAATTATACAATTTTGTTCCAAATATAATAACATCAATCTTTATTTAAAAATGGTATAATAACTTTTACACTGTCTATTAAATAGCCACAATGGGTAGATCCTTAAATAAAAACAGGGAATATTGAAAAAATAATAAATATCTTAAAGATGTACATTGCAAAAACTGATGTTTTCTATGTGTATTATTTTAAGACAAAATATCCAAAAACAAAAAACCAAAAAACATCTGTCCTATATTTTAAAAAACTGTTTATTTTGTGCTTCTATTAAAGAATCACCCCACAATTGCTAAATAATAAATTTTTGTAAAATACAATAAACCTTTTATTTTCAGGTTTTTGTAATTACAAAAACTATTTATAAACCTTTCAATAACGTATTATTTAGTCACTATAAATAGATTCATAAATAAAAACAGAAAATAATAAAAAAATAGTAAATATTTTAATGATGTATGATTAAAAACAAAAAACTAAATGGAATTGTTCTTTAAAAGTATTAAATTTTGGGCGAAACCAAATAACAGCAAGCTATTTATTAAAAAAAAAAGTTGATTCACTTTTGAATAAACAATTATTTAGCCACTGTAAGGGGATTCTTTAATAAAAATACAAAATAAACCATTTTATATGTAAAGATTGAAATTATTTTACTCAGACCTTGCCTCAACTTTGCCGATATTGTTAAAACATTCAGTACTGATCGGAATGTTGATGTAATCTAGGAATTTAGTCGCATATATGGTGATTTACAGTCGAAAATTCGTGGGTTTTTTTATATGGATTGATATTAATAAGTTGTTGAAAATATTTTTTTAAAATTAAAAATATGAAAATTAAATTTTTTTATTCTTGGCAAAACATAAGATCTTACGTAAGAACTTACATAAGAACTTACCTAAGAAATTTTACATAAGAACTTACGTTAAATCTTTTGCCAAATGCACACTAGGGTGTCCGTTAAAAAGTCGACTTTCGAATTTTGTTTACGGAGAAATCCTTGATAAATTTCAGAGTTCACGAAGAAGATCAAAGTCCATAATCATAGTAAAAATATGCGTAAAAGTCATGGTTATAATTTTGTAGGTACAAAAATGTCCAAGTCTAAAATCCGCGTAAAAGTCATGGTAATAATTCTGTAGGTACAAAAATCAAGTAAAACTACCCAAGTGTCAGACGCCGAATTTATTGAAACTTTGCATACGTCAAGAGAGATAAAAAATAAGATATACGTGTTTTTTTATATCGGCGGTAACTGACTTTAAAGGGTAGAAACTACCCTTTTAATTTTAAGGGATGTAAATTTAATAGTCATCTTAAAATTGCTTAAATTCGCTAGAAACTTTTCAAAATTAAAAATGGCGGTTCCAAAATGGCGGACGAGATTTCTAAAAATTGCTTAAATTCGCTGGAAACTGGTTACTTGGGGGTTTTTTAGAAATCTCGTCCGCCATTTTTGAACCGCCATTTTGAATTTTGAAAAACTGACATCGAATTCGTAATCAGCGACCCCAAAAACCCCCGAGTAACCAGTTTCCAGCGAATTTAAGCAATTTTAAGATGACTATTGAATTTACATCCCTTAAAATTAAAAGGGTAGTTTCTACCCTTTTAATTCGGCGTCTGACACTTGGGTAGTTTTACTTGTAAGTCCAAAATCCCCTAAAATTTCTGCGTGGAAATCCTCGAGGAAAACTACGTAAAAATCCTTGATAAATTTCAGAGTTCACAAAGAAGATCAAAGTCCATAATCACAGTAAAAATCTGCGTAAAAAGCATGGTTATAGTTCTGTAGGTACAAAAATTCCCAAGTCCAAAATCCGACAAAATTTATGCGTAGAAATTCTCGAGGAAACCTACGTAGAAATCCTTAATAAATTTCAGAGTTCACAAAGAAGATCAAAGTCCATAATCATCGTAATAATCCGCGTAAAAGTCCTGGTAATAATTCTGTAGGTACAAAAATGTCCAAGTCTAAAATCCGCCAAAATTTCTGCGTAGAAATTGTCGAGCAAAACTACGTAGAAGTCCTTGCTAAATATAAGAGTTCACAAAGAAGATCAATGTCCAAAATCATCGTAAAAATCAGCGTAAAAATCAATGTTATAATTCTGTAGGTACAAAAAATGTCCATGTTCAAAATCCGCCAAAATCTCTGCGTAGAAATCCTCGAGAAAATCTACCTAGGAATCCTTAAGTAATTTCAGAGTTTAAAGAAAGATTAAAATCTAAATTTATCGTAAAAATCCGCGTAGAAATCATGGTAATACTTCTGTAGGTACAAAAATGTCCAAGTCCAAAAACCGCCAAAATTTCTGCGTAGAAATCCTCGAGGAAATCTACGTAGAAATCCTTGATAAATTTCAGAGTTCACAAAAAAGATGAAAGTCTAAAATCATCATAGGAATCCGTGTTAAAATCATGGTAACAATTCTGTTATGACAAAAAATGTTTAAGTCTAATATTTCTCGTAAATTCTACATAGAAATCCTCGCGGATTTGTCCAAAAAAATATCGAGGATTTCCTCGAGGATTTTCTCGACGATTTCCGCGCGGATTTCTATGCGGATATGTTTGAATCAGTGTGCTTCATGCAGAAAAGCTTTTTTATCTGTGGTGGTTCTTCAAAATATTATTCTATAAAGTAGTTTAGCAATGCCGGATTACACTGCTCGATCTCGATTTTAAATTATTCAAAAAATAAAACGAAATATTCATTATTAAATATTGTATTTGCTGTTTCTTTATAAAATTTTATATATGTTAACTAATATCTAAAATACTGTTAGAATATTAAATAATTTATGAATTTATTATTTATTTTCGTTTTAGCAAAATATCAAGAAAAAATTTTTATTTTGTACAATATATTTGCAATAAAAGGATGCGGTTCAGCTCCACATGACAGCCATTTTTTAAAAATTTGCTATTGTTTTCGTATAAATATAATTGTAGTAAAATCGTTTAGAATGTAATTATATTATACCCTAATGAGAAAAATAAATGCAGAGAAACATTAAATAAAAAAAAAAATTTTCTACTAAAACTTATCTTAAAATCGGGCAGTTACGCAAGAATCGATCATATATGATCGTATGTAGGGACCTACAATCCATTCTCTTAAGGATGGATAATCCATCCATGTAGGTCCCTACATAGGATCATATATATGAAGCTAAGCAGGTTCCTATGTGGAAACCTTTCAGAGACCTTTGTGGGAATTTCCAATAGGGTGCATAATCGTATTTTAAATTTAAAACCATCTAATACACTGTTTTGTTGACATCCTGAGAATATCTCACAAGATTTGCAGCCAACTTCAAGACGCGGTCGCTGATCAGAGTTTAACCAATAAATATTTTCAATTAGGGGCGGAAGTGTGAGTCACGCAATGACACATGGCGCAAATATAAAATTTTCAACCCTCATAACAAAAGGATATCCATCAGACATCCGATGGATGTTGGACGATTTGGTAGGATATCCTAAAAATGTTCTTAGAATGTCAGGATGTTTTTAGGATATTTAAAATTCAAAATTAATATCCTGAACATATCCTAAGGATATTTTCTCCGAGTAGGTAGTCCCTTTTAATTTCGGGAATAATTACGTTAGCTACGAGAGTAGTAGAGCTATACCGGTTCTAAAACAGTTACCGACCGAAAATCTGCAAAATCTGCAATCCCGCATAAATCTACTTTACCGATCGAGCGTAGGAATCTGTTTTACCCTAGTTACCGACTAAATTGTGCTGTGTGAGGGATTACCCGCGCTATTTTGGATTTTTACCCTTACTTTTGAGCGGGAATTTCAATTTTACTTCCACTTTTAAGCGGGAAGTTAAATTTTACCCCTACTCTTAGGAATTTCAAGCGCGCCATGTTGAATTTGTACCCCAACTTTTGCGCAGTAAGTTTAAATTTACCCCCACTTTTAGGTTTTTCAAGCGGGGATTCCCTGCTTTTTAGCGTGCTTTTTAATGTTGACTTTTCTTCAAAATCTATTTCTTTTCACAGTAAATTTTGTAAAAAACTTTTTATAACTTCGACAAAGAACTATACCAAAAAAATCCTAAATTTAGAAATTAAAGATATTAATATACACATATCCTTTCTGTAAAAAAGTTTAACAAATTTAAAAACTGCTTTAGAAAAATCCAATGTTAACGATAATATGATAAATTCCTTTTTAAACAACAGTGATGATTATTTTAATAATATCAAAAGAAAACAAAATACGTACTTGATGAAAAGTTAAATAATATTTCCTCTTTAACTAATAAAACTGTTAACGACATTGATAACTCAGATTGGTTTTATAATTTAAGTGACATTGACATACCCAAGGAAGTTATTGACATTGTTTCTTTGGGCCCTAATTATAGTTTCTCTACTAACTTTACAAAGTTAAATATTGTGAGTGTTGTTAAAAACATTGAATCGTCATTGAATTCTTTTAGAATTTGACCAAAATGCAAAAAAATAAAATTCGAGAAAAAATGGTCGGTAATGTTCAGACTTTTTTTAAATAAAACACAGATAAGTTATACTCAAGATAAAAAAGAATTTGCCAAAAAAACTAAAATTCACCAATAATTTTTTTAAAAATCATAATGATCTGTTTTTTACTAACGCTGATAAAGGCAATAGAACCGTTTGCTTGAAAAAGTCTGAATATATAAAAAAGCAAACGCACTCTTAAATGACGACAGTGTTTACCAACAAGTTTCTAGGAATCCGATTAAAAAATTACAAAACAATGTTGCTGAATTTATGAAAAATTTAAACGATGATAATTTTATCCTATTCTAAAAAGAACAAACGTTGTGGTTAACTTCAGACCTGTAACTCCATTTTCGAGTCTCCCATTGGTCAGTACATATCAAACCTCACTATCGATAGTTTTCAGTTTCGATTTTTTGTTTTGCAGACGAATTAAAATCTTTTAATTAAATATATTAACCTCAAGTTTATTTTATAAAATTTCTTATAATGTTAGCAATCTAAAATAACAAAAAATCTTTTTAAAATAATTAACACATAGATATTAGCTTTGACCTTGACTTCCCTATACGAGAACCCTTTCAACCAACTTCAGAGGTGTATCACGTTTTATCGGGCTTCTGATTGGCTAGAAGATTCTCCATATTTTTTGTCAACAATAACATCACAGTTTATACGTTTATTTTTAGTATTTTTCAATTTATTTAAAATATTTGTATATTAAATAATTGCATTTTATTAAATAATAATAAATTAAAAATAAATGAAATTGTAATAATTAAGAAGTGATAGTTTAAGAAGCGACAGTGATTTTAGTGAAGTTGTTGAGGTTATGGTGTTTTAAGTAAAATAATGTTCTGTTTACATTGGCATTCGTTTCTGACAGGTTAGTAATGATAATAATAGTAATAATCTTTTATTTCTTTTTATTTTATTTGTAACTTATTTATCTGTTTTTTAGTTCTATTATTTAAATGTTAGTTTTTTCTTAAGTTATCATAATTATTGATGTCATTTAAGGTTTTGATATTTTTTTTATTGTACTGCACGTGGTGATTGTCATCGGATTTCTTTTCGGTCAAGTGTAAATGTTGAAACTGGTAAGTTATAATAATTTTTAGTTCCTTATATTTGGTTTTATTGTATGTTTAATGTTTATAATTAATTAACCTTTTAAGTTTCTGTAAAATAAAAATATTATACTTTTATGTTTAAGGTTACGTTTTACCATTCTCCAGTTACGTAGTGATGGTTACTGACAAGTAAGTAATAATAATAATTTTCTATAATTTCATTTTATTTTATTGTAAGCTTCTAATTTATTTATCTTTTTTCTTATTACATTAATTCAATAGTTGTATTTTTTCATTAAAAGTATCATACTGATAAATGTCATTTGCGGTCAGGATGTTTGTTTCTATTGTGATTCAAAAATTACATTATGTGATCATTATCATTGAAGTTTTTTTAAGAAGTAATTCATTTTATTAAATTTTTCTTAAAACATTAGTTTATTAAATAATTATTTTAAATTTATAAAATGAGTGTAATTATAATAAAGATAATCATAAAATAATTGTAAGTATAGTGAATAATAATAACTTTTTTAAATTTCTTTTGCTTTTAAATTTTTAATTTCGCGTGTGTTCCCACGTGTGTTCCCATATAGGATCCCTTAAAGGTTCCTACATGGGTTCCCATATGGGATCCTGTGTGTCAGAGAACACTGTCACGAACCCTCGAGGGAACCCTGTAAATAGGATCCCATGTGCATGTGGTCCCTTACGGAATCCTTAATCTATTAAACAATTTAAATGAATCTACAAAAAGAATATTTTTAAAAAATAATTCATTTGCCAGTAACTGTTACATACCATATTTACAAGAACAAAAAAATCTATTGCGCAGCCGTAAGTGTTTTAGAAAACTACTGCGCAGCATGTTAGAAGTTTTTAAATATTTAATTTAAAATCCTATGTGGGATCCCACATGGGATCCTAGGTACATTGTTCCCTCGAGGGTTCGTGTCAAAGTTTCCTGATACACAGGATCCCATATGAGAACCCATGTAGGAACACACGCGGGAACACACACGAAATTTTTAACAGGGAAGCATAGAATGGCATTAAAAAAACTGTACATTTCAATGCTTCTTAATACTAAATAAATCCGTTTTTATAAGCTTGCAGTGAGATTACTATAAGATATCGTGCTGTCTGGAACTATTTTATTAATATTCTAACAACAAGATAATGCATTGTATCAAGCAATGTACCACTTTTTCTATTGCTCATGTGTCTCTATGGTAATATATATTTAAGCATAGGATAGAAATATTAAACTGAACGCAGAAAAATCAGGATTTGGAAAACGGTACTGAGTCCTATGATTAAAGCAATTTATTTCCATGACGAACTTTAGGAAACCAGTGCTGAATATTTTGAACTCATAACAGTTTAAAATCGCTGAATTATATCGTCGCAGCTACTTCAATACCAGGAATTTACACTTCGTTAATACCGCGTATCTACAAATCTTTTAGAGACTACTTTTAGTGCAATTTGCCCTGCAACATAGCCTTTAAGGAATTTGTAGATACGCGGTATTAACCAAGTGTAGATATACCACTTGCGCTCAAAGGTTAGAAGTTTGGTACACATTTCTAAACTGCACATGTATGATATGGGGTACGCTGTGTTGGAAATCAATTGATCCACTAATAGGATTCACTCCAGTATAACAGGTTTCAGCTCAGTACAGCACTACTGAATATAGTTAGTCCACTATTTACTGCAATTTATTTAGGCTTCAATGAAATTATTGAATTTTTTTACGTTTTTTGCACGTGTATATGTATAAAGTCATAAAGAAATATGTTAAACAGAAATATTAAACATTGTTTTCAACCTATGAATGAGTTGACAATAACATCAATGCATTCTTCAAGATCCAAACATCTCCTTCGAATCAACATACCACTGACTTCAAGATACCAGTAAATGACATATCCACATCACAAAACAAATAGATCAGTTAACCTTAAATTTTATACAAAATTTCTAATATTCATACATTTTCACTTATTCTTATTTTAGATAGAATAGGTGATATCGGTTAACTCTTTCATTATGTATGGACAAGTATAATAAGTTTAGCTAATCAATGATCGTGAAAAATTCTCAACAGGAAAATACTCTTTACACTGAATCTTGAAATAGACAGTGACCTATATAAAGTACAAAAAATTAATACAATTGCGACAATTTTTATAACAACATTTGACAGCGAGATTCCAGTATCAAATATAACTTTTTAGAATAAAAATTATACAAAATTGCAATTTGTGACATACATGGATCCGAAAGTTAAGCCTTAAATATGTCTGCTATTTTAAGTATGCGGTATAAGAAGTTGGAATCACAATAAACAGTGTGTCAATAAAAAAAACAATTTAACGTGTAGATAACAAATTCAAAGCTATAGGAAGTACAGTTAATAATGAGTCTTTTAATGGAGTTGACTATTTTAACAATGAATTGTTGATAGTCATATAATAATTTAAAAAAACAGAACATACTTTTGTCGAGTGAATCGAAAAAAAAATTCTCTAATTAGTAATTTACCTAAATATCACGACGATTCTAGAATACAAGAGAGTAGAATTCTTATTCAGTTAACTATATTTACTTATTTACCACGTAATATGCTACAGAATTATCAAGATGATATGGCTATTGTTCCTAAACTTATAAAAACAGCACAGGAAATGTCAAAATAAAAAAAGAATGTTTTAAACAATTTCGAAAACATTTCCAGAATATGTTTGCCAGTTCATTTACAAACCCAGCGAACTGTTCTTATACGAGAAAAGACAAAGATGATGGATTAAGAGCAGCATTAGAAAAAAATTGTTTACCGAAAAAACTGTTTTAACATTTTGTTTTTAAAAAAATAAAAAAGACAAGTCTTTAAAAATTTAAGTATCTTTTATTTAGGCACTCATTCTTCAAAATCGATTGATTTGGTAAAATTATGAGAGGTACGGTACACAAAAAACATTATTTCAAAAAATCGTGTTCAAAGTTAGACGTTTTACCGGATTTTAAGACGTGCAAGGTTTCTTTTCATAGGATATAAATTTTAAAATATCTTAGCCAAAAAGTTTAAATGTAAAGTCACTGTAAGTTTACATATGTGGTTACTGTAAGCTTACGTGTATAAGGTTACGGTAAAGCAAAGTTAATGTTACGGCAAGGTTAAGGTAATTTACGGTGAGGTAAGCTTACGATAAGACTCCAATAATGGTTAAATATAAATAAAGCATAAATATATAACCCGCTTTGCCCTAAAATCTAAAAGCACCCGCCCGAATCTAAAAGAATGTAACACGCATCAATTTATATTAATATCTTTAATATCGTCAGAGTTACTTCAATACCGCGTATCTATACACTTGGTTAAAACCAAGTTATTGCAAATTCCATAAAGGCTCTATTGCAGGGCAAATTGCACTCAAAGTAGCCTTTAAACTATTTGCAGACACGCGGTATTAACTAAGTAAAGATTCGCTGCTTTAAAGTAGTTCCGACGATATAAAATTAATTTTTATATTAATAATATTTAATAATAATAATAATATACAATAACATGAAAATCTATAAATATAGAAGCTATATTTGATAGTAATATAAGGAATTTATCTGTGTTTTCAACACTTTTAATCTGCTTCACCTTAAAATCTTAAAAAACCCGCCCTGGACCCGGTAAGATGTAACACATCACTGAACCTACCGACACTTCCAAGTTTTCAATAGCACTGGACCTTTACATAATGTAAACAAATGCAGTATTGAAAAAGCAACTTGAAATCAGCTGTCGGTAGCGAAAAAAGACTTGATGCAAATTTCATTTGTGCAAAAGTACCCCCTACCGCGCATTTGTAGGTACCATACAAAAGTAATTCGCAAGAATAATCGATCAATTATTTTATTAATGATCATTTAAGCTTATTGTTACCTTACATGCTTGCTGTTAAATTATCCTAAGCTGTTGTACATTTCGTCTCTTTTCCTATGCCTATGGTTGTATCCATAAGTTAATGATATTGCACTCTTAGAGGTAATGGATTCTTTGAATCTGTGACAGCCTTTTTAAACGTTTTTAAAGTGTCTCAAATACGTTCCAAAACGTTTTCAAAACGTTCAAACATAAAAGTTCCTAAAACAATTTAAAAATGTTTGAGATATGTTTTTGGAACTATGAAATTAGATGACTAACATAATATTTTAATTTAATTTTGCTTGATTTACAAAAACGTTAACTTCTTTTTTTTGGAACTTCTAATGACTAAACATAAAACGTTTTAAAAATGTATCCGAAACGTTTTATTTAGGTCCTTTAAATGTAAAAAATAGGGATAAGGTAGAACCGTTTTTAAAATATCCTAAAAACTTTTGTTTTCAATTTTTAAAGAAAATTAAAACAAAATTTTTGAAATATATTAATCCTAACTACTCTATTAAGAAACCATGATAATACATTTCAACATGTTCATGTTTTATTTATTTATTATTTTAAAATAATTCATTTTGTTTGTTCATAAATTTTCTTAAACAGTTCACATTATAAACATTCAATTAGAAAAAATAACAAGCCCGCCGCGGCGCGCGGGTCGATCTCGTAACTCTTAAATACCACAATAATGCACTTACCCAAACAGACAAATCACTACCTTTATTTTACGGTTTACCTAAAATTCATAAAGAAAACACTTCTCCTTCATCACATATCAACAATAGATTTGAGTTAAAAGAAAAAAGAAAAAATTTCATTATTCCAAAGGACCATGTACTGATGTCTCTTAACGTCAGTTCTCCGTTTAGAAACGTTCCACGTGACCTAGTCATACAGAGTCTTCATCGGAGATACAACATTATTGCTAATAAATGTGATATTCATTATTGTGCAATTATTGATATTACAAAATTTCTATTTGACAATACCTTTTTTAAATTTGACAATAAATTCTACCACCAAATCCATGGTACACCAGTGGGTTCTCCCATCTCCCCCCTCTTTGCAAATATATGTATGGAGAATTTGGAGGAATGTTGTTTAGAAACTTTGAGAAAAAAACAAAACTGCAATATCCTTTTTTATTTTTAATATGTGGATGACACTTTACTTTGTGTCCATAAAGATTTAATTGACACAGTTATTAGTGTTTTTAACAGTTATCATAAAATACTCCAATTCACTCATGAGTTGGAGAAGGACAAAAAGATTAATTTTCTTGATTTAACATTAATAAAGAAAAATAACTGCCTTATAACTGATTGGTATCAAAAACCTCCCTCATAGGGCAGATTGTTAAACCTTTTAACTAACCATCCTCTTAACCAAATACGTAATATTGTTTAAAATCTCACAGATAGAGCGATCACTCTTTCACAAAAAAGTTTTCATAAAAACAACATCATATTAATAAAACAATTGTTAAAAAATCATGTAACGTCGTCTGAGATTTTAAAGAAAAGAAATATATATATATATATCTCTAAATATAAATAAAATTATAAAATTAAAGAAATGAAGAAACGGGATGTTTATAGACTGCAGAGATATTTCAAGTTTATGAGATATCTCCGCACAAGATATTTTCTTTTTCTGAAATCTCAAGAACAGCATTTTTAGAAAAATCAATATTTGCCCATCTAAAGTTTGAGTGGAGTTGTATCTTAATATTTATGGTTATTTTCCGTTTTTTTTTTAAATAACCATAAATGTGAAGGCCAAGAAACTAGCAATTGAATCGGTTTTAAAAGATTCAGTCGAGACTATCCAAATAAGATAGGATCGGCAGTGCCACCACAAAAGAGCGCTCGGAGCCTAATCCCTAGATAATGCACTCTTAAGTGCTTCTTAAAGTGTACTCTCCGCCCTGGTATCCTTGATATATATGATGATCAATGACTCAGGTTCTAAATGAGTTTACAGAGTAAGTATAGATAAATTATTTTGTAAATTCCATTTAGTTAGAAATTTAGGATAATAATTTAGGAAATTTGAAAATAATTTAGTTAATTATTAGTTCGGTTAATTGAATAGGAATGGTTATTCCGAAAAATAACAAATGGATTCGGAATAATTGTTAAAATTAAAATTAAAAGAAATTAGGTTAATTTTAGCCTATCTGAAATTAAATCCAGTTATTTCTAATAATAGAATATTCTAACCTAACCTCAAAAATTAGAAAATATTCCAATTTAACATTAATACTTTAAAGGTATTTATTGAAGTTAAATAATTCTTACTTTTAAAAATTAATCAAAATTTCAATTAAACAAGGAATTTAAATAATTAGATCATAAATAAAATTATATAACAATTTATAAATTACATTAGAAAATTTATAAATTCATTAATAATATTTAAACATTAAATGGTAGAAACAACAATAAATAAACTATATTTAAAGACTTTCCAAAATTTAAATTTAGAATATAAAAATTTGAGGTTATGTTAACTTATTCCTAAAATATTATTGTTATTACAACTATCCCTAGAACAACCAAATTTGTTATTATAGTAATAATAATTCCTATTATTATAGATTTCAAATTAATAATTAATTAGTGATAATAACTAACATAACCCATAAATTGTTTAAATAATTGGAATTGATAATTGATGAGTTTTATTAATAAAAATTTCCAATTAATGAAATTCCAGCATTAATAAGGTTTAGGAAATTACCGATGAAAAATAAGAATATATATATATATATATATATATATTCGATATCTGATTAAAAATAATAATTAATTATTATTTAAAATGAATATATTTAATTTATTTAAAAATGAGTTAATAAAACTACTTCAAAATCTAAAGTTGGTGAATCGATATAGAGAATAATTATTCGTTCAATCTTTATCTACGAATAAAATTGTAATTGATAAAATTTGAGGTTATGTAAATATTTTTGTTGCAATAATGATTATTCTTTCTTTTTATTCACTAATTCTATCAAAATTATTAAATATTTAGAAGTTAAAACTGCGTTGTTGTCAATTCCTGTTGTTTTTTATTTAAATTTGAGGTTATAATAACTCAACTCGGTTAAAATAACCGAGTTTTGTTTAAAATAATTATTTGTTTAATAAATTAAGATAATGAAACCTGTTAAAATCTATAATAATAATAAAATTGACATTTAAATCATAAAATATATTAAATTGAGGTTAAAGAATGCTGTTTACTCTTTAAAATATAAATTATGGGTTATGTTACTAATGTTTAATAAAAAAAAAAAAGAGAAACAATAAATTTATTGTTTAAAATATAATTTTTATAATAACATACTAGATTGTATTAAAATAAAGATTAATAGACTTAGTAAAGCGAATATTGATATATTATAACTTAAAATAATAAAAATCCAATCTTTTTATAATATTATATTTTAAGGAAAATTTATATTTCTAAACTTTAGAAATTTGTGAAATTGAACGTTTGGAGGCACAAGTGGCGACATCGAGTATTCAAACGCGAAATACTATTACTCCTACTACAAAGTGAAAGTGAAAATGGGCAGGAACTGGCCCTTTGTTCCCTTCCATTTCCTCGCCAAATTTAGCCCCTTCTTCCCTAAAATTTAGCTAACGCCTCCACTACTTCCTTTTTCCCGTTTTTCCTACCCTCAGAGGTACACTTCTCAATTTCTAATTTTCACTCTCTTCTGAGCTTTCAAAACCAGTGGTTTATTAAAAAAAATCCACTTCTTCCAAGTTCTTTCAAGTTCTGTTCAAAATTTATTTTAACTGATTTTTATTTTTGATTTCGAATTTATTTTCAAGTTCTTTAAAGTTTGTTCTAAGTTTATTTTCAATATTATTTCCTTTTATCTTCTCTCTTCAACTTACACCGAAAATCATCACCGGCCAATTTCAACGGATTTCTTTCCCACGAAGCCTGAAGTTAAGAAAAAAAAAAAAAAAAAAAAATATAAAATCTGCTGCCAAATTCCGTCTCCACCTGTGCCGCCAAACTTTTGATTTGATCGAATTCTTCTTGTTAACACAACCAAAATCAAGAGTAAGTTTGAATAAAAAAATTATGTTTAAATTAAAGTACTTATGATGTTTAAAAGAAAAAGAAATATTAAAACTAATAATTAAATTCCATTTATCTATCTATTTGTTTTTGCGAAATACTTTTGTGTTTTTTTAGTAAATTATAATTTTCTCTAAAGTAAAAATTTAAATTTTTACCTTTATTAGATCATATTTTACCATTTTTCACATTACTTAGATTTGGTCTCACTTTATATTTCTGTTTTTCTCGTAATACTAATTTTTGTTTTTTTATCATGCTTTAAAAATGTTGCTCCCAATACATGATACCCGAAACAGAATAGCGTCCCTATTTAATGAATTAGAACAAAAATTTATTAGATTAGAGGGAATCGACGAAGACCGTTGGGATACAGTAGCGCATTTATGCGATGAAATGGAAAAATTGAAAAAAGCGTGTATCACACTGACTATCCAAAATCGTGCTTTATATAGGGTTGTTTCACAATTAATTGAATCTTGCGATACCTCAAATTTTGATTCCGAGATTAATGAATTAAATAGAGCATTCCAACGTCTAAACGTTAAGGGATAAAAATTTTGCTCTCTCTCCATTTTTCTGATTTCTCATTTGAATTTTTTTTTTTTTTGTGAACAATATTGCTAGTAGTCCAAGAAGGAAAAATAAAATTTTAGTTTTTCTCGTTCTTTTGTTTCTCTTAGTGGAAAATCCTGGGTACAAGGTTTATCGAAAAAACCGCCCGAATAAGCGACACAGAAGGAATTTTGCTAAAAAACTAATAGCAAGAAAAAGGGAAGAAGTTAGAGCTTGGGCAATCGTAGCCTATGAAAACCTGCCTCCTCCACTACCCAAAGAAGATCCTCCTTTACCCCCACCACTTCCTCCTTTAACCTTCGAAGAAAAAATAAAAAGGTTCAGAAGTTCCCTCTGCGAAAACTGTTTGAAAACGGGATTCAAGGAAATGTGCATTGCTTGCTACGAAATCCATAAACCAGGATTTAAAATTCCCAAGAAGAATTAAATATTGTTTTTCTCTCCTCGCTCCTATTTGTTGTTTCTTCCTCTTTTGGGGTAAATGAAAATACTCTTTCCTGAATATTTTTTTTTTATTTTTTTTTTCAAGATGTTTTTTTTATCTTTTCATTCTTTTTGTAGATGGACTTTCATTCGGACTCAGATTCTGAAGCAGATTTTGGGGACTCAATGTTTATAAATAAAATTACTTTTACCCTGTTTATGCAAGAAACGGTAACGAAACTCAACGAGTTAGGTAATTTTGCGAGTGACCTGAGTAGCCAATTGGAAACCCTAAAAGGAAAAAAAGAAGATAATCCCAATCTAGTGGATTATTCAAAAATCGAGTACGAGCTTAGGGCTTTAAAATGGCAGAATAAGGCTCAACTTTCCACCATTGCTCAGTGGAAAATTCTCCTCCAGCAGCAGCGGGAAGTTTCCCAAAAACAAGCCCAGGAGATTAAAAACCTTCAAAAACAATTAGAAATTTTGAATAATACAAATAATAATATTAAAGTAGATTTGGATCTTTTAAAAAATGAAAATGAAGATTTGTATTTAATTTTAGAACGGCAAACTGCTACTATTAGAAATATTGGTTTAACCTGCGGGTTATCATTGATAAGTATTGGATTTTGCGCTGCCTTTATGGCCATTTTTTCTAAAAATTAGTAAATTCATTTCTAAAAATTTTTATTATTGAAGTTAATAAATACAAAAATTTATGTCTTTCGTTTACATTGAATATTTTTGTTTTAAATAAATTATATTGTTCATCAAATGTTTCGATTTGAATTGAGAATTTTCTCTGTCTTTCTCCCTTTATTTCCATCCTTATATTTCTTTTTTTTATTATTATACTTTTCAAGGTTAGAAAATTTTTTTTTCCTCTTTCTTCTCTTCATCTCAAATTAGTAAAAATTTTTTATTTAATTTTGTCAAAATAAAATTAAAATGTTTGAACTTTTCCAAAATGTCTTTAATTGAAAGTAATTCGCTTGATTTACATGAGTTTAACGTAGAGTCAGAACTTTTTATTGGCAATAACGTAAATTTAACTTATTTTGAAGAATCTGAAGAAAATTGCATTCAAGAAGGATTTTAAAGAGTGGGCTTTAGAAGATTTGCTGAACCCCGATCTTTTCGTTACGAAGGATTTTCTTTTTATACTATTGGAGAATTGCCAATTAAAATTTTTGGTAAGTTGCGGATTTTTGAGGTTGTGTCTTCTGTGACTCCACTACCATCACAATTTCAAGCTGGTTTTATTGGTCTTAGTGGTCTTGAAATTTTATCCAATTAAAAGTGCATTTATCTATAACTTAAATTTGATTTTTGTGGTTTATTTGTTTTAGATCTAAAGTTATATTGCTCTTGAAATTTATTTTTCTCTATAATTTCTGGATTTGATCATTTAAATTCTCAATAGAATTATTTATGAATTAATACTGTCTAAATTTATGTCTGAAAAAAGGCCACTGACCAGAAATCAAACCAAAGGGTTATTTGATCCCGAGGAATTTGAGGAGCTTAAAGATCCTTTTAAAAAAAATGAGAAACTTGGTAGGAGTCCGGTAAAAGGAAAAATACCCTCACCAGATTCTGCAAATCCTACGGATTCTGAAGTTCTAGAAACAATTAACGAAGACACCGAGTCTAATACTTCTGAGGATTCATTAGATAGCTTAGTTCCTTCTGATTTAGAAACTACGGTAGTAGATAAATTAGAAAAAACTTTAGAAAAAACACTTAGCGAAGAATCTTTAATTTCAAATAAATCAGATAATTCAAATCCACCAAAAATGGCGGAAGGTAATCAAGGTGTGTCGATTCGAGACGCCTTGATGGTCGTACCTGAATTTAACGGTACAAAAAATAATTGTAGTTTGTTTGTTGAAGGCTGTTATGAAGCTAAGGCTATGGTGGAAGCTAATATGGAAGGATTCTTAGTAAAATTGATTCGTAGTAAAATCTTAGGTGAGGCTAGGCAGGCCATTTCTGGCACAAATTTCGCTACTATCGAAGCACTAACGACTTATATTAAATCTATTTATGCTCCAATTAAATCGGTTAACCAACTTTTGGGTGAACTAGGTAGTGAGTATCAAAATGATAAAGAACTAGTTATTGCTTATGCAAACCGAATTAGGGATCTAGGCGCTAGAATTTATGAAGCTAAGAGATTCGAGACAGGGGTAGCTGTTACCCAAGAATATAAAACGGCCACCACTGCTGTGTTAATTGACGCTTTCAAACGGGGTCTTAAACCCGAAATTGAGCAGCGAGTTGATGATAATGCCGACATAAATGAAATTTTTAAAAATGCTATTAAAGTTGAGAAAAGCCTTTTGGCAAAGCAATCCTTGCGCCAACAGAGTAATAACATTAGGTCGAGTTTTTGCCAACTTTGCAAGGAAACTGGACACGAAGCCTCCAGTTGCCCTTTGTATAAAAAATGTACTGTTTGTAATAAACCAGGACATTCTTCTCAAAATTGTACTAAAAAATTACACGCTATGGCAGTAGTAGTTACTACATGTCAAATATGTAATAAATCAAATCACTCTGCCAAAGATTGCCCGCAAATCAAATCCTGCCAGATTTGCCAACAAAAAGGGCATAATGCAAAAACTTGCCCTAAAACTCTAAAAACTAATCTCACATGCCAATACTGTGACAGATCGGGTCATACGGCCGACAGATGTTTTCAGTTGGGCAATAATTTCATGAGGCAACCAAATTCTCAAAAAAGATGTAGCAAATGCCAAGGTATTGGGCATGATGAAGCAAATTGTTATACAAGGCGTATTTGTTCATATTGTAAAAAGCCCGGACATTTAATAAGCGATTGTCATAAAAGAAAGTGGTATAATGAGAATTCGGGAAACTTCCGAACTCCCCGGTTACCGGAAGTGACTGGGGGCAATCATCAGAACAATTATCGCGGAAATTATGGGAACAATTACCCGAATCGAATGAATCAAAATGCACAATTATTCTTCCCTCGCCCCGAACCGAGACCAATGGAATCGGAAACCGAGCAGAAGGAAGTAACAACAAATCTCCTAACCGAATTGTTACCATAAAATTACCAGAAAAAGGTAATTTAATGCCATATCTAAATTTAGGTAATTCAATAACCAAAGGAAGAATGAATTTTTTGTTAGACACTGGAGCTGAGGTAAGTATTTTAAAACAACGTGGTGTCCATAGTGGAATGATAGTCGACATGCTGGATATTACCTATATAAAAGGAATTGATCCAGATATTATTCCCTCGTTAGGTAGTGCAAAAATGGTATTGTTAGGGTACGAAATTGTTTTTGCCATCGTACCTGATACCATTGATTTAGAATACGAAGGAATAATCGGTTCAGACTTTTTCAAGGAATATGGAATATCCTTCGACTTCCTAAAAAAATGTATATATAATGATAAAGGAAGTTTATCCTTTTTACAAAACAAATCGATTAATTTAGAGAATCTGATAGGCGGTTTAAGGGATTGGAAAAATCAATCTGCCGAACGTAACTTACCTTTTATTGATATTTTCCTCCCATTAGCTGGTTATTTAGGTCAATTGCTAATCGACACTGGATCAGAAGTTAATCTAGTTAAAGAAGGTATTCTACCACCTGAACTTAACATTGATTGTTACGGTTCTGTCCTGTTAAAAGGAATAGGTTATGACAGACATATTACTTTGGGTTCTGTCGAGCTCACAGTTTATGGTCATACATCCATGTTTTATGTTGTCCCAGATGATTTTGATATCCCATGTGAAGGTATCTTGGGTTCTACTTATCTCTCTGAAATCAAGGCATTGATCGATTTTGTCAAAAGAGAAATCCATATGGGTGATTTAATATCAAAATTTAACTTTTGTTAATTATCTACGACTCAAAAACAAATGATCTGTGACCTACCGAAGGATATACTAGATTTTTCCGTTCAATGTAATGTTGAGGAAGATTTTGACGATATATCAGATATTCAAGAGTCATGCCGACTCAATGACTTTGACCCTGGTTTTGATAATCCAACATTCAATATTGCACTTCAGAAAAATTTGTCAAATTTGACTGAAGAGTTGCACATTGAAGATTACACACCAGAGGATATCTCAGAGATTTGTGAGGATTTTCATGAAACGAAAGCATGTTATCAGATTACTTCATCTAGTCCAGTTGATGTACCTGATCGTTTAAATTTTGATCACTTAAATTCGGAAGAAAGGGAGCATGTATCAAAATTGATCAACGAAAATCATGATCTCTTTTATATGGAAGGTCAACCTTTGCAAATGGCAACTTCTATATTTCACCGAATTCCAACTACTGATGATGAACCTGTTAACATAAAGCAGTACAAGATTCCAGTATCCCTACAGGATGAAGTTGAGAGACAGGTGCAAGATATGCTGAAAGAAGGCATCATTAGAAACTCCTGCTCTCCTTACAATTCACCTCTGTGGATAGTGCCTAAGAAAATTGATTCTAGTGGTAAACAAAAATGGAGACTTGTATCTGACTTTCGTGCTTTAAACGAAAAAACGATTGCTGACCGTTACCCTATCCCCGATATAAATCAATTTATCAATCAGATAGGCGGTCATAAGTATTATACCACTTTAGATCTAGCAAAAGGTTTCCTCCAAATTCCCATGGATCCTCAAGATGCTCACAAAACCGCTTTTAGCACTCCGTTCGGACATTACGAATATGTACGAATGACTTTTGGTTTAAAAAACGCCCCTCCTACATTTCAAAGGTATATTGATAACACTTTTAAAGGTCTTCAAGGTAAAATAATATTCACTTTTATAGATGATGTTATTATCTTTGGAGATACTCTAGAAGAAATGGAGGAAAAACTAAAACTGGTAATGGAACGTTTAAGACAATTAAATCTTAAATTAAATCCAGATAAATGTGAATTCTTAAAAGATAAGGTAATTTATCTTGGTCACATTTTAAGCAGGGACGGAATCACTCTTGACCCAAACAAGATCACTGCTGTTATGAACTTTCCCCGTCCTAAGAACATTAAAAATATTCGCCAATTTTTAGGCCTGGCAGGATATTACAGAAGGTTCATTCAAAATTTTTCTCAGTTATCTAAACCATTAAGTAGGTTATTGCAAAAGGATGTGGATTTTCAATGGGATGAAAAAAATGAGAAAGCATTTTCTTTGCTTCGTGATGAGCTATGCAAATCACCTATTCTTCAATACCCCGATTTTTCTAAACCTTTTGTAATCACTACTGATGCTTCTGGATACGCGATAGGAGCTATCCTATCGCAAGGTGAAATTGGAAAGGACTTACCTATTTCCTTTTTCTCTCGAGTACTTCGAGGTCCAGAATTAGCATATGAAGTTTACGAGAAAGAAGCTTTAGCCACGGTTGAAGCGGTTAAAATTTTCCGAGATTATATTTATGGAAAGAAATTAACAATCGTAACCGACCATAAACCTCTCACGTGGTTTAAAACAGCAGATTGCAACACCAGAGTGCAAAAATGGAGATTTAAATTGTCTGATTTTGATTATGAGGTTCTCTATAAACCTGGGAAAATTAATCTGAATGCCGATGCTTTATCAAGAAATCCAATTGAACCCATTGAAGAATTAGCGTGTAATGTTGTTACTCGTAAACAACTATTAAATAAAGCTAATCAACCTAAAGAATCTGAAAAAAATTCTAATAACTGTAGTACTGTTCCAATAGAAACTACTAAAAGCAATGAAGTACTAACCAGAATTCGCGAAATCCCTGATCTGGAATCTTGTGAGTCTACTCAAAGGATGTCTACCGAGTATTCACAGACTCAAAAAGAAAATTTGAAGGTCCCTATTAAAAAAATCGATCAATTTAACGGTACAAAACGAAATCGACCTAAAGTTAATTACAAGGAAATTGCATCTGAAGACGAAAATTCAAATACTTTAATTGGAAATGATAACTTAGAATTTCCTTCTTATTTACATGAAATTAGGAACAACATGTTTGAAAGTAATGATAAACCCACAGTATCAGATTTTTCATCTTCTTTAAGTCTGAATGAATCAAATTTTTCAGATCCTAACCCCCAAGCGAAATCTCGAAAATCTAAAATGAAAACTGATGAAGGAAGCTCGGAAATTTCCTCATCTGATAAGTCGACTGTCGAATCAAAGATCTCTAAAAAAAACACTAGGTCATCCACTAGTACCAAAGATAATAGGTTTGTGGAAGTTAAAGACATGATTCAATCCATTCCTACCAATGTCCTTTATTTTGTTTCTCAAAATGGTAGTCCTTGCGATTTAGGTGCTAATAAATTATTAGAAGCGGGAAAGATCGAGTCTAATGTTAATTTAGATTATTTGTCTGTAAATAGTTTTAAGAGAAGTAATAAAACCTATCTCTTTTCTCTCTGTATTAAACGTGATAATCCAGAGTCTCTTCAAATTGTTAAAGAAAACATTTTCAAAACAATAAAAAAATTAAAAGAGATTTTGCTAGAAAAATCAATTAAGGAAATTAGCATTGCAAAAAGTGAATTTGTAGAGGGATTGTCTTGGTTTGAAGTTTTAGATATTTTGAGAATAGTGTTTTCCGAAATTGAGGTTAAGGTTCTAATCTGTAATGGTACATTACAATTCGTTGAAGTTAAGGATAGGGACAGAATTTTTGAAGAATTCCATACTTTGCCAATAGGAAGACATAGGGGAGTTTCAAAAACTTTTAATAGAATTAGACCATTATACTATTGGCCAAATTTGAAAGATGACATTCAAAGAAGAATCCAACAATGTATAGGTTGTCAATTGAAGAAATTGGTTCGTTTAAAAACTAAACAACCAATGGTCATTACTGATACTCCGGGAATGGTTTTTGATAAAATCGCTCTTGATATAGTAGGTCCTCTCACAAAAACAAAAAATGGTAATGAATATATTCTTACCATGCAAGACCAATTGTCAAAATTTTGCTTAGCCGTCCCACTTAAAGAAACCTGCTCTATTGCCATAGCCGATGCATTCGTTAAACGATTTATTTGCACCTTTGGAGACCCTCGAGTAGTTTTGACTGATCAAGGAAGAAATTTCCTTAGTCAACTGATGACTAGGGTTTCCAAACGTTTTAAAATCAAAAAAATAAGAACAACTGCTTTTCATCCACAATCTAATGGCTCTTTAGAACGTTCACACCATTCTCTGGGCGAATTTTTAAAGCATTATACTACCGCAGATAATGAGTGGGATGAATGGATTGATATAGCTATGCTGAACTACAACACTTGTGTTTCCGAATCCACTTAACACACTCCTTTTGAAATCGTGTTCGGTAGATTAGCAAGATTACCATCCGGAGAACCTCTGAGAGAAAGCGATGTAGTCCCTACCTATAAGGGTTATTTGATAGATTTAGTTACTCGGTTAACTGGAATTAGAAATTTAGTATATGACAATTTAGTTAGTTCCAAGGAAAGGTCAAAAAAATATTATGATAGGAAAATAAACCCCAGAAACTTCAAAGTTGGAGATTACGTGTTCCTTTTGAAAGGCCCAAAACCGAAAAAGTTTGGTGACCATTATACGGGTCCCCATAAAATTCTGGAAATAATCGGAAAAACTAATGTAAAAATAAGTATGGGAAAATCTAGCAAAATTGTTCACATGAATAGATTAAGAATTTCCAACCTAAATCCTAAACCATCCAAATAAGATTTGAGAATGTTATTTACTTTACAGACTGGATATGGAAACATTGGGTAATGAATAAATCTAAAATTGATTTTGTTCTGTTACAGAAGGAAAAATGATTCTAACTCTGATTTCTGTCTTAATCCTATCTTCTCCAACGTCTGGTTTAATAGGATTTGACTGTGGGTCTCGACAACTCAATATTACTACTTTAAACTTGCTTCATGTGGGAGACTGCGATCTTCCAGAACCATCTACCAATATCACGGAAAAATATGTACAGCTGTTACAGGCTACCGAATATTTGGATTTAATGGTCCAGCAGTGTAAAGTAGAAATAAATAGACTAATCTTTCATTGTGGAATGTTCTCACATGTCTCAGCTGTAAGAGGGGGTATGAATTCCTACATTATGGAAATTAGTAAACAGGCTTGCGAAAATGCCCATTTGCATGGATCACTTAATATTTATAATGTACATGTTATGCAAGGTTTAAAAGTCAACAATACTGTAAGTCACGGAGTGACATTAGCTGGAAGCGATGATATGGATGGTAGTTGTGATGGAGCTAGTTATTCGGACCCGTTCGGCACCTGAAAAGATGTGGTGGTACAAGCTACAGTCACTGTAACACTTACTGAACAACTTGCCAGAGTGAGAACGAGCTCGGATACAATCCACTTGCGTTCAGGAACTGCATGTCCTCTTTCTAGCGGAAGCTGTATAGATCAGGAGGGAGGGTACACTTTCTGGAATCAACTACCTGTAGACTCATGTAATTTTAATCGTTTTGGAATTTTGTATGAAGGAAAAGCAGATAAAATTGTTGATATGAACAATGGAAATTCCCAAACTGTTTATTCTGTCTCTACAACCGATTTAACTTTTGCTCTAGCTGCAAAGGGAAGAGAATCGGTATGTGGTTATGTTATTACTAAAACTGAGCATCCCAAATTGTTTATTTTTGAAACCCAAAAGGGCGAAACTTTTGCAGCTAACAAAAAGGTATCTGGTTCGAATATGGATATCTTTGCATATGTGAATTCCAAATTCGTTTATGTGGAGAAACATATTCGATCACAGATGACTTCTTTGTACAAGAATGTACTAACTCAAAAGTGCCTTTTGGAAAAACAAACTTTGAAAAACGCTTTGTCTTTGGCTACTCAAGCCCCTGATGAATTTGCTTATGACGTTATGAAAGGACCTGGGAATATGTCTGTGATTGCCGGTGAAGTGGTACATATTGTAAAATGTGTTCCCGTTGAGGTTAAGATCCAAACTGGAGAGACTTGTTACAGTGAACTCCCAGTCACAAGAAATAATCAAACCTTCTTTATGACACCAAGGACTCATCTTCTGAAGAAACAGGGTACTGAGGTTAAATGTAGTAGTTTACTTCCGGTTATGTACGAAATTGGAAACTCTTGGTATAGTCTATCTCCGAAACCAATAAAAACTACTAAACCTGATGACTTGAAACCCGAGGAAATGGGAATATGGACTTATCAAAGCCCTGGATCTCTTGCTACCAGCGGTATCTACTCGGAAATGGACATCGAGGAGTTGAGAGAAAGAATTATGTTCCCAGTGGAGAAACCAGCCATGATCAATGATTTAGCAATGGAAATGAAAGGATATACTATAATGAATTCGGATGAATCAGTCATGAAGCTTTTTAACGACAATGTTGTCGAGAAACTTGTGGAAAGCACTTGGGGAAGAATTTGGTCAAAAATGATCACTTTTGGTACTTTTAGTTCTGGAGTAATAGCTATCCTTACTATCTTCCACCTAATTAAATTGGTGGTAGATACTGTTATTCATGGATATGCTTTACATTCCGTATATGGATGGTCTGTCCACATCATTGGAGCACTTTGAGGTTCTTTAACTTTCCTGCTGATGCACATTGCCGATGAACCACCGCAACGAGAAGAACCAGAACAACATCCTCTAACAGAAGTCTCCGTGAGAAGCCCAGAAGTTGTACCCAATACAACTGAAGTATCTGTTACAGTACAGAAACAAGAAGCAACTGCACTCAACGCAAACCATCTTTACCCAATGGTCAAAATTTTTCAATCTGTGCCTGGCATCGGGAATCACAGATCTCCATTGTTCTGAAGTAACAAATGTTAAGCAAAAGAAACATGTCGCCCTAAGAAAGTAGAATTTAGAAAACTAATCCACATATCCTAACCCTTTCTCTATCCTCTGCTCAGAGTTATGGTAACTGTTTTCATTTACATTCACCAGTAACCATTTCACGATGGGGGTGTAACGTCGTCTGAGATTTTAAAGAAAAGGAATATATATATATATATATCTCTAAATATAAATAAAATTATAAAATTAAAGAAATGAAGAAACGGGATGTTTATAGACTGCAGAGATATTTCAAGTTTATGAGATATCTCCGCACAAGATATTTTCTTTTTCTGAAATCTCAAGAACAGCATTTTTAGAAAAATCAATATTTGCCCATCTAAAGTTTGAGTGGAGTTGTATCTTAATATTTATGGTTATTTTCCGTTTTTTTTTTAAATAACCATAAATGTGAAGGCCAAGAAACTAGCAATTGAATCGGTTTTAAAAGATTCAGTCGAGACTATCCAAATAAGATAGGATCGGCAGTGCCACCACAAAAGAGCGCTCGGAGCCTAATCCCTAGATAATGCACTCTTAAGTGCTTCTTAAAGTGTACTCTCCGCCCTGGTATCCTTGATATATATGATGATCAATGACTCAGGTTCTAAATGAGTTTACAGAGTAAGTATAGATAAATTATTTTGTAAATTCCATTTAGTTAGAAATTTAGGATAATAATTTAGGAAATTTGAAAATAATTTAGTTAATTATTAATTAGGTTAATTGAATAGGAATGGTTATTCCGAAAAATAACAAATGGATTCGGAATAATTGTTAAAATTAAAATTAAAAGAAATTAGGTTAATTTTAGCTTATCTGAAATTAAATCCAGTTATTTCTAATAATAGAATATTCTAACCTAACCTCAAAAATTAGAAAATATTCTAATTTAACATTAATACTTTAAAGGTATTTATTGAAGTTAAATAATTCTTACTTTTAAAAATTAATCAAAATTTCAATTAAACAAGGAATTTAAATAATTAGATCATAAATAAAATTATATAACAATTTATAAATTACATTAGAAAATTTATAAATTCATTAATAATATTTAAACATTAAATGGTAGAAACAACAATAAATAAACTATATTTAAAGACTTTCCAAAATTTAAATTTAGAATATAAAAATTTGAGGTTATGTTAACTTATTCCTAAAATATTATTGTTATTACAACTATCCCTAGAACAACCAAATTTGTTATTATAGTAATAATAATTCCTATTATTATAGATTTCAAATTAATAATTAATTAGTGATAATAACTAACATAACCCATAAATTGTTTAAATAATTGGAATTGATAATTGATGAGTTTTATTAATAAAAATTTCCAATTAATGAAATTCCAGCATTAATAAGGTTTAGGAAATTATCGATGAAAAATAAGAATATATATATATATATATATATATATATATATTCAATATCTGATTAAAAATAATAATTAATTATTATTTAAAATGAATATATTTAATTTATTTAATAATGAGTTAATAAAACTAATTCAAAATCTAAAGTTGGTGAATCGATATAGAGAATAATTATTCGTTCAATCTTTATCTACGAATAAAATTGTAATTGATAAAATTTGAGGTTATGTAAATATTTTTATTGCAGTAATGATTATTCTTTCTTTTTATTCACTAATTCTATCAAAATTATTAAATATTTAGAAGTCAAAACTGCGTTGTTGTCAATTCCTGTTGTTTTTTATTTAAATTTGAGGTTATAATAACTCAACTCGGTTAAAATAACCGAGTTTTGTTTAAAATAATTATTTGTTTAATAAATTAAGATAATGAAACCTGTTAAAATCTATAATAATAATAAAATTGACATTTAAATCATAAAATATATTAAATTGAGGTTAAAGAATGCTGTTTACTCTTTAAAATATAAATTATGGGTTATGTTACTAATGTTTAATAAAAAAAAAAGAGAAACAATAAATTTATTGTTTAAAATATAATTTTTATAATAACATACTAGATTGTATTAAAATAAAGCTTAATAGACTTAGTAAAGCGAATATTGATATATTATAACTTAAAATAATAAAAATCCAATCTTTTTATAATATTATATTTTAATGAAAATTTATATTTCTAAACTTTAGAAATTTGTGAAATTGAACGTTTGGAGGCACAAGTGGCGACATCGAGTATTCAAACGCGAAATACTATTACTCCCACTACAAAGTGAAAGTGAAAATGGGCAGGAACTGGCCCTTTGTTCCCTTCCATTTCCTCGCCAAATTTAGCCCCTTCTTCCCTAAAATTTAGCTAACGCCTCCACTACTTCCTTTTTCCCGTTTTTCCTACCCTCAGAGGTACACTTCTCAATTTCTAATTTTCACTCTCTTCTGAGCTTTCAAAACCAGTGGTTTATTAAAAAAAATCCACTTCTTCCAAGTTCTTTCAAGTTCTGTTCAAAATTTATTTTAACTGATTTTTATTTTTGATTTCGAATTTATTTCCAAGTTCTTTAAAGTTTGTTCTAAGTTTATTTTCAATATTATTTCCTTTCATCTTCTCTCTTCAACTTATACCGAAAATCATCACCGGCCAATTTCAACGGATTTCTTTCCCACGAAGCCTGAAGTTAAGAAAAAAAAAAAAAAATATATATATAAAATCTGCTGCCAAATTCCGTCTCCACCTGTGCCGCCAAACTTTTGATTTGATCGAATTCTTCTTGTTAACACAACCAAAATCAAGAGTAAGTTTGAATAAAAAAATTATGTTTAAATTAAAGTACTTATGATGTTTAAAAGAAAAAGAAATATTAAAACTAATAATTAAATTCCATTTATCTATCTATTTGTTTTTGCGAAATACTTTTGTGTTTTTTTATTAAATTATAATTTTCTCTAAAGTAAAAATTTAAATTTTTACCTAATACATTTCTTGATATTTACTTATTATTTCATTAATAAGTTGTTGCCTAATAAAATATAAAAAGAAATTTTCCAAATTTCTTTTATAATTTAATATTTCTTTTTATTAAAATATTTTTCTTAATGTGTTCAATTTTAAATAAAACATAAGGGACCAATTTAATGGTTCTATGTTTTATTCCTTTTTTTATCCTTTCCTTAAATAAGTAGGAAGTTAATAGATTTGGGTCCGCGAAATATGCCGGAGACCCCTAAGGGAAATTAAAATAGTTTCCTTCTTTCCACACATATCCACACCCTTATTTTTAAGACTTATTCAAAATTTTATTATGATTTTAATAATAATAATATTTTAAAGTGATGCGTATTTTATATGATTTGAATGAAGCAAAAATTCTATAAAACCAGTCGATTTCCCAAGCTAATGGAAGAAATTCCAGGCTTAAATAAATTATATTTATTTTAAATAAATGAAAGGAAAGAATATATGTGACGATGGATTCCCGACGTTACAATAATAATTATCCTCATAATTTTGTTAACAACTGCATTTTGAAAAAAATAAATTGTATTAAAAATAGGATAAAAAATAATAATGATAAAGCAGTAAGTGATTTCAAAAAATCTCTATATGCTCAAAAAGCAAAATTTGTAATACCTTTTAAAAACAAACAATTTTATTGTAAATGTAATTACAGTTTGAAGGAATATAATTTAAGCACAATACCAAAAGTTACAAAATCACTTGAGAACTTTGTTAAACTAGACAAAGATCCTGTAAACAAATGGGACAAAAATAGTTTATAAAATTTCTTGTAAAAACTGCAGTGCTGTATACTATGGGGGAACGAAAAAAGCTCTACGAGAATGTGTAAATGAACATGTAAAAAGCAAAAAAGTAAATCAAGTCATTATCGAACATTGTATAAAAAACTAACATAATTTTGATTCTGATAACGTCAAAATTCTTGATGTTGAACAAGACTGGAAGAGACGCACTTTATCAGAAATGTTATTTATCAGTCATAGCCCTAATAGTAAAAATAAAAAATTAAATGTTAATAATTTAAGCAGTACTTATAAAAAACTTTTACGAAAAATAGTAATATAATTTAAACTTCTTTTAGAATTGATACTTTGAGCTCAACTCTGATTGTCGTTATTTGTTTGTTTCTGTTTATATATTTATTTATATCTACTGAGAATTCTGACACCTTCACAGCGTATACTTTCAAATGTTCTCCATCTAAAGTGTACCTCGTCGATATAGACACGATTTGACAAATCACCTTGTGGTGATGAATTCATTCTTAACTATCTCTTAAGGTAAAAGTTTATTTTCGGAAGTTATTTAGTGTTGTTAGTGTTACAAAATTATTTTATTTATATAAAACGTTGCAACAAAAAATAAAAAAATTTTGTTTAAAAAAGAGTTTAGTGTTTTTTTAAATTTTTTATTTAAAAACCTAACAAATTCTTGCTCCAACTGATCGAATTTCTTTGCAATTAAATACAAATGGAGAGCAATCATACTTTATCTAATGAAATACTTAATATTCCCAATCTAATTTGCATAAACTGTGTATTGTTGTTAACTTTTACCTAATAACTAATTTGCATATCATTACTATGCAACCACTCAATCTGTCTAATTTGCATAAAGAATAAATTGTTGTTAGCTTTTATCTTAGAACTAATTTATATGTCTTTTAGCACTACCACCTCCCACTATACATATGTTTCCAGTGTATCTATTTTACCCCCACCCCCACCCACCCCATTTACCGCCCACCACCCATGTAGTATATGTTTTGAATGTATCTATTCAATTCTCAACACCACCCACCACCCACAGCTCATTTATCTCACTAAGGTATTGGGACTTCAATTTTCAAAACACAACCCATTTTTGCATATATGTTCTCAAATTTCAAACATCATAATAAAAATCATGAGGAATCAAGGGAAAGTGATATTAACGCTCGGACATGAGTGGGCTACTCAACTGGGTGGTTGGGAGTGGGCCGCGCTAGGACCCAGCCTATGCAACTCTGGGCGGCTTAGTGCGCGTATGCTTTCCAGAGCCATCGAGTGTGGGGGGACTTGTAAGAGTGGGAGAGCCTTGAATAAATAGGCGTTCGCAAGAGATGAAATCTTATTTCGCTTCAGAGTTTTGTAGCAGCAGGTTCTCTCCCAAGAGTAGCTTCGTAAGTACTTCTAGCTTTCCAGATTTTATATATTTTACCAGTAAAATAACAATTCGTTGTTTAGAATAATGTTTCTAAATGTTACAGATGCTCAGACACAGTTTCTGCCTACTTCTCTAGGAGGTTCACAGGGTTAAATAATAAACTCTGTAAGTAATTCAAAATTTTGTTTATTAATAAAAATAATCATCGCAAACTTCATTCGTTCATTATTTCATTCTTACATTCTTTTATTCTTACATTCTTTCATTCTGTCCACACTTAAAGTTTGGCTCTATAGATGCTTTTTTGTTTTAAATCAATAACTTGTAAAACAAATGGATTTAAAGTGTCAAAAAATAAAATTTTCGGCAATTTTTAAACAGCTGTAAAAAATTAACGCGACGTGATAAACATCTCAAATAGGGCTTAAATCAGAGCTAAAACCTTCCACATTAATCTTCAAAAGCAAAAATCTATGTGGCAATAACAAAAAATTGCGGAGGACAGATTTTTCCACCGTGCGCGCAGCAGTTTTCATATGCACCCGTGATTTGAAGCAATGATTTATATTCGGTTCAATTTTTAAAAATCCTTACAGCTATAACAAAATTTTCACTAGTCTGGTAAGTTTTTGGGGTTTCTGATCACTTATTTGATGTCCGTTTGTGAAAATCCTAATAACGGATCCAATATGGCGAACCAATTTTTGAAAAGTTAAAAGTTTCTCGTAGAATTTTGTTTCTGGGGGATTTTGAGCTAGCAGATTACGAATCTGAAGTCAGATTATGAACATTCAAAATAGCAAATCCAATATGGCGGAGGAATTTTTAAAAAATCAAAGGCGGATCCGGACGGAAGTTTTGGAGGAGGCGATATACGGGATAGGAAGAGATAAGAATATAGTGCTATCTCTCTCTAATATAATAAGCTGAGGTCTTTTAGGGGGGCGATCGCCCCATCGCCCCCCGCTGGATCCGCGTCTGTAAAAAATTAATGGTTTTTAAAAATTTTTGTATCTGTGGGTTTTTGGGGCCGCAGATTTAGAATTAGAAATCAGTTTGTGAAAATTCAAAATGGCGGACCGAATATAACGAACCAATTTTTGAAAAATTAATAGTTTCTTGTAGAATTTTGTTTCGGGGGTTTTTTGAGGTCGCATATTACGAATCTGAAGTCAGTTTATGAAAATTTAAAATGGCGCATGCAATATGACAAACAAATTTTTGAAAAGTTAATGGTTTTTCGTAAAATTTTTTATTTTGGGGTTTTTGGCGGCTGCAGATGACGAACCTGAAGTCAGTATGGATAAATTTAAAATGGCGGATCCTATATGGATATTAGAAATTTTCAATTTATATGATTTTTTAATAACTAAGAATTTGGAAAACTTCTTATTAAATAGCCTAAAAACACGTAAGAATTATTTTTTAAATGTGAGAGTAAAATTCAATCCTTGGAAGGTCGTAAAATACATAAAACACGTAAAATTGGTTTCTGTATTTATTTATTTGGTCATTGCTACGTTCCGATGAACTGTTGTGTCATCCTCATCAGGCTAATTTTGAAAAAATACAAAATACACCAAGATTTAAAAATCGCACTGTTACTTAATCACATAAAACACAAATTATGAATAATTAACATTTTTTTACCTCAATTAAAAATTCGGCGTTACATAATTATAAATCAAAATTTAAAATAAAATAAAATTCTTTTTAATCAAATATAAAATCGTCATAATAGTAAAAGCATCTTGTCTAGACTAAACTTAAAACTAATCGAAGTAATTAGACAATATTTTGGTAAACAGACGTCAATGAACTTTCATATAAACAGAGAGGCACAAACGACTAGAAATTTTTACTAATTTAAACCTGAGTATTGGATCAATTATATACTCTCAACATCAATGGCTACACCAAGCTTTTTTGAAACTATTCGGCAACAGTATGGCCTTCAAGTTCAACAAATTCTTAAGGACTTTACCATCACCAACAAACAATTGACTGCATCTTTGTCCAGACGACAATTCTTGTTGAGTTGTAGGACTCACAAAATTACTCCACGACACATCACCAATATCGACACACGCCTTAACCAGCTAAGTTTCTACAGCAACACTTCATTAAAATCTTTTTCGAATATAAAAAATAAATTTTTGCAAAAAATTTTACAATCTAAAATTAAAGATATACATTTCAATATTAATTACCTTAGCAAAAAATTAGACAATATCAAACAAAAAATTCAGATTTCTACTTTAGATATAAATGTCAAAAAAACTTTTTTTGAATTTTCTCATAAAAAGGCAGTTTCTATTCGTAATGATCTAAAGTCTATGTATTTTAAAAAATTCAACTCTCTAATTTCAAAACTTGACCAAAAATATATTAAGAATTCTGATAAAAGTAAATGGGTAGTTAACCTAACAAATACCGAGTTACCAGGTGATATTATAGACGTCGTATCCCTGGGTCCAAATCATTGTTCGTCACAAACTTCATCTAAGCAAGAGGTTATAGATATTTTGAAAAACGTGGAATCTTCGGTCAGTAAGTTGGATATTGACAATGAAATTAAAAATAATATTAGAAAAAAAGTTTCTAATAATCTGAATTTCAATTTAAATAGAAAAGTCAACCAAACTTCATACGAAGATATAAAGTTTAACAAAAAATTAAAATTTACAAAACAATTTTTAAAAAATAATACTGACATTATGTTCACCAATTCTGATAAAGGCAATACCACCGTCTGTATGTATAAATCAGATTATTATAAAAAGATGTCCAACTTGCTGACTGATGTTTCGACTTATAAATTTGTTAAATTAAATCCGTTAAAAAAACTTCAAACGAATACACATAAAATTCTACAAAATTTAAATGAAAATAAATTTTTAAATTTCAAATACCACCACAATCAGCTAACTTTAACAGATACAGTTCTTCCAAAATGCTACGGACTTCCTAAAGTCCACAAAAAAGATGCTCCTCTGCGTCCTATAATTTCTTCAATTAATTCTCCGACACACTTTCTAGCAAAAATCTTATATAAAGATATAAAAAAAAACATTAAATTACCAAAATCACATTTGAACAATAGTTTTGATCTCATTAAAAAGTTAGAAAATTTACATATTCCTAACGATTTTATCTTATTGTCTCTTGACGTTACTTCACTTTTTACCAACATACCATTAAAATTAGTAATAGAAAGTTTGGAACGCAGAGTAGCTTCTCTCATGAATTGTAGGATACCTTTTGACGAGATAATTAAATGTTCTACATTTCTTTACGATAATACCTACTTTGTTTTTGATAAAAAATATTATCAACAGATTGATGGCACCCCTATGGGTTCCCCAATATCACCATTATTTGCGGATGTTGTAATGGATGATTTGGAAAGTGATTGTCTGAATCTTTTAAAAACAAAATACAATTGTATTCCTTTATTTTACAATAGATACGTTGACGATACTATTTTATGCATACACAAAGATCAAATTGATTTATTTATTAACGTTTTCAATTCTTACAACAAAAAATTACAATTCACACATGAACTTCAAGAAAATGATCAAATCAATTTTTTGGACATCACCCTCATGATAAAAAACAATAAAATCATTACCAATTGGTATTAGAAACCAGTTGCATCCGGCAGAGTAATTAATTACTTTTCGAGTCATCCATTACAACAAAAGGTCAATATAGTTTATAATCTTGTCGACAGAGCCATTTTACTTTCTCAAAATCTTTTTCATAAAAATAACCTTTTAAAAGTGAAAGAAATTCTAAAAAATAATGACTATCCTTCTTCTTTCATCAACAAAAAAATTAAAACTCGTTTGAATGTAATTAAATTCCGTAAAAAAAATGTTCAAAATGTTTATTCTCCAGTAGTAGCTTTATATAAACAAATACCGAAAGTTTACATTCCTTATAATTATATTGACTTTACTAGACTTTCCAAAAATTTTAAAATCATTCAATGTACAAGCGATTCCTATTGTAAAAAAGAATTTAAAAACCGTTGTAAAATTCGATCATGAGTTTGATTGGAATAACGCGGTGATTCTTGATAGGGCAAGTGATTATAAAAAACGAGTGTTCTCAGAAATGTTGCATATAAAAAGTAATAATTTTACCATTAATAAAAAATCTGATATCTTATACCTTAATAAAATTTATTTCCCTCTCATTGACCGATTGAACTCATGATCGAATTTCTCTTTCTAGTCGTTTGTGCCTCTCTGTTTATATGAAAGTTCATTGACGTCTGTTTACCAAAATATTGTCTAATTACTTCGATTAGTTTTAAGTTTAGTCTAGACAAGATGCTTTTACTATTATGACGATTTTATATTTGATTAAAAAGAATTTTATTTTATTTTAAATTTTGATTTATAATTATGTAACGCCGAATTTTTAATTGAGGTAAAAAAATGTTAATTATTTATAATTTGTGTTTTATGTGATTAAGTAACAGTGCGATTTTTAAATCTTGGTGTATTTTGTATTTTTTCAAAATTAGCCTGATGAGGATGACACAACAGTTCATCGAAACGTAGCAATGACCAAATAAATAAATACAGAAACCAATTTTACGTGTTTTATGTATTTTACGACCTTCCAAGGATTGAATTTTACTCTCACATATATGTATTAACACGGAAGGGAATTTCTTTTTTACTAATTTAATTATTTTTTAAATAATACTAACTATAAATTAGATTTAAATGTAAGTAAACAGAGAAAGTTTTTGCACAATATGTTTTTCCACAACATGTTTTTGCACAATAGTTTTTTGCACAGTTATTTGATTTGATTAATCAAATCATTTTTTAATAACATTATTAAAGCTATAAAAGAAATGAATTTTTTCCTTATGTAACTGTTACTAAAATAAATGAGATTAATGACAGTACGAAAAAAGTATTACAGGATATTGAGTATTATAAAGAACCAGTTAGAATATACCATATACTTTTAATTTCTTTGTGTTTGATACAACCGAAATAAAAAAAATTACCATTATAATAAGGGTTGGCTAAGACGTAAATTTTTACCCATCCTTCAAAGTCTCATTCAACATGTATGATAAACATTAAATTAGATAACAATCAAACATTTGTTAAAACAACATTAGTTCTGGCATTTTAAATTTAGTAAAACTGGCTAAACCCCTAAAAACAATATATTGTGAAATAGCATTATACAGCCCTGAATCGGTTTTGTCGAATGAATGTGACCAAGTGTTTCCGAAGGGAATTTTTGTGCTGAACACGAATTTGAAGTCCAAAATGTTGCATTACGTCAAGTTTTTTTTTTTAAAAAAAGGGAGTTGAAACCCCCAAAAACAGCGTTCTAGGCAGTTTTTGAAAAATCGTAGTACCAAAATTATACGTGTCAAAAATATCGCTCTTATCAGAAATTAAAGCTTTAAATATGCCCTTTTAAATGAACTATGGGCGAAATTAATTGCATCAACCCTTAAACAAGGGGATGTGTTTTTATAGGGTGTTTTGAAAAAATTATTAAACAAAACTACCTAAGTGAGAAACACCGATATTCTTGCAACTTAATAACTACAAACATAACGAAAAATATTTAACACGTGTTTTTACCCTTAAAACTCAATAAACACTGTTTTGATTAAAAAGTGTTTTTTTAATTCTTAAATCGCAAAAAACATCCTTATTGACAAAAAGGATGTTTTTTACCCTTAAAACGCAAAGCAGCTTTTAAAAAAACATGTGTTAAATATTTTTCTTTATGTTTGTAGTTTAAGTTGCAAGAATATCTTTGTTTTTTACTTGGGTAGTTTTGTTTAATAATTTTTTTAAAATACCCTATAAAAACATACCCCCTTCTTTAACGGTTGATGCAATTAATTTTGCCCATAGTTCATTTAAAAGGGCATATTTCAAGCTTTAATTTCTGATAAAAGCGATATTTTTGACACGTATAATTTTGGTACTATAATTTTTCAAAAACTGCCTAAAACGCTATTTTTGAGGGTTTCAACCCCCCTTTTTTCGAAAACTTGACGTGATGCAACATTTTAGACTCCAGATTCGTGTTTGGCGCAAAAATTCCCTTCGGAAAAGCTTGCTCACATTCATTCGACAGAGAAAAAGTTAAGATTTGCAGGGCTGTGATTATTTTCCATACAATGGTTGGCCATATTGGATCGCCATTTTGAATTTTTACAAACTGACTTCAGATTCCTAATCTGCAGGCACAAAAACCCAAAATACCAAAGTTTACGTAATACCATTAATTTTTTAAAAATTCCTCCGCCATATTGAATCCGACATTCTCAATTTTCACAACTTGACTTCAGATTCGTAATCTGCGGCCTCAAAAACCCACAAATACAAATTTTTTGGGAAAACCATTAATTTTTTAAAAATTCCTTCGCCATATTGGATCCGCTATTTTGAATTTTAATAAACTGACTTCAGATTCGTAATCTGCGGCCTCAAAACCTCACAGATACAAAATTTTACGAAAAACCATTAATTTTTCAAAAATTGGTTAGCCATATTGGATCTGTCATTTTGGATTTTCACAAACGAACTTCAGATAAGTGATCAGCGACCCCAAAAACTTACCAGACTAGTGAAAATTTTTTTATAGCTGTAAGGGTTTTAAAAAATTAAAACCGAAAATAAAACATTGCTTCAAATCACGTGTGCATATGAAAACTGCTGCGCGCACGGGAGAAAAAGCTGTTCTTCGCAATTTCCTGTTATTGCCACATAGGTTTTTGTTTTTGAATATTAATGTGAAAGGTTTTAGCTCTGATTTAGGCCCTATTTGAAATGTTTATCACGTCGCGTTAATTTTTTACAGCTGTTTGAAAACTGCCGAAAATGTTATTTTTTGACACTTTAACATTGTTTTTCTCAAAATTTAGACGTGATGGACAAATTTCACTTACAGATTCGTAATCATCGTAAAAAATCCTATAAAAATCACTATGGTTTACTCTTTTGGCAAAGTTTTGTCGACCAGTGTTATTAATTCTCCGGATTTTAAAAATTAAATTAATAAACAAATTTATATTAATTTTTTTAATTAGGGAATTAAAATATAAACGTCTCTTATTTAAATCTACTTTACAGTTCTTAATAAAGATTTAAAACACTTCAAACATAATATGAAAGTTAATGAAAAAATATGTATAAATAACACTGATCGACAAAATTTGCCACAAGAGTAAACCATAGTGATTCTTATAGGACTCTTCCCGTAGATTACATATTTTTAAGTGAAATTTGTCCATCACGTCTCAATTTGAAGAAAACCAAGGTTAAAGTGTCAAAAAATAACATTTTTGGCAGTTTTCAAACAGCTGTAAAAACTCTAATACATAATAAATAAATAATTTATTGAAAAAACGATGTTATTGTTTTTTAATTAAGGGGAGGCACAACCTTTATTTTGACCCCTCTTAATTTTCATTTCTAGAGAAAGTTATATTTTTTTTTCTGCGCCATTTTTAACCTAAAAATATACAGGGGAATTGAAAATAAAAAAATTTGTTTTTTGAAGAGTTTAGAATTTTTTTTTCTTCACCAAATGAATATTTTTTTAAACCCATGCGAGAAGTTGTTTAAAATTACAACATGAGCACAGAAAAAAATTGGCGTAAAAAAATATTAAAAATTGTAGAAGAAGATCGATTTTTTAACTCAAAATATTTTATTTTTTACATTATAATGCACTTGAACCTGTCTAAAATGTGTTATTTATTACTAAATATTTAATCTAACGTAAAAAATTGCAACTCCACTGTCACACTTAAACATATAGACACATACATACCTATATACCCACATACGCGCGTGTATAGACACGTATATAGATATGCATACCTATATAAATAAAACAGCCATAAAAAACATATACACAATATACATACGCATAAACGTACATACATACATACATAAACAAACACATACACGCTTGTACAAACACACACACACACACACATAGCCAAGCATACCTACATGAAGATAACAGATATATACATCCGTATATACACAATATCCATACGCATATATAACTACAGACAGACGTAGATACATACATTCCCAGTGGTCCCAGATGTCCAAAAAACGTCTTAAGGACGTCTTTTGGTGTTTTTGCCCACTGGGTATACAATCGTAAAACATACATGCAAAAAAACTTCTTGTACATATGTTTACATTTTTTAGAAAATTTCATCCCATTACTCGACGACGCCTTCTCTTTCAATAATATTATTTTCCCTTTGACTTTTAGCAATTGCCATAATGCTGCGAGCTGTTTTGTACTTCTGGGCTGATTTCTCGATTTCCCTTGCCAGTTAATGAGAATCTTTTTTTTTTTTTTGCTAGAACTAAGGTTTCGTTTTCAACAGGCAGCCCCAATTTCTCTAAAATTCCTTATAGTGTCCTTTTGAAACCAAACGCATACAGCCATGGAAATAGCAACTTTGACACATGATTTAACAACAAATATTTCCTTTGGTCAACTACTCCAAATGATGCTATGCAAGCATAGCATCAATAAAGATTATTCCATAAGCCTTTCATAAACAGGCAATACTTTTGAAAAACATAGTTTATTCATGGAGTCCTGGAATCTGGTTTTTGTTTTGGCTGCTTGATAAAAATACACTGAGAAAAATTGTTGGTAAAAATCCCTGTGCTGTGAACTATAAAAGCGTCATAATTGAAATTTTACCGTGCTATCTTACAATTTTTACCGGATTTCCCACAATTTTTACTAGAAAAACCGATAAAAATTGTAAGACAGCAGCATAAAATTGTATGCGTATATCTCAGCGCACCAAGAAGATTCACCTTCGGGGCATTTTGAATGTTGGGGATTTTCATCTGTCGGAACTTCAGGAACCACCATCTCCATGAAGCCAGAAGATTCCTCGTGATTTTTCTGACAAAAATTCTGAATCTCCTTGATAGCAGATATCATATTCTGGTAAATCTTCCCCTAATTCAGTTGCTGCAATTGCACAAGCCTGGCCATATTTTGTAATTACGACATGTGAATCACAAATCTCGATTCTATGTGAGTGACGCAGCCACCACCATGCTTAGAATTGTAATCGTGGGTGTGATGTGTATGCCATCATAACTAACTCCAGTATCTATAAGTTCTTCACTACTTGATTCCATGTTCTTTTCCGCTAAGTCAAGTACTTCATATACCTATTACGCTCTTCTAGTTGTTCTTTTTCTGCTTGTGACTCATCTTCTTTTTGTTCTTCTTGTTCTTCTTCCTCTAAAACTTTATTTTATTTATACATCTTTTTACGTACGATCGACGTGAATCTAAAAGTTTTTGCGACACCTCATCAACACAAAAAGTGCATCTACTTTTTTAAAATATTTGTCGGAAGTCGTATGTGCAAACGAATGTAAACTCATAATCATAGAGAATTCTTGTATGATTGTGTAACCATTTCCCATATACAAAAATGCTAATGCTATACGAAATTGCTCACAAAACCGACAAGCATCAAAACGTTGCATAATGATACTATTTTTTGGATCAATTATGAAAAATGATCTAAAAAACAGTATCATTATGCAACGTTTTGATGCTTTTAGGTTTTGTGTGTATATGTCAAACGGAGCTCTAGCTGTTTTTTCGTTACTTGCTCGTTTTGAGGAATAAGTTTCTGTTTTTGTCTCTTCCAAGCCTTTGACTTTGCGTCCTTCACATAGTATAAAACTTTTGCAGGCGAATCCATACGCCTTTTTTTTGTTTATATAGAAAAATATTGAAAAATAATAATATTTGAATTGGTGTGAAGGTTGACAAAACTACACTGAGAAAAAATTTTTGTGAAAATTCCTGTGCTGTTCACTATAAAAGCGTCATAATTGACAGTCTACTAAATTTTACCGTGCTGTCTTACAATTTTTACCATAGTTCCCACAGTTTGTACTAGAAAATCCGATAAAAAATGTAAAATAGCACGGTAAAATTTCAGAGACTGTCAATTATGACTCTTTTATAGTGAACAGCACTGGAATTTTTTCGAAAATTTTTTCTCAGTGTCAAATTACAAGGAATATGATCGTTGAAAATAGTAACTCTTTGTAATAATACGCAATTACTGGTTTTTGATAGATAAACTGATATTAGAAAAAGTAAAATGTGTTTGTAATTCATTATGCAACATTACTTTTCTACATACAGAATACAATAGTTTTGAATTTCGTTCTTATTCAGATTTTTCGTAAATCTGGAGCATTTTCGTACGTAGAAAATGGTATGTACGCAAGAATCGTAAAATGGTAACATAAATGTAAAACATCCAAAACACAAAATCAAAAAAGCAAAAAAACTTTAAAATAAAAACTTATAGACACTAGATATTTATAAAAGCTATTGGTATAACCGCGGAAGTAATGGCGTAATAGTAAAAAAAAATTTAGCTGAGTATGGTCTTACTAAAAATTAAGGTGAAACAGCGAGAAATGTGGCTGCCTAAGCTAAACCGTTATCAAAGACGGCTTTATATATTTAGTTAAATCCTAAATGCTTTTAGTAAGACCATTTCCAGTTACAATTATTTTTAGTATTACACCACCTACACAGCACCAGAAATTCCCCTGAATATTGGTCCACATTTCCCGAATATTCAGGGAAGTTTCGTGGAAGCATCAAAATATCCGCCATGGGGAATATTGGCGGTGAAATTTCCCTAAAAAAGTATTTCTAATTGTCAGGGAATTTCCTCATCTAATATTCCTAGAATATTCAGGGAAAGTTGAAAAAAATTTCCAAATTCTTTTTTTGATCTGGTAATTGATAAAATTATATGTTATATTTGACACCCGTAGGATTCTAGAACATTAGAAACTACTGCGCAGCCGTAAGTATCACAGAAACCAAGTTTGACCAGTGCGCATCATGAACAGTTAATTTATGAATACTATGAATATTCTAGAAATATTAGATGTGGAAATTCCCTGAAAATTAGAAATACATTTTCAGGGAAATTTCGCCACCAATATTCCACATGGCGGACATTTTGATGCTTCCACGAAACTTCCCTGAATATTAGGTTCGAATATTCGGGAAATTTGGACCAATATTCAGGGGAAATTCAGGGAATTTCTGGTGCTGTGTGGGCACTACTTCCGCAGATATACCGATTGTTTTCATAAGTATCTAATGTCTAGAATTTTATTTTTTATTTTTTGAATTTTTTTTTGATTTTTTGATTTGGTATTTTGGATGTTTTACACATTTCTTATCAATTTATGACTCTTGTGTAAAAGCCTTTTTCTATGTAAAAAAATACTTTAGATTTACGGAAAATCAAAATAAGAAAAAACTATTTTATTCCATACATCTTCTAGGTAGAAATGAATGTTGCATGATCAATTACAAATACATTTTACTTTTTCAAATAAAATTTAACTGTCAAAAATCAATAATTGCTTATTATAACCAAGAGTTATTGCTTTCAACAATCATATTTTTTGTAATTATCTTCGTCAAACTTCACACCGATTCAAATATTATTATTTCTCAACTGTTTCTTTACTTCACTTCATAGTGTAATAGTCTTGTTTTTCGCATATATGTAAAACGGGGTTTTTTCGCATTGTTTTGATAAACTTATTCGTTAAATCGGGGAAGCAGTGATTACAATGCCTATTCGCAAGAGATCTCAATACTTTCAAGACTTAGCACAAAAGCGATGGAAAAAAGTTGATTCTGAAGACACTAATTATGCTCCCGAAATAAACGTCACTTTGGAAACAAATAACGTATATGCCGAAAATGATTTAAACAAGCTTCCGAAGCAGAATGCTCGAATTCAAACAAAATTAAAAGAAACTAACAAGGAAGAGAACATTGAAAATAATGATTTTCAATATTTACTCATAGACATTTCTCAGTTACAGTCTTTATTAGATAAAGTAAAATGTGCAGATTGTAATGAAACATCATTAACATTTGATATAAACAAACAACAGTCCTACGGATTTGCTTCCAAAATTGTTTTATTATGTGATGGATGCAAAGACAAAGGCTTGGAAAAGACAAAAGCAGAAGCTTATTCCTCAAAACGAGCAAGTAACGGAGAAACAACTAGAGCTCCGTTTGATATAAATCTACGGATAGCAACAGCATTTTTGTATAGAAGGAGAAGAAGAAGAAGAAGAAGAAGAAGAAGAAGAAGAAGAAGAAGAAGAAGAAGAAGAAGAAGAAGAAGAAGTAGAAGAAGTAGAAGAGGAAGAGGAAGAAGAAGGAAAACAAGATAAATCACAAACAGGAATAGAAGAAATGGAAGAGTGTAATAGGTATGAAGTACTCGAATCAGCGGAAGAAAACAAGGAATCCAATAAAGAAGAACTTATAAACGCTGGCGTTAGTTATGATGGAACATGGCATACTCGAGGTTACAAATCCAAACATGGTGCTGGCTGTGTTATTGACATAGAATCGGGATTTGTTTTGGACTTTGACATAATGACGAAATATTGCCAGGCTTGTGCAATTGCAGCAACTGAATTAGGCGAAGATTTGGCAGAATATGACATCTGGTACCAAGGACATTCAGAAGTTTGTCAGAAAAATCACGAGGGATCTTCTGGCTCCATGGAGATGGTAGTTGCCGAAAAAATTTGGAAACGTTCAGTGAATTACGGTTTTCGTTTTACTCAAATTCTCTCCGATGGAGATGCAAAAACTTATAACCATCTGACAAATTTAAACATTTATGGAACGGAACATCTAATCTCTAAAGAAGAATGTATAAACCATGTTGGAAAGAGGTAAGTAAAAGATATTTAAAAATCATTTACTATAAAAAATATTCAAAAATAATAATCAATTTTACAAGTAAGTGTATTCTATTTGTGTTTTCAGACTTTACAGTCATTTAAGTAAGCTTGTTAAAGACGAAAAAGCTCGTAAAATAACACTCGCTGGAAGAGGTCGTGGACAACTTAAAAAAACAACAATAGAGAACCTGTCGCAGTATTATAAGAAGGCCATTTACCGAAACAAAAATAATATTGATGTAAATATTATTTTGAATACGTTTTCTTAGTGTTTATAAACTATGTGCTAAAATATTTGGAATATATTATTGTATTTAATTTTTTTAGGCAATGAAAGAGGCTATTTTGTCATCCATTTATCATGCCGTTTCGACAGATGAAGATCCGCAACACTCAAAATGCCCTGAAGGTGAATCTTCTTGGTGTTTTTATCAAGCGGCCAAAGCAAAAAATCAGATTCCAGGACTCCATGATAAACATATAAAAACGCCATTGAATAAACTATGTTTTTCAAAAGTATTACCTGTCTATGAAAGGCTCACGGAAGAATCTCTATTGATGCGGTGTTCACGATGTCTAACACAAAATTCGAACGAGAGCTTGCACAGCATGATTTGGAATAGATGTCCGAAGGAAACATTTGTTGGACAATCAAGGGTCAAAATTGCTGTCTGCTTAGCTGTAAGCGAATATAATCTTGGTTTCAAAAGGACATTAAAAGAAGTTCTAGAAAAATTGCGGCTGCCTGTTGGAAGCGAAACCTTACTTCTAGCCAGAAAAAAAGATTCTCATCGACTGGCAAGAGGAATCGAGAAATCAGCCGAAAAGTACAAAACAGCTCGTCGTATTATGGCTCTTGCTAAAAGTCGAAGAGAAAATTATATCATTGAAAGCGAAGGCGTCACGTATGGGGCTGGAATGTTCTAAAGTGTGTATATGTTTGTTTATGTATGTATGTATGTACGTTTATGCGTATGTATATTGCGTATATGTTTTTTTATGTATGTACGTTTATGCGTATGTATATTGCGTATATGTTTTTTATGACTGTTTTGTTTATATATAGGTATGTATATCTATATACGTGTCTATACACGCGCGTATGTGGGTATATAGGTATTTATGTATCTACATCTGTTTGTAGTTATATATGCATATGGATATTGTGTATATACGGATGTATATATCTGTTATCTTCATGTAGGTATGCTTGGCTATGTGTGTGTGTGTGTGTGTTTGTACAAGCGTGTATGTGTTTGTTTATGTATGTATGTATGTACGTTTATGCGTATGTATATTGTGTATATGTTTTTTATGGCTGTTTTATTTATATAGGTATGCATATCTATATACGTGTCTATACACGCGCGTATGTGGGTATATAGGTATGTATGTGTCTATATGTTTAAGTGTGACAGTAGAGTTGCAATTTTTTACGTTAGATTAAATATTTAGTAATAAATAACACATTTTAGACAGGTTCAAGTGCATTATAATGTAAAAAATAAAATATTTTGAGTTAAAAAATCGATCTTCTTCTACAATTTTTAATATTTTTTTACGCCAATTTTTTTCTGTGCTCATGTTGTAATTCTAAACAACTTCTCGCATGGGTTTGAAAAAATATTCATTTGGTGAAGAAAAAAAAATTCTAAACTCTTCAAAAAACAAATTTTTTTATTTTCAATTCCCCTGTAAATTTTTAGGTTAAAAATGGCGCAGAAAAAAAAATATAACTTTCTCTAGAAATGAAAATTAAGAGGGGTCAAAATAAAGGTTGTGCCTCCCCTTAACATTAATACATGCCTTGGGCGAATAGAAAGCTTGGATTGTGACCTTTAAAACGCTTTTTTAAAAATTGTTCTACGATGATTTTTAACGAAGTTATGATGTTTTATTTAAAATATAAATTTTTTCCAAATGTAAATAACACTTTAATTATTGATGTGGTATGGTGTAATGGAAAAAAATGATTTTAAATAAAACATCATAACTTCGTTAAAAATCATCGTAGAACAATTTTTAAAAAAGCGTTTTAAAGGTCAGAATCCAAGCTTTCTATTCGCCCTAGGCATGTATTAATGTTAAGTCGGGTTCACATGCTAATGAACAAAAAGTGTAATTTTATTGATTTTGAGGTTAGGAAAAAATCCTGACGTGATGGAGCAAAACTGACTTCGGATTCGTGTTCAGCGCGTCAAAATACATAGGGCTAGGGTATTCCGGTCAAAAGTACATGACACTTTTTTTTTTTGTGGGGCTGTGTTATGAATGGTTATTTATGACCTTGTTTATAATAAGTTTTTAAAAGTTTTTAGACATTTTAGCAAAAATGTCTAAAAATTAAATCTAAAAATAAAACAAATAATAATAATTTAATATACGAAGATAAAACTTTTTAAAATTAAAAATATGAAAATTAAATTTTTTTAAATTGAAATTATTGAGTTAATTAGGTTCTTATCCTTTGTCGATAAAGATTATTAGATTAAATACTTCCAAAATTACAATAGTTTGAAGGATTCATCTATACAAGTTTATGATAATTTATGTTTGCTTGCGTTTATATTTTGGGTACAACTCACAGTGGGCCGGACGACCCCAAAACTTGGCCAAAAGTCCACCACCGGATATAAAAAGAATAATATATTAGTCGTTCACTACATATATCAGACTAACTGAAATTCAATTTTCATAACATAATTAATAGTTTCCTACTATTTTTGGATGCTTTGAAATTAAAAATTTAAATAAAATCAGAAGTTTACGTTTTCACACTATAACTTATTCATTTTTCTGTTATTAAGCAAAATTAATTTTCACATGGCAGATTTTACTTTAATATAGGGGAGTGGGCCCCAAGATAGACAGGGCCCCAAGATGGACATTTCATGTAAAATTTTTGTTTAAGGTGACAGCGCCTTATGCTTTCTGGCATTTTTGTTGTTTGTGTAGACGAACATTTTGATGCACATTTGAGGAAAAAAACCAGTTGGTTTTTCTTCTACACATGCCACGTAATTTTGTGTCTAAAAAAGTTTTGTAACAGATTTTTCTCAAGTTCGTAAAGTTATTTAAATTTATGATTTAGAATGAGTACTGAACGTTATAATATTCTTTATTTATCGTATAATAATATTCTAAAATGATTTTACTAATTCAGTATTCATATATATATATATACTGGGGATTAAAAAATGGTGTCATGTACCCTAAGATGGACAGGCCTAAAATCTCAATGTATTTTTTTGCATATTTTCGATTTTATACTTTTTTTAATAATTTTTTCAGCCAATTAATTAAAATATTTTAATATCCACCATAAAATGTGATTTTATAGTTAGAGAATTTATTATATTGATATTTTTTGATATTTCATTGCTTTTTACTGTTAAGCTATTAAATTGAAGTTTTTAGAAATTTTATTTCTTGATAAATTCCGTAAAATGATTAAAACTTAGTTCAAGAATTGTTACACGATGTTAATTTTTTATTTACTACCATTTTCAGAGACTTTTAAGAAGGTGTCCATCTTGGGGCCACTTTTTTTTAGACCGAAAATTTTAACAATTAGAAAAAATGCTTTAAAAAATGTTTATGTTCAAAATAAAATTTTATCTCTGTGGCCATAAGTTACCTTATAAATTGTACTTTAATCCGGTATAAAACATTTTAATATATTTTATTCGGTTTGGATTCTACAGCAATAAATCGATAGGGTGTCCAACTTGGGGCCCTCTCCCCTATGTGCAATATTAATAAAAAATATTGAAACCTAAAAAATCCGCTATTTTTTATTATATCATCAATTTTTTAAAGTGCAAATTATTAATTTTTTTGTCATGGACGTGTTTGGTTTTCATCCACACCTAAACTTCACATCCAAATGAGACAAATAATATGTAATTTTGATCAGTAGAATGTGCACTTTCGATTTAGGATACACAACTTTTCATTTTTTAATAAATTTTCTAACTGTATTAAAATTTTACTTAACTGCCCACTTGAGATTTTTTGTACTATACAGATTAAATTAAAAAATTCTTTTCAGTTTTAAAAATTTTGTATTTTTATATATAGGATAAATAAAAAGAAATTAATTGTTTAAGCAGTTCGTATTTGTTAAACAAATTTTTGATGTTTAATTATAAATTAATATTATTTATACTTTGTTAACCCTTTGCGGTACAGTGACACTCCAGAGTGTCACCTTTTCTGTTATACTGTTTTGCATTTTTCAAACATTATTTAAATTTTTTTAATGACAGAAAGTGATTAAAACGTATTACAGAAGATTCCTTTCCACAAAAAAGCAATAAATAAATATTTATTGTTAACAAAATAAATGTTATAAACAAATGAACTTAAAAAAAGAGATTTTTTTATTGTAAATATAAATTAAATTTTAATTAAACAACAATACATTGTAAACTGAGCATAATACCTAAAATGTTTTTGGGGTCGCTGATTACGATTTTCTTACTGTTTTTATAAATTTAAAATGTCGGATCCAATATGGCGGACGAATTTTTTGAAATTCCTTAAATTCGCTTAAAACTTGTTACTCTGGGGTTTTTGGGGTCGTTGATTACGAATCTAAAGTTTGATTTTCAAAATTGAAAATGGCGGATCCAATATAGTAGACGAATTTTTTAAAATTTCTTAAATTCGCTTGAAACTTGTTACTCGGGGGTTTTTGGGGTCGTTGATTACGAATCTAAAGTTTGATTTTCAAAATTCAAAATGGCGGATCCAATATGGCAGACGCAAAATAAAAATTTGATTAGATCCTCTTGAAACTTGTTTCTGAAGTGTTTTTGGGGTCGCTGATAACGAATCTGGTGTAATATGTTTAAGATTCAAAATGGCGGATATAATATGAAGAACAGAAAATCAAAAATCGATCAAATCTACTGGAAACATTTTACTCGGGGATATTTGAGGTCACTTATAACAAATCTGGTGACATAATATTGAAATTCAAAATTACGGGTCCAATATGGTGTACACAAAATCAGAAGCCCTTCGGATCCTTTTGAAACTTATTAAACGGGAGTTTTTTAGGTCGCTGACAACGTATGTGGTAAAATATTTTTAAAATTCAAAATGACGGATCCAATATGACAGACGCAAAACAAAAAATGATCGTTTACTGTTGTATATCTTATTTCTCAGGGGTTTTTGTGCTCGCTGATAAATGTCCATTGGGAGCGTTCACATATGACGTCACGCTATAGAGGGAAGGGGGTGTCTTGACAAAACGTGACAAAACGTGACTTGGGGGAAGGGGGGGTCGTCCTAAACGTGACGTCACAAATTTTTTTTTTTTATGTTTAATATGAAGTACTTAATACTTAAAGTTCGAGGTATATGATTTGAAAAAGTCCTTCATGTATTTGTTGTGCAAAAAAAAAAGAAAATTTTTTATCACAGTGTATAATCTATTTATTAACCAAATAATCAGGGCTGTTATTGATTTAAATCATTGGAAAATTTGCATTAAAATCATGATTTAAATCAAAAAAACTTTACAATTCTCCGGATGTCTAATGCTGCATGTAAAACATCACAAACCATAAACAAAACCCACAAATTTGTGAATAAATCTAAAAAAATTCAATTTTAATATTTTAGTTTTTATAAAATTTAAAAAATTGTGCTAATACAGATAATCAAAATACCTACGGTTTATAAGTTTTTGGTATTATATATTCACAATAATTTTTTTTTAATATTCTTACAAGATTTCTAAGATATTTCAAATTTTCAAAAATGTTTATTTTTTATCTCATAATTTCTTATTTTTATAAAATTTTAAGTCTTTCTACTTTTACTTTTGATATTTTTGTTTTTTATTTGTCTTTTTATTTTAGGGTTTTCTTTAATTTTCCTCATTTTATGCAGATTATTTAATAAAATTATAGACAATTTCGTTATTATAACATTCACTAAACTTTTTATTTCGTTAGTTTTCATAATTATTTTTATAGTTTTAAAAATAAATACTCTCATTTTTCTTTGTAAGTTTATTCAAGTTTTTTCACATCTTTTCTATTTTTTACGAGATGTTTTGCAAACTTACTTGTTCTTCCATAAAGTTTTTTAGATTTTCTTTATTTTTCTAAATTTATTGTTGGACTTATTTCAAGTGTAATAATAAAAAAATGTGTTTGGCTTAATTTGATGAAACTTTTTTTTTTTAAAGGATTTTTAAGTTTCTTTGTGGACTTTTTTTATTTATCTTAATATATATATTTTTTAATTTTATTTTTTTGTACTTTTTACATTTTTTTTTTAGTATGTTAGATTAAGGAAAAGAAGATTTCTCTATTTTCTTCCTATTTATTTAACTTTTTTGATGTTTCACTATGTTTTTAGTTATTCTTTGCGTTTTAATTAATTCTTTAATTTATTTTTGTCATCATTTTTCCATTTCTAAGAAACATTTTCTTTCTTTTTAATTGTTTAGTTTTTATCTTATAACTACGAATTTTTGAAAACATTTATTTGGTGCTTTTATGTATATTTTTTAAATTTCCCAATTTTCTATTTTTTTTTAATGCTTTTATTCTTTTAATTTATATTATGTGAATTTAATCCTGTATTAAATATTCTCATTTGAACATCACATTCTTGTATTTCATAGAATTTCTTTTCTTTTAAATTTTTTTTAAATTTTACAAAATTTTATTCATTCTTTTTTTGTTCAATTTGTAAAATAAGTCTATAATATTTCTAATTTTAAAATTCTATTCTCTTTAGTAATATATTTTTACTTTTTTTTAATTATCTTCTTATTTATTATTTTAATGTAATAAAATGTCCATAAATAGTTTGATTTTTTTATATATAACTTTATATATTATTTTTCTATATATAATTAGGTATGTCACTGTTTCATTCTTGTGTTGTTTTTTTTTGAAATTTTCTTTATTTCTTTAATAAACTACTTGCAAATAAACATTTGGAGATTTTATATATTGATACAATTTTTTAAAAAATCAATTTTTGATTTAAATAAAAAAAATCCGATTTAAATCAAATAAATCTGATTTTTTTTAAAAAATCATGATTTTTATCAGCCCTGCAAATATCAGTAATAAACCCAAATGACTGCAAATTTAGAATAATAAAACCAATTGAAAATTATTACTATTGAATTTTTTGTTATTAACGTTGAAAATGAAATTATCATAAAATAGGGAGGGGGGGGCAAGAAACGTGACGTCCTTTAAGGGGTACGTGTTTACTCTCACGTGACAGAGCGTGACAGGAGGGGGGAAGGCGTCAAAAAGTTGAAAAAAATGCGTGACGTCATTTGTGAACGCTCCCATTCAAGTATTACGTAAGCATCAAGGAGGGGGGAAGGGGGTTCCGAAATGCTTACTCTCCATGCAAAATTTTTTTATCTATTGTAAAAAGCTTACATGGGGAAGGGGGGGTTAAAAACCTCTAAAATATGCTTATGTAATACTTGAATGGCCCTAACGTATTTTAGGTCGCTGACAACGTATGTGGTAAAATATTTTTAAAATTCAAAATGACGGATCTAATATGACAGACGCAAAACAGAAAATGATTGTTTACTGTTGTATATCTTATTTCTCAGGGGTTTTTGTGTTCGCTGATAAATGTCCATTCAAGTATTACGTAAGCATCAAGGAGGGGGGAAGGGGGTTCCGAAATGCTTACTCTCCATGCAAATTTTTTTTTATCTATTGTAAAAAGCTTACATGAGGAAGGGGAGGGGTTAAAAAATTCTAAAATATGCTAATGTAATACTTGAATGGCCCCTAACGTATGTGGTAAAATATTTTAAAAATTCAAAATGGAGGAATCTAATGTGAGCCGCTCGCTCAAAGAACGACATAAGTCGACTTAGGTGGTTTTTTCAAATTCGGTTATCTACGTAGTTTACAACATATATATACCTGGCGCGTCCGAGATTTAACGTGCGGTGCCCACCCGTACGGGTCTATACCACACGGCCCGCCACCGGGCGTAGGGCCGAGATACGCTCGGTCAACGCGAGCTTGAAGCAAGTCCAAGCTCTACCAATTCCTACAGGGTTGGCAAGTACCCTGCAGACCCTTGGTGTGGGTCTATCCCTGACGGCACTGCAGGCCGCCGCCCGAGTTGAGACCGCAACTCACACGTCATGACTCCAAAGATGGAGCGATCCCGATGGTTGCAAAGGACACCTAAAGTATCGCCCCATTTTAGAGCCATTAGCCTCAAGCGATGTGGGCTCGCAACCACTGCCATCACGAGTCCAACCCAATTGACCGGGCGAGGACAAGTCCTCGAACATATATAGAACAAATTTGTTAAGTTTCCGAAGTTTTCAACCATTATTTATGATTTAATAAAGAGTTTAAGTGCGCGAGAACGGCCAAAAGCGCGCCCGCAAGTACCACGTCCAGGCTAGGCGCAGCGCACAATATGACCAAAGTCACTATTTTTGGACAAAAATCTGCCGATAACTCAAAAATGAACCGATTTTAATATTTCTTTTTATATACTTATAAATGTTTGTACTACAACGTTTAACAGACAATTTTTAAATCGTTTAAAAAATCTTAGTTAACAAATAAAGAACTTCAAAAGTTTTCTTTACTTAGATTTTATTAATTAATTAATTACTATTGGCCTAGAGTTACAATACATTTAAAAATGTTTGCGAACAATTTTTAAGTTGTTTAAACAATTATAGTTTAACTAAATAACTTCGAAAATGTTCTTAACTTAGATTACCTAGTAATTCTATGTCAATTATAGGAATAAATTAATTTTACAAAAGAAACGGAATCAAAGTGAGGAAAATTTTTGGAGTTCTTTATTTGTTAATTAAGATTGTTTAAACAATTTAAAAATTGTTTGCGTACATTTTTTTCTATATTTTAATTCTAGGCCAACAGTTATTAATTAATTTCACAAAAAAAACGAAATCTAAGTAAGGAAAACTTTTGAAGTTCTCTATTTGTTAATTAAGATTATTTAAACAATTTAAAAATTGTTTGTCACAATTTTCTTTTGTATTTTAATTCTAGGCCAATAGTAATTAATTCATTTTAAAAAAGAAACAAAATGAAAGTAAGCAAAACTTTTGAAGTTATTTATTTGTTAACTAAAATTGTTTAAACAATTTAAAAATTATTAGTAAACATTTTCTTCTGTTTTGTAATTCTAGGCCAATAGTAAATAATTAATTTCACAAAAGAAACGAAATGAAAAAAGCGAAACTTTTGAAGTTATTTATTTGTTAACTAAGATTATTTAAACAAATTAAAAATCGTTGGTTAGTACCTAGAAGAATTTGAAAATATTTTAGACAAAATTTTTGTGTAAAATATATAATTTTATTTTGTGTATTTCAGCAAAATAGTTATTTTTGTTTCGTTTTTTATAGTTCGCCGGAAAAACCACTTAAGTGCTTTGTTATAAATAAATGTTTTTAAAATAGTTAGAATAATTTTATTCAACTTTTTTTTTGGTCAAAACTTGTAATTCGATAATGCATCATCAGTTTTAAAAAAAGTTCCAGGTAATAATACTGTAAATTATACCTACATGTAATTTGTTTCTATATATGTTTAATTTAAGTTTTTTGTCCAAAACCTAAGTCGACTTAGGTGGTTCTTTGAGCAAATGGCTCATATGGCGGACGCACAATCAAAAATTGATCCTTTCTTTTAAACTTGTTTCTCGGGGGTTTTTGGGGTAGCAGGTAAACTTAATATGTGGGATGAAAAATTTACGGTTGTTCCTTGCTTGCTCATTGCGTTACCCAAAACTAACAACGACGATGTGTTAAGCTTCTAGTGAAATTCTCCGAGAACCAAGCTTTAAAAGAATCCGATTGATTTTTGATTTTGCGTCCGACATAATGGATCAGCCATTTTAAATTTTAAAAATCAGACTTCAGATTCGTAATCAGAGAGCCTGAAAAAGCCCGAGTACCAAGTTTGAAGCGAATTCAATAATTTTTTATATATTCGTCAGCCATATTAGATCCTCTATTTTGAATTTTGAAAATCGGACTTCAGATTCCTACCTTGCTGAAAGTAAAAAAAAAAAATAGAAAGAGATAGAAAATAAGTGATAGAAAGATATTGAATTTTCTATGTCCGGGAAATATGCGATTTGCATTCCTAAAACACTTTCTCTTCCTATCTCTCATCTATCCGACGGCTTTAATCTTTTTTTATATCATTCAATCATTCAGTCTGTCCCAAATATTTTGGAATATCTATCTTTTTCTACACTTAAGTTTATTAACAAAAAAGAATATCTAGTCTTTTCTATTTTTTTTCAGTTATTTCATTCTTTCTCTAACTATCCTTATTATTAAACGAGTTATATGCAAATGAGTTACCAAGTTCAAGTAAAGAGGAAAAGAGAAAAACGTATGCCTTTCTGTTTGGAGAGAGTGAGAAGCAAATGCGTTACCGATTAAAGGAGAAGATAGGAGAAAAAGTAAAATTTTGTCCTTTTCCTTAAAGATATTAACTCGTATTATTACAAAAGATTCTCTCGTAGGATGATGAGCCTAGCAGGTAGCCTATTGTTAGTATTGAAACTGACCCTCATTAGCACTGCTCGTTTGAACGATGGATTCAAGTCAGTTGTACTTAAACTGTAGCTGTCCCTTGGTTATATTTTAATGCCAAACAGTTTTTACAACAAAATTTTTTCTTTTTTTTTAAAAAAAAAGAGTTAGAAAAAATAGAGAGTTTAAGAGATAAAGAGTTAGAAAGATAGAGAGATAAGAAGTTAAAAAGATAAAGAGTTAAAGAGATAAGCAGTTTGAGAGATAAAGAGCTTGAAACATAAAAGGTTTTAGAGATAAAAAGTTTTTCAGAGATACGGAGTTTGAGAGATAAAGAGTTTGAGAGATAAATAGTTTGAGAGATAAGCAGTTTAAGAGATAAAGAGTTAAAATGATAAAGAGTTTGTGAGATGAAGAATTTGAGAAATGAAGAATTTGAGAGAAAAGGAGTTAGAGAGATTGAGATATTGAGAGAAATAGAGTTTTTGAGATAAAAATAGTTTGAGCGATAAAAAGTTAAAGAGATAAACGTTTGAGAGATAAAGAGTAAGCTTACTGTAAGCTTACCACAACCTTACAATATATGCTTATTGTAAGCTTTTTAAAATTAATTTTAAAAAAGTTTTAAAAGCTTCGTAAGATTATTGTTAGGCTGAAATTTTAAGTTCACTGTATGCTTACTACCGGCTTACTTTGTAACCTTACAACCTTTACGGATAACCCTTATAGTAGCCTTACAGCAAACTATCGTGATATTTGGGAGAGAGATAAAGAGTTTAAAAGAAAAAGAGTTTTTGAGAGAATAAAAGGTTTAAGAGATAAAGATAATGAGAGATAAAGAGTTAAAGAGATAAAGAGATAAAGAGTTTGACAGATAAAGTGTTTGAGAGATAAAGAGTTTGAGAGAAAAAAAGTTTAAGAGATAAATAGTTTGAGAGATAAATGGTTTGAGAGATAAATATTTTGAGAGATAATGTGTTAAAGAGATAAAGAGTTTTAGAGAGAAAAATAGTTTGAGAGATAAAGTGTTAGAGATATAGATAGAGATTAGGAAACAGACAGAAATAGAGAAAGAGAGATATAGAAATATACAGTAAAAGAGAAATTGATAGATTAAGAAAATAGAGAATAGAGAAATAGAGAGTTTGAGAGACTTAAAGAGATGAGAAAAAACAAGGGAAAGATGGGCAGAAATTTTAAAAAATTACTGTGAAATGCTGAAATTAGAAAGAAAGATTCATTCTAAAAAAGACATAGATAATATTAATCAAAGTACAAATAAATCCCATCCATAAACATCAAAAGTATCTTCTTTGCCTGTCAGTGATTTAAATGTATCTGAAAAATTTCCTCATTTGTTGATTTTAAATTTGAAACATTTACATTTTATTTTTCCCACCGTTGTTTACATTCGACTTTTAGTGTTGCATCCCAAGCCCCCGGTATTTTGTACAAGACACGATGGTAGGGTTCGGGGGCGAGGACCTTGAAACAACAAACCAACTCAAAAGATTACACAAAAATACGTAAATTATGTTACAAATAACGTATTTTGTACTTATGTAAGCATAGACTGTGTTTATGGTGGTTTCCAGTTTTTTGATTTTTTCTTGAAAACTATCACAGAGGAAAATTTAAGATTAAAGCTGCAACAATACGGTCAGTTGCCCTCTTTTCTTTGGGAGGCATGCGCGCCCAAATAAATACATGGAAAATACAGTAGTAAAAGTCTTAGGTGCGCATGCCTCCCACAGCTAGTGCATTAGATTTCACAAGTCAAAAGTTTGGGAGAGATGCGCTCTCAAAGATAAGAGAGATGCCTCTCAAAATTTTTCTCTATGTATAGATTTTTTTGAAATAAAGAAAAGAACATAAAAGGTGTATTTCAATTAGACTAACAACTTTTGTGGAAACTCTTTTTCGAAATTTTGCGTATTTTTTTTAGATATGTGTTAAAATTCACTATTTCTAGGTTTTTTTATCATTTTTAAAATAAACATCACAAATTTCACATATTATTGTAAAATTCATAATTTGTCACAAACTTGATAATTTTTTACATAAAAAGTTTACCCGTTTTAAAATTAGAGTATATAATTTTCCGAATATATCTCAAGTATCAGAATTTTTTATTATTTTTCAATTTTTTATACTATTAAATTAGGTTGAAGTTAAACAAAAGAGTGGCTATGTGTCAAAAATCCTTTTCCTCTCGCAAAATCCTCTCACAAATAGAGTAATAATAGAAAAGGAATATTCCTCTACTTACGAGATAATTTTTTTTCGGTGTTTGTTGTAAAAAATTATTATTAAAATCTTAGAAACTCCAGAAAATGAAAGAATACTAGATAAAAATTTAAGCAAAGTTCTTTGCGTAGTCCAAAAATCGTACGTGGCTTCGAGCTCGAGTATAAAATAAGAAGAAAAAACTTAGGCAAAGTCACTCGCGTGTTATTTATATCAAAAACGTGGTCGAAGCTGAGCGCTGTATACGAAATAAAAACTACACAAACACCATGCTTGTAAACCCATGGCGTTTGCCTAAGTTCTTCCATCTGATCGAGGGTCCGCGCTCGCCTACCTGTTTGGCAAAAACAACGCAAACGACTTTGCCTAACTTATTCCTTCGTATTTGCATTTAGAAAAACTCGCATTTCCATTTTTTTCATATAATTTGTTTAAACAATGAACTTTTGATTTCATAATTAAATAGAACATTATTATTTTATGCAGTATGTTAAGTTAAATTCAACAATTTTTTAATTATTATCTGGGTACTTAATGCTAACAGTTTTTCTTGATTTTCTCAGTTCGACCAAAATATGGTTTGCCTAAGTTTTTCCTTAGTACGGCCGTGTACTACTATCTCAGCGATTTCATTTTCCTATTTTTGCTTATATTCGTGTTCTTGAGCTTTTGTTGGATCTTAACTCAACAAATCAAGCCAATCTAACAATTCTAACTCCACATTCGGTATTAGTTTGAAAAATTACATAGGAATACACTAGTGTAGTGTCTTGCCCATGACATATTTTTTGGGTGCTTTTGTAATTTATTATTCTGCACGCAAATAAAGTGTCTATATTATTTTAAAAATAATACATTGCTCTTAATTGTATTCTAAATTTGAGTTTAATACTATATTGATTTGAAGACTAGTATTACTCAATCATGGAATTGTATGGAAGCAGGAGTCAACTAATATCAATAAGTTTAAACAAAAATTTTAGTGTTTTTTAATGACAATTAGGTGCAACAACCCTTTGCTTGGAGGATTTAAGTAACTGAGATTTTTCTTTTCGCTTCAGTATATCGCAAATATTCCGGAAAGTATTAGTATCGAGCGTGAAGCGCGAGTGCCGTGATGAGAATGTATTTCATAAAGCCGTAGAACTTTAAGACAAAAAAAGTTTTACATTTTAAGAAAACCCAATTTAGCGCTAAACAGGCCAAAGATTAAACTGGCTCATATCGTAGGGAAAGTATATAATTTCGATAACGAAGAGCATGTATTACATGGTCGAAGCGTTCAGCCTGACGGAAAGATTAATAAAGCTGACTCTACATGTGAAGCTAACGCTGGTCCGACACGACATTACGTGCCCCCTCTACTAAGCCAGCTGGAGACGAAGAATTGAGGGGAAATAGAAAAGCAATTCCTACGTTGCGAGTAACATTATATTATTTATTTTATTTTATTTTATTTATTTATTTATTTTTATTTATTGCTGGAACAATTATTATTATTGTTATCATTATTATTATTGTTTTCTTCATAATTGTAATATTATTATGAATATTATTTCCCATGAAAAAGTTTGTTTTTTTTGTTTTTTTTTTAAACATTGGATATTTTTGTCGAGAGAAATTAGTTTTTTCAGTTTAATGAAAAAGTTAAGAAAATTAAGAAATAGTTTCTAATAAGCAGTACATTAGGCTTTGTATTAATTTTAACTTTGTTTTTTATTAACATTAAATATATGAGTATATATATTATATATAATTATATAAAATACATAATTATGTTATTAGTTAGCTCTACAATTAAAATATATAATTTTATAAGACTACTTATAAAAACAAAGTGCAAGAGAATATTTCATTGGAACATAACCTCAATTTTACAATTGTTCGGAATTTCTAAATTATTTGTAAAGAAGCGAAATGAACAGGTATAAATTGAAAATTAAATGAATAATATAGATATTTTATATTTTAATATACACATATGTTATGTATATTAATATATCTTGTATATTAAAAAAAAGTTAAAATAAATCAAATAAAACTGCTGTTTACCCCTACAGTAGGGTTTGTATTGATTTTATCAGTAAAAATTTATTTACCCTGATTATAATTTTAAAATTCCGTATGTTTGTAAAATTGAGATTATGTTCCAATGAAATATTCTATGCACTTTTTTTTATAAATAGTCTTATAAAATAATATATTTTAATTGTAGAGCTAACAAATAACATATGTATTTTATATATTAATATATAATATATATACTCATATATTTGATGTTAATTAAATGTCACTTTGAAAAATGAGTCTCGTTTAATTAGAGGCAATTGTTTACACAACAAGTTTATTAATAAAAAACAACATTATTAAATTAATAAAAATAATTTAAAGAATCCAACAAATTTCTTTCCAGAAAGTGTTTTTGTATCCAAAAAGTTCATCCAGCAATAACAGTTATTTTAATAACTTTTTAACCATAGTTGCAAAGCTAAAAAAAGTCCCTAATTCTAAGAAAGGATTTCTTTATTAATTAAATTCATTTAAATAGAAATTAAAATGAAATTTAACTCTAATTGTTCCTAATTTTTATAGAAAACAATAAGTTACAACATTTTATTATTGATGTATAACATTTTTGGTAGTTTATATTTCATTGGTATTTTCTTACACAACTTTGGTCATAATTTAAAAAATTGTAGCAATATAAATTTACAAATTTAGTATTTTTGTTTATTAAATATTAATCGTTATTAACTGACAAAATATAAATAATAATTTTTAATTTAAAATCAATAATGCATTGTCAAAATGCAAATTGTATTTTAGAATATAAGAAATAAACTTTTTTTCATTAAAAAACCACTTACTTTCTCAAAAATTTAATATGTTTTAGATTTTATGAAAACTTTGATATGGAAAAACTGTTAATTTTTTAAATCCTTCCAGAAAAAGTTAAGTAAGTGCAAAACTGTGTGTTTTGTGGTTAAATTTAAAAACAAAGTGATTCAATAACAAGATAAAATTACGACAGGGTTACAAAATACAGTATTAAAATATTAATTGAGGTTATGTTGAACTGATTTAAAACTTTTAATATCCTAAATTTATAAGACACAGAGATAACATAAAAATTTAATTGTTACACCAACTTTCATAATGCGACATCAATCTGAAAAAAATAAATAATAATGATACAAATAACATCGGAAATATAAATGCGTTTTAATATTTTGACATTCTTCTTTTAAAATACACAACACAAATATTTATTAAAAGAAATTGAGGTTATGCTACTCATTACTTTCTGTTAAATATCCTATTCTGTTAAGTGTAATTTTATAAAAACTATATGCTTTAAATATAAAATTGACAAGAACAATATTTTTTTAATTACTGCTAATTTACAAAAATGTTTATAACAATAGAAAAATACAAAACTGTATATTTAATATAGAAAAAGATAATTTAAATTGAAGCGTATATTCGTACATGCGCAATCGTGTCCGTCATTGGAAAGTACGTGCCAAGTGTCGTGGGCGGGGCTTAACTTTGCGGAATAAAATAAATCAATAAATGAAATGCAAAATATTAAATTAAGCATTCTATTTGTTTACTTAATTAACATAAAAAACATTATAAAAATATAAACTACCAAAAATGTTATACATCAATAATAAAATGTTGTAACTTATTGTTTTCTATAAAAATTAGGAACAATTAAAGTTAAATTTCATTTTAATTTCTATTTAAATGAATTTAATTAATAAAGAAATCCTTTCTTAGAATTAGGGAATTTATTTAGCTCTGCAACTATGGTTAAAAAGTTATTAAAATAACTGTTATTGCTGGATAAACTTTTTGGATACAAAAACACTTTCTGGAAAGAAATTTGTTGGACTCTTTAAATTATTTTTATTAATATAATAATGTTGTTTTTTATTAATAAACTTGTTGTGTAAACAATTGCCTCTAATTCGACGAGACTCATTTTTCAAAGTGACAATTAATTTACGAGTTTTATGTAGAAAGTAGCTTTATTTACAGCCCTGAACCAGTATAGTATCTGTATTCAATTTAACTTTGTTTTTTATTAACATCAAATATATGAGTATATATATATTATATATTAATATATAAAGTACACATGTTCTTTGTTAGCTCTACAATTAAAATATATTATTTTATAAGACTATTTATAAAAAAAAGTGCATAGAATATTTCATTGGAACATAATCTCAATTTTACAAACATTCGGAATTTTAAAATTATAATCAGGGTAAATAAATTTTTACTGATAAAATCAATACAAACCCTACTATAGGGGTAAACAGCAGTTTTATTTGATTTATTTCAACTTTTTTTTAATATACAAGATATATTAATATACATAACATATGTGTATATTAAAATATAAAATATCTATATTATTCATTTCATTTTCAATTTATACCTGTTCATTTCGCTTCTTTACAAATAATTTAGAAATTCCAAACAATTGTAAAATTGAGGTTATGTTCCAATGAAATATTCTCTTGCACTTTGTTTTTATAAGTAGTCTTATAAAATTATATATTTTAATTGTAGAGCTAACTAATAACATAATTATGTATTTTATATAATTATAAAGGGCCGGCCAGGCGCTTGTCCTTCGTACGCCATCACTGGACGAGCTGTTCGGCTCCTCCTAGGGCTCATCGACTCCCGATGTCTGACGAGTTTGGCACAGGGGAATGAACTGGACCCCGTTGATTCGGGTAACCGCCGTTTTTTGAACCTGTGCACTAGCTATCCTGTGCGGATGATGTTTATTCGGATTCCAAATGGGGGCTAACCATCCTCGTCAGCTGTGGACGACATGAGTTTTGGGAGGAATAGGACACCCCTGCCTTCTTGGTTTTTCTAAGTTGGTGTGGAGTAGTCTCGGTCTAGGGTTGGCGCCCGATGGACCGGTTGTCTGTCCGATCTTACCAACGACACCCCCAATTCAAGGTTCTTACACCGTGCCGATGGATGGATGGCACCTGGGTCAAAATATCCGGTCGTGGTGTTGCTGGGGATGGTGCGAACGTCACCCAACCTACGTGCTCATCAATTTGGCGTCTGTAAAGTGCAGGCGTCGGTTGCTGATGCCCGAGGCCTGGGCGCACAGTGAGGAAATCTTTTAATTTTTGTGTCAAAATCGTAAAACTTTTGACACGATTGACATATTTAAATAAAAAAAATTGTCAATGAAAGCCTAATCTCTACAGATTAAAGGAAAAATATGGAGAAACCTTTTAAAAATATTCTCACCTATAAAAAAAATCGTCAAAGTTGAAATTTCAGCAAAGAAAGTTCATTTTTCTCATACAGCCAACACAAAAACAATAAAATTGATGTCTTAATAGATGTAGCTTATGTATTTTTTCATGTTGATTACGAATCCGATGTGTAAGTTCATTAACAAAAATTTCTAATTCAAAATGGAGGACCAAAATGTCAAAATGCTACGGACTTATGCTAATATGATTAAAATCTAAACAAAAATCATGTTTTAAATGTTTTTGGGGTCGCTGAACACGAATCTGAAAACAAAATTTCAAAATTCAAAATGGCGCATTCAATATGGCGGACTAAATATATGAAAATGCTTCGAATTAGCACAGAATACATGTTTTAAATGTTTTTGGGGTCGCTAAACACGAATCTGAAGACCAAATTTCAAAATTAAAAATGGCGGATTCAATATGGCGGAATAAATTAATGAAAATGCTTCGAATTAGGACAGAATACATGTTTTAAATGTTTTTGGGGTCGCTGACTACGAATCTGAAATGAAACTTTCAAAATTCAAAATAGCGGATTCAATATGTCGGACTAAATTAATGTAAATGCTTCGAATTAGGACAAAATGCATGTTTTAAAAATTTTTGCAGTTGTTTAATAAGACTTGACCTTCAAATTTTTATATTTAACGTGTAATATTTATTTTAAATATAGAAACTAAACATCAACTGAACAACAAATATAGAAACAACATCGCATCGTTTGCTTTTAGTTTACATTTTTTTGCAGAAATCCTTGAACTTAAATGGGAAGGTCTTCTTTATTTTCCTTCAGACGTTCATGGATTAAAATTAATGAGATTTTAGGATTACTTTAATAAATTGCACGGTTAAAAACGTCTAAAATACGATTGCTTCGACTGTTTTGACGAGAATGAGATTTTATATTCTTCCTATTAAATTTATGCCAAGATTCCAATGCATTTTCAATACAGTAAACCATAGGTATCGGAAATTCTTTGGCTATTTGGCACTCGTGTTGCAGTAATTTATAAAGTGATGAACACATTCTTGTCCATGGATATAAGGTTGTAATGTTTTTGATATATCTCTATGCAAAAACGATGAAGTTGCTCTAAATCTAGAGAAATTTTGGTCTTAAAAGCAAGCACTATTGTGGAGACATTGCTAACTAGTTACGGGTCAATTTCTAAGGCTGAAGCGAATTCCTCTGGATTCTTAAAGCATCTGCGCGCTACGTTGCCTGTGTTCATGGTTCCATGTCCTTATAAAACCTGGGCTACTTTTACACCAATTTTTTCATAAACATTTTTTTTAATTAACTGTTTTTTTCGTTATACTGATGTAAAAATATATTATTAATTTTTAAGTACTTATTAGAATCGTATTTTATATTGCATTTAAGAAAATTGTTGAACATAAACTTTTCATTATCAATATCTCTTTCATTTTTAAATTTATTTGAGTTTATTATTATTTTTTAATAAAGTGTATTAGACATTTTGTTATCTTCAAGGAATAACGAAACTTTAATCTTACTATTTTACTATTTTTATTAAATTAAATTGCATGTAACTGAATCAGTAACTTGTGAGTTTCTCATGAAAAACTATGAGTTTGAAGCAATAACCTTAATATATTTGAATAAAACTAAAATGAAATTGACTGAAATACACCATGAGATTGGCAACTAAAAGCTGTAGTTTCAACTGATTGTCCGCAAGGGGCGCGCTGCGCTTCACCTTATAGGAGACTCTGCTTATAGGATTTATAAGAACCCGACGCTGCATCGACAAAGTCATAGTCGTAGTTCATTCTTTGACTATGTACATTATATACATATAAGTATGTAATTGGGCTTTTAATAAAACCCTTCTTTCTTTTGTAGATAGTTGTCGACTTTAAAAATATAATTTAACTAATAGAAGTACTTGTATGAAATGATTTATATTCATCTGAACTTCTTATGTATTTGACTCAAAGACATTTAGTCAAATTCGCTGAGCTATTGAGTCAATCTCGCAGCGTGTTTCGCCGCTCGTAATTGCGCGGCGAGATTGACTCAAATGAATCCCATTTGACGTTAAGAATCCTTTTTATCAGTGCAGGCTTTTACGATACGATAGTTTAAGAAAATATCCCATTGCATTTATTTCACAGTGTAAGAGTCCTAACCCATGTTTGAGAGATGAATTATTCGGAATGAAATTTTTTTCTGAGTTGTTGAATTGATATGAGGTTTTAAGACAGATTGGACAGCGGCTTGTAGCTTTATTTCCCACTACTTCATTTAGGCATTTTCCATCAAACATAGTTTCATACACTTGAAATTTTACTGTAACCGTTTACCATTACTCATTAGAAAATTATGCAATTGAAGTTCCTTAATTTCTTTATGGATACGATTATATTCTCTTAAGGTTGACTCAGAATCTTCTTTCTCAAAAGCTATTCTCAAAGGTCAACAGAACCGAATACTTTGTGGAGTTGAGTTTATCCAATTATGAGCATTAGTTTTAGAATCTTTTAATTGTATTACAATCATGTGACTGATAAACAAAGATTGATGAGGATGTACATTTTCATGATCTAGGTCTGCAAAATTTTGGTGTGGATTACTATGCCCGCCTGAACTAACAAACCCTATCGTTACCATAAGCTCCAAATTTTTTAAAGTCGATTTTGGCCATTCCAGACTTACAGCCTCGCAAAGCCGTTCTGAAGTCTTTTCTAAAATACTTTGTAAAGATACTAAACACTTTGATTCCGAAGATGTGTAATTCTGCGTTTGACATTGAACCATTGCTTCAGAGATTTTTTATATCAAGGATATATCGAACTATTTCGTTGTCGAGAGTCTATTACTAGGTTAGAGTATGATCTCTGACTGTAATCATTTTCTAAATAAAATGCTAGAGCTTATTCATTTGAATGACGATTTAATTCATTATTATATTCCGATTCATCTTCTTCCGAGGAATCAACATTCTCTTCAGAGGAAGTTCTCATTCTCTTAGCAGTTCTTAAAGCGATTTTTAGTAGAGAAACATTGTTGTTTGTATTGAAAAATAACGACACTTTCAGACAGTCTTTTTGTTTAGTTTATTATAAAAGTATCCAACGTTTCAGGAACGAACCGTTCCCATTCTCAAGGACTGAAATATACATAAATTTGTTGTCAAAAATATTCAAAAATAATTTATACAAATTTTAATTATTATCACTCTCACTCACCATTAAATTAACAATATGAAACACACATTAAAAAAACAAACAAAACGTAGAAAGAAAATATTTTTTCTTTCAGTCAAAATAAAATTATTATTAATTTTTCAAAACGACGATCGTTTTCATGTCGAACTTATTCGTATGAGTTAACAGAGAATACTAACAGAATGTAAACAAACGGATTTTCAAATTTATAAAAGGAAATTAAATGAATATAATTAGAACTAATGACAATGTTAAAATTTTAAGACATTGAGATAAATTTATTATTTTAAAATTTCTAAAATTGAATTAAAAGACGGGCTATAAAATTGTAAATCGGTTTTTTTATTAATACTTTTTTCATCTTCTTTTTTAATGAAAACCATCTCAGCAAATTTTCTTTTTTGAGTATTAGTTTCATTATGCAAAACTTTTATTTCATCCCATAAAATCTGATGTACATTAACATCACGGTCATTTTGTTTTTGATGACATGTTATAACATTGTGATATTTTTCATTTTTTAGGTTTTTGTTTTTTATGTGTTCTTTTCTTCTTACACCTAAAGGTCTCCCTGTTTCTCCAACATAACATTTTCCACATTTGCATGATATTTTGTAAACTACTCCTGTTTTTTCTAAAATATTGCTACGGTCTTTACCAAGTTTTATGAAACTATTTAATTTAGAATTTACTTTAAAAATAGTTTTAATGTTATGTTTAGAAAGCATTCTTTTTATTGTCTGAGAAACCTTTCCATAGTATGGAATAGTGATGAATTTTTCTTTTTTAGTGTTTTCATCATTATTATTATTAAGAGATTTTGTTGTAGAGTTGTTATTATTATCAATAACAAGTCTTCGTTTTTTAATTTCATTATTAACTAGTTGATCTGGGTAATTGTTGAAAAATAGAAATTGTTTTATGATTTTTAGATTATCCTCATGGAAAGATTTATCAGACAAAAGTAATGCAGTATCGACAAGGTTTTTAATAATGGAAATCTTATGTTAAATTGGGTGGTTAGAAAGGAAATTTAGAAATCTTCCTGAAAAGGTTTCTTTTCTAAACCAATTGGTTTTTAAAGAACCATCCTTATCTTTTATAATTGTTAGATTTAAAAAATTTATACTATTGTCATTTTCAATTTCATAAGTAAATTGAAGTCTAGGGTGATAAGTATTAAAAACAGACAAGGTTTCTTCAATTTTATCTTTCGGAATGAACAAAATTGTGTCATCTACATATCTGCGGTAAAAGGCAATAAAAAATTTTAAATTTTTAAGACAGTTCAATTCTAAGTCTTCCATAACCATGTCGGAAATTATTGGAGAAATCGGTGAACCCATTGGTGTTCCAAAAATCTGTTTGTAAAATTTGTCGTCAAATTTAAAATAAGTGTTATTCATTAAAAATTCTATGCTACTTGTAAATTCATCTAAAGGAAGCAATGTGTTCTTTTTTATAAAATTCCATCGTTTTTTAATAATAGATTTCACTAGTTCAAAAGGTATGTTAGTAAAAAGGGATTTAACATCTAGTGAAATCATTACATAGTCTTTAGGAATACTAGTTTTGTCAATAATTTTTTTAAAAAGAAAGGAGTTTTTAACAGTTGAAATAGGATTAGGAATTGACTTAGAAAGAATGTCTGTAAAGATTTTGGCCATCCGATAAGTGGGGGAGTTAATACAAGAAACGACTGGTCGTAGAGGGGTGTTAAGTTTATGAATTTTTGGAAGGCCATAGATCTTTGCTATAACTGTATTATCAGTGATTATATCTTTTCTTTCAATATTTTTACCTAAAAAACCTTTTAATCTAAATTTATTTAAAAGTTTAAACGTTTCTTTTTGTACTAAGTCTAAAGGGTCTTCGGGGATTATTTCATAAGTTTTATCATCGTTAAGGAGTTCAAACATTTTATTATTATAGTCTTTTTTGTTTAAAATGACCGTGACATTCCCTTTGTCAGCTTTTGTAATTAATAAGTTTTGATTGTTCTTGACAAATTGATTCGTTTCTTTGATGTTGTCACGAATCAATCTGTCAGTATCATTCAAAGGGTCAGGTTTATTTAAATAATTATATGAAATATTAATTAATTTGTGTCTAACAGCATCTTGTTCTTTACTATTGATTTTATTTTCAATGTTAATCTCAATGTCTTTTACAATTTCGAAAATATGAGAATTTTTTGAAGATAAAAAATTAGAACTAAATTTGTCACCCAGTCTTAATATGTCATTTACTTTATCAGGAACTATTGTGTCACTCTGGTTTATAATCCATGGGTCATTTTTTGACTTATTGTGTTTATTAAGTTGGACTTGGGGACATCGTAGTTCTTTTTCTAGTTTTAAACGTTCAAATTTTTGGTCAAAAGACTTCAAAATTTTATTATTACTCATATTGTTTTGGTATTTTATAATATTATTAAAAATATCACTAGGTAGAAGATTTTGTAAGACATTCTTAATAAGTTCGGCTTGATTGTAAAGATTATTTAAATAGTAATGAACGTCGCTAATTTGTAAATTACGAATTTTATACATCATATTATTAATAGAAGGACAAAGTTGTTTAGAACAAGAGTTGTGGTAGAAAGGTAATCTTGTGAGAGAATTTACAGAATGAGTAATAAATTTTGGAAAAATATTATATTTACGACATTTTAGTAAAAAATTCTTTCTTGCTGTTTGTGTTCTGATGCAATCGTTGATGTTGATCCATCGTTTGGTATGAAATAAAGCTTCATGTCCAAATTGTTGTTTAATATGTTGTAAAAACATGTTGAATATGTCAAAATTGAAAGGACTAGTCTGTCCAATATAAATTATTCTTGTATTTAACGTCTGAGTTTTTTTAATATTGAAACCAGAGTGACACAATAGTTCCTGATAAAGTAAATGACATATTAAGACTGGGTGACATATTTAGTTCTAATTTTTTATCTTCAAAAAATTCTCATATTTTCGAAATTGTAAAAGACATTGAGATTAACATTGAAAATAAAATCAATAGTAAAGAACAAGATGCTGTTAGATACAAATTAATTAATATTTCATATAATTATTTAAATAAACCTGACCCTTTGAATGATACTGACAGATTGATTCGTGACAACATCAAAGAAACGAATCAATTTGTCAAGAACAATCAAAACTTATTAATTACAAAAGCTGACAAAGGGAATGTCACGGTCATTTTAAACAAAAAAGACTATAATAATAAAATGTTTGAACTCCTTAACGATGATAAAACTTATGAAATAATCCCCGAAGACCCTTTAGACTTAGTACGAAAAGAAACGTTTAAACTTTTAAATAAATTTAGATTAAAAGGTTTTTTAGGTAAAAATATTGAAAGAAAAGATATAATCACTGATAATACAGTTATAGCAAAGATCTATGGCCTTCCAAAAATTCATAAACTTAACACCCCTCTACGACCAGTCGTTTCTTGTATTAACTCCCCCACTTATCGGATGGCCAAAATCTTTACAGACATTCTTTCTAAGTCAATTCCTAATCCTATTTCAACTGTTAAAAACTCTTTTCTTTTTAAAAAAATTATTGACAAAACTAGTATTTCTAAAGACTATGTAATGATTTCACTAGATGTTAAATCCCTTTTTACTAACATACCTTTTGAACTAGTGAAATCTAGTATTAAAAAACGATGGAATTTTATAAAAAAGAACACATTGCTTCCTTTAGATGAATTTATAAGTAGCATAGAATTTTTAATGAATAACACTTATTTTAAATTTGACGACAAATTTTACAAACAGATTTTTGGAACACCAATGGGTTCACCGATTTCTCCAATAATTTCCGACATGGTTATGGAAGACTTAAAATTGAACTGTCTTAAAAATTTAAAATTTTTTATTGCCTTTTACCGCAGATATGTAGATGACACAATTTTGTTCATTCCGAAAGATAAAATTGAAGAAACCTTGTCTGTTTTTAATACTTATCACCCTAGACTTCAATTTACTTATGAAATTGAAAATGACAATAGTATACATTTTTTAAATCTAACAATTATAAGAGATACTGCATTACTTTTGTCTGATAAATCTTTCCATGAGGATAATCTAAAAATCATAAAACAATTTCTATTTTTCAACAATTACCCAGATCAACTAGTTAATAATGAAATTAAAAAACGAAGACTTGTTATTGATAATAATAACAACTCTACAACAAAATCTCTTAATAATAATAATGATGAAAACACTAAAAAAGAAAAATTCATCACTATTCCATACTATGGAAAGGTTTCTCAGACAATAAAAAGAATGCTTTCTAAACATAACATTAAAACTATTTTTAAAGTAAATTCTAAATTAAATAGTTTCATAAAACTTGGTAAAGACCGTAGCAATATTTTAGAAAAAACAGGAGTAGTTTACAAAATATCATGCAAATGTGGAAAATGTTATGTTGGAGAAACAGGGAGACCTTTAGGTGTAAGAAGAAAAGAACACATAAAAAACAAAAACCTAAAAAATGAAAAATATCACAATGTTATAACATGTCATCAAAAACAAAATGACCGTGATGTTAATGTACATCAGATTTTATGGGATGAAATAAAAGTTTTGCATAATGAAACTAATACTCAAAAAAGAAAATTTGCTGAGATGGTTTTCATTAAAAAAGAAGATGAAAAAAGTATTAATAAAAAAACCGATTTACAATTTTATAGCCCGTCTTTTAATTCAATTTTAGAAATTTTAAAATAATAAATTTATCTCAATGTCTTAAAATTTTAACATTGTCATTAGTTCTAATTATATTCATTTAATTTCCTTTTATAAATTTGAAAATCCGTTTGTTTACATTCTGTTAGTATTCTCTGTTAACTCATACGAATAAGTTCGACATGAAAACGATCGTCGTTTTGAAAAATTAATAAAAATTTTATTTTGACTGAAAGAAAAAATATTTTCTTTCTACGTTTTGTTTGTTTTTTTAATGTGTGTTTCATATTGTTAATTTAATGGTGAGTGAGAGTGATAATAATTAAAATTTGTATAAATTATTTTTGAATATTTTTGACAACAAATTTATGTATATTTCAGTCCTTGAGAATGGGAACGGTTCGTTCCTGAAACGTTGGATACTTTTATAATAAACTAAACAAAAAGACTGTCTGAAAGTGTCGTCATTTTTCAATATTAAAAAAACTCAGACGTTAAATACAAGAATAATTGTTGTTTGCTAATGATGCAATATCATTTGCATCATTTGGAATTAACGCTGGTTTTTGATTTTTTATGTGGACGACCACGTTTTGGTAAGTCATTAAAGTCCTCATTATTCATTCTAAAATATAAAAGTCAGAAACGTATTTATAAATTTTAAACTTATTTAAGAAACGACTGTCTGTTTATACTTAACTTTATCTCAAATTACTCGAATGATTATATTTTTAAGGCATTAAAAATAGAGAAATGGACCTACTATGTATGTATTCCGTTGTAAGACAGATTTTAAAAACAATAAACAACAAAAGGCAAATAATGAAGAACTTACCATTCAAATTTAGAAGATTTCTGTAAAGAAATTTAAGCTAATAGCAAACGATGATGCGACGTAGTTTTTATATTTAAAAAATGAGTTTTGTCCTAATTCGAAACATTATCACTAATTCAGTCCGCCATATTAAAACCGCCATTTTGAATTTTGATATTTTGATTTCAAATTCGTGTTTAGCGACCCCAAAAACATTCAAACATGTATTCTGTCCTAATTCGAAGTATTTTCATTAATTTAGTCCGCCATATTGAATCCGCCATTTTGAATTTTAAAATTTTGTTTCCAGATTCATGTTCAGCGACCCCAAAAACATTTAAAACACGATTTTTGTTTAGATTTTAATCATATTAGCATAAGTCCGTAGCATTTTGACATTTTGGTCCTCCATTTTGAATTAGCCATTTTTTTTAATGAACTTACACATCGGATTCGTAATCAACTTGAAAAAATACATAAGCTACATCGATTAAGACATCAATTTTATTGTTTTTGTGTTGGCTGTATGAGAAAAATGAACTTTCTTTGCTGAAATTTCAACTTTGACGATTTTTTTTATAGGTGAGAATATTTTTAAAAGGTTTCTCCATATTTTTCCTTTAATCTGTAAAGATTAGGCTTTCATTGCCAATTTTTTTTATTCAAATATGTCAGTCGTGTCAAAAGTTCTACGATTTTGACACAAAAATTAACAGATTTCCTCACTGTGGGGCGGTGGTCGCACTGTCGTCGTCAGTGTTACGCTCGGAGGTGTCGCGAGCTGTGGTCCTAGGACACCGGGCGCCCTCCTAGTGATTTAATGCCTTACCCATATATCGGAGCTCTATGTGGGCGGACCGTTTTTCTTCAAGGCTCTTGGGATTCGTATGGATGGACTAAAAATAATCTTAACAGACGTGATGCAGGAAATGGAGGTCAGTGAAGACCAAGTAGATGCTCAGCCATCTACGTCTGGTTCAACCAGCCCTCCCGAGAGAGCTCCGACTTGTGAGCAGGAAGTATTAATAATAATAATGATAATAATAATAATAGTTGTTCCAGCAATAAATAAAAACAAATTTGCTATTAAATACAAATAGCAAGAATCGGGAAATTACATTTTGAGAATCACTGTTACTCGCAACGTAGGAATTGTTTGTCTATTTCCCCTCAATTCTTCGTCTCCAGCTGGCGCAGTAGAGGGGGCACGTAATGTCGTGTCGGACCAGCGTTAGCTTAACATGTAGAGCCAGCCTAATGATCGGAGTGCGAAGCACGACGTTTATTTCAAATACGGAGCGCGTAGCGCAACGATTACTAAAACTTCGGAGCGCGAAGTGTGACGACGACCCTCGCGCGCCCCGACGCGCGCTGAAACTAGCAAGCAAAGCGAGCCCTGCGCGCGAATCGCGCGATGAGAATGTGACGGAGCGCGATGTCAGATTTTTTTGGTACTAATTGTTTAACTAAGTTGAAAGTAAAACACAGAAATTTTACAAAAATGTAGATTTACAAAACAAGATATTTTTTTAAGTGAATCTTACTTAACAATTTTTCTACTACACTTCTTAAGTTATTTTAAGAAATAAAGTTTCAAAATTAACTTGAAAAGCATGTTAATATTAACGTTACTTTTTTCAGGGTTTTTTTACAACAAAAATAAAACAAAAATGTTTCAAAACTAAATTCTAAAGTGTTTTTTACTAACTATAAAAAAAAATTTAATAAATAATTGATTTCAAAGAATGCACAAAATAACCCACTATATCCTGGTTTATAAGTTTTTACACTTTTTATTTAAAATATGCAATAAAATGTTAGCACATCACGTATACACTATTACAACTAAATTATTAACAAATATTATTCAGACTTTTAAAAATAATTAGCATTAAGAAAATGTATGTGTGCGAATAAATAAGTTTATTTATGAATTGCCAATTATTAAAAATTCAAATAATCGTAGTTTTTTAATTCTTTGAGGGGCAGTGGTACATATACGTACCACCTTTTATTGCTCAGTATTTTTCGTATTTATATTATATTCAGCTACTATTATTCACATATTATTTATTTTTAGACTCTTGGAATATAAACTTGTTATTCTATGATACCATATATAACCAATTTGTTGTTAATTTTAAATTATGATTAAAAATCACGGAAATATATATCATATCAATCAATAAATATCAATATCAATATCATATCAAATTTTTTTCCTATTTTCGGGGGGACAGGTATAAAGGGGTTTTTGAGGTCGCTGATTACGAATCTGAAGTCTGTTTCACAAAATTCAAAATGGCGGATCCAATATGGCGGACGAAAGACTAAAATTGTCTTTTAATGTTCATGAAATTGGGTTTCAGGGAGTTTTTGAGGTCGCTGATTGCGAATCTGAAGTCTGTTTCACAAAATTCAAAATGGCAGATCCAATATGGCGGACGAAATACTAAAATTTTACGTTAATGTACATGAAATTGCGTTTCAGAAGGTTTTTGAGGTCGCTGATTACGAATCTGAAGTCTGTTTCACAAAATACAAAATGGCGGATTCAATCTGGCTAAAATAATACAAAAATTTCCTTTTCATAATCATGAATTTGTGTTTCAAGGGATTTTGAAGGTTGTTTATCATGAATCTAATGTCTGTTTCACTTAATTAAAAAGGGTGATCCGATATGGCGGTCAACCTACAAAAGTTTTTTTAAATACATGAAATTTGGTCTGGGGTGGGTTGAATGTCTCTAAATACGAATCTAAAGTATGATTTACAAAATCTAAAATGGCTGGTATTAGTATAAAAGTAACGTTTAATTTTGATGAAAGTTCAAATCTAATGTATTCTAATGATGCTTATTTCTAAACTAAAAAAATATTTGAAACTCTAAAATAGCAATTTTCTTTTTGTCAAAAACAAATATTTTAGAAAAAGACAAATTATTTGTTTACAAAATGTAAAAATTGTTAATCTCCATCTGTAGAAAAGTCTGTATTTGTCAAGTAAATAAAAGAATTTTAAGGGGTTACTGATAATGAATCTAAGGTCATATTGACAATATGGTAATTTACAGTTTTTGATTGTCAAAATGTAAATTTGACAATATATTTGTAGACATCGACACTAAAAACCTTCTTGCTGCTATATGCATAAAAACAGTTGACTTGACAGCTGTCAACTGTCAATTATAATATTTGACATTATATTGGTACTCAGCAACCCCGAAAATGCTTGCACTGAAATTTTTATAAAGATTAATTGCTTTTCTGCAAAGTTGACAGTTGATTTGACAGCTGTCAACTATTGAATTATCAATTTGACAATAAATTCGTAATAAACGACCTCGAAAATCCTTAGAATCGTAAGGCATTAGTTTATATTTACACCCAATTTTGCTCAGATGTGAAAAGATTAAGTGAAATTTGTAAATTTTTTCATAAAAATTGTCTAAAATACGAAAAAGCAGATTGGGGCAACTTTTTTTTACGAATTCTGTTAAAGAAATGTCTAATCTATAATTTAAAAAAGAACTTTATCGGGCAACATCGGGCAATTAACTTTTTTCTTTAATTTATATTATTATTAAAAGTTATTTTTCTTTATTTTTTATTAAAAACTTTGGTTAATAATGATGGAATAAAATTTTTTTTTGGACTTACAATGTCAAAATATAATGTACTTACTTCCACCTAAAAAATCTATTTTACTGATATTAATTTTAACTTCATGTTCTTTTTTAAATACACAATTACTAAAACACTTATTTTTTTAACAAAAGGAAGCGGATAGTATGCTTAAAAATGACAGTCTTTAACTTCTTAGTACGGGTCGAAAAAATACAGTAGGGTTTTTTTACCAACAGCATTATAATCTTTGATCCTTCTTTAATCAAACTAGTTGGATACAATATCTAAAAATAAAACTTTATTTTTTGACTTTTAGCCAGCTTTTTGAACTTTGGCCCCACTGTAAGCAGTGGTTAAAAGCTCTGGATTCCCGGGAAAATGGGTTTAGATATAATTAGATATATTTCAGATCTAATGATATATGATTTGATCTATTCAGATATAATTAGATATAATAAATTATTATTAAACATATATATATATATTTAGATATTTAGATCTACTATTATATCTGTTCATATCTGTTTATATCTGTTTATATCTAGATAGATATCACCTGATGTGATGTCAGATCTAACTAGATATATTTAGATATAATCAGATCCAATTTTATATCTGTCATTATCTAGGTAGATATTGCTTAATGTGAGGTCATATCTAATTAGATATATTTAAACATAGTCATTATAATTTATAATTTAAATTGAACAGTAATATGCTAAGAATATATATGTAGATATATAAGATATGTATATTAAGTAAAATGTGTGTTGAAATCTAATAATTTCAAATCACGGAAGAAAATTTAGATATGATTAGATTTAGTTTTATTTACATTTAACCTCGCCCATACTTATTGATATACATTCTAAACAAACTGTACCTATTCAAGATTCAACGTAGAACAGTGATTAAAAGCTCTGGATTAGAAGTCGTGTCTAATAGTTGATACCCCTGCCCCTGTGATGCGGGTTCAAATCCCGGCCTGGTCATTTTTTTTTAAATTATTTAGCACAAATGTTTATTAATTATATCGCCCAACTTCATAATTTTTAATATTATTAATAATTTTCAATAAATTTATTTATTTATTAAAAATTTTTGATCAGCTTAGATCTAATTATATCTGGTCAGATAGAGACAAAATCCAGATATGATTATGGGTCATTCCATACGAAAAGGCAAATGGCTGAGTCCACTCGTAGTTTTAACCAATTTCAAAGATATATAGCTCAAAATTTAGCATTTTTTATAAGAAATCGAATGCCGTGTGGTACTTTTTGAAATATTCAAAATGGCGGCTACCACAGCTGGATATATAACCAAACTTTTTGAATTTCTGGGTTTAAGCGATTATTACTTTTATTATCTCGGATTAAAATTGCTCAAAACAAATTTTTCTTATGTTTTTGAGATCCCCGAGACAAAAAAATATGACTAAATAATCATAAAAAAAAATTCAAGATGGCGGATCCAAAATGGCGGTCAAATTTTTAAAATGCTATTGGATTTAACTGAAACTTGTTACTCGGGGGTTTTTGAGGTCGCTGATTACGAATATGATCTCAAAATTAAAAAATTCAAAATGGCGGATCCAATATGGCGGACAATATTTTGAAAATTGATCGGATTTCTATGAAACTTGTTAATCGGGGGTTTTTGAGGTCGCTGATTTCGAATCTAATGTCAAAATTTAAAAATTCAAAATGGCGGATCCAATATGGAGGACGAATTTTTTAAAATTAGTCGGATTTGTCCGAAACGTGTTACTCGGGGGTTTTTGGGGTCGCAGATTACGAATCTAATGTCAAAGTTTAAAAATTAAAAATTGTGGATATAAAATGGCGAAAAATGTGTCAAGAGACGTAGCCTTTCAACTGCCATCAGTATTTAATTCTTGTTTATTGTACACCTCTTTTGAATTTTCTAATTTTGACATCAGATTCGTAGTCAGCGACCTCAAAAACCCCCTAGTAACAAGTTTAAAACGAATCCGACGGATTTAGAGAAATTCGTCCGCCATATTGGATCCGCCATTATGAATTTTAAAAAAATAATTTCAGATTCGTAATCTGCTACCCAAAAAAACGCCGAGAAACAAGTTTCAAGCGAAATCGACCAATTTAAAAAAATTCGTCCGCCATATTGAATCCGCCATTTTGAATTTTGAAAAACTGACTTCAAATTCGTCATCTGCAACCCCAAAAATCCCCGAGCAACTAGTTTCAAGCGAATCCGACCAATTTTAAAAAATTCGTCCTCCATATTGGATCCGCCATTTTGAATTTTTAAATTTTGACATTAGATTCGAAATCAGCGACCTCAAAAACCCCCGATTAACAAGTTTCATAGAAATCCGATCAATTTTCAAAATATTGTCCGCCATATTGGATCCGCCATTTTTAATTTTTAAATGTTAAGATCATGTTCGTAATCAGCGACCTCAAAAACCCCCGAGTAACAAGTTTCAGTTAAATCCAATAGCATTTTAAAAATTTGACCGCCATTTTGGATCCGCCATCTTGAATTTTTTTTTTATGATTATTTAGTCATATTTTTTTGTCTCGGGGATCTCAAAAACATAAGAAAAATTTGTTTTGAGCAATTTTAATCCGAGATAATAAAAGTAATAATCGCTTAAACCCAGAAATTCAAAAAGTTTGGTTATATATCCAGCTGTGGTAGCCGCCATTTTGAATATTTCAAAAAGTACCTCATGGCATTCGATTCCTTATAAAAAATGCTAAATTTTGAGCTATATATCTTTAAAATTGGTTAAAACTACGAGTGGACTCAGCCATTTGCCTTTTCGTATGGAATGACCTTTATATATAATCAATTATATCTAATTATGTCTGATTATATCTAAACCTTTTTTCCCGGGAAGTACATTAGGGAAACAAACAACTAGGCAAAGATGGTTTCCACAGACTAGTGATAAAGGTTGTACAGATAATAATAATAATTAATAATAATAAAGTAAAACGAAATTTTAGTCTGTCCACACAATTGTGTTGAATCAATGAGAGAAACTTGTAGTTTTTCATGTCTCCTAGATGTCTTTTGGGCCGTAGATTGAGAATTTGGCATTAAAGTTGATAATTTAAAAGTTGAACTCAGTCAAAATCGCAAAAAAATGAAAATAAATTAAAATTTAAGATTTTTATGTACATCTAATTCTGTTGAATCATTGAAAGAAACTCGTTGTTTTTAATGTCTTCTAGATGTTTTTTTGGTCGCAGATTGTGAATTCGTAATAAAAATTGATAGTTTAATAGTTAAAATACTGTATTTTTCTTTTGTGAGGTCAACTCTGGAGATTGGATCTGTAATCTGGTGTCCATATTACAGTATCCATACTCTCAGACTTGAACGAATACAAAACAGATTCTTGCGTTTCGCTGCTCACCAATTCAATTTATATTATGACCCTCTTTCTCATGATTATGAGAACCTAAGATCTGTTTTAAACATCCCAAAAATTGAAAAAAGACTAATTCATAAGGATTTATTATTTCTGTTTAACCTAATTAGCGGCACAGTAGACTGCCCAGCAGTTTTATCACTCGTTCATTTTTCGGCTCCAATGAGACCATTGCGCAACCCTCCTTTGCCTTTCTACGCACACACTTGTAAGACTAATTTTGCAAAGAACTCTATTTTTAAGCGTCTCTGTACCAGGGGTAATTTTTACTGCGATGTCTTGAACTTTTTTAATTCAGAAATTATTAAGTTTACCACTGCTTTGCGAAAATTATATAACTAATTAACTACCTGTATTTAGTGTGTAAATATTGTTATATTATATTATTTATTTGTAATGGGCTTTCGCCCGTAAATATGTCCTAAATAAATAAATAAATAAATAAATAAAATAAATAAAAATCGGTCAAAATCGCGAAAAAGTAAAAAATTTGAAGAATTATTTTTGTCTGTTCGCACTGCTGTGCAGAATTGTGATGTGGAACTGATGAATTCGTTTCTTTATAAGATGTGTTTTGGGTCGTAGATTAAGGATCTGAAGTTAAATTAGGAAATTTAACATTTTAAATCACCTAAAATGGCTAAAAATCGTAAAATTTGGAAAAATATTTTTTCCTGTCCGAATTTCTGTGCCAAGTTGTGATGTTTAATTAGTTATGTTAATTTTAATTCTCAGTTTTTATATTGCTGATTACTGATTAGAATTTAAATTTGTCATTTTAGGTGTTTAGAGCAGTCAACAGGAGTAAAATTCATCAAAATAGCTAAAAAAATTAAAATAATAAAAATCCATTATCTGTCTGTTCGTGCTAATATTCAAAACTGTGTTGTTTAATAATAATTTTACTTTTCTATACGTTATTCTCAGATCGTTGACTACTGATTAAAACTTAAAATTGTCATTTCAGGACTTTAGAGCAGTCAAATGGAGTAAAAATCATAAAAATAGCGAAAAATCGTAAAATATAAAAAAATCATGTTGTCTTTCCGTATTGATATGCAAATTATGTTGGTTAATAGGTTAATTTTCTTTTTTATGCGGAGCTTTTAGATTGCTGATTACTGTTAAGAAATTAAAATCGTTATTTTAGAAGTTTAGAGCAATCAGTAGATAAGATGGTGGGTTTCCGTATAGTAGGAATCTGTTACCGGCATTAGCGACATTTTAAAGCAAAAATAAGATTGAGGCATATTGCGCAATTTGAAAGAATGCTAGGTATTTCTTTTTTGTGGAGGGTGCATTCCTTGAGGATGACGGAAGGAGGTTCTTTGTCACTTATGACAGATTGTTTTGACAGTATTTATATTAGATTTTTTATGAACTATATTTTGACAAGTTTATAACTTCCGGCAAGCTTCATCTGTTTTGTTTAATTCAATTAATTCGTGGAATTTTTGTTTAAAAAAAAAGTCTTATATACCTAAAGTAGAGTGTATTACGTAATTTGTTTAGTCTACCATCTGTTTTTTATAGAATATTATGATTCACAAGAGTTAAAAATAATTATAATATCAACATTTTTGTTATTTTATGAGTCATTTTCGAGCATATAAGGAGTATTCTTTGCGGATTTTAAGTCAGTCTAAAAGAATTTTTTTTTGTGAGATCGTTCATATGTCAAGTAATGCAAAGAGAGCAGAGTTACAGTGTCGTATTAATATTTTGTTCAAGAATATTCAAGAAATAAAGTGCAGTCTTGAAAGTGTGCAAACTTTTCGAAGAGTAATTCAAGATTTAGAAAAAATAAATATCAGTAAAAAATGAGCTTCGCTAAATTAAACAAAGCCGGACGAGGAACAAGCTTTCTTCCAACAAAGAAATTAAGTGAATTAGAAGAGAATCAACTGTATAACATTTCGGACGTGAAGACTGTGAAAACCAGATTTGGTCCCAGGGTCGTTGCAGAAATTGAGAAGCAATATCAAGTGTTTTTACCAAAGAGAATTTTTGATGTGATTTCTGAAGACGACGCTTTATTGCCACATTTAAAAGAATTAACCTCGCAAAAAAAATTGCCTATTAAATATTTGGGCGGACTACATAATTCTATTGAGTTCGTTGAAATTTGAGAGATGAATTGTATGCCAAAAAATCATCTAATTCTCTCAAGTTCATTTAATCTAAATGCATCTTTCACAAAACAACTTAAAATAGGTGCCGAATTGTCATCAAATAGAAAATTAACCAGTGTTGTAAAATTTGTGTGAAGTCATCCACGAAGTAATATTTCGCTTGGTTTTAAGGATTGCAATATTTCAAAAGATCATATCACGATTATAAGAGCATATTTTGAAGGTGAAAAAACTCCTCGAGAAATAAAGTGCGGTAATTTTTATCTACGATTTGGAATTTTGTATGGAGAAAATGCAGTTTCACTGGAGGATAGACGTGACAAACATTTTTACTATCCGTTTATTTTAAAAGAAGCATCTTTTAAAATTTTTGAGAATCTCATTTCTTGTGTTGACCAACGGTTTGAACATTTATTTTCTGTGCATTTAAAAAAAGTGTACAATTTAATTATAAAATCTTTTGTGGAAATTTTGTTTCAACAACATTTTTTAAATGAAAAAGAAATTGAAGTTTTTATTAATAAAAATTATAAAAAGTTACTGATAAAACTTGAAAGTAAATGTGATTTTACATCTAGTTTAGAATTTAAGACTTTATTTGTTGATATTATTACTTTTAATTTGAAACAATTATCAAAAACAATTTTCGAAGTGTTACATAGACTTAGTAGCGCCGGAACTAGTATAATATAAACAATTACTTTGTGTGAAGGTAGTCTGCGAAGAAAAACAAATGAGTTAGATGTGTGAAATAATATCCTCGATGACGTCATTATATAATATAGATATACTGTACATAATTCGAGAAAAATTAATTGATTTAAATCTAGATCTTTGTAACGAAGAAAATGATGATAAATTTATGTTAGCGTTAATAGATTATTGTAACCTATCTGAAGAATTCTCTTTACCTTATTTGGAATCGTATTTAAATATATTAAAAGCAATGACAGAGGACCGTAATCGTATTTGGCCATTAAGATATAATGGCTATAGATTTCCTGATGATTTTATTGTATTTTTTCAAGATATTTTTGATTGGATACCAATTTGTTGTTTCGAATATGAAGATATAAATGAAGACTTAGCTTCAAAATTAAAGTAAATTAAATTACATTATTGTAAAAAAAAATTTGGTAATGTAAAGGTAAGAAAAAATAAATGCTATAATAAGAGTCAATTCGAGTTTTTATTTTTTGAAACCTTTATTTATTTTTCAGAAATTTTAAAAATAAATTACAAATCTGAATCATTTATTTAGCTGTTATGTGTACTAAAGCTACCACTAATTGGATTTTCTTGGTAATCTTTAAGAAGGTAAGTAACTGGTTTTGTATTTTTTATATTTTTTACAGTAAAAATTTCAGTAGTCCAATTTGGTGTATAACCTTTCTCAAAAACATGTTTATATTTACTTATACGCACTTTATCACCAATCTTAAATTTCTTATATTGTCTATTAACTGAAACATTTTTTTTGAATACATTTAACAACAAATCATTTTCATTTTTAACATTTACATCTTTCGGTTTCATTTTGATGGATTGATGTTTGGTATTATTATACTCAAATATTAAATCACTTAAAATGTTTATCCATTTATAATTACCTCGCAAACTAAATTTCATCCACATTTTATTTTTTAATGTACGATTAAATCGTTCACAAATTGACGCTTTTAAACCACTATAAGTAGAGTACAAATTAATGTTAAAATTTTTCATGAGACTTTCAAAATGTTTATTATAAAATTCTTTTCCTCTATCAACTTGTAAATTTTTTGGTACGCGTTTTTTATTGAAAACAGATTCCATTGCTGCAGTGACATCTTCACCTTTCTTCGACTTGATGGGAACAGCCCAGGCAAACTTGGAGAATATATCGATGATTGTTAACATGTATTTGTAGCGCTTATTTTCTCGTGCATATGGTTGCATTTCAACGAGATCAGCTTGCCAAGTCTCATCAACGCCTCGAATGTCAACTTTTCTACGTTTATAATTTCTTCGAGCCGGTTTGTGTAATTCTTTCACCACATGTTCTTTTTTATCATCCATTTTTATCACAGAGGTTGATTATTTTCAAGTGCTTGCAGTCTAGTGTCTAAACGAGAAATGACATCTTTCATAGACAACAATTCTATATTTCTTTTAATATGCGTTTTAAAATTCTCGAAAAATTTTGTTGCAGTATTTTCTAAAGTTGTAATTCTTGCATTATTGTCTTTTTTTAATGCTTCTATTACATCGTATATGGCGTTGGATTTAGTTTCTATAATTTTGTTAACAAGATTTAAATTTACAGCATCACCTTCACTCTGAGCATCGGCAATGTTGCACAATTTTTTATTTTCCATGTTAAAATCTCCTTCAGATGTAAGCTTAAATCCAAGCCCTGGAGTACCGCGATTTAGAGTTTCTGTGATCCTTAATGAACGTCCGAATATGTCGATACTCATCTTGCAAATGATAAAAATTGTAATGAGCTATTAATTAATAAATAATTCTTGTTTCGCGCAATTCTTCAATAATTGATAATATCTCATTATTATGGCTAGGATTACCAGCTGCTTGAGATGCTAAAAGTAACCTTAAACGATCAACCAATTCATTAGGGTCATCCCAGTATACATAATCAATATTTTTATTTTTTCGATCAACCATGTATTCTGGAATTAAGCCTTTACCGGAATGTGTTGCTATATAGTTTTGATATTTAAATTTTTTTTATCACAAACAGCGCCATCTACTTTGTAATATTTTTTATGAGCATTTGTTAAAATAACAAGATTCTTATAATTTTTACGATCTTTTAAGCTTATCAAATTTTCTTCAGGTGTTTTTTTAAATAAAAGTTCAAGTAAACCTTCAGTGGCAGGATAACTTGAATTGTTGATTAAAATATCATTTTCTTCAAAAATTATTGGTGAATCACCAAACATTAATTTTCCTTGAGATAATTTTCTAAAACCATATAAACTGTCTACGTCCTTTTTTTTTACATCTAATAATTGCAGATACACATTTATAATATTTTCTCTTAAAGTATTTGGTGAATCCAAAACTGTTGAACTATTATGTTTAATTTTTGTAATATCTTCATCTGACGATGCTGTTCTAAATGAAGTATTATCATCATAAGAATCGTCTTTTATTTGAGAATATGTATAAAAATCATTGTCATTTTTTGAAATATCGTTGAGATCAAAATTTTCTTCCAGTTTTAATCTTTCTTTATACTGATTTTTCTTTTCAGCTTTTGCTGGACGAATATGTTTAACTATTTCAGTGTCATCAATTATTTTTTGCATTGGTGTTACTACAGGCTTAAAAGTATCATTCAAAAATTGTTCACTTTGTTCTCTGCCTAATTTTAATATTCTATGTTTTCGACGAACCGCTTTACTTGCTTTAGCAATTTCACCAAGATCATGTCACTATTTACATGATAATAGTAAATGTGCTTAAGATTCATTTCATCTTGCCTAAATAATACTAATAAATTAACATTGTCACGTATTAAATGTTTCGGAATGCGCGCATAAGTCTGGCATAGATAAAAACAGTCAACGGCCTCATGTCGACCCATAGCAAAGAAAGCCTTGATATTATCTTCTTTTTCACAAGCTACGTCATCAAATATAAATATTGAGTTAGGTCGCGCATCGTTTAGCATTATAACATCTGCATGTTCATTGAATGCAAAGTATTCAACACCATCTACTGGTTGTAAGATTTTTTCTAAAAATTGATACTTTGGTTGACATAATGATTTTGAATAAACGTAGACATTTTCAAATCTTAGACCGTTTGGATGTGTTAATAATGCAATCAACGCATTTGTTTTTCCACAATTAGATGGTCCACAAAATATCGCACGTACACTGTTTGGTAGTAAATCACCATGACGATTTTCTCTTTTTTGATCACATTTTTGAGCAAGCTCATCAAAATTAAAAACAGGTAGTTTAATAGACTGTGCTTGAAACTCCATCTTGACAAATACTGAGATAAAAGCTATAAATGCAATGCTTTTATTTGTTTCCTTGTCATTTCATAGAAAGTCGCTCTTTAGTTAACACGTATCCAATCTTTCTTCGGTGATGTTTAAAAACTTAGACTTTGGCTTAGGGGGACTTTCGTTGGCTGCTTTGAGTATTCAAACGATTATGAATCAACTGCATAATTGACTATTACTGTCGTACATTTTTTACTACCTTTCTCAAAAGCTCGTATTCATCTGACACAAATACGTATAAATACCTCCCTTTTATACTTTTTCACTCAGTATTGAAAAGTATCTCAAGGTAGTATAAATATGACAGTAAGGAGAAATTTAATCAGTTGTAAAAAAACTGTTAAACGTGGCAAAGGTATTTTGAATAGAATTATCAACAATTTACCTGTAGAATTACATATTCCTGGTTATCAATATTGTGGTCCGGGGACAAAATTAGCAAAAAGAGTAGAGCGAGGTGATCCTGGAATCAACCCCCTTGACGCCGCTTACAAAGAGCACGATATTTCATATTCAAAAAATAGGGAAAATATAGAAGCGAGGAACGCTGCTGATAAAGTTCTTGCTAAAAAAGCTTGGCAACGTGTACGAGCTTCAGACGCAAAATTTGGTGAAAAAGCTGCTGCTCTTGCCATAGCTAGCGCAATGAAGGTAAAATCAAAATTTTGGAATGGGAATTAGAACAAAGAAAAATATGAAAAAGAAGCGAAAAAATAGAAAGAAGAAATCAACATTGCGAAAAATTGTGTCGGCTGCTAAAACATCAATGAAAGTAGGTACAGATGTACAATCAACTATTAAATCAGCTCTTAAAGGTGCACGCGTAGCAGTAAAAAATGTTGGCGGTAGAAAGAATATAAATAAACCTCGAATTTTACCAATACCATCAAAGGTGGGTGGTGTTTTACCTTTTCTTATTCCCTTATATGCAGGTTTAAGTGCTACAGGAGCACTAGCTGAAGGGGCAGCTGGCATTGCAAAAGCTGTGAATGACGCAAATGCTGCAAAACGTCAACTCGAAGAAAGTAAACGTCATAATGCGGCAATGGAATCTATTGCTGTAGGAAAAGGTCTTTTTTTGAAACCACATAAAACTGGACTAGGACTCTATTTGAAACCATACAAAACAGGACAAGGATCCATTTCAAAAAACTTTAAGTGAAGCTACCTCACCGAGCCCTCTCAGACTTTGATTTAAATAAATTTGCAAAGCGTTTGAAAATTCCACATTTTCAAAGAGTTTTTATGAGAAACGAACTCCCTGTACTTGGTCCTAATAAAAAAGAATCAGCAATTGTAAATTTAGATGATTAAGATGGTCCTGGTACACATTGGTGTGCTTATAAAAAAAATAAAAATGAAATAATTTATTTTGATAGTTTTGGAAATCTTAGACCACCTTTAGATCTTATAAAGTATTTTGGTGCAGGTAGCATAATGTATAATTATGAAAAATATCAAAATTATGACTCATTTATATGTGGTCATTTATGTCTAAAATTTCTATGTAATCAGTTGAATTTTCCTGACATGTATTCTTTGAATATAAATAAATGATATTTTCTATTTCAATTAATTATTCGACCTCAACATGGACGATTCACTTATATTAACGCTTTCTGGATTATTCTTCCATCTTGGAATATCAATTTTTTTCACCAATTGAGTTGTCTCAGTTTAAAAATTACGCTCTTGGACTTGTTGAATTTTTAAGTTTTCATTCAATTCCTAATGTTGACATTGGAAAAAATAAACTTTATGTAGGGGATGAAATAATTATTATACCCACAGGAAGTTATGAAATTAACGACATTCATCAAATTTTGAATTTTATATTGAAAAATAAAGGAATTAATTTTAAAATAAAACCTAATAATAATACTTTAAAGTGTACAACTTTTTGTGATAAAGAAATTGATTTTTTACCCAAGGACTCTATAGGCAGTTTGTTAGAATTCTCTCTACGAAAATTAAAAGCTCAAGAATACCATGAATCAGATCAACCAGTGTCAATTATTAAAATGAATTCACTAAAAGTAGAGTGTAACATCAGTACAGGGACATATATCAATGGAGAAAAAGTGCATACAATCCACAAATTTTTTCCTACTGTCCCACCAGGATATAAAATAGTGGAAGTGCCAAATCACGTCATATACCTGCCAGTCGCTGTGAAGACAATGGATCATATTCAGTTAAGAATTGTCGATCAAGACGGAGATTCCGTTAATTTTAGAGGAGAGACTATAACAATTAGACTGCACATCAAATCTCTGAAATAATGGGTATTGTTTTTTACAATGGAAAAAAGTTGGTTATAATTATAAAAAGAAAACACCATGCCAAAATCAATTCAGTCAACGACGAATTCCGAAGAGATTAACACCTCAAAACCTGCAGCTGCTCAAAAGTCTCGGTCTCAAGATCATAAAAAGAAGAAGAAAATAAAAAGATTCAAGATTTTTTGCACCTGTGTCTGCGTATTTGTATTTAGGAGAATTATTTTTTGCCATGGAAGGGGAAATTTTAAATATTGATTCACCAATAATTTTTTATGAATCAATTGCTAATTATGAGGTGCATGCGCAACAGCCGTATACCTCGTCAACGTACAATAACAGTGACGAAATTCGAATCACTGTACAGAATCAAGATCACTGTCTATTTCCAATTAAAAGTTCGATTCATGTAAGTGGAAAACTCGTGAAAGCCGATGGAACAGCTCTAGCCTGCACAAGTTTAGTTTCTAATAGTGTCTGTCATTTATTCGAAGAAGCAAAATATGAGCTGAATGGCGTAGAGATTGACAAAAATAAAAATGTCGGTCTTACAAGTTTAATGAAAAATTATATTTCTCTTGATGCAAGTCAGAATAAATTACTTGAAAATGTTGGTTGGTTAGGATTAGCTAATGAACAAACATTAACTAATAATGATGGTTATTTTGATGTTTGTATACAGTTAAATATGATTTTTGGCTTTGCTGAAGATTATCAAAAAGTTATTGTAAACGCAAAATTTGAGCTCATTCTCACGGGATCTAGAACAGATTCTAATGCAGTTTTACAGACAGCGCCACTTGAAGATTTTAGAATTATAATTGAAAAACTTGAATGGCTATTGCCGTACATAAAGTTATCAGATGCTCGAAAATTTAAATTATTGAAATATATTGAAAAGGATCCATCTATTTTAATAAGTTTTTGTACTTGGGAATTATATAAATATCCTTTATTACCTATAACTCCTAAACATGTTTGGAGTGTTAAAACTTCAACACAATTAGAAAAACCTAGATTTATTGTATTGGGATTTCAAACAAACAGAAAGAATCAAACTTCAAACAATTCCAGTAATTTTGATCACTGTAAAATATCAGATGTTAAATTATTTTTAAATTCTCAATGTTACCCATATGGAAATATGAACCTTAATGTTGATAAAAATCAGTATTCTACTTTGTATGAAATGTTCACTAATTTTCAATCATCATATTATGGTAAAGAGTCCCAACCAATTTTAACAAAAAAAAGAATTTTTATCATACGCTCCATTAATTGTAATTGACTGTTCAAAACAAAATGAGTCTTTAAAAAGTGGACCAGTTGACATTCGATTGGAATTTGAATCTAAAAAAAATTTTCCTGCAAATACTTCAGCTTATTGTTTAATTTTACATGATAGAATTATTGAATATAAACTAATAAGCAGAATTGTGAAAAAAATTGTGTAAATTTTTAAGAAATAACAATTATTCATTATTAATAATGATTGAATATTCACTGTTAAATTGTAATTTTTTAAAATAATTTTTAATTTAAGAAATTTTCGTTTTGAAGAAAGACATGATTAATAGCTTTGTAATGCGCTCGACCTTGTGAGGAATTCGTCGCAGGTCAGTTATAAGGGGTCACTTGAGAAAACATCTGTTATTACATAGGCGCACATGAGAGTAGAAAGACTCTTAGAACCCAGTGATCTAGCTGCATAAAAAACTCATCGCTTACGCATAGCCTTACTTTGCTATATTTAACTCTCGACTAGAAAAAAATTAAAGTGCCCTCAAAGAATGGAGTATTAATAGATGTACAAGGATTTAAATTACCAGTTAATAAATTTTTTTTAAAAGAATTAGCTGTAGTTTCCGTGAATGATAATGTGATAGCATTTAATACAGTATTTCAACCCCCGTGTTCATGGGATTGTATCTCAAATAAATATAAATGTGTCAATCGCTGGTTGGAAAACAATTATCATGGACTTTCCTGGAATGATGGTGATATTCCGTACGTTTTTATGGAGGAAATTTTGACTAGTGTACTGAAAGAAGCAAAAACAATTTTTGTTAAAGGTGCGGAGAAACGACAATGGTTAAAAAATTTTATCGACGAAAATTGTACCAAAATTGTTGACTTGGATGATTTGAACTGTCCTTCAATCAAAAAATTAATGTATGAATCATCTACTAAAATTTGCTTTAAACATTTAACTAAAAAAAAATCTTTTATTTGCGCTCTTCAAAATGTAATGAACTTGAAAAATTGGTTATGTAAAAAAGAATAATTCCTTTAATATGTATAATTATATATGAAATAAATCAAGTATATACTTACTAAATTTTTCAGTGTTTCCTTTAATTTGAAGCAAACCTTATTCTTTTATATTCTTCCATTTTATTGTAATTTATTTATTATAAATATATTATAAGCTTATTATTAATATATTATAAGCTTATTATTATTATTATATAATCATTATATATTTTAACCTACAAGATTAATCAAAGACCTTCTAAACATATGACTCAATGTCTTGGCCAAGGAGAAGTATTGAGATAAGCTAAAAATATTTGAGGTCAATGAACCTCTTGAGTATCACCATGTAGACGAATGTTTCTCTGCACTTATACCAGCATCAATGTCACTTTCATAGCTTTTTTAAAGATCAGTGACAATTTCTTTTTTAAAAAACCTTAATTTTCTAATAGAAATATTTTTATGAAAAACAATTTTTGTCTTTATTGACAGCTAACATTTTAGACTAGACATTACTTTTATTTAAACAATTCAATTTCAAACAATAAACAAATTCAAATTATTATAATTTATTTTTAGAAAAACAATGGTATAAAATAATTAATAACTAATATTAATAATATGAATTTGCTTTATTATAATATTTATATTTATTACTATTTTTTATTTTTCAAATTAATTAAATATAATCTTTTTTTTATTTTTTTTATATTTATGCAAAAAGAGAAGAGTAAAAACACAGGGGGAACAAATTTTTAAGGAATGTATAAAAGAAAGTTTATTTTAAATTCTCAGTGTGTTTCTAGTACATTTTCATACAATAATCGCAAATTAAATTTCAAATTAAAATTACTAAAAATACAATTAAAATTTTTTTTTATTTTTCGACGAAGAGAAAAATTCAATTTTTTAAAGAAACAATGAATGAATATAAAGACAAATTATTCCCTTTTCTTTTCTTCTGGTTCCCTCTTTATTATTGAATCTAAATTCAGAGAATTAACGTTTTCAACTTTTTCCCCTATTTCCATACGTTCTAGCTTCTCCTCCTCTTTGTCCTCTTTTGGTTCATTTTCCTCTTCCATCATATTCTCTGCGTTCTGATCATTATTATTCTCGCCACCTACTTTTGGAGCTTCGATTGTTGATACAGCTTTGGCAACTTCATCATTTCCATCTGATTTTTGAAATTCGATCTACGTTTGTGCGGATTCTTTAACATCAAACTCGTCTTCCTCAGGTTTTCCAAGATTGGCAGTACCGTCATTAGTACCAGAATTTATTATATCGAACTCAAATTTTTCATTTAATATTGTTGGTACGTCAGGCCGTCTTTTAAGCAAGAACGTAAAATCGGAAGCCTCCTTAATTTCCACTACAATGTCCATATGTCCAAAAAATATTAATCTCCAGGTACAAGATTATCACTGAAAAGTGAAAAACAATTTACACCTGCCGCTAATATAATGAAATCATTGAGTTTTTGTATATTCACACACTCGTGTATCCACTAGGACGGTACATGGAAAAATACTTTGAATGCAATGTAATTGTTTTTATTCTGTAACAAAAAGACGTAATAAAAAAGTTAATAAAATACTTTTTTTATAACAATAACTATATTATTAAATATTTTCACTTTTTTGTAAAAATTTCAGAATTTAAATTATAAAAACTATTATTAAAAAAAATTGCTTAATAATTCTAAAAATTTTATGAAATTAGGAACTACATGAATTTAATGAAAATTAAACGTTGAATAATTTAAACTGAAGTAAAATTATAAAAATAATTAAATATTACTTTTTTAAAATTTATAAAATAAGAAATAATTAAATTACAATTTAAAAAATTTAATAATTTAAACTAAAATTGATTTATGAAAATTATTATTATAAATTATTAAACATTAATAAATTTAAAAACATTTAATTATAATTATTAAAGCATATTTAAATAAATATTCACCAAATTTTCAAAGAAGTTTAGGTCTACTCTTCGAAGCCAATATCCGTTTAGAAAATTTTGAACCTCTGCTCTGATGCCATTGAAGGAGATAAACACAGGGGTGCAGTCTTCTGATACTTTATTGAACAAATTACGAGCTCTAATTGATAGTCCAGTTAAACACAGCTCCTTAAATTGATCCATGCTGTCCATAGTTTCCAACCATATTCTTGGTGCATGAATTTTTTTATAAATTTAAGTAAAATATTTAAAAATTCTGAAAATGTTCTGAATGAAAAAGAATTCTATTTAAAAAAAAAATGAAAACCAATTCCAAATAAAAATGTCACACATAATATTCACTTTTGAAGGATGGAAAGAAACTACATTTCACTCCACTTTTATAACGTCACTTTACTTTTAATTAAGAGGTTTAATTAAGAGATCACTTTTTAATAATGAATCTCTTCTGGAACCGGCTGCTATTTATATAGGGACCATAGTTTACAATTGAGGAACAGAGATAGAAAACTATATATTGAAAGAGGAAGAAGATTGGGATAACGCACACATGATGATGACGGATATGATTATGAATGATATAAGAAATAGAGGTAGAAGGAAAGAGAGGAAATACAATAGAATATATCCAAATCTTTATTTTCTTTATTGAAGTTACTAAATTTTTTCGCTTTAATTATTTGACTTATTTTTGTAACCCCAAGGAAGAGTATCTGTAATTCTTAGTAAAAGTACTCTTTTATCGTCATTCCAACTTAAAGCTTCTTTCCTTTGTTGCACAGTGTAAACTTGATGTTTTCCACTGCGAATTAAATATTGATTTTCTGCTAAGTTTTCGTATGTAAACAGTGTTTTTTTATAGTCCTCAAAAGTGATTTCTTTTAATGTTGAAGATCTGACACCTTTAGCTCTTTTCTTCTCGCGATCTTCGTTTAATATTTTATAGGAATATAATTTCGATCTTAATCCAACAAATTCAGTAATAATTTTTCCATCGCATTCGTCTTTCATTAAACCCAGCACTTTTTTTTTAATCGTATACCATAACAATTATTTTCTGGATAATTGGAAGTATCGAAATAATGCGAATCTCGTTTAATATAATCACATATGTTTGGAATTTTAATATGATAAATTAAACTATCCGTATCTGTATACAGTAATTTAGATTTATCAGCAAAAGTTTTTTTAATATAGTTATAATGAAAATCATAAAGAAAGAGTTTTGATATATCAAGAATGCTAAATCAAATGTAAATCGGCTTATTAAATTTAATTTTAACTTTGTTCATTTCAATTATAACTAAATTTTCGTCAAAAATATAACAACTGTTGAAATTTGGGTTACTAATAAGAGCTTTAGCTCCATATCTACCTTCCCATTTCGTGATAATTCTAATATCTTTATGCTTTCTTATATTTTCCATCGTTTTGCCAAAAACAGAATTGTTCATTAACTTATAGAAATTTTTTTCAAATATATTTTCAGCTTTTTTTCGGAATTCTGTATTTAAGTCAATATACTTTTTTAGCCATTGTGATTGCTTAAACTTTAATATTCTATGAATTTTCGTCAATTTCATTCCATGTTGCAAATAATATTTTAAATTCTTATAATGTATTACGTACTTTGTTCTTAAAAATAAATGTGGTATTAATTTAGGTAATTTGCTCCCTGCAGCAGAGGGAATAAAATGTTGAGGGCATAAGGGCAAATCCTTATGATAATCGTGAAGTTCTTCAGGATATTCCAAGTCTACTTCTAAAATGTATCCGTAAGGAGAATCATCCTTAATTTGATTCACATCAAATCCTGATAAATTGGTATCCCATTCAAAATCAGAATAGGGTAAAAAATCACTCATCGCAGCGCCATATAAATTATTGACGTCAAAATATATTATATAAGATTCTTCAATTTCTGAATTAAATTCTGGCCCCATAAATCGATTTTTTGCTTTCGCATATCTATTTGAGCATTGGGAAATTCCTCCTCTTATCCCTTTTTCAATGAAAAGTATCATTTTTTATAATTAATATTACAGCCCTGATGAGCTGCACCCCTAAATTTTCCAGTGAAATGACAGTGATCTCGATGTTTCTGTTCATTATCTTCAAATGAATTTTCACAAATATGACAGAATTCTGCATTTCTAAATTCAAATTCTTACTGAAAAGTTAAAGTTTCCATGCTTGTCGGAATATGTTTCTGATATGCCCCACATATTATTTCATTATCATAAAAAGGTTCTAAAAGGCTTTCAGTATCCGCATACAGTACAAATGGCACCTTTTCTTTGAATCTAAAATTTTTAAATTTTAAAATATTTTCCTTTTCTGTTGGTAAAATAACCTTACACTCGTTTAAATCGTCACAATCGGTTTAATGTTTTAATAAAGAGTTCTCATAATTAAAATGACATAAACATCTATCACAAAACCAAATGCGACTTTTATGTTTCGTGATTTGTGATTTTAATAATCGCTATAAATTACGAATCCACGCGAAGTGATAATTATTATTATTATTAGTAAGATTATTTAATTTATCATTTTTATCTATTGCAGAAAAATGTCTGCTTTTTTTATCATTAATAAATGAATAGTATCTTTTTTAGAGAAATTATTACTTAAATAAAAAGGGACAATCTCTTCCTTATTTTTACCAACTTCTTCAAAACCATATATATTTATTTTCAAACTATTCAATTTTTCAAATTTTGACACATCTTTTAAACTTACAGGAAAAATTATACCCTCATATTTTAAAACATTCTTAAAATCAGGATAAGAACTAATTAGATTTGGGTTTTTGTCAACTGGAAATAATGCTGCCTTTACGGACCAAAGAAAGCAGTACTCATCTGTATTTTTGATATTCACAACAGCCCTTTTATCAGTTATAAATTTTGGCAATTTCGTATTTTCAGAACAACCCACTTGAATTGGCGCATGTCTATTTATATTCACCATTAGATTCAAAATTTCCTTTAATGACCAACCTGATTTGTTCCCATTAAATTCCTCAACTTCTTTAAGGATATATTCATTTATTTCATTAAGAATTGAATCGAAGTCGGAAAAAGGGAAAATAATTTCATTTTTTGTATTAAAAGATTTTCTTTCTTGTATAATTTCACCGCTTTCAGTAGTTGTAAAACTTCCTATTAGCACAAAATTTACTTTCAAGCTACTACTTTCTTTTAGAGCTTTTTTTAGACGAGATTTTATTAAAGCTTTCGACTCTTCTAAAAAGTTTAATAAATCTTTATGTTTCAAATTTATAATTGTTCCTGTTCTAATTCTATTCTCAAAGGCTGACTCTAAATTTTCCCATTTTATTCTTTTTTCTTTTCCTTTTAAACTACCTCCACCAGTCTTCTGAATTTCTTTGAATCTTTCGCAAATAGTTTTTAAAATTCCAACAGTTGTTAAAATTATTTTTCTTTTACTTACGCTTATCAATTCCTTTCTTGATTTTAATAGTTTATTTAGTAGACTAATATTTTTCACTACCAATTTACTCCACTTTTCCGATTCAAATAATAATCGTTTTCTACTCTTAATATTCTTCACTATAACATGAGCACTCTCCGTAATTTTAATAAATTTTTCAAAATCTATAGAATCCATCTTTATTCATTTCTTCTTTCTTTGATAATTGAAACGAACTACTTTTTTGTTCAACAATCACGCACAACCTATCAAGAGATTTGTTAACTTGTGACTAATAATTATTAACAAACGTATCCTCGCTTTTATATTGTTTTACAAGGTCAGATGAATAAGAAATATAATTGTTGAAAATAATTCCAGGAAATATATTAAATAAACATTTCTTTTCTCACGATCTGAAAATGAGATAATACAATGACCAATATTATAATCAAAAATATAAATATACTGGCACCTGATTAAGATATAAACCTATAAATCCATTCTCACTTCAAAAAATCTAAACAAATTTAGTCAGCTATTCTCCAAATAATGTAATATTATACTTCCTGCTCAAATCTACAGACATTTTTATAAACATTTAGAATTCGCGCTAAGGTGATTACAAAATTTGATATTGGCACCTGATTAAGATATAAGCCTATAAATCCATTCTCACTTCAAATAAACAAAACAAAAAATTTTTTCAGCTATTCTCCAAATAATGTAATATTTTTACTTCCTGCTCATACCTAAAGACATTGTTTATAAACATTTTAAAATCGTGCTAAGATGAATAAAAATTTGATACCCGAAATACATAACATATTAATTCTGAGAATTTACATCGAAAAGATCAAAAACAGGTAAGGCTTGCCGGAAGTTATAAACTTGTCAAAATATAGTTCATAAAAAATCTAATATAAATAATGTCAAAACAATCTGTCATACGTGACAAAGAACCTCCTTCCGTCATCCTCAAGGAATGCACCCTCCACGAAAAGGAAATACCTAGCATTCTTTCAAATTGCGCAATATGCCGCAATCTTATTTTTGCTTTAAAATGTCGGTAATGCCGGTAACAGATTCCTACTATACAGAAACCCCCCATCTTATCTACTGCAATCAACAGCAGTAAAAATCGTAAAAATTGTTCAAAATTGTAAAATATTACAAATTTATTCTGTTCATTCGCAGCTATATGCAAAACCACGTTGTTTAAGAATTTATTTTTTCATTTTCATATGTAATTCTTAGATCGCTAATTACTGATTAGAAGTATGAAAATTGTCATTTTATTATTTTAAATTAATAATAATAAAGTACAATGAAATTTTTTTTGTCCACGCACTTGCATTGAATCAATTAAAAAAACTTGTAGTTTTTCATGTTTGCTAGATTTTCTTGGGTCGCAGGTTGAGCATTTGGCGTCAAAATTGGAAATTTTTAAGTTTAAAGCTGTCAAAATCGCTAAAAACAATAAAACAGATAAAATTATTCTTAAAAATTGTTACAGGGCCTTTTGTGGTACATTTTTAAAATTTCAGAACTACAAGTTAGAACTTAAAAATTTGACCTTGAAATTAGAGGAGAAAGTGTTACTTTGATTTATATCTTGAAATCGGATTTTTACCAAAAAAAATTAAACTCTCTCAAGGAAAAGCTTGACTTTTTTCCTTTAAAACATGTAAAAATAAGAGTGGAGCTCTATATATTTTCGTCAAAAGTACACCTCAAACATCCACGATCCACAATGGTGCGGATTGAGAATTTACTGTTCAAAATCCTCCACAGCAGTCGAATTCATGGGCGTCACTACGTTGGGGCAGGGGGTTAGCAGCTGCCCCCCCCCCTAGAGCGCCAGTTTTAATGAGAGAAAAAGAGATAGCATTATGGTGCTATCTCTCTCACTCTCATATAAATCCCCCCCCCCCCAAGATCCTCCTCTGGGTACACTCTTGGTCGAATTCTGATGATTTCACGGAAGTTTTTCATTGCTTAAATTTTGATCGATTATTGATTAAATTTACTTTCAAATCATGTTCTTAATAATAATCATATCTGAAGAAAAAATATTTGTCAACTATCAAAAATTAATAATCAATTAGTATTAATTATTATGAACAATTATTTTTAATTAAAATCTAAGAATACCTATCCATTTGGCGTTAAAAGTAATTTTTCTTTCAACAAACAATTGTAGAATCTACAATAAACTAATAAGTTGAAAGTCAAAATTTAATATTAACAGTTATTATTATAATAAACAATTTAAACGTTTAATATAAAGACTTTGGTTCGCTTACATCATAAATTAAGTAAAAAATATTTCAATATTTTTGTCATAAACAATTAATCTTGTGCAGAGCTGGGTAAGTATTTAAAATAAATCTATTTCAAATATGTACTTGAAATCCCTTATGGAAAAATATGACATGAAAATAATGACACGGATGCGTGTCATCACTGTCCGTGTCATTATTTCGCGACCACACGAAAAAAATGACACGGGAGAAAATGACACGGCAAAGGATACATAAAAATGCCAGAATGCGCAGACGTATTCTACGTATTCTACAGTACCTACGGCTGCGTAGTAAATTTTTTTCTTCCCAAAATGGTGCACAATGTATGTTTATCCGACATCATTATAAAACTAATAATAATAAAAAAAAAAAATTTAATGGTGCATTCTTCGCCATGTAATTTTTTTCGTGTGGTCGCGAAATGATGACACGCAATGACATTATAAAGTAATGACACGCATCTGTGTCATTATTTTCATGTCACACTTCTCCATAAGAGATGCAAAATGACATTTTCCATTTTCAATTTCAAATAGAAATCAGAAAACCATTTTTAATTTTTCATTTCAAATAGATTTGCAACCTATTTTGCATTTGAAATTTCATTTTCCATTTTAAGCGCATTTTTGAAGTATAGAAAATACACAAAAATTTGGACCAAAACATCGTTTCGCTTACTCGGGGGTTCTGGTTCGTTAATTACGAATCTAAAGTAACTTTTTGGAAATTTAATATGGCGGATCCAAATCTAGGGTGAGTTTTAATGGTTGATTGGCTCAGGTTATCACTTAATATCAAGGTCACTTGACTACCAAATAATTTTTTATTCATTAAAAACAATTAAAAACCCCAAAACCTCCGCGTAACAAGTTTGAAGCCAATCTAATCAAAATTTAAAAATTGTGTCCGCCAATTTTGATCCGACATTTTGAATTTATAAAAAGTGGCTTTAGATTCGTAATCAGCGACCATAAAATCCCCCAAGTAACAAGTTTGAAGCGAATAAGATCAAATTTAAAAATTTTGAAACAATCTATTTATTTTGTTAGTTTAATTTTTTTTTTATTTATAACAATATATTGTCTTAAAAAATTATTAATTAAAAAACGCCATTCGGCTAAAGTAACTACATATCCTAAGTTGCAATTTTTTAAAAAGAACGGTCATTTATTTTTAAACCCTTTTTGGGCAGAGGGGGGGGGGGGTCCGTTTTACAGAGAATGACCCATTTATTCTACTCAAAAGCAAGTGGAAAGCTTAACGTTAGATAATACGTATTTTTTAATTTACTCATTAAATAATTATTGAAATTAAATTGTTAATTGTTCTTTTATTCTGGTCTGCTGCAAAAAATTAATTTTAATTATTTTTTAATGAGTAAATTGAAAAACCATTTTGCATTTTATGTAAACCTATTTCAAATATGCATTTTCTATTTTGCATTTGAAATGGTTTCTTCAAAACCATTTTACATTTTATAGGGTAAGTGCGTTAGTTGCTGCGGATGCTTCAGTTGCTGCGGTTTTCAGAAAAATATTGCTAATTTCTATTTAAGAATATGTACCTATTTCAAAATAATACTACTTACTATCGACCTACATTTTTAAACCTCCTCTTTACTGCCTTCGTTTATATATACCTTATGATAATTAATTCTTATATACTTAACAGAGAAAAATCTCTAACCACCGGGGATTGAACACACGACCCTAACATTCGCAATCCGATAACATAACCATCTAACCACGCATGCAAGCTACGATGGACGGCATAATACTTAAAGACATTCTTGTTATAGTTCAACTAATTATTGTGCAGTTAATTCTACTATCTAAAGTAGTCATATTTACTACTATTGATAGTTCTTATTTATTACCTCATATAAATTAATACTTCTTAAACTCTATAACAAAGATTACACAGAAACTTTTTAAACTGCAAAAAGTAGTAAAACTTACTACAAAACAATAGTTCGAACTACATTAAAATTGTTGTTAAAGCCTATCGAATTACTTTAAGTAGTAAAATCTACTACTGAACGTAGTCTATTTTTTTTATTCTTGTGGTTCCTTAAAGATTTTAAGATGAATTGGGTTAAAATTATTAGACTACATATTTTTATATGTGTATGTCCACATGAAAAGGGACCATTTCGTCAATATTATTTTCCGAGATACCTATTCGACTTTTTCTAAAAGAGGTTCAGATTTTCGATTTTTTTTATTGATGAAAAATAAGATTCGTAATGTCCCACATCTAATCATGCGTTTATCATAATTTTATGATAATTAAAAACATTGCATAATTCTATTTTTAATTTTTATTATAATAATCTTGAACTTTAAACTCGTTTTTCTCAAAACTAGGGTTTTAAGGCGTTTAACTTTGAATGTTTGTGACTTTGTTAATTTTTCATCTAAAGGAGTCTAAGATCTGTCAAAATATTCAAAATTAAATGATAAATGGACATATAGATAAGTCAAATAGGGCTAAAGTGGGCCCTTTTCATGAGGACGTACACATACCTATATTATTAATATTAACGATAATTTTATATTAAATATATTAATATAAATTAGAGCTTTGTTAAATTATTCGAGGTACTGGGGTATTCTTTTAGATTTTAATGAGTATATATATATAATATTAATATTATTAATATTATAAAATAGTAATTATAAATATATAATTTTATATTTATATTATAATTTACTGCATTGTTAAATGAATCAGTATCATTTTGACACAATACTTACCATGAAGATTGTTTTATTGTACAAACATTGGTAAATGATATTTTGTACAACAGCTTAAATTTGAAAATTTTTTGGTTCTAATTATTAAATATTTGATTTTTACAATTTAATTAAAGTGTTTATTATTTGTTTAATTACTTTATTTAATTGATTAATGTTAAAATCTTTAATTTTAGGTTCTGTATAAAATAACATAGGGCGCAGTCGTAGTGGCGGCACTGCGGGTATGGCGGGACAGTGCCATATTTTTGGCTGCTGAATTCACAATGGTGCCTTTTATGGTGTAAAAGTAGTGTTTTATTGCGCTTAACCTTTTCTATATGATTCACACGTTTTTGACGTACGATGGATCACTATATTGATAATAATAGTTTGAAGGTACTTTTAAAGTATTATTCCCTTGACGCAAAAGTAATTAAATAACACATATTTTTGGAATTCTGTTAACAATTAGTGCTTTGATTTATCAGTATTTTAATTTTCTTCGAAATTTTCAAAACAGTATGCCTGATTGTGCGGTGGACACGAATGTAAAATTATCATATTATCGTGATGTCTTGTTTCGGCAGTGGCGGGACACTCTATATTAACAGTGTAAGGACACTGATTCAGAGTATTCAAAGATCTGGAAAAGCTCTGAAATTTCATTTTGCAAAAGTACTAGATACCCTATCAGACTGTATTTCTTATATCTGATAAAATAGTACATTTCATAACGGGCTTGGTAGTTTTTTTATGTATATCTTAGAAGAAAATTTTATTGTTCTTTTATGAATTAATTAAGCAACATATGTATTAAAAGCATAAATTGCATGTTTCCACTTTATTTCCTTCATTTTTGTAAAGTTTAGACCATAAAAATTGTGAATTAAGATAGTGTCCCACCAGTCCCGAAGTTTTTTCTTGTCGGTAGTCGCGGGACATTTTCGTAAATCGGCGATAACTTTTTTCTTTGAAGACCTATACTATAAAATATGAAGTAAATTTAAAGTGGATAGTTCCATCTGTCCACCAGTATAGACACAGACTTGATATTCTTGAAAATATGAGTGTTACAATAAAAAAACGAAGTGTGTCCCGCCACTACCGACTCTCTCCTACAAAATAAGAAAATAACGTTTGTACAAAATAACAATTTTTAAAGTAAGTTTTGTCTCAAAATGATACTTACTCTGTTAAATATTTTGAAGTTCCGTTGGGTTCTTTTAGATTTTAAGGCAAAGCGGGTTAAAATTATTGAATTATATAATAATAAGTAGGATAAAATAATAATATTATTGTATTATTAATATTATTTTATATTATTAATATTAATAATGCGTGACGCGCTTCAAAGAAAGGTTAGTAGCAAAACTTTGTAAGGTTATGTTTGATATGTTTAAAGTAAAAATACAATCAAGTAGAACGTAAAATTACGTGAATACTACTTGGGCAATATTGAAGATTAACTTTCAGTTTCTTTTAAAAGAACCCACCCGGTAACTCGAGAATTTAACAATGCACTAATTTATGTTAATGTATTTAATATAAAATTATTAATTTTAATATTAAAAAAATATAAGAATATATTTATTATTACTTTTTTATAATATTTTTATATATGTAATCCAATAATTTTAAACTCCTTTACCATCGCTTATCAAAAATAAGTATTGAATTATAAATTGGATGAAGTACTCGTTTTAGAATAAATCCGTACTTTTTTCGCGCAATATAGTTTTTTATCTACAATAAAAAATTATTTTTTTAAATTCAGTGGAACTGTGATTTTGCATTTCATGTATTTTTATACACTGAATGTACAACAAAAAACTACTGCGCAGCCCTAGAAGTTATAGAAACTTAGTGCGCAACAAGTAAAATTTTTAACAATGTTTGGCGAAAACGTATTGGACTTTCCAACAATTAAACTAATACTCCCTGGCGAGCGGGCGAAACACGACCCAAACACAACGATCGATCATGTTCTCCTTGTGTTCTCACTTCCCATTATTAGGAAAAGACATATCTGGTACACAAGTGGTGGGGTTATGCCTCGCTTCTGTTTCCACAGCTCGCCAGAGCTTAATCCAATACTTAAACCAATAGTTAGTCCTAATTCTTAATCCCCATGTTTAATCCAATACTTAAGTCAATAGTGATTTTTAATAAGTGTTAAAATCTAAAAAAACTCAGGTTGTTCAAAGAATTTAACAATGTACTAAAGTTATCGACATTTAAAATTTTTTAAATTTGAAAGATAGCCACCACCACACATAGTTTAATTTGTGATTGTGGCGTGCAAGTATTCTTACTTTTATTTATTTATATGGTTTTTAAAATTTATATTTACTTCCATTAATGTACTATAAAAGAGTTAGATTCAATTATCACTTCTCAATTTAATATATTTTAATAAATATATATATCATTAAAAAAAATAAAAATTTATTTTTAATAATCATTGATTAAAATTTATAATAGTAATGAATACTAAAACATTGCAATGCTGCTGCTGTTTACTTTGCTATAATAATAATAATAATAAATTGTTGTTGTTTTAAAATAATAAATGGCGGATCCAATATGACTGACACTGTTTTAATAAATTTATCGGATTCTCATAAAAGTCGTTACTCGAAAGTTTTTGGAGTCGCTGATTATTTTAAAATAGCGAATCCAATATGGCGCACACTTTTTTCAAAAATTTATCGGATTCACTTGAAACTCGTTTATCGAGGGTCTCTGGTGTCGCTGATTACGAAACTGATGATAATTTTTTTAAATTCAAAACTGTGAATCCCATATGGCGGACACTTTTTTCAAAAACTTATCGGATCCACTCAAAACTCGTTACTCGGGGTTTTTTAAAGTCGCTGACTACGCATCCAAAGTCTAATTTTCAAAATTTAAAATCGCGAATCCAATATAATAATTTTTGTGGATTTTAAGGGGGTCAACCCGTGTGATAGATTCGAAAAATCGTATTTTTTTATTTTTTATAGATCGCACCTATAAGTGGGTAAGGCAATTTTGACATATTCGTCGTTGTTAAACAAGTTTTTACAGTGAGAACGCATTATGTTCGAGCGCGCTGTTGAGCTTTTAACTAGGGTAAAAGTATCTACCAATTACTGCAATGTGAAATCGAAGTCCGATAAAATATTGGAATAGAAGATAAATATAAATGAAAGATAAATATTTGACTGATTGTAAAAACACTCTTGTTATCTATTAAAGTAGAAACCATTAATTAAAATATTAAAATAAATTATGTACCCATTATTAAAAATAACAAATTTATAAATAATACTCTGTGCTAGTAATACTACGAGTCTGCACTAATTACTGTGTCCCAATTACTGCGATGAGAATAACGTGTTATTGAAGGTTAAGTTGTTCGCAGTAATAGAAACACGTGCATGTTCTAATTACTGCGATAGGTTGTAATTTAAACTTAAATAATAATTAAATAATTAATTATTTAAACGTACATCTTTATTGACAATTGTGTTGAGTAAGGTTTTGAATAATTTTTTCAAATAATTTCAATTAATTTAAAACTTTTAAAAAGTGCATAATAACGTTTTAAAAAAAAATCGCAGTAGTTGATGCGTTTACAGTAATAGGTACATCTACCCTAGCATAGAAGTTTTGTCACTTCGGTTTTTTTATTAGCGAATTTTATTATTCCATACACATTTATTTGAGTAAACAGTAAGTACATTTAGAAAAACTTTAGTTTCCTACAATGAATTAACGCATATAACAGTTGTTTTTAGTAACGATTCGGAATTCACTGCCTTATTTGTACTTGAGCTTTCAAACGCATTTTTCTCGAAACCACTTTTTTCAACTGGTCGCCATGATATCTCAAAAACGACTTGACCAATCACCTTGAAATTAATAGGGTATGTTCAGCACATGTGAAGCAACAAGCTGAACTAGTATAATTAAAAAAGGTAACGTCGTTTTTTTTAAACAACAAAACAGGCCCAAAATAGATTTTTTTAGAAATAAAAATTCACAGTCGCGTAAAAATATTATTGCTCAATGTTTTCAAATAATCCTAGTTTGTCTTGTAGCTACAGTGACACAGATCAACTACTTGGGCGGTATGACGCCAATTTTGGCCGTCAAATTGGCGTCATACCACCGCACAGTGGGAGGAATCTTAAAAAAGCTGGACAACAGGCAAAAATTTAATGTTTAGATTTTTTCGAAATGTTTTTTTAGTTATGCAGAGAAAACCTGCGTGAATAGTACTGCGAGAAGAAAACATTGATTTATCAAAAATTGTAGGTACAAGAGCAACTCAAAGTAGCTTACTCTCTAAATCTGAATTAGTGGTTTTCTACTAATGAATTAGCGAAAAGTGAGCTACTATTAAAATAGTAAGAATTTTACTAATTCTTAGTAGAAAACTACTAATTCTACTAAGAATTAGTAGAAAACTACTAATTAAATTAGTAAAAAAATCTACTTTTTTAAAAAGTAAAATTTCACTATTTCAATTAGTAGATTTGACTAATTGAATTTGACTAATTCATAGTAGAAAACTACTAATTTAGATTTAGGGAGTAATTCGCGTCGCGATCGTATTTGTCAAAAGTACGAATAAAATCGCATGTATTCAAGTGCATTCGCACATTGATTAAATTGATTGTTTTAAAAAATATATTAATGGAAGATATTGTGGAAGGTACGTACTAAATATTCTGGTAATTGTTTTCAATAAACTACTTAAAAGTATAAAGAAAAATTCATGTTAAACACTACATCACATTTAAATTTCATTGTTACTGAAAATTGAGGTTAATATTAGAAATACTTCTAAACGCTGTCATCCGCTGCGACTTTTTCTGCACATTTATTTAGATTAAAATATCTAGAATTCATATTTAATAATAACATTTGCCCTAATTTGCCCCTGTTTGTTTAGGGTCGGTAATTATAGGTCGATGTACAGAATATCATTAGCGAAAAAAAGTAAAGCTAGAGGGATGTTTTTTTTTAATTTTTGATTGTTTTAGAGTTTTCTTATAGTTAAAAATAAACAAATAGAAGAATAATCGATAATATTACTATGATAAAAATTGTTTAAACAATGTATTCTTGTTATTAAGGGAATTTTTTAACATTTGGATTAAAGGTTGCAGGTTTTTATTGTTTAAGATAAAATATTTTGAAAATAACTAAATCTATAAATTAAAGCGAAAATTTGCAAATAAAAATTATAATAGTGTAAAATAATAACAAACATCTTTCCAAATTTCTATTTTATTTATAGAAAGAAATTACTTTTTTTTAATCGTTTAATGTGTTTTTACCTAGTTTTGTATCGTTTTAAATATAATATTATTATAATTTTATTTTATATTAGGAAGGATCCGCGAATTTGTTTACACTCTTCGCAAAATCTTTGATGCACTGAGAAACAATCATCAACTGTCTTTTCGGCAAAAATTAGCAATTTTAGAAAAACATTTTGCTGAAGAGTTAAAAACAAGTTTCCAATTCGAAGAAAATGAATATAAGAAAATAGAAGATACTTTGCATAAAATAAAAACTAGGTGGAATGCAAATAATAGAACGTTGGACAAATTTTTATCTAGAAACGAAAATTGGCTGAATGAGACATTAATTTTAAAGGCATGGACTGATACCAACAAAGCAGTGCTAGTCAAACAACCATCAGAAATAAACGAAAACAAAGCTCGACTTGTTAAAGAATTTAATCAGTTATGTGAACGCTCAAAAAGAAGAAGAACTGAAAATCTGCGAGAGTCTCACAGTTCATCGGAGCTAGTTTTTGCTGCAAAAATGAGCCTTGAGGCATCTGGAGCATCCTAAGCTGCATCAGTCCTTAACGATGTTACAACAAAGTCACCAATGCAAGCTCAAAAATATAAAGCAGCTTTAAAAGCAGCCGACAAACCATATCCTACTGAGATATCTGACGAACTTGCCCTTTCGGACATAGTAGAAGGAAAATTGACAAAAAATGCATATCATTTAATTAGAAAAAGAGAAAAAGAAAATCATGGTAAAGTCTACCCTTCATACGATCGAATATTAAGTGCAAAACGTCTGTGCTATCCCAAGGACATTAAGATCATTTTATCATCCGCCGAAGTACTTCTGCAACCTTTATTAGGTCACACTTGTGAAAGAATTTTAATAGTGCAAACAAAAGTCCTTAAAACTTTGCCACCAAATATTGTCCGATGAAAGTGTTTTCTTAACATCTCTAGTACCTTTGCAATTAAGTTACAAAAATTGTGAGAAAAGTAAAGAAATTTTAGTTTGGAAAAATCGTAAAACTTCTTCTCCTTGGTTTTGTCGACCAATAAGACTACAATTTCTCCGTGAAAATGAAACGACCACTTTAAATGAAAATAGTCACATAGAAAATCAAATAAAGTCTTTTGTTCCATTTTGCACGAATGTTAATTATACAGAAATAAATGTGTCTTACAAATTATTGTTGATTATGATTGATGGCAAAGTTCGCAACACAGTGACAATGACAAAATCTGCTTTACGTTGCTATTTATGTCATACAACGACAAGTCAATTTAATGATTAAAAAAAATGCTGACGCTTTCAGTTAATGAATCGGCTTTAGCGTATGGACTACCTTCTTTACATGCTTGGATTCATTTTTTTGAATACTTTTTACATTTAGGATACAAAATAACTACAAAGAGGTGGCAGGCACGGTCAATTGGCAATTCAAAAAGAGTTAAGGAAGCGCATGGGACTCATTATTGACAGCCCTAAACCAGGCTTCGGAAACAGCAATGACGGAAACACCGCAAGACGCTTCTTCGCTGAATCCAAAGATTCGACTGAAATACTGGGCGTAGAACATGAGCTCATTCAACGTGCACATGTAATATTGCAGGTTATATCTTGTGGATTTGCTCTTAATGTGACAAAATTTAGGAAGTACTGTTCTAATACTGCGGAAATGTTAGTTTTAAAATATCCGTGGTATAACATGCCCACATCGATTCACGAACTTCTTATTCACGGCTCACAAATTATAGAATGGGCGCCATTGCCTATTGGACAACTGTCTGAGGATGCGCAAAAGTCCAGAAATAAAGACATTAAAAAGCTTCAAAATGGTTTTTCCAGAAAGTGTTCTCGCATTAAAAATATGGAAGACATTTTCAACGGGCTGCTTGTATCTTCTGATCCTTTGATTACCAGTTTGCAAACGGAACCGCCGAAAAGAAGCGAAGCTTTATCGTCTAATGCTATAAAACTACTTGTGCCACCAGAAAATTTAAAAAATTGCAGACAATTCGTAAATAATTCTGATAACGAAGATGATTCAGCAGGTTGTTTCTATTCTAAGGAGAATTTTAATATTGAAGTAGAATAGTTTTGTAAAACAAAATGCCACATGAAAAAATGCAGTGTAAGTTTGTTACTTAATAAAATCTTTTAATGCTTTTAAAGTTTCTTAAGAAATAAATGATTTAACTATTAAAGAACAGCAATTTTATACCCAAAATGTGTAGTAAATAAAATTATTGAATTTAAAAAATTCAATGCTAAGTGAATACCTACTCAATTATTCTAATGATAAAAATAATCATTATTACTATTACTATTTTATTATAATTATTATAATTATTATTATTTTATTATTATTATGTTTATTATTATTATTAAAACAACCTAAATTACTAAGCATTTTTTATATTAAATACTTCTTCGTAAAAAAGTCTATAATTTCAAATTAACAAATTATGAAGTATGCCAATTTTGGACAGCCATTTACAGTTTTGAAAATTTGATGTCGAATTTATAACCAGCAAACATTAAAATCTTTATTGTTATTTTGACAATCATTTTGGGTCCACCATTTTGATTTTTATAAATCTGATGTCAGATTCATAATCAGAGACCCAAAAAACCTCTAGATACCAAGTTTTAAGAAAAATCAGCAATTTTAAAAAAAATGTGTCATACATTTTGGGTACGCCATTTTGAATTTTGAAAATCTGATGTCAGATTTGTAATCAGAGACCAAAAAAACCCCTAGATATCAAGTTTTAAGTAAAATCAGCAATGTTAAAAAAAATTTAGCCGTCATTTTGGGTATGCCATTTTGATTTTGAAAAATTTGATGTCAGATTCGTAATCAGAGACCCTAAAAACCTTTGGATACAAAATTTTAAGAAAATTTATCAATATTAAAAAAAATATGTCAGACATATTGAGTCCACCATTTTGAATTTTGAAGATCTGATGTCAGATTCATAATCAGAGACCCCAAAAACCTTTAGATACAAAGAAAATTCATCAATTTTCAAAAAAAATATCAGCCATATTGAGTCCGCCATTTTGAATCCTGAAAATCTGACATAAGATTCGTAATTAGTGACCCCAAAAAACTAAAAAGACCTACTGCAAAGTATTTTTGAATGCTTTTTCAAAATTTGTCCAGCTTTTTTGAGATTCCGAAAACTGTGCACCGAATGGGTTAAAATGCTTTTTTACTTTTTGATTTCAGATCACTTTGTAGTCTATCGGAATCGTGGCAACCAATGCTGTTCTTTTTTTTACATGAATTACTTCCCTGCGCTGTATCACGGAAAGTTGAAGAAAATCACGCTATACTTGACTTCAAAAATTTTTTAAATGTACTTCAATAGTTACTAATTGTATGGTTGAAAATGCAAAGTTTTAAGTTTTATTCACCCTTCAAAAAAAATTCTGAAAAAACAATTAAAAAAACGGCCGTCACACGAATCAACCTCCTTAAAAAGGCCGATTGATATAATTTTTAAAGTGTAATTATTTTGTAGCTTTGAAAAAGGCTGTTTGGTATAATTTGGAAATTGAAATCATTTGGTGTCTGTAAAAAAGACCGATTGATATAAACTTGCAAAGTACACCTCAATCAGGATAAGTTTTTTTTCTGCATAGCTGCAAGAGTTTTAGGTGCATTTGTATACCTGAATATATGCAACTGCTTTTTCGATGTAACAATAAACGAATGTGTACTTTGAATTTTCGTAACAGCCGGTGCTACAGAAAATCCAAGTGATAGTTTAACTCTATCATGCTGTTGTTTATTGTAAAAGAAAATCTGAGTAGCCCAGAAAACAAAAACCGATTGATTACAATTTTTGTGAATCTAAAATTTTAAGAATGCGCATTTCTCGACAGCTTATTGGATTTTTTTAATCATTTGTCTAATTTCAATCAGTAAAGTTGCGAATGTTTACTTGTTTTTTGTTTCAACAAGAAACTTACTAATACAAGTATTTACGAATAAGCGTAATTTGTGTGCCTTCGTTTTCACCGAATTCCTGGTTGCGCAAGAACATTGCGCAAGAAAAAAACAATGTGCAAAAATATGCACGTTTTTTGGAAAGCTGCACAGCAAAGTACACTTTCCTAAAAAATGTTGACAAAGGGTACAGCAAAGTAAAGTATTTAGCTGAACGTGTGCAGAATTAACTTATTTTGCGTCTTCTTTGGACGCATGATAAATGGTACTTTTCTTACAGGTGTTACACAAATAAATATGTATATCATTCTTAAAAACCATCACTCTTTAATTTCAGATTTGATAAAAATGTAAAATCTCAATGCAATTACACTACAAAACATGAATCACGTAACAAAATGTCTGAAGAACTTAAAAACAAGTTGGACCAACAGTTTTCTATCAATTTCGTAGTTCCTAATGCGTTGAATTTTGACGATGTGAAAAGCTGTAAAGCAAATAACATAAGTAATTTTGCAGCTCCAAAATTTGAAAGACTTCTTCCAATTGGCATTACTTTCTCTGAAAAAGGTTAGTATAAACATTTATATGTTTTCTAAGTTTTCACTGTTTTGGAAATTCACTTTCTATTAAACATGCATAAAGAACGAGAATAAAAATATATCTTTCTTAGGCGATGTATAAGCTGATGTTTTCAGACCACAAGGAAAAAAATATCCAGTAGAAGAAAAAAACTTTCTTTGAAGAACACAACTTTCTGACATAAATTAGAACTGGAAATTTACGAATCATTGGCTCTAAATGATAATTACTGGAACACACTGCAAAAACTGCTGTCTTCTAAGTGTCTTATTTTAAGACACAAGACATTAAGAAAGCGTCTTACAGTTATTTCAAGCTATTTCATTGGTTAATAATTTTGAAAAATGCTTTCTCATTGTTTTAAAATTAAGACACCCAAAAACGTCTTAAAAGTGAGGACATAAATGTCTCAAAATAAGACACTTGTTTTTACAGTGCAGTACAATGTTCTCATTCAAAGTAGAATTTTAATCATTGGGATAAAAGTAGACAACCATGGACTTTCTTTTGTATATCTCATAATAAATAGTATCCCATGTGATAATCATTCTTTTTCGGAGTAAGGAATTTGCCCTCAAATCATAATAAAGAAAACAAATTAAATAAAATTAAATTCAACTTACCCGACAATTCTCAACGCTACTCTCGATTCTAAAAATAACACAAGCCTAACATTTTTTTTTCTGTTGTTTGAGATCAACAAGTCTTTTCCCGTAATTTTTGGTGTGCTGAATTCGAATCTGGCAACAAAAACCTCCCATCACGTTACAATTTTGAGAAAAGTAAGGGTAAAACTCACAACAATCACGTTCTTGAAACTTTTTTTAAATTTTTAACGGATAAATCCGACAAAAATTCCGACGAAATTTAATCCGAGGTTAAATTAAAGTTAATACCCTTTAATTTAAGAAAATATAGTGATATCGGCAACAACAAACTAAATTAGCTGTCAAACATGATTTTTTGGACAGTTGTCAAGTATAAAAATTGGCTCACACTGTTCGTAAGTAAAACTATTTTAAAAAATGATTGGATTCGCCTGATATTTGTAACTCGGGGGTTAATAATATCATATTAGATTTTAAAAATTGAAAATGTCGAATCCAATATGACGGATGATTTTTTTTAAAACTTGATTGGATTCGCTTAAAACGTGATAACGGAACCGCAATTTTGAATGTTTCAAATCTAATCTCATATTCGTAATCAGCGTCCCTAAAAACGGACAGTGTGAGTCAATTTTTAAACTTGACAAGTTTTAAAAAAAATCGTGTTTCATAGTTAATGTAGTTTGTTGCTGCCGATATCGCTATATCTTTGTAAAGTACAGGGTTCAAGCTTTAATTTAACTTCTATGAGAAATCTTAAGCACCTCAATAGAATAGGTCAGCTTTGGATCAGGATTCTGATTGGTCGAGGTGCGTGGTATAGGGCGGGGCTTGGGCGTTTGGGATTATGGATCATCAATCCGATTGTTTGAAAGGCGTAGCCTATTGTGGGGGGTGTGGACGTTGGGGCTTTTGGTTAGACAATCAGATTGGTCGAAGGCGCTTGGATCATGGTTGTGATTAGTTATTTTTTGTGGGTGTGTTTGGGTAGGGTTAATTACTGGTGGACCACAATGGCGGTGTTTATTATAATAAAATAGTTACCAATACATAGTTTGTTACAAATAATAATAATTCTTATTAAAAAAAATGTAGTATATAAATTACATCAGATATGCACATGGATGTTTAGATTCACATGTTTGTATACAATGTTCAAACTGTGAGTGTAGTGTGCACGTACAGTTATCGTTTTGATTAACTTTGTTTAAAGTTCTTTTTTGAAAATTTAAGACGAAATTATCATTTTTAAATAAATTATTTGTAAAAAATAAATTAAAATCATAAAGAGAATAACTAGAACACATGTATTACAAAAACGTAATGCAAAATTGGCCACAAACACTCGAAGAGGCACTCTGATGTTGTTTGATGTTCCATTGGAAGAAAGTATTGTTTCTTCGTAAACAATCCAGATGTTGAGGAATAAAAGGCGGTAGGACATAGCTGTCGTAGTACGTGGATTCTCCGCTCCTTGCGATGTACACTGCAACCCAATGGATACCAGGCTTTGTGTGGTTATCTGTGTTGATGATAATGGCAGCAGGTTTTATAAGAAATGTTGGTATTTTGTCAGAAGGATAAATAGCAGTTGTAGTAGTTGTTGTTGCTGCAGATGAGGCATTGCAAGTATTATCTTGACTGTTTGTAGTGAATTCCGGTATAAATGGAGGTGGTTGTGTAGATGATCTTTTCCTAGAAAAAATGTTTAATTTTTTTGACATTACACAGTTGAAGTTCATTTTTAATTGTTTGTTCTTCATTTTTTTGTTTTTCCATCCATCGTTTTAGTTTAACAGCATTATTAAGAGCACAAATAAAATATTCTTCTTTCTTAATACCGTGATGAAAACAGTTAACACGACTTTCAGGTAATTGTTTGTAGGGTGGACAATCTACATGCTCTACATTAATAATTTGTCTACTTGTTATTTGTTGTAAAATTTTTGCTTTTTCAACATCTCTGGTGTAAATATTACCTGCAGTTCGTACAATATCGCGAAAATTAGCATACATGTGTTTCATGGAAACATCGCCTTCAAACCATTCAATGCCGTGATAGTAACATGTAAGCCAGTTATTTTGTTGTCTCGCACTAGAGGGCAGCTCAGAGAATAACTAAGGAGGTGCAATGATCCAATGTTCAAAAAAAATTGTGGTTTAGTGAAATAACAGCAACTTCTTTTATCATAAAACGGTCGTCATTATCTCTGAATCCTTGGATGTCTATAACGTAGTCAACCATTGTAGTTTTGCAAATAGTCAAAATTTAAAGAAAATGTATTTTAAATTGTGCACTCACACAAAGAAGTATCTAAGACGAGCAGAAAGCGTAGACTGAACACTGGTCTATATAAGGGTAAAATATAATGGTTTTCCCCTTCTCTTAAAAAAATATCGTATACCAAATGTCGATTTTTATTCCTTGTGTAACAGCTGTTTTTTGTTGTTAATATGTAAAGGTCAGAGAATTTTATGCTCCGAAGTCGGTTACAATCTGTCGGGATGCATCAATTTCTAAAACATTGTCATATTCGGCATAAACAATACAATTTATAGTTTCTGCGAGCATTTCATCGAAGAGAAGTTCAATTCTTAAGCTGCCGTGTTTTATAAAATTCCAATGTGAGTAAAACTAGGCAGATAGGTCAGGTGTTAGATCAAAAGCGAAAAGAAAGTATCCGTTAGCATAATCAAAACGGTTAATATTATTTCCTTCATTAAGAAAATGTATGCCGGTACCGGTAAATAAAGTTTGATATGTCTCTACATAAAGTTTATCTTTTGTAAAGTCTGTTAATAAGGGTTTAGAAGGAATTTGCATACCATCAACATACAGTGAAAAGTGGTTGATTCGGTAATGTTTAAAACTGAAAGTGTTTTTATTTCTGACACCATTAAAAACTGTATTATCAACAAAAACAATAATAATTCTTTTAGGTATTTGACCCAATATGACATTGTCAAGAGTTTCGCTTTGTATACCCGCGTGGAGACACATGGCCTTTACTTCGACTCTTGTAATAGGATATTTGGATATGGCTATGGCTAGCGCCTTAGCGTGACTAATTAAGACACAGGGACTGATTCTTGCTCGTCGAACAAGTAAACATGCTTCTTCAATGTGTAGGTAAGATGCGCCTGTAGGGTCCATTAAACAGAATGCGTCTTTTGAGCGTACATGTCGTAAACGTAATTCGACACCATTAAGAAAAAATTTGTCTTGATTAAAAACATCGCAATGTAAATGGCCAAGCATATCAATCCTTTTATTTTCATCTAGATATTTTCGACGGTCAACTTAACCTTCACTTTCTGCATTAATTTTGTCCATTTTACCAGCGATATCAGTAACTCATAGTGCTGAAATGAGATGTGTTGTTTTTGCAACGTAATTATAATTTAGTAAAATTTCAATGTAAGCTCGATATGCATATGCGTTATTTGGTGGTGATACAAGTTTTTGATTGAAGTAGACATCAATTTGGTTAAACATTGAATGCAATAAATTATTTACAGGCCCTACTTTGCTAATATCATCAGAATTATCGTTAGTTCTAGTTGGTGTAATAAGACGAACTTTAAGACTAAGCATAGTATGTGGTAGGTCAGTGTACTCATCTCCCTGTCCTAGAACGACAAATTCTATGGGTGAGTCGTCTCTTGGGAATAAACAGGTTTGTAGTGAACCTATTGTGAATTTCCTTTAGCTGTTTAAGTTGGTGGTATAGTAAAAAAATCCAATTCGGATTTTAAACACTCACAAGAGTGTGAATGTAGAAAAGACATTTTGTAAAAGAGCTTTTATATTTTTTCAAAAATATCAAACTTTGTTTTTTTCTTAATGTTATTTTTTATAGATTTTAATTTATTTTTTTTATTTTTAAAGTCTTTTGTTTTTTTCTTGTTTTTTGTTTCTTCGAAAGTCTTTTAAGTTTTTTCTGTTACGTTTACACTACAACTAATTTTTTTTTATTATTATTAAAATAATTTATATTGCGTAATTTATATGATTATTATTGTTATTTATAATAATTTTTGCATAATAATTAATTGTTTTAAATATTATTATTATTTATAATGATTATTGCATAATAATTAAATGTTGTCCATATTAATATATTATTTATAATGATTATTGCATAATAATTAATTGTTGTCAATATTAATATATTATTATTGCATAATAATTTATTTTTATTAATGTTAATTATAATATTAATGTTGAATTGCATAAAAATTATTGAACGCAATATTTCATTATTTTATAATTGATGCAAGTTTAATCTAAACATTCAGTACAAGTTGAGAAAGAAGAAATGAAAGAGAGAGAGAGCGAGCGAGAGAAATAAGGAGAAAGAAAGAGTAAGAAAGAATAGCTTACACGCTATAGCATATGTCGTGCGTCTCACTACGTCTAATTGCGCATGCTTGACTCTTTTGCGCAAATAAAGAGAAAGAAAGAAAACGCAAAGACGAAGGAGAAAAGGAAATAAAGACTATTGCAATTTTCTATGTTTTTCAACTTTCGACCCATTATTAAGCATCAAAATTTATGTTTTCTATGAGTACATATTATTAATGAATACATTAATATACACACATCTATATATTATTATTTATATTTTTATGAAAAAACAAATAGATTTAAACTGTATTAAGATTGTAAATCTATGCTCGGTGATCTAATGTCAAGCGCATTGCTGACCCAGATGACACCGATCGAGAGTAAAAGAAATAAAAGGAACAAGAGAATACGTATGAAACATACTGATAATGCCTACAACTCTTAATTACAGTACACGTCTTTTAAATTTGATAATCAATTGTAAATTATCACAATTCAACACATTGAGATGTAGACATTATTAAAACTATAAATATTTTTATTACATTATAAATACCTATGTAAATATCAGGCTTGGGTCCGTAAATAGTCTACTTCACTATAGAATTTACTTTTATAGTGAATCAGACTATTTACGGACACAAGCCTGGTAAATATACATATATATATATATATATATGTATATATATGTATGTAAGTATGCGAGTATACAAAAGTGTATTTGTACGCATATAAGTATAATTGGATTTTAAAAGATTATTAATATTATATTCTTATTGTAAAACTTATCGAAAATGTCATCGAATGCATTATAATTTGCATTAATTTTTATTATTAATGTATAATTATATAATAATAATTATAGTCCTAATTATAATTATAATTATATAATTACAATTATAATACTGCGTATTATTTATAATTATAATATTATAATTTGCAATATTATGTAATATTTTTGATCGACAATGCAAGTCTCCTGAGATGAAATTATGACATCATTAGCCCCCACGAAGCATCGAATAAGATGAGCTCCGCCTACCTAAATTATGCTGATTGGCTATTAGATGACCTATTTACATGAAATTGGAAAAACTGTCAACGCCCTATCTTCTATGACCAATAGCATCATCTTACAACTCTATAAAAGCTCCGGAACTCTATGCCGCAGCGTCACTTTTCTTCAGTTCTAGTTTTGTTAAATACATTACAAGTAGTTAAGTTGTCCCATCAGTTTAAGCCTTTTGTATCAATTTCTGAAACCGGGTTCTGATTATTAAAAGTCAAATAAGTATTGTAACAAATATCGAATTTAGACAAAGTCAAACGGATCCAAAGTACTCAGATTGAGACATTTGGTATTGATGTAAAGCTTTGGTCAAAATACGATATTTGATTTGTTAAATTTCGTCAAGCGATAACTTACAAAATCCTACTCGTTAAGACTTCGAACCACACAAAAATCTAAATTATAAGTGAACAACGAAACCAAATAATGCAAAAAAACCAAAGAAAAGTTAGTATTTGGTAAGAATTATTAATATAATTAATACTACTATTACTATATTACTCTGTTAAAACATCTATACTCTTGTATTCTTTATATTCTTGTATTTTTATTCTTATATATCTTATTACATCTTAATAAACCATTTCTCTTTAGATAATCTCTCTTTATTTATATTTCCGATAAAACAATATCATAACTATTCCCATAGAATAGAAAAACAACAACGATCCTACAAATAAAAATTATACACGAGACTTACCACCTCGTGTGAACATTTACTAACGACCTCCGAAATTTATATTAAATTTTATCGATCACGCGAAGTATATAACGTCTTTTGTTATAAACGTAACAGTTAGTAAATTTTCTGGTGGCAGCGGTGGGATAGTTGCCAAATTTTGATATTGTTTTATTTTAACAATCTTTCAGGCTTTTCCTCTCTAACAAGACTAAACACCGAAAAGATTCTATTTTGATTACACCTATCTTCTAAAATTCCTTCTGATGTATGTGTAATTGTTAGAGAATTAATTATTTACATGCCTGTTTTAAATTATAATTATTTACCGTTATTATATAAGGTGTTGTTTATTCAGTGAACTTCGTCATTTCGGCCATACAATATTAAACTTTTATTATCTAAATCCTCATGCAATTTATTAAAACTAATTACAAAATATATATGCGATTTTACAACATTTCCAAGCTATATTATTTTTATTTATTGCTTGTTGATTTGTCAGTGCACTTGTGTGCGTGAAATATCAAAGAATCTTACACCAATCTAATTGATCAGTGACAAAGATTAAGATATTTTGAATGTTTGTGTATTAATTTTAATTAGTTTATAAGTCGTATAATTAAATAAGTTTTTAATTTTTTTGTAAGACATTTGAGCCGAACTACGCTTGCGTCTTACTTTTATTTTCTTTTGCTAAGACATTTGAGTTGAACTACACTTGTGTCTTAGTTCTTTTTAAATCATTAGTTTTAAATAAAAGATTTTAAATTAATTTACAAGTTGTATGTGTGAAAAATACGCTTTTATTTTTGTTTAAGACATTTAAGTACGGCAATCACTTATGTCTTAGTTTTTAAGTTGTATGATTGAAAATATCAAAGAATCTTACACTAATCTAATTGATCAGTGACAAAGATTAAGATATTTTGAATGTTTGTGTATTAATTTTAATTAGTTTATAAGTCGTATAATTAAATAAGTTTTTAATTTTTTTGTAAGATATTTGAGCCGAACTACGCTTGTGTCTTACTTTTATTTTTGCTAAGACATTTGAGTTGAATTACACTTGTGTCTTAGTTCTTTTTAAATCATTAGTTTTAAATAATAGATTTTAATTTAATTTATAAGTTGTATGTGTGAAAAATACGCTTTTATTTTTGTTTAAGACATTTAAGTACGGCAATCACTTATGTCTTAGTTTATAAGTTGTATGATTGAATAAGTTTTAATTTATTTTTTTTTGTAAGACATTTGAGCCGAACTACGCTTGTGTCTTAATTTTATTATTGAATGTTTGAGAGTGATGAAAACCAAGCAATAAATATATTTATTTTCAATTAAACTTGTTGTCTTTTTATTTTCTTTACTCATTTTTGAGCCATCCCATAGAAAGGGAACAGGCCGAAATTGAAGTACATGGAAATAAACAAAGGAAAAGATATAGTGAAACAAGCAAGAAAAGAGCTATTGAACGAAAATTGAAAGGAATTAAAAGGGAATTATTTCCAGACTGTTCAGAAATTTCTCCCGAACCGGACCCAACAAAAGCAGCCAGTAGGGAACAAGAGTTAAATACTTTAATTGCCGAATTAGAAAAAGAACACACAGAACAATTAAATTCACAGAATAAATAAAGAACTTTTTGTTTTAATTTTGAACTTTAGTTTCTTGCCCTAGAAATCATCTTGCTGAATTCAAAATTTTTTTAAAAATACTTTCGAACAAGCAATAATTTCTTGAATAATTCCAGAAATATACTGTATTTTAAGGCAAAATAAGCTTCTAAATAATACATATATTTTTGTTTACCATATGTTTCTAAATAAAACTGTTATAAAATCATATTTTCCAAAATTAGAGATTGTACCTAATCTTGATTTTCCAAAGGGTGACATTCAAACTTTAGAATACCCTAAATCAACCCTTGAAGAATTGACCGCGGAATACGATTTATCAAAACCAATTTATTCGATACACCACAAAACTGGTCCCGCACACGAAAGAACATTTTTCGTAAAGTGCGTAGTCGAAGATTTTTACGATAATAATTTTTTTGAAGAAATTGGAAACGGCGAAAGGCGAATTATCCACTCGGAACATTCTGCGGCTAGGAAAATTTTAGAATCCTTAAATAACGTTTACTATTTCAGCGAGGAAAAATCGGAAAAACCAGCCGAAATTTTCGCGATATCTGCCCTTACTCAAAACCCAATCAAACCAAAAATTAAATTGTACAAGTATACAAATTGCTGCGAATTTTGCTTTTTTCGTGGTCACACCCTCTCATCTTGTCGTAAATACAAACGGAACCTTAACAAGTCAAAAAAATAATAATTTTTCAGTTAATTCTATTTTTACCAATACAAAAGGTTATTTTTATGCGTTTCTAATTTATGTCACCGCGTGGAAAAAGAAATAAGTATATTACAGAATACGTCGATTCATACACCCAAACAAACATGCCTAACGCCGGGACTGAAACCGAAGGTGATAATGATGGAACATTGGGCACCGAAATAGACCATAACATTACCACTGAAATGGTTACGAACGTAGCAGAATGCATTGCGTTGCAGCAAGGCATACTAAACGTTTAATATTTCGATGGTAAAAATATGCGTATTAGAGACTTTATACAAGACATACAAAATGGCGCGGCATATGTTCCTGTAACAAGCCAAAAGAAATATGTGCAAGCGATTTTAGGCCGTTTAAAAGGAGCTGCTCGAGACAGCGTACGAGACCTCCAAATTGACACTTTGAAAGAATTAATACAGCACTTAAAGAAACGATTTTTACCTTCAAAATCATACCCCTGGTACTTGCAAGAAATAGCCTCCATTAGGATGAGAAGAGGAGAAGGAGTAAACGAATACTATGATAGGCTGTCTCTCTTATGCTCAGGCGCTGAAGCAGCGTTAGAGGAAAAATATGGGGCAGAAGCAGAAACAATGTGTTCACCAATGAGAGATTGCGCTTTAGAGGCCTTTATTCGTGGAATTCCAGATGATATGTCAACTAATGTGGATGTACGAAACCCAAAGGATTTACCAGAAGCATTACAGGTAGCCCTGCACGTAGAAACCCGTCAAAGAGAACAATTTAGTGGCCCTACTACTTATCGCGTATCAAGACACGACCAACACTTTTCAACCTCTATGCGAGATAGAAGTCCAAGCCCTGGGCCTTTTATAAACCAAAACCCGAGACAACCATTCAATCAAACTACAAACCAACAACCCCCAGTAACCATTTTAAAAAACCCTCATTTTCAACCTCCAAATCCTCAATATCAACACTATCCATTCCCTTATCCTTATTATCCATACCCAAACCCCTACCCCTTTTATCCACAACAATTTCCACCGTCTCATGAACAAACAAATAGGGCTTATAATCCGAAACCTTATAATTCTCCAACCCCACCTCGTTCTACATCTCCAGCACCACAAAAACGAAACGATTTAAACTTAAACCACGCTCGATGGAATGGCGCGACACCGAGCGACACGAAAACCGAGCGCCAAGTAAGTGTGAAATTTCTGGAAACCCCCGAAATATATTCCAAGCAATCGGAGAATGCCGCGAGTCCCCAGTAATTGAAATTTCGGCCCCTGAATTTAGAAATTCTAGAGCTAGACTTTTGGTTGATACAGGCGCGGACGTGAATATTATTAAACTAAATCAATTAAAACCAGAACTATTAGTAGACCCTACAGAAGCTCTCGAACTTTCGGGTATAACAAAACTTAGAGCTAATACGTTAGGAACTATTACATTGACAATCAGAAAAACACCTATCAAATTTCACGTTGTTACGACAAATTTTCCAATTACCACCGATGGTATATTAGGAAGAAATTACCTTAGACAGGAAAGAACAGAAATTTCGTTCTGACATAATACCATCGTCACTCACTCAGATCCTACCAAACCTATACCCTTTATTGATCAAGAATCATTAGAAAACGAACCAACTAAAATTAAGACCCCTAAAATCTTTTAAATTCAAGCAAGAATGCGAGAATCCATCCCTGTTGACGTTTTAAATCCTGAAATCAAAGACGGATATCTTCCTTTAGTTTCTACTATCCCAGGAATCTATATAGGTGAAGCAGCCGTGACAAACCGAAATGGAGTTGCATATTTATTAGCAATAAACACGACTGATGATGACGTCACTATCGAACTAGACCCTCAAGAACTAATACCTTTCGAGTATTATAATATACCAGGCGACGAGTATCTTGAAAATTTTGAATCTTCAGAAAACATCACTCCACAACAAGATCGAACCAAAGCGATCGTAGAAAGATTAAGTCTAAACCATCTTACCCCTGAAGAAACATCTCATATAAAAGAACTAATCCAAGAGTTCAATAATGATTTCTACCTTCCAGGTGATAATCTTTCTTCCACCCCTTTAGTTCGTCATAGAATTCCTACAACAGATGATATACCAATAAATACAAGACAATATCGATTTCCCCCAATTCAAAGAGAAGAAATTGAACGACAAATTGCTAAAATGCTTTCGGAAGAAATTATAGTTCCTTCCAACTCGCCTTACAATTCACCATTGTGGATTGTGCCTAAGAAACCAGACGCACAAGGAAATAAAAAATGGCGTCTCGTAATAGATTTCCGTGCATTAAACGAGAAAACAATAGGTGATGCTTACCCCCTCCCTAACATAACTGATATATTGGATCATGTAGGAGAAGCAAAATACTTTTCAACGTTTGATTTAGCTTAGGGATTCCACTAAATAGAAACAGACCCAGTGGATCGTCCGAAAACTGCGATTTCAACTCTGAACGGACATTATGAATACGTGAGAATGCCATTTGGACTAAAAAACGCCCCCGCCACTTTTCAAAGACTTATGGATCAAGTCCTTAGAGGACTTCAAGGTGTAGAACTATTCGTCTACCTAGATGACATAGTTGTGTATGCCAAAGACCTAAAGGAGCATAAGAAAAAATTAATGAGATTATTTTCAAAATTACGTGCAGCTAATTTAAAACTACAACCTGAAAAGTGCGAATTTTTGAAAAGAGAGGTAAGATATCTAGGTCATATAATAAGTAAAGACGGTTTAAAACCTGATCCTAAGAAAATCGAAGCTGTAAAACATTTTCCTAGGCCGACGACCGTACGTAATATAAGACAATTTCTCGGTCTTGCAGGTTATTACCGCAGGTTCATACAAGATTTCTCCAAAAAGGCAAAACCATTGTCTGATTTATTAAAAAAGGACAAGAACTTCATTTGGACCCCTGAACACGAAGAAGCATTCACAATTCGCCGAAATGCTCTTTGCAAGGAACCTATTTTACAATATCCGGATTTTAATAAAAAATTTACTCTAACAACTGATGCATCAGATTATGCCATTGGAGCGGTACTAATTCAAGAAAAGGATGGATTTGATCATCCAGTAGCATATCTATCTCGACTTTTGACTGGCCCAGAAAGAAATTATTTTACCACAGAAAAGGAATGTCTCGCAGTACTGTATGCAGTCAGATATTTTCGTCCTTATTTATACGGAAAAGAATTCTTATTAGTAAGCGATCACGAGCCTCTACGCTGGATAGGCAGTATAAAAGATCCAGGCCAAAGACTTGTACGTTGGCGTTTGAAGCTACGAGATTACCAGTATACCTTTAAATATAAACCTGGAAAGTTAAATTGTAACGCAGACGCATTATCAAGAAACCCAACTGACGTCAGCGACGGATTCCAACTTCAAATATTTATGATCACACGAAGTAGCAGGAAAAAGATGGAAGAACCATCAACCTCCAATAAAAATCCGACTAGTACGAAACCTAAAACTAAGGTTACAGCATCTGAATCAACAAAATCAATCAAGAAACCTAAAGTGATTCCAAAATCAAGGTCTACCAGCTCTACCCTGGAGTTTCCACTTCCTCAGGATAAAACAAGGAAACTACCCGGAAGGATATTAAAACCTCGCCCAAAATTTACTGCAAAACCCCCAGAGGATCCGAATGCGAGCACAATTGGAGGAAGATCTCATCCACGAAAAGCAAAGGAAAAGATACCAATTAAAATCCCAGAAGAAGACAGTGAAGAAAAATCAGATGAATCTGACTCAGAAGAAGAATCTATGGAAAATGTTCAGATTCCGATTTGGAAGAGAAGGTCAAGCGTACTCCCAAGCCTCGACGTAACTTCAGATTCTGCTAAATTTCCTACTCCATTAAAGAGTGCTCCAATTATTAACACCACAGAACCAATTTTCGACAAAGAATTCGAAATAGAACAAAGTGATCCAGTGACTGATCCATCACTTGTCGCAATTCCAGTAGAGCAACCTGCACAAAGTGAATCAGACACAGAAGATGAAATCTGCAACCAAACTACTAATACATCGTTGTTAAGCAAAAATTTGAAAGACCAAATCCGGAATTCCATAGAAATTTTTAATAAATCTTTATTAAAACATCAGTCGAACCTCGAGTCAGAAGAAGAAATCGATGAATCTGACGAAGATCCACTCCCCACTGCCGTATCAGAAGGAGAGGAAGACCAAGAGCTACTAAAGACTCTAGAAAATCTTGACCCATACGATACAGATAATGAAGATGCCGAATTAAATGAAAGAATTGAAAAACTAATTCGAAATACCGAAAATCTAACCGGCCTAACGACAGAAACGGTCCAACCCCAAAATTTCGACGACGAAAGTGAACTGCACCAACGCGATTCTAATACAACTAACAATAAGTCCAGTGACAATGAAATGAATAAAGAGGAAAACCGACAGGATTCAACTAACATAATAGGCGAAGATATTGAAGAACAAATTTCACTCGACCCTGGAACACCTTTAACATCTCAAGGAGTTACTACCCCTCTCACTTCATCCAAGCCCAGGGCAAGATCTACGCCATTTCCACATGGACCTACGTTATATCCAACCATTCAGGAAGAAGATGAAGGGAATTTAACAATAAAACTAAAAGAAAAACTACCACGAAAGTTGCACACGGATGTAAATATTAAAACAAATTTACCTCCTATTAATGCAAAGGATGTAGAAGAATCCGAACAAATATTATCAAACCCTACTATGGTCCCAAATTTTAAAGATAAATCAACCTAGTCTATTCCTAAAACCAATGAATTAGAAAATCTATCGAAAGGATTATATATGAGGAATATGTCCATTCAAGGATGTAGAGAGAATCTCACATATATCCGAGATAATTACGTCCACTTTACGTCAGCTCGATGCGAATTTTTAACACCAATAGATAAATTATTTATCGATTTAGACATTATAGACCCAGAACAAATAAAATTACAGAACCCAAAATTAGGACAAATACTGATAACACCTCGCGGAAGCTACAAATTCTTCTCAGTGATAATTAAGTGTAAACACAGCGATGACTTAAACAAAGCTAATTTAAGAATTGCTCTTGAAAATTTACAAAACTTAATTATGAATGAAAAAATTAAGACATTGCGACTTTCTTTGTTAGGAAATTATTTAGAAAACATAAAAGCAAACCATTTAGCTGAAATGCTAACAGGTATATTTTATGAAGACACGTTAACTGTAACATTATGTTATGGTACAGCACAGAATCCACCCACAGAAAAACGCCTTAAAATAATTTCCGAAATGCACGAGAGTCTTATAGGAGGTCACAAAGGTATGACTAAAACATACCGTTGAATCAGAGAACGTTTTGTTTGGACAGGAATGAAAAATGATATTATAGAATTCATCAGACATTGTAAACCTTGTCAGGAACAGAAGGTTGTTAAATCCAGGATACGAGAACCCATGCTAATCACCGATACCCCGATAGACACCTTCGATAAAGTTTCCCTTGACACGGTTGGAAAACTTCCCACCACCCCAGATGGTAATAGGTATATTCTAACCATTCAAGATAATTTGTCTAAGTACTGTATTGCAGTACCTGTGCCTGATATTTCAACCGCTACAATAGCTCATGCCATAGCTAAAAACCTTTTTGCTCAGTTCGGCGCTCCGCGAGCAATACTAACCGACAGAGGAGGGAGTTTTGTTAGTAAGCTTATGAACCACTTATGTCGAATATTTGGAGTTAAGCAATTGACAACATCCGGTTATCGACCACAAACGAACGGATCATTAGAACGAAGCCACACTGTTCTGAGGGAATTTATAAAACACTATGCGAAACACTTCGACGATTGGGATCGCCTTATCCCATTCGCCATGTTTTCTTATAACACTTCCGTTCATGAGGGAACAAATTTCACCCCTTATGAAATTGTTTTCGGAAAAATTGCTAGGGCCCCAACAGCTTTCCCAGCAGATGAAAAACTAATGACCTACGGCACCTATTTGCGAGAATTAATAACACGACTCAATGAGATAAAAATTTTAGCTGCTAAAAATTTAATTCAAGCAAAAAACCGTTCTAAACCAAATTATGATAAAAGTTGTAAAGAATTTCAAGGAAAAGTTGGTGGACTAGCATACGTTTTAAAAGAACCCAGAACTAATAAATTTGAAAAAAGTACCACGGCCCATATAAAATTATCGATATAACAGATAAGCACAACGTCATTCTTGAAGGTGATGAAGGACAACGATTCCAGAAACACATGGATAAAATTAAAATAGCCTATGAATGAGACCAATGCTGCTGGTCTGATTGAGCGTTGCTGATATTAAGAAAGTAAATAAAATTTCTTATAGCAGTCAATGTTCAGATAGTCTAGGAGTAATAAACAACCTTTATTCGCATTTGGATTGGGTATGCAAAACATGTTTTGTTATTACCTTCTTAACAAACTAAAACACTACTTTCCAATACCTTCTGATGAAAAATTAGAAAAAGAGAAATATTTTATTTTCTATTTTTAGCCTATATCACCATGAACAAGGAGGAACCTGAGGATGGATTAGGTCCTAAATATTTTGAACTATATGAGAAATTACACATTGAAGGCCTTGAAACAGAAGAAGCAATATTTGTCATTCATTTAATCGAAAAGTATCCTTTCCTATTTGGTTCATGTACGATGTCAGCACCCTTAATGGAACACAAGATAATAACAGCACAAGGAAAAGTTTTCAGAAAACACTATAAAAGGGTAACTGAATTCACAGCAGAACAACAAACAGATATACTCGCTCAAATTAACGCACTTATATCTCACAACATCATTGTAGCATCAGATTCTAAGTACAATAATGAAATAAGAGTTTCCCGAGAAAATTCAATAGAAGGCAACATACCAGTATGGCGAATAAAAGTCCCCTTCCAAACATTAAACCGACAAATCATCTCTTCACCACCAGATTACAAACCCGCTAAAGAAATCAGAGATATTATAAATAAAAATATTTACTTTTCGATTATAGAAATGAAGGATCTGTACCATCGTATTCAAATAAATCAAAACGATGCAAATAAAACCGCTTTTACCACTCCGGTCGGAAAATATCAATTTACCACACTATCGCCATTTATAAAAGGATCTGCGACGTCATTTCTTAAATTACTACGTCAAATTTTCCCAAACGAAGAAGAAAATCTTATAACTTTTCTCCCCACCGGAATAATGATAGCAACCCTTACTTTTGAAGCACACAAAAGAGCTTTAGCAAATATTTTTGACACGTGCCTATTTTATGTTATACCTTTTGAGCCGACTAATTTGAGACTTTTTAGATCAAACTTCGACTGTCTAAGGTATATAAGCGAAATTTCAGGTACCACATTTAATACTAATCAATCCCCAAACTACTCAAAAGAGCTGTTACTTACGATAGTAATTGTAGAAATAGGATTTAACACAATCCTTTCTGAAACCGATACAAAAGAGAATACAGTGATTGGGAATTGCTCTCGAAAATTTTTCGGACCTGAAATGGCTTACAATCTACATGAGCAGACATGTTTTGCTATTATACACAGTATTAAAAATTTTGAAAAATTAATTGGCAATAACCACATCTCGTTCTACGATGGAAGAACTGGCATCGAATGGTTACAAACACTAGCAAAAGGATTTAAGTTCATGCACTGGTTATTAACCGTAGAAAAATTAAACTGGACCTATTTAGCTTCTGATAAAATTTAAAAATAAGGGGAATCTTTTTTATAACATCTAAACTAATACACTTTTGTTATTATTTTTTTTTTCCCCAAATCTTGAATTGAATCATTACAATTATAGGTAAATATGGAAGAAAATCCAGTAATATCATCTGAAGAATATATACGAACCTTCGAAGAATTAGAAACAGAGCAGATGGATACAGAAGAAGTTAAGGTTGTAACAGAACTGATGTGGAAATATTTCCCTTTATTTACTCTATGTTCATTTGACCCTTTTCCACAACTACAACACCATATTGTTACAACAAAAAAATCTTCCTTTTAAAACCAAATATATAACATCAGGAACTTATTCTAGAGAACAAAGACGAAATATATTCCTCCAAATGACTCAGCTAAAATCTGCAGGAATTTTGAATCTCTCGAACTCAAAATATAATAATCAAATAACAACAACATTAAGATGGACACCATCTTCACAACAATTTATGTGGAAGGTCACACTTGATTTTAAATATTTAAACTCAATAATTATTGTTTGGCCATCACAATTTAATACTATTGAAGAAATCAGAGCCAAAATCGACCAAGCTAATAAAATATCTATTTTCGACTTGATGGATCTATATTCGCGAATAGAAATACAGCTAAACGATAGAGATAAAACCTCATTCATAACCCCCGTTGGAAGATATAAATTTAATCGTCTAACATCAAGCATCAAAGGTTCTGACTTGACCTTTTTAAGAATTTTAAGAATCATATTACCTAACGCGGAAAAGAATAAAGATATAACATTCTATCAAAAGGGCATTATAGTAACAAGCAAAAGCTTAAAGGAACATTCAGATAATCTGTCAACGATATTCCACGCTTTTGGAATTCATAGTATTACTATTCAAGCATCTCGATGCAAATTTTTCTTAAACAAAATTGACGCACTTGACTTTTTAAATGATGAGTTAAATCTTGAAAATCAAGGATTCATTCCATATCCATTATATTCTGGACAACTAATTTTATATTTTCAAATACTAAAAAGAAAACTTCGAACTGTCCTCGCTGAACATAAGGAGAACAGAATTAAATTAATAACAAAATCAAGCCGACATTTCCAACAACCGGAGCAAAATTACACAGAAAATGAAAAAGTGTGTTTAGCTATTGTCCACGCAAAAAGAAGATTTAGTCAATTTTTGGGAAATAATTTTATTTTACTACCGAACGGGCATAATGCATTGACTTGGCTGAGTAATCTCAATATTAATAACAATCGACTACACCCATGGTTAGTTGAACTGAACACAGGACAATGGATGTTAACTCAGTACAATTAACAAACATTTGATATAAAATCCATGTACCAAACTTCAACTTCATTCATTTTCACACCAAATAAAAATATAACCTTCTATATATGTTCGAAAATAACATTTTATATACCTTGGATTTCTGCAGGTGAAGCTTGACGATGTTATTGCTTTGGAACTTACTCATCGCAGTTACAATAACAAATGGACACTCTGAAAATTATCAAATCACGAGATTTGATAAAAATCCAGGTTTATTTTATGAAAGGCTAAAAACGATTAGATTTATTAAAACCTTTTGGAGGTTAACAATATTTATAGATATGGAAAAATTACAGAACAATCTTTCAATAAAGTTATTAACGAAAGAAATTGACCAAGTATACAGCAATTGTGCAAGACCATACACTGAACCTTGTGAACAAGCAATACGGCCGCATACTTTAAAAGAAAAGATTGACCAAGCCAACAATGTTTTTCAAGATGCAACAAGTTTATTTCTTGATATCAAAAACACATCGCTAAACATGGAAAATTTACCGGTAAGCATCAGAAAACGAAGATCTCCTTTTGATTTTATTGGCAAAGGTTTAAAACCCATTATAGGCATATTAACTACTGAAGATGGAGACATCTACGAAGAAGCTATAGACGAACTCTACGAAATGAATCGAAATTTATCACATCTAGTCGGTCGCCAAACACACGTAATTCGTTCAGATTGACAGAAATTATATAAGGAAGCCGATCGACACTCAGACGTTTTAAATCATATTAGAAACAATTTGAAAAATTTGAACACTATGACAGAGTCCTTAAACCAAAAACAATACTACACTTATTTGACACAATGGAGTCAAGGGTTAGAATCAAAATTGGACCACTTTATCCACGCTATGAACGAAATAATAAACATAATTTTATCAGGAAGAGAAGGAAAATTTCACCCAGCACTATTAAATTCGGAACAACTTCACGATATAAAAACAAGGCTACAAACAATCAATAAAAATTTTGATTTTCCTTTACAAACATCTAGGATTTTAGCTGAAGAATTGTCCACAATTGACAAGACAAAAATTGGATACCACAAAGGAAAATTTCTAGTTACAATAGATCTCCCTTTATTAAGTAAAACTACCTATAAATTATATAAGATACATTCTTATCCAATCCCACAATACACCGAACCACAAAATTATTCTGCGTATATAATTCCTGAAACACCATATATAGCCGTATCTGAAGACCGACGCTCATATATTAACATGGATCAAGAGACCTTCAATTTATGCTTGAAAACTGATGCATACGATATATGCGACAACCATGGACCAATTTTTGAAACAAACGTAGTGAAAACCTGCGAGAGTCAATTATTACTCGATCCAAAGGATGAAATTTTAAAGTTATGCGATATCAGAATGAAGGCCAATCCTAAGGGCTCTTGGAGACAAGTAATAACACTAGGTGGATGGTTATTTTCTACACTTAAACAAGAAACAATGATAATCAACTGTCCAGATAACTACGAACGCCAAATAAAATTTTCTGGATTCGGACTACTGCGCCTTGGAAACACCTGTATTGCTAGAGGCCCATACGTGACATTAAATGGTTTATCTATTCAAAACTCTGAGATCGAATACCTTTACGAACCGAATTTATCCCTCAATATATCGGTTATATTACCAAATTCGAAAATTTTAGAAAATATTTCTCAACCAAATGAATATTTAACGATGGACGAATTATTTCAAACAAAAAAATGGAATTTTTCGGAAGAAACATCTCTTGCTGAAATCGAGAACCAATTAAAAGTTTTAAGCACTTTCAAAAGACAAAGCCACTCTAACTTCTACCGAGACTTATTTCAAACATAAGATTCCATTATTATTAATAAGGCTAATTTAATTTGTATCCTTACTATCATGATTATTATTATTATGATTATTGATTTTATTATTACTCTTATTATAATACTACTAACAAATAAACAATAATCAGTTATATAATTAATAAATAGTGCCAAATATATTCACTGCGTTGCACATACATCTAACCACAAAAAACTTTACTTTAAACTATATACTCTTTAAATAATTATTTGAGTAACATTTAAGAAACAAGTTTGCTACAGTTCAGAAATATTTATATATACTTTATATAAACCTAATATCCATTATACTTGAGTGAAGAATACACGTAAATAATCCATTATTATGAATAAGGTCGATTCTATATTTTTATTATCTTTATTAGCATGATTATTATTATTATTATTATTTTTATTTTTCATACTATTATACTACTAACAAATAAACAATAATCAATTGTATAATTAATAAATAGTGCCAAATAGATTCACTGCGTTGCACCTATATTTTTACTTTAAAACATATACTTTTGAATAATTATTCAAGTAACATTTAAAATATAAGTTTTGCTACAGTTCTAAAATGAACAAATAAATATATAAATATAATATCCAACATTCATATATCTAAAACTCTGTAGAATAGCTCTCACATATTGCATAATCTATCATCACTAAGATCATCATTTTTCTTTTATTAATATTACTTTATTATAATAATTATTATATTACTAACAAAATAACCAAGTCTAATATTACGACTAACCAAACTTTAAAATAATGATAATCTTATTATCTTTATTATAATATTTTGTTTCAAGTAAAACGATATAAATTAGTAAAATTACTATATCAAGAAGTCAAGAAAACTCAAGCTAAACGAGTAATAACTTTATTTAATGTTATTTTTGTTATTACTATTATGATTAATTTATTTTACTACAAAAGATTAAAACCGTTACACCTTCTATGCTAAAATATTTAAACTTTAAAATAGTTAATAAATAAAATTTCAAAAGGAGTCAATAGAATAAATTAAAAATTGTACCCGTAATGTATCTAAATGATTGCTCAGAAAGTCTCACTATATTACATTTGCTAAGCACTATACTGTGTGCATACTTCTACACTCATCTCTCTTCGCTTTCTCGCGTACTCCTTTCCACCCCCGCCAGTTCTCTACTCCGCCACAGTCTACAAACTTATATGCTTAGCTATAGAGTAACAAGACCCTCCGCATCTCACCTTGGCGAAGAGTAACGCACGATCAAGGTGCATCAGACTTCCTCTTCTTGGTGGTTGCTGAGCAAGAGTGAAAAGAATCGGCAGTATTTTCTTACCTAATAATCCAAAATTCTTGATTTTTTTTTGTGTTTTATTTATTACTGATGCACAAAATATAAAAATGACAATTCATAACCTAAATTATATAAATATTATAGAAAATTTAAATTTAAATTGTCATGATAAAATACAAACCGATTCATTTTACTCTATATCTGATTTTCTTTTATTTTTAAATTTCTTTTATATAATTTCCAATCTCCTACCTAATCTTTTAATTAACTTCTTGATTACTTTCAGAATTCAAAAGTATACTATCAAATGTGACTTTTATATTACAAAATTAGCCCTTATCTGTAAAATGTAGTAAACATTTCCTTTATACATTTAAACTGTTATAGAAATTATAAAACAAAATAAAAATTTAAGTAATAGAATTTTCCAAAAATCATATTTTATGTGGATTTTAGCAATTAAACGACTTAATATGGGCTATACTGGAGCTGTTTTGTTTTAAGGTTATGTTACCTTTTTTTTTTTTTACAAAATTATAAAATTAATTAATTTTCAATTTTCCAACAAAAAAATAAATAATACATCTACAAATAAAAACAATAAAATTAACATTTTATTTTTACAAAATAAAAGCAACTCAATCAAAAAAATCAAACAATTTTTGAAATTTAAATTTTATTCAATTTATTTTCTTGTAAGTACAAATTATATATATGTGTGTATATAGTTACAAATATTCAAATACATAATGACTGGAAGCAGAGTAGATGTATGTTTGCGTAAATTATGTGTGAAGTATATAAAATTATATATGTATATATATGTTTAAAAAAAAGAGATTAATAGAATGATTTTTATAACAGTGGCCAAGTTCCACCAAAATCCATCATTAATTAATTAACTGATCCGTGTTTGGAAACGATGTTGTTGTTAATGAATTCCTTTTTCTTTGGCTGAAACACAAAAATATATATATGCATATATAGAAGAATATCAAAACCAAATTTCTTTTAATTTTTTTTTTAATCGAATTTAACTTTGAAAACTGTAAGGCGGTATTCTTTTTCAAGTAAACGGAAACACATCTAAATTATTCTGTTAACAAATTTATACTATTTGACATTTAAAACATAATCAAAATCAATTGTGTTCGAAAAGGGTAGTAACATAAGGAATGTAATAATATATTATAGCGAAAAATCATGACGTAATGTTATTTTTTTTATGTAATATGAAGGCAAAATTAACATAATTTATAAATTAACATTTATATTTAAATATCATTTAAGTATATAATCAAAAATAATAAAAATTTAAGAAACCAGAAAAAATTTTATTTTTAGTACTCTAATTTTTATTATTGTAATTTTTAAACGTCTTGAAAAATATTTTAAAGGAATTTTTCTATATCAAATTTGATAGTTTTGTCGCCAACATCATATTCTAAGACATCTAATACTAAACTCATTAAAACTCGAAATTCCCGAAATTATCCTCTTACATAAAACTTTTATTGATATTCCCTTACCTTACATTCTATCAACCCAAATCCTATGAGCTGCCAATAGTTCACGCGCCCTCAGGATGTAGTCTCTCACCACCTTCGAAGTAAAACGCAACAGGACACCTTTCCTAGGCTCAGCTAAACGGTCGATGATTGATACAGGATCAGTAGAAGTAATTCTTAACAACTCTCCTAACACCGACGCCACTTCTTTAGCTGGATCGTTCATAGGTAGTCCCCACAAGGCCAAGATATAATTACAATGCGTGTCTTCCAGCATTGAAATCCGACTACACAATTGTTTGACCATGTGATGCAATTCAATAAAACTCCCATATTCTACCTGACGTTGGAACCTTGGATCAAGACCAATGTTATCCTCCGGTCTCGGTGGTGGATTTTGTTGTAAACGATCATACAGTATTGATCCTGATGCCTGGTCTCGGCTTAGATATCTATTTGACCTTTCAAAAGAAGAAGCAGACATGTAGAGAAGTTCGACACTTTCTGGTCTTGGTCTCCGCCCAGTACTGGAACTCGGTCCTGGCTGCACGTCAACACTGTCACCACTGGCTAACTTTGGACGGATTTGGCCTAATCTTCTGCCAGTAGTTTCCGGAATGTTTTCCAATCTTGGTATTTCTACACTTGCACTAGCTTCTGGAAAATTTGGATCTGACACACTACCTAAAGGAGCCGAATTCATCCTTAAATAAGGAGCAAATCGAGTATATGCAGGTTTAGAAGATTTCTGACCCGTTCCGTCCATTGCTTCAATGACAACTGATTTCTGTCATGGGTGTTATTTGTCACCAAGCCTCATCATCCTAAGGAGTTCAGGACCAAAGAAGGGATGAACATCTGCACACATTAAGAAAAGAAAAATTTGATTTTTCTTTTCTTATCAAATCAGATTCATAGTCGATGAAACCCGATACAGCAATGCACTACGCTCTGGAGACACCAGCCACATCCTGCACTCGCCTTATCACTTATTCTTTTCCTTTGCCATAAAAATTACTTACCATTCTACAACCTCTTCCATAAGAAATTCCAAAGCATAGCATTTATTCCTTTTTAGATCAACGACACTTGCACATGATACACTTTATGTAAAAAAGCAAAAGAGATGCTCAAATCGCTAAAATCTTATTGTAATCTAACACTTCCACCTAGACATATATTTTTTCATTACACTTATTATATACAACACTACTATTTAACATATTATTTTCATAAATTCCTTATATATAAAGGTCAAATTTTAAATTAATGTCAAAATTCCAAAAGCTTCTTGTTAGCTCAAATATTACTTTGTAAATAACGCAACGGACAAGATTTCAAACGCAATTTTTAAATTACAGCCAATTACGATCAAATATATCAGATTCTTAAGATATTATCGAGGACGATAATATTCTAAGGGGGGAAAGCTGTTACGTTTACACTACAACTAATTTTTTTTTATTATTATTAAAATAATTTATATTGCGTAGTTTATATGATTATTATTGTTATTTATAATAATTTTTGCATAATAATTAATTGTTTTAAATATTATTATTATTTATAATGATTATTGCATAATAATTAAATGTTGTCCATATTAATATATTATTTATAATGATTATTGCATAATAATTAATTGTTGTCAATATTAATATATTATTATTGCATAATAATTTATTTTTATTAATGTTAATTATAATATTAATGTTGAATTGCATAAAAATTATTGAACGCAATATTTCATTATTTTATAATTGATGCAAGTTTAATCTAAGCATTCAGTACAAGTTGAGAAAGAAGAAATGAAAGAGAGAGAGCGAGCGAGAGAAATAAGGAGAAAGAAAGAGTAAGAAAGAATAGCTTACACGCTATAGCATATGTCGTACGTCTCACTACGTCTAATTGCGCATGCTTGACTCTTTTGCGCAAATAAAGAGAACGAAAGAAAACGCAAAGACGAAGGAGAAAAGGAAATAAAGACTATTGCAATTTTCTATGTTTTTCAACTTTCGACCCATTATTAAGCATCAAAATTTATGTTTTCTATGAGTACATATTATTAATGAATACATTAATATACACATATCTATATATTATTATTTATATTTTTATGAAAAAACACATAGATTTAAACTGTATTAAGATTGTAAATCTATGCTCGGTGATCTAATGTCAAGCGCATTGCTGACCCAGATGACACCGATCGAGAGTAAAAGAAATAAAAGGAACAAGAGAATACGTATGAAACATACTGATAATGCCTACAACTCTTAATTACAGTACACGTCTTTTAAATTTTCATAATCAATTGTAAATTATCACAATTCAACACATTGAGATGTAGACATTATAAAAACTATAAATATTTTTATTACATTATAAATACCTATGTAAATATACATATATATATATATATATGTATATATATGTATGTAAGTATGCGAGTATACAAAAGTGTATTTGTACGCATATAAGTATAATTGGATTTTAAAAGATTATTAATATTATATTCTTATTGTAAAACTTATCGAAAATGTCATCGAATGCATTATAATTTGCATTAATTTTTATTATTAATTTATAATTATATAATAATAATTATAGTCCTAATTATAATTATAATTATATAATTACAATTATAATACTGCGTATTATTTATAATTATAATATTATAATTTGCAATATTATGTAATATTTTTGATCGACAATGCAAGTCTCCTGAGATGAAATTATGACATCATTAGCCCCCACGAAGCATCGAATAAGATGAGCTCCGCCTACCTAAATTATGCTGATTGGCTATTAGATGACCTATTTACATGAAATTGGAAAAACTGTCAACGCCCTATCTTCTATGACCAATAGCATCATCTTACAACTCTATAAAAGCTCCGGAACTCTATGCCGCAGCGTCACTTTTCTTCAGTTCTAGTTTTGTTAAATACATTACAAGTAGTTAAGTTGTCCCATCAGTTTAAGCCTTTTGTATCAATTTCTGAAACCGGGTTCTGATTATTAAAAGTCTAATAAGTATTGTAACAAATATCGAATTTAGACAAAGTCAAACGGATCCAAAGTACTCAGATTGAGACATTTGGTATTGATGTAAAGCTTTGGTCAAAATACGATATTTGATTTGTTAAATTTCGTCAAGCGATAACTTACAAAATCCTACTCGTTAAGACTTCCAACCACACAAAAATCTAAATTATAAGTGAACAACGAAACCAAATAATTCAAAAAAACCAAAGAAAGGTTAGTATTTGGTAAGAATTATTAATATTATTAATACTACTATTACTATATTACTCTGTTAAAACATCTATACTCTTGTATTCTTTATATTCTTGTATTTTTATTCTTATATATCTTATTACATCTTAATAAACCATTTCTCTTTAGATAATCTCTCTTTATTTATATTTCCGATAAAACAATATCATAACTATTCCCATAGAATAGAAAAACAACAACGATCCTACAAATAAAAATTATACACGAGACTTACCACCTCGTGTGAGCATTTACTAACGACCTCCGAAATTTATATTAAATTTTATCGATCACGCGAAGTATATAACGTCTTTTGTTATAAACGTAACATTTCTTGCTGGTTTTTCGCTTCTTGATTGGTTTAGGCGTATCGATGTGTAGTGTGCCACGATTAGCTAATAACTGAGTAGGTGTTGTTAAACCTATGTATTTATAACCAGAGCCACTCATAATATTTTGTACTTTTCCATAGCACGCCGTTTTAAATTTTCACCAGATTCTTGAAATCGTTGTTTTATAGCTGTTTTGAGTGGAACCTGTTTATCAACGTCCTCCAGAACATTTAGGTCTGCGAGAAAAGCTTCTCTGCCTACTGTTCTTGCACTCCGTGCCAAGAGAGGTCAAACTCGACGAAAAAGGCCTCCAGGCAAACTACCAATACCGTGACCTCTCTGATACGGTGAGCCAACATACACCTGTGACACGCCGCCACCACCAACTTGTGATGTATAATAATTTTCGTAATGGACTCATTTTTGAGAAATATTTTTTTAGTCTATTTTCTTAAAATGAAATGTCACGGTCAATGAACAAGATTCGAATGGTATAGGAAAGCCCAAGTGATCCCTTATATCGATTTCTATTGTTCTGAATGTTGTGTTTAAAACATGTATGTAATGGGGTATTGAAAAGTGGGTCACTTGTGTTGAGCCATACAAATAATTTTTTGTTTCCACAGGTACAATTCGCAATAATGGTGTTTTAACATCGCCAGTAATTCTGGGTTCACAAATATCGCAGTAAATGAATAGTTTTTGCGGTATACCGTATGATAGACTTGGAGGTCGATATGCTCTATATGTTTCAAGAGGTATAAGTTCCAAGGGTTCAAAACCTAGTATTTTTAAAATTTTTCAGCTGACTACTAGAAAATGGCGGCCTGACACGGTACATTTTTCTGTGCAGATTTTTTTTAAAAGTACATAACGGTTATTTTTCTCATCATAAATTATTTGAAAATGTTGATTCACAAGAGGAGCATTATTTATGGCATACACAAGGCTGTGAATATCCTTATAAATACCAGGTGGATAAAACGATACTATTGGTTTTAGTTATTCACCATGTAAATATTCATAATCAGGCTCTTTATTAAATGATTGGCACTTGTCAAAAAGAGTAGAATGCTTTTTAATTTTCATGGGTAATAGATATTTTTCTAAAACAGAACGACCATTGAGTTCCTTATTTTTAGATTTGTTGAAAAAATCAAAGGTTTTTTTTGGAATAGTGGTTTTATCTTTCTGATGTGCTGATAAAAGCACTATTCTATTTTCTAGTAGAAGCGCAGTACGTATGTGTAAAAAAGATCGAGGAAATTGAATTTCTGTAATTGCAACAGACCATCGCCCTTGTAATCGTATTTCTTGAGGTAACTGAATTGTAAAATTTGTATTGGTGTTATCCGGAAAGTATTTCACACTACTATCACTAGGTAGAATGACGTAAAATTGATCTTTATTCATTGTAAAGATTTATAATTAGAAAATCGTATCCAGGAGTTAAATTTGGCAGGATAGCCAGTCCACTTTACAAAAGCTTGTTTTTAAGAACCATGCACACGTATACGAATCACTTTTTCAATAATGAATTCCTCATTCTGTAAATCTTTATTTTTAACATCTGCTAATTCTTGCTCGTAAAAAACACCATCAATTTTTTTTCCCCTAAATCCTTAAGTTCATAGATGGTAGGTGAATACACTCTTTAATTTATGACACTTGTAATAATAAATAATTCTTCAGTCCATCCGGCTTCATAACCTTCCTCAAAGAGACCTCTGCCACGACTAATACGCACTAAATCTCCGACGCTGTATTTACATCTTTTTACAGCATACCTTTTTTCGGAAATCGTTTTAGGATATTTGCATATGCTATAGATAAATTGTGTATAGAAACGTCAGATGGTCGCATATTAATACTAGAATGATGGGCATTATTATAACCTGTTATTAAGTCCTGTAAAATATCTATAAAGCAATGTGTGTTTTTATATGTGAAATAACGCCACATACGTTCTTTCAGTGTTCTGTTGAAATGCTCTACAACAGCTGCTTTTACATTTGGGTCTCTAGCAGTTCGAAATTTAATGTTGTGATTGCGTAAAAATTTTTAGAAACTAGAACCAAGAAATTCTTTTCCTTTGTCTGTTTGAAGGCACACTGGAGAGTGTTTATTTCTTTTATTAAGAATTTTTTCAAAATCATTTTTTACTTCTATAGCTGTTTTATTACATAATGGTTTAATCCATCGAAATTTGCTTAAAACATCAATCACAACCAGTAGATATGCGTAATTATTCTTGTACTTTTTCAAAGATTGTAAATCTACTAAATCAGCCTCCCAAAAGGCCTCAATGTTATCAATATTATAGAAGGCACGAGGAAAGCGTCTTCTCGTAGGCGTATGTAAATTCGAAGCATCTTCTCCTCTTAACCAATCTACAACACTTTTTCGATTTATTTCATTACTCACTAAGTTAACAAGTTTATTTGACCCTAATTAGAAGACAGGATGCGCTGGATTGTAGTAAATTTTATTTAGATTTTCCATTATTTTTTATTTTTATTTTAAGGAAAGAAAAAAAAAATCTAACTTTTATTTTTAGTTTTTTTGTTTTCTTCTTCGTTATCTGCCGACCATTCAGTGGTATCATCATCTGTGATAAGCGATTCATACGTGTTTACATTTTGTTGTAATTTCTTTTTTGGATTTTTTTAATCGTGTTTTTGGTAATAGGTGTTGATTTTCTCACAGGTGTCGTTGTACTGAGAGTCGATACTTTCCAATACTCTTGATTAGTAACAAGTTCTTTCGGTAAATTAATTTGTTGTAAAAATTTTGAGAAATTATTTCTGCCTTGTACTGTGGATGATTTTCTGTATCTAAGAGCATCATTAATAAGATTAATAATGTTTGCACCTTAAATACGATACCCATCGATAAAAACTGTTCCTTTTCTATCCCAGTTGAATCTTGATTGAATATCATAGCTTTGTAACTTTTCCAAAAAAAGAGTACCTTTATTTTTATATGTTTTAGGGATAGTAGCTATTATATCCTCATCAGGTAAAATATTATCATCTACAGTATCATGGCCTTCATCTTCGTCATTAGGTTTACTATCATTTTTGGACTCTTTTATTTTGGATGGAAGGGAATCTCGTGTTCGTTCGGAAAAATATAAAAATTTTTGTAATGCTTGCTGATACTAGCGCCATTTTTCGTGCTAATCATCATTTAGAAATGGTGAGTATAAAATTCTGCTCATTTCTGAATCATGTCTACTCAAGGTATTTCCTGGTGTTTGCGTGGTTGATAAAAAGGATTTATTTCATTTTTAAGCGGATTTTGTATTTGTTGTTGCTTTTAAATTTGTTCTAAGCGATCGATAGAGACTGATGATGGTGAAAAGATACTAGAAAGTAGAGACCCTATGATAGGCGCTATTAAAAGTGGTAAAAAACTATTACCCTTTTGAATAATAAATTGTTTTTTAGTTTTCCAAGTACCCTTTTTTTCAATTAATTTTCTTGGATTTTGTCTGTGTTTTCTAAGTTTTAATTTCTCACAATTTTTTAGAAGTACATTTCCATGTAAAATATTTAATGAACATTCACAGATTCATTTTATAAGCTTAACATTGGCTTGGTTAAGAATGGCAGAACGTTGCTTAGTGTCTAAAAGACTCAAGGAACGCAACGCTGCAACGTTTCTGTCGCCTATAATTTTACGTGTTTTCGACTTCATTACAGCTGCATGACTGGTACACAAGTGGTACTACTATTGGATTTTACACTTTTTGATTGTATATAAACATAGTGGTAGGGGTCGGAAGGAAAAATAGCTGTTCTGAAACAACAATTGTCTGGTGTTGTTTGTTTAAGATCGAAGAGTAAATAGCCGTGTGCTTGAGAAGTGGTATCATGATAAACCTCTTAAACAAAACAAGAATTTCAAGGACAGACTTGTCTAGCCAAATGTTGAATTTGTGCTCTATCTCTTGGATTTTTAAAAACAATTATGTAATTAGCATTTAAAGAAATATCACGCTGTCCATGGCCTTGTTGTAAAAGATTTTGTAAAATGAATATAACACTTACATTTTTATGGTGACTCCTTTTCGTCAAAAGATCTATGATTGTATTTTTCGAAAATTCTCGCATAAGATCGTCAATGATTATTAGTTTTGGACGTGTATCGTTTGAATAATCGGCTGCTTGTGGTAAACCTTCTTTAAACACAATTTTTCGACCATACTCCGCATAGATTGTTTGCTATTCAGAATAATATAAAATAGTTCGTTCAAAAATAACATTACACATTAAATTTCTATTTTCTAAACATTTTTTTACGAAAAAAGTCTTGCCACAACCTGTTGGGCCACAAATCATAGAAGTAAAAGGATGCTTCCAACGAGAGTTCATTTTTCAATTACAAGTTTAAAATAAAATTCATCTTTTTATATAACATACCAGAGCTCTTTAACGCATGCGTAGAATAATTTGAAAAAAACTAGTTGAGAACCTCTGTCAGAATTGTAAAATAAAACTAGCTAGTAACAAAGAATCAGCTTGTAATTTAATTTTAACTCGTAACATATAAAATCGCTAGCTGTTTGTCAAAAAAAAACTTCATTTTTCGCGATAGCATAGCTGATAACGTTCAAATAAATTAAAAAGCGCGCGTTTTTTAAAAGCTTCTTATACCGCCCCTCCGGGTCGCTGCCGCCGCCATTATCTGCTTTTGAGAAGTGGAGTTTTCTCTTGCCTGTAGTATGCTTGTGTCTTGCATACATGGTATACCTATACGTATAATACATAAGTTAAGGTTTAGTCAAATGTAAAAGGTTAAAGGATCAGGACCAATCAAATCATTAGTCACATTGGAAAGAATTTTCCGATTGGACTATTCATCTGCTTTTCTTATCCACCACAGGCACTTCACCCTTATGCTTCTCTTTAAAAAATAACTTTTTTCTCTAAAGAATTTAAAATTAAATTCATTATTGAAATAATTAATTGAATTGTTTTTAAGGATGGTAAATTTGTATTTTTCCAAAAATGTATTTTGTGGATCCTTAGGATCTACAAGGATGTCCGCCTCTCAGGAAGCTTCTACCGGAATATCCAGCAAAGCTTCTACCGAACCTCCAGGGAAGCTTCATTGAAGCTTCCATCAAATGCTGATTTTTTACGTTTTTTTGTAATTAAAGGGTGGAGGGGTTAACATTGATCAACATACTATCAGAATATTATCATGTCCATTAAAAAGTAAAAAATGTTTACATTTAAAGGCGTATTTTCTTTATATACTTGACATAAAATCTATGATAACCCACCGGTATTTTCATACTTTTAAAAACCTTTTTCTTGGAGTACGCGGGGCACTATGGGGAATTTTTAGAAAAAGTGTGCCAAAATCAAAGAACTGTTGATGGGAATAATTTAATGAAATGAATCGTACCCCAAGAAATGATATGATAAGAAATGACCCCAATCGTACCCCAAGAAAAAGGATGTTAAAAGTATGAAATGTACGGTAGGGTATCATAGATTTTATGTCAAGTATTTCTGTTGACGACGAAGGTTTCGTTTTAATATAAGAAGAGATTACTAGTAGTTGTATGACAATAACACATGCGCAGTAATGCAGCGTGGGATCTAACTAAGCTTAGTAGTTGTTACATTTTTTTTTTTTTTTTTTTTTAATAAGTCCAACGAAAATTAAAATTTCATTTATTTACATGTGCAAAATGTCTTATGTATATTTTACTTTTTAAAGTTATATGTTCTACGTTAAGTATATGACTTTTTGTTTACATGTTTTTTGGTTTCCGTATACGTTTAAATTGTTAGAAATCCATTCTCTTTTGAGATTTTATTAACTGCGCATGTGAAATTATTTTGAAACCTATTGCGCATCTGTAATGCTTACAGAAACCTACTGCGCATGCACTACTACTCGAAAAAAAAAATAATTTCTGAAATATTCATAAACTGTATTCTTAAATTTAAGGCAAATAAACAAATTTAGTAGTAATTCAAACCTAAATATTTTAGGTAAATAATTAACTAGTTCCTGAGAAAAGCTTAAAGATTAAATTAAAAGTAAAATTTATATTTTAACTTCTTTTGGTCTTATTTTAAACATGTTAATTACCTGTACATTGGTGATTTAAATGAATTATTTTAAAATATGAAACAGAAAAATTCTACGTTAGAAGACTTGAACTTGCGACCCCTCTCTCTAAAGCCGCTCACTGTATCCACTAGGCCATTGACGCAGTTGGAAGTCTTTACAAATAGATTATATATGAAATCCTTTAATATTTAAAAAATCCCCCAATACTTCGTTATAATTATATTATTTGCAAAGACACTTCAAAATATAATAGAATGTTTTTACTTTTTGGAAGAATTGAAGAATACACTCATATTATTATTTAATATAATAGAAATTTTAATATTAAGCATGATTTTACGAAGCACATTGTTTCACAATTGCAATTCCAGAAGATTTATCCATATCTTTAAATGATACATACATGTTTTCGGAATTTTTAAAATTATACTTTGGAAGCATAAATTTGACACTTATTTAATATTTATATTAATATAAAACTAATTCAGTCAAAATTTTGTATAAATCATCGTAATATTGTAACACTTTCTTATTAAAAAAATTTAAGTATATTATTTGTTTTAAACAAAATTATTAGACAATTTATTTTAATATTAATAATATTAATATTACTAATTAATACAAAATTTTTAAAACAAAATTATAATCTTTATATATAATTTTCAAATGTTTGAAAAATAACAACAATAAAATAAATGGTAAGTTCATGATAGTTTTTAATATTTAAACATAGATAAGCAATTTCTTTATCAATAAATATAATTGAGCGAGCGTAAGGGAGCGAATTAACATCGCTAGTTATTATTATTATTATGAATATGTGAGTGGTACCAGAAAAAATTTGGAAGTAAAACCTGATATCTTGAAAATGGCCAGCACAATTGCATAGAAATGCTTGGGCAATAGGGGAAATCCCACCTGGGTATCGTATGTCCGCTGATCGCTGTAATTACTGGATAGGCGATTTCTATTGGAAACTTGTTTCTAGTGTGACCCGTAAGCTTTATTTTATTTCATTGTTTGCAACATAGAATAGCTATCATTTTTTGTAGCGTTCATATTTGTATTTGGAGTATAAGTGTTAGCCTCATCTTTGTTTTTATTAGTTTAATAAATTTTTGTTGCCAGTTTTGCGCCATTAAGGAAAGAAATAAATATTGTTTAAAAAGAGAAATTGGAAATTACTGTTGAGTATTTCTTGTGTATAGTAGAAGTGAAATACTTTTCGGAAAACAAAATTCTAAAATATGATGATTCCGGTTTTTTAATCGAAACGTAATGATTAGCGTCACAATTGCCTAACTAGTGTGACGAGGTAAAAATTTACCTAGCAGAATATTGTAAATTTATCTAAAAATATTTATTACTTACCAGTAGACTAGACTGTTGTAAGGTCATATTTAAACTCGACAACTTATGCCTTTATTATTTTTTAGTTTACATTCTAATTTAAGAAATCATTAAACTATGACATTATTTAATTAAATCTTTATGTTAATTTTAAATTAAAGTCATAGTTGATAACTTTATGTTATTGTTTTTACTTTAATATGATTATTAAACACTATTTTCCTATAAAATTTAACTATTCAAATTTATTTCAAAATTTAATGTTAACCTGTCAACTTGTCTGACCTGATAAACTGAATCTTTTTATATTATAAGATTTAAAAAAATTGTGTACAATTGTTTTCACACGCACGAACACTACAAACAACTATTACAAAAGCGCAAATTATATTGGCTTTAGGGTCGTTAATCTGAAAGAAAAGTAACATGAAATTTATCGAGCAAACGTTTCGGCCACAAATGCGGGCCCTCTTCAGTGCAAAAAAAAGGTTAATAGTTAAAAAATAAAAATGTAGGAAATAATATGTATAAAAGCGTATTTACAACTTAAAAAAAATTATCATGCATATAAACTATAATTTGTATAAATATATATATATATATTTTTTTTGTGGAAAATGAAATGAAATGAAATTTTTTATGATGATATGAATAATTAAATCAAATAAAAAAACCCAGAAATATGTAGCGTCTGGTTGTAGTCCGTGTGCACCAGCAGGCGCACAGTGGTCTGAATTCCAAATCTAGGTGGACAAAAGTCGGAAAATCGATCGCTTTCAAAAATTTTTTTTTCAGTATTTTTATGTTCTATTATATCTAGAGCGTCCACTTTTGTATGATTCAATCACTAAAAAAATTTTATTTGACTGTATTAGTGCACGAACTGACGTAGACTGATGCGTAGTTTATTTTGCTCTAAAAATCGTGGCTTTAATTGAACAAAGCTAGTGACTTATTAAGTCATCCAATTTTAATTATTCCTATATGAATTTTGTAGTATGATTCACACTCTGTAAGATAGTGTAACATAAATTATTCTATTTTTAATGTTTATATTTAAAAACCGACGACAAAGGTTAGTTTGTCTGCTAAATGCATATTACAAAATTCAAAATGAAAAAAGTTAAATTGTTTAAATTTGTTTAAAAAGTTATTCATGGGAAAATGTTTATTAAGACTTAAAGTTTTTAAAACCATTAACACTTTTTGCCACTTTTTGCCACTTTTCGATATTTTCATGTTTAAAACGGTCCGTGAAACCCGAGTCTAGATGGACAAAGCTATTTGTTCAAAAAAGCTATGATGCTATTTTACACCACTTTATTATAATCTGTTTTTGAGGTTGCTGGTTGCGAATTTGAAGACAGATTGAAAAAATTCAAAATGGCAGATCCAATATGGCGGACCTGAAAATAATAAAATTAGTTTATTTTAATATAACATGATACTTCAGGGTTTTTAAGGTAGCTGATTACGAATCTGAAGTCAGATTTTAAAAATTCAAAATGGCGGATCCAATATGGCGGACCTGAAAATAAAAGAATTAGTTTATTTTAATAAAACATGGTATTTCTGGGTTTTCAAGGTTGCCGATTACGAATCTGAAGTCAGATTTTAAAAGTTCTAAATGGCGGATCCAATATGGCGGACCTGAAAATAAAAAAATTAGTATATTTTAATAAAACATTGCATTTAAGGGTTTTCAAGGTCGCTGGTTATGAATCTGTTGTTAGATTTAAAAAATTCAAAATGTCGGAGCCAATATATCGGACATTAAAATTTAAAATTAGTGTATTTTAATACATACTTTCCAATCGAAATTTTAAATTAAACCTTAAACATGGAACCGGAAATCGCAATATTTTTTTAAAAAAATGTAACCACAATAAGACAATAGTAATTATTTTTTTTTAAAATGTAATCACAATAAAACAATGGTAATTGTCTCAGTGGCGGGATCGTTTTTATCTCGTAAAACAAACGAATGCTAAATGTATAAGAACGAAATTCAGGTCCGTCAAGCAGCTGTTCATCACATAGACTGCAATTGTTTGTTGTAAATATGATAACCTCTTATGTCAAAATATTAAAAAAAAGATTTTCCAAGAGTATGAATTAAAAGTCTTGTTCTTATTGCTCCTTCTTTAATTCATTAAGGAGATGTAAAACCCCTGTATGTTTGAGGGCTTTATATTTGTATTGCGGTATTTACATAGAATCATATTAATAAAGGTGATGTACGGAAATTCGTGAATATTAAAAAACTGTTTCATATGTAAGTATATCAACTTTTTCAAGTTATATATTAATTCAATATATTATATTACAAAAATTATAAAAAATTTCTTGCTATCATCACTGTATTTTTCAGTGTAGTGATGTCTCCTACAACGAAATTGGTTTTGACAAACCGCGAATTATATGTTCAATTACGAAATGCCTCTCTATCATTAACAAATCCCTCGACGTTATCGTCAGACTGCCTTCTCCGTTATGTAAAAGAAAAAATTCTTTCATTGAATTTACAAATGTTCGATGGTTCTTTTGAAGAAAAACTTAGAATAAAAATAAGAAGTTTTTGTAATAACTTAGCGTCAAGATGGAATTCCAAGGGTATACATCGCACCGAGTCGAAATTTCTTTTAAAACAAGCTAGTTGGCTTGATATGATTTTCGATTTATCTAGTTTGTCCGGTAAAATTTGTTCATTAATTAATTTTTCTATTTTTAATCTTCTTTTTATAATTAAAAATTTCCGAATTACGCACAACCCTGCTTTCACTGTATTATTCCATGAATAATTATAAATTGAAAAATACTAAATTTCAGGAAAGTCAGCGGTTAAAAATAGCGATTATGATCCGACTCTGTCAGTGGCTTCTTCTTCGAATCTTCAACAAAATGCGCAAAATATTAGCGGACGTCCGCAGAAGGATTTTTCTGAATCTAGTTTAAAGACAAAGAAAAGAAAAACGGAAGTACTTAGAGCGTGTGTAAGTACAGAAGAACTTGTTTTTGCGGCTAAAACATCTCTGTATAAGGAAGGAAAAAGATCTGCGGCAGATCTCTTGGGTCAGTGTTCAGAAGGTTCACCGTCTGAAGCCGTCAAAATGCGTCATATAATCAAAGAGGTCGAGTCTCAGAAAGTAATTGTAGCGTACACCCCAGAAGAAGCTCTAGCTTTTATTCTGAATACGGGAATGTCTAAAGAAGCGTACGTCCAAACCAGGTTGGGAGCAAAGCAGCGGAATGCCGATATATATCCTTCCTACGAAAAGGTACTTACCGCCAAAAAGCTGTGTTATCCAGAAGGCATACGTGTAACTGATAGTGGTTAGTATAAATATATTAAAAAAAAAACACAATTAAACATATTTTAAAATTCACGAAGGTTTTATGTTACAATTGTAATTGTATTTTCCAAATAGCTAATAGAAAATCATAGAAGAAATGTTTAACTGTTTAAAATGTACTGTTTAGATATTCTAAGAATTTATCTTTACAGGTTCTGAAGTACCATTGCAAGAACTGCTTGATCATACTATTAGAAGATTAGTATCAACAATCGAGATTGCACCGACTGTGACAGCAATAACATTAATTTCTAAATGGGGAGCAGATGGTAGTTCAGGACATCCCGAATTTATGCAGAAACCACAATCTGAAACCGATGAACAATTGCAGGATTCGAATCTATTTTTAATTACATTTGTACCATTGCGCATCATTGGACTACGCAATGATGGCGAAGAAGTGATCCTATGGCAAAACCCACGTCCTTCCTCAACACGATTATGTCGACCTAAGAAATTTATATATGCAAAAGAAAGCACTGAGTTGATACGCACCGAAATCCAGTCAATGAAAAATGAAATATTAAACTTACAGGACATCATTGTAACTATTAATGATGAGCAAACTGTTAACTGCAAATTCGATATGCATTTAACCATGCTTGATGTCAAAGTGATAAATGCCATAACAAATAACAATTCCACCCAGACTTGCTACTTGTGTAAATCAAAACCAACTGAAATGAATAATTTGAACAGTCACAAGCATGCAAATGTAAATCCCGATTATTTAGAATACGGACTTACAACGATGCACGCCTGGATGAAATTTTTGGAATGTGTATTGCACATTGCCTATAAATTGAAATTGAAGAAACCTACCATCAGAGGCATAAGCTCCGAAGACCTAAAAATTTTAGAAGACCGAAAAAACACAATTCACAGAGAACTGTATAAAAGTATGGGAATTAGAGTCGACAAGGTCGTGCAAGGTAAGGGAACTTCAAATACGGGAAATGTTGCTCGAACTTTTTTTGCAAACTACAAAGAAGCTTCCAGGATTACAGGCGTAGACGAAGAATTGATTCGAAGATTTTGGATTACCATGGTTGCTTTATCAAGTGGACACAATATAGATACTGTAAAATATGATGAATTCGCCAAAGAAACTGCTGTTTTGTACATGGAAAAGTATTCTTGGTACAGAATGCCAGTCAGTGTTCACAAAATAATTATGCATGGAGCAGAAGTTATTCAGACAATTATGTTACCTATAGGGATGATGTCCGAAGAAGCTCAAGAAGCGAGTAATAAAGTCTACAAACAAGTTCGAGATAAACACACACGAAAAATGGACCGCATTAAAACAACAACGGACTTAATGAATATGATGTTGGCAATGTCTGATCCTGTCATAGCCAAAGCTCGAGGCCTTCCAAGACAGAAGAAACATGAACTTCCACAAGAAGTACTACCTTTACTTCTATTCGAACCTACCCTGGATGCAGATGACGAAATTGACTAACATTTTAAATCTTTCCGCCCAATATTTATTATTAATACAAATTTTTTATTAATTCGATTATTTTTTAACTGTTATAGATTATAAGATTAAAATTTTATTCACAATAACACGTTTTTCTCTTTAACTATTCAGACTAAACCATATTTTATTAAAATACACTAATTCCTTTATTTTAATGTTCGCCACGTTGGCATCGTCATTTTGAATTTTTGAAATCTGACTTCAGATTCGTAATTAGCGACGCCAAAAACTCTTAGATACAATTTTCTATTAAAATCCACAGATTTTTTATGTTTAGGTCGGCCATATTGGATCTGCAATTTTGAATTTTTAAAATCTAATAACAAATTCGTAATCAGCAACCCCCGAAACCTTTAAATACCATGCTGTATTAATCTACAATAATTTCTTCATTTTCTGATCCGCCATATTGGATCCGCCATTTTGAATTTTTGAAATCTGACTCCAGATTCTTAATCAGAGACGCCAAAAACCCTTAGATACAATTTTCTATTAAAATCCACAAATTTTTTATGTTTAGGTCGGCCATATTGGATCCGCCATTTTGAATTTTTAAAATCTAATAAGAAATTCGTAATCAGCAACCCCCGAAACCTTTAAATACCATGTTTTATTAATATACAATAATTTCTTCATATTATGATCCGCCATATTGGATCCGCCATTTTGAATTTTTGAAATCTGACTCCAGATTCTTAATCAGAGACGCCAAAAACCCTTAGATACAATTTTCTATTAAAATCCATAAATTTTTTATGTTTAGGTCGGCCATATTGGATCCGCCATTTTGAATTTTTAAAATCTAATAACAAATTCGTAATCAGCAACCCCCGAAACCTTTAAATACTATGTTTTATTAATATGCAATAATTTCTTCATTTTTTGATCCGCCATATTGGATCCGCCATTTTGAATTTTTAAAATCTGACTTCAGATTCGTAATCAGCGACCTCAAAAACTGCTAGAAACAAAGTGGTGTAAAATTCCATCAAAGACTTTTTGAGTAAATAGTTTTGTCCAGCTAGAATCGTGTTTCAGACCACTGTGAGGCGGTCCACCTCGATGACGCAGAAACTGGCACTCAAACCGAGCACTTGAATCCTCGCACCCAGGTTGAAAGAATTTTCAGAACGGAACAAAGCTGTGTTTAAATGTCAATGACGTTAAAGAGTGAATTGATAATATTAATATTACTATAATTTTTTTAAATTATTATTATTATTGTTATCAGTATTATACACGCGTATAGAAACACAATTTATAAAACAAACTGCACTTTAATTGAAAATACACGGACAGGAACACTATTCCCAACACGAAACTGCACTTTAATTGAAATGACACAAGAAAGCGTTGGTGTTATTATTATTATTATTATTATTATCATTATTATACGTGAACAAAAACACAATTTGCAGCACAAAACTGCACTTTAATTAAAATGACCAAAAAAATATAAACTGTTATTATCAATATTTTTAATACTATTAATATTGTTTGTTTGTTGTGATTATTATTATTGTTATTATTGTACACGAACAGAAACACAATTCGCAATACACAACTGCACTTTAATTAAAATGACACAAGGAAGGGAAACTGTTGTGATTAATATTGTTATTATTATTATTATTATTATGACAGACGAACAGAAACACAATTCGTAACACAAAACTGCACTTGAATGGAAATGAAACAAGGGAGCAAAACTGTTATAATATTTTTATTATTAATTTTTTTTTTTTTTTTTTACAAAACAAGTTTAGGAGAGGAAAAAATGCATTTACGCACTTGTTCGTGTGGGACTCGACCACGTAATGTGGTAATACCTCACTAAAATAATCTCTCCTATTCTTGCTTTACTTACTCCATCCGTTTCTGCTCTCTCCATCCTGGAAGGTTATCAAGAGCGTGATCCACTTACTCGAGACGTTTTTCATGTTTCTTGCACTGTTGTCCTCGCCCATAGCCACCGATGTTCTTAAGCGGTGGTCGAGAACGTCGTTGGATGCTTTTTTAGAGCTACCAAATAAGATGTTAAAGTAAACAGTGCTGCCGAACCAGATTGAGATAGTTCAGAAGGATTTCCTTCTGCATGCAAACCGCCAATTCATCAGACTGGAGCTCGCAGCTAGGAATCTTTTTTAATTATTTAAAAAGATTATTATTAATTTTTTTTTTTTTTTTTACAAAACAAGTCTAGGAGAGGAAAAAATGCATTTACGCACTTGTTCATGAGGGACTCAATCACATCCTGTGGCAATACCGCACTAAAATAACCGCTCCCAATTCTTGCTTTACATACTCTTATCAACTTTTGCTCCTTCTGTCCTGGAAGGTGAGCAAAAGCATCATTTTTCTTTACTCTGTACAGTTTCAGCATTCTGTTCTTTGGATCTTCATGTCCATTGCCGCCGATGTTCTTATGCGATCGACATGAACTTGTGGGATGATTTTTTAGAGCTACCTATAAAGATGTTTTTCTTTACAAGGAACAGTGCTGTCGGACCAGCAAAAGAGAGTTCAAAAGAACCGCTTTCTGCATTCTACCTGCTAACAAATTGGCTTAACGTTATTTTTTTTTTTTTTTTTTACAAAACAAGTTTAGGAGAGGAAAAAATGCTTTTACGCATTTGTTCGTGTGGGACTCAACCACGTGCTGTGGCAATACCTCACTAAAAAAATCTCTCCCATTCTTGCTTTACTTACTCCATCCGTTTCTGCTCTCTCCATCCTGGAAGGTTAGAAAGAGCGTGATCCACTTACTCGAGACGTTTCTCATGTTTCTTGCACTGTTGTCCTCGCCCATAGCCGCCGATGTTATTAAGCGGTGGTCGAGAACGTTGTTGGATGCTTTTTTAGAGTTAACAAATAAGATGTTAAAGTGAACAGTGCTGCCGAACCAGATTGAGAGAGTTTAGAAGGACTTCCTTCTGCATGCGAACCGCTAATGCATCAGCCTGGCGCTCGCAACCAGGAATATTTTGTAATTGCTCACAAATGAAGCCTTAATCCCTCCCAAACAACCGATTAGAAGAACATTCAATCGGACTTTATAACCTGGGTGCATTCGACTCACTTCGAACATGAGCTCTTGATACTTGGTCCGCTTCTCATCCTCCTTACGATTAATGTTGTTCTCAGCTGGGACCGAGAACTCAATTACACAAATGATCTTACTTTTATGATCCTGGAGGACTATATCAGGCTTGTTGGCACTGATACGATGAGTGGTGGAAAAAGAGAAGTTCTAGTAGATATTACACTGGTCACTTTCCACTACGGACTCCTGATCCCCTTGGGTATACGGCAAGTTGGGTTCTTTATCTTTACCATACTGGTGTCGAAGGTGATAATACAACACCTTAAGAGCAGCATTGTGCCATTCCACATACCTGTTACACGCGTACTTCGGACACGCACTTAGAATGTGACTTAAAGTCTCCGCATATTGTTTACATGCACGACAGATGTCACTGTCGACAGGTATATGCATCACACGACTGCGGTACACCAAAGTATTAATTACACCATCCTGACAGGCGAATAGAAATCCTTCAGTCTCCGATCTTAAACCAGCAGATTTAAGGAACGAAAATGTCAAACCAACTGACAATCCTACTTCATTTATGAGATTATAGAATTGTCCGTGAACAGATTTGCTCTTATGTTCCTGTAGTAGAAGCGCATGTTCTGCTGCCTTGACACGGCCTTTAAGCATCAATGGTGGTAACGATGCTAATCCATGTTGCACATTACTAGTATCAAATGGGAGACGAAGTTCATTCGCAGCTCTTTCTGCCGCACGATATAAGAATACCCCACAATTCGTAATTTTATGATGGTGAACAAATTGTAAAAGAGGATCTCGACTGTTCATAATTGAGCATGTAGCAGCCAAAACGATTCTACGATAAAGACACTCTAAGATCAGTAGACCTCTTCCTCCCCGACCTCGCGGAAGGTGAATTCGAGGCACGGAAGACTTTGGATGATGACTTCGATGGATTGTTATCATCTTGCGAGTTTCTCTGTCTAGCATCTTCAGCTCATTCACATTCCACTTAACTGCTCCAAAGGTATAGAGAAGCAAAGTAATGGCTAATGTATTTGTGGCTTGTATCTTATTCTTCCCAGATAATTCGGAAGACCAAATTTTTCTGAGAAGACCACGATATTTTGTTTGGAGACGATCTTTAAGCTGACGCACATCTTGAGTCTCCGCTTGTGGAATTCCAAGATATGCGTATGTTTCTCCTTGACCAAGATGATGAATGGCGTTGCCACCAATGAGCTGAAGGTCCTCAGAGTCGCCTGGTGTTTCAGATGTTTCACGTCTTCCCTTACTTAAGTGGAAAACGGCACATTTCTCCAATCCAAATTCCATTCCAATTGCTCTAGAATACTTGGCTACTGCAAACACTAGATTTTTAAGTTCTTCTCTATTAGATCCATAGAGCTTAAGATCGTCCATGTAGAAAAGATGGTTGATCTTATGAACTCTATTTCTTGGTTTGCCACACATGTATCCAGAGCGATTTTTTCGAAGCACAATAGACAGAGGCAAAAGAGAGATGCAGAAAAGTAGAGGACTGAGTGAGTCACCTTGAAAAACTCCTCTTCTAAAAGAGATGATGTTAGTTATCATCTGCTGTTTGTTGGATGATATAACAAACCTTGTCCTCCATATGAGCATCAGCTCTTTCAAGCATCTCACGATGTTTGGATGTACCTGTAAGCAATCAAGGAGCTTGATGATCAGCTCATGACTCGTAGAGTCGAATGCTTTACGGTAATCAATCCAAGCCATTGACAAGTTGCGTCGATATACTATCGAGTCTTAGGTAACGCACCCATCTGTTAATAGGTTTTCCCTACAACCTGACAGGCCTCTTTTGCACCCACGTTGTTCATTATTGCACTCCAAAGTGGCTTTATAGATGTTAATATCCTTTCTTTTAGGATGCCAGTAAATAGCTTGTAACAGGTGTTAAGACAAGCTATCGGTCTATAATTTTTTGGATTAGTCAAATCTCTTGATTTTGGTAAGAGTACCGTTCGACCTTCCACCAACCATTGTGGTACGGGATGTTCTCCGCAAAAAAAGGTTGAAAAGATGCGGGCCAAATGTCGGTGAGTTGAAGTAAACTTCTTCCACCATAGATTATTAATCTTATCTGGCCCGGGCGCTGAAAAGTTCTTAGTTTTAGCAATTATATTTCTAACCTCTTGCCCAGTAATTGGCGGACATGCCTCACTAGGATGGTCAAGCCCCTGTTCAACACAGAAGCTTCTGTAGAGTGGTAAAGACGCATCCTCATCGTTGACTGTATAGGACGTCCCATAGATGTTTCTCAAGAAAGTTTCAACCTCTTCACGACATGGGGGGTTAACAACGACTGATGTTGGTGGACTGAAGAGGCGGGAGAGATTAGTAGCAAAGATATTATTTTGCTTAATCCAGTCAATCCGCCGTTCTAAACGTTCTCTTATGACTACAAGAGAACGTATATTCTCAATCCAATGTTGCTTGATCGTCTGCAATTTTGATTTTTTCAAAGTGTGATGCAATCTTTTTAGAGTTTTGGCAATTTCCAAAACTCTTGGTGTAAAACTTTTATTCAATTCTAGATACGCTATCACACTCTGTAATTGAGAAGCATGTCGTCGAGCCACCCCTATCTTGAACTGCACTTGTTTGATTCGTTTGCAGGTCTTAGCCACTCGCTTTGAAACAGAATTCCTGTTACTTTCACGAAGCAAGGACACTGCTTTATTATACACCGCACAGTTCAATGTCCAGAGATCTACATTTTCAGGAAGTAATGAGAGTTCTTGATTTCCCTCAGCCATTTTGTCAATTTTTATGGAAATCTTAAAATGAATTTTTGTTTTCCTTGATCTCATGTTCCCATCTTCGGTCGTTGGTATTGGTGTGTCGAGAACTTGTATGTTCTCTGAGGGATGTTCTTCTTCTCGTAAAAAAGCCTCATGTCCCTTTTTCCTCAGAAAGGATAGCTGGTCTCTTAGATACTGAGGCGTCACTTCTGCGTATTAGGGGTACATTTCGACCCATCGCATATGCAGCCTTAGTATATATCCCCTTCTGCCTGGAGAACTGTTTTGCCAACACAGCAAGATGTCCTTCCGAAGTTGGCCCGTCCATTTAAAACGCTCTCGAGCTTGTCCCGGGCCATTGCCTGACATTGGTCCGCCCCGGGTATTTGAATTGCCCGGTTCCCCCCATATCTGAGAGGATTTCCCCTATCCGCCACCTGGGGAGGCGCTCGATTGGGATGTCAGAAACCCCACCTTAGATGCCACTCAAACACTTGGCCAACTATTTCCTTGGTGTTCGGAAGAGTGCATCTATGCTGACCCAACCGGCCAGGCAATTCTGTGATATTTGGTAACGGATGATACCATTTACCACAGAGATGTCGAGACGTTATTATTATTATTATTATTATAATTTTTTTTTTTTACAAAACAAGTTTAGGAGAAGAAAAAATGCTTTTACGCATTTGTTCGTGTGGGACTCAACCACGTGCTGTGGCAATACCGCACTAAAACAACCTCTCTCATTCTTGCTTTACTTACTCCATCCGTTCCTGCTCCCTCCATCCTGGAAGGTTAGCAAGAGCGTGATCGACTTACTCGAGACGTTTCTCATGTTTCTTGCACTGTTGTCCTCGCCCATAGCCGCCGATGTTCTTAAGCGGTGGTCGAAAACGTTGTTGGATGCTTTTTTAGAGCTACCAAAAGAGCTACCAAAAGCTACCTACTCGACATCTCTGTGGTAAATGGTATCGTCCGTTACCAAATATCACAGAATTGCCTGGCCGGTTGGGTCAGCATAGATGCCCTCTTCCGAACATCAAGGAAATACTTGGTCCACTTGGCCAAGTGTTTGAGTGGCATCTAAGGTGGGGTTTCTGACATCCCAATCGAGCGCCTCCCCAGGTGGCGGATAGGGGAAATCCTCCCAGATATGGGGGGAACCGGGCAATTCAAATACCCGTGGTGGACCAATGTCAGATAGGGGTGGGAACCCGAAACAATTGTCCACTCTGTGCTGGGTTAACCACCTACACAGAGAAGATGCGGTTACGACGACTGTAACGCGCAGTGACACCCACAATAGATCTCTCTTGGATGGAGATCTGGGTTCAGTTGGGAATGGCAATAGGACAGAACCCAGGCGACGAACAGGCAATGACCCGGGACAAGCTTGAGAGCATTTCAAATGGACGGGCCAACTTCGGAAGGACATCTTGTTGTGTTAGCAAAACAGTTCTTCAGGCAGAAGAGGATATATGCTAAGGCTGCATATGCGATGGGTCGAAATATATGCACGAACAGAAGCAGAATTCGCCGCATAAAACTGCACTTTTAATTTAAGTGACTGAAGAAAGCGAAACTGTTAATATTAATATTTTAATTATTATTATTATTATTAGTATTGCACACGAAGAAAAAAACACAATTCGTAACACAAAACTGCACTGTAATTTAAATGACACAAGAAAAAGTATTACTATTAATAATATTATGATTATTGGTATATAGAACCAGAGACACAACTCGCAAAGCTCGGAAAACTCTTATCATTAAAACACCTGAATGCGATTCGACAAGGACACGACACGAGAGAAAGCACAACGTAAAGGGCAAAAAACCACCGATAGACGCAACACGAACCGATTTTTGTCTCTCAACTTGGCAGAAAATTACAAGACTATCGACTGACTTGTACCCTGTCGGAAAGAAAACTGCTTGAAATCAACAAAAAAGAAGAAATTTGTTGTTATTTGGTTTTGGAAAAAGTGTGCAATGTGTAAATCCAAGCCAAAGGACCAAAACTCATAAAACGAGTTTTGACATTCTTTGGACTCTTGGCGAGTAGGGCATTTAAACAACACATGTTTTGCATCAGATGTCACATTTTACGATGAGATCAAGTTAAAGAAACGGTCGGTTTTCTGATTCCGTTGAAAAGTTAGGATTTCGGGAAAAGAACACAGCCAGTTTATGTGTATAATTCTGTTGCAACATTCTTTAAAAACAAGTGTTTATCAGCTTTTTTATATTAATAATGGAGTAAATCTGTTAAGAAATATAACACAATCCACTCGACTTAAGGTATTTCTCTCGTGGATGACAGGGGCAAATCCGTACTATTCTGAAAACACGTTTTACGTAATTAATATGCAATATTTATTTCTTATGCATATTATTTAGTGTTCTTTAAGGTTTTCTCTAAACAATAAGCTTACTTTTGATTATTATTGTCTGATTTAAGGGGTAATATAGTAACATTTAACTTTCCCTATTTTTTCAAAAACTCTTTTTCTAGGCGATTTTTTAAAAATGTTTCAATTTTAATTACTAATGGCTTCTTTTATTAAAAAAAAGGTTCTTCACAAATTCACCGTTTAACATTTTTAGAAAAGTTTATACTTTTTAAAATATAAATAATAATTTAACCTTTTTCTTAATAAAATGGGCCATTAGTAATTAAAATTAAAACATTTTTAAAAAATCGCCTAGAAAAAGTGTTTTTGAAAAAATAAGGAAAGTTAAATTTTACTATATTTACCCCTTAAATCAGACGATAATAATTAAAAGTGAGCTTATTGTTTAGAGAAAACACTAAAGAACACTAAATAATATGCATAAGAAATAAATATTGCATATTTATTGAGTAAAACGTGTTTTCATAATAGTACAGATTTGCCCCTGTCATCTACGAGAGAAATACCTTAAACCGATCAACCCTGACAAATGCTTAAAACTTTATCAAATATTAATCAAATAAATATGATTTTTTTTTTATAATATAGAAACCGGAAAAGTTGTAAACTTAAAGAAACCCCCCCCCCCCAACAATTTTAAAGAAAATGGCAGATTTAAGAGTTTAATATTAGACAAATACTGAAAACTGAGTAAACATTAATCAAAGAAATATGTGTAAAGAAATTAATGTAAATTTGACAAGATGAGAACAGTAATAGTGTGCTAAAGACGATCGCCCCGGGGGAACAGACATGTAATAATTGTAAATGAGCACCCGACCGTTGCGTTTTATATTAGACAAACACCAAAACTGTATCAAATATTAATCAAATAAACATTAATATTTAGAAATCGGAAGAGGTGTGAAGTTATAGGACCCCCTCCCCAACGATTTTAAAGAAAGTGGCAGATTTAATCGTTTAATATTAGACAAATACTAAAACCTGTATCAAATATTAATCAAACAAATATTCATATTTAGAAACCGGAAATGGTGTGAAGTTATAGGAACCCCCCCTCAACGATTTTAAAGAACGTGGCAGATTTAATCGTTTAATATTAGACAAATACTAAAACCTGTATCAAATATTAATCAAACAAATATTAATATTTAGAAACCGGAGAAGGTGTGAAGTTATAGAAAACCCCTCCCCCCAACAATTTTAGAGAAAGTAGCAGATTTAATCGTTTAATATTAGACAAATACTAAAAACTGTATCAAATATTATTCAAAGAAATATTAATATTTAGAAACCGGAAAAGGCGTGAAGTTATAGGACCCTCCCAACGATTTTGAAGAAAGTGACAGATTTAATCGTTTAATATTAGATAAATACTAAAAACTGTATCAAATAAATATTAATATTTAGAGAAGGCGTGAATTTCTAGGAAACCCCCCCCCCGCCAATGATTTTAAAGAAAATGTCAGATTTAATAGTTTAATATTAGACAAATACTAGAACCCAAATCAACCATTAATCAATTATATATTAATATTTAGAAACCGGAAAAGGTGTGAATTTATAGAAACCCCTCCCTCAAACGATTTCAAATTAGACAAATACTAAAAACTTTATTAAATATTAATTAAATAAATATTATTATTTAGAAACCGAAAGGGGTGAAGTTATAGAAACCCCCCGCCCCCAACGGTGTTTAAAGAAAGTGGAAGATTTAATCGTTCAATATTAGACAAATACAAAAAACTGTATCAAATATTAATCCAATAAATGGGCTATTCTATTTCAAACCGTTCCACTAGCAAAATAATATCGCGTGAAAAGGATTTTTAAATCGGTTTAATTTTGATTAAAACTGAAAACTCCCTCTGGGGAGTTTGTCCTTAGTCGAGCGGATAACATGTGATAAGTCTTTTCTATTTTTAAAGGCAGTTTTGATGTTGAAGGGTCTAAGAATGCTCGCAACTTTTTCCGATAGATCTTCGACGTATGGAATGCTGATAAACGAAGTGTTTTCTGTATTTATAGGGGGCATTGCACGCTCTTTTAGTCTAAGCACATTCAACCAAAAGTTAATATTATCATTGATAAATTTAATAGGATAACAATTTTCAGTTAGTGATTTTTTAATGATATCCAAATTTGCAGTATGGAACTGGCTAACCTCTAACCTCTTTTTTGGTAAAAAGTTTTACCTTGAAATACAAAATCGGTGCTGTCTAAACATAAGCGGAGGGCTTCTTCAAAATCTACCCAAGCAATTTTGACTTTGGTTTGCATTGTAGGCCATCTTGATTTTACTGCTGAAGTTGCACTCTCTTTTGGTACGTTAGTAAAAAGTGGAACAACGTCGAGAGATGCAAAGACGTGATTATTTGGAATAGTTCTGCCTTGTATTTTTTTAACGAGGTCAAAGCTGTTAAGAACTCTAGATTTAGGAGGCACGATATTCTTAGATATAATATTTTGAAGAAGAGAAGCCAAATTGTAGGTAGGGCTGCCAACGTACGAAACAATTGGTCTTAAGGGTGTGCCGTCTTTGTGAGTCTTGGGTAAACCGTAAATTTTTTACGGAACTGCATGTGTAGAATTTGATCGGAAAGTTTTCGCGGTTTATGGAAGAATATATTTCTTTTGCTCCCATTTATTAACAATCGTTTTAAATTTTGATTTAATTGTTGTAGTTGTGTCTTTTGTTCGCAGTGTGTATGTGTCTCTGTCATCTAATAAGTCATTCATTTTTTGCTCGTATTGAGTTCTTTCCATTGCAACTGTGACGTGACATTTGTCCGCTTTTAGAAAAAGTTAATCCGGGTGTTGTTTGACAAATTCTTCTGTTTCTTTAATTTCCTGAGTGGGTTGAAGAGTTGAGTATTTTCGTGTATCAGTGTTATGTGTGCTGCCTTTTGTTTGATTGTTAATAGTGTTAGAGACTTTGAGCCTTACTTCGTCCCTGTGTACTTCATCGATATTTGTAATATTAGCTTCAATGTTTGCGATGAAATCAAATGCAGGAGTTTTTTGTATTGGTGGATTAATACCAAATGTTTTTCCTAAACTGGAAATTTTTGCAACATTTTCCGGAATGTTAGAGTTGGAAAGGTTTTTAAACCATTTATCATTAAGACGTATGTTAGAGATACAATGCGCCATCTCGTCTGAATTACAAAGCAAGGAGTCGAATTTTTTAATACATGAAATCCTTTTTGTTCATAAGCACGTTTAATCTTTATGTTTTCAAATGTAAAAAAGTTGTTAGAAATGTGTCTAGGTAAGATAGATGTGATTTTCTTTTCTAGAAAATCAGAAGATCTTTGACATTTTTGAATTACTGAGCACAAATCATCGATGATAATATTCAATGATTTCTTACGAAAAGTGTGAGATAAAGTCGCGAATTGTTCATGCGCATTATGAGAGTGACATTGGATTGAAGGAAATTGGAAGTCGTGCAATTTAGGCATGTTTGCACCGCGATTTGAATTGCCATTTAAAAATATTTGAGACATAATTTTGTATGTCAGGTTTGTTTAATTGACCCTTGGGGGATTTCATATCAAGTGATCAAGGTGAAAAAAAAATTTTCACTTGTAACTTTCCAATTCAGGTATTTTGTAGCCCTATTGGATGGTAATTATGGATGAATTTTTTTTTACATTTCGATTAATATTTATTGAGGGGGAGGAAGTGAAAATTTGGGGTTACCGTCTTATTTGGTAATTTTTTGCTCTTAAATAAATAAATAAAAAATTTTCAGTAATACCATTTTCGAAAAATTTTTTCATGTCCTTTCGATTAGTAATATGCATTTTTGAGAAAAAAAAATTTTGACCTTTAAAATTGAAGATCAAAAATAAATTTTGGTTTTTTTAGTTCCGAGACCGGGTTTTTTGTATTTTGTATTTTTTTAAAAGAAAGCTGAGACTTTTTCCTATAAGAACCCATAAATCAACTTAAGGGACCAAAATATTTGATAAATGAAAATTAACAGTTTTGTACTCGCTCGGGCGCTGCGGGTCAGTGCGCGACTCAGGGCAGTGTTTGGTATTATTAGTAGTGGTATATAGGAGGATATTTTAACGCTCTCTGTTTTTACAGGGTTGAGACTGTCATCGCTTGAATGCCTGCATTACGTTAACGTAAAAATTTAAAAAAAAAATTAAATAAAAAAATTAAATTTATGAAATATCAAATGATTGAGAACATTAGAGTGGGTTTGAAGTGTACAGCGAAAAAGTTGGTTGAACTGTTATACTCTGTCCCACAAAAGGTATCCAACTATTTTATATATGTATATTTATAAATACATACCTATATATATATTATACATATTGAATTCTAAAAATCGGTTAATAATAATATAATGATATGCTGGTATATAATAAAAAATTGATACCCCCAGAGGAAAAAGCTCTTTTTTGATTTTCGTAAATTGGCCACAGAATTATCCCAAAAAATTCTTATAAGTCTTAACTCAATCATTTCTGAGCAATTATTTTTAAAAATTCTAAAATTTATTGAATTACTAATTTTTATTGTCTATTTTTTATATAGTTGCAAAAAATTACCATAAAAATATAAAATTTAAAACTAATTTTAATACATTAAAATTATTTAAGTTGTATTTTTATGAATTTTTAATTTTTTAAAACAATTTATTATTAGTAATTGATAATAAAAATTGCACAAATAAACCTAGAAGCTTGTATTTTTTTTAATTTGTTAACTTTTTAAATTAAAAACAATAAGGTTTCTTTAGAACAGTTGGTAAGGAGAATTAAATTTTCAGTAAAGTTTGAGTATTTATTTAAACAAATTATTGTCTTTTAAATAAAATAATTAAAATAAAATTATTCTTTAAATTCTATAGAATCTGATTAGAATAATTAAAGATTTTTTACACATAAGTGGAATTGATAGGAACTTGTTATCAATTATTAATTAATACTAATTAAATATTTCAAGACTTGAGGAAAATTCCATTAATTAAAGTTAATAATTTGTCACATTATATCATTTTTAGTGAGAAACTTTAGAGAAATAAATCAGAATTAATATATTAAAATTTGTTTGAAATTTTATATTTTTATGGTGATTTTTTGCAACTATATAAAAAATAGATAATAAAAATTAGTAATTCAATAAATTTTGGAATTTTTAAAAACAATTGTTCAGAAATGATTGAGTTAAGACTTATAAGAATTTTTTGGGATAATTCTGTGGGCAATTTACGAAAATCAAAAAAGAGTTTTTTCCTCTGGGGGTATCAATTTTTAATTATATACCAGCATATCATTATATTAATACTAACCGATATTTAGAGTACAATATGTATAATATATATATATATATATATATATATATATATATACATGTATTTATAAATATACATATATAAAATAATTGGAGACCTTTTGTGAGACAGAGCATAAAAGTTCAACCAACTGTTCAACAGTTCAACTTTTTTGCTGTACACTCCAAACCCACTCTAATGTTATCAATAATTTGATATTTCATAAATTTAATTTTTTTATTTAAATTTTTTTTTTTAATTTTTACGTTAACGTAATGCAGGCATTCAAGCGATGACAGTCTCAACCCTGTAAAAAACAGAGAGCGTAAAATATCCTCCCATATACCACTACTAATAATACCAAACACTGCCCTGAGTCGCGCACTGACCCACAGCGCCCGAGCGAGTACAAAACTGTTAATTTTCATTTATCAAATATTTCGGTCCCTTAAGTTGATAAGACAGTAACCCAAAATTTTCACCCCCTCCCCCTCAGTAAATATTAATTGAAATGTAAAAAAATTTTTACCCATAATTACCATCCAATAGGACTACAAAATACCTGAATTGGAAAGTCACAAGTGAAAATTTTTTTTTCACCTTGATCAGATGATATGAAATCCCCCCCTTATAAATTATTACCAAAGCGCAAATTATATTAGCTTTGGGGTCGTTAATCTGAAAGAACATTAACATGCAATTTAGCGAGCAAACGTTTCGGCCACAAATGCGGGCCCTCTTCAGTGCAAAAAAAAGTTTAATAGTTAAAAAATAAGACTGTAGGAAATAATATAAATAGAAGCGTATTTACAACTTAAAATAAATTATCATGCATATAAACTATAATTTGTATAAATATATAAATATTTTTTTTTGTTGTGTTTTTCTTCGTGGAAAATGAAATGAAATGAAATTTTTTATGATGATATGAATAATTAAATCAAATAAGAAAACTCAGAAATATGTAGCGTCTTGTTGTAGTCCGTCTGCACCAGCATGCGGTCCACCTCGATGACGCAGAAACTCGAACTCAAACCGAGCACTTGAATCCTCGCACCTAGGTCGAAAGAATTTTCAGAACGGAACAAAGCTGTGTTTAAATGTCAATGACGTTAAAGAGTGAATTGATAATATTAATATTACTATATTTTTTTAAAATTATTATTATTATTGTTATTTTTATCAGTCTTATACACGCGTATAGAAACACAATTCATAAAACAAAATGCACTTTAATTGAAAATACACGGACAGGAACACTATTCCCAACACGAAACTGCACTTTAATTGAAATGACACAAGAAAGCGTTGGTGTTATTATTATTATTATTATTATTATTTTTTTTTTTTTTTTACAAAACAAGTTTAGGAGAGGAAAAAATGCATTTACGCACTTGTTCGTGTGGGACTCGACCACATTCTGTGGCAATACCGCATTAAAACAACCTCTCCCAATTCTTGCTTTACATATTCTTATCAACTTTTGCTCCTTCCGTCCTGGAAGGTAAGCAAAAGTTTCTTTTTTTTTACTCTGTACAGTTTCAGCATTCTGTTCTTTGGATCTTCATGTCCATTGCCGCCGATGTTCTTATGCGGCCGACATGAAATTGTTGGATGCTTTTTTAGAGCTACCTTTAAAGATGTTTTTTTTACAGGGAACAGTGCTGTCGGACCACAAAACGAGAATTCAAAAGAACTGCTTTTTGCATTCTACCTGCTAACAAATTGGCTTGACGTTCGCAGGTTGGGATCTTCTTCAGTTGGCTCACAAATGAAGCCTTCATACCTCCTAAGCAGCCGAGAATTAAAACAATCAAATGGACTCTATATCCTGGATGTATTTTACTTAATTCGAATAAGAGCTCTTGATATATGATCCGTTTCTCATCCTTCTTTTTAATGATGTTTCTCTCGGCAGGAGCCGAAAACTCAACTACATAAATGATCTTACTTTTATCATCTTGGAGAACCATATCAGGCTTGGTGGCACTGATATGATGAGTGGTGGGGAAAGAAAAATTCCAGTAGATCTTGCACTGGTCATTTTCTACAACGGATTCTTGATCCCTTTGGGTATACGGCAGAATGGGCTCCTTATCTATACCGTACTGGTGACAAAGGTGGTAATACAAAACCTTCAGTGCAGCATTGTGTCTTTCTATATATCTGTTACATGCATAAATCGACAGGCACTTAATATATGACTAAGTGTCTCCGGGTATTGTTCGCATGCACGACAGTTGGAATCGCCAACAGGTATATGCATCACACGGCTGCGGTACACCAAAGTATTAATCACTCCATCCTGACAAGCGAACAAAAATCCCTCTGTCTCCGATTTTAATCCAGCCGATTTAAGGAATGCAAAAGACAAACCTACAGACAATCCCATTTCTCTGACGATATTATAAAATTGTCCGTGAACAGGCTTACTAACATGTTTTTCTAAAAGAAGTACATGTTCTGCATTCTTTACATGTTTTTTGAGCATCAAAGGTGGTAATGACGCTATTCTATGTTCGGTATTATTTGTATCAAATCGAAGATTAAGTTCCTTTGCCGCTCTATTTGCCGCTTGATATAAAAATGCCCCATTATTTGCAACTTCATGATGATGGACAAATTGCATTAAATGATCCGTACTATTCATCACTGAGCATGCCGCAGCCAGTACAATACGGCGATGAAGACATTCTAAACTTAGTAACCCTCTTCCTCCCTGATCTCGTGGAAGGTATATTCGAGTTACGGAAGACCTTGGATGATGGCATCGATGTATTGTCATCATCTTGCGCGTTTGTCTATCCAGTATCTTCAGCTCATCCACATTCCATTTAACAGCCCCAAATGTGTAGAGTATTAAAGGAATGGCTAATACATTTGTGGCCTGTATCTTATTCTTCCCTGATAATTCGGATGACCAAATTTTTCTGAGAAGACCTCGATATTTAATTTGGAGTTGATCTTTAAGCCCACGCACATCTTGAGTTTCCGATTGTGGAATTCCAAGATATGCGTAAGTTTCTCCTTCACCAAGATGATGAACACCATTGTGTTGCCACCAATAAGCTGAAGATCGTCTAAATCGCCTGATGTTTCAGATGTTTCCAGTCTTCCTCTATTCATATGGACAACAGCACATTTATCAAGTCCAAAGCTCATTCCAATTGCACTGGAATACTTGGCCACTGCAAACACTAGAATTTTTAATGCTTCCTTACTGGAGCCATAGAGCTTAAGATCGTCCATGTAAAACAGGTGGTTAATCTTGTGAACTCTATGTCTTGGTTTGCCACACAAGTATCCAGAGTGTTTTTCACGAAGCACAACAGACAGAGGCAAGAGGGAGATACAAAACAATAGAGGACTAAGAGAGTCGCCTTGGAAAACTCCTCTTTTGTAGATGATGACGTCAGTCATCACATGTTGCTTGTTTGATGTTAATACAAACCTTGTTCTCTATAAAAGCATAAGCTCTCTCAAGCATCTCACTATGTCTGGATGTACCGCAAGACATTCAAGAAGCTTAATAATAAGCTCATGACTGGTGGAATCAAACGCCTTACGGTAGTCAATCCAAGCCATGGACAAGTTTCGTCGATAAAATATCGAGTCTTGGGTGACACACCTATCCATCAGTAGGTTCTCCCTACAACCTGCCAGACCTCTCTTGCATCCTCGTTGTTCGCCTATTGTACTCCATACTGGTTGAATAGATGACAAAATTCTTTCCTTAAGGATACCAGTAAATAGCTTGTAGCAGGTGTTAAGACAAGCTATTGGTCTGTAATTCTTTGGACAAGTCAAATCTCCACATTTTGGCAATAGTACCGTACGTCCATCCACCAACCACTGTGGTACGGGATGTTCTCCGTTGAGAAAAGTTGAGAATATGCGGGCCAGGTGTTGGTGTGTTGAAGTAAACTTCTTCCACCACATGTTGTTAATTTTGTCCGGCCCAGGCGCTGAAAAGTTTTTAGTTTTAGCAATTACATTTCTCACTTCCTCCTTAGTAATTGATGGGCATTCCTCCGCATGATGGTCAAGCCCTTGTCTAAGACAAAAGCTACGGAAAAGAGGCAAAGAAGCGTCTTCTTCATTCAACGAATATGAGGTTTCATAGATGTTTTTCCAGAAGTTTTCGATCTCTTCGCGACATGGTGGTCTGTCAACGACCGGCGATGTTATACCGAATAGGCGGGAAGGATTAGTTTCGAAAAAATTATTTTGTTTTATCCACTTAACCCGACGTTCTAAACGGTCTCTTATGACTACAAGAGAACGTATCTTCTCAGTCCAATGCTGCTTGATGGTCTGCAGCTTAGATTTATTCAAAGTATGATGCAATCTTTTCAGAGATCGGGATATTTCTAACACTCTAGGTGTAAATCTCCGATTCGTCTCCAGATAAGCAATCACACTCTGAAGGTGAGAAGCATTCCGTCTAGCCACCCCAATTTTGAACTGAACCTGCCTAATTCTTTTACAGGTCTTGGCAACGCGTTCTGAAACAGATTTTCTGTTACTGTCACGAACCAAGGAAACTGATTTTTCATAGACTGCACAGTTCAATGTCCAGAGATTTACATCCTCTAGAAGTAATGAAATTTCTCTATTCGCTTCAGCCATTTTTTGTCCATTTTAATGGAAACCTTAAGATGGATTTTGGTTTCCCTTGCTCTTATGTTTACATACTTAACTGTCTGCAAAGGTGTTGTTGTGAGAACTGATGGTATGTTCTCAGAGGGTTCTTCTTGAAGAACTTCATGGCCTTTCCTTCTCAAAAAGGATACCTGATCTCGTAAGTACTGAGGTTTCATTTGTGCGTATTGGGGATGCATATTGCTCCATCGCTCATGAAGCCTCAACATGTAACCTCTTCGATCCGGAGAGCTCTGTCGCCAACAGTCTAAGATCTCCCTTCGAAGTTGGTCCGTCCATTTTAAACGTGTACGAGTTTGTCCCTGGTCGAAGCCTGGTCGTTGCCTGGGTTCTATCCTATTGCCACTCCCAACTGAACCCTGGTCTCCATCCGAGAGAGACCCATTGTGGGTGGCGCTGCGCGTTACTGTGGTCGTAAGCGCAAAAAACTCTGTGTGAGTGGTTAGCCCAACACAAAGTCGACAATTATATCGAGTGCCCACCCCTATCTGATGTTGGTCCGCCCCGGGTATTTGAATTGCCCGGTTCCACCCATATCTGGGAGGATTTCCCCTATCCGCCACCTGGGGAGGCGCTCGATTGAGATGTCAGAAACCCCATCTTAGATGCCACTCAAACACTTGGTCAACTGGACCAAACATTTCCTTGGTGTTCGGAAGAGGGCATCTTACCTGACCTAACCGGTCAGGCAATTCTGTGATATTCGGTAACGGACGTTACCATTTACCACAGAGATATCGAGTGGAGGTCCCACCGAGATTATTATTATTATTATTATTATTTTTTTTTTTGCGTAGGTTGTGAAAACCTGCCTTCAGGTACCCTGTAGCCCGTACTACAGGGTTATGCGGGGGTGGCGATGTTCTGCCGACCCGCTAAAAACACACCCTTATTTAGGGGACCTTAAGACCACTCCCGGCTAGCACTTTTCGCGCGTATCGCCATCGGGAGTGGTCTTATACCCCATTGCTGCCGCCGAAGCGACTTTCTCAGGTCCGCGGGACCTACTATCACTGACGGTCATGGAGGCCCTTAACGCACACAAGTTGAGTCAAGGGTCTCGACGAACCGTCAATTCGCTCTAAAAACGTTTCAAGAGGGAGAAAGCTTCCTCTATCCGCGTTTTTTTTGCGGCCTAGGTGGTCCTAAAGCGACTTCGCTTTAGGGCTTCTTCTTTCTTCGCCTGTTCCAAGATTTTCCTGAAACAGGAGCACTTCCCTGAACCTGCTTCATGGGACACCTCTGTCGTGCTCGGATCTTTCGAGCACAAAAAACAAACTGCCTCCTTGGTACACTCTGCACGAGAGTGGCCAGACTCCCCGCACTTGTAGCATGCGGAGGATCTGTCCACCCCCTTGCACTCAGCCTTTCTGTGGCCATACGCCAGACACCTGTGGCACCTGGTCACCATCAGCCTCCTTCGGACCTGGCAACTTAAAAAGCCTACTTTTAAACGTCCGACTTCTACCAATTTCTTGACTTCTTCCTGCTCGGTGACCACGATGGCCAACTTTGCTCCTCGCCTGTTAGGTCCCAGGACCATCACCTGTCTCTTTTCTCGAGGTGTCTGCAACAGCTCCTCGAGAGCACAAACCACTTCCTCCTTTTCTGTGAGACCGTCAAGGTCCCGGATTTCTAAAGTTACCTTCTGATCCTCCGGGGTCCTGACGGTTCCAATGCCATTTACGGCTTCGGCGACCTTGGCCGCAAATGCCTTACAGTCTGAACCTCCTCCTATACGTAGGAGAAGGTTTCCTTCCTTTGTGGGTACAACGCCCACTACAGTCGCCTGACAAGAGCCAGGATCGACGTCCTTTCTGAGTTTGCCAAGGACAGAGGCATACGTCTGTCCCTGTCAGACTCGCACTACTAGCGTCGCCTTTTTAGGCCGCACTGTTTCAACTGTGACCTGAGGGGGTGGCACAGGCACTACCGGCTTCTTCTTCTTTTGTGGAGCCTTAACCTTTGGAGGAAGAGACTCTTCTTTTCTTTGCTTCTTTGTCTGAGTCTCTTCATTCAACCTGCTCAAGGCCCGTTTCAAATGTCCAAGCGGCCTCGTCAGCCTCTTCGTGTTTCATCCTTAATGCAGGGATCCATTGCTCGAATTTTCTCAATCCCGCTTGAATCTCCGCAGCTACGTTCTGTTGAACAGTAAGCTTCGCCAACATGATTTGAAGCTCACTTTCCATCTCTCCTATAATGTCGGCTTCCTCCGCTCGCAACTTTTTAAGCTTAGTCTTGTCATTATTATTATTATTATTATTATTATTATTATTATTATTATTATACGTGAACAAAGACACAATTTGCAGCACAAAACGGCACTTTAATTAAAATGACAAAAAAAAAATAAACTGTTATTATCAATGTTTTTAATACTATTAATATTGTTTGTTTGTTGTGATTATTATTATTGTTATTATTGTACACGAACAGAAACACAATTCGCAACACACAACTGCACTTTAATTAAAATGACACAAGGAAGGGAAACTGTTGTAATTAATATTGTTATTATTATTATTATTATTATTATTATGACAGACGAACAGAAACACAATTCGTAACACAAAACTGCACTTGAATGGAAATGAAACAAGGGAGCAAAACTGTTATAATATTTTTATTATTAATTTTTATTATTTTTATTTTTTACAAAACAAGTTTAGGAGAGGAAAAAATGCATTTACGCACTTGTTCGTGTGGGACTCGACCACGTGCTGTGGTAATACCTCACTAAAACAACCTCTCCTATTCTTGCTTTACATATTCTAATCCACTATTGCTTCATCCGTCTTAGAGGGTAAGCAAAAGCGTGATTCATTTGCTAGAGTTGTTATTCTCGTTTCCTACACTGTTGTTCTCATCCATTGCCGCTGATGTTCTTAAGCGGCGGTCAAGAACGTTGTTGGATGCTGGTTTAGAGCTACCGAATAGAATCTTATAATGAACAGTGCTACCAAACCAGATTGAGAGAGTTCAGAAGAACAGCCTCCTGCATGCTAACCGCCAACGCATCAGCCTTGTGCTCGCAGATAGGAATTTTTTGTAATTGGCTCACAAATGAAGCTCGCATCCATCCTAAACAACCGAGTATAAGAACAATTAATCTGACCCTGTAGCCTGAATATATTTTACTCAATTCAAACAGAAGGTCTTGATACTTTGTCCGTTTCTCATCCTCCTTTTGAGTGATATTGCTCTCAGCAGGTGCCGAAAACTCTATCACACAAATGACCTTACTTTTATGATCCTGGAGCACTATATCAGGCTTATTGGCACTGATACGATGAGTGGTGGAAAAAGAAAAATTCCAGTAGATTTTACACTGATCATTTTCCACAGCGGACTCCTGATCCCCCTGGGCAAACGGCAAGATGGGTTTTTTATTTATACCATATTGGTGTCGAAGGTGATAATACAACACCTTAAGCGCAGCATTGTGTCTTTCTACATATCTGTAACATGCATACTTTGGGCACGCACTTAGAATGTGCCTAAGTGTCTCCGGGTATTGCCTGCACGCTCGACAGTTGGTATTGTCGACAGATATACGCATCACTCGACTGCGATATACCAAAGTATTTATCACTCCATCCTGGCAAGCAAACAAAAATCCTTCAGTCTCCGATTTCAAACCAGCAGATTTGAGGAAAGCAAATGACAAAACCTCAGACAGTCCCAACTCTTTTATGAGACTGAAGAACCGTCCATGCACAGGCTTGCCAATATGCTCCTGTAATAGAAGCTCATGTTTTGCTTCCTTGACACGTTTTCTAAGCATTAATGGTGTTAAAGATGCTAAACCGTGTTCCATATCCCTGGTTTCAAATGGGAGACTAAGCTCACTTGCAGCTCTTTTTGCCGCTCGATATAAAAACGCCCCAAAACTTGTTTTATGAGTTTTGGTCCATTGACTTGGATTTACACATTGCACACTTTTTCCCAAACCAAATAACAACAAATTTCTTCTTTTTCGTCGATTTCAAGCAGTTTCCTTTCTGACAGGGTACAAGTCAGTCGATAGTCTTGTAATTTTCTGCCGAGTTGAGAGACAAAAAACGGTTCGTGTTGCGTCTATCGGTGGTTTTTTGCCCTTTACGTTGTGCTTTCTCTCGTGTCGTGTCCTTGCGGAATCGCATTCAGGTGTTTTAATGATAAGAGTTTTCCGAGCTTTGCGAATTGTGTCTCTGGTTCTATATACCAATTATCATAATATTAATAAAAGTATACTTTTTCTTGTGTCATTTAAATTACAGTGCAGTTTTGTGTTACGAATTGTGTTTTTTTGTTCGTGTGCAACACTAATAATAATAATAATTAAAATATTAATATTAACAGTTTCGCTTTCTTCAGTCATTTCAATTAAGGGGGAAACCTTATTTATCGAGTCAAAAAAATCGATTTTTTGGAAATAATTTTAATTGATTCTATATCTATTCAAGAATATTCCTTCCAAATTTCAAGTCTATATCTGTATTATTGACGGAGTTACTAAATTTTTAGCAGGACGCGTCGGGTGGTATGATCGCATGGCTCTAGCCACCGTCGGTCTGTCTCTTTCATTCCTACGTTGTCGAGGGAATTTTTTACCTAAGTTCGGAGAGTCTATTGTTTGTGAACAGTAGCGGAAGAACAACTTAATGGAGCTGGAATCGCTGATTGGCGTGAAACAGTCGTAAGTTTCAATTATGTGGTATCTTTATGTATGCAAAACTAACGCATTTTTCTCGAAACACCATTTTTTGAATTTGTGTACACGATTGAAAACGCATTATTGAACCAATCGGGCTGTACCATAGCTCATTTTAAAGATAATTTAATTGTCTTTGATGTGACAGTAAGTAATTTTGAAAAAAAAGAAATTCATACTTTTTTTGGAATTTTAAATTCAATTTTTATGCATGAAAAATCACTTTTAACATAAAACTGGGTAAAGAAAATCAATCTTAACATTTTATCAAAAAAATTGAAATGTCACATCGAAGGTATGATTCTAAAGTTTAAACAAAAATTTGGTTTTTTTGTTTCAGAAAAAAATTCCGAACCCGAGAATGTACACAAAAAAAATTAGGTGTCATGAACGCGGTGATTGTTTGGACATTAAAAAGGTTTTTCTCATTCGGTCACAAGTTTTATAGACGGTCAATATATGTATTAAAGTACCCTAAAAATTACAAAATGTTTGAAGTTATTTAACCCGAGAAAAAAAATCCCAAAAATGACGCATTTTTCGACCGCCTAAATGAGGGTCCCCCCTTAAAGTACAGTTTTGTGCGGCGAATTGTGCTTCTGTTCGTGCATAATAATAATAATAATAATAATAATAAAGTCTGATTAAAGGAAGACATGAAACATCTGAAATTCAGAGGGACTCTGAGGACATTCAACTAATTGGTGGCAACACCATTCAACATCTTGGTAGTGGAGAGACTTACACATATCTTGGAGTTCCACAGTTGGAGACTCAAGATGTGCGTCAGCTTAAAGATCGTCTCCAAACAAAATATCGTGGTCTTCTCAGAAAAATTTGGTCTTCCGAATTGTCTGGGAAGAACAAAACACAGGCCACAAATACATTAGCCATTCCTTTACTTCTCTATACCTTTGGAGCTGTTAAGTGGAATGTGAATGAGTTAAAAATACTAGATAGAGAAACTCGCAAGATGATGTCAATCCATCGTAGTCATCATCCAAGATCTTCCGTGCAAAGAATTTACCTTCCACGAGATCGGGGAGGAAGAGGTCTATTGGGTTTAGAGTGTCTTCATCGAAGAATTGTACTGGCTGCAGCTTGTTCAGTGATGAACAGTAGAGATCCTCTTATGCAATTTGTCTACCATCATGAAATTGCAAATGTTGGGGCGTTCTTATATCGTGTGGCAGAAAGAGCTGCAGATGAACTTAGTCGCCCATTTGAAACCAGTGATATGGAGCAAGGGTAAGCATCGTTAACACCATTGATGCTTAAAAAGTGTGTTAAGGAGGCAGAACAAGCGCTTTTGTTACAGGAACATAAAAGCAAACCTGTTCACGGGCAATTCTTTAATCTCCGAAGTGAAATAGGATTGTCTCAAGGCTTGACATTTGCTTTCCTTAAATCTGCTGGTTTGAGATCGGAGACTGAGGGATTTTTGTTCGCTTGTCAGGATGGTGTAATTAATACTCTGGTGTACCGCATCGTGTGATGCATATACCTGTCGACAATAACAGCTGTCGAGCATGTAAGCTATACCCGGAAACACTTGGTCACATTCTAAGTGCGTGTCCGAAGTATGCATGTTACAGGTATGTAGAAAGACACAATGCTGCTCTCAAGGTGCTGTATTATCACCTTCGACACCAGTATGCTATTGATAAGGAGCCCATCTTGCCGTATGTCCAAGGGGATCAGGAGTCCGTTGTGGAAAATGAACAGTGTAAGATCTACTGGAATTTTACTTTTTCTACAACTCATCGTATCAGTGCTTCTAAGCCTGACATTGTACTCCAGGATCATAAAAGTAAGATCATTTGCGTGATAGAGTGTTCGGCTCCTGCTGAGGGCAACATCATTTAAAAGGAGAATGAAAAATGGACGAAATATCAAGATCTTATGTTCGAACTGAGACGAATGTATCCAGGTTATAAAATCCGATTAATTGTTCTTATACTTGGCTGTTTGGGAGGGATTAAAGCTTCATTTGTAAGCCAATTGCAAAAGCTACCGAATCGCGAACGTCACGCTGAAGCATTGACGGTTCGTATGCAAAAGGCTTCTTCTAAGTTCACTCAATCTGGTCCGACAGCACTGTTCTTCATAATATAATATCACGAAGGTAGCTCTAAAAAAGCATCCAATAGCGTTTCTGGCCACCGCGTAAGAACAACAGCGGCAATGGACAGGAACACTTAAAGAACATTGAACTTATAACATCTTGAGCAAAAGAATCGCGCTTTTGCTTACCTTTCAGGACGGAAGGAGCAGAAGCGGATAAGAATACGTAAGGCAAGAATGGGAGAGGTTGTTTTAGTTAGGTATTACCACAGCACGTGGTCGAGTCCCACACGAACAAGTGAGCAAATGCATTTTTTCCTCTCCTAAACTTGTTTTGTAAAAAAATAATAATAATAATAATAATAAAGCCAATTAAAAAAGATTCCTGGCTGCGAACGCCAGGCTGATGCATTGGCGGTTCGCATGCAGAAGGAAGTCCTTCTGAACTCTCTCAATCTGGTTCGGCAGCACTGTTCACTTTAACATCTTATTTGGCATCTCTAAAAAAGCATCCAACAACGTTCTCGACCACCGCTTAAGAACATCGGCGGCTATGGGCGAGGACAACAGTGCAAGAAACATGAAAAACGTCTCGAGTAAGTGGATCACGCTCTTGCTAACCTTCCAGGATGGAGGGAGCAAGAACGGATGGAGTAAGTAAAGCAAGAATGGGAGAGGTTGTTTTAGTGCGGTATTGCCACAGCACGTGGTTGAGTCCTACACGAACAAGTGCATAAAAGCATTTTTTCCTCTCCTAAACTTGTTTTGTAAAAAAAAATTAATAATAATAATAATAATAAACCCAAAATGGGTTGCTTGGTTTATCCGTTACCAAGCAGCTCAAAGATACTAGTCCGACTTGGCTTAGTACTAAGATGACCATTACAGAACATCGTGTAGGTATTTGATCGGGTTTGTGAGGAACTTGTGTTACCCTTTACGGGATATCACAGAGTTTCTTAGCCAACTGGGTCAGGTACTTGTATGTCATTTGAGATGGGGTTTCTGATACCACAATCGGGCGCCTCCCCAGGTGGCGGATAGGGGAAGGCCTCTCAGATATGGGAGGTACCGAGGAAATTAGAATACCCGGGCGGACCAAAAGTCAGATAGGGGTGGCACCCGATATAATTGTCCACTCTGCGTTGGGATCATCTCCCACACAGAGTATTTGCGGTTACGACGACTGTAACGCGCAGTGATACCCACAATAGGTCTCTCTCGGATGGAGATTAGGGTTCAGTTGGTAGTGGCAATAGGACAGAACCCAGGCAACGACCAGGCATTGACCCGGGACAAGCTAGAGTACGTTTTAAATGGACGGACCAACTTCGGAAGGACATAATGCTATGTTGGCAAAACAGTAGTCCTTGCAGAAGAGGATACATGCTAAGGTTGCATGAGCGATGGGTCAATATGTACCCCCAATACGCTCAAATGACACCTCAGTATTTAAGAGACCAAGTATCCTCTCTGCGAAAAAAGGGACATGAAGCTTTTCTTCAGCAGGAAGAAGAAGAACCCTCCGAGAACCTTTAGGTTCCAACAGTAACACCTACACTAACGACCGAGGAAGGGAACATGAGGTCTAGGGAAACCAAAGTGCATCTAAATGTTTCCATTAATATGGACAAAATCGCTGAAGGGAATAACGAGCTTTCATTACTCTCAGAGGATGTAGATCTCTGGACATTAAATTGTGCTGTATATGAAAAAGCAAAGGTCCTGCTTCGTGAAAGTAACAGAAAATCGGTTTCAGACCGCGTCGATAGGACCTTTAAACGAATCAGACAAATACAGTTTAAGATTGGGGTGGCTCGAAGGCATGCTTCTCAATTGCAGAGTGTGATTGTATATCTTGAATCGAAAAGAAAATTTACATCCAGGGTTTTGGAAATAGCCCAGTCTCTAAAAAGATTGCATCACACTCTGAAGAAATCGAAGTTGCAGACCATCAAGCAACATTGGATTGAGAAGATACGTTCTCTTGTTGCTATAAGAGAGCGTTTAGAACGGCGGGTTAAATGGACAAAGCAAAATAATACCTATGCTACTAATCCTTCTCGCCTGTTCAGTTTACCATCGCCAACTGTCGAAAGACCCCCATGTCGTGAAGAGATTGAAAACTTCTGGAGTAACATCTATGGGAAAGCCCATTCAGTGAACGATGAAGAGTCATCCTTAACACTCTTTCGTAGCTTCTGTTTTAGACAGGGGCTTCTCTTCAACTCACCAACATTTGGCTCGAATATTCTCTACCTTTCTCAACGGTCAACATCCAATACCACAGTGGTTGGTGGAAGGACGAATGGTACTTTTATCAAAATCTGGAGATTTATCTAATTCAAAAAATTATAGACCAATAGCTTGTCTTAACACCTGCTACAAGCTATTTACAGGCATCCTTAAAGAGAGGATTTCGACATCCATCGACCCAGTTTGGAGTGCAATAAGCGAGCAGCGAGGGTGCAAGAGAGGCCTGGCGGGTTGTAGGGAGAACCTATTGATTGATAGGTGTATTACCCAAGACACGATATTTTATCGACGTAACCTGTCAATGGCTTGGATTGATTACCGAAAGGCATTTGACTCTACAAGTCATGAGCTGATCATTTAGCTCTTTAAATGATTAGAGGTACATCCGAACATCGTGAGATGCTTAAAGGAGCTAATGCTCATGTGGAGGACAAGGTTTGTTATAACATCCAACAAACAGCAGGTGATGACTAACATCATCTCGTTTAGAAGAGGAGTTTTCCAAGGAGACTCCCTTAGTCCTCTACTTTTTTGCATCTCCCTCTTGCCTCTGTCTGTAGTACTCCGAGAAAAATACTCTGGATACATGTGTGAAAAACCCAGAAATAGAGTCCATAAGATCAACCATCTGTTTTATATGGATGATCCAGCAATATGCTATATGGATCCAGCAAGGACGAATTAAAAAATTTGGTGTTTGCAGTAGCCGAGTACTCCAGAGCTATTGGTATGGATTTTGGATTGGTAAATGTGCTGTTATCCATTTAATTAAAGGGAGACGAGAAACATCTGAAATGTCGAGCGACTCTGAGAATACTTAGCTCATTGGTGGCAATACCATTCATCACCTTGGTGTTAGGGAAACTTACACATATCTTGGAATTCTTCAATTGAAAAGTTAAAATTTGTGTGGGCTTAAAGATCATCTCCATATAAAATACCATGGTCTTCTCAGAAAAATTTGGGCTTCTGAACTGACTGGGAAGGATAAGATACAAGCCACAAACACATTAGCCATTGCTTTACTACTCTATACATTTGGAGCAGTTAAGTGGAATGTTAATGAGTTGACATCGACATCGGGGAGGAAGAGGTCTTTTAAATTTAGAGTGTCTTCACCGTAGAATTGTTTTATCTGCGGTATGCTCAGTCATAAACAGTAGAGATCCTCTTATGCAATTTGTTCACCATCATGAAATTGCAGATGTTGGGGTGTTTTTCTATCTAGCGGCAGAAAGAGCTGCAAGTGAACTTAGTCTCCCATTTAAAACTGTCGAGCGTGCAGGCAATACCCGGAGACACTTAGTCATATTCTAAGTGCATGCCCGAAGTATGCATGTTACAGATATGTAGAAAGACACAATGCTGCGCTTAAGCTGTTGAATTATCACCTTCGACACAAATATGGTATAGATAAAGAACCCATCTTGCCGTATCCCCAGGGGGATCAGGAGTTCGTTGTGAAAAATGATCAGTAAAAGGTCTACTGGAATTTTTCTTTTTCCACCACTCATCGTATCAGTGCCAATAAGCCTGATATAGTGCTCCAGGATCATAAAAGTAAGGTCATTTGTGTGATAGAGTTTTCGGCACCTGCTGAGAGCAATATCACTCAAAAGGAGGATGAGAAACGGACAAAGTATCAAGACCTTCTGTTTGAATTGAGTAAAATATATTCAGGCTACAGGGTCAGATTAATTGTTCTTATACTCGGTTGTTTAGGATGGATGCGAGCTTCATTTGTGAGCCAATTACAAAAGATTCCTAGCTGTGAGCACAAGGCTGATGCGTTGGCAGTTTGCATGTTCTTGACCTCCGCTTATGAAAATCAGCGGCAATGGGTGAGAACAACAGTGTAAGAAACGAGAATAACAACTCTAGCAAATGAGTCAGGCTTTTGCTTACCCTCCAGGACGGATGGAGCAATAGTGGATTAGAATATGTAAAGCAAGAATGGGAGAGGTTTTTTTAGTGAGGTATTACCACAGCACGTGGTCAAGTCTCACAGAACAAGTGCGTAAATGCATTTTTTCCTCTCCTAAACTTGTTTTGTAAAATAAAAAAATAAAAAAAATAAAAATATATATATTAATAATAAAAATATTATAACAGTTTTGCTCCCTTGTTTCATTTCCGCATTCAAGTGCAGTTTTGTGTTACGAATTGTGTTTTTGTTCGTGTGTTATAATAATAATAATAATAATGACAATATTAATAACATTCAGAATAACATTAAGAACATTAATAACAATAATATGCCCTTCCTTGTGTCATTTTAATTAAAGTGCAGTTTTGTGTTGCGAATTGTGTTTCTGTTCGTGTACAATAATTACAATAATGATAATCACAACAAACAAACAATATTAACAGTATTAAAAATATTGATAATAACAGTTTATATTTTTTTGGTCATTTCAATTAAAGTGCAGTTTTGTGCTGCAAATTGTGTTTCTGTTCACGTACACTACCGTCGGAAATTGTTGGTCCGATTGATTGGAGCGGATCGAAAAAATACAACTCAAATAAAATCACGATATCATGGTTAAAAATTAAGATAGAAACTTGACGTTTAAAAATTTGGAAAGCTTATTAAGTTCTACCTTAGAATACCTATTATTTAACATTTTTTAAAATTCCAAAGTGATTATATTACTTAATGTGTTAGAAAAAGAAAATTTCGAATTTTTCAATTATCGTTCCATATGTTCAGTTCGTTGCCTGATGTAGAAAAATTGAATAAAAAAATTAAAATTTACACTGTTCTCTTCGTTGAATTGCCGGCTTTAATTTGAGCTAAGGGAACTTAAAAAATATTGAATGGTTCACGAGATATGACTAAATATGTCCGCACATGTTTTTCTCAAAAATCAATCAAAACCGTGGTTTTTGCCTAAAAATGAAGGTTTTTGTGAAAAATATGCTCGGACATTTTTAGTCATATCTCGTGAACCACTCAATATTTTTCAAGTTCTCTAAGCTCAAATTATAGCTGTCAAATCAACAAGATCCGCTCCAATCGATCGGACCAACAATTTCCGACGGTAGTGTATATTAATAATAATAATAATAATAACACCAACGCTTTCTTGTGTCATTTCAATTAAAGTGCAGTTTCGTGTTGGGAATAGTGTTCATGTCCGTGTATTTTTAATTAAAGTGCATTTTGTTTTATGAATTGTGTTTCTATACGCGTCTATAGGACTAATAAAAATAACAATAATAATAATAATTTCAAAAAATTATAGTAATATTAATATTATTAATTCACTTTTTAACGTCATTGACATTTAAACATAGCTTTGTTCCGTTCTGAAAATTATTTCGACCTGGGCGCGAGGATTCAAGTGCTCGGTTTGAGTTCTAGTTTCTGCGTCATCGAGGTGGACCGCCTGCTGGTGCACACGGATTACAACCAGACGCTACATATTTCTGAATTTTTTTATTTGATTTAATTATTCATATCATCATAAAAAATTTCATTTCATTTCATTTTCCACAAAAAAAAACAAAGCAAAAAAAACAAAATATTTATATATTTATACAAATTATAGTTTATATGCATGATAATTTATTTTAAGTTGTAAATACGCTTCTATTTATATTATTTCCTACATTCTTATTTTTTAACTATTTTAACCCTTTGTCTGTGCTTAATACAATATATTTGTGGCCTATTTGACAGTTTATATTAATAATTGTATTGAAAATATGACCGAACTAGGCTTCGTACGTGGGCTTTGCCAGGTGAGCCCGGTAAGAAGCTGAGGATTAAAAGGCATTGTTTGGCATTTAAAAAAACAGACGTTTGAATGCCATTAAATGACAATAAATCCCGTTTTTGTCCTGAATCCTTTTTGATGCCCTCATTTGGTTATTACTAAACTTGTTTCAATCCCTTTTAATCCCTGAAAATATTGAAAAACATTTGAATGCCATAATAGAGATAAAGTGTTGAATTGAGTCAATGCCTTTCAATACAATACGTGGGAATGAAAAGTTTAATGACATTCAATGCCACAACGGAGATAAAGTGTTGACTTAATTAATGCCATTAAATGCTGTTCGAGCATCCATTACACTGAGAGACTTTTCGTTTCACTAAATGATAACATTCGGTCAAAGTTTGGTATAGAACTGTTTGAAAGTAGGGAAATCAAGGGAGAATCTAACTACTGAAATATATTTAAATCGAAATTTGGGCTTTTCTTACCGATATTTGAAATTATAACATTAAAAATTAATATGATGCATGTAAAAGACTAAAACAAATTGTCTGGCACAGGACTGTGACAATTTTTCACACGGCGTGTGTCAAATGCAAGTCTATAGAACGCAGCGAGCCGAAAACATCCGAGTGCTTCCGAGTAACAGTGCGTATCAAGTGAGCTCGAGAACCTGGGACAAAAAATGCATGGGGGCCCCTTCGGATGTGCATTAATTTTAATTCGACTAGTTATGTTATTGATAATAACAAACAGCTGACATGTCAGGATGTTATAAACTTGTAGATAAGTATATTTTAAGTGGTCGAGTGATTAGCACTTTCTACTTTCGTGCGTGCGTGCGTGCGTTCGTGTTTCGGTATTCGAATCCCCTCGCGTCAAATATTATTTCTCTTAGAATTATATTTAAAATAAAAATTTTCCGGTAAGTGTGTAGAAGTAAGGAAACTATAGAATACTAATATAAGCGTCGATAAATTCGAAAACTGTTTGTGCAATATTTTTATAAATACATAAAAATATTTTGATATATTTCATTTCTACTTCTGAAACGCACCATATGAATTTGTGAATTTTCCCCGGATTTCCTTACTTTCAAACGCAGTTATATTAAAATGTGATATTCATTCAAACGTTTCTTCAAACAAAAAGTCTCTCAGTGTACGTTTAGTGCCGTTTAATCCCTGCGTCAGATTAAAAAGCACGCCATATGTTGCATTTCATACTTTGCAACGCGTCGTCATGGCATCGTCTCATTCTATGTCGTTCGTTCTATGTTAACTAAATCGTGTTATTTAAAGTAATAAAATAAGTGATTTCGTCTTTAACGATAATATTTGACCTGTGAATAATGAAAGCGTGAACGCAAACATAATGTTTTAAGTCATTTTGTCATTTTTCTTACATGTAAAACGGGCGATTCACGATTCGCCGCGAACATTCCCGTCTACCTACTTGCTGGACTCTTTCGCTACACCCACTGCCCCTTCCATTCTACACTGTACAGTAGGTTGCCCATGAAAAATAAAATTTTTTTCTATATTGTATCCTACCCCTGAATTTTCTTTCTTTTAATGAGAAGATATGTTTCCTATTTTTTTAGATTTTTTAATAATGATTTAGAGGTCGCGACGAGCCATTTTAGTTAAAAAAATGCGTTTTTATAGGGTTTTTATTTTCTAAACTTATAAAATAGGTTAATAAAAATATTTCTTTGTGAAATATCACTTTAAATTTATCACTCAATTAGTCAAAAATTATCTCGTATAATGAATAATAATTTTCAAGTAGGAAAAGCGATTTTTAATATTTTCAATTTAACAAAATTTGATTTTAAAGGTGCAATAAAGTCATAAATTTTAATATTTTTGTATTTTTTAGAATTTTACTTGAAAGTATTTTTTGTTGAGTGATAAGTAAACAAATAAAGACGAAAAGTAGTCATCATTATTAATTCCTAAAATAATTTTTGTTTTTTCTGATTTGTAGTTGGATTCTGAAATTTTAAATTCTTCTGCTGCATTTACTGCTTCAAAAAAATGTCATGTTTTGTTTAAAAATTACATTTTTTGTGTACTTGTACATTTCGTATAATTTAACTTATCCCATACTCTTTCCTTTTTGTACTGTTCTTCGGTTTAATTGTTTTTTTCTTTTAATGTTCTGCGCTAGTACTAACTAATCAGTAAAAGTATTCCTAACTTTTACGAAAAGTTATTTATTGTTTGTCGCTTAAATATCTTGTTTATGTTTTCATAGTAACGTTTATAAATTAATATAATGTGACATTTCATAACCAAATTTATCAAATTTATGAGGAAATAAATTTTTTACTATATAAGATTTAATAAACGTTTATACTACTCTACTATGTAAGTATGTCTATAAAATGGGTTTATTAAAAATATCTCAAATAGTGGTAGTAAAATTAGCTTAGAAATGTTAATCATTTTCAGTTATAAAAGAATGACAACAAACAATAACCAAGTAAAAAATTTATGGCTTATCGGAGATTCATCAGAAGATATGACGAATTGTATTTTACCGACAAATCGACAGGTTTTAAGTCGATTTTTTCACTAGCTGTGATTGTATCAGGAGAAAATGTTATGAAACTCTTAGGTGTTTCGGCAATTAACAATGGAACTGGTAAAGCTCAGGCAGAAGCAGTTTACAATTTGATTCAAGACTGGAAAATAGAAGATCGCATAGTCGCAATGTGTTTTAACACTACTGCGAGTAATAGTGGCTTAGATAAAGGGGCGTGTACTTTGCTGGAAAATTGATTTAAAAAAAATCTTCTTCCTCTAGCTTGTAGACACCACATAATGGAGTTACCAGTTAGTGCAGTTTTTAATGCTCTTTTTGAAGTTTCCAGTGGACCTAATATTAAGCTCTTTGAAAGGTTTCAAACTCATTGGAAGACAATTTCCAAATCTCAGTACAAATCTGCATTAGAAGACAATGATATTAGTCATCACATATTACCTGTACGAGATGAGTTAATCACTTTCTTTCAAAATCAAATGGAAAGGTTTCAGCCAAGAGATGATTACAAAGAGCTTCTCCAACTGGCATTGCTATTTTTAGGTGCAGAGTCCGATAAAATCATTTCAATTATGGCTCCTGGAGCTGTTCATCGAGCAAGGTGGATGGCAAAAATAATTTACAGTTTGAAAATTTATTTATTCCGGGATAAGTTTGTTCTGAAAAGTAGAGAACTTCATGCTTTACGGGAATTCAACATTTTTGCAATTTTAATATATTTAAAAAATTGGTATACGTGTCCAAAACCTACGTCAGCACCTGGGAACGATTTAAAATTTTTAAAGGATCTTTTAAAGTACAAAAAAATCAATTTGAAAGTCGCTGAAATAGCATTTAACAGCTTGTCTCGACATTCGTGGTATTTAAGTGAGATATTGGTCGGACTTGCATTTTTTGAGCCTTTGGTGCCAGATGAAGTAAAAACAGCGATGGTATTAGCATTGAAAAAAAAGGGGTCAGACAAACCTGTCCGAAGGATAAAAATAAATAAGAATCTAATTTCAAAGCAAGAGTTACCTGACTTTGTGACACGAAATACGTTACAGTTGTTTCAAGTGATGAAAATATCCGAAGAGTTTTTGGAAAAAGAACCTAGTTTATGGCATGAAGATGCAGACTACCTGGAAGGGAAAAAAAAATTCAAAATTTGAAAGTCATAAATGATGCAGCTGAGCGTGGAATTTCTTTGATTCAGAATTATAATTCAATCTTAACTAACCAAGAAGAACAAAAGCAATTTTTTCTTCAAGTTGTGAAAAAACATCGTCTAAAATTCCCAAACTTAAAAAAAATACCTTAATTCAAGGACTTATTAATAATTAACACTTATTTGACTTCATTTGACTGTTCTTTGTTTCAATAAAGTAATTTTTATATTTATATTGAACTTAAAACTTTAAATTTTACAGTTTTCTAAATCCAAAATTAAAAAATCTTAAAATCACAACTATTAAAAATTGATATTTCTAGTCTAAAATAATATAAATGCATCTTAAATATCTGTAAAACATTTTGTTTTCTTAATTTATGGACAAAAAATTAACATACTTTTAGATTTGAGGCTTTTTAGTGTCTCCAAAAAAACTATCCTTCATGAGGAATAAATTTTATATAATACCTTGCGTCAAGAACTCTACTAAAAAGTCTGTTTTTAGAGTTCTAGAGATTAAAAGGAGGAGAATCCTACTTTTAATCACAGTTATCCCTACCAGCAACGCCATTCAAGCACGCTTGCCAACCTAAACATCAGCTGTCGCGTCACGTGTTAGAACAGCAAGCGTACTTGAATGGCATTGCTGGTGGGGTTAAACTGTGATAAAAAGTAGGATTCTCTTCATTTTAATCTCTAAAACTCTAAAAACAGCGTTTTCAGTAGATTTCTTGACACAAGGTTATTATATAAAATTATGTGTGGAACACGGGCGCATCTAAAGGAATCTCGACTCGTGTGATTGCCGCACTCATTTGTTACACAAATAACTATTGAATAATTCAATAGAAAAATTGAAGGTGATGTTTTACAGAAAAATATTTTTATTAACCTATTTTATAAGTTTAGAAAATAATAAACCTATAAAAACGCATTTTTTGACCTAAAATGACTCGTCGCACCTCTAAATCATTTTTAAAAAATCTAAAAAAATAGGAAACATATCATCTCATAAAAAGGAAGAAAATTTAGGGGTAGGATAAGATATAGAAAAAAATTTTATTTTTCATGGGCACCCTACTGTACAGTGCCCAGTGCCCACTGAGACTATACCGTCGAGTTTACAGGAATCAATGTATGATCAGTATTCAGTGATTTGTCAGCTTTTATTTATGTTTCATTTCAGTTCATTATTATTATTAAAATTATTACTATTATTATTATATTTCATTACAGTTTAGTATTTTGTTAGTTTTGATATAATAAATATCATTCTGCCAGTCCTAAGCCTGGAAAAAGTGTGAAGGGAAAATGTGCCGGAGTCCATAAGGTCCTGCTCAATAGGCGGTACAGTGTAAAATGGAAGTGGCAGTGGGTGTAGCGAAATAGTCCAGCGAAGCCAGCGAAGGAGAAATAGCGGTAGGGAGTGGGGGGTCAGTACGGGAATAAATCTTTGCCGCCAAGCAGGTAGACGGGAATGTTCGCAGCGAATCGTAAACTGCCCCAACTGGGGCAGTCAGTTTATAGTAACAGATATAGTAAGGACTTAATAGCTTCTGTATATTTGACTACTTAATTCAAGAAACTTATAACATCACAATAAGACAAACGTATGTAGTCGAGAACAGACTGAGCTGTTCATTGCGGTTGTTTTTTTAATTTAAATTAGCTAAATTTTAAAAACAATTATTTTATAAATGTTTCGAGAAGTTGTCCATTTTAAAAATACACTGTATTTTTCAGATAATTGTTTAGAACATGATGATGAGTCTTCATCAAGCACTGTTGAAAACACAAAGCATAAAACACACCTTGAATTTCCATTGCAAGAGAGACTGTTGCCAATTGGATTACAAAAAGAGGCAGCTGCTAGTTTTGTAGATTGTGTACGACAAATTGTCAGCTTAACAAAATCGCAAGGTATTCTTCAAGTTATGTGGAATAAACTATTAAGAATTATAACAGGGCGAGTCGTCATTATTAAGGCATTTTTCTTTAGCTTCTTAAAAACCTTTAAAGAAAAACTACCAAATTCTTTATAAACAAGGTTGACACTGCTTCCAATAAAGTCACTTAATTTATCTTTTTTTCAATAATTTTTAGAAAATTTAAATGTCATATTGAAGAAAAGTATCTTATTTTTTATTTTCGTCCAAATTTAAAAAAATGTTACCAAAAAAGCAATTTTAAGAATATTTTTATATAAAATATTTTCTGTTAAACGAATTCCCTCTTCACACAACTGCCCGTGTGGAAATTTTCCCAGTGTTGTCCAAGTTGTAATTGGGCGCCAATTGGGGCCTAATTGGGGTTCCCCTTTAAAAATTAATGAAAAAAAGAAGAAAACATTGTTAATTAAGTTGGTCTTTTTTATAGACTAAATGACATTTATTTTAAAAAACACACTTCTTAAAGGTATTTTCGACTTCTAATTTTATTCAAATATCCATAGATAAAAGCAAATTGTTCTTGCTAGGTTTATGGGCTTGAATTGGAAGAGCTTGTTACGCCAAGTTAGTCCCTATTTTGAAATGAGCATGCGCAGTCAGTATACGTGTACATTGAAAACATAACCAACCTAAAGTTGGCGTTGTCAGGCGATGCTAAGTGGTTTGGCATTATTTTAGATAGTTTTAATAGTGATGTGTTTAATTCTAATTTAACAATATAGACCAAAAGAAACCAGACTATAATAAATCACTGTTTAGTGTTTAAAAACGTCGAGCAGTATCAAAATTTTTACAGAAACTGGAAAGTTCGTGACTAGTGCTAATGTGGTAAGTCTTAATTTTTTTAAAATTATGATAATTTGGTAAAAATAATATGTAGGTATCATTTTACTCTCATATATTGAAACATTATAGGTATAAAAGGTGCTTATATTTTAATTTTATTCAAAAATCTATTTCTGAAGGTTAAGAAAATAAATTAACATAACCTATAAATCTAAAACTATTTTGCTTATTATTTAAAAACATCAATGGATTCTTTTTTAAAGTATTTTTTTTTACTTTGATGATACAATTTTCTTGTCGAAGTCATTATAAAAGTGTTATTAACTATTTGATATTTTAAGATATGTAACTAATATATTTTTGTAATGAAACAATGCTTGTTTTATAAAATTTTTCCAAAAAGATGCGATTTGAATTAATAAGAACTATGTACTATTTAATGATATCAGTATAGATTATTTTTTAATAGTAACTACATGTTTTATAACTTGAATGTTGAAATTTTTTAGGATGTTCAAACTATTGATGTTTGTGAACGGTGCTCTATTTTGATGGAATACGACGAAAATGGAGCGAAATGGACGACATTTGGAGTTGATTAACATTAACAAAAGTATGTTTTCTTTTTTATCAATACAATAATATAGTATTTACACTACAGTTTTCATAATATTATATGTAACTTTGAAATTAATGTTATTACTTTTTTGCAGATCTCAGATTTGTTGATTTGAAAACTGACATGCAGTTTTGCGTTTTAGCCATACAACTGTTTGTTGGAACACTTTATATTCGTGAAACTGCAAGTGACAATTGTAAGGTTAGGTAAAATCGACAATTGCACATCAATACATTGAGGGGGATTCGTACGTATATATACACTGCAAAAAATGAAAATTTTTTGCAGTACTCTCTAACTATGAATCAGTTAAAATTTCACTGATTTATTTAACACTAGTATATTTAACTAAAAATTTAGTAATTTTTTAAATATTCGACTGATAAAATATTTAACTGGAAATTGTTGTCTATTAAAAAATAGGTAGTACTGATTCAATTAGTAAAAAAAAAAAAATTTCAGTCAATATTTTAGCGTTACTGATTATATTCAGTTGATTTAATTAATAGACAAACATAACCAGTTTTTAATATTCATTTGTTTTGTTTCGTTTTTCGTTACTTTTGTAGTTTTGAGGCTAGTGTTGGTTTGTTAGTGTGCAGGTTTTAAGTTGTATTTTAGATTCCTTAATGTTTCAAAATAAGTTAATATATCTATATTTTATTGTTTCAAGGAAGAAAGGCACACTGAGAAAATTTTTAAGTTTAAACCTCAAAATTAAATTTATTGTAAATTTACAACGTTTAACGTATTAAAAAACTGACTGTAATGAAAGTGCTCTTAATGTTGTAACATGACACAAAAATTTGTAAAGTTAATATCAATTTGTAAATTTACAGCGTCAGACGTTCGACATATTTCGAGTCACGTTGATAATTTTAAAGTTATCTAGAAAGTTGACAACTACATTGTAAAAAAACAACTTATAAATCTTGTAACAACGTGACTCGAAATATGTCAAACGTCTGACGCTGTAAATTTACAAATTGAAAGTAACTTTACAAATTTTTGTGTCATGTTACACAATTAAGAGTACTTTCATTACAGTCAGTTTTTTTACTACGTTAAACGTTGTAAGTTTACAAGAAATTTAAATTTGAATTGCTAACCTGTTTCTGACTTACAATCCACTTGAAAGTTCAAAATTTACATTTTTCTCAGTGTGCCTTTTTTAATTTTCTTTAAACAATAACATATATATTTATTAACTTATTTTGAAACATTTAGATATCTAAAATACAACCTACAACCTGCGCACTATCAAACCCATATAAGCCTAGAAAAAGCCTCTGTAAAATTTTAACTTTTTCAGATTTAGAGAGTAGAAAAAATTACATTCTTTTGCAAGAATGTAATAGAATATACAATAGAATAATTTAGAATTAAGTAAATATTACTTATTGTATTTCGAATTTGTATTCTAAAACTAATTTAAAATAAAGTTTTAAATTAAAAGAAGTTTTATCTTTCAATTAAATAATTATCAATTTACCTTAATAAATTTTCTAAAAATAAAAGCATTTTTTACTGAAAGAGGGCACTAACAAGATTACTCAAATGGGGCCCAACTGGATTTCCCAAATTAGGAATTGATTGGGTTTATAATTACAAGCCAGGTTCTGCCCTTTTTGGGTCATAATTGGGTTTCTCAAATGGGCCCCATCTAGAACTTGGGAATTTTACATGGGCTCCAATTAGAGCCCAATCGTCTTTTCCACACGGATGTGTATTTGTAATTAACACAACACACTACTAAAAACGTGTAACTATCATAGTAAACCACTGTGCTCATGTAACTATTATGGTAAACTATTGCGAAAATGTTCCTATTATAGTATCATACTGTTCATTTTGTGTAAGTGTCATACTGTCGTATCATACTGTATGATCATACTGTATGTATCATACTGCTCATAAATAACCGTTTATTGAAATATTTAAACTCCCCTACTGTAAAAACGTGCGTGAGATCTGTCATAAAAGGTAGGAATATACTTACCTGTGTAGTGTGTACTCATATAAGATCTCAGGTGACACAGACGATATCTCGTATAAGATCTTATGTGAGAACATAGGTACGAACGCATGTAAGTTCCTATGTTAAGTTCGGTCATCTGTTGCATATAACACACCAAAGTACATTATTAAAATTAAATAAATTATTAAAAAAAAATTCTTCCCTACGGGATTCAAGCCCATCAAACCTGAGCCTAAAAAACCTCTAAGTCTAAGAACTTTAACCCCTCGGGCACCATACGTATAGAAAGAGCTTTACAAAACATTAGTCATGTATTTCCTGAGAAATTTCTGTATTAAACATGATTAAGATTTTGTAAAGATTTTGTAAAGATTTTGTAAAAGACTAGCATTAAAAAGTATTAAAATGTTTAATACATTTAAATCCCTGATTGTGACAAACTTTTTAATTCAAAGAAAACGAATTAAATCAGTTTCAGTTTAATGCGTTTTAATCATTTACTGAAAAACAAAAAAACCGAAGCTAGGAGAATTGAACTCGTGAACCCTCGCTCTTTAGTCCTGAGCTGCATCCAAACGGCTATTGATGCGCATACAGACAGTAACAAATAATACGTTGCTTACAAGTGACGGCTTGTAGTGGGTTGTTAGATGTAGGGGAGAGTGGCCATAAATGTACCGGGTTTTTTTCAAGGTCATAGTACTTATTCAATTTCACCAATTTCAAGCACTTCTTTGCATCAATATAAAACTACAACACTTCTCTATGTAATGCACACATATTATACATGATTTATTTTCATTACATAATAAAATTTAGGATTTTTCTAAACTAACAAGCTATTTTCTTTTTCAACAACCTGGGTACACAATGAACCACATCTATAAAAACACAAGAAATGTTCAACAATGATAATACTGCAATTTTCACATTGTAAAAAACTTATTTTCTAAAAAATACTATAAAAAATTATTACTTAACACTTTTTAATTGATAATGTATAACATAAATATACCTCAAATTTAAGTTAACTAGCTAAAATGGCATTTTAGTTTTGCTTTGTTGAGAAAGGTACTGATAACTATCGCTGTAACATGCTGTACGCATGCCTACTTTTATAATCAGGCATACCACTCTGGAAATCGAAAATACACTGAAATTCCAGGTGGTTCATTGTTCCCCGGTATATTGAATCAACATGACATTTGCAACAAAAATGGTTTTTTATAACTTAATCCAATATTTCAAAATCTTTATCTCATTAGAATATTGTAGTTAAGGCCCAATACAAAATAAATCATAAGTACATTTATTTTTAAATTGCCTTAATTCAATTAAAAAACGTGTTTATAATTTAGGTAAATTTTTTCTTCAGTGCATCAAAAATAGTTTTTTTCAGTTTTCTCTGTAAAGAATAAATCCACACGTCTCAAATTTATGGACGTAGTGTGTTTACGCAAACTTCTGCGGTTTTTGCACAAACTGCTTTAATTATATTTAATGATGTTAGACAGCAAAGTTTTTTATCCTAGTTTGTATCCTTGTTGACACTAGTCCAGATCCTAAATGGCAAAAAGTTTTTATGACATCAATTAAGTCCGAGTCAAGTTGAATTCAAACTAGGATAACGTTACTCAATATGAAATTGAAACAGGGTTCTTATATGAGTTCTCATCTGCGTACGTATGTACGAACACATGTGCGAACACACGTACGAACTCATGTGCAAACACACGTACGAAATCGTCTGAGATTATTAAATATTGTAAAATAACAACACTTTCGGACAGTCTTTTAATTCTTAATTTATTATAAAGTCCAAAGTTTCAAGAACGAACCGTTCCCATTTTCAAGGACTGAAATAGACATATAATTAGTAAAACCAATTTTAACAAAAAAAAAAATAATTATAAATAAGGTAATATAAATTTTTTTATAAATCACTCTGACTCACCATCAAAACACAATATAAAGCACATATGAATGACAAACATAAAGAAATTAAATATATTATTAAAAAATATTCTCGCCAACGGGATTCAAGCCCATCTAACCTGAGCCTAAATACGCCTTAAACCCCTTGGTCACCGTAATTATAGAAACATCTTTACTAAATCTTAATCATGTCTTTTCAGAGAAATTTATGTATTAAACATGACTAAGATTTTGTAAAGTTGTTACTATAACTACGGTGGCCGAGGGGTTTAAGGCGTACATTGGCTCAGGTTAGATGGGCTGGAATCCCGTTGGCGAGAATTTTTTTTTAATAATATATTTAATTTAAAATATTTAATTTAATACTTAGGTGTGTTCGCACATGAGTTCGTACATACGTACGCAGATGAGAACTCATAGAAGAACGCTGTTTCAATTTCATATTGAGTAGCGTTATACGCGGCGCATGACAGAACTTGATATAAGAACTTACATGCGTTCGTACCTACATTCTCACATAAGATCTTATACTTGATCTCGTCTGTGTCACCTGAGATCTTATATGCGTACACATGTAAATACATACCTACTTTCTTATGACAGATCTCACGCACGTTTTTACATTTGGGATTTACCCTGATAGCACCGAACGTTATTTAACTTCCAGGTAACATTACTTTTTAACGTCCGGGACGTTAAAAAGTAACGTTGCTGAAGGTCGATTTAACGTTAAAATGTCCACGGCCATTTAACGTTCGCCTGGAACGTTATAGAACGTTACTTAGGGACCTTCAATGGACATTCGAAAAACGCAGTACGGGTTGCGGAAAAATAGTACGGAAAATCTGAAATTTTTTTTCAGATCTTATATTCAATGTTGATAATGTCAATGCTTCTTAAGAACAGTGGTCACTAAAATCAACTGCGCAGCTCTAGTTGCAATAGAAAACTACTGCGCACAGTATTAACGTTATTAATTTTTAAACATTTTTGAATGTCCACTGAAGGTCCCAAAGTAACGTTCTATAACGTTCCAGGTGAACGTTAAATGGCCGTGGACATTTTAACGTTAAATCGACCTTCAGCAACGTTACATTTTAACGTCCCGGACGTTAAAAAGTAACGTTACCTATGGAAGTTGAATAACGTTCAGTGCTATTAGGGTATTTACTTTATATATATATTAGTTGATTCGATTAAAAGCAACAAAAATAGTACGATATCTTCCTGGAATCTTCCAAGAAGCTTCCAGAAACTACCTAACCAAGGAGCTATCCAGACGACTGCCGATAGAAAAAAAATCTTTCTCTTGAGGTGCAAGTAATTTTATTGGCTGACGAAATGGCGGGCTTATTTAAAAACGTTTTCACTACATATTTCATGTATTTAAACACTTGTTATAAAATATTTTCTATTATAACAGTTAATTCTTATCAGGCTTGTGTCCGTAAATAGTCTGATTCACTATAAAAGTAAATTCTATAGTGAAGTAGACTATTTACGGACCCAAGCCTGATTCTTATTTAAGAATTATGTATTATTGTAGGGGAGACCGAGGAGGAAAGTAACAGAGGTGGAAGGTAACAACGCTTAGAACTTCTAAACCAATCAGCGAAGAGACATGGTCCCAGAGTAATTTTTTGTTCAGTTTTACCCCCTCTTCCTTCCCCATATCATGCGCGAGCTGGTTTGGGAACCGTATGTCTGATATTGACATGTTGTGCAAAAATTACGATAAAAGTAAGTTTTTGCCTAAATTTTCAAAATATCATATTTTTTTGATTTTATAGATATTTTAAATGTGCTTCACAATTTTTTGAAGCTTTTTTATTTGTCTTTAAGTCGTGCTAGTGCATAATTAAAAAATGCGAAATACTTTTGTGTAATTTAAACTTGTTTTTTGAAATCCAAGGAAAAGAAGGGCGCGGTGCAAAGTAATACGTTGTTACTTTCCTCCTCATCTAATGCTTTATTTTTATAAACCTCTTCCTTTTTTTAACTATGTGATTTTATACGTGTCGATTCAGGGTGAAAGGGACCTTAGCTGCAAAACATTCGATTTTTAATTTTTTTTATGAATCGATAGAATTTGAGTTGCTCTTTTACATGCAGTAATCAAAACTTGTTTATGTTTATTAGTTTTTATGTTATTCGCGATGAAACATGGACATAACCTAACAATAACATAGGCAGGCACAAGTTCAAACTCCCGTCCTGTGAAATTCAAAACATTTGATTTTTAGTTGTTATTATGAATCGATAGAATTTGAGTTGCTCTTTCACATGCAGTAATCAAAACTTGTTTATGTTTATTAGTTTTTATGTTATTCGCGATGAATCATGGACATAACCTAACAATAACATAGGCAGGCACAAGTTCAAACTCCCGTCCTGTGAAATTCAAAACATTTGATTTTTAATTGTTATTATGAATCGATAGAATTTGAGTTGCTTTTTAACATACATAAATCAAAACTTGTTTATGTCTATTAGTTTTTGTATTATTAGAAGTGAAACATAGGCATAACCTAACAGTAACATAGGGAGGATCAACTTCAAACGCCCGTACGCGTAAAACTCAGTTCTGCAGCTAAGGTCCCTTTCACCCTGAATCGACACAATATGTTTATTTTATATTTTAAATATTAAATATTGGACTTTTGATTTGAATTTTTAAGAAACAATGCTTTTTTAATGTCATTGCTATTCAACGAATACTAAATAGAAAAAAAACTTGATTTCAAAAAAGTGGAAAAATATCTGCCAATTATGTACAACACTGAGAAAAATGGATGTTTACCCTTAACATCTGGATGTTAACGCTTAACATATTTTTCACTTAACATAGGGACAGCTATCCAGATGTTCAGGGTTAACATCTACATATTAAACTTTAATATCCAGATGTTAAAATTTAATATCTTAGATGTTAACATTTAATATTTAGAGGTTAAGCGATACTATCTTGTTTTAAACATCTAATTCTAAACATCCATTTTTCTCAGTGAAAATGAATGAAGTTAATATCACTTTGTCTTTTTATATGTTCATAATAAAAATAATTTAAATTAATAGCAGTTTTATATTTGAAGTGCTAGCCTTAATTGTAAAATGTTACTTTCCTCCTCCGTGCTGTTACTTTCCACCTCAGGGGTGAGGAGGAAAGTAACAAATAAAAAGCTGATTAAAAAGTCCTGCAGTGAACTATCAAATTATTATTAATGTTTAATTCTAATTTTATTTAATAGGTGGAAGTCCAAGCTTTCGATTAATATGTTTACAGAACTTATCCGACAAATAGTTTTAATGCTAGCATCGAAAAACTGATTTTTGTTACTTTCCTCCTCGGTTTCCTCTATTCTCGCATTGTTTTGGCATTAAGGTCATAAATGAATTGACAATTGAATCTCGTGTCAAACGTTTCGGAGTCCCATTTGTCCCTTCTTCAGTAATTTATTGTAAATCTGTAGATAAATAAAAGATTTTTTGTTACAAGAAAGTCTTAAAACAGTGGGTGAAAAAGTGTACACACAAAAAACAAAGTCTTAAACCCAACCGAAATTTTCAATATTGTGCCATTGTTGACTATTGGCGCAGTACCGCGCCAGTTGCATCTGCCAACACTTGGAGTGCCTAAGTTGGCGCAGTAATGGCTGCAGTAATATACCAGTACTGCGCCAGCATTATTACCTTAGTAATAGCAGTCCAGTACTGAAACAATATTGGCGCAGTACTGACGAAAAAAAGCTAAAATAAGTATAGCCTGGAATAAAGATCTTAAGTTTTTTTGTATGGAAAATAAAAAAAGATTTAAAAAATGCAAAGTATACCTGTAAAATACTAAAATTATTTTTATTTGGTTATTACTAAATATTCTTTTATTAATATTATTATTATTATTGTGAAAAATATTATAAAATTTTGTATTAATTTTATATGTATTTAATTATTCATTTATAAAATTATAAATAGTTACAATAATTAGTTAAAGAGATGAACAATTAAATATTATAAGAATATTTCTTAAATATGCGATTACAGTTAATTAATTCTATACTCTATTGTTATTATTATTATTGAATTGGTAACCAATAATAAATTTAATGTTTATCATTGTATTCAGGTATTTTTTTTGCATCATGTTTGAATAGAAAAGCAGCTTATATACAAGGTCCAACTTCTAAAGCCCTTACTTATCAGCCGTGTTAGCTCAGTCGGATAAAGCGTCAGCATTGCGTCCGTTAGTTTCAGGGTTCGATTCCTCTAAGCGTGCGATTTTTCATTTGTATATTTATAAGTGCGTTAATTAGGTCCAAACAATTCTTAAATAGTTATTATAAATAATAAATAAATAATGCATAAAATAAAAGTGTAAATATTATTAACAATTAAATTTGTATAAACAAATTGTTAAATTCTAGGTAGTGATAATATTTTTTAAAATAAATTTATAAGAACATATTTTATTAATACGTGAAATTAATTTCCCGTTACAGCTGAAAAGTACACTAGAAATAAATTCAATACCGGCACATCACTGATGCCATTATGGTACCATTACTGCGACAGTGTTAGCATTCCATACTGCACCAGTATAGACAGATCACAAGATATTTTGGATTTTTCGCTGTAAACTCTGCGGTTAATTCCGCAGGAATTCCGCAAAAAGACTCCGCAACGAGATTTAGCAGAATTTTTGCACAATTTTTTATTAAAAATGCACAACAGATGTCCTGGTCGCTCGGGTCAACTTCTTCATAGAAGATAGACTCATAATGTTAAAAATAACTGCTACACGGTATTCAAGAGCAAAACCGATGTCTAGGTCATTCGGGTCAACTTTTCAGGAAAAGTTAACTTCAAAATGTAAAAAGCAACTGCTACACCGTTTTCAAGAGCAAATTTGATGTCCAGGAAGTCTGGGTCAACTTCTTCGGGGAAGTTAACCTCAAAATGTGAAAAATAACTGCTACACCGTTTTCCAGCCCTGTCGATAGAAAATACCTGAAAAATGACTGGTTAAAATGACTAAGTGTTTTCAGGTACTTTTGAGGTACTATTTGAATGATTTCGTACCTAGAAAATACCGAACATTTTAGGTCTTTATTAGGGTTACTTTATGGCCGTTAAAACCCTGAAGAATTTTATTATGCTTTTACCCTCATAAAATGAAAGATTCTTTTACAATTATTTTTTAAATTTTAAATTATTTATATTATTTATTTTAATTTTATACTCGTTTTTCAATAAATTAGTTCTTTACATGTTTGTATGAAAAAGATATATTCTTCTGAAATAAAATTCAAAAATGATATTAGTTTTTTGATATCTTCTACTGTTTACGAGTTACGCTACTATTCATTTAATTGTAAGGCTTTTACCAAAAATTGTATATCGACGTAATTGTTAGAATTTACAGATTCTAAATTTCAAAAAACCAAAGTTCTAACTTAAATATTAAAACAATTTTATTTATTAAGAAATAAATTCTTTTACCAGTACATTTGTTAAATTTCTGATGTCGAAAAAAGGACAAAAGAGGTCGTGAAGCTTTGAAACATCTGAAAAGGATTAAAAATAAGAAATAAAAATTTTTCCAATTTTGTAATTAGAATTTTATAAACTGAGAATTTGCATTCTACGTGTTTTAACGATTCTAGGTATCTAAATTTTTCCTTAAAAATATTTTTTTTAATGAAAAATATCAATATTTATAATAATTGACTGTCGTTTAATTTTATTGATTTTAAGAAAATTTTTAGACATTCATAATCGTCAAAAACAAAAGATTTATAATTTTTATGTTTCCAATTTAAAATTTGCAAATTGCAAAATTTTTGAGTCATAAAACTTTTGGGTTACAGAAACCATAAAAGAAAAAATATACCTATAGGCATCTTTATTTCAGTTCAACGTAGATTTATGATTCTATTGAAACTTAAATAAGTAATCGCGACATTTAAAAGGACTACCTAAGCTAAGCAAAAAATGGTACCTGGTATTGTAAGAATAAAAATTACTGAAGAATACCGAATCAGTCATTTTTGAGGTATCTTTGAGGTATTTTCTATCGACAGGGAGAGCAAAACCGATGGCTAGGTCGTTTCGGTCAACATCTTCAGAAAAATTAACCTCAAAATGTGAAAAATAACTGCTTCACCGTTTTCAAGAGAAAATTTGATGTCCAGGTCGTTCGGGTCAATATCTTCCGGAAAATTAAACGCAAAATAAGAAAAATAACTCCTACACCGTTTTCTAGAGAAAACCCGATGTCTAGGTCGTTCCGGTCAACTTCTTCAGGGAAGTTATCCTCAAAAGTAAAAAATAAATGCTAAACCGTTTTCAAGACAGAATCCGATGTCTAGGTGGTTTGAGTCAACTTCTTCAGGGACGTTATCCTTAGAATAAGAAAAATAACTTCTACACCGTTTTTAAGTGCAAAACCGATAACCAGGTCGGTCGGGTCAACCTCTTCAGGGAAGTTAACCTTAAGATGTAAAAATATATTTTCAAGAGAAAATTCGACGTTCTAGTCGTTCCGGATAACCTCTTTAGCAAAGTTAACCTCAAAATAAAAAAAATTACTGCTCCACCTCTTTTAAGAGGAAAACCGATGTGTAGGTCGTTCGTGTCAACATCTTCAGGAAATTAAACCTCAAAATGTAAAAAATAACTGCTACACCGTTTTTCAGAGCAAAGCTGATGTCTAGGTCGTTCCGGTCAACATATTTAGAAAAGTTAACCTCAAAATGTCAAAATTTGCTCATACACCGTTTTCAAGAGCAAAACCGACGTTTAGGTCGTTTGGGTCAACCTTTTCGGGGAAGCTAACCTCAAAATGTGAAAAATAACTGCTACACCGTTATTATAACAAACCGATGTCCATGTCGTTCGGGTCAACCTCTTCGAGGAAGTTAACCTTAAAATGCAAATAATACCTTTTAGACCGTTTTCAAGAGATAATTCTACGTTCTGGTCGTTCGGGTCAACTTCTTTAGAGAAGTTAACCTCAAAATATAAAAAATTACTGCTACACCGTTTTCAAGAGCAAAATCGTTGTCTAGGTGGTTCGGGTCAACATCTTCAGGGAAATTAATCTCAAAATCTGAAAAATAAATGCTACACCGTTTTCAGGAGCAAAACCGATGTCCAGGTCGTCTAGGTCAACTTCTTCGAAAAAGTTAATCTCAAAATGTAAAAATTATCTGCTACACCGTTTTCAAGAGCAAAACCGTTGTCTTGTTTATTCGGGTCAATTTCTTCATGGCACTTAACCTTAAAATGTAAAAATGAACTGCTCACTGTTTTTAAGAGCAAAACCGATGTTTACGTCGTCGGGGTCAACGTTTTCAGGAAAGTTTACCTCAAAAAGAAAAAAATAAAAGCTACACCGTTTTCAAGAGGAAATCCGATGTCCATGTCGTTCGAGTCAACTTCTTCAGGGACGTTAAATTCTAAATAATAAAAATATCTGCTACACCGTTTACAAGAAAAAAACAGATGTTTAGGTCATCGGGGTCAACGTTTTCAGAAAAGTTAACCTTAAAATGTAAAAATTAGCTGCTACACCGTTTTTAAAAGCAAATTCGTTGTCTTCTAACCTTTGCAGGGAAGTTAACCTTAAAATATAAAAAATAACTGCTACACCGTTTTCAAGAACAAAACTGACGCTTTGGTCTATCTTATCCGGGTCAACCTTTACGGGGAAGTTTATCTTAAAATATGAAAAATAACTACTACACCGTTTTTAAGAGCAAAACCGTTTTTTTCTCTCTCACAATGTTTTCCGAACACATTTCGGACTGTGTGCGCTTGTGCTGCGCTTGTTCTTCGAACATTTGTGCTCGACACAAAAACACCCCTGTCGAAAGTCAACCACTCAAAAACCACTGAAAAAACCACAGGCCCAGTGGTTTTTCAGTGGTCTGACCTGCATATCTTCAGATAGAATTTTTTTGGAGTTGGGGTAACAATAGTATTTTAAATGCCAAATATTTTTGTAGGGGAGTAAACTTCGACTATTTAACGAAAAAAATTTACAAGCAATTTGAACTGAAAATTCAAGTCGAACACCGATTCCTGATTGTAATTTTTTTCCTTCTATGGTTCCTTTAACCCAAAATTTTTATGACTTAAAACTTTTGCAATTTTAAAAATTGAAATTTCCAAAATAAAAATATGAAATCTACTTATTTTCACGATTAGGAATATCGAAAAAAGTTCTAAAAACTATTAAAAATGAAGGAAAGTAAATTTTCAAAATTATTGTTATTATTATGAGAAATAACTTATTTGAGGAAATTTTTAGATATACTTTATTGTTAGAACACGTAGAATATTAATATTCAGTTTTTAAATTTTTTAATGCGAAATTAGAGAAATTTTTGTTCCTGAGTTTTAATTAAATTCAGGAATCTTCAAGTTTTATGACCTCTCTGGACCCTTCTCGAGGCCTTGAATATATCAAAAATTGACCTGTGAAAAATTTGTTTCTTAACAAATAAATTTGTTTAAATTTTAATGTTAGAAAATTTTTTCTTTTAAATTTAGAATCTGTAAGTTCTAACAATTACGTACATATAAAAATTTCTGCAAAAATCCTAAATTTAAATGAATAGTATCGTATCTCATAAACGGTAGCAAATATAAAAAAACTGATGTCATTTTCGGATTTTTTAATAGAAGTATGTATTATGTTAATAATAATAATAATATATATATATAAGTGGCTGAATTCTTGAACAACAAATATAATATTGGAATAAATAATATAAATTATTTAAAACTATAAAAAAGAATGTTATCCTTCCATTTTATGAGGGTAAAGTCCATAAAACGATTTGGGACTTCGAGGCCAACTGCCATAAATCAACCCTCATAATAGATATTTTCGGTGGCGAATTGTTCCAAATCACAAACAGGGACGGCCTTCCCTCTCTTGATGCATAATATACTATTTTATTTAATTTTAAACATTATAATATTGATATTAAATTGTATTATTCTAAGATAATGATAAAATCCTCCAGTCAGATTTGAAAAATTCAATATGACGGATCCAATATGGCGGATGATATTTTTAAAAAATTGGCTAATTTTCGTGAGACTTGGTACACCCATGATCATAAATGCTGTCCTTCCGGTTTATTTTTAGAACAATAAACAAACAATAAACAGGAAGAACAGCATTTATGAGCAGGGGTGTATCTAGAGGTTATTGGAGTCGCTGATTACAAATCCGTAATCAGGTTTTAAAAATTCGAAATGGCGGATATTTTTTTTTAAAAATTGTATAAGTTTCGTGAGACTTAGTATTTAGAAGTTTTTGGGGTCGCTGATTACGAATCTGAAATCAGATTAAAAAAATTAAAAATGGCGGAGCCAATATGGCGGATTCAAAACAGCAAATTCAAAATGGCGGACGATACTTTTTAAAAAGTAGCTAATTTTTGTAATACTTAGTATCAAGGGGATTTGGGGTCACTTATTACGAATTTGCGATCAGATTTTAGAAATTCAAAATCGCGGATTCAAAATGGCGGAAAATATTTTTTAAAAATTGGCTAATTTTTGTTAGACTTGGTATCTAGGGGTTTTTGGGGTCGCTGTTTACGAATCTGCAATCAGGCTTTGAAAATTCAATATGGTGGATTTAAAATGGCGGATTCAAAATGGCGGTTTCAAAATAGCAGATGATATTTTTTATAAATTGGCTAATTTTTGTTGGACTTGGTAGTTAGGGGTTTTGGGGCTCGTTGATTACGTATTTGCAATCAAAATTTGAAATTTTACAATGGCGGATCCAATATTGTCGACAAATTTTAAAAACATTTTCTGATTTTTAAAAACTTCAAAAACCAAAGTAATAAATAAAATATCCCAAATAGCACTGAATATTCTATCCATATTCCTGGAATATTCCATTCATATTCCGGAAATGTAGAATCGTCCGACTACTAGAATATTTCTTTTTTACCTTCCTGGAATATTCCAGAGGAAAAATTAAAAAATAATTCTAATAAAACGTGTGATAAATATTCTCATTGAATATACCTGAAATATTTCTACGGAATATACCTGAAATATTCCTACGGAATATACCCAGTGGAATATATCAAGAATATTGCAGGAATATTCCATTGGAATAAAAAACAGAGAAGAAAAAAAAAATTTTTAATTACTAGGAATATTTTTGTGGAATATATCAGGAATATTGCAGGAATATTCCATTGGAATTTTCATAAACTTTTAAAAGCAATGAAAAAAAAAATTTTTAATATTTCTAAATTTATTAATTCTTATTAGAATGATTTATTATTCTATTTGTACTCTTTATAACAAATTAAAAATTCTAAACGCGACCGGAAGATTCGAACCCTAAACCTAAAACCTATCTAATGATTAAATGCTCGCAGCTATTTTATCGGTATGAAAATTCTACCATAAAGCTGGATGAACTTCAACTATTTTAGATATGTGTTAAAAGTATATCAGTTCGGTTTGGCTTCCGTTTCCGGTACCGATAAGTAGTTGACGCGTTTGTGAGAGGGAAATAGTTTTGTAAAAAATTTATAAATAATAACTGAAGGGTGGGCTGTGGAGTGATTGGTAAGTGTAGAATGAAGTGCGAGGGTGTGAATGAAAAGAGTGGATGAAGAGGTAATTGAATGAATGAAGTGTAAAAAGCGGCAAAAAAGAAGAAAAATTGTGAGGTTATGGTGACGGCATGCGAAGTAAGTGAGAGGTATATAGTATAGAGAGAGAGAGAGAGAGAGAGTGATAGAGTGTCGATAAGGTAGAACTTGACAATGTCGAATAAAGAGGAAAGCAATGATGCAAGTGGTAAAAGCGGGAATGAGTCTAAGGCGCGAAAATTTGAAAAGGAATTTGACGGGAAAAGTGTTGAATGTAAGGATTGTCAAGTTTTACTTAGGCTAATTAAAAGAACAGTAAAGGAGAACGATGAGGACTTAGATGAAGTTTGGGATGAAATAAACGAAATTAGGAAATTAGACAAAAAAAGGTTTAAACAGATTGAGGGATTACGAAAGGCAATGAAAGCGATGTTAGAGATGATTGAAAAGTGGGAGGTAAGGTGGGAAGAGGAGAAAGAAGATATGTGGAAAAGTATGGAGGAGTTAGAAAAAGAAATAAAAGAGAGTGAGGAGAGAAGGACGAAATAATATGTAGAAAGGGAGAGGGTAACATTAAATGAAGGAGTAGAAGAAAAAGAGGGGAGTAGAGAAAAAGTAGATGACGATTTAAAAATAAAAATAGAGGAATTAGCGATGAGAGTAGAAGTGATGGAGAAGGAGAAGAGAAAAAGTAATATTGTGATTAAAGGTATGAAGGTAGGATGGAGAGAAGGCAGAGAGGAGGTAGGAAAACTGTTGTTAAGAATTGGGGCGAAAGTTAAGATCAAAAACGTTAACGGTGTGAGAGGAGAGGATATGGAAAAAATTAAAATTGTGGATTGTGGAATTAGAAGATGAGAATGCTAGGATGGAAGTAATGAGATTAAAAAGTAGGTTAAAAGGAAGTATGGAGAGAATGGATGTTGATAGAACATGGAGAGAGAGAAGGAAAAAATGGCTGCTCGAGCAAAAAGCGTGGGTGGAAAGAAGAAACAGAAGAGTGGTGAAAGTGAATAGAGAAAGTGTTTGGGTGGATGGAGTGGAATGGCTGGTGAAAGAGGATACACAAGGGGTTATCAAAGTGGGACCGGAAATAGGTTTAGAAGAGGAAGGGAGAAGGTAAAAAGAGCAATTGAAAAGAAGTAACTGGGTTAGTGGATGAATGGAAATGTTGGGAGGATTGGAAGAGGAATATAAGAAAATGATGAGTGAATGGGTATGTTTAGAATGTGAGATAAGAATGATAAAGGAAAGAGTGAGAAATAGGGTTTTAATAAAAGGGTGGCCGAAGAGGTAGATTAACCCTGAAAAGGAAAAAAAAGGAACAAGAAACGGAAGCCCAGGCACTTGGCAGTTAGTTAAGTAAAATATTAGAAGAGCGGCGATTAGGTTAAGTTGATTATGTATTAAAAATTAAGTTTAAGGAAGGATAAATGTAAGCGTTGTTGTACTTAATTTGTATTTGAATGTAAAGGGAGCGGAGGCCCTCGATCCCGTAAGGGATGAGTTAATAAATTATAATATCAGTTCGGTTTTGTTTCTTATTTTCATACCGATACAATAGCTGCGAGCGTTTAATCGTTAGATAGGTTTTAGGTTTAGGGTTTGAATCCTCCGGTCGCGTTTAGAATTTTTAATTTGTTATAAAGAGTACAAATAGAATAATAAATCATTCTAATAAGAATTAATAAATTTAGAAATATTAAAAATATTTTTTTTCATTTCTTTTAAAAGTTTATGAAAATTCCAATGGAATATTCCTGCAATATTCCTGATATATTCCACAAAAATATTCCTAGTAATTAAAAATATTCTTTTTCTTCTTTTTTTTTTATTCCAATGGAATATTCCTGCAATATTCTTGATATATTTCACTGGGTATATTCTGTAGGAATATTTCAGGTATATTCCGTAGAAATATTCTCGGCATATTCAATAAGAATATTTATCACACGTTTTATTAGAATTATTTTTTAATATTCCACTGGAATATTCCAGGAATGTAAAAAAGGAATATTCTAGTAGTCGGACATTTCTACATTCCCGGAATATGAATGGAATATTCCTTTGGAATATTCCCAATGTTTCAATGGAATATTCCTTTGGAATATTCCCATTGTTTCAATGGAATATTCCAGGAATATGGATGGAATATTCAGTGCTATTTGGGATGGTTTTTATGAATTTTAGTTCTGAAAATATCGATCCTAAAAAATATTATCAGCCAATGCCAAGTTTACTCTTAGCATTACCCAGAACTAACAACTTGGATGTGGTAAACATTAAATTACCCTTTTTTTACATTTTATTTTTAAATTTTTAGGTTTGAAAGAAAGCACTGATTGGCTATCATTGTGAATCCGCCATATCGAATCCCCCATTTTTAATGTATAAAATGTAACTGCACATTCGTATTCAGCTACACATAAACTTAGATACAGAGTCTCACGAAAATCAGCCAATTTTTAAAAAATATTGTCCGCCATTTTGGTTCCGCCATTTTGAATTTTTTAAATGTAACTACGGATTCGTAGTCAGCGACCCCAAAAACCCCTAGATACAAAGTCTTATGAAATTCATCGATTTTTTTAAAATATCTTCTGCCATATTAAATCCATCATAAAATTTAACACATTTTTTAAAATATCTTTCGCCTTATTGGATACGTCATTTAAAATTTTTTTAATCTGATTGCAGATTCGTAACCAGGGACCCCAAAAACTCCTAGATACCAAATCTCACTAAAATTAGTTAATTTTTAAAAAATATTATTTTCCATATTGGATTCGCCATATTGGATCCGCCATTTTAAATTTTTAAAATGTATCTATGGATTCGTAATCAGCGACCCTTAAAATGTTTAAAATAAAAGTTTTGTTATATTTTTTCCCATAGGTAGATAAAAAATGAATTTTTTTTTTTTTAAAGAACGAATTTTCGAAATTGTCCATTTATAATTGTTTATAATTTTTACGTCATACAATTATTAAAATTTATTTTATATTCTACAATGTTTAACACTTCACATAAAAAATAATTTAATATTATTGCATTAAAAACATTGAATCTGGAACAAAAGAGTTTAGAAGAAAAAAGGTAATAAGTATATCTACCACTATGCCGCAAATGGTTAATTTCAATTAAATAATAAGAATTACATTTTAATTTACTTACATAAATTTTGTATATTAAATTGAAATTCGTAATAAAAAGAAACGAATATAAATTTAAACCAACTAATTTTATTGTATCAATTCGACACTCCCCGTTGATAACATGTTTATTACAAAGCCAGTCCAATAAAATGTTATTTTAAAAAACAGTGGAAACTCATTTTTATTAATAATATTTTAAATATGATTTCTATTTAATTGTTTGTTTAATCAAATGTCTATTGAAGCTGCGTGTCATAAAATGTTAATTGGTCCGAACGTTTAATATACTTGTTTAGTTAATCAAATATGCAATAACATTCTATATAATATTCTATATAACCTTACTTTAACATTATAATATAATATTAAAGTTGGAAATAGAATGTTATTGCATACTTGATTAAATAAACAAGTATATTAAACTGTCGGACCAATTAACATTTTATGACACGTAACTTCAATAGACATTTGATTAAACAAACAATTGCATAGAAATCATATCCAAAAAATTATTAATAAAAATGAGTTTCCACTGTTATTTAAAATAACATTTTATTGCGCTATCTTCGTAATAAACATGTTATCAACGGGGGGCGTCGAATTATTTAAAAGTATTTAAATTTTTTAGAATTTTTGACGTCAAGTTTATCTGCTAATTGAGGCTTCGGATCAAAGAACCAGCTCTCCGCTCGGACCTAAGTCTCCAAAATCGGCGCGTACGCGCCATACTAGGGGACTCCACTCTAACGCCGAGAGCTGGATCTTTGATCTGAAGCCTCAATTATTTTGGGAAAATATGAGTACTTTGAAATAATCGCAATAGCTTAAAAAACAAAATGGACTGTGAGCGAAAATGACTAGTGACCCTGCGTAGCTCAGTGTTAGAGCATTTAACCGCCAATTGGCAGGTCCTGGATTCAGTCCCAGAGCCATTGAGGCCCATATTATTTTACAGTTTTTCAATATTAAAAAGTATCAATTATATGTTAATTTTCTTTTAACTTAAAAAATAAATTGTAATTGATTGAAACATTATAATCCGAAGAAAAAAGATAAATAATTTCAAATAAATAGTAAGAATTAATTTTAATTTATATAAAATATTTATTATTTTTATTATTATTGAAATTTGTAATTTTTAACTAAATAAAAAACTCCTTACATTAAATTTGAACTTTGAAATTAAAATTAATAGTTAAGCTATGAGAGAACCAGGCCACAGTTCCGATTTTCGCCACCAGGTGGCGCCCTTGTCAGTTACATGCAGTGGATTTTTAGCGTTTTGTTGATAAATTACCGTCGGTCGGTAATGCAGATTTCGCGCGTGTTAGCTTGGGTCGGTAATGCAGATTACTTGCTTGCTCGACGGTAAGATAGATTTCCGAAATCGGTTACCCTTAGTCGGTATTACCATATGTCGGCATTCTCTTGGGGATTCTCCTACGTCATTTTAAATTTTTACCCTTACTTTTGTGCGGAAATTTAAAAGTAACCTCTACCTTTAGGTTTTTCAAGCGGGGAATTTCTCCATAGACGGCGCTGCAATCGAATCGCACCAAGTTTAACTTAAAATCTTAACCTTTCTAATTTGCATAAACTATGTATTGTTTTTAACTTTTACCTTAGGACTAATTGCATGTGTTTATGACCCCATCCATCTGTAGAATTTGCATAAACAATAAATTGTTGTTATCTTTTATCTTAGAAATAAGTTACATGTCTTTGGTACTACCACCCACTGTCCACCTATGTTTCAATGTATGTATCATATGCCTATCACCCCCCCCCCACCCACTGACTCACCACCTACTTAGTATATGTTTTGACAGAAACTATTCTATTCCCAACACCACCCACCTACCAAACCCAAAATGTATTGGGACTTAAATTTTCAAAATACCGAGATTAACGGGTAGATTAGGGGGTGGGTCACGTTGGGCCTGACTTGACGTATGGTGCGCAACGAGATGCGCGTGGCCAATGTGAACGGATACTCAAGCGATGTATATTCGGTCTAGCTTAAAAAAAAAGGTCCACGGTCCCCCTAAAGGCCTAAGCAGATAAACATACGGTTACGGGACCAGAGCATGAGACAGAAAAGGACAGAAACAGTCTCTGTCCTTTATTATCTCATGCCCTGCTCCCGTAACCGTATTCGTTGTGCTTTGGGCTTAAGCCAAAGAGTTTTGCTATTTTTCTCTTCCTCTATCGCTGTTAATGACGCATGAAATAGAAAGGGACAAGGAGAGGAGGATGAAATTGCCACATCGTTTTACAATTTACCTTCTCCTTTCAGTACAAATGTACAAATTTTACAGTTGTAAAATACATAATTTACTCTCCACCAACAGAAATTGCATTGGAACTGTAAAAAATTTAATTGTATTTTGTATTGTGACACTTTGAAAATAAATCGCTTTACGTAACACATAGTAAATTTTAACGTATTATGATGAAAATATTCAGTCCGATAAATAAACATTTCACTTATAAATTTCTTATTAGAAAGTAAAGGATTAGGTAAAGTAGTAAAAACACATTGATAGTAGTAGGGTTTATTTGAATAACACCTAGAATACATTCTACAGTTTCAATATATAAATATAGAAAACAATTTCGAAGAGCTACTACATTCTTTACAGCTCATTTATCGAATCACATACAATGGATTGTACATGTAATTAACAATGAGTCTTTTTTAACAATCGTAAGCGCTGAGCAGTCTATATCTTCTAAATTTCATATCAACAATTATATTAAAAAAGAATTATCAAATATGCTGTAAATAATGATAAGTGTAATAATATAATGATATTATCGGTATTATAAAGCGTACAAAGCTGACCTTTTAGACATAACCTAAAAGATCCGGCCATCATATTTGTTTACATACGTCCTGGAGCTATAATGTCAAACGCAAGTACGCATGCTTTCATAATACGCGCGTTATTTGAAATTTTTAGAAATATATTACTATCTATTAACATATTTATTATGATTAAATAATTTTATTTTAAGAAAAAATAAACTTCATGAAATATATTTTATACAAATAAAGTATAAATACATTTTTTAAATATGTTTAAAATTAATTTATTAAAAGCATTTCTAATCAACGCGCGTATTTTGACCAATCGCACTTATGCCTGTACTTTATGTTGTCAGCAGTCAGGTTCGCCAACCAAAAAACAAAAAATGCTGCGTTGCAGCACCTTTTTTTAATTATTCATATCCGAAAAGAATTTTTTTTAAAAACACTTAGGTTTCTTTTCCTTTTATACCACAATATTTCTTATCACTTTATATTTATTGTTCATAAAAAAATCTATTCTAAAGAAAAAAATACTGTGGTTAAGATAGCACTATTTTATTTTGTTAAGTTGGTGTATAGTAACAGCCAAAAGTTTCTTTATTTTACTAAATGTTTAAATTATATAATATTTATATTTTATAATTATAAATTACTTTGGATAAAAGTAAAAATTGTTTTTTTCAGGAAAACTAATACCTAACGTTTTAAGATAACTCTTCATTAATGTTCACAAAAACACTCGATATGGGATTTACATGATAATTGTATTCCACATTTCCGAAAGTTAACTTTAACTTTTACAAAAGTCAACTATAACATTTCCGAAAGTTAACTTTAACTTTTACAAAAGTCAACTTTAACTTTTCCAAAAGTTACCGTTAACTTTTTCGAAAGTTAAGTTCAACCTTTTTGAAAGTTAACTTTAAATTTTTCGAAAGTTGACTTAAATTCTTATGGGATTTACATGTTAATTGCATTTAACTTTTTCACAATTTAACTTTTCCAAAAGTTAACTTTAACTTTTCCAAAAGTTGACTTTAACTTTTCCAAAAGTTAACTTTAACTTTTCCAAAAGTTAACTTTAACTTTTCCAAAAGTTAACTTTAACTTTTTCGAAAGTTAACTTTAACTTTTTCGAAAGTTAACTTTAACTTTTTCGAAAGTTAACTTACATTCTTATGGGATTTACATGTTAATTGCATTTAACTTTTTCACAATTTAACTTTTTCAAAAGTTAACTTTAACTTTTCCAAAAGTTAACATTAACTTTTCCAAAAGTTAACTTTAACTTTTCCGAAAGTTAACTTTAACTTTTCCTAAAGTTAACTTTAACTTATTCGAAAGAAATCTCTAAACAATTGGATGCTTTGAGATTACTATATAGGTTGAATATAGGTTGATCTTATAAATTCTCATTAATTCTTCAAATTGCGAATTGTAAAATTCTTTACCTTTATCAGTTTGTAATTTCTTTCGAATGCGCATTTCCCACGTAATATACGTAGAAAACGTAGAAAGCTAGGTAATTTACATGTCAAATGTATAATGTATATCTACCCAGATAACCAGCGTACAATACGTACCATTGCATTATACTACTACTATACGTGTATAATGATACTGATTTATCAAGTACTGATTCTAAACTGGTATAGTGCCAGTATGTATGTACCTATTTTTATTACATTTGTATGACGTACTTGTATCGTACTAGTATTACACTTGTATGTAATTCATAGAAACTTTAAGATTTTCAGTTAGTACGCGTACTAAATAAATATGGAGTCATACCAAAGTCGTACTAATCTAGCATCTTGAAAAATAATTTGGTAATTTGAGTACATAGTAAGATTATAATCCAAGTACAGAGCCAGTACATCTTACTGTTGAAAAAAAAGAGTAGGGGAGACCGAGGAGGAAAGTAACAGAGGTGGAAAGTAACAACGCTTATAACTTCTAAACCAATCAGCGAAGAGACATAGTCCCAAAGTAATTTTTTGTTCAGTTTTACCCCCTCTTCCTTCCCCATATCATGCGCGAGCTGGTTTGGGAACCGTATGTCTGATATTGACATGTTGTGCAAAAATTACGATAAAAGTAAGTTTTTGCCTAAATTTTCAAAATATCATATTTCTTTGATTTTATAGATACTAGCGTAAGAACCCTCGCTCGCTAACGCTCGCTCGTTTTTTTATTTCTTTTATATTGATACCGATCCCCTCTGTGAGCAAAGAAGGAATCGATTCAAAGGGGGTGGGAAGTGATTTTAATTTTTGATTTCTGTTGTCCCCCCAGTCAGGGGGGGGGTGAAGCTAGGACGAGGGGAGTTTACTCGGCGAGCGAGCCGGATGAGATGTTTAGAACATCCGGGTCGTCCTCCGAGACTCGGCGGGCTGGGGCCGCTTGTGGTGGCTCGGTGAGAGCGAGAGGGGGTTTTCGCCTAGGATCGAAAAAGGGAATTCGACCCGTATACCGTCGAGGAGGGGAAAGCGCGAGTTTCGTTGGGGCTCTCCACGCTATTCTGGCGTACTGGCGTCGTGGAGGGGGGATCACTGGGGTTTCACAAAGCGGAGGTAGAACCAAAGACGGTCGAGGGGGGGGATAGAACCAATGCTGGCGAGGGGGCGACGTAGCTCGACTGTTCCAATGCTGCCTGCAGCTGTTCCTCGGACTCGAAGAACTGCCGATGCTCAGCCGGTGCTGGGCCAGTACTGGCGACCGATCGGCGCTGCTGCCTCTGCTGCTGCCGCTGTTGCCTCTGGACCTCACGGCGTTGTAGACCACGAGCTCGTCGCTCGTCACGGTCTCTCTTGCTCCGTACCCGGGGCATTCGGCGAGAGAGAGGGAGGGAAGACACCCGTACCGTAACTGCCTGGGGAGAGAACTCTCCCGTGCCGTATGGTCGAATGGGTGTGGGTCCGTTTCAGGATCTCCCGTACTAGAGTTTAGCCAGAGGAGAGAATTCTCCTGTGCTGTTTCTGTCGGGGGAGAGTACCTGGGGGAGCAAAAGGTGTACCCCGTACCGTAAGTGGTCAAAGGAGAGAATTCTCCTGTACCGCAGAGGCCAAGGGGTTTTTTGACGACTTCCACGAGGGTAGTCGGTTACCTCGTCGACCTGAAAGGAGGAGTGAGGATTTCCATAGAACACACAGTGGAATACAGAACAAGTTCTTTATTCGTAAGAAACAAGTCTTGCACCTGTGAGGAGTGCAGACCGATGAACAGTTACAGACCGGTGAGTGGTACAGAATCGTCGCACGCTCGACCTTATATCTACGCTACGCGCTAACTCGACTGTGAGTCACGGCCTGGCGTGGCCAAGCGTGGCCAATCTGCGAGCCTAGCGGCGAGCCAGAAACTACATTATGCTAATTTTAGTAATACGTGAAAAAGTAAATTTTAAACTTAATAATCGTAAAGTACATTAAAAACTGAGATTATACATATAATTTATATTGAAATCGGTCTATCCTAACTGAAAATATTGATAAAAAGGCGAAAATCAACGGTTACGAGTATCCGGGAAGCGCGCGCGAGCGTTAGTGGGGATGCCGTGGGCCGGGCCACGGAGCGTAAGAGAGAGAGAGAGCGAAAACGAAGGCAGCGGATTGGTCGACGCCGGGACTTGTTTTCTCTCTCCGTCTTACACATAGTGGTTGATACGTGTGTACACGGTAATATGTGCATTGGCGTGTTCCTGTAGTGGTGACCGGGCGCTGCCGAATACTCGCGCGCGTTGTTTGTCGCGCAGCTAAATAAGTTTAAAAAGAACAATAATAATAATAAAAATAAGGTTAATTAAAAATAGCGATAAAAAATAATAAAGTAAATAAAAGTAATTAATAATTAAAAGTATAGGGAACCCGGGGCAAGTCACAATGCAATCTTTAAGGCCGATTTTTCTTAGATTTTCTTGTTTCTTGAGTATTATAAGAAATACTCGAAAAACAGAAAACCGTGGAAAGAGGCGAACTGTAACAATATATTTCTTTACTTTCTGTATTCTTAAAAATATAAATAAATCTATAAATATGTTTAGTACCTTTTTTCCTTTTTTTTTATTTCTATCAACTAATTATTATTTATGTATAATTTGTTTTTAGTTCAATACATTCTATTTCACCTTAAGTCGTTGCGGCCTATTTTTAGAAGAATATGATAATTGAATAATTAAAAATGTAGTAAATTATAATATATATTATGTAATAATAATATATATTTTTAAAATTTTTTATAATTAATAATAAATTTTTATTAGAAATATAAAATTAATTCTTAAAATTTTATTTTTTTTATTTTAAAAATAACATATAGTATTCTCAAAGATATTGTTTTAAAAAATATTGCCAGTAATAATGATAATAATACTAAATATTAATTAATAATAAATTATAAAAATAATTAGTTGATATATTTATAATTAATCTATTATGTTATTTTTTGAAATTATTTATTTGTTTTTGTAATTAATATTATAGTTATAAATTTTTATTTCGAATTTTATAGAATTATTTAAAATAATGTTAAATATTTTAAACTAAATTCAACAAATTTAATCAAGTTTCTCACAGACTGGAATACTTAAAAATATTTTAACTAATTTCATAATCTTGTATGTAAAAATATTTATTATTGTAATAGAAAGTATTAGAAAAACTTTTTACTTTAATAGACACATCGTTGATCACCTATATACATGCGCAAAAGCTCTAAAAGGTAGTTACGCATGCGCAGTACTTTCCTATAAACAATACACATAAGCTGTTGTTACAATAACAAAGAAAAATGACTGTAAAAAAATTTAATTGTCAAAGCAAATGGAGAAACAAGTTAACAAAAAAGTTATATACATTGCGTAAAGTATATACTAATGCGCAATAGGTTCCTATGGCAGTTACACATGCGCAGTAGTTTTCTATGAACAAAAGACATGCGCAGTTGTAAAAATATGGAGTATAAATGACATTTTAAATATTCTAAAATAAAAAAATATAGAAAAACGTGTAAACAAAGAAGTTCAATATATTGCGTAAAACATATAATTTAAAAAGTAAATTGCACAAAAAGCATTTAGCACATGGAAAAATACAAAATTTTAATTTTCGTTAGACTTAAAAAAAAAAAAAACTGCGCATGCGTAATTTTTTAATTTATTTAGAGCACATGTGTGACTATCACTGTGCATCATTGCGCTAGTGTAACAGCAATACAAAACAATGAAAAAATGTTCAGTTTAACATGCTTGACACGAATAGTGCCAGTGCGCATTGTTACAAACTATAATAACATGGTAAAATGAACATTATTGTAAGTTGCCTATTGGAAGAAGTAGGTGAACTTTAAAGTGTGCACGACGATGAACGAAGTTTTCTCGGTATCGCATTAATATAATAGAAGATTACCACGTACAATTTTATAAATATTGAGAGAACTTTAAAACTCTTTATTTTCAATAAATAAGTAAATTTTTACAAAACTTTTTTAAACACTAATTATATGGAAGATTTAGTGACAGTATGTTAAAAATTTATAACCCCCCCCCCCCGGTACCCCTAGAAAATGATTTTTTAAAGTATGAAAAATTGAACACTTGCAGATCAAAATTTGTTACATTTTACAAATATTTTAAAGAAAAAAAGAATAAAATTAATAAAATTAAAAACATTTTTAACGTTTTTATTAGTTTTTATATTCAATAATATAAATTTTTCTATTAAATTTCTTAAATTTCAATATTAAGATTGAATTTGAAGATTCTTTTCTATTATTGGTTATTAATTACAATAATAATGGAAAAAACCAATTTTAACCGATATTTTACATAATAGTACTTTCGCAGAAGTGCACTTACAATGCTACAGTGTTACGCATGCGCAATAATAAAACGGATTTCTACTGCGCACTTATTAAAAAAAGTATACTATATGTACTGAAAATGTACTTATCTGGTAAAGTACAGCACTGCGCATGCGTAATTTTTGAATTTAATTAGAGCACATGTGTGACTACCACTGTGCATCATTGCGCATGTGTAACAGCAATACAAAACAACTGCGCATTTGAAATGTTTGTTTTGTAGTGCGCACGTTTACACAGCTGTGGTGCACTACTGCGCATGTGCAACAATATGTTGTGCATGAAAAAATTTTCAGCTTAACATGCTTGACACGAATACTGCCAGTGCGCATTGTTACGAACTATAATTACATGGTAAAATGAACATTATTGTAAGTTGCCTATTGGAAAAAGTAGGTGAACTTTGAAGTGTGTACGACGATGAACGAAGTTTTCTCGGTATCGCAATAATATAATAGAAGATTTCGTGCTTTTCGTAATTTGGAAGCTTAATTATCTACCTTTAGGTTGTACTTGTGTATAATTAAAAAATATAAAATACTTTTGTCTAATATAAACTTGTTTTTTGAAATCCAAGGAAAAGAGGGGTGAGGTGGAAAGTAACACGTTGTTACTTTTCTTCTCACCCCATGCTTTATTTTTATAAACATCCTCCTTTTTTATAACTATGTGATTTTATATATTGATTTCATATCTTAATGATGAAATATTGAACTTTTGATTGCAATTTTTTTAAAAACGATGCTTTTTAACGTCATAGCTGTAAAACGAATATTAAATAGATAAAAAAAGCTTGATTACAAAAAAGTGTAAAAATATGTGCCAATTATGTACAAAATGTAGTTAATATTACTTTGTCTTTTTTTATATGTTCATAATAAAAATAATTTTAATTAATAGCAGTTTTATATTTGAAATGTTAGCCTTAATTTTTAAGTGTTACTTTCCTCCTTCGTGCTGTTACTTTCCACCTCAAGGGTGAGGAGGAAAGTAACAAACAAAGAGCTGATTAAAAAGTCCTGCTGTTGACTATCTAATTATTATTTATGTTTAATTCCAATTTTATTTAATAGGTGAAGGTCCAAGCTTTCGATTAGTATGTTTACAGAACTTATCCGACAAATAGTTTTGATGTTATCATCAAAAAAACTGATTTTTGTTACTTTCCTCCTCCCCCCTATGCACATACTGGCACTGTACCAGTTTAATGCAAGTAACTAAACGTGATTAAATGTACGTGAACTGACCTATGCCACATTATGTAGAAATCTAGAAAGGTAAATAACATAGGTAATATACGTTAATGAGGAATCGGACAAACATTAAAAAATGTCAGAAATTTTTTAAATTTTGAGAAATTATATTATTTGGTACAACAAAAAAGCATGCAAAATTTGAAACTTTTTTGCTAAATAATTTAGAAGTTAAAAAAATTATTTATTTATCATGGTCTCTTATGAAGAAACGGTAACCAAGGTACTTTAAAAGTAAATTTCTAATAGATGTCAATGCCAAATTTTCTTGGGCTAATTGTATTAAAAAGATGAATATTTCAGGTTTAATAAATCAAAAAACTTTGGTCACCATACCGATCATTTAAAAGCAAAAATGTTAAAAATACTAAAAAATTCTCAAGATTTTTCGAATTATTCAGTCTAGATGCGGCAACGCTGTAAAGCTGTCAAATGCAGTAAAGAACGTAGGTTACGTAAGTTAGGTTTGAGTCAGGTAAGAAGTTCCGGCTACAAGCGCGCTAAATTCAAATTCATTCATATTAAAGTTTTTTCAATTCACTTACAGATTGTCAATTATTATTTATTTATAAATATTTAAATATTATTCCACTTATAAATTTCTGTAGGCATGCTCAAACGCTGCTACCATCTTTCGAAAAATAAACTTAGATATGCTTTGTTGTTACGCTTTTTAGGTTACTTTGAAATTAAAAATAATAACACTTATATTACACTAAAATAAATCTGACTATTGTATATTACGATACATTTTAGTTTATTAAAAATTAAAATACGCTATTTACCATTAAGTTAAAAATAAATATGTAAATAAATTTCCCCAAATTTTGTTTTCTTAGGTTTCCGAATCGTACAGTTACTGTCAAAAGTTTTGTTTTCTTCGGACAAAAAATGCTAATTTCTTATACTAAACATTAGTTTAATTAAAAAATGTTATCTTTAACTTTTCCGAAAGTCACCCTGAACTTTTCTAAAAAATGACTTTCACTTTTCCTAAAGTTACCTTGAACTTTTCTGAAATACATGTAAAATTAAGTTATACATATAAAGTTCAGCTTTTTTAACGCTTTACGTTATTAGCAGTGACATGGTCGATCTTGCACTAACTTGCCTAAACTTGTTTACCTTCTGTAGAGAAGAATTGAAACTAATTTAGGACATATTGACACGCTTGTCCTGTTGTCACTGTATATTGCGTCAGCGCATATAAGATCACATGGTATAATATAGACCAATCAGCAACGGAGTTACGAAGGTTTCAAATAGTGGAGGGATTACATTTAAGAGAAAAGCAAGGACGAATCCAGCTATAGTGCTTCACGATATGTCGATATAATATCGATATCGTCTCGATATCGTCTTGAAAATTAAGACGATATCAAGATGATATTCTAAAAAAAATTTCGATACCCCAGTCAGAAATCGTACGTTTCGCGGACTTGACTAAAAGTTTTATTGAAGCGTTGACAAAACAATTAGAAATTTGTAACCTTATTAACCTGGCGTTTGGCAGTATGTAAACAAAGATTATCATTTAAAGTGTTTTTATTTGTTGCAAAGAAGACAAGTTCTCGACGCTTTATAAAATGTAATGGACAAGTAAACAACAAAATATTGCACGAGCAAAATTAAGAATATCTCTGGATGCTCCACCGAAGTCCTGGATTCTCGACTTGGTTAACTTTAACTTTTTTGATATAATAATTAAATTATAGGGGATATTGGGGAATTGTGAGACACGATTCGTCCTAGATCGATAACTCCCACAAAAATTAACATTTTTGCAAAATTTAAAATTGTATGTGTTACTAGGATGACTTACCTTACTTTAAGTTTAAGCAGTTTTTTAAAATTATTATTTGTCGAAAAAATTTCATTGTTTTAAAAAAATATCCATTTTTGAGGGTTTGAAAAATGTTGGGGAATTGTGAGACACCATCTAAATTAAGTAAAAGACGAAAAATACCAATAAAATATGTGTATTATATAGCTAGAAATGTCACAAAAGTTATTTTTAAAAATATTAATAAAAAAATAATCACTCGAAGTTATTCGGATTTACAAATTGAGCATTTAAAATAGGTTCCAGTAGTGACACATTTCAAATGAACAGCGCGATCGCACGAAGTGCAATGAATTGAATTTTTCCGATTCAATTTTTTTGGCATATTTTCCTTACACAGTATGCAGAAATCAACATCTTCGTCTTCAGACGAAGAAATAATTCGTTTCGCTATTGATTGCGATCGACGTTTTTGCTTTTTTGCAGGTGGTGTCCTTACATCATCTCCTTGAGTTTTTTTCCAACTTTTTGCGCTTTACATCGGCTTTTTCTTTTAATTCGGAAACAAATTCAGCCGACGTTAAAATGCTGGTTTTCATTGGTTTGCGGCCGCGATTGGATTTTTTGGCTGGTGTACCTCGTTTCAGTGGACCAACTTCTGCTAATACCTCACGAAAATTGTCTCACAATTCCCCAAAAATAGTGTCTCACATTTCCCCAAACGCTTTAGCTGACAAGTTACCTAAGTTTGACTTACTTATTAACAATTAATTAAAAATTCCTTTTAAGGGTCTAAACAACAATACCACACAATAATTATAAACATATTTACATCAGTACATTTATCGGAAATAGTTTTGAAAACAATAGAAACACCAAAGCACGAAATAAATGTTTGGTTACAACTTTTCAACTGGTTATAGCAAAGAGCTAATTAAGTGTGTTTTATTTATCGACTACTAATAAAACATTGACTTTAGCATAAGACAAGACGATATCAGCCATTAGTACGATAAAAATTTTCAAAAGTGGTGAAAAAATGGCGTGACTCACAATTCCCCATGACTCACAATACCCCAATCTCCCCTAAGATAAAAATAACAGTCAGTAATTTTTTTAGAAGTTAAATCATAATATTCAATATAAAATAAAAATAAATACTTTTTTTTAAAAGTTCTTTTTCAATTATTTTTATATCGTATTTCAATCTAAAGACTAGGGTAAAATAGTAAAAACACGTTGATTTCTAAAACTATCAAATTCATTTATTCCTAAAAACTGTTTCAAATTAATTACAAAACAGAATTACAATTTTCATAAGAGGACTTTTGAGTGGTGTAAAATATAAATAAAATCAAACTTAATAATCGACGCCTTCTATAGAACTTTTGATTCATTTGCTGTTTTGAGAAACTAATTGCGGAGCGACATTACATTGTTTACAGCACATTCTCTAGTTTGTGATATGTGATGTGCATATAAAAACAATGAGGTGTCAGTTTCAATAGTTTTACTTGCTGGACAGTCTATTTCTTTAACATTTTGTACATTTAACAAATATTTTTTTAACCATTCCTTTTTTTGTACTACCTTTCATGTAGATAGTTTTTGCTGCTTGTAGTGTTTCTTCAAGAATGATTGGTACCTTATCCAGTACCGAATGAAGGCAGATTGGGACAAAGGTATAAGTATAAGGGTATTTGGGGGCGCTGATTACAAATAGGATGTAAAATTGACCTTTTGACCATTGACAGCTGTCAAATCAACTGTCAACTTTGCAAAAAGCCTATTTATTTTGCTGAAAGTGACAGTAGAAGGGTTTTTGGTGGCGCTGATTTGAAATATGATGTGAAATTTTTATTTTGAGAGTTGAGCAAGGTTTTTAGCAAGGTGAAATTAGATACCAATTTGTATTAAATATGACATATTCCTAATCAGCGTCTCCGAAAGCCTGTAACTGTCACTTTCTTAAACATGTATTGCTTTTTGTCAGAGTTAACAGTTGATTTAACATCTGTCAACTGTAAATATGTCAATTTGACATTATGTTCGTAATCTGGGATCCCAAATTCCCTTCATCTGTCATTTTTATAAAAATAAATTGCATTTTGAGAAAGTTGATAGTTCATTTGACAATTCATCTTCTTTGATGTCAGTTATAGGGTTCTCGGGGTCGCTGATTACGAATTTAATATCAAATTGAAAACAACTTGTCATCAACTTTTAATTTTGCTAAAAACTGATTCTGTTTTATAAATTATTATAAAAAAAATTCGAAAGATTCCTGATAATGAATAAGGAATAAAATGGTTGATAGCTGCCATAGTAACGAAGATATTTTATTATCTTTTTATATAATTGACAGTTTATTTGAAGGCCAGAACACGACAACATTGTTACTGACTTTTTCATAAAAACAATTCACTTTTCAACAAAGTTGACAGTTAATTACCCCTAAAAACCCTTACACTATCACTTTCAACAAAATAAATTGCTTTTTGGCAAAGTTGACAGTTGGTTTGACAGATGTCAACTGTCAAAATATGTCAACTTGACAGCATATTCATAATCAGCGCCCCTAGAAACCCTTATACTGTCACTTTCAGCAAAATAAATTGCTTTTTGGCAATGTTGACAGTTTATTTGACAGCTGTCAACTGTCAAAATGTTAATTTCACATCACATTTGTAATCAGCGTCCCTAAAAACCCTAATACTGTTACTTTCATCAAAATAAATTGCTTTTTGACAAAGTTGACAGTTGATTTGACAGCTGTCAACTGTCAAAAAGATAAATAATTTAACATCATATTCGTAATCAGCGACTCCATAAACCTTAATATACTTAGTTACATTAAATTCCAAATGTAAGAAAAACTTATGCATTTGGGAACCACTTTTGTGGTAGAAAATCCTGCTCAGGCGGGTTAAAAATCGTAAGAATAATTTTTTATAAGAGGTTATTATTTTTAAAATTTTTGTAAACAAACGAAAAAAGACAAGACACCCATAATTTTGTTTAAATTGACGGTCCCGAAATTAAAGATAAGAGAATTTAAGTTAAAAGACGTCCTACCGTAGCTTAAAATACATATAGCCTAGACGAATTTAAACTAAATACATTTAAAATAAAAAATATATTTAACTTAAAATGCAATCAGCTTAAAACTTATTTAGCCTAAAATGTATTCAGGCAAAATCCCATTTACCTTAAAATGCATTTAGCCTAAAATGTAAGTTATCTAAAACCTATTTAACCTAAAATGCAAGTAGTCTAAAACCTCTTTAACCTAAAATGAATTTAGACTAAAAACACATTCAGCCTAAATGAATTAAGTCTAAAACCTCATTAACGTAAAATGCATTAATACTAAGCTCATTTAGTCTAAAATGCATATAGCCTAAAATCCAAATAACCTAAAATGCATATAGCTTAAAATGCATATAGCCTGAATAAATTTAAAATAAAATACATTTAACTTAAAATGCAATTAGCCTAAAACTTATTCAGCCTAAAATGCATGATGTCTAAAACCCCTTTAACTTAAAATGCATACAGCATAAAACTCATTCAGCCTAAAATGCAAGTAGTCTAAAACCCACTTAACCTTAAATACATTACGCCTAAAACTTGTTCAGTCTAATATGCATGTAGCCTAAATTCCATTTAACCTAAAACGCATATAGCCTTTAATTCTTAAAGGCTAAAATATATTTAACCTATAAAGCATTTATCCTGAAAGTTATTGAGCCTAAAATGCATGTAGCCTAAAACCTCTTCAACCTAAAATGCATTGAGCCTAAAACTTATTTCGCCTAAAGTGCATGTAGCCTTAAACCCATTTGACATAAATTGCAAATAGCAGAAATGAATTTAAACTAAAAAACATTTAAATTATAAATTCATTTAAAATATCAAAATACCTTTAACTTAAAATGCAATTAGCCTAAAACTTATTCAGTCTAAAATGCGTGAAGTCTAAATCTCATTTAACCTAAAATGTATTTAAACTAAATCACATTTAACCTGAAATGCATTTAGACTAAAACACATTCAGCCTAAATAGCATTTGTCGAAAAACCTGTTTAACCTAAAATGCAATAAGCCGTAAACTCAATCAGCCTAAAATGAATGTAGACTAAAACTCCTATAACCTAAAATGCATTCAGCGTAAAACTCTTTTAACTTAAAATGCAAGTAGTCTAAAACCTCTTTAACCTAAAAAGCAAGTAATCTAAAACCTCTTTAACCTAAAATGCATTGAGACTAAAACCTATTTAGCGTAAAATGTAGAACCGTGCGCCGCCGCGCCACGCCGACGCCGCTGCTCATTTACTACGTACACATGCGCGCCGCCGATTGAATATCGGCGTGTCAGCGTTCATCGGCATTGTTTCTATAAGAGAAATTTGAGATTTAAATTATTTTTATACGTCATAATTAATTTTTTTCTTAGAATTTAATACTTAAAAGAAAACATTTAACCATTTTTCGCAGTGAACACGAATCTGTTGTCAAAAATAGTCCATCACGTCAGGATTTTGAGTAATTCTAGGTTAAATATCCCAAAAATGTCTTTTTTCGACATTTTGGGAATTTTTTCTTTAATTTTCTATATTGGCTTCATATAGTACGCACTGCAAGATTTAAAACCCTTTAATAAAAATTAGTTTTTAATGATTTCAAAATAAGTCATGAATGTTTGAATTTACGACATTTATAAGAACATTAACGTCTGAAATCATAAAAATCGTAGCCTTACTGTGGAATATTACTACAAACAAAAACTTTTTTTTTAAATATCGGAATAGGGTTTTTTTTATGTTTTTAGCATCGCTCTACAAGCTTGCGGGCTCAGATTTCATTTTTATCCATATGTAAAACCAATATAACGGCTTTTTTGAAAAAATGTACAAATAAATCGACAACTTTTTGTTTTATAATCATTATTTCTAAAAATGAAATTATAAAATTTGGTATATATAGGGGTTTTTGGCGGCGCTGATTACGAATCCGTTAATATCGAGTATCAAGCGAATCCAATTAACTTTTCAAAAATTTTCCGCCATATTGAATTTTGAAACAGTATTAATCGGTGCGCCGTCGCACAGTGGAAAAAAACGACGCTGCTGGACAAAAGTCTGCTGACAATTCAAATCTTAACGGATTTTAACTTTTTTTATTTTGAAATTCTCAGGAAGACTTGCGCTATACGCCTTGAATGCCACTTTTTAAAAATTTTGTAACATAACCTCAAAAACTTATTTTATATGTATTTAGTTAGCTCGAATACCAAAAATAATGTCAAAAATTATTTATAAAATACAGTAACTAAAAGGTTTTGAGTCCCTTAATAAAAATTTGACACAAAATTTTCAAAATGTAAAATGACTTATCCAAGATGGCGCTCAAAACAGAGAAATAGTATATTATGCATCAAGGGAGGGAAGTCCGTCTTTTTTTGTCAAGCACAAATGTTCGAAGAACGAGTGTAGCACGAGCGTAGCGAGTGCAAAACAAGTTCGGAGAACATTGTGCGAGACAAAAAATCGGCCTCCCGAGGTGCATATGCTATTTTCTATCACATATGTACGAAAACACGAGGTTTTCGTGCATGTGTGGTAGAAAATTTATTAACGCCTTCTAAGTAGTAAAATAAATTACAAACACTTGGCACAAGTTTATAGGGGTTTTTGCTATCGCTGATCACGAATTTGATGTCAAATTGGCATTTTGACAATTGACAGCTGTCAAAAAAAGTGTCAACTTTGCCAAAAAGCAATTTATTTTTATGAAAGTAACAGTATAAGGATTTTTAAGGTAGCTGATTAGGAATATGATGCGAAATTGACATTTTGACAGTTAACAGTTGTCAACTTTGCGGAAAAGTGAAATTTTTTATGAAAATGTTAGTAACAAGGTTGTCGTGTTCTAGCTGTGTTCTTACAGGGTTTTCGGGGACGCTAATTAGGAATGTAATGTCATGTTAAATACAAATTGATATCACATTTCAAATTTGCTATAAAGTGATCCTCTTTTATAAAATATTTTAAAAGAATTTGCAGGATCTCTGCTAATAAATTTATAGACATATTAACAATGTGATGGTTGACAGCTGTCATAGTAACGAAGAGACTTTATCAACTTTTCATTTAATTGACAGTAGATTTGACAGCTAAAACACAACAACCTTGTTGCTGACATTTTCATAAAAACATTTTACTTTTTATCAAAGTTGACTGTTAACTTGACAGCTGTCATTTGTCATAATGTCAATTTAACACCATATTCGAAATTAGCGACCCTAAAAAAATATGTACTGTCACTTTCATAAAAATAAATTGCTTTTTGTCAAAGTTGACATTTTTTTTGACAGCTGTCAATTGTCAAAATGCCAATTTGACATCAAATTCGTGATCAGCGATCGCAAAAACCCCTATAAACGTGTGCCTTGTGTTTCTAATTTATTTTACTACTTAGAAGGCGTAAATATTATTTATTATTTTATTAAGGGACTCAAAATCTTTCAGTTACTGTATTTTATAAGTAATTTTTGACATTAGTTTTGGTATTCGCGCTAACTAAATACATGTAAAACAAGTTTTTGAGGTTATGTTACAAAATTTTAAAAAAGTGTCATTCAAGGCGTATAGCGCAAGTCTTTCTGAGAATTTCAAAATAAAAAAAGTTAAAATCCGTTAAGATTTGAATTGTCAGCAGACTTTTGTCCAGCAGCGTCGTTTTTTTCCACTGTGCGACGCGCCGCCGTACGCCGGTTGTTTTTTAGTTGAACGCCGCCGCCGTTAAAATTTTCCTCGGCGCAGGGTTCTAGTAACTACTTAGTACTTGACATTTGGATAGGGCCAAAAGTCCATTGACGAATAAATACTCATGCACTAAAATTTCAAAGAAAGTCTATGAAATTTTCGTTGACTGTCAAATTCTTTTATTTGTGCAAAAAAAAATTAATTTTTGTGATTTACACTAACAACATTATTATTTATTTAACAGATTCGTACCCAGGATCATTTAATACACTATCGTATACTATTAACACAATTAGAAAATTAATTTATTATTTCAAAGTTTCGAATCTATGTACCTACACCTACACGAACGCAAAACCGAAAACTTAAAAACCACGGCCACGTTTTGTGCCGAAATCGTAAAATTCGCGAACGACATGATGTATTTGAACAAACGAAAAAAGAAATGAAAGCTAACATTCTACAGAATACAGGAAAAATATAAAAAAAGAGATTAAAAAATTCCTAACCTATTAAAAATGTTCCAAAACTTGAAGTTTCATAAGAAATATTTATTTTTTTGATTATAGAGACAGGAGAAATGTCAATGTAGCTGTTCCAACGAATTAACTCACTTGTTTTTATCTTTCCAATCACAAATCACATGTGTAGTAATTAAAAAAAAATGTCGGAAGCAATATGGAGGCCAAAACTTTGAAATTACTTTTCAACGTAATTGATAACTCCTTTTCATGGTTTTTGGGGTAGCTGATTACAAATTTGACGTCAAAAATTCATTATTAAAAATGGCTGATCCAATATGGCCGACCCGAAATGCAAAATTGCTTTTGATTTACATAGGAATCCCTCTAAAACGGTTTTTGTGATCGCTGATTACAATTTTGACGTCAAAAATTCATTATTCAAAATGGCTAATCTAATATGGCCCACCCGAAATGCAAAAATGCTTTTGATTTACACAGGAATCCCTCTGAAACGGTTTTTGTGATCGCTGATTACAAATTTGGCGTCAAAAATTTATTATTCAAAATGTGTAACCCATTGTGGCCGAATTAAAATTCAAAATTGTTTTTGATTTACATTTTGAAATCTTAAGATCTGTGTGGATGTTAGTAACCTGCGTTTTTAACCCCTTCTGTCTTTAAGGAAAAATTAGGAGTTGAAAAAGCTCTAAATTTACAAGCTTCTTAAAAATATTTCAAAAGGGATTCTTATGTAAATCAGAAGCAATTTTGAATTTGGGGTCAGCCATATTGGTTTAACCATTTTGAATAGTGATTTTTTGACGTCAAAATTGTAATCAGTGATTTAAAAAACCGGTAAAAAGGGATTCCTGTGTAAATCAAAAGCGATTTTGCATTTCGCGTCGGCCATATTGGATCAGTATAATGGATTTTTTATGTCAACTTTGGCATCAGCGACCCTAAAGACCTTTAAAAAGGGATTCTTGTGTAAATCAGAAGCAATTTTGCATTTCGGGTCGGCCATTTTGGATCAGCAATTTTGAATAATGAATTTTTGACGTCAAATTTGTAATCATTAAGCCCAAAAACCGTTAAAAAGGGATTCCTATGTAAATCAAAAGCAATTTTGCATTTCGGGTCGGCCATATTGGATCAGCCATTATAAATAATTAATTTTTGTCATTAAATTTGTAATCAGCGACCCCAAAAACTATGAAAAGGAGTTGTCAATTACGTTGAAAAGAAATTTTAAATTTTTGTCCGCCATATTGCTTCGGCCATTTTTTTTAGTTACTACACATGTGATTTGTAATTGGAAAGATAAAAATAAGTTAGTTCATTCGTTGGAACAGCTACATTGACATTTCTCTGGTCTCTATAGGCAAAAAATTAAATATTTCTTATGAAACTTCAAGTTTTGAAACATTTTTAATAGGTTAGGAATTTTTTAATCTCTTTCTCTATATTTTTCCTGTATTCTTTAGAATGTTAGCTTTTATTTCTTTTTTGGTTTGTTCAAATACATCAAATCGTTCGCCAGTTCTACGATTACGGCACAAAAAAGAGCACTTTAGCCCACTGTGGGTCACCTCGCACTTGCAATCAATTTTGGTTTTCGATTATATGACTTACTGATCAAAATTCGAGAAACGTATAAAAATTCCTTTCCCGCACCATTTTAAGATCAACGTTTTTATACAAAAACAAATCTAATGCGCTTCTTTATGACATACGTGTAGAAGCATCTCGAGCCACCTCGAGCTGCAGACAGCTGACAATGCGCAGATGCTCACTACGCATATCCGTCCTAAACGCACTCTAGCAAAGTCAACGGATTTTTTTAGTACTCGTGAAATAGCAGCTCTAGTATATCAATCCTTGACTGAACTTTAATAAATCTTTGACTAGTTTGTACTGTTTCGTGCAAATCTTAATATGATTAAAGTAAACTATTGGAAATTTCCAGAAACTTGTGTTTCATCCAAAAGTCAAGCATTTTCAATTAAAGATTCACGTACTATTTTTTTCCGTATAAATCTTATTTAACCTGAAATGCAATTAGCCTAAAATACAAGTAGTCTAAAACCTTTTTAACCTAAAATAAATTAAGACTAAAACCCATTCAGCCTGAAATGCATTTAGTCTAAAACCTCTTCAACCTAAAATGCATTAAGACTAAAACTTTTTTAGCCTAAAATGCATGAATCCTAAATCCCATTTAACCTAAACTGTATTAAAGCTTAATCCCATTTAACCTAAAATGCATATTTAGAATGCATATTGCCAGAAATGCTTTAAGCTAGGGTGACCATCTGTCCAAGTTTTTTGAGACATGTCTTCTCTTTATAATGAGCTACTTTTGTCCTACAGGGTTTTTAAAACCTTTTTTTTTAAATGTCCGGGTTTTTTCCGGTTTTTGCAAATTCGCGATTTCTTTTAGTTGGAAATAATAATTATTAAAAGAATAACGACACTTTCGGACGGTCTTGTATTTTAATTTTAATTAATTATAATCCGACGTTTCGAGAAACAAACCGTTCTTATTCTCAAGGACTCAAGGACATTGTAAAATGCTCAACTTTTCTTTATGAAAATACGTGTTTTGTGTTTTATGACAAATATTACCAACAGTTGGATGTTACTCCTATGGGTTCACCCATATTACCTTTGTTTGCTAATATTGGCATAGATGATTTGGAAAGTGATTGCTTAAAAATATTAAAAACAAAATATAATTGCACTCCACTTTTTTACCACAGATATGTTGACGACATAATTTTGAGTATACATAAAGATCATGTTGATATGATTATTAACATATTTAACTTATTTGATTAACATTTACAATTTACTCATGAACTTGAGAAGGATAAACAAATTAATTTTCTGTACATGACACTGAAAATAATAGACAATAAAATAATTAATAATTGGTACCAAAAACCCATTTCTTCAGGCAGACTTATCAATCACTTTTCAAATCATCCTGTACAACAAAAGATCAACATTGTTTATAATTTAGTTGATAGAGCTATCTTACTATCTGATCACTCTTTTTATAAAAATAATCTAGTGAAAGTAAAACAAATTTTAACTAAGAATGACTATTCTTTGGATTTTATAAATAAACATATAACGAAACGTCTTAAAAATATTAAATATAAAAACATCAATGCAAATAATTCTCACATTTCACGTGTACTTTTGTATAAACAAATGCCGAAAGTTGGTGTACCTTTTAATTATGTTGACTTCACTAGATTATCAAAAAATTTTAAGTCTGCTAACATTCAACCAATTCCAATTATAAATTTTTTTTTAAATATCGTAAAACTGGGCAAATATATTACAGATAAATAGAATACCACGAACATTGTATACAAAACTGATTGTAAAGACTGCCCTGCGAGCTATATTGGCGAAACAAAACGTACCAATAAACACAAGTCAAATTGCAAAAACAATGATCCTATTTTCAGTACACATCAATTTAAGTACAATCATGAATTCGATTGGAATAACTCTCATATTATAGATCGCGAATCAAATTATAAAAAAAGTGTTTTTTCTGAAATGTTGCATATTAAAAATTACGGTTTAACTATTAAAAAAAAAGATATTTTATACCTGAACAAAATCTATTTTCCATTAATCAATCGATTGAAATTGCGATTGTACTTCTCTTTCTATATCCGTCTCTGTTTTGTTTACTTTTAAGTTCACTGACTCCGAATTTCTCCTGCTCTTTAAATTTTTAAAAATATTTTTAACTTAGTCTTGACAAAATGCTTGTTGCATTCGGATTATATTTTAACTGTTCGACAAATTACAATATGTAATAATTTTATTTTAATTTCCGTAAATTTTATTTATTAATTAGTTAGTGTTTTTTTGTTTGTTTTTTTTTCGACTTACGTTTGTGACAACTTATTATTTTTGTTAATAAATTTTAGATCCTGATGATGTTGACGAACCAATGTCATCGAAACGTCGTTCTAACTGTTTAAAAAAATAACATTTTTTTTTTGTTATTTATTTGCCTTCCTTCGATCGAACCTACTTTCTTACATAATAAACATTTCGGAAGGGAATCTGTCTTTCAATTATAGTACTTATTGTATATAAAATTTAAAAAAATATAAATATAAAGTATATAAAATTTTAAAAAAATACTACAATTTTTAAATTTTATATACAATTACTATATTTGTATTTCAGTCCTTGAGAATGAAAGCGGATCGTTTTTCGAAACGTCGGATTGTAATTTACTAAAATTATAATACAAGACTGTCCGCTAGTATCGTTATTCTTTTAATATTTAATAATCTCGGACGTAAAATACAAAAAAAAATAATTCCTTTTTTAGCAATGCTTTTAGCAGAAAATATTTTCTGCACTGATTAAAATAGAACAGTTTTACTTCGCCGTACCCGGACACAATGCGAATGTAGGCAAGTATTTCGTCGGCAAACAGCCAATAGACGAAAAAAAGTAATCGCCTTGAAATTCTCGCCATTAAAGGAATTATTCAAACTAGATTTGTTACATCCGATCGAAGGCGAGGTTATTTAAAATAATATTTAAATAAGAAAGGAATAGCAACAATCTGATCAGCTAGCAAAAAGCTAGCTTTTATATTTATTTTTATTAGGGAACGATTTGACTAACAGACCTATGGGATCTGAGTCAATAAATAATCAAATCTTTCATATATGATGTTTATCATAATAATTCATATATTATAGCAAAATTACAATAAATTATCTAGTTAAATTACCAGTGCAAAAGTGTTGATAACACAAGCAAGTCACTCATAACATTTTATAATAATCATGATTATACAATAGGCAATTGATAAGTGCCTTTTTAATAAGCCAATACTAAACCAGTGCTGGGCCAATACTGAGCCAATATTGTGAAAATAGTTTATAAGAACGATATAATTCGTTTATAATGATATGTTATTAGAAATGACATTAAACTGTTTATGTTTCAAATAAAAAGGGGCCAATACTGGGCCAGCATTAGCCAGTATAGGCTAAAATAAGTTGTAATTACGTTGCAAGCTAAATATAGATGATCAAGTTTTATAATTATAACATGTAAATAACCGTAATGCGTAATCTTTTAATCAGTCCAATCGTCATATGTCAAACAATCGATTTTAATTATTTTAGGTTATCATTCAATATTCATATCAGTTGTTAATAGCGAATTATTTACATAAGAATCTTGGGTTTTCGAGACAACTAATAAAGCGCAGAAACGTTGTGACAACCAAGATATCACTCAATCGATGTCGTATCGTTGACGTAAACTATAATGGTTTAAACTTCTCTAAACGCTTTTAACAGTTATTTATCGTCGGATCACAAATTTACTGAGCAAAATGCTCCCTATAGAGTCTACGGTTATGACTTGTGATTTCCCGAGCAATACGTGATACAAGATGCTGCTTATAATTTCGATTCCGACGGGTCACTCGACGATATCGCGCTTTCAAAGCTACCGGAATATAAGACAAATTATTTTAAGTGTCGCTTGTATTTATAGAAAATCGCTACCCTTTCTTAGGAACAGGCGTGTCTTTGATTCAAATAGTAGGAGAAAAAAATTGATGAAGCTTTAAAAGTGCACGTGCGATCGCACGTGTGAGTGACATTAATATCTTATAGTCTGTTTCCATAAATGCTGTATTTAGTATCGTATAACAGATAGACATATTATCATAAACTCGTCTTGGATCTGTTTTGCTTATTTAAGGAAGAATGCACGTGTGATCTTTTACAAAAGTCACGTACATTCTTCGAGGTCGAAAGAATGTATAATTTTAAATTTCCGATAATGTTTAGACGATATTATAAGAATATAATCTTTCACAAAATGTGGAACCAACTCGTTTGTCAGCAACTTGCCTCTTTTAAAACTAGAATTTCATAGAGACAAAACAACGGCTTTGTTTCATTCGCATTTGCAAATATTGTAATTTCATCTATCTTTGCAGCTATTAAAACATACTAAAAGAATTTGCAAAATTTGTGGATAAAACATGAAACTATATACTGCTGAGTACTTTATCATGCAGCTGCAAAGATGTTTTCAGAAATACGAGATTTAAAAGTTTAAATTTTTAGTTACTGGGATGTAACAGTCCTCCCTCCTTACTTTGTTCTTCGTCCCGATAGAACTCTTCATATAAATTACAACATTTGCAGAAATTTATGAGATAAGTTTTTACACACCCATACTTCATACGCTTTTTTTTAATTACATAATTTGTAATGTAATCTATTTTTGAACAAAATATTCTTGAATAAAGGTTGAAATCGGAGTAGGAATTCCATTTACATAATTTTTGTTGAGTTTACGTTTTACGCTATCTTGTGATGGGTCAGTGTTTTGAAATGTGAGTAGTGAGTGTAATATTGAGTTTTGTCGACATGTGGATTCCTCGGATCTGAAGACGCATAGGGTCGCAAAAAACGCACGTGGTTGCTGAGATTTTGTCGGTGTCATCAACTTGGTCCATTATATAAGGATAATTTCTTCACCATGGATAGCGGCAGATCCTCTGCACAAACGGTGCTCGTGGAAGATTTTGCTTCTGGTAAGTTGAACCTGTGATTTCACAATTACTAAATTTCTCTTTAGTGATATGCGAGCTGACTCTTGTATTTATTATTTTAAATTCTTCCAGGAACGACCAGACGTCAATGTCCGGTTTCCTTCCCAGCCTTTCTTAGACAGGTGCAAGGAATGGTGGATTCCGTGCAACACAATTTGCTTGTGGACAGAGTGGTGTCATCCTTCAATCAGTTTCCTGGCCTTGCACCTCCTGCCAAGAGAAAAAGAGGCAGACCCAGGAATAATGCTGTTCCGATCGTTGATCCGGAGATAGAGCGAATGAGGCAGGAGTCTCTTGATCGTCATTGAGCTGACATCCTTATGGAACACATTAAAGTAAGTATGCGAAATTCATGGAGATTCTTGTTTTCAGTTTTAGTTGCCTATTTCTCAACATGTACGTATGTATGTGTGTGTGCACACTATAACCGATGATGTTAGAAATTTTCATTTTACATATTACAGATGTTTCTTTTGATTTTATTTCAGTCGTCCTGGCCGTCCACATCACTGCCTTTGTGGGCATTATCCTGGCCGTTGGGTGCCTTCTATAGAACAGGTCTTAATTGAACCCCAAAATCCACCAACCCTTCGCCCAATCTCGCCTCTAATGGATCCATTAGCATGAACTAGTGTGTGGAGTTGAATTTAGTGATCCTTTTATTTTATTTTTTATTTTTTGTTTGTCTCAAAATGTGCTAGAATGTCGATTTCTTGGTAATACTCTTAACGGTATTATCTATGTGTATTTGTCTGTTTACTAGTCTCTTGAATATTAAATAAATGTAATAATATGTCAATGTTGTCTCTTGTTTTCGTTAAAATTCCTTGTTCAATCTCACTCCTTACTCAAAACATCGTATTTATTTCTCTTTTACGCTTATTAATAGATTATAATTTCTTTGCAACACAATTTTTGTAATTTGCTAATAAGACTATTTTTATGTGGAAATTTTCTAACATTGAAATAAATTAATAACGTAGCATAGGAGTATGCAACTTAATACCACGGTGTTAGCTCAGTTGGTTAAGGTCCTGGACTCTACGGTCGCCCCAAGTCAAGCGTCAAGCTTGCTTGGTTCGCGCCCCGGGGAGCCTGGGATTTTTTCCGGCTGTGAGATAACTTCAGTGGAAGATAAAGACGTCGAGGTATAATGATATGCACTGTCGGTAATCGACCTGTGCAGATCGCTAGAACTCGACTGTCGATAAACCGGTTTTATTCAGGTTTTTGGGTTTTATTCAGAGATTTTGGGTGGTAAGAGCAAAAAATTTCGGACTTTTGTGTTTACGGACTACACTCGTACTAAAGTAGAGACGCTACTAGGCCGATGGCGTCAATGACACGAGCACGCTGACAAGTTTGTTCTTAATTTTCTCCTTCAATTATCCACTTTTGCCAATGTTATATGGAGTTGGAAATGACAGTGTCACATAGAACATCAAAACATCAAACCCCACTAATTGCTATAATTTTTTTTAAATTAATTAATATCTTAGAGATTTGTTACTTTTATATAGGATAACTATTTACCAAAGTAGTAGTCATATAGAAGACCTTTAAAAAAATGATATATTTGAAAGTTGTTTTAGTACAATGTATAAACACAAAATACATTGACTTGAACAATGACCTGTTATTGCTTGAAAGACGTTCTGACGGCGTGTATATGTTATAAACAAGTCAAACACTATATGAAAGTGTTTATAAAGACTTTCTTATTAGTACTTTAATAAAAATTATATTAACTTTTCTATGTTAAATAACCTATGGACCTTGAAAGTCTAAATAGGTAATGTGATACTCCTAATTGCGGATCTACCACAGGTAGATTTGATTTTGATTTTTTGATTCATTATATCATGTCTTGTCTATTAACTTTATATTAATCTTATAATCTTCTAATGTCGACACGTCATCACACAATTTTATTACAAATCTTTAGTGCGCATTTGGCCATCTACTTGATTATATATGTAACTGCCTACTATTGTATTTCTCCTACCTATTTAGTTACCTATCATTATGTATATTTTGTTCCATTTGAGGGCTCATGAGCCCTAGGGACTTTTTTCTTTCTTTAAATAAATAAATAAATAAATAAATAAAATTAGTCTAACTTTAAAATAGGATCAGATACGATTTCGCGGTTTGAAAATTCTAAAACTAGAGATCATGTGGGTACACTTTACGTAGGTAAATTTTCCATCCATTATCAAAACCCCTACTTTTGCTTCAAGACCACTGTGTGTGTTTCACACATCATACATTATTGTAGATCAGTGCATTATTAATTATAATCAATTAGGCAGAAGTTAATTGCAAAAATAAGCATCTTTGCAAGTATAGTTAAGAGAGCGATATAAATAAAATTGTAAGGATCTTGAATCAATTTAAAATCCATAACGAGTAGTCGACTATAGGTAACCATTCCGATGGTAATTAGTCATTATCTTATGAGGTTAGAATAAGGCGCTTGACATGATAAGGCAGAGTGATACCGGTGTCTCACCGTTTCATGATATATAGAGCATTTATCATAGTCCAGTCATTACTGTAATCTGGCTGTTACCAAGCGTAAGAATTAGAATCTGTGGATAAGTGCAGAGATAGTTCAAATTCAAAACGATGTTATTGCATAAAAAGTACATATCAATTAGGGTATCAATAGACATTCTGCACTTGCAATAATTCGCTTTGTACATTAGATGTTAACAGAAAAGGCTTGGTAACGCGCCAACTATGGTAGTGTTTCATTCCTTATTGTACCAGTACTGGTCCTCGAGTCAAATTTGTCATTCATGTTATTTGATATCTGAAACCACCAATAACCGATCAAATGTTTTTAGATTCACCCTTTGACTCATAGTAATTGAACGTTAATGATAATCAATTAATATTGAACAAATCAATCATGAAATTAAAGTATCGGTATAAGTCAATGGAAGTAATTGATACTTGAGTCAAGAGATGCATCACGTGTGAATCATAATACGTGACCAAACGCAGATTAGCACGGATAGTTTATAAAATTATCCCCGATTAGTGGAAATTGTTGTGGAGACGTGCCGACCTGCAAATTGTCACGACGCGTGCCGAAACACATTTTGTCATGATCTTGCCCCCACAATCACTCAATCAACCCCCGCTAATGGCGGAAATCGTCTTTAAATACTAGCGACGCATAATGGAGGGGGTCGTATATGTTGAAACCTCTGTCTGGGGATCACCTTCGTAACTACCCGTCGGTTATTAAATTTTCATACCATATCTTGTCTAAATTCATCAAAGTGTTTGTCCGAATAAGACGTAGAATATCGTTGAAGATATTGTGAACCTTCGCAAAATAAACTGTCAAACTAGTGTTTTGAAGCATCACGATTCGAAGCTGCAAGGTGTGTTACACTCAAGTACCAGTGTTTGGATACTTGAACCGCCAGAGCTATACAACGTTATCATCCGCTCCAATCACGTTCAATCGATCGAGCCAATCGACCACCTAAGCTGTGTAACATTGTCAAATCGAGAAATCTCCAAAGTTCTAACATACATGTAAGTTATTGCTTTTAATTACAAATAGTGAGTGTAGTTAGAATCAAAAGCGGACACTGATCGGCAAACGATTATTGATTAATGAATAACCGATATCGAATAGAGAATAACGAGTAACGAATAATAATGAATATCAATTGTAACTTACTTTAACCCTGTATTTTCATAAACCTTAGTTTATTTTCTGAATAAATAAGTTGAAATTCAGATTATCTTGTGAGTTTACTTGATTATGATATTTCCCCAGTACTGGCTAGCCATTGTTTCATAAGAATTGCTCGTTTTTCCTAATTCTTTGATAAATCCGGAAACCCAGTACGAGAATAATAGTCACAAGAAGGATAGTAAGTATACGAATAATTTATTTAACGAAAACCCCATAGGTTTTATAAGGTGAACGACCCCTAAATAAAAATATAAATATTAGAATTCTTTTCTAATAAATTAAGCTGTTACTAATCCTGGGTAATTTTGATCAATTCTAAATTACGCGCAGTGCTTTCACTGGACCGTAAGAGTTTGTTCACAGTTTTTACTTTCTCTTGCTTATGACTATTTCTCGACAATGTTTTCTCTTTGTGGTGTTGGTGTACTTATTTTGATTTTTATACTACAAGTAGTGAGATTCGAAAATCTTTTATTACTTGCTGTAAGAATATTAAAATGGGGTAAAATAAGTCTTCAAATTGTTTCGTAGAAGAAACAGAATTTGTTGACCAAGTGAAGAATAACAATTAATAAATTAAAGTAGATGGTCAAAATTTATTTAAAAGACAATTATAAAAATAATTACTGTTTCTACAATAGTTTCACAATAATTAAACATTTAATATTTTAACTCTTGGAAGAGATGGATGGCGGAGTAGGGGGGATAGGCGAAGGAAAACCAAAAAGTTGTTCTATTGGAACCAAAACTTAAGATAGGGGTTTACAGCCCTCTAGCAAAAATGAAGGTAATAGAAGGAGGTTCCATAATTAGAAAGTGATCTTCACCAAAAACTAGTGAGGGGGGTGGGGGTTCTTAATGTAAGGTCGAAAAAAAGCTAAAAGTGGATTTTTAGGCGTTAGGAGTAGAATTTGTGCATAAAGGCCAAATCGACAAAAATTGAGCTAAGATAACGAGGAACCGGAAACAGGAGTTAAAATTCCCATTTTGACTAAGGGGGGGCAGGGGGACACGACAGATATACAAGGAATACTTGACGGAATATATAATTCACTTACTTTCAATTAGTGTCTATTAGTGTGTCAACTAGTGTCAACCATAATTTCTTATTATTAAGTGCCAGTCTTTGTGGATTTATGTATGTTAAATAAAAAACAAGTTTTAGGCCATTAATTCCACATTTCTTTTAAAATTTACAATATTTTATAACGACGTTTTGGCAGCTACCGCAACCCTAATCAAGTTTATTATTTTTTTTCCTTTCATAAAATGCTAAAAATAAAAATAAAATTCTTTTTAGATTAAATTTTACATAAGTGTATATGTGTAATTTTGCCACCTTTAATCAAAATGCAGGAAAAGCCGTACTTACATTTTGAAAATGACTAAAGCTGTCATATTAAAAAGATTTTTATCTTTCATCTTTTTTTTTTTAATATTAAAAATCATAAAATAACTCAATGAAAAAATTTTTATACATGATGATGATTTTATTTATCATCATGTCTCAACTGTATGAGACTGTATGATTTAAATTCTAATACTAAATTGTGTGCAATTTATAATGTCGGTAATTTGGGGCGCTATATTAACAGATTAATGTATATTATTGAAAAATCCCTGATAAATACTACCCAGCCTTTCAACGTCTGTTTTAAAATTTATTGCTTTATTTTCTTTTGTGATATAAATCATTTCTAAAAATTTCTTTTAAACCAATTTTCCTCTACATTCAGAATTGTTACTTTATTTAAATCTACCATAAAAGAAAATTTTATATTTGATTTTTTTTAAAGCTTTCTTTTCTAAGTATTCCATTACTAAGTTTGCACATGCAGAACTAATGGGGGATCCCATTGGTAGTCCAAAGGTTTGTTTATAAAATTCATTTTGGAATTGACAATATGAATTCTCCAAGCATAATGTTGTTGCATAAAGAAATTCATTTAAGTTTAAGGTAGTAAGTGGTTGAATATCTACCCATCTATGTTTTATACACTTCTTCATAAGATCCCATGATATATTTGTATACGGGGGATTTCATATCATCTGATCAAGGTGAAAAAAAAATTTTTACTTGTGACTTTCCAATTCAGGTATTTTGTAGTCCTATTGGATGGTAATTATGGGTAAATTTTTTTTTACATTTCAATTAATATTTACTGAGGGGGAGGGGGTGAAAATTTTGGGTTACTGTCTTATTTGGTAATTTTTTGCTCTTAAATAAATAAATAAAAAATTTCCAGTAATACCATTTTCGATAGATTTTTTCATGCCCTTTCGATTAATAATATGCATTTTTGAGAAAAAAAAATTTTTGACCTTCAAAAATGAAGGTCAAAAATAGATTTTGGTTTTTTTGGTTCCGAGACCGGGTTTTTTGTATTTTTTATTTTTTTCAACGAAAGCTAAGACTTTTTCCTATAAGAACCCATAAATCAACTTAAGGGACCGAAATATTTGATAAATGAAAATTAACAGTTTTGTACTCGCTCGGGCGCTGCGGGTCAGTGCGCGACTCAGGGCAGTGTTTGGTATTATTAGTAGTGGTATATGGGAGAATATTTTACGCTCTCTGTTTTTTACAGGGTTGAGACTGTCATCGCTTGAATGCCTGCATTACGTTAACGTAAAAATTAAAAAAAAAAATTTAAATAAAAAAATTAAATTTATGAAATATCAAATTATTGATAACATTAGAGTGGGTTTGGAGTGTACAGCAAAAAAGTTGAACTGTTGAACAGTTGGTTGAACTGTTATGCTCTGTCTTACAAAAGGTCTCCAATTATTTTATATATGTATATTTATAAATACATGTATATATATATATATATATTATACATATTGTACTCTAAATATCGGTTAGTATTAATACAATGATATGCTGGTATATAATTAAAAATTGATACCCCCAGAGGAAAAAACTCTTTTTTGATTTTCGTAAATTGCCCACAGAATTATCCCAAAAAATTCTTATAAGTCTTAACTCAATCATTTCTGAACAATTGTTTTTAAAAATTCTAAAATTTATTGAATTACTAATTTTTATTATCTATTTTTTATATAGTTGCAAAAAATCACCATAAAAATATAAAATTTCAAACAAATTTTAATATATTAATTTTTATTTATTTCTCTTAAGTTTCTCACTAAAAATGATATAATGTGACAAATTATTAACTTTAATTAATGGAATTTTCCTCAAGTCTTGAAATATTTAATTAGTATTAATTAATAATTGATAACAAGTTCCTATCAATTCCACTTATGTGTAAAAAATCTTTAATTATTCTAATCAGATTCTATAGAATTTAAAGAATAATTTTATTTTAATTATTTTATTTAAAAGACAATAATTTGTTTAAATAAATACTCAAACTTTACTGAAAATTTAATTCTCCTTACCAACTGTTCTGAAGAAACCTTATTGTTTTTAATTTAAAAAGTTAACAAATTAAAAAAAATACAAGCTTCTAGGTTTATTTGTGCAATTTTTATTATCAATTATTAATAATAAATTGTTTTAAAAAATTAAAAATTCATAAAAATACAACTTAAATAATTTTAATGTATTAAAATTAGTTTTAAATTTTATATTTTTATGGTAATTTTTTGCAACTATTTTAAAAAATAGACAATAAAAATTAGTAATTCAATAAATTTTAGAATTTTTAAAAATAATTGCTCAGAAATGATTGAGTTAAGACTTATAAGAATTTTTTGGGATAATTCTGTGGCCAATTTACGAAAATCAAAAAAGAGCTTTTTCCTCTGGGGGTATCAATTTTTAATTATATACCAGCATATCATTATATTATTATTAACCGATTTTTAGAATACAATATGTATAATATATATAAAGGTATGTATTTATAAATATACATATATAAAATAATTGGATACCTTTTGTGGGACAGAGTATAACAGTTCAACCAACTTTTTTGCTGTACACTTCAAACCCACTCTAATGTTCTCAATCATTTGATATTTCATAAATTTAATTTTTTTATTTAATTTTTTTTTTAAATTTTTACGTTAACGTAATGCAGGCATTCAAGCGATGACAGTCTCAACCCTGTAAAAACAGAGAGCGTTAAAATATCCTCCTATATACCACTACTAATAATACCAAACACTGCCCTGAGTCGCGCACTGACCCGCAGCGCCCGAGCGAGTACAAAACTGTTAATTTTTATTTATCAAATATTTCGGTCCCTTAAGTTGATTTATGGGTTCTTATAGGAAAAAGTCTCAGCTTTCTTTTAAAAAAATAAAAAATACAAAAAACCCGGTCTCGGAACCAAAAAAACCAAAATTTATTTTTGATCTTCAATTTTAAAGGTCAAAAATTTTTTTTTCTCAAAAATGCATATTACCAATCGAAAGGGCATGAAAAAATTTATCGAAAATGGTATTACTGAAAATTTTTTATTTATTTATTTAAGAGCAAAAAATTACCAAATAAGACGGTAACCCCAAATTTTCACTTCCTCCCCCTCAATAAATATTAATCGAAATGTAAAAAAAAATTTATCCATAATTACCATCCAATAGGGCTACAAAATACCTGAATTGGAAAGTTACAAGTGAAAATTTTTTTTTCACCTTGATCACTTGATATGAAATCCCCTATACATAGAAACAACATCCAGGGAGATTAAGGTAAAATTATTTGGTATAGTAATTTGATCAATTTTATTTTTAAAAGTCCAACTATCTTTAATATTAAATTCGTTTTTAATAATAACTTTTTGTAAAGGATTTACTAAAAATGTTGATAAATTATATAAAGGTGATGAAATAAAAGATGTTATTGGTCTTCCTGCACAATTGTTTTTATGTAATTTTGGTAAAATGTAAAATTTTGGTGCTAGACCATTATTACATTTTAAATAATTTGTAGTTTGTTCATTTATCAGATCTTGTTCGTACCATGAGTCAATCAAAAGGTTTACAGTATCTTCAATTTTTTTAGTCGGATTTCTTTTTATTTTAATATAAGTATCCTTATCGTCCAAAAGATCATATGCTTTTTTATTATAGTCAGTTTTTTCTAAAATTACTGTTTTTTTACTTTTGTTACTTTTGTAATAATTGACTCATGGTACGAACAAGATCTGATAAATGAACAAACTACAAATTATTTAAAATGTAATAATGGTCTAGCACCAAAATATTACATTTTAACAAAATTACATAAAAACATTTGTCCAGGAAGACCAATAACATCTTTTATTTCATTACCTTTATATAATTTATCAAAATTTTTAACAAATCCTATACAAAAAGTTGTTATTAAAAACGAATTTAATATTAAAGATAGTTGGACTTTTAAAAATAAAATTGATCAAATTACTATACCAAATAATTTTACCTTAATCTCCCTGGATGTTGTTTCTATGTACACAAATATATAATGGGATCTAATCAAGAAATGTATAAAACATAGATGGGTAGATATTCAACCACATCCTACCTTAAACTTAAATGAATTTCTTTATGCAACAACATTATGCTTGGAGAATTCATATTGTCAATTCCAAAATGAATTTTGTAAACAAACCTATGGACTACCAATGGGATCCTCCATTAGTTCTGCATGTGCAAACTTAGTAATGGAATACTTAGAAAAGAAAGCTTTAAAAAAATCAAATATAAAATTATCTTTTATGGTAGATTTAAATAAAGTAACAATTCTGAATGTAGAGGAAAATTGGTTTAAAAGAAAATTTTTAGAAATGATTTATATCACAAAAGAAAATAAAGCAATAAATTTTAAAACAGACGTTGAAAGGCTAGGTAGTATTTATCAGGGATTTTTTAATAATATACATTAATCTGGTAATATAGCGCCCCAAATTACCGACATTATAAATTGCACAAAATATAGTATTAGAATTTAAATCATACAGTCTCATACAGTTGAGACATGATGATGAATAAAATCATCATCATATATAAAAATCTTTTAATTGATTTATTTTATGACTTTTAATATTAAAAGAAAAAAATGATGAAAGATAAAAATCTTTTTATTATGACAGCTTTAGTGATTTTCAAAATGTAAGTACGGCTTTTCCTGCATTTTGATTAAAGGTGGCAAAATTACACATATACACTTATGTAAATTTAATCTAAAAAGAATTTTATTTTTATTTTTAGCATTTTATGAAAGGAAAAAAAAATAATGATAAACTTGATAAGGGTAGCGGTAGCTGCTGAAACGTCGTTATAAAATATTGTAAATTTTTAAAGAAATGTGGAATTAAGGGCCTAAAACTTATTTTTTATTTAACATAATTTCTTATTTTGTTCATTTAATTATTTATTAATATTTAATAATTTTAGTTGCAATAATTAAATTTTAATATTGGCATCTTATTTGTAGGGGAATAGGTTTGGTTGTGGGCACCTTAAAAAAATTTGCCAACAATGGTGAAAAATAAACTTAAATCACCTCAACTATAGAAAAAAAACATAAATTTAATTAATAATGATATGATTATACATGAAATTAGTTAAATTATTTTAAGTTTAATTTCAAAACTTAAACTTATTTATTTTAAAGGCTTTCAGCGGCGAAATTACCGCATAAGGTAAAAACCGAACCAATTTGAATGCCCACAACCGAACTTTGCAATCGTGTTAAAACACCATGAAAAAAATTTTGGTTGTAAACATTGTTGTGATACTTGGTATTAAATTACAAAGTATATTATATTTACTGTGTAAATATGCATTAGACATATATTTTTGATTAATTCGCTTTGATTTGTGCCACTTTTAAAAATATTTAAAAAAAACGTTTATTTTAATTTCAACGTATAAAAAATTAATTTCTTTGCAACAAAAAGCAAAGGTGTCCGTTCAATTTTATATTCTCGCAAAAACTATGTGCGGTTATACCAAACACTTGACATTTGTCACATATGACAAATATCTTTTCTGTCAAAAGTTTGTCAGGGGTGCTCACAACCGAACCATGCCCACAACCGAACCTTTTCCCCTATTTAATTTAGAACATGCTTATTTTTTTATGATTGTTGCGTTGTAGGATTAATTTTAATATATGATATTTAATAATTTATATATGTATATACATAATGTTTAAATATTGTAATATTGTAAATTTAAATATTTTAAAACAATTGCTCTATTTAAATTATTACCCCATTGAATTTTATTAAAAACACATTAATAATAGAGTGAAACAATTGAAATTATTTTAAAATAATAAATCAATAATGTCTAATAAGTCAATTGACTTTAGTTTCAACAACACTTTTGTGATTCCGTATTATGGATATTTGTCTAAAAAATAGAGTCAGCGCTACAAAAACATAGTATACCAGTATACACACAAAATTTAGAGTTCCTTTTAAAGGTCAAAAGTTTCACAAAATTGGTAAAGACAGACTAAAAACTGATGAAATATTAGATGTAGTTTATAAAATTAAATGTAAAAATTGCGATGCTACTTATGTTGGACAAACTGAAAGGTTACTAAAAATTAGAGTTAATGAACACAAATGTAAGTTTAATAGAAGTGAATATTACTATAATGTTTTTTCCAAACACAGAAAAAATAATGAAAATCATGGTATTAATTGGGACAATGTTGAGGTTCTGCATACTGAGAGAAATAAATCTAAGAGAGAGCTAATGGAAATGTTATAAATTAAACAAAGAACAAAAAAATGCAATAAATCTAAAAACCGATATTTGAAATTTAAATACATCTATTGAATGTTTAATAAAATTTTTATAATAATTAAAAATATATAAAGAAGAAAAAAAATTAATAAAAGAAATTACTTATTAAACTATTGAGTATTAAACTCAGTATCTGTAGTTTGATTTGAATACCAACTATGAATGTACCTTTACCTAGGCTCATGTCGTATGGGCACATGCATGGATGTATGAGTGCTTTATGTCAAATGTATGTCTCGTAGCATTGCTACTTGTGAACACGTTTCAGAGTTTTTATTCAGAAAGGTATTAAAAATTTAACAATTTTTTGTCAATTTTTTGTCTTGTCTTCCTGTTTAACAGAAAGTGGCGATCATAAAAAACCTTGTTGATAGAGCAATTAAAATTTCACATCCGGTTTTTCATGATGAAAATTTAAATATTGAAAAACAATTGCTTTATTTAAATTATTACCTCATTGAATTTTATGAAAAACACATTAATAATAGAGTGAAACAATTGAAATTATTTCAAAATAATAAATAAAAAAAAAGGTATGTCTCATAGCATTGCTACTTGTGAACACGTTTCAGAGTTTTTATTCAGAAAGTTATTAAAAATTTAAAATCATGTAAAATATATTGTACACACATGTTTTCTTCTTTAAGGAAACCTGTGTTTTATTCAATTAATTATTAGTCTGTTAATGTTCTAGAATACCTGAAGAGGACACCAACGTTGGTGTCGAAACGTCGTACTACGACTTTATTTGATAATAAAAATTTATCCAGATAAAATCCTGTGTTTTTCAACTGTTTTTTCAATTGATTTATCAAATCATAATGTTTTATCTATTTGTATGAGGAATATATAGTAAATCAATTTATTTAGTTAAATTTTACCCTTCGTGGTAGTTAAAATAGGTTAGCATTAGTATTATAAGTATTTATTCTAATCATTATAAATTGAATTCTAATATATGTTTTAATTAATAAACTTTATGAACTATATTTGTTTAATACTAAAGTATTTTTATAATTTGAATAATTCAAGATAGACTAGGTGAAAATCATAGGTTTAAATATACTTTATTTAATAATTGAATATAATGTAATTTAAGTTTTGTAAATAATATGTACATGTTCTGAACTGTAGGTTCTAGATAAACTTATGTGATGATTCAATGATTATTATGAATGTAATTACTTTATTTTTTATTACTTATTTTATTGTTTCTTAATCCAATAGTATACTTATTTTATTATTAGGATACATTAGTAACAATTATTAGACATTATTGTTTTTACTTATGATATTGGTGATTAGTTAGTATTTGATTTATTTGGTACTGGTTGCAGGCATTTATTGTTATAAATTCTATAGTTTTTAGTTATTTATTTTCTTGTTTTAGTATTTTTAATTAATATTCATAATTATTTATATTGATGTTTAAAAGGAGTAGTAACATCAACTAATATTAGTTAAAGTTAACTTTACTATTAGTATATATTATGCATTATAGTAATAAAACATTGAACTTTAATTCTAGTATTAAGGTAAGCTATTTTAATTATCCCCATTAATTAATAGTTTGCTCAGCTAATAATAATAATAATAGTTTAATTATTCAAGCTAACATAAGTGTATTCAAATGCTTACCTTTTATTTACCCTTTTTTTTGTTTTAGTAGGAAGAGGAAAGAAAAGGAGAAACGAACATATTCTTACTCTTCATTCTTTCGTCTTTCTTCTCTTTTTCTTTATTTATATGTTTTTATTTTTCTTATACAATTTATTTTTAAGTTTGATAACGTGTAAGTTTTGACTATCTACATTCGTACAAATGTGAAATAGCTTGTTATAATTATTATTCCATTATATATTTTAAAAATGACAGTAACAGTTTAGATTTTGCGATAAAATATTTTTTTAATTATTCGATTAATTCAATCTTATTGTGATTATTTTATTCTAACTTTAAATCAATAAAGGCCCCCGAAAGTTCCCATGAGTCGTTGTTTATCGCGTCGTTGTAAGAGTCTTCCAGCAGGTTGTTATTCTTTGTGGGGTTTCTACACTTTTCAATGGTGTGCCCTCTACGAAAACAATTTTCGCAAAAATTTTCCCACTTAAATAATTTAATTTTTAATGTATGCGGATCGTCTAACGCTAGTTCGTTTAATTCTTTGGTTTTCTTAAAATTTTTCTCTTCCGAAAAGAAATAATTCTGCTGTAAGTGTTCCAACACTTTACGCGTTGCTGAATGTTCAGCCTCCCTTTTTGTGTTTTTCCCATCACCAACCACTGAGAAAACATTGTCGTTCTTCCAATCTACAACTTTGCATCTCATTGTAAAAAGTTTGTCGTGAGATGGTCCTGATTTATCAAATAAGGTATAGACAGGTCTGTCTATATCATATTCAGCGGTCAATTCTTCTAGAATGGCCTTGTGGTACTTCATTTTCTCTATACTCCCTTTTGGGAGTATAGTTCTAGTTACTATCTCCGCTGATAGTGCAGGTGTGTTGATGTGTAGACTGGTCATCCTAGAAAAAAACAGAATATGGCGTTAATGGCTATCCATAGGCAAGTTTTAGTTTGTCAACGTGCTTTTGAAATCTATGACCTTCGGAGGTTCGTAAAATAACACTTTATTTGTCAAGAACATCTATTACTTTATACGGACCGTGATAATACGGATCGAACTTACAACTTTTAGTTTCTTTCATAACTTAGGCCTTGTCTCCTAATTTTTCTATAAAAGGTTTCGCACTTTTATCGTAATTACATTTGGATTTTTGTCTAGCTACTAGTAGATTTCAGGCCGCTAATCGTCTGATTTCGGTTGATCTAGTAATTAATTCTGTAAGATAGGAATTATAAGTTTCTAATTTTTCTTCGGTAGGAAAGGAACTGGGAGTCCTAGCGGGTTTTCCAAAAACTAACTCATAGTGTTTAAAATTAGTTGATTCATGCAATAATGTATTATAAGAAAACATCGCAAAGGGTAGCAGTTTATCCCAATCGTCGTAATCTTCTGCATATTGTTTTATGTAATCTACTAGCACTGCATGACATCCTCTCAAGAGCGCCATTTGTTTGAGGTCTGTATTCAGATGTCGTTACTTGTGAAACTCCGGAAATTTTAGACATTATCCTTATTAGTTTGCTAACAAAACAGCCACCTTTGTCTGTTAGAATAGCCTTAGGAGCTCCATATTTGGAGTATAATTCTCTTGCAACTGCGTGTGCAATGATAGTGGTAAAAATATCTGGTACTGCAACAGCTATACAATATTTTGATAGGTGATCCTGCATGGTTAAAATGTGACAATTTCCATCCGGAGTTGTAGGTAATTTTCCAACAGTATCGAGTGATATCTTATCAAAAACATCTAGGGGAATGTCTGTTATCAGCATTGGTTCTTTCGTTTTTACACGTACTAATTTTTGCTCTTGACAGGTGGGACATCTTCTAATAAATTCGGTGACTTGTTCCTGGAGTCCTTTCCAGTAAAATTTTTCTCGAATGCGCCTATAAGTTTTTACGACACCTTTGTGTCCTCCTATTTAACTGCAATAAAATTCCTTGATTATCTTCTCTTTATTTTCTTCTGGAGGAATGGTTCCTTATCCAGAACAAAGAACAACATTGATCTTACTATTTTGAAAAATAGTTTCCAACAACTGTAAAAGTTCTGCCTTTCCTAGAGAGTCAGTGAAATCTCTCCACCGTGACATCCTTAAGTTGTTGATTCGTTCATGTTGAAGTATAAATTTAAGGTTATGAAGTCCTATTCTTAAGTCTTCCTTTCTCAGTTCATCGAAATGATTGTGTTTTACAATCACTGTAAAAATGTTGTATTTTCCTCGCGGAGTTACTAGAATTTGATCCAGCTTGGGGCGTTTATTCTTGACTTCTTGCGGATCAATTGTTCCTATGTCAATCAATAATCTACTTAATGGAGTTGTAAACTCGCAATCTGTTGCAAGAAAATGAGCATAGTTGTTCGTGAGATACGTTAAATTTTCTATAAATCCTGTTATGTTTAAGTCAGGTTTTGACGGATTTTCTCCGTTAGCTTCTCTGCACGATAGTGAAGGCGGAACACTACTAATGGAAGTGTGAATTCCATCTTTGAAAGATATGAAGGGCTCAATATATTCTTTTTCCAGTGATTTAGGATCATTTTTAGTTTCTTCAGGATCGTCGTTTTCTTCTTCTTTTTCCTTACTTCCATCTTCTTTTTCAACTTCGTTGTCTTCTTCTTCTTCTTCTTCTTCTTCTTCTTCTTCTTCTTCTTCTTCTTCTTCTTCTTCTTCTTCTTTTCGAAAGATTCTATTGGGTCCATTGTGTGATGAGGAGTAGATACTGCGGTGGGATGATTGAAGCTATAGGGAGTAGTAGGTAACTTTGGTTGGAGGTCGAAGGTTACGCTTTTTCGACTCTTGGAAGCATTTGCTAAAGGAGTTAGTGGCGGTAATGAAATAGAGGAAGGCATTTCTTCTTGCCTTTCCAAATTGATGTCTTCCTTTTCATTGTACGTTGGTAGTCGTGTTTCTTCTTCTAGTTCTTTCAGTTCCTCATCGGCCCAATGCAAGATGGCATCGATTTGTTGGTATAATTCCTCGTTAGTTCCAGGTATCATAGCTTGTGCTGTTTCGTGTATTTTAGATTCATCATCTCCATCGGAATTTGCGGGCCATTCTCTGGGTTCTGCTTCTTTCTCCTGCAACCATTGTTGGTGGTGAGCCATAGATTGGTTAAACTTAGCAAATGACTTTTCTAATTCGCTTGCTAGTTTTCTGCGAGGTCGTGGTTCTGGACTTAATAAAATCTGTTGATTCTGTTCTTCTTCATCAGAACTTTCTTCACTTCCACTAAAGGGTGGACTTACTATTATTACTGGTTGATCATCTGTTGATCTTGGTTCGGTTCCTTCTTTTTTTTTTAAAGAATTCTTCTTGAGTTATTGGAGCCTCAGGAGGTGCGCTTTTTGGTGCCTCTGAAATGAGTTAGTGAAGCTGGAGGAAGATGCAAACTAGGAAGCACACTTTTGCGTCTTCTTAGTATTGGTGGATTCGGGTCAACTTCAGATTCTGAACTGGAACTATTTTCCTTTTCTTTTTCTTTTATTGTCACTAGCCTAGGCTTATTTTCCAATTTTCTTCTTTAAACTAATCTCTTTCCAATTGAACTCTCTTCCAATTTCTGATTAGTTGATGATGTTTTTATTAGTGATTTTGGTTTTGTTGGCTTTTGTGTTGTTGGTGGCTTTAATTTGCTGGTAGTTGAAATGTTTTTGTTGGTTGAGCTGGTAAGAGAACTAACACTTTAGCTATTTCTGATTCTGGATCAGGGATTTCTTTCTTGACCTCTATCTTGATTGGATTTCTGGATAATGCATCAGCATTTGAGTTCAACTTTTCAGGCTTGAACTTGAATGTATACTCATAGTCTCTCAACTTCAGCCGACATCTTATTAATCTCTGGCCTGGATCTTGGATGGTTCCAATCCATTAAAGAGGTTCGTGATCACTTACCAAAGTAAATTTCTTACCATATATGTATGGTCGAAAATGATGCACTGCATATAACACTGCTAAACACTCTTTTTTAGTGGTAGAATAGTTAACTTCTGCTGGGTTTAAAACTCTTGAAAGATAGGCAATGGGCAAGTCAACTCCATCTTTTCCTTGATTTAGAACTGCTTCTATTGCGTAGTTAGATGCATCTGTTGTCACGGTAAAAGGTTCATCAAAATCTGGTCGTTGTAATATTGGACTTTGACACAAGGACGATCGCAGATCCTTGAAACTTGCTTCTGCTTCTGGTCCCCGGAGGAAATCTGCCTCCTTCTTTAGCAGATTAGTCAGTGGTTTGGCTCGTGCTGAAAAATCTTTGATGAATCTTCGGTAGTATCCAGCCAGACTTAAACACTGCTTAACGTTTCGGGATGTTTTTGGGGTTGGAAAGTTTTCTACTGCTTCTATTTTTCTTGGATGAGGTTTGCTGCCTTCATTGTTGATGATGTGACAAAGGTACATAACCTCCCTTCTTAGAAGGGAGGAACCTTGCCAACAGTCTTCTTACTTTCTTTCCATGCTCTTCCCCTTGCAATCCTAGTAATACCAAATCCATAAGTCTCTGGAATGTTGCTAGTGAGTTCTTTAGTCCCATGGGCATTCTAAAGTATTCATAATGTCCATTTATTGTCGAAAACGCCGTCTTCGCTGTGTCTTCCTGACCAAGTTCTATTTGATGAAGCCCACTGGCTAAATCAAATACCCTATGGACTTTTCATTGAGTGCTCGAAAGTCAATCACGATGCGCCATTCCTTCTTTCCGCTGGCATTAATTTTCTTTAGAATAATCAGCAAGGGTGAGTTGTAGGGTGAAGATGAAGGTCCTATTGCTCCTTCTAACTTCATTCTATCTATTACCTTGTCCATTTCTTCCTTCTGAGTAGGTGAAAACCTGCATTGCTTGGTGTGGATTGGAACTTCATTTATTAATTGTGTCACATGTTCCTTTTCCTCTGGAAGTAGGTGATCCATACTTAGACTATCTAATATGGCTGACACTCTATCTACTGGCGGAGATGGTTTCTCGTCCGCAAACTCATCGTCTGATTCTTCTTCTGGAAGATTGTAATACTCGAAGGGTATTAATTCTTGCGGAGGTATGGTTAATTCGATGTCTTCTGCGGTTGTATTTATAGCTAAGATATGGCAAATTCCATTGTTATTGGGCATGGCTTTTTCTCCAACAAAAACTCCCTCCGAAGTCCTTACTAGGGGCAAATAACCTTTTCTTAGTTCTTTGTTTAAAACTTCTATTGGAACAACCTGTCTAGTCCTAGCTTTTACTATTAACTTATTTTTGTGATTGGCTTTGTTTTTCACAAATTCTTCCCTAGCTCGTACAGATTCGTTATCTGCAAAGAATATTGGCTTAATAGGGTTGGAGTAAGTCACTACCGAATTGTGCCAAAAGGATATTTCGACCGTTTCTTGCCTAAGATAATCGCGACCTAATATTCCATCCGAATTTATTGGAAAGTTTAAAGATACAACTTGGAAAGTAACTATAGAGCTTCCTAGTGATATTTTTACCGTTCCTAGAGTCGAAATTGTAACTGGTGATATACCTGCTATTTGAATAGCCTCGTTTTCGGCTACTAATAGTTCAGGACAGAGGACATACAATTTAACGATATTTACATCTGCTCCTGTATCGATGAGCAACGATGCTTTTAAATTCAAGAAGTGTTGGGAATCTAGTTCTATTACTGGAGACTCTTTATTGGTTTTTGTGTGCAAGATTGTACTAGTTTCTTGAGCAATCTCACGTTTGCTTGACGTTGATCAATTTTCTCTGCACTCATCGTCGCGTTTGTTCGAGGAGTGGTGTTTGAGTTTTAATTTTTGTCGTTTCCAGGAATTGGTGATTGATCTCCCTTGTGGGAGAGGATAATAGTGGTAGGGGTTATAAGGTACATAAAGGTAGTAAGGAGCTGGTTGGAAATAGCTTCGATGTTAGAGGATCTGATCCATAAGGGTGTTTCAATATCCCTAATGGGGTTGGTGATTGACTCAAGGTCCTTGGAGCTGGATCTGGAGGATGAAAACGTACGTGAGGACTAGGACTTCGGTCAAGTGGCCCGTATTCATTATGTTGATTATAACGCGAAAAATGATACGCATTATAATAACCTGATGATTGATACTGGTGCCTAACCTCACATTTTAACGCGTATTTTAACGCTCCTTCAATAGTCTTGGGATTTCTAGCTTCTACTACGCTAGCTGCCCCGTCTGGTAATCCTCTAAAAAACGCTTTTAACGTACAATCAGTGAGTGGTTCTAACATGGTCTTAGCCTTGTCTATTCTGTATTTGTCTTCTAGAGCGGCTTGCGCTCCTGCAGTTAATAGCGTTAATTTGTCGTAAAATTCGCTTGCGGTGTCATTTCGCCCCATGCGGATAGTAGCTATGTCATGGAGGTACCACGAATAAGACTTATGGAGGGAAAATCGCTGTTTTAAATGTTTTATTAAATCATCTGCCTTTTGGAAACTCTTACCATGTACGCTATCTCTTGCAGCACCTTTTAATTTGGATAAAATTGTGTTAACAAATTGTGATTCACAATTTGGGGGGATGCTGGATTCAGCATTTATTATATCCTGAACGAAATCACGGACAGGGATGTTTTTTCCATCAAAGAAAGATATATTCATTGCTCCTTGTTGCAACGCAAAGCATTCGGACATGGACGTCACCATAGCATCACTTAAAGTTCTATTGATAGTTCCACTAAAGGAACCATTTTTTTCTGCGTTATTAGGCATTGTGATTGAATCTTTATTCTAATATAATTCAAAAGAATTTGTATTAAGTTAATTCTTCCACGTAGGGTAGGAAAAATTGCTTTCTACACTCAAGTCTATGATTTGTAAAATTTTATGATTTTATCTGTAATAATTAATGAACTTGCTAAGTGATTTATTTCTGAATTGTAGTCCGATAGAAAAAACTATTTTCTATAGTCAAGTCTTTCAATCAACCGATCGTGTATCAATATTGTTCACAATCATCTAGTTAATTTGAACTTTTGCATTCTTTTGAAGAAATAGAGAATAAGAAGGTTTTAGTTGTTGGAATCACGACCTTCCGGAGTTATCGTATTTTAACACTAGAAGAGCAGGATACAATATATAGATATTGTTTAGGAACTTGAAATCTCTTGAAAATTAATTAGTAATTTTATGATGTTAAAGTTTGAAGATACGATAAACCTAGAATCCCTATGAACTCGCTTAAACCTTCGAATGTAATAACTTGAAACTCAATGATTGAGTTATTATAGTACAGTTCCACTTGCCCTTTGGTGACAATGGACCCTTTTTTTAATATGTAGATTTCGGAGCAATCCATGTCTTTTGTCGGTGATAATTCCTTTTCCTTAATCAGGTTAAGTGGTAAAGAAGAATCAATTAAGAATTTTCCTTCCGGATTTCTCGGAATTATAGGGCTTAGTTTGATAGATGAAAAATGATCTTTATTTCTTTCTATCTTAGCGAAATATGAAGTCATAGGTTATGATTTTTATGTCAGCTCGACAACAAGCTGTTTTAATTGGACATAAAGGTTTTCTGAAAGAGAAAACCTTTAGTGCCTCAAATTTTCTTTAAAGATTTTCCTAGAATTGGTTTGCAACAAACTGTAAATTCCTAAGTACAATATGTAGATGTAATAACACAATTTCACCAGAAATTAAGTAACTCAAAAACGCACTAATCCAAATTATTGCACAAAAATAGTCGTTGCGAAATAATTGAACAAAAAGAGATATGAAAAAGGACATTTACACGCTTATTTTGATTAATGTGAATTTTGAAGGTTAATACTACTAGCTTTTACAATGTAAAATTTTCCGGGCTGGTCTGTAAAAATGGAATTCCTAATATTCCAGTCACGTCAGTTTGTTCTTATTTAACTGTGGGAAAGTGACCTAATGATTGGCGATCAGGACTCGTGTAGTTCCTGCCGTATAAAAAGAATGTGAATCTATAAACAAAGTTTTAGACCTGTCGACTTTAACGTGCTGAGCTAGCTTATTCTCGTTTATTAGGTTAATAGTTGAAATTAGGCTTGCGAGAAATACGCTACTAAATTCGAGGATGTCTTGTGATGATATTGTGATTTTGGGGTATGAGTCCTTTGGGAATTGAATGTTAGCAAATGTGTACATTCCCTAAAAACTTAACCTTTTATTGTACTGGTTATTTCCAATACTTTGGTTCGATGGCTGACTTCAGCCGGACAATTCAAAGTGAGAATCCTAATGTTACGTTTCAACTCTAGAAAAACAATAAACAATGATATTCAAAAATGCTACAGAACTAGAAAATACTAGAACATCCTAGATTTAAAAAGAAAATCATCTGAAGACATTTCACGTATTGATAAAAACATAAGAATTTTTAACATAAATTTTGTGAAAATTGAAAATATATGAGAGTCTATATTTTTTAACATTCAGTTTGATAGCACTGAATTCTTTTAATAAGTTAGATTAGTGACTAAATTAGTTCTCGAGACTAACAGCTAGAATGGAAAATACAGAATTCGAATATCATACGTTAACGTTAGAAATGTGGTAACCAATACTACTTAAAATGTTTCACAAAGAAAATACTAAAATATTTTAGATTTGTAAAGAAAAGCGTCTGTCGACATTAGCTTGTTTCCTTTAAAGAGATAGGGCTAATTCATTTACAAGAGAAGACCCTATTAATCCAATTATTTCCGAGTATCTGCCCGTATTCACAACATTGAAGGAAATATCTTTATCCAATATTGGAATAGTTACGATACCTTCCGTTAAGAAACACTTATTGTTTATAATATAAATTTTTGAGTGATTAATGGGCACAAGAGAAGCTAAACTATCTTTTTCAATTAAATTTATGAAAATGGTAGGATCATAGATGAAATCTCCAACTTTATTTTTCAAGCAGTCAGAATAAATCGAAAACACGACGTTTTCCTTATGCTGAATTGTAAAATTAGAGTTCACGAATGAAAATTGTAAAAATGATATAACACTTGATAAAGTTGTAAGTGACCTATAATGTTAATATTTGCGCAAGTGAAAACTTAAAATGAATTTAATCTATTATTAACAGAAGTGAAATCGTACCAAATCGATTATTAAAATTGCACTTAGTAAATTTTTAAACATCTTTACATTTACTATTCTCAGAAATGTAAATTTTCAGAAAACACTTTAATTATTCATTGAACAAAAGTGAAAATCTTACTAAATCAGTGATTAGAAATACACTTAGTTTAGTTTAAAACATCTTTAAATATACTATTTTTATAATAACAATTCTTAGAGAAATACTTGATTATTCAGTTGACAAAAGTGAAAATCCCACTTCTGACACCAAATCAGCTTTTACATCCGAGCGAAGGCGAGGTTATTTAAAACAATATTTAAATAAGAAAGGAATAGCAATAATCTGATCAGCTAGCAAGAGGCTAGCTTTTATATTTATTTTGATTAGGGAACGATTCGACTAACAGACCTATGGGATCTGAGTCAATAAATAATCAAATCTTTCATATATGATGTTTATTATAATAATTCATATATTATAGCAAAATTACAATAAATTATCTAGTTTAATTACCAGTGCAAAAGTGTTCGTAACATAGGCAAGTCACTCATAACATTTTTTAATAATCATGATTATACAATAGGCAATTGATAAGTGCCTTTTTAATAAGCCAATACTGAACCAGTGCTGGGACAATACTGAGCCAATATTGTAAAAATAGTTTATAAGAACGATATAATGCGTTTATAATGATATGTTATTAGAAATGACATTAAACTGTTTATGTTTCAAATAATAAGAGGCCAATACTGGGCCAGCATAAGCCAGTATAGGCTAAAATACGTTGTAATTACGTTGCAAGCTAAATATAGATGATCAAGTATCATAATTAAAACATGTAAATAACCGTAATGCTCCCTATAGAATCTACGGTTATTACTTGTGATTTCCCGAGCAATACGTAATACAAGATGATGCTTATAACTTCGATTCCGACGGGTCACTCGACGATTTTGCGCTTTTAAAGCTACCGGAGTATAAGACAAATTATTCTAAGTGTCGCTTGTATTTACAGAAAATCGCTACCCTTTCCTAGAAACAGGCGTGTCTTTGATTCAAATAGTAGGAGAAAAAAATTAATGAAGCTTTAAAAGTGCACGTTCGATCGCACGTGTGAGTGACATTGATATCTTATAGTCTGTTTCCATAAATGCGGTATTTAGTATCGTATAACAGATAGACATATTATCATAAACTCGTCTAGGCTTTGTTTTGCTTATCTAAGGAAGAATGCACGTGTGATCTTTTACAAAAGTCACGTACATTCTTCGAGGTCGAAAGAAGGTATAATATTAAATTTCCAATAATATTTAAACGATATTATAAGAATTTAATCTTTCACAAAATGTGGAACCAACTCGTTGTCAGCAACTTGCATCTTTTAAAACTAGAATTTCATAGAGACAAAACAACGGCTTTGTTTCATTCGCATTTGCAGATATTGTAATTTCATCTATCTTTACAGCTGTGAAAACATACTAAAAGAATTTGAAAAAATTGTGGATAAAACGTGAAACTATATACTGCTGACTACTTTATCATGCAGCTGCAAAGATGTTTTCAGAAATACGAGATTTAAAAGTTTAAATGTTTAGTTACTTGGATGTAACACATTAAATTTTAAAAGTTTAGACTGAATTCGAATACATATTAAAAATTATCAGATTAGCTAAATTTTTTTAGATAATTTCAAACAAGCGATTTTTTCATGTTTTTGATTAGTTTTTTGATATTATCTCAAAAAAGTTTAACCAATCTTGCGATTATAACTTCAGATTCGGATCTGGCAAAGAGAATATATAAGGAACGTATAAGAAAATACTTTAAGAAGTAGTGTCTTAAAAAAAAAAATTTTTTTTTACTTGTTTTAACCATTTTTTTGAGGTTATTTATAAAAAAAGAACCAATCTAACAATTCTGACTTCGGATTCGGATTCAGCAAAGAAAAATGCGTAGGAATACACTAGTGTAGTGTAACACAAAATTTTTTTTGTAGGGCTGTGTAATTAATATTAAAAAAACTTTCTGTAAAGTGGAAATAAGAGACGGCAAATGATTTACCCAATGATTACATCTTTGTTCAGATTTCTCCTTTTTTTAACTTGTGCAGTTATGCTTTCCAAAAATCAGTTATGGTCACCCTACATTAAGCCTAAAATGGATTTATTTTAAAATGCGATCAACCTTAAACTTATTTAGCCTAAAATGCAAGTACTATAAAACCCATTTAACCTATAATGCATTATGCCTAAAACTTGTTCAGCCTTTAATGCATGTAGCCTAAATCTCATTTTAGCCTACAAATGTTACCTATAGCCTAAAATGCATTTAACCAATAATGCATTCATTCTTAAACTCATTAAGCCTAAAATGCATGTAGCATTCACACCTCGGCTGGCTGGCTGGCTGGGCAGCCAGCCGACATAAAACAGAAGAAGACAGAAATAGAAATTTGAATTTTTTCTCTTCCTTCATCTCACGAGAATAAAAAAGTAAAGGTGAGAAAGTACCTTGAGACCTCTTTAACCTAAAATGCATATATTTTAAAATGCGTTTAGCTTAAAATGTAACTAGCATGAAACTCATTTCACCTTAAATGCATTTAGCCTCAATCCCATTTAACCTTATATGCATTCAGCCTAAAACTCATTCAGCCTTAAATGCAAGTTGTCTAAAAGCTATTTAACCTAATAGGCATTAAGCGTCTAACTAAATCAGTTTAAAATGAATGTAGCCAAAAATAAATAAATAAATCAACCTAAAATAAATTAAAACCAATTCAGCCTAAAATGCATGTAGTCTTAAACCTATTTAACCTAAAATGCATTAAAATTAAACTTATTTCGCCTAAAATGCTTGTAGCCTAAAACCTATGTTACCTAAAATGCAAATAGCTTAAAATGCATATAGCTTAAATGAATTTAAACTAAAATACATGTAACTTTAAATGCAATTAGCCTAAAACATATTAAGCTTAAAATGCATGAAGCCTAAAACTCTTTTAACCTAAAATGCATACAGCCTAAATCTCATTTAACCTAAAATGAATTCAGCCTAAAACTCATAAGGCCTAGAATTTAAGTTGTCTAAAACCTCTTTAACATTAAATGCATTAAGCCTAAAACTCAATCAGCCAAAAATGAATGTAATCTTAGACCCCTTTAACCTGAAATGCATTCATCCGAAAACTCTTTCAGCCTAAAATGCATTTAGTATAAAACCTCTTTAACCTGAAATTCATACAGTCAAAAACTCATTTAGCCTAAAATGCAAGTAGTCTAAAATCCATTTAACCTAAAATGCATTAAGCCTAAAACTTGATCAGCATAAAATGCATGTAGCCTAAAACCTATTAAATAATTTGTCTGATGGTCTGTACTGGTTTGTAATGATGTTTATTTATTTAAAGTCAACGTTTCGGTTGGGGTCCCAACCCTTTTCAAGACTATAAAAAACAATATAAAATTTTATAATACATAAATCTAAAGAGATTATACATTTTTTAAGGTGTTTAAATTATAGTTGCCTATATTATCGTTGACCAAAACACTTTTATGGTCTTATTATTATAATTTGGATATAAAATTTAAATTATAATGTATCTACGTTCATTACATTGTGATAAATTAATTAAATTATAAGATGAAAATAAAACAAAATTCTTAAATATTTAGATACAATCAATGAGTGGTATAGTTAAAACCTTCATCAATCAAACTATAGTAAATTGGTGAGTGACATATTACGCATGATTCATATTACGTTTGAAAACAAATTATGTAAATTAATTAAAATTATTTTAAACATTAGAAAAACCAATAGATAATAATTTTATTTTATGAACTTAAAAATATTAGAATAAATATTACTAAGCCCATTTATGTCTGACCGGAAAATAATACTATTTTTATATTGAATATAAACCATTTCTAAAAAATTAAGTTTTCTTCTGTTTGATTCATAATCCAAAATTTTTGGTTCATTTAAATTAAAATTATGATTAAGGCATGTTGCATGTTGTGCAAGAGCTGTATTTTTTTTTTTTTTTTATGTTACGAAAATGTTCATTAAGGGTGTTGGAAGGACAAAATATGCAGGCGTTCTCAAAAACACTTCCCCCTGCCCGCCCCACACCCCTTTCCCATAAATATCCACTTTAACCTTTTTTTTCAAACAAACTGTACACTTTTTTGCAAAAGAATATAATAGAAGGTATTCGCGAGAAATGAGGAATCAGAAAATAACTTCGATTTGTTATTTAATTCTTTCCTGACTCGATAAAAAGTCGAGAACGGTGAGAAAATCCTGACGTGAGATGTCAAACACTTGTCTCTATTTACCTGAACACTGTATTTTGACAATTTTTTTTGCGAAAGCTATACACTTTACCGTCGAAAGAAAAAGATAGAAACCTACGGGAAATAAGGAACCTGAAAATAACTTTCGTTTTTTGTTTTATTATTTCCTGACGCGATGAAAAGTCGAGAGCGGTGAAGAATTTTGACGTTTTCAGTATCAAAATGTCTGACACCAGCTCTGTAACATGGCGCCGCCCTAGTGGCGAATAATCTTATTATCTTATGTTATACGGCTGGTGGCTGGTGTCTGACATTTTGATACTGAAAACGTCAAAATTTTTCACCGCTCTCGACTTTTCATCGCGTCAGGAAATAATAAAACAAAAAACGAAAGTTATTTTCAGGTTCAGTGCTGCCAGATAAAATTTTAGAGAATCCGCAGAAGTGGTGGGGGGGACTACCGAAAAATCCGCATTTGAAGTAAAAATCCGCACAACTTTAATATATATACCCGAGAGAGACAAACACAATAGAAAAGAGGGAGAAAAAGCTATGGTACGCACTGCGCGTCATTATGGCGGTAATTTTACAATTTAAAAATTAATAAAACTAATTTTTCACAAATAAATTGTTATTTACATTAATTCTTTAAAGCCAATTAAAAAATAGATTACTCATATGTTAATATACATCTTTTTTAATATAAAATAAGCAAATAATCAATATAAATTAAAATACTGTCAAAGTCAATATATAAGTTTATCAATAACATTAATTTTAAAGTACAATTTTTTTATAGGAATCTTTATTTTATTGAAATTAAATATTAAAAATACTTACTTTGTCTGAAATTGGAAAAGAATGTACTTAAAATTATGATCTATGCTTTAATTAAATGCCAAAGAAGGAATAAACAATAACAAGTTAAATAAAATATGAATAAAACCAAAGATTCAAGTTAAAATATTACATAAATATTTATTATGTTATCACATTACTTTTAACATTCCAGTCTTTTTAATAATACCAACTAAAAAATAAACATTCTCAACAAGAAAATATAAATTGTACTGTTTAATAAATTTTTTTTTTCATAAGAGGAAGTATGGGAGTACAGTCTACTTTCCATATTTCATTAATACTTATGACGCTCTTACCGTAAAGTAAGCCCTTAATGGTGTCAGTGCCTAAACTGTTTCGTGCTTTGGTTTTATTTAGGTTTATTTGACTGAATATTCTTTCACAATTAGCTGAAGAATGTGGCAGAACTCTCACTTTGTTAACAATTTGCTTAATCAAAGGAAATTCATGAGTTCCATCGGCATACTCAGTTGCATACAACACAACTGACAATATTTCACAACATATGATCTTGACTTTTGGCGCAATTCATCTTTCATAACCTCAAACTTCATGGAATCCAAGCTATAAGCGCGGGAAACAGAGATAGTGATCACTAAACTTGATTGGGTTTGCTGCTAGAGCCTGCTAACATGAAGACTAATGAGAAAACTATAAAAATATATTTTTTGCTACAAATTCTATTCAAAATTTTATTGTTGTTTCTGATTAAATAAAAAATCCGCAGAAATCCGTAGAACCTAAAAAATTTTGCACATTTTCCCAAATCTTAAAAAATCCGCAGTTCTACTGGAAAATCCGTATATCTGGCAGCACTGTTCAGGTTCCTTATTTCCCGTAGGTTTCTATCATTTTCTTTCGACGGTAAAGTGCATAGCTTTCGCGAAAAAAATTGTCAAAATACAGTGTTCAGGTCGAAAGAGACAAGTGTTTGACAGCTCACGTCAGGATTTTCTCACCGTTCTCGACTTTTTATCGAGTCAGGAAAGAATTAAATAACAAATCGAAGTTATTTTCGGATTCCTTCTTTCCTACAAATCCCTTCTATTATATTCTTTTGTCAAAAAAGTGTACAGTTTTTTTAAAAAAAATTGTCAAAGTGCAGTTTTCAGATGAATAGAGACAAGTATTTGTCAACTCACGTCAGGATTTTCTCACCATTCTCGACTTTTTATCGATTCAGGAAAGAATGAAATAAAAAATCAAAGTGAATTTCTGATTCCTCATTTCCCGCGAATCCCTTCTATTATATTCTTTTGTCAAAAAAGTGTACAGTTTTTTAAAAAAAAAAAGGTTAAAGTGGTTATTTACGGGAAAGGGGTGTGGGGGCGGGTGAAGTGTTTTTGAGAACGCCTGCATATTTTGTCCTTCCAACACCCTTAAGACTTTCTCGAAAATGTATAATTGTTTGACCAATATAAGATTTTCTACATTGATTACATGTTATTTCATATATTATATTAATCCTTTGTTTTATAGGTGTTATATCTTTTGACGGTATTATAATTTTCTTTTGTATAGTGTTTGCAGCTGTAAAAACTATTTTTAAATTAGTGGTTTTAAAAATTCGATAATAAATAGTTTTAAAATTTTGTATATAAGGTAAAAGACAATTGTTTTAAAAGTCAATGTGTCATTGTCTTCTAAGCATTTATTTAATTAAAAATTTGTATTTTTAACTATTAGTTTGTGACGTTTAGATATTTTTTCGTTTAATAAATTTTCAGGATAGCCATTTTTAGTTAGAGTTTTTTTCACAATTTTTAAATTATTCCATATATCTATTATCTGCCAGTTTAATTGCTCTATCTGTTAGAGTATATATTATACCAATCTTAGTAGCCATACTATGATTAGAGTAAAAATTAATATATCTGCCAGACCCTATTTCCTTTCTGTACCAATTAGTTATTATTTTGTTATTTTCAATAATTAGAGTTAAACCAAAAAAAAAAAATTGAATTATTATTAGAAATTTCTAAAGTAAAATTTAAATAATTGTTAGCTTTATTAAATCTAATTAAAAAGTCATTAATATTATCTTTATCTAAACAAATAAATGTGTCATCTATATATCTTCCGTAAAAGGATATATGGTATGGCAGATTATCCAAAATTTTATTTTCAATTCTATCCATGACTAAATTAGCTAATACCGAAGATAAGGGTGAACCCATTGGTAATCCAAAAACCTGCTGGTAGAACTCGTTATTGAAAGTACAGTATGATGATCTCAAGCAAAACATTAATGCTTCATCAAAATCTTTATAAGATAAAGGTGTATATTTTTTAATAAATTTCCATTTTCTTTTGATAGTTTTTTTAATTAAATCCCATGAGATGTTAGTATACATTGACACAATATCAAGTGATATAAGTATATAATTATTGAGAACATCAACGTTATCAATCTTTTCCTTAAAATCTCAACTGTCTTTTATGAGATATTTGTTCATACCAACAATTTTCTGTAAAGGGTTTGCCAAAAATTTTGAAAAGTTATATACAGGTAAACCAATAAATGATGTAATAGGATGAAGAGGCATATTTTGCTTAAGTAGTTTAGGTAAACCATAAAATTTTGAAGCTGCCATCAGACAAATTATTTACATAGACTGGTTCTTATTAAACTAAAACCTATTAAACCTAAAATGCATAAAGCCTACAATTTTTAGAGCCTAAAATGCATTTAACCGTCTAAAATGCATGTAACCGTCTAAAATGCATTTAACCTATAATGCATAAATCCTAAAACTCATTAATAGTAAAATGCAAGTAGTCTAAAACCTATTAAACCTAAAATGCATATAGCGTTACATTTTTATAGCCCAAAATGGATTTAAACTAAAATACATTTAACCTAGAGTAGTAAGTAACATAGGGTACTTTGTAAGCTGTCAAAGATAATTGTAAAAAAACTATTTTCGGTGATAATTTTATTTTAAGCACTAACTTCCAAAGCGCGCTACGTGCACAAAATTATGCTCTTTTCGTTTTTTATTTTCTAATGGTCCAATTTTATAATTTACCAATTTTATTTAATTTGACAACTTCCTAATAAAAAAATCTCCAATTTTTCAATTTACAAATTTTTTTACTTTGACAATTTAACAATAACCTTAATTTCTTAATTTACCAGTTTAAACCATTTTCTAATTTGCCAATCTGTCAGTTTATCATTTTTCGAGTTCTCAAATTTTAAAATAACTACTTCTCTAATTTCCTAATTTTCACATTTTCCAATAACCAAATTTTCAATGTCTTAAATTACCAGCTTACAAATTTTTCCAATTTTCTAATTTTCTAATTTATCAATGTTTTTACTTTGCCAATTTTCCCATAACAATAATGTACTTCTTTTAATATTTTCCAGTTACCCCTTTTCTACTTTTATAAAAAAATCCCAAACAAATTTAAATTTTAAGCTTCCTGCTATCACACTGTAACTATCTTATTATTATCAAGTCTAAATAATAATACTGTATGATATAAATCTTTTTCTAAATTAATATGCTGTTTATTAAGGAAAAGAACTTTCTGGGTAAGTATGAGATAAAAAAGATTTAAAAATCTTCCTAAGCGAATTTAATAAAAAAAATGTGTTAAACAATTTAGATTGTTTAAACAAATACGATAAATATTTAATGCAGAAATTTTCTGTCCATTGTTACTAAAGAATCAATGGCTGTTAAAAAAAGTGTTTAATTTCAAAAACATATGAAACATAAATTGTTTAAACAAATTAAAATTTTCTAAACATTTGAATATACACTGCGAATTATGAATAAATAACTTTTTTATGATTTTTTCATACAAACAGTAGCAGACTAACTAGATAGGCAATGTAGGCAGCTGCCTAGGGCGGCACATTTTCAGGGGCGACATATTTCGATGAGCCACAATAAAAAAAAAGTATGTCTGGAAGGGCGGCAATTTTTAATAACTGCCTAGGGCGACAAAATGTGTTAGTTCGCCCCTGCATACGAATGACAAAAAACCATATAATTTTAGCTCAATTTTATTGAAAGTTGATTTTAAACCATTTTAATTGTTTTAACAATCGATTCAATTAAATCAATTAAATTACATTAATTACATTCTTTTTCCTTTTGCTAATTAAAAAATTGTAAGCTTTTAAAATATTTCATGTAGAAAATAAGAAAAAAATTGTTTAAACAATTCGAAATTAATTACAAAATGCAAATACAAGTTCATACAAGGGTGCCTTAGAATTTCAGACCGTTTCAAATTTCATTTCTTATTTTCTCTCTCTCTACGCTGCCTTTATCTATCCCAGACACCTGTTATACCTTTTCTTCTTTCACATTTCGCACGCTATTGTTGTCTTTATTTTTCCCGGGTAACCTTATTCTCTCTTGCTTTTAGACCCAGAACTGTAAACTCTCCTCGCGTTTCTCACTCTATTCTTGTCTTTATCTATACCAGGTAAATTCTATAACTTACTCTCTCTTACTTTCTGAAAAGCATAGCAGTATACCTATATCTATTACTAACTGATTTCTTATAAAGATATGAAAGTTATTGCATCATTTTTTTGACATTTTTGTCTGTCAAACATAAAAAAATAAAAACTTTTTACCTTGCCTGTTTCATTACTAGAGGAAACCAAATGCAAGATAAAATGCATGTAGCCTAAAACCTCTGAACCTACAATGAATTTAGCCTAAAACTCATTCAAACTAAGTTGCGTGTAGTTTAAAACCCATTTATTTTAAAATGCATGCTTAAAACTACTTGTTTTAGGCTATACCTTGAATGCATTAAGCCTTGAATGCATGTAGCCTAAAACTCATTTAGGCTAGAATGCAAGTAGCATAAAACTTATTTAGGCTAAAATGCAAGTAGCATAAAACGAATTTAACCTTAAATGCATTAAGCCTATAACTTGTTCAGCCTAGAATGTATGTAGCCTAAAGCCCATTTAACCCAAAATGCATATAGCCTAAAATTCGTATTGCCTAAAATGCAGTTATCCTAAAACTCAATTAAAATTAATCTCATTTAACCTAAATCTCATTTATCCTAAGTCTGATATAACCTCAAATGTATTTAAGCTAGATCGTAATTAACCTAAAATGGAGTAAGCCTAAATCCCATTCAACCTAAACCCTACTTAACCTAATTAAAAATTAACGTCAAATGCATTTAGCTCGAATTCCATTTAACCTAAAATCAGGCTTTACAAGCCGTAATGTATTAGCGTGATACACTGGTTAGTTTCCCGCCCGGCTACTGCGGCGCTTTTGTCGCTACACACAGATGCAAAATTTGTATAGCGACATTGCAGTTATATGTGTTGGTTCTGCGCAGACTCGAATTTTCGATATAACATTCGGTTTCCATTAGATATTAGCATCGATATAATTCGCGGATTTCGCGCGTCTGCGCAGAAGGTTCTGTAATCTATTTGGAGGTTATGTTAAAAAGTCTTTTTCTGTCAAAAAATCAGATTAACCAATGTTTCTCATAAATATAATAATTATTAAAGTTACTACAAATATTATACTTTAACATAAGATAAGAATATATACAGACAATAAGTTTCATAATACGAAAATTGTGTTTTAGGAATTTTTCCATTCGTTATTTTAAATCTCGGCCTAGAGGACAATCAGTGCCATCTAGTGGCTCCTAGTCACCTTTTACGACACTAATTCTAACGCAAAACATATCGAGTACCTACGGCCTGCTATACACATCGAATTATTGAATACGGTGTAGCAGTTATTATTCACATTTTAAGGTTGACTGTCCCGAAGACTTTGACCCGAACGACCTGGACATCGAATTTTCTCTTGAAAACGGTGTAGCAGTTTTTTTTACATTTTGTTGTTAACTTTCCCAAAGAGGTTGACCCGAACGACCTGGTTATCGGTTTTGCTCTTGAAAACGGTGTAGCAGTTGTTTTTTATATTTTGAGGTTAACTTCCCTGAAGAAGTTGACTGGGACGACCTAAACATCGGTATTGCTCTGGAAAACGGTGTAGCAATTATTTTTTTTATTTTAAGTTCAACTTCCTGGAAGAAGTTCACCCGAACGACCTGGAAATTGAATTTTCTCTTGAAAACGGTGTAACGTTTTTTTTTTTACTTTTGAGGTCAACTTCTCTGAAAAAGTTAACTTTGCTAAAGGTTAACTTCCCCGAAGAGGTTGACCCGAACGACCTGGTTATCGGTTTTGCTCTTGAAAACGGTGTAGCAGTCATTTTTAACATGTTGAGGTTAACTTTGCCAAAGACGTTCACCCGAAAGACCTGGACATCGAATTTTCTCTTAAGAACGGAGTAGCAGTGATTTGTTATATTCTGAGATTAACGTCCCTGAAGAAGTTGACTCGAACCACCTGGACATCGAATTCCGTCTTGAAATCGGTGTAGCATTTATTTTTGTACTTTTGAGGTTAACTTCCCTGAACAAGTTGACCCGAACGTCCTGGACGTTGAATTTTTTCTTGAAAACGGTGTACCAGTATTTTTTTATATTTTGAGGTTATCTTTCCCGAAGTCGTTGACCCGAACGACCTGGTCATTGAATTTTCTCTTCAAAACAGTGTAGCAGGTATTTTTCACATTTTAAGGTTAACTTCCTGGAAGAAGTTGACCCGAGCGAATAAAAAATTCTGCAAAATCTCGATGCGGAGTGTTTTTGCGGAATTCCTGCGGAATTTACCGCTGAAATTCCGTAGGAATTTACCGTGGAGTTTACCGCAGAAACTCCGCAGGAATTTCTCACTTTTTTTCTAGGTCGATGCAGCCGTTATGTAATTAGAGATTTCAAATGTTTTGATAACTATTTCCTTATTCAAATGTAGGCTTAATTTCAGATTTCTTAATAATTAACAATAGAATAATACAGTGTGAGGTTTGAAATTCAGCCCATTTATTGGCTTCAGGATAATTTTTAGTTTTTAGTGTTGCTTTTTTTCAGCCCACTGTGTGTATTGCTTTCATATTATTTTCTTTTGCTGAATTTCAGCCTGCCGTACATTTGAAGAAAGTCACTATCTGCATTTTTTCGAAAAATGAGTTTTTTATGTCGTTGGATTCGTAATAAACAAATAAATTTATCTGTGCAATCCACGATTAAAAATAAGAATTAGTTTCGAAGATAATTAGACCCTAATTGGCTTATCTACAGCGATTTTGGTGAAATACATTTGAAGAAAGTCACTATCTGCAGAATGGCGGGCCTATCCAACTGGGAAAAATGTAAAGTGGGTGTCGGACGGTATACAAATACATTTTTCTGGGCCTATGTACATAGTACTGAATGTAAATTCGCTAGAAATGACCGAAAGAAGAAAACCTATGTAGATAGTTACTTTCTTCGAATGTATTTAAACCCAGTTGAAGTCTAAAATTAGGTCCTATCCAACAAATAATAATCTTCATAAAGAGTATTTATTAAATTATTATATATTTATTATATCAACTGCATCATTTCATTAGATTTATGTACTGTTAGAAATAGATTTTTAAAAATATTTTGTTAAAAGTTAATTATTTTTAATTTATTACATTAATTATTATTTTTAATCTTGTTATTAAATTACTTTAAAATGAGTTTACATAGTTAATTAATTATATACTTTGTTTATTTATTCTTTATGCAAGTTATCTTGCGATCTAAATTGAAAATTAAAAGAGCACAATTAATATTTAATATTATAATATATGTTTGCTTGAAACACTTTAAAATACATAATAGGGTATAGACACACACAAAAAACAAAGTATTAAAACAAGTCTAAATTTTGGACTTCTTTTAAGATGTGAACGAAAGAAGCCATTATCAACTGAAATTCAGCAAAAGAAAATAATATGAAAGCAATACACACAGTGGCCTGAAAAAAAGCCACACTAAAAACTAAAATTCATTCTGAAGCCAATAAATGGGCTGAATTTCAAACCTCACACTGTATTATTCTATTGTTAATTATTAAGAAATCTGAAATTAAGCCTACATTTAAATTAGAAAATAGTTATCAAAACATTTGAAATATCTAATTATATGACGGCTGCAGGTTAGGAATAAAATCCATATTTTAACAAATTTCTTCTCAGAAACTTATGTGTGATTTGGTATTCTATTCAAAACTTGTAAATTAGCCTCAGTTTGTTATAAAATCCAAAATATCTTGTGAAATAATACGAAGTTTAAGAGTTTAGTTTTGCCGGGATATGTTGACAATTTCACAAGATTTTCCGAAGTGCACTAAAAGTTTGTTTATACACATAATCAGAAATCACTAAAATTAATTGTTCGCAAGAAAATTTTCTACATGTTTCAGACAAACAAAGAAGCACCAAAAACACAAAAATTCAATACCAACTTGTTCAAAATTATCGCGACGCGAAATATCTACTGGATGCATCGCCAATAACATATGATGATATATATGTGCATTAGTGTCCTAACCTACAAATACATGCGCATTAGTGTCCAAACCTATAAACACATGCGCACGAGAGTCCTAACCTACAAATACATGCGCACTAGTGTTCTAGCCTATAAACACACGCGCACTAGTGTCCTAACCTACAAATACATGTGGACTAGTGCCCCAACCTTCAAACACATGCGCAGTAGTGCCCTCACTATAAATACATACGCATTAGTGTCCTAACCTATAAACACATGTGCACTGGTGCCCTAACCTACATATACATGCACACTAGTATTCTAACCTATAAAAACATGCGCAGTATGTCCTAACCTACAAATACATGCGCGCTGGTGTTCTAAACTATAAACAAATGCGCACTAGTGCTCTAACTTACAAACACATGCGCACTAGTGTCCTAAAGCACAAATAGATGCGCAGTAGGGTTATACTAAATCAACACTAGTTCGCTTGTACTCGTAGGTTCTGACACTAGTGTGTATGTGTTTGTTTGCTAGGGCTCAAGTGCGCATGTGTTTATAGGTTGAGACACTAGTGCCTATGTATTTGTAGGTTAGGACACTAGTGCGCATGTGCTTATAGGTTAGGACTCTAGTGCGCATGTATTTGTTGGTTAGAACACTAGTGCGCATGTGTTTATAAGTTAGGACACTAATGTGCGTGCATTTATAGGTTAGGAAACTAATGCGCATGTATTTATAGGTTAGGAGACTAATGCGCATGTATTTGTAGGTTAGGACTCTAGTGCGCATGTGTTTATAGGTTAAAACACTAATGCGCATGTATTTGTAGGTTAGCAAACAAACACATACACACTAGTGTCCGAACCTACGAGTTCAAGCACACTAGTGTTGATTTAGTATAACCCTACTGCGCATCTATTTGTGCTTTAGGACACTAGTGCGCATGTGTTTGTAAGTTAGAGCACTAGTGCGCATGTGTTTATAGAGTAGAACAATAGTGCGCATGTATTTGTAGGTTAGGGCACTAGTGCACATGTATTTGTGGGTTAGAACACGATTGCGCATTTGTTTATAGGTTAGGACACTAATGCGCATGTATTTTTAGGTTAGAACATAGTGCGCATGTGTTTATAGGTTAGAACACTAGTGCGCATGTATTTGTCCGTTAGGTCCATAGAGATATAAGAATAGAGTGCGCGAGTCATACAATTTCCCATGCGAGGCTGCGTCAGCTCGATAAAAAGAGATAACCTTTGTTCTATTGACCCCCTGTCGCAGCTTGTTTAACTCATGCTTTATGTGAGTAAGACAAGCGGCGACAAGGGGTCAATAGAACACTACCCGACTCTTTCTATCCCATGCGTCCGAGCTGACGCGAAAACAGACGTCTTGCGCGCTCTATTCTTATATCTCTACGGTTAGGTCACTAGTGTGCATTATTTTGTACTGAAATGTTAACATTAATAACCATGTGAGGAAAACTACACTATCAAAATATTAAACTTCAAAAGTGAGAAAAAATTGAAAGTCGGTGAGATGAGATGAGAATGAGATCAAATTACACAATTAACCCCAGCTGGTAACGTCCCCTACCGATACAAACTCACTGAAAAACTCACTGGCGAAAATCACTGAGTTTTTTGGGCTATTTCAATGCGTTTTCAGATAGTATTTGAAACATTTACTCACTCAATGCTTATTGGATCTTTTAAGTCTGATTTATGGCAATGGAAAATTCCACTGGAAACCTTTAAGGGTGCCGTCTCATGCTAGGGATTAATGGAAGAGGGATTAGAATAGACCAATCAGAAAATGCTTTCCAATGTGACCAATTATCTGATTGGTCTATTCAAATCCCTAATCCATTAATCCCTAGCATGAGACGGCACCCTAAGAGGTAAAAATAATTTCTTGGGCCCTTTTGCGGTTTATGACCAACATAAATACTTTTGGTGACCTTCGGGCACAAAAATAATAACGCTAAAAATAATGTTTATTTATTTTAACATTATATTTGTTTTAATGAACTTGAACTATTTTTATGATTCTATTATGTTTACTACATATCCCTTTGACTTTGATTTCAAAAATGATATCAATTTTAACGTAATATTTATGGTTTACGAAATACCTTATAATTTCTTAAAATATAAAATTATCACAATAAATTTTAGATATTTGGAATCATGAAGTATTACGGATTCGAAATTTTTTAATTAAAAATTTCAAATAATAAAATTGCAGAAATTTCAAGTCATAAAATATTTAGGTTCGAAAAATTATTAGCTAGGGTAACAATAGACATGGGGATTTAAAATGGATCCCTGCTTTAACAGTAGATTTCCAATTCTTTTGTCATTTAAGTTCCTGTTTTTCAACCCGGCATTTTTATATACTTTTACTTTTTGAGGTCTGCAATACAAAAATTGAAATCTTCAATATTTCACTATTCTGAATTTCTAAAATCCATTTTAAAAATGTATACTACTAAATTAAAATTATAATCAATAAAATACTTAAAGAATAATTAATTATTAAAATAATATGTTATGGACATTTATATTTTTTATAGAAAATAACAATTGCAAAAACTAATCTTATAATTCATAAACAATAAAATTAATTAATAAGTTTAAATCATAATTAGCTTTTTAATTAATATTATTCTCTGTAAATAAATATATTGTTATATTTTTGACACAATTTTTAATCTAGGTATATACTCGCATAATGTATATTGAATTTTCAGAAAAATATTTTTTTAAGAAATCTACATAAAAATATATGTTCAATAAAGAGCCACAGATGGTTTGTGACAATATAATTTTAATTTCTTTTGAAACTAAATTTAAAAGGACTACTTCAAAACGGGCAATAAATTTTGAACTGGCCTGAGGGTAGCAATAAACCCTAGTGCGCTAGTAGCTCACTGGGTCAGTGAGTTTCCAATAATTTTCCAGTGATTTTCTATTGGTAGGGGTTAGGCGATCAGGACTACTTTTCAGCCACCGGAAAGGCTGAAAAGTATCTTCCTAAGCATTACTTTCAAGCATTCTAAGATATACTAATAGAACAGCTCAATTGTGTCTAGTTTTAAGCATGGACAACTAAAAACCAGGACATTCAATAACTAATTTTCATTTTAAGACTCAAGATATATGTTATGAAGTAATTTATCGACTTAATTTCAGACAAATCTTAAAAGTAGTTAATCATGCTTTTAAGACATTGTTTTTTGTGTGCAGGCTTTGTTGAAAAAGCAGATAAATTTTAGAAAATTTGCATTTAAAAGTAGATTTAAAATATTAACCACACAGCGTTTGTTGGATAGTGACTTTCTTCAAATGTATCTCAGCGCTTTCACGACTCGGGAGCGAGGTCCTATGTACATAGGACCCCGGCCAAATGTATTTCGAGTAATTTTAAGCATGCAAAATGGGCCTATCTGCAGTTTTGCATATAAACAATTAAAATTTATAATTTTTGTTTGCACCAATCGATAGAGCCAGTCCATTTTACTAAGAGATGATAGTTGTGTTTTCAAAAAGTATTATATATTAAAGGATTCTCATGCAAACGCGTTTCCTTAAATATCTCCGTTCGACATTAAATGCAGAAATTGACTTTCTACAAATGTACGGCAGAGCTGATAGCGGCTTTTTTTGTTTACACCTTAAAAGAAGTCCAAAATTTAGACTCGTTTTAATACTTTGTTTTTTGTGTGTACGCATGGTACTTACAATTAACATATTTAAAAGGTTAGTAATCCTATTGCACTGCCAAATGACACTACATAAAGAGCACCAAATTAATGACTTTTTATTTTGTTTGTAGTAACTGAGTTTCTTTTTATTTTAGTTTTAACGTTCTCAGTTCAAAAAGTAAAATGCAACTGACAGTTAGGTTGAAAATGGTGTGAGTTTGTTGTGATGTGTTTTAAAATCTGTTTACTGTCATAGTTGTAAAGGAGTAAGAATCTGTCTATGTAGATAAAATTTCCCTCAATTTTATGGATCCTGTTAGCCATTGGCGATTCGTAGGAAGGATGTATGTCCTACATATGGTGAAATTGCTACGCTTATTGAAAAGTGTAAATTTTTCGATTTTTAAATGTTTTTTGGCAAATTGTATCATAGTATTAAAACGTTAAGTGTAAGGTGATATGCAAATATTTAATGAACACCTAAATGAAAAAATTTAATATTTTTCTAAAAATAAATGAAATTAAAGTATAAGAACTAAAATAAAAATAAAAATAATTCAAGATTAAAAGAAGTAAGGTAAAAGTCCCAGTTATTAGCCATGTACCATAATGTAGCCACTAACGTGAATTTTATTTTTTATTGAGCTGTACAAGTGACATCAAGCTAATATAATTATACATTTTCATAACTTTAGTAATAAACATCCAATATTAAATTTATTTCATGAATATGTTAAAGTTTTTAAAGTTAAAATAATGTTTGAGTCAGTGTCGTAAAATTCTCTTTGGGTCGGTAAGCATTTCTTAGCTTACAGGCAAGAAATTCCTATTCAGTGTTAAGATGATAACTGTCGAAATACTGGGTCTTTAGATATAAGTAAAGCAGCTTTATAATCCTTAGAATATTTTTAATGAATATAAAACGAAAAAATGCAATTTTTAATCATTTTTATATTCTAAATTTACGCGGCTACGTATTGGTACGTAAAATTTCCACTTGACCAAAAGCGAGCCTGTCAGCAGTTCATTTACATTTTATTATTATATTAGCAGGTTTCAATTGCAATTATCGTAAATAATTATTAAATATGTAATTTTAAGCTTATTTGATATATATACTGTTCAATATTTTTCATAATTATTTAGGATGTTGAGAGAAGTTAGTTCAAACGTAAAATAATGTTACAATCACGAGTTACATTTTTTTTTAACCTGACTCGGAAAGATTATTAGCGCATCATCATCACTTCACTGTTAAATACTTCCAAGTGACAAATTCAAATGAATATAAGTTAAAGTTAGTTTAATTTCGCATTTCAAAACTTATATTTATTATTTATAAAAGGTTAATTTACATTTTAAAAAATTATCTTTGAAATAAATTCAAACTTTAGATAAAAATACAGAATCTTCATAACCTCATTTATTCATTTGTTTCATATATATTAATGTTTTCATTATGCACCTTCTTTTATATTAAAATGAACAATTTGATTTAATTTTATATTGCGACAATTTGAATATTCTATCACTTTAATAATAAATAAATGTTTGTAAGTACTTAAATACTTTTTATGATTATTTTAAAGCCATTGCCAGTTATTGGGACTTTTAAAATTGGCCAGGCGGACAACTTTTTTTTCATTGCCAGCTATTGGTACATGCAATGGACTGATATTATTGTTAAATTAATCCTTAAAATTGCCAAAAATGTTAGTATTTTTTAATAAACAAGTAGAATATAAGTTTATCTTTCAGAATAAACAAACTTTCTTAATGAAAAACCTACTTGACATAATATATTTTAACAGTTAAATTCTTAAGACCCTTAAGCATCCCGTAACTGGGACATTTACCTTAATGAATTATAAGCAACTTGTAAAAAAATATAGAAAAAAGAAAAGATTTTTTGAAAATTGTCCCAGAATATTAAGATGTTTATTGTAAGGTGTTGTGGTACACTTTTCAAACTGCCTAAATGAAAAATTAAATTATATTCAAGAATAACTAAAGTAAATATAAAAAATACAAAATAATTCAAGAAAGAACCCGCGTAGGGAAAGAACAATGGGTCAAATCAAGCAAACTATGGGTTAAATCGTTTGCCAATGAATAGCATGATTTCACCCACGGTCCGACTATGGGAAATATCAAGCCAACCATTGTTTATTTTCCATACACTCTGTCAAAGACTCCAAAATCTATAAAATGACAAAAAATAATGCCAAGGTAATTTTTCAGGACATACAACACTAATTCCACTTAATAATCTAAATATTTCCAATTTTCAAAATTAACAACATCAAATAACCGAGGCCATGGCGGAAATCGTGACAACAATCAGCACAGAAAAAAGTTAAAACTCAAATCTCTAATCATTTTTTACAGTTTAAAAAACTTTCTAAACACCATCAAAACTGAATTCAAACATAAAAATTACATTTTTCAAATTATTAAAATATACAAGTCTAAGTCCAAAGGACCGTGGCACAAATCGTACCAAACATGGGTCGAGAAAAAAGTCAAATTTCAATCTCCTATTCAATTTTTTCAACAGTAAAGATGATACAGAACAATTAAAAAAAGATTATGCCCAAAAATAATTATTTTCCACAAGTTTCAAAATATACAAAAACCAAATTTAAAGAACCATGTCAAAAATCGTACCAAACGTGGGTCATAAAATAAATAAATTTTCAGTAAACTATTTAATTTTTTAATTAGTAAAAATTAAATAGAACATAGCAACAAAATTATTTAGCCTAAAAAAATTATTTTTAACAAGTTTCAAAATATACAAGAACAAAATTCAAAGGACCATGGCACAAACCGTACCAAACATGGGTAGAGAAAAAAGTCAAATTTTAATCTCCTGTTTGATTTTTTAAATAGTAATAATGATACAGAACAGCAAAAAAAAGATTGTAATGAGCATTTTTAATTAACAAAATTATAGGCGAAAAATATAAACAAAACAACGCACTTACCTGAAGAATAGAGAACATAAGGTATTATAAGATTCTAAAACGTTATTTAAAAATGAATGCGATAGAACTTAAATAATGTATATAAAATTTCCAACATCAACAAATAAATAATTTAAATATTTTAATCATACTATCCAAGAAAAGTAAACTTTAAAGATCTTACTAGAAGATTATTGTTAAAATTTCAATTTCCTAAATTTACTTAAAACTAGCCAAAGTCTTGTCGCTCAAAACAATTGGAAAAGGGAAAAAGGGAGGGAATAGTGTGTCATCAAGTCTTCATAATAACGCGAAATAAGAATTAAAATGCCGGGCGCCAGTCCTTTCTTGGGACATTCACAAAAACAAAAATAACAAAAAGATCAATAAACGATTGGAACTAAATTCCTCAAAAATGAGACTGATTCTCCATTAAATTATGCACAAAAGCAATATAAAAGAAGTTGATTAATTAATTTATTATTAGAAATATTAAAACCGAAAGAGAAACTACACGCAATATCATTTTATTCGTATCTAAATTCACAGAAAAACACGCGAGAATAGGAAAAGAAACGAAGAAGAAGGACATGACACACACTATAATTGGAGAAAGAAAGAAGGAATGTGCGGGTAGCTCAGGGCCGCACGGCCATCGGAACAGAGCGTCGGGGTACGAAGAAATTATGCTCTCCAATAAGGTTAAAATAATCTAAATAATTTATTATAAACTTTCAAATCGAAGAGGATCTACAGAACAAATTAGAACATAAACAAAATATACAGTTATACTCTATTTCAACGCTAATTTTCTCAGGTCGACATTTTTTTAACATTAAAGTGGTCCGATACGCAAATTTACAAAAATTAACAAACTAAATTTTCGACTAGGGTAACGTGGTAGGCTGGGCGGGTAACTAACAAGAGGAGGTAACGAGGCAACAACAAAAGAAAAAGGATTGATTTCGAGAGGTTAACTACAACAAAGTTAAAGTGGGTAACGGTCGGATTAACAGGTTTCTTGAGGGTTGGCAACAGCAAGAGTAAAGTGGGTAACGGGCGAATTGCCAGATTTCTAGAGGGTTGGTAACAGCAAAAGCAAAGTGGGTAACATTTTATAAATAAGTATTATTTTCCAGGGGTCGGTAACAATTTGGGCAAGAAGGTAACATCATCAAAAACAAGTAAACATAATTCTTGGGGGGGGTCGGTAACAATTTGTACAAAGAGGTAACCCTTATTAAATAAATCAATATAATTTTCAAAGGATCGGGAATAATTCGGGCACAAAGGTAACATTTCCTATATAAATAAATGTAACTCTCACGGGGTAATGGTTCCTAAACAAATAAATTTAATTTTCAAGGGTATCGGTAACGATATAGTCGAAAGGGTAACAGGGCGAATGAGGGGTAACAAGAAGGAAGAAGTTAATTACAATACAAAGAAAAATTTTTACTAAGATGTCCCAGCACATGTTCAGACGAGGTTTATAAAAAAAAGAAAGACTAGAATATACTACACGATCGAATTTAATAAAAGACGAAAGAAAGGATTACTAAGCATTACAGAATATTACCAAGAAAAAGTCAAAGGAAACAAGACGCGTAATTTTCCTCGTCTAAACATGTGATCGGCCGAACCACCTGCACGAAACAAAAAAAAAAGGAGAAGTTTTACAATAAGACATGACGCTACTTACTTTTTCGATGAAATCGAAGTGGAACAGGTCCTCGGAGATGAATATATACAATAAAAAAATATAATTGAATTACACTAATTAAATCGCTAAACTGCGTGAGAAGTTTTCTACTCTGGGTACGTCCGTTGCCGGTGCTTGCTGAGTTGAAAGAGAGCGATGGTTCCTCTCCCCTTGAGCACGCTGGGCCGCTTCGCTCTCCCCTCTCCCCACAGGTATCCTACGTATGTCTTGTATTACTACGCCGGCAGGAGCGTAGTCGCTGAAGAAAGTCGCTGGCCATAGACGAACTTTAATGCAGGTTTCAGCTTCCTATTTTGGGTAATTTTTAACCCTTGACTCTTTCGTCGTCAACCTCCGAGAAATTGGTAACAATTTAGACTCTCTCAATCGTTAGTTCCGGAAAATCCGAAGTGCGACTTGAAATTGAGTTCTAAACGCTTAATAGCTCGGGCCTGAGCTACAGATAGTCTCTACTGCGTTAGAGAAATGACGAATAAATTCGCCTGTAAAATGTATTCTTTTCAGACAACTTTCGAGTTTTCGGGAACTCGATAAATAGTAGACAACTATTATTTTGCGTGAGGTTGCTTTGGTAGACGATTATTTTACAGGTTGGGTATAAAAATCTGGTAACGAAAAATTAACATGTGGGGATATTTTGAATAACTAGGTAACTTCCTGTAGCGGGGAGGATGGAAGAAGCGAATTGGCGCAGGCGCAGGCAGCTTTGCCACGTTCGAACAGCAAGCGGGAAACTTCTTACTCCTTGAGCAGCTCGACAGGAATATAACAAAAAAATACGACGAACAAAATTATTAGAAAAATTCTTATTTACTAAGTTGAGACATCGACCTGAGAATTTCTGCAACCACTGGCAACTTTGTTTATTTAATAATAAAACACATGTTTATTTGGCAAGTTTACAATTTGTTTTACTACTCGAAAAAGTGCAGCGTCACAACTCCCCCTTCCTTAAAGAGGGCCGAAAAACGGCCTCTTGCGAAGGCAAGCGGCTCAACCGATCAAGTGTGTCACAGGAATTCTCAGTATCGGAGGTAGAATATAATGAAAGAGAAAGAATGGTGCAATTTAAATTGAGTGTGACTTATGAATTCCTAAAACCTCTTGAGAGTTAGCCTAAATTCTGACAAAACTAGTGAATTAAACTACTTATTTAGGTTTGTTACAGGTGGAGTGGGGGGACATGGTAGGTTAGGGTCAGAGATATCTAAGTTTTAACTTCCCAGTTCTGATTTTTATTTTTAAAATTCTTCTCAATCGTACATCTATATCACAATGTTTTATTTCTATTTTATTTTTAGAGGTAGATTTCTTTAAATTCAGTCTTTTAGGGGATGGTTATCACAATTTGTTCTTCTTATTTTAGGGTTCTAATACAGAAGTTAGAAAGCAGTTTCTGCATCTTCTATTTTCCGGTCTCGGTTCGCCACACCTTATACAGCAGTGTCGCATGGGAGGGTATTGGCAGTCTCTGCGGTGATGACCTTCTCTCCTGCAGTTCCAACAACCAGGTATTGCTTTACGACGCAGCCACTCGATTACATCCTCGTTCACTTCCCGTGGTCTCTCGACTTTGAGATGTAATAGTGACGGGATTTGTTCTGGTGGTGGTGAATTTGAGCGGTTCCAAGATGGGGGTTGTCTCGATTGGTTTGGACAAGTGGATGGTTGTGAGTGGCGTGATCGATATGAGCAACTAGGTGACAAGGAATATTGTGATTGGTGTGTTTGGGTGGGTGGCTGGAAGTAGCGTGACTGATATGATTGAGCAGGTGACTGATAATAACGTGACTGCCGTGATCGAGTGGGTGACTGGGAATAGCTTGTATGGCTTGAGCGAGTAGGTAATTGAGAGCAGTGTGACCGGCGTGGTCGAATGGGCGACTGGGAATAACGGGACTGGTTTGAGCGAGTGGATGATTGAGAGTAGTGTGACTGGCATGATCGAATGGGTGACTGGGAATAACGTGTCCGGCTTGAGCGGGTGGTTGACCGGGAACGGCGTGACTGGCGTGATCGGCTGGTTGACTGGGAACGGCGCGAATGGTGTGATTGAGCGGGTGAGTGGGAATGGCGTGAATGGCGTGATTGAGCGGGTGAGTGGGAATGGCGTGAATGGCGTGAGTGGGTAGGTGACTGAGAATAGCGTGATTGGCGTGATTGAGCGGATGACTGGGAAGAGCGTGAATGGCGTGAGTGGGTAGGTGACTGAGATGGGCGTGACTGGCGTGATTGAGCGGATGACTGGGAAGAGCGTGAATGGCGTGAGTGGGTGGGTGACTGAGAAGGGCGTGACTGGCGTGATTGAGCGGATGACTGGGAAGAGCGTGAATGGCGTGAGTGGGTGGGTGACTGAGAAGGGCGTGACTGGCTCGAAGGACTGATCGATTGTGGATGATGTGGATTTTCCGAATAGTTGGGTGACTGTGCAAATCGTATCTGGCGTGGGTGACTTGGAGGTTGGGAATAACGTGATTGGCGTGATCGGTTTGGTGATTGTGACTGGTGTGATTGGTTGGGTTTCTTTGGATTCTGGGAATAGAGAGGTGACCGTGCTCTGTGCTTTGTTGTTGATGGTAAGCTTTGTGTCGGAAGAGGGGGGCCTGGTCGCACAAAATTTTCCTTCAAAATAGGATGAGTTGTCTCGAGGTGGTTCACAGGACGAAATCCTCGCTGAGTCGGTCCAATATTATCATCTGGTGGACCGGAAGGTGTTGTAGCTACCTCTGGAGGTTCAGGGTCAATAACATCATCGCTTGGGAGTGTGGGATGAGAGCATAGTTCCTCTATTTTGTCGTCGGAAATCGTGACTTGGAGTGTTGGTGAGGGTGTTAGCGAGTGTCCGTGGTCTGGGGCTGGTGTTGAATGGTTCCGTTCATCTGGAAATCCTCCGATACCGCTGTCGTTCCATGAATTTGGTCTGTCGGGAACTAAGTATGTACCGTCGTAATTTAACAGGAGTATCCTTTCTCCACTTTCTCCCCTGGCATAGGTAACTTGGAGGACACGCCCTCTGTTTTCAATTAGGTTCCTTTCGAAGCGTATGCGGCGTTCCACTTTATACCCTTGTTGTATGGCATACGTGATGCCTGGGAACATGCGTTCTATGTTGTGGAGCGCGTTTTGGTAGGGTTTCAAGTATCTCCAACTTGGACGATTAGCGCTTTTAGCCTCATCTTCTAACTCCCATGTTTCATCGATAGGCAGTGGCTCTTTGTATTCTTTTAGCTCTTGATTTAGCCCATGGATCCTCATGATGAGGTCCCTATTTTCTTCCTCTTGGTCTCGCAAACATTCCCTGGCACTTTTCATTTGTTCGGTAAAAGTTGCTATCGCCCTCCTTGCTGCCAACAACTGGCCATCTCTGATTTCGATTAGTTGTTTTTGGCTATCTATTATTTTAATCAGTCGAGCCAGTTCATTCCACATTCCCTGGCTTCCGGGAATGGGCACTTCCGTTATCTCAGGGTCCTCTGGAGTTGCGTTGTTTTCCTGACCTCGGGATTTATCATCATACTGTGATCCGGGTTCCTCTTGGGGTTCAGAATTTCGTTGGGATTCAGGATGCTCCTGGGATTCAGGGTTTTCTTGGGACTTGGGATCTTCCGGGGTTTCGGGATTCTCAGTGCCTTCGCGCTCCTTTTGGACTCTCGAACCTTCACGAGACTCAGGGCTTTCCTGAAGTTCTGGGTCTTCGTGAACTTCGTGATCTTCCGGAACCTCGGTATCCTCAGGGACTTTGGAATTCTGTGAAGCTTCAGAATCGTCCATCATGGCCGACTCTTCGCTGATTTCAGAATCTCTCAAGGCTTCCGTGTCACTGATGACTTCGTAATCGTCTTCGAAGTCATCTAGATCTCCCTCCATCATGATAGGGTTTGATATTTTGTACATGAAACTTTCCTAGCTTCTTAAGGGTAAGGTCACTAAGTTCAACGGTGGTAGGTGATAACACTTTGGTAACTTTATAGGGACCGACATATTTGGGACTTAGCTTTGAGGACACATAGTTTATTTTGGATGACAGGGTGCGGCAGGTAGTTAGGACTAGGTCTCCTAGGGAATACTTAACTTGACGATGGTGTTTGTTATAATACAGGGATTGTTTCTGGAAGGCTTTGTCAAGGTTCTCGATTACCCAATCTTTCATTATTTGTAGTTTTTGCATGCGTTCTTTCCACAATTCAGGGTCACTTGGGATAACGGTTGGAGGGTTATCTGGTTTACTTTTTAGTTCATTAATGGGCTTCGGGTTACGTCCAAGGTTCAGGAATGCGGGGGAAAATTTCAAGGTGTCATGATGGGCTGTATTATACGCGAATCTAAATTCTCCAAGATATTTGTCCCAGTTTCGGTGATCCTGATCTATAAATGATATAATCATAGTTTTGAGGACTCGATTTACTCTCTCTACTGGATTAGCTTGGGGGTGATACGGTGGGGTTGTCGAGACACGTTTTCGTTATTATAATAGAGGGAGCCTGAGGTTTGGTGATAAAGTGTATCGTGAGGATAGTTATAATAGGGGTCACTCGGACGATAGGTATTTTCGCGAGGGTGGTAACGTGGTGCATTAACTTGCGGATGATTATTCCCTCCACGAAGGGGGGGCGATTCTTGGCGAGGCATATCGTGGGACAGGGTATCATAACTAGGGGGCAGGTCTGAACCTGCTTGGTTAGGTATGTTTAGATTGCCACTAGTCGAGTCGGCGTTAGCGTAAGGGGGTTGATTGGGGACCGCGGGTGGTTCGCGAGTCTCACGAACTGGTTCCCTACGACTAATTCTTGGGATAGTGCCTGTATAAGGAGCTTGACGATCTCGATTACTAGGGTGTGCGTGACCTCCATGGGGCGCGTGGGTAGCCGCGGGATCCGCCGAGGTATTACGCGTATCTAAATCCGGTGTACCCATTCGGGTCGTCGCAGTATCGCTATTGGCTGAAGCTGTTGATCCACTTTCGTTATCCACAGGGTTGCCATCATTTCCAAGGACCACGGCACAAATCGAACGAAACATGGGTACGAAAAAAGTTAAATTTTCATAACCTACTTAATTTTTTTAAATAGTTAACATGATACAGAACATAGCAAAAAACTATTTTGCCAAAAAAAAATTATTTTTCACAAGTTACAAAATATTCAAAAACCAAATTTAAAGGACTATGGCACAAATCGTACCTAACATGGATCGAGAAAAAAGTCAAATTTCAATCTCCTCTTCAATTTTTTCAACAGAAAAGATAATACAGAACAATTAAAGAAAGATTCTGCCCAAAAATAATTATTTTCCACAAGTTTCAAAATATACAAAAACCAAATTCAAAGAACCATGGCACAAATCGTACCACACGTGGGCCATAAAATAAATGAATTTTCAGTAAACTATTAAATTTTTAAATAGTAAAAATTATATAGAACATAGCAAAGACGATTTTGCCAAAAAAATTATTTTTCACAAGTTTCAAAATATGCAAAAACCAAGTTCAAAGGACCATAGCACAAATCGTACCAAACATAGGAAGTAAAAAAATCAAATTTCCGTCCCCTATTCAATTTTTTAAATAGTAAAAATTACATAGAACATAGCAAAAAAATGATTTAGCACAAATAAATTATTTTCTATAAGTTTCAAAATATACAAGCACAAAATTCCAAGCACCATGGCACAAATCGTACAAAATATGGGTAGAGAAAAAAGTCATATTTTAATCTCCTATTTAATTTTTTAATAGTAATAATGATGCAGAACATAGCAAAAAAATATTTATCCAAAAAAAATTATTTTTCTTAAGTTTCAAAATATACAAGATGCAAATTCCAAGGACCATAGAACAAATCCTACGAAACATTGCGTAATAAAGAAGTAAAACTAGTATCACCTATCTAATTTTTAAATAGTTGTTCTGTATCATTTTAACATAATTAAAAAATTATGTAGGTGATGAAAATTTAATTTTTCTCTTACTCATGTTTAGTACGATTTGTACCATGGTCCTTGGAATATGCTTCTTGTATATTCTTAACTTACAGAAAATAATTTTTTTGGGATAAATCATTTTTTTGCTATGTTCTATATAATTTTTACTATTTAAAAAATTAAATAGGTGACTGAAATTTGAATTGATTTACGACCCACATTTGGTGCGATTTGTGCCATGGTTCTTTGAATTTGGTTTTTGTATATTTTGAAAGATGTGAAAAATATATTTTTTGGGGATTTTTTTTCGCTATGTTTTGTATTGTTATTACTATTTAAAAAATTAAATGGGTGATGAAAATTTAACTTTTTTTTACCCATGTTTCATACGATTTGTGCCATGGTCCTTGGAATTTGCTTCTTGTACATTTTGAAATTGCAGAAGATAATTTTTTTTTGGTTTAATCTTTTTGTTGCTATGTTCTGTATAATTTTTACTATTTAAAAAATTAAATATGTGACTGAAAATAAACTTGTTTTATGACCCACGTTTGGTTCGATTTGTGCCATGGTTCTTTGAATTTTGTTTTTGTATATTTTGAAACTTGTGGAAAATAATTATTTTTGGGCATAATCTTTTTTTAATTGTTCTGTATCATCTTTGATGTTGAAAAAATTGAATAGGAGATTAAAATTTGACTTTTTTCTCTACCCACGTTTGGTACGATTTGTGCCATGGTCCTTTGGACTTAGACTTTTATATTAATTTTTATAATTTGAAAAATGTAATTTTTATGTTTGAATTTAGTATTGGTGGTGTTTAGAAAGTTTTTTAAACTGTAAAAAATGAAGAGAGATTTGAGTTTTAACTTTTTTCTGTGCCCATTGTTGTCACGATTTCCGCCATGGCCTCGGTTATTTGATGTTGTTAAATTTGAAAATTGGAAAAATTAAGATTATTAAGTGGAATTAGAGTTTTATGTTCTGAAAAATTACCTTGGCATTATTTTTTGTCGTTTTATAGCTTTTGGAGTCTTTGACAGAGTGTATGGAAAATAAGCAATGGTTGGCTTGATATTTCCCATAGTCGGACCGTGGGTGAAATCGTGCTATTCATTGGCAAACGATTTAGCCCATAGTTTGCTTGATTTGACCCATTGTTATTTCTCTACGCGGGAACATAAACGGCAAGTAATACTAAGAAGTAAAGTAGCAAAATTATAAAATTAAATTTCGTATACACGGTTCCCTGGTATGACTTTTAGGTATGAGAAAATTTACTAAACGTTTGGCACCTACTGTGCTTTTGTATAACACTAACAGTATTCAAAAATACAGTTTTCAAAAAATTCCATCGAGGTCAAAAGATAAAAATTCATTATATGCATTTTGTATCCCAATTAACGAGATAACACATATAACACTGTGTAACAGTTAAAAATTACTTTGAATCGGACCTAGCCTAAGTTGTTCGTCATGAAACTTATTATATTTATAACATATTATATAACATATTATATCCCCCCACCTCAAAATTTAATTTTAGAGTTAAGTAAAATTTACGGTAGAAAAAGAGAAAAATAGTTCGAAAATTGTCAATTTTTAAACATTTTTTTAACTTTGGCAACACCGAAAACCATTTATGTATTAAAATAGTCTGCAGCGCGATTGTTTTAAGACAATTTTAGATTATTTAAATTCAATTTAGTATAAAAAAGAGCGTTGCAGATTAATTTAATCCAAAACAATTTTCCGTGAATGATTTACAAATCAATTTTATTTAGAATGTTTTTTTCTGTACTGAATTGTTCAAAGTGTATCTAATTCTGCGTCGAATGAACTTTTTTTTAAATTAAATTGGTGATAAATTAACTGAGTTATTGCATTTTTTGTCCTTATTTTTGCAGCATTTTGTTTAAGCAAAAAACAGTACTTTCTTTTTTTTGACTTCTTTAATTGTTGCAAGTAGTACTTATCATATTCTAACAACTTTTTTATACTTATTTTAGTAGATTTTAGTAAAATCTTGAAAATTAAGAATGTCACAAAAATTTTTTAACATTGATTTTCCCGAAAAATACTTTGATTATAAATACAAAAAATGCAATAACTTAGACAGTTTCTCACCAATTTAATTCAAGAGAAGCTCATCCGACGCAGAATTAAATACCCTTTAAACAATTCAGTACAGAAAAAAACATTTTTAATATAATTGATCCGTAAATCATTGACACAGTTGAAAAAATATTTAAAAACACACAATTTCCGAACTTTTTTTCTCTTTTGCTACCTTAAATTTTACTTGAAACATGAACCTCAATTGGGTATAAAAAGCCTTGTTTTTCAGCTTTAAATTAAAAAAAAATTTAAAAAACCGTCCATAAATGACGAATTAATAGTATATCCTATATAAGAAACGAGTACTGAAGGTCAGCGTTAAAAGTTAACGGAAAATCGTTAACAGTTAACGAAAAAGGATATTTTTATACCTGGTTCCTTGGTTAGGGAGAGAAGGTATTTGTTAAAAGTTTACGGAAAAGGAAACTCTCAGCTCATTATACAAATTACCTTGAAATTTAAATTTTATTTCTTAATACAAACAATAGACTACCTGCAGGGTGTCATTATCCTTCGATCAAACCCTTGTATAATGAGGGTTGATGGCTTTAGGAAAAGAGAGAAAATTGTCGAGTTTTAATGAAAAGAGAAAAAATAAATTATATTTTGAAATTTTACCTCATTACTCAAATATTCTTCAAATTTGAAATTTTCTTACTAAATACGAACAATCCTATTCTAAAAAGAACGGACGTTGTGGTTAACTTCAGACGTGTAACTCTATTTCCGAGTCTCCCATTGGTCAGTCGATATGAAAACTCACTATCGATAGTTTTCAGTTTCGATTTTTTGTTTTGCAGACGAATTAAAATCTTTTAATTGAATATTGTAACTTCAAGTTTATTTTATAAAATTTCTTAAAATGTTAGCAATCTAAAATAACAAAAAATTTTATTAAATTAATTAATACATAGAAATTAGCTTTGACCTTGACTTCCCTATACTAGAACCTTTTCGACCAACTTCAGAGGTGTAACGCGTGTTATCGGGCTTCTGATTGGCTAGCAGATTTTCGATATTTTTTGTCAACAATAACATCACAGTTTAGACGTTTATTTGTACTATTTTTCAATTTATTTAATATCTTCGTTTATTGAATAATTGCATTTTATGAAATAATAATAAATTGAAAATAAATTAAATTGTAATAATTAAGGAGTGATAGTTTAAGAAGTGACAGTGATTTTAGTGAAGTTGTTAAGGTTATAGTGTTTTAAGTGAAATAATGTTTTGTTTACATTGGCATTTATTTCTGACAGGTAAGTAATAATAATAATATTAATAATCTTTTATTTATTTTTATTTTATTTGTAACTTATTTATCTGTTTTTGAGTTCTATTATTTTAATTTTTTTTTTTTAAAGTATCATAATTATTTATGTGATTTAAGGTTTTGATATTTCTTTTTATTGGAATGCACGTGGTGATTGTCATCGGATTTCTTTTCAGCCAAGTGGAAATGGCGAAACTGGTGAGTAATAATAATTTTTAGTTCTTTGTTTTGTTTTATTGTATAGTTATAATTCATTAACCTTTTAAGTTTTTGTAAAATAAAAATATTATACTTTCATGTTTAAGGTTATGTTTTTTGTTATTATTCTCCGGTTGGGTAGAACAGTAGGATAAAATGACAAAATTTGGTTCAAATTGATTTTTAGAACGCAATTTTAAATCAAATTAAAAAATTCTTCATTTCTCTAACGCAGAACTAAATTCCAAAGAGATCTGTGAGAGTCGGTTTTTTAATTATTGTTTTATAAATTTTTAATGTTAATGCAAAAAGTATAAAATATGATTTTTTACGATTTTTTACAATTTTTGATTTCTTTTGCAAAAACATGTTTTTGCATACTTAATAATGCATGGATTTGATGTTTGGGGGTATGTCAATAGTAAAAAAATCGGGCAAGTTCAAGTTACACTCGCACTAAAATCGAGGGTTCCGTACACAAACCAAAATAATTTTTAATATATTTGATACTATTAAATATATAAATATATTATACATATTATATACAATATAATATATAATGAATTTTTTGTACAAAATAGACCACCCCCCCCCCCTATCTTCCGAAATATTTTACTTAGAGAGTTCACATTTTGTACAGGAATGTATTTTCAGGTGTAAATTACATAAAAATTATAGAGCACGTGATGGCGATTGCGCTGTCAACGAAAAATCCAGAGATTTTAGCAAATATCCATAAAAAATACTCAAAAATCATTTTATTTTCTCAACAACGCTATGATCAACTTCTACAATCATGTTCTCTACCATTTTTCTGTAATCTACACGTGAAAATACATTTGTATACCAAATTTGAACTCTCTAAGTCAAATTGTTTAGAAGTTATGGGAGGGGGGATACGGTCATTTTTTAGCATTTTTTTTAAATCGTTGGTTTTTGCTTAAAAACACTATGATAACGATCTGCAACAAAGTTCTCTACAGTTTTTCTGTAATCTATATGGCAAACTACATATGGATACCAAATTTCAGCACTCTAAGTACAATAGTTTGGCAGATATGGAGGTGGAATTGTACACTTTTAGTTCATTTTTGCTAAAAAAATGACCGTATCCCCCCCCCCTTATCTTCCAAACTATTTGACTTAGGATGCTGAAATTTGGTATACGTATGTAGATTTACATGTAGATTACAGGAAAATTATAGAGAAAGTGATGACTATAGCGCTGTCAAAGTTATAACACTAAACTATGGCCCATATGTAAAAAAAATGCTCAAAAATATTGTTATTTCCTTGACAACGCTATGTTCAACACATACAATCATGTTCTCTATAATTTTCCTGTAATCTTTACGTAAAAATACATTTGTGTACAAAATTTGAACTCTCTAAGTCCAATAGTTTGGAAGTTCAGGGGAGGGGATACGACCATTTTTTAGCATTTTTTAAAAAAAATCGTTTTCTTTTGCTGAAAAACGCTATGATAACAGCCTGCAACAAGGTTTTCTATAATTTTTCTGTAATCTACACGTCAAACTACATATGTGTACCAAATTTCAGCACTCTAAGTACAATAATTTAGCAGATAAAGGGCAGAAATGGTACAAATTAAACGCATTTTTTCGAAAAAATGACCGTATTCCTCTCTTATCTGCCAAAATATTTGACTTAGAGAGTTCAAATTTAGTACAAAAATGTAGTATCATATGTAGATTACAGAAAAGTTATAGAGATTGTTGTGGTGATAGCGCTGTCAAAGAAATGGCAAAAGTTATCAGCCAAAAAATATCAAAATTTCTCAAAAATCTTGTTATTTTCTTGACAACGCTATGATCAACCCCTAGAATCACGTTCTCTATAATTTTCCTTTCATCTACACGTGAAAATACATATGTGGGCCAAATTTGAACTTTCTAAGTCAAATAGTTTGGCGGCTAGGGGGGGGAGGATACGATTTTCGACAAAGTCTTGCCAATAGGATTCCGTGCGTACACTTGTGGTGTACGGAACCCTAAAAAGAAGTTTTTGCGCTCAAAAATTGTTAAAAACAATTTATATAAACAATTACACTTTATAAATTTTCTTAAACAGTTCACATTATAAACATTCATTAAGAAGAAAATAAAAAGCGCGCCGCGGAGCGCGGGTCGATCTCGTAGACTAAATAAGCTCATCGGTTCTCGAGTCAAATCTTGCATAATGAGAGTATAATTGGTTTTGAAAAAATTTTCAAGCTCTAACGAAAATAACGAAAAGAAAGATAAATACATTAGTGCATGGTAGTGAAAGTTATTAATGAATAAAACTTAAGTGTATAATGTGGAAGTGAAGAATGCTTATTATAGTGTATTTTTTATTAAGTGTTTATAACAGAAATGTGTTTAATGTGAAAGTGTATAGTATTAATATGCTTTGTTTATTAAGAGTTTGTGTTGTATAGTTCTTAATACGGTGAACGAAAAGTGTTTATTAAAGAAATTAACTGTAAGTGTTCAATAACAAATAATAAAGTGACTCTTAAAAAGTGATAATGATTCAAATGAAAGTGTGCAAAATGTGTGGACTAAAGAAACAATGTTTAAAAAGTGTTTTAATTTTATATTTTCTTTTGATTTTCAATAAAGTTAGTGTTATGAAATGTTAATAGTCTCCATAAAATGTAATTGTGATTTCATTAAAGAAGTGATTGATAACTTTTTTATAAATAAATTAATTGTGAATGTTTAATAAATAATAAAGTAATTATAATGTTTCTAAACATTAAAATTCGTCGTTATAGTCGTTACAGTGTAAAATAAGTTTTAATAATATAATTATGTAAAAGAAGTGGAGATGAAGATATAAGATAATAACATGAGACTATGATATGAGATAAACAGATGAGACAATGAGAAAAATAAGGTAAAAATATGAGACAATAGCATGAGACAATGTGATAAGATAAACATGTGAAACAATGAGAGAGATCAGGTAAAGAGATGAGATAATGATATGAGATAAATAGATATAAGATAAACATATAAGGTACAGAAACAAAAAAACATTAAAACTAGAAATATAAAGATACTTTGATGACATGTAGGATAAAGAGGTCATTATGGAGTTGGATCGTGAGTCATAAAAAATTCATTTTTTGTTAATTTTTTTTAAAGTTGTTTTTGAAAAATGAGTTCTGAGTTAAAGAAGAAATATTTCAATTCAAATGATAAAGACTAGGATATTATTCGTAATTGGGAAACGCTAATTGACAATCACATGTATAAGTTTCAGGAATTATTGGAACTTGCATCAGGTGGTAGTTTCCAAAAACAAATGACAGGATATTTAGAAATGTTAGATAAAATAAAAGCAATTAATAAGAATAAATCACATATTCAAATATTGTTTAGTGGAATTCGACTTTTGGGTCACTGGATTTGCACTTACTATTATGAAAATGAACATTTTGTTTATAATAGTCTTAATGAAGGTTGTTTAAATGAAGATTAAACAGAATATTTATGCAAGTCATATCTATTTAAACCTAATGTAGTTTTTTAAGAGTACAACAACCAAATTTTGTTGATTGTGGTGTATACGCCATTGCGTTTGCTGTTTCTTTATATTTTAATATTAAACCTAAAAATGTTGTATATAATCATGCTTTAGTGAGAACTCATTTGTATATGATGTTTGAAAAAAATGTGTCATCTCATTTTCGGATAATTTTACAAATTTGTGTAAACTTGGAATTGGCAATATCGAATAAATAAACAACAATAATATACATGTGAGGAATGTAAAAGATGCGACACAAAAGAGAAAATTAGATTATCAAACTAATTACGACTTTACAGAAATGAAAGGAGATAGTAGTAGTTCTTCATTACATACAAAAATAGGACAGAAAAAAGTTGTTAATATTCCTGACTAAGAAACTAGAAAAAGCAGTACCAAATATAAAAAAATGTATTGTAAAAGACCTAAGTTGAAAGGAGAGATTGGAAAGAGAGACAATGAACAAATATGAAAAGTGTAAATAGTGACAGAATATAAATATTTGTAAGAAAAACATGTGGGAAATGCGTCAAATTCTATTTAAGTATCAAAAGAAGGTAATAATTATAAAGTATTAGAAACAATAGTAGTAAGAAGATATGTTTTAGCAATGCTAATGAGAAAAGTAGAAAAACTAGAGCAGAATATCAGAAAGAATATAGTGAAATGATGAAATTAAAACGAAAAAGAATTGATAACAAAGAAACAGAAATATCAGTTATGGAAGATGTATGTTTAAGTAGTGAAACAGATTTAAATTTTTCTAACATAAACACATAGATAGTGCTGTTAAAGAAGGAAAGAGAGATAATAATTCTGACAAATTAATAATTTCTAGCGATTGTAATGAGACAAGTAAAACAAGTCTTTGATAATATCAAAAACTGTTGAAGGTCAGTTAAAGTATCTTAAAGAAGTAGGAGGAGATGATAAGAATAAGAAATTACAACGAATAGTGAACCAGACAAAAATTGTTAACACCTCTAATTAGAAAATGAAAAAAAAAGTAGAGCAGAATATAAAAAAGGCTATCCTCAAAGATTGAAATTGAAACAGAAGATATGTCATGATAAGGATGAAAATAATGAAAGAATGAAGAAAGTCACGCAAAATAACAAAAGCAATAACGTAAAAGACTAAAATTACAAAGAAACGTAATCGATGATGAAAAATAGATGTTTCGGAACATACAGTAAAAAAGTGGAGTCATTTATGCGAATGAAAACAACATTGAAATTCGTGATTTTGCTTATGAAGAAAAAAATATTAATAGCATACATGTTCCAAGTTATAACGAACATTTTCTTGGTAAAATGTCGTTTTTTTGCAAAAGATGCAAGACTAAACATTTTGAGAAAGAAAAAGTTAAAAAAAAATTAACTTATGATTATTCTTCCAGTCATGATGGTGTATCGTTGCTTTCAGAAAATACCCTCATGAATTAAAAAAATTGTTAGATGGATCTCATAAGATATGGCCATTGTAGAAATAATATAAGACTTTACAATAATTCATTTGCTTTTGCATCTTAAAATGCCAATGTAGTTAATTTCAATAATAGAAGGCGGGGACCATTTTGATAAATTATTCACGGTCGAATTTATTATCAAATCAACAATTTCCTATTTCCTGAAATTGATAATGATCCATCTTTTGATCAATTATTCCTGTTAGATCCAAAAGAAGCAATTTGCTATAGATTAAACAAACATGACAACTTAGATGTGGATATATTATTTAGTATCCACAAATTATTAAGAGATTTTAACGCATATACAAAGTCTTTTTTAATGATGTCTGAGATCATTGAAATGGAAATTGCGTTAGCAAAAAAAAATAATTTAATTTACAATGTTTAAAGGTGTAATGAAGTTGCTGCTATTTTTAATATGAATGCTGAAGTTTTAATACCAGAGTCTTATGGAACGACTTATAAAACATCGATTTAACAATTACAATTAGTCATTTAGATCCAAATGTTGAACCTTGGATATATCCTATCCTTTATCCTCTAGGAAGCAAGGATTATAGGATCGATATGATTCGTACTCATAGTGACAAACCAACCAGAAATCAAACTGTGTTCAGATCTGCTTATATAAAATATAAAATAGGAGTAAGAGATCATACCTTTAATCAATTTTTATATGGTGGAAGAATGTTTCAGCAATGGTTAGTTGATAATTATGTCAAAGTTGAAAAAGTTAGGTTACATTTTTGTAAAAATAATCAAACAAAATTAAGAAGTGAAACTTACAAAGGAAATTGATCATTTAGATAATCAAGAAATTAAAAATAATGTACATGTTGACAAGATGCTGATACTGCCTTCAACATTTATAGGATCACCTCGTAACATGTCAAAACAATATTCATATACAATGACCATTATGTAGCTTTTCATGATAGACCAGATTTATTTAATACAATGACATGTAGTTCAAAATGGAAAGAAATTTAAGAAAATTTATTACTTAATCAGTCAGCTTCTAATAAAGCTGACACGGTTGCAAGAGTCTTTTATTTAAAAGTAAAAAAATTAATCGAAACTATAGTAGATGATAAACTATTTGGGCAAGTAAAGTCTTATGTTTATGTTATTGAATTTCAAAAGCGTGGTTTACCACACATTCATTTATTGGTTATATTGAAAGAAGGTTCTAAAATATTAAGAGCAGAGAGTGTTGATCGGTAAACTTTTTAAAGTAAAGTTTTTAAATGGTATTAGGTATATCATATTTTTTTATAATTATTCCTTCTATTCTTCTTTTTATTCTTTATCTTTATTTTATTTAATAAATTTTTAGTTAATCAAAATTTGCAAATTGATATACACGATGAATCAAAGATCACATCAATTTAAATTTATTGCAATGTCTTCTTATCATTAATTTTGTTTTTTATTATATTATGTATTTCTTTTATTTCACATAATTAAAAATATATGAAACATTATTTTAAGAAATCATAAAATTTGGCGTGCGCTTTAGCGCGCGCTTTTTTCTAGTTTTATACAAAAACTGCAGAAAAACTGTTTTTAACTCAAAAATTAAATTTTGGGGATGAGGGGAGGGATTTAATACAAATTTGTTTTTTTTGTTTTCATGACGAACAACTTAGGTTAGGTCCGATTCAAAGTAATTATTAACTGTTACACAGTGTTATGTGTGTTATTTCGTTAATCGGGATACAAAATGCATAAAATAAAGTTTTTTCTTTTGACCTCGAGGGAATTTTTTTAAAACTGTATTTTTGAACAGTGTTAGGATCATACAGAAGCACGGTAAGTGCCAAACGTTTGGTCAATTTTCTCATACCTAAAAGCAGTAAACACACGCTTTTAGAAATTTGAACCAATCCTCTGACGTTTTTCATTTTATTTAAGCTATTTCCGCCCAGCCTCTCCTTATATGTAATTGGAAACAATTGACTTTGCTTCTACTTAGTCCATCGCTTGTTGTGTTTTGTAAAGAGAGCTAGGTAAAAATCTGACAGATGGTCTGTGACAGTTTGTGTGTTAACGGCTTGTTTGTTCACGGCAATGTGTGTCATTTTTAACATTTTTTTTGTATTGAAATTGTATCTTTTTGCGATTTAAAAATGTGTGACAAATCGTTCTAATTTCTGAGGGCGGGTTTTACTTCGAAAGGTTTGAGAATTCCCATTAGTTTTTCCGACATTTCTTGAACCTATAGCATGGCTATATGTAACGCGATTCTTCGGTTGTAAAAGGTTGAATTCTCTGCTGACTTTGTGTGTGTGTAGATGTTTGTTGTGTTACGTTGTGTGTGACTGTATTCCCTGTCCGCTACATTCAGCTTTTCCATTCTAGTACTGTTATCTTATTTGTAATAATTTTTCCACTAAACTCTTCCGGATAATTGTTTTGTTTTAGTAAAGATTTGACAATTTCTAAGTTTTTGTTCTGAAATTATTTATTCGCAAGTCGAATACTTCTGTCTACTAGATTATTAATGACATTTATTTTGTATTGTTTCGGGTGATGTGAGAGGAAGTTAAGTAACCTACCCAAATGAGTTTGTTTTTTGTACCAATCTGTTTTTAGTTTGTCTCCATCTCTTATGAGTGAGACATCTAGAGAACTAATTTTATTGTCAGTTTCTATTTCCAGTGTGAAATTTAACTTATTATTGTAGTTATTGAAAAGTGTTAAAATAGTTTGTAAATGTGTACGGAGTACAGCTGTAATTACGTCATCGACATATCTGTGATAGAAGGGTAGATTAAATAGTAATTTTTGTATGCAATCTTATTCTAGATCGTCCATAACAATATCCGCGAGAAGGGGTGAAATTGGTCAACCCATTGGAAAGCCGCACTTTTGTTTATACTTGTTTTCCTTAAAGTTGAACCTCGCAAATTTACACTATACTCTAACTCCACTTAAAAAGCTTTGTAAAGGAATTTTTGTATTTTTCTTTATTTCAGGAAATCTGTTTTTAACCGCGGAATGTGCTATATCATATATAGCATCATATCACATATATCATATTTTTGTAACAGTGTTATATTCTAGAACTGTTTAATAACAAAATTGTAACAACAGTTCTGTAACATTGTTCCATTGGTGGTCTTAAACAGTTCTAGTACGTGCACACTGGGAAGTGAAACTCCATCTAATGAAATAATTATTATAGTAATATTCTTAACTTCGGTAATAAATTTCAAACAATTTTTAACAGTGTACTGTGGTGGGTTAATGCTTTTCGATATTTTTGTGCCAAGATAAGAAGCAAGTTTGTATGTTGGACTACCCATGTTAGAAATTATCAGTTTACGCGGAATACTGGGTTTGTGTATTTTGGGTAAACCATAGCAACGTGCTAGCGTGAAACCGTTAGATTTGATGTATTTACCCGAATTTACAGGAATGTATTTTTTTGTGCCCATTCGTTCGTTATTTTCTTTACACTTTCTTTTGCTTGTGTAGTATTGTCTCGCGTGAGTTGGGTGTATGTGGTTTTTTCCAAAATCATTTTAACTATTTTGTTTTCGTAGTGCGTTGTTTTGTCCATTGCAATAGTTGTGTTGCCTTTATCAGCCTTAATGAAAAAAATATTGAAATTCTGTTTTAAAAATTTTTTGTTTCATTTGGGTTATGAATAATTTGTTTCTAAATATCGGTAACTTGATTTGTTATTGTAGTATGTTCATTCATTTCTGTGTCTAGACAATTAACAAACTTGAGTCGCGCAGTGTTTATTTTATTCAATTCGATTTTTGGAATGTTCGATTTGAAATCCGAAATTAAGTGATGTGTGGGAAGTCTGTCTTTTGTAAAGGGTAACCCAAAGTTTTTCCCCAAGCTTGCTGTAGTCTGTACGTTAAGTGGAATATGAACATTAATGATGTTAATAAACCATTTATCATTTATGGGAATTTGTTGTAAAAAATCGTTGTTCCGATCTTGTTGCGTCTGTGAGGATGGTTGTTGTGTAAGAGAATTAGAATTACTATAACGCAAACCCATGAGATAGTCAAACTTTGATTACCATTTCAGTTTGTGTTTTATAAAACGATTTTTTGCTTTAATACTTTCAAAGTAAAAGAAATGATCGTATTGTGACTGTGGAAGAATATTTTTAATTTTTTGTTGCAAACAGGATCATTGGCGTCAGAGATTTTTTATTGAACTGCACGTGTCTTTAATAACAAAATTAATTGTTTTCTGTTGTAAACTAAAATTTGCAAATTTTCTGTAAATGATCTCATTGTTTAAGACAATAAAATTAAAAGGTTGCTTATATAGAAATTTTGGTGTTATTTTATGTTTTCTACAACGTATTAAAAAAAACTCGCTGATTGCGTTTAGTTGATAGCATCATGTTCTTCGTGGACCAATCGGATAGCAATTGCGTCTCTTCTAGTCCATATGATTCGGAAATCCTTTGAAAGAAGCCATTGCTTCGTGTGAAAAGTAAGATGTAGTTGCCCATTTTTTGTACATAAATTACTGACAACTCCTTTTTTTCCCTTGACCTTTAATAATAATATTGTATTCATGAATTATTTTGGCATTAAAGTCATAAATAAATTGACAATTGAATCTAGTTTCGAACGTTTCGGAGTCCCATGTGCCCCTTCTTCAGTGATTTATTGTAAATCTGTAGATAAATACAAGAATTTTTGTTACAAGGAAGTCTTAAAATAGTGTGTAAAAAACTGCTGACACTGACAATCTGTCTGCTTTTAACCTAGCTCTCTTAACAAAACACACCAAGCGATGGACTAAGTAGAAGCAAAGTCAATTGTTTCCAATTACATATAGTGGATTTCACGGAAAATGTCCTGCCCTAAAAATAAAATATGTCCAATCTATTGCAAACGTTTTTTATGAGTTGTCCTATTAAATAGTAATTTATCCTATAAATATTTAAAAAAAAATTAAAAAATTGGGGCAGTGGGGGGGGGGGGAATGTTTGGCGTTTTTTGGTAATTTACTCTTCTTTTCTTATTTCCACTGTTTTAATGAATGAATAAAAAAAATTTATGTGACATGATTTTTGTAGATTTGTGCATAACCTTTCGATTGAAAAGGTCCATTTTATATTTTTTGAATAATTTGACCTTGATTTTTCAAAATTAAAAACAAATATGAGGTTTTCTCAAAGATGGGCCTATTTAATTTTTTTAAAAATATTTTTAAACGAAAGCTGAGATTTTTTCCTATAAGAATCAAAAATTTCGAAAATGCGTTTTTTTTCGTTTTCGAGAAATTAAATGAGGAATACCGCGCGACGCCGGATGGACTGTAAGTGCTCGCGTCGCCGCACAGTGGTCTGAAACACGATTCTAGCTGGACAAAACTATTTACTCAAAAAGTCTTTGATGGAATTTTACACCACTTTGTTTCTAGCAGTTTTTGAGGTCGCTGATTACGAATCTGAAGTCAGATTTTAAAAATTCAAAATGGCGGATCCAATATGGCGGATCAAAAAATGAAGAAATTATTGCATATTAATAAAACATAGTATTTAAAAGTTTCGGGGGTTGCTGATTACGAATTTGTTATTAGATTTTAAAAATTCAAAATGGCGGATCCAATATGGCCGACCTAAACATAAAAAATTTATGGATTTTAATAGAAAATTGTATCTAAGGGTTTTTGGCGTCTCTGATTAAGAATCTGGAGTCAGATTTCAAAAATTCAAAATGGCGGATCCAATATGGCGGATCATAATATGAAGAAATTATTGTATATTAATAAAACATGGTATTTAAAGGTTTCGGGGGTTGCTGATTACGAATTTCTTATTAGATTTTAAAAATTCAAAATGGCGGATCCAATATGGCCGACCTAAACATAAAAAATTTGTGGATTTTAATAGAAAATTGTATCTAAGGGTTTTTGGCGTCTCTGATTAAGAATCTGGAGTCAGATTTCAAAAATTCAAAATGGCGGATCCAATATGGCGGATCAGAAAATGAAGAAATTATTGTAGATTAATACAGCATGGTATTTAAAGGTTTCGGGGGTTGCTGATTACGAATTTGTTATTAGATTTTAAAAATTCAAAATTGCAGATCCAATATGGCCGACCTAAACATAAAAAATCTGTGGATTTTAATAGAAAATTGTATCTAAGAGTTTTTGGCGTCGCTAATTACGAATCTGAAGTCAGATTTCAAAAATTCAAAATGACGATGCCAACGTGGCGAACATTAAAATAAAGGAATTAGTGTATTTTAATAAAATATGGTTTAGTCTGAATAGTTAAAGAGAAAAACGTGTTATTGTGAATAAAATTTTAATCTTATAATCTATAACAGTTAAAAAATAATCGAATTAATAAAAAATTTGTATTAATAATAAATATTGGGCGGAAAGATTTAAAATGTTAGTCAATTTCGTCATCTGCATCCAGGGTAGGTTCGAATAGAAGTAAAGGTAGTACTTCTTGTGGAAGTTCATGTTTCTTCTGTCTTGGAAGGCCTCGAGCTTTGGCTATGACAGGATCAGACATTGCCAACATCATATTCATTAAGTCCGTTGTTGTTTTAATGCGGTCCATTTTTCGTGTGTGTTTATCTCGAACTTGTTTGTAGACTTTATTACTCGCTTCTTGAGCTTCTTCGGACATCATCCCTATAGGTAACATAATTGTCAGAATAACTTCTGCTCCATGCATAATTATTTTGTGAACACTGACTGGCATTCTGTACCAAGAATACTTTTCCATGTACAAAACAGCAGTTTCTTTGGCGAATTCATCATATTTTACAGTATCTATATTGTGTCCACTTGATAAAGCAACCATGGTAATCCAAAATCTTCGAATCAATTCTTCGTCTACGCCTGTAATCCTGGAAGCTTCTTTGTAGTTTGCAAAAAAAGTTCGAGCAACATTTCCCGTATTTGAAGTTCCCTTACCTTGCACGACCTTGTCGACTCTAATTCCCATACTTTTATACAGTTCTCTGTGAATTGTGTTTTTTCGGTCTTCTAAAATTTTTAGGTCTTCGGAGCTTATGCCTCTGATGGTAGGTTTCTTCAATTTCAATTTATAGGCAATGTGCAATACACATTCCAAAAATTTCATCCAGGCGTGCATCGTTGTAAGTCCGTATTCTAAATAATCGGGATTTACATTTGCATGCTTGTGACTGTTCAAATTATTCATTTCAGTTGGTTTTGATTTACACAAGTAGCAAGTCTGGGTGGAATTGTTATTTGTTATGGCATTTATCACTTTGACATCAAGCATGGTTAAATGCATATCGAATTTGCAGTTAACAGTTTGCTCATCATTAATAGTTACAATGATGTCCTGTAAGTTTGATATTTCATTTTTCATTGACTGGATTTCGGTGCGTATCAACTCAGTGCTTTCTTTTGCATATATAAATTTCTTAGGTCGACATAATCGTGTTGAGGAAGGACGTGGGTTTTGCCATAGGATCACTTCTTCGCCATCATTGCGTAGTCCAATGATGCGCAATGGTACAAATGTAATTAAAAATAGATTCGAATCCTGCAATTGTTCATCGGTTTCAGATTGTGGTTTCTGCATAAATTCGGGATGTCCTGAACTACCATCTGCTCCCCATTTAGAAATTAATGTTATTGCTGTCACAGTCGGTGCAATCTCGATTGTTGATACTAATCTTCTAATAGTATGATCAAGCAGTTCTTGCAATGGTACTTCAGAACCTGTAAAGATAAATTCTTAGAATATCTAAACAGTACATTTTAAACAGTTAAACATTTCTTCTATGATTTTCTATTAGCTATTTGGAAAATACAATTACAATTGTAACATAAAACCTTCGTGAATTTTAAAATATGTTTAATTGTGTTTTTTTTTTAATATATTTATACTAACCACTATCAGTTACACGTATGCCTTCTGGATAACACAGCTTTTTGGCGGTAAGTACCTTTTCGTAGGAAGGATATATATCGGCATTCCGCTGCTTTGCTCCCAACCTGGTTTGGACGTACGCTTCTTTAGACATTCCCGTATTCAGAATAAAAGCTAGAGCTTCTTCTGGGGTGTACGCTACAATTACTTTCTGAGACTCGACCTCTTTGATTATATGACGCATTTTGACGGCTTCAGACGGTGAACCTTCTGAACACTGACCCAAGAGATCTGCCGCAGATCTTTTTCCTTCCTTATACAGAGATGTTTTAGCCGCAAAAACAAGTTCTTCTGTACTTACACACGCTCTAAGTACTTCCGTTTTTCTTTTCTTTGTCTTTAAACTAGATTCAGAAAAATCCTTCTGCGGACGTCCGCTAATATTTTGCGCATTTTGTTGAAGATTCAAAGAAGAAGCCCCTGACAGAGTCGGATCATAATCGCTATTTTTAACCGCTGACTTTCCTGAAATTTAGTATTTTTCAATTTATAATTATTCATGGAATAATACAGTGAAAGCAGGGTTGTGCGTAATTCGGAAATTTTTAATTATAAAAAGAAGATTAAAAATAGAAAAATTAATTAATGAAAAAATTTTACCGGACAAACTAGATAAATCGAAAATCATATCAAGCCAACTAGCTTGTTTTAAAAGAAATTTCGACTCGGTGCGATGTATACCCTTGGAATTCCATCATGACGCTAAGTTATTACAAAAACTTCTTATTTTTATTCTAAGTTTTTCTTCAAAAGAACCATCGAACATTTGTAAATTCAATGAAAGAATTTTTTCTTTTACATAACGGAGAAGGCAGTCTGACGATAACGTCGAGGGATTTGTTAATGATAGAGAGGCATTTCGTAATTGAACATATAATTCGCGGTTTGTCAAAACCAATTTCGTTGTAGGAGACATCACTACACTGAAAAATACAGTGATGATAGCAAGAAATTTTTTATAATTTTTGTAATATAATATATTGAATTAATATATAACTTGAAAAAGTTGATATACTTACATATGAAACAGTTTTTTAATATTCACGAATTTCCGCACATCACCTTTATTAATATGATTCTATGTAAATACCGCAATACAAATATAAAGCCCTCAAACATACAGGGGTTTTACATCTCCTTAATGAATTAAAGAAGGAGCAATAAGAACAAGACTTTTAATTCATACTCTTGGAAAATCTTTTTTTTAATATTTTGACATAAGAGGTTATCATATTTACAACAAACAATTGCAGTCTATGTGATGAACAGCTGCTTGACGGACCTGAATTTCGTTCTTATACATTTAGCATTCGTTTGTTTTACGAGATAAAAACGATCCCGCCACTGAGACAATTACCATTGTTTTATTGTGATTACATTTTAAAAAAAAATAATTACTATTGTCTTATTGTGGTTACATTTTTTTAAAAAAATATTGCGATTTCCGGTTCCATGTTTAAGGTTTAATTTAAAATTTCGATTGGAAAGTATGTATTAAAATACACTAATTTTAAATTTTAATGTCCGATATATTGGCTCCGACATTTTGAATTTTTTAAATCTAACAACAGATTCATAACCAGCGACCTTGAAAACCCTTAAATGCAATGTTTTATTAAAATATACTAATTTTTTTATTTTCAGGTCCGCCATATTGGATTCGCCATTTAGAACTTTTAAAATCTGACTTCAGATTCGTAATCGGCAACCTTGAAAACCCAGAAATACCATGTTTTATTAAAATAAACTAATTCTTTTATTTTCAGGTCCGCCATATTGGATCCGCCATTTTGAATTTTTAAAATCTGACTTCAGATTCGTAATCAGCTACCTTAAAAACCCTGAAGTATCATGTTATATTAAAATAAACTAATTTTATTATTTTCAGGTCCGCCATATTGGATCTGCCATTTTGAATTTTTTCAATCTGTCTTCAAATTCGCAACCAGCAACCTCAAAAACAGATTATAATAAAGTGGTGTAAAATAGCATCATAGCCTTTTTGAACAAATAGCTTTGTCCATCTAGACTCGGGTTTCACGGACCGTTTTAAACATGAAAATATCGAAAAGTGGCAAAAAGTGGCAAAAAGTGTTAATGGTTTTGAAAACTTTAAGTCTTAATAAACATTTTCCCATGAATAACTTTTTAAACAAATTTAAACAATTTAACTTTTTTCATTTTGAATTTTGTAATATGCATTTAGCAGACAAACTAACCTTTGTCGTCGGTTTTTAAATATAAACATTAAAAATAGAATAATTTATGTTACACTATCTTACAGAGTGTGAATCATACTACAAAATTCATATAGGAATAATTAAAATTGGATGACTTAATAAGTCACTAGCTTTGTTCAATTAAAGCCACGATTTTTAGAGCAAAATAAACTACGCATCAGTCTACGTCAGTTCGTGCACTAATACAGTCAAATAAAATTTTTTTAGTGATTGAATCATACAAAAGTGGACGCTCTAGATATAATAGAACATAAAAATACTGAAAAAAAAATTTTTGAAAGCGATCGATTTTCCGACTTTTGTCCACCTAGATTTGGAATTCAGACCACTGTGGCGCCGCGGCGATCTGACGTCGATCAGGCGTCGCGCGGTATTCATCATTTTATTTTTCGAAAACGAAAAAAAACGCATTTTTAAAATTTTGGGTTCTTATAGGAAAAAACCTTAGCTTTTGTTTAAAAATATTTTTAATAAAATTAAAAAGGCCCATCTTTGAGAAAACCTCAAATTTATTTTTAATTTTGAAAAATCAAGGTCAAAGTATTTAACAAATATAAAATGGACCTTTTCAATCGAAAGGTTGTGCAAAAATCTACAAAAATCATGTCACATAAAATTTGTTTATTCATTCATTAAAACAGTGGAAATAGGAACAGAAGAGTGAATTACCAACAAACGCCAAACTTTTCCCCCCTCCCACTGCCCCAATTTTTTAAAAATTTTTAAAATATTTATAGGATAAATTACTATCCAATAGGACAACTCATAAAAAAAATTTGCAGTAGATTGGACATATTTTATTTTTGGGGCAGGACAATTTCTGTGAAATCCACCATATAGGGAGGGGCTGGGCGGAAATAGTTAAAATAAAATGAAAAACGTCAGAGGATTGGATCAAATTTCTAAATGCGTGTGTTCACTGTTTTCAGTTTTTTTATTATTACTTATATTACGGTTGTCACAATGTTGACTGATTATACGAATTTTAATTTGATAATTTTGCAACTTTACTACTTAGTATCACTTGCTGTTTATGTTCTTTCTTGAATTATTGTGTTTTTTGCATTTTATTTCTTATACTTTACTTTTATTTATTCTCAAAAAAATTATTGAATTTTTTCATTTAGTTGTTCATTAAATATTTGCATAACAGCTTAAACTAAACGTTTTAAGTGCAACTTTCCAATGAGTTCACCAATTTGACCCATTCTCGCGGAAAGATTGCATACCAAAATTACTGTTTAAACTACTCTTCTATCCCAGATATATCGATGACATGATAATAGCTGTAACCCGTACACATTTACAAACTATTTTAAACTTTTTAATAACTACAATAATAAGTTAAATTTCACACTGGAAAAAGAAACAGACAATAAAATATTTATTTAAGAATCTTATATGGAAATTTTACATTGTGATGAAAATTAACTTTATATAACAAATATAGTTTTATGTATTATGCAACTTAAAATTAACGTCTGATTTAAATAAAAATAATACTGACTTTTTACATTTAACTCGTGCAAAAATAAAAGAAAAGCCATAACTGTCTCTAAATTCAGGAAACCCTAATAACAAATCAAAACCATTTACTAGTACACCGAGGTATCCTAAAACAAATTCAAATCCTAATTTCGCACAAGAAGAAAAACAATCTGACTCGGGATTTATTTCTACTTAACTTTTTGATAGTGACGATAATTCTAATAGTGATTGTAGCGATAACGAAGAAAGTACTGCGGAAAAAACTGTAATAGAAATCCATTTAAATAATTTAGAAGATTTTGGATCTAATCAAAATCAATCGCAATCAAATAAATCTTTAATAGAAGAAATTAATAATTCTTTTGAAAATCAATCAGGAAATATTTCTAATCAATCTCCTAATAATTCAGAAAATACGAACTGAAGAAATATGGCTATATTAAATAACCAGCAAGTTTCTTTACGCGACGCTCTGGGAACAATACTACTATTTGACGGATAAAACATGCCACAGTCAATATTTATTGAGGGTTATGTAGAGGCAAAATCCATATTATCAGAAAACGCTGACGTTCAAAATAATTTAGTGAAATTAATTCGAAGTTGAATTTCGGGGGAAGCAAGGAAAATTACATAAGGGCATAGTTTTAATAAAGTACAGGAATTAACAAAGAGGAGAATTTAATTCCTGTAAGGAGAATTAGGGGCGATGTTCATGTGGGAGTATGAAAATGTGGTATCTTACGGTTCAAGAATCGCGGAAGCAGTGAAAAGAATTTTAGACGCGCATAGAATAAATAATGAAAATGCAGTAAATGCAACATTTAAAACGGAGTTAGAAAAAACTATTGTTGATTGTTTTACGAGAGGGCTTAGACCAGAATTATAGTTACGAATACGAACTGCCGACACATTTAAGGGTATTGTAGATAAAGCGATAAAGATAAAAAGAAAATTATCATCACCCAATGAATTAAGAAAAAATATGCAAAAACCCGAAAATGAAAATCCATTTAGAAACAGTAAAGAATTTGCTAAAACAACCAAAATAAATGTTGCTCAGGACGAAATATTAACTTGTCTACTTCGTGGTAAAAATAGACATTTTGCGGTTAGTTGTTTCCAATTTAATAAGTTACTTGGGCGGAAACAAGAAAATTCTTTAAATACTCCACAAAATTTTTCAAACTCGAATCGGTATCAAAATAATTTTAATAGAAATCAAAATCAACCTCGTTTCACACCCCAACATCAATATGCAAATAGTTTTGTTAAAAGTATTCAGAATCAGTCCTTTAATGCATTTCATAATCAAAAACAAAATTGTTATAGGAATTCTCCACGAAATCAATATCAAAATTAATTTTTAAACCAAATTACAAATTCAGTACAAAATTCATACCAAAATCATAGACGGAATCAGTATCAAAATTCATATCAAAATAGATATCAGATTCGGCAAGAAGAACAAACTCAACAACAGGGACCTAGTACAAGTAGGAATAATCAACCAAAGAACCCCACTTACAAAAATCAAAAAATATCATGTAATTATTACAAAAAACCGGTACACGTCATTAGCGAATATAGGAAAAGAATGTACAAAAATAGTCAACAACAAACCCGTGTTCCAGAAGAAAATTCGGAAAACTCCAAAACCCTTCCTCAGAAGGATGCTATGAGGACAGTTCTTTGCAATTTAGATTCCCTTTTTTATTACGAGTAATTGAAAAAAATCGGGCAAGTGAGAGTTACACCCGTACCAAAATCTAGGGTTCCGTACATTTATGAAACAAAGATATACCTTATTAACAGAGAGCTCTAATTTGGTACACATATGTATTTTCACGTGTAGATTACAGGAAAATTATAGGAAACATTATCTGGATTGACAGTCAAAACGTTATCAAAAAAAAAAAAAATGCAAATTTTCGAAAAAAAAGTTTTTTCCCTATAACTTTGACGCTATTCGAGCTAGAGGGGTTAAAATTTGGTATATTTGTATATTTTTATGTACAGATTAAGAAAATTAATTAAGAGGGCTATAATGATAAGTATTAGCAATTAAATAAGAAAATGAATTTTTACTTTTGTTAACACAATTTAATAATATTTATTTCTAACTTATCATTGAAAAAAGCTAGAAAATTGTAACTTTTTATAAATTTATCCATTTCTATCTTTCAAAGAATTCCTTCAAAGCTTTGGTCAAATTTAATAAAAAGTTCAAAATAAACATTTTTCAATTTCCTAAACAATTGATAAAGTTTATTTTCTTATTTTGTTGCTACTACCCGACTTTATAGGTTTTAAAAAGTTGCAAAATTGCAAAAATGTTGCAACTCTCAAACTTTTTTTCATAAAAAAGTAGAATAAAAAAAATACAATTTGTTTAAACAATTGTAAAGTTTATTACTTCTACTTTTTTCTCAGTACTTGGATGTATAGTAGGGTGGTCCATAAAGACGAAAGTCTGAAATGTTTTGCTGCTACCCCCCAAAAAGTTTTTAAATCGAAAAAAATACCCGTTTTTTTTAATCGGACAATGTTTAGGGCTGTCTCAAACACCTTAAATTTCCCATTGATTTTACATGGAAAGAACGAACTTTTTCGTAAATTCCCTACAAAATCCACAAAAATCACTCAAAATAGCCTGCGGCAAAACTTACCGAGACTTGAAATTAACATAAATTGATACTTTAAAAAAACGGGGTTCGGCTCGGTCTGGCCGGCACAAAAGTTGGCGAGCTAGACTTTCACTTGATTAAAAGAGGAGGAGCTTGAGGAACAACCATGATCCAGCGGCGAGAGGGAGAGCTTGAGGAACAACGCAAATTTACCGTTGTTGAGAACACCCACAGCTAACGGGTCGGCCGGTGAAATGAAGCTCTCAGGAAAGCGCCCAGAGACAGGAGATTATATAATCCTAAATGAGTCGGTTTGGCCACTACACTATTTTAGGTTAAGACGCATAAAAACAACCAAGAGTCCAATTAACAATGAGCGGATTATTCTACAATCTTTAAGCACAATAGCGTGAATACGCCGCGTACATTTAAAATTAAAAAAAGTATTCAGTAAAATTAACTACAACAACAATTTGCAGTTGTTTAAACAAATTATTATTAAGGGCATGGAACGCAGACTCACGTCACTGGTATAAGCAAAATTGTCCGTAAACTTTATCTTAAAATAATAAATGTTTATAAACCAAACTTTGTAAAAATATCATTAAAAAGGTCTCTCTGACCCAAATTTGTTTATATTTTGCCTTATAGTTCATTTTTAAAAAAATTAGCTGAATCACGGAATATTAAAAAAATTGATTTTTACTCAATATTTAAACAAAATTAAGTCAAAGAGACCTTCTTAATGCAATTTTAAGTAATTCCACAAAGTTTGGTGTAAAAATATTTATTATTTTAGGAGAAAGTTTACGGACAAATTTTGCCTATACTAGTGACGTCATTCTCCATCACATGCTCTTAATAATAATTAATTTTTTACAAATGCACCAAAAGTCTAGTTCGGTGTCTATTCCTATGTTTTTTGGGGCGCTAAAATCAAAAAAGACCACCAAGAACAAGTTGCATCGGTCATTCACCCCCTATTAGCCCCTGGTAGGGGGTTAGAATTTTAAATTTCACAAGAAGTAGAGTAGTGTGTCTATTTCTATTTTTATTGGGGCGCTAAAAACGAAAAAAGCAATCAAATTAAATTCTCCACTCTTCACCTCCTATTACCCCCTGGGAAGGGGTTAAAATTTCGAATTCCACCAAAAGTCGAGTTTGGTGTCTATTCCTATGCTTTTTGGGGCGCTAAAATTAAAAATGACCACCAAGTACAAATTGCACCTCTCCTTCACCACCTATTACCCCTGGTAGGGGGTTGAAATTCCAATTTCACAAAAAGTAAAGTTCAGTGTCTATTTTTTTTTTGGGCGCTGAAACTGAGAAAAGCAACCAATAACAAATTCACCACCTCTTCACTTCCTATTACTTTACTCCTATTAATTACGAATATCACAAAAAGTCGATTACGGTGTTTACACTAATGTTTTTCGGGCTCTGAAACCGAAAAAAGCAACCATCAACAAATTCCTCCTTCTTCATTCTCTATTACCCCTTGAAAGGAATTGGAAATTTGAATTTCAGAAAAAGTCAAGAAGAGGGTCTTTTCCTATGTTCATTTTTGGTTCGCTGTACCCATACAGGGCTACGAAAAATAAATTTGACCCCTCATTCACCCTGCCAGGGTGTAATAGTGGGTACAGGAGGCAGGGACTTGTTTTCGGCGGCCTTTTCCGGTTTTAGTGGTACAAGGTGGTGAAGGAGGGGTGCAATTTGTTCTTGGTGGTCTTTTTTAGTATAAAAAAATCAAAAAACATAGGAATATACACCGAACTCGACTTTTTGTTAGATTTGATATTTCAACCCCCTACCAGGGGTAATAGGGGATAAAGGAGGGATGCAATTTGTTCTTGGTTGTCTTTTTTGTTTTCTGCGTCCCGAAAAGCATAGGAATAGACACCAAACTCGGCTTTTAGTGGAATTCGAAATATCAAATCCCTCCCAGGGGGTAATAGGAAGTAAAGAGTGGAGAATTTATTTTTGATTTCTTGTTTCGGATTAGCGGCCCAATAAATATATTAATGGACACACTACTCTACTTTTTGTGAAATTTAAAATTCCAACACCCTACGAGGGGTAACAGGGGGTGAAGGAGGTATGCAACTTGTTCTTGGTGGTCTTTTTTGATTTTAGTACCCCAAAAAACATAGGAATAAACACCGAACTCTACTTTTTGTTACATTCGAAATTCCAACCCTCTACCAGGGGTTAATAGGGGGTGAAGGAAAGATGCAATTTGTTCTAGGTTGTCTTTTTAGATTTTAGCTCCTCAAAAAACATAGGAATAGACATCTAACTCGACTTTTAGTGCATTTGTAAAAAATTAATTATTATTGTAACGAACTGTTACAATTAGTCCAACGGGGAATGAATTTATAAAGTTTAAAGATTTGAAATTCTCTTAAGATTTTCTGAGACGCATGCCAGTGACCTTGCAAGAAGGTATCAAATCTCCCCGCTGACTAATGGTTACGACATCCGGTGTATTTGGAGTCGCTCTGCACGGAAACGACAATTTCATTCTCTTAAAATCAAAAGAGGAAAATTAAAATTAATAAATCTAACTTCTACATGTAATTATGTAATAATTATGTTATGTCGTGGCGCCACGTATAAGAAATTTATGTCATGCATTTTCAGATTATTTACGCTATGTCATGTCAGTATAAAATTAATTTAAGGGATTAAAGGGATAAACGTTAACTAATAATCATTTAAGTAATGTCCCTAGGACTGAGACTAGAAAAAGGGCCAAACTAAAGGATAGACATAGAATTTTGATACGACTCGCGACGTACTTCTTACTTCTTAGATTCCAGCCTCTTACTCCCCCTTCCACTCCACGCAAAGCACGTGCTGTGTGCATCCACGCAGAGCACGTGTTCCTTTGACAGCTCGCACCCAAACAAGAGAATAACCAGTCCAACACCCATACAAATTCCTAACAAAATATTCATTTTTTTTTAAAAGAAAATAAAAACCCAGATGTGCTGTACATTGTGCCATTGAACTATGTTATATAGTGATATATATATATATCGTTATGTAGGACAATTGAGCCATACAATGCCTCCAAATTGCAGCGGTGTCAATGACACTGTCTTGCAAAATTATATGAATAAGAAATTCATATATTTTTACGCTGAAAACTAAAATGCCGCGCTGTTAACTAACAGCGCAAGTGCTCGTTCAAGCCATGGCGAAATAAGTTGATTGCAAATGCAAGTCAACAAAAATTTGTAAAATCACACCTAAGCAGTTCAATGGCCGCGGTGCACACGACCCTTTTCTTTTCTTCCTTTTACGAGCTCATCAATTTCACCACAAATATTCCCCACCTGATCCCTACCAATGTCCGAATTAAGAAGTGCTAAACTATAAAAGAAAAAATTCAATAATAAAGCAATGCAGTCTTGTCGTGTCTTCACACGGGTAATTTTATTGTTTAATTACGGACCTTCTGCCCGTCAATTAAGATTTTCCAATATCGGAATTGGTTGCGTCTTCACTACTTTACGAAATTAAAGTAATTAATTTATTCTTTTCTTTCAAAATTTAAGTGTAATAGCGTAAAACGTCCTCTTTCATTTAATTGCGGATTTGATTGGTTGACGTTAAGTTGACAATTAGTATAATAACTAAGTGATAAGGAGCCAAAGGCAGTGTTAATAAACTAATTGTCAAAAGCCGCGATTGATTTATTGAGTGCATATCTTTCGCGAGGACAATTTACTACACGAGTAAAAATCAACGGAATTTTCGATTAATAAAATAATCGAAAGGTTCAATTACTTTGGCCCATTGAAAAATCAGTCCTAGGAGCATCCCTTGATCGAATTTTCAAATGGTAGTTATAACCATCTACTACAGTAATAGTGAGTAAAACAAATGAGCAATTGTATCGTTCCAATTGATGTCTTTGTAAGCTAAGGTTAAGAAAAGGAGTTTTTGAATAAATGTATAAAAGGGGAACAGTGTTATTTTTCTACCAGGTAACACTGGGCAAAACCTACCCCCAGTAGAGAATTTCCGTCCCATAAAATAAAAACGGATTCATAAAAGGATCCGGTTTACTGTTGCTCCGAATAATTTAATTGTTTTATTTCTGGTAACTTGTTTAGCGATATCCATAGATTTCAATCAAAATAATAAATAATAAAATATTCTTCCGCTCGTAACAGTAAAATGGTGGCAGCGGTGGGATAATTCTCGCGTTTTGCCACCCCCTTTAAAAATTTTATTCAAAAATTCAAGGTTAGAGCTTTAATTAGCTCAACCCCAAAGTTACACCAGAAAATCAGAGCTTTCGCTAGCTCGATTTTCCTCTTTTTATTCTTTTAGAAAATCAGAGCTTTTATTAGCTCGATTTTCTCCCTTTCCTTCAGATCAAAAAAAATTATCGTATGAGCTTTAACTAGCTTCACTTTAATTTTATCTTTCCAGAAAATTAGAGCTTTATTTAGCTCAATTTTCTCCCCCTTTCTAAATAAAATTATTGCCGAGTTTTAATTGGCTCTACTTTAATTTTATCCCTTTTAGAAAATCAGAGCTTTTATTAGCTCGATTTTCTCCATTTTCTTTAGATCAAAATTATCGTATGAGCTTTAACTAGCTTTACTTTAATTTTATCTTTCCAGAAAATTAGAGCTTTATTTAGCTCAATTTTCTCCCCTTTTCTTTAAATAAAATTATTGCCGAGCTTTAATTAGCTCTATTTTAATTTTATTTCTTTTAGAAATCAGAGCTTTCATTAGCTCGATTTTCTCTCTATTTTCCGATCAAAATTATCGTTTGAGCTTTAATTAGCTCCACTTTAATTCTGCTTCACGAAATAGTTGATTCCAATTTCACTTACCTGGACAAATGCATTCCTAGATTGGATAAAGAAAAGTGCAATTCGTTCCTTTCTGACTTACCATGTGTAAACCTTTGACGAAATCTGTATGTGTGAGTAAAGAGGCACCTTGGCCAACTTTTGCAACTATCCCCCCTCTTCCTGGAGCAATCCCTTTAGCCGTGTTTTTGAACAGACGTGCAGTCGAGAATAATAATAACGAAAACGCCTATGATACCGATGATAGCGACATTACTGACGCTACGACTGTATTATATCGCTCTGATGACAGTGACGTGGAGGTGCTAAATTAAAAAGGTTCAAGTGTGAAATATGAATAAAAACCGTAAAGTTAGACGCGCTGGTAACAAAATTCAGCAATTACGAAAAAACGCAAATTCAGTTCCAACTCCGGAAAAAATTGCATCAAATGAAAAACTCCCTGAACCAGGTACGGAAATTAGGGAGTTAAAAAGTTTGGAGGAGTTCAGCAATTTTTTTGAATCATTATTGAATCAAGCTCAGACTGTTATTGATAAAAATAAAAAATAAGGACAGTTGTGCGGGTTCCCCTTACTTTCAGGGTCATTTAGGATACATGCTACTTGCTTAATTGAATTAGCATTTTGTCAGTTTACCACGGTGTACTAACATTCAAAATTGTTAATAATTAGAACATAATGATTTCGCATTGATTGAATATCTCAGCGGAGCTTAAATTAAGCTCAAGAATAAACTGACTGATTTAGTGATAGTATTAAGTACTTACCTTGTTGTGTGTGAACATTTAAAACATTTAAAACCTAGTGCCTTACATTGTCAATAATTAATTCAATTCCACTCTCCCTTTACCCCACCTTTCTCACGCTTGAGAATGGTAGCTAATGCGATCTTTCCACAAGAACTGTGGATAGAATTGACCAATAAATTGAAAGAAGCGGAGAATCATTGCGAACAAATTTCCTTTTGTAATTTTGCATTAACCCGACAAGTGGAAGACCTAGAAAAACGTGTGAAGTTTTTGTCTCTACAATTAACCACGCTCTCCGAATCCAACAAAGATATGCTCCAAATTATTGACAAATTGAATGCAAAACCTGACAAAACAACCAGCGAAATTCTTGGAAATTTGTAAGAACTTAACTTTGAGTAACCAATGTCGACAGGGTCAAAGGACAACTTTTTCGAGATCCCCACGGAGCAACCAAACCCATTGAGTAGTCGACTAGAAGCCTTGTTCGACAGGCTAGAACAGACGGGCAAAAACTGCCTCGAATTGGGAAAAAGAACAAAGGATTTGTTCAAGGAAATCAGGTCTACTCATCGCCAGAGATTAGACGTCGAGAGTCAAACTACGCGATTGCAGGAAATTGTTAAAAAGTTGAATGAAACCTAAAGGTCAATCAACTACATATTCGACTAGCGGAAAGTAATATAGAAGATATTGGAATAATTATATAGCATCTTAAACAAGTATATTCCGTGGTGGCGGAATAGTTTAATTGTATTAGTAGATCAAATTAGTGAAGTACATTGTCTGACTCAACTTGAGGCAATTCAATTCAACTCAACCGAAGATGACGGAAACTCCAAATGCAAGTATCCGAAGCGGATACGTCCCGAACGTGGAATTGGCAGCTACCCTTACAACAAATGCTGCAATGGCCTCCATGATGGAGTACATGATTGTCCAACAAGGAACGCACCATATTCCTTTCTTTGACGGCCGGAGTCCTCCCCTGAGAGAGTTTTTACAGGATATTACAAATGGTGCTGTGTACATGACCCCCACCACCGAGCCAGGTTTCGTAAAAGCTGTGCTCAGTAAGCTCAGAGGACCCGCCAGAGAAAGCGTTAGAGACAAGAGCTTTCCCAAATTAGATGATTTAGTAGTCCACTTGAAGAAGAGGTTTTCTTCCCCAAAATCCTATCAGTGGTACCTAGACGCGATTGCAAAACTTCGGATGAAGCAAACGGAAACCGTCAGTGACTACAACGACAGAGTACAAGGATTAATTAGTGGTGCAAAGCACGCACTCGAAGAAAAGTACCCTGGCAATGTTACCGACTCTACTGTACCTCGTAGTAAGATTATGATGATCCCTGTCAGTGATTTCGCCTTGGATTCATTCATCAGAGGACTGCCAGCTGAGATTTCCGCGCACGTAGACACGCGTCGACCGATGACGCTTGCACAGGCGTTAGAATTCGCCCTTCATGCAGAAGAAAAGGAGTTCTATGCAGAAAATACTAGGTCAACGTCCTACCGAATCTCACGAGATCGGGAGTCGCACTCACAAGATTCCATGGAACACCCTCGAGGAAATCATGACGGCAAGGGCCGGCACACAGATCACAAGGAGAATAACAGGGCATCCCTTCCGAATATAGGAACTCCACAATATCCTGCAATGCCGCCTTTTCCACCTATGTACTATCCTTACAGTCCCTATCACGGATACCCGCCATACCCTCCTTTTCCCCCTTATGCCCCTCAAATGAAGGAACAGTACAAGGCCGGGAGCTCTGTACCCCCCAGGTCACCTTCCCCAGGGCCGCAAAAGAATTTAAACTCCCCCATGATTCGTCGAACAGACGCGACGACGAATCTTCCACAATCCGAGCGTCCGAAGAATGTACAGTTCGCCCCAGCAACAGTAGAATCCTTAGAGCAGGAACCACGCCCGAGGACTCCCCAGTCGTAGAATTAACGGCTCCAGAATTCAATCACCCTAAGGCAACATTCATGGTGGACCCAGGATCCGACTCAAATTTAATAAAACTACGAGCTTTAAAAAAACAGCTTATAGTGAAAACCCACAACCAAACAGTGATAACTGGAATCACGGAACATCCAGTAAATACCTTGGGATCGGTAGAATTAACATTGCCGAACAACAAGGCCGAATTCTACGTGATAAAAAATTCTTTCCCTATCACAGCAGATGGCATTCTAGGAAGGCCATATTTAAGAAAAGAACAAGCAGAAATTTCGTTTCGACACAATACTTTAGTGACAATATCGGAACCAACTTCACCTAAGCCCTTCGTGGATAAGGAATCCCTGGAGGCAATGAAAGAATTAAAAAAGGAAATAAAACCTTTCAAACGAGTATTGAGCATCAAAGCCCGCACTAGACAGCCGATATCGATTGACACTTCTACAAGGGACCTTTCTGTGGGTTATCTTCCCAAAATAAACACCCCACAAGGACTTTATCTCGGGGAAGCATTGGTGAATAATCACAATGGAAAATGTCACGTGATGGCAATCAACACCACCGACGAAGACATTCAATTCGAATTGCCTCCCCAAGAATTAATTCCCTTCGATTTTTATAAGTTCCCAGGAGAGGAATCTTCCGACTCAGAGTCGGAAGAAATACAACAGGAAATTAGTAAAGATTATGCAGACAGAGTAAAAAGAGTTAAGTCAGCTCTCCACACAGCACATCTGTCAGAAGAAGAAAAGAAATATGTGTTGAAATGGGTTGAGGATTTCGCCGATATTTTTCACCTCAATGGAGAGAAATTAACGTGCACTCACTTAATTCAACACAGAATTCCTACCACTGACGACAAGGTGATCCATCGAAAGCAATATCGGAGACCTCATGAAGCTACAGAACAGATCGACGCTCAGATAAAAAAGCAGCTTCAGGCAGGACTAATAAGCGAATCAAACTCGCCCTATAACTCTCCCGTGTTGATAGTACCAAAAAAACTAGACAGCTCAGGTGAGAAAAAGTGGAGGGTAGTAATAGACTATCGCGCCCTGAATGAAAAAGTAATAGGGGATGCTTTTCCTCTACCAAACATTTCAGAAATTTTCGACCGCCTGGGTTCAGCACGATACTTTACTGTGTTCGATCTAGCATCTGGTTTTCACCAAGTGGAAACTCACCCGGATGATCGTCCAAAAACCGCATTCACAGTTGGCAGAAATCACTACCAGTACGACAGGATGCCCATGGGCATCAAAAATGCGCCACCAACTTTTCAACGATTATTAAACGGAGTCCTTACAGGGATGCTAGACGCAGAAGCATTCGTCTACTTGGATGATATTATTATCCACTCGCAAACGCTAGAAGAACACGATCGTCGTGCTCGACGATTATTCACGCGACTGAGAGGGGCTAATCTAAAACTCCAACCAGATAAATGCGATTTTATGAAAAAGGAAATTGCCTACCTAGGTCATATTATAAGCGAAGAAGGAGTCAAACCAAATCCGATGAAAATATCTGCCATTCGCCACTATCCTCGACCAACCACCCCTAAGAACATAAGGCAATTTCTAGGACTCTCCGGGTACTACAGAAAATTCATTCCTGATTATGCCGCTCTCGCAAAACCATTAGTAGAGCTCACAAAAAAATGTGTGAATTGGGAATGGGGACTACCTCAGAAGCGCAGTTTCGCCAAATTGCGAAAGTACCTCTGTAAGGAGCCTCTTTTGCAATATCCCAATTTCACGAAAATCTTTAAACTTACCACAGACGCTTCTGAATATGCCATGGGAGCAATACTGACTCAGGAAACAGATGGAGTCGATTTCCCTGTAGCATACTACTCAAAGATCTTCGGCGACTGTGAACAAAGGTACCCCAAGGCCGAGCGAGAATGCTTAGCTGTGTTGTACGCAGTTGAACATTATCGACCTTACCTATATGGGCGTGAATTCATATTGGCCTGCGATTTCGAGCCAGTGCACTGGATTACCACTGTACTTAATCCAGGTGCAAGACTATCAAGGTGGCGATTACGACTCAAGGACTACCAATATCAATTTGAGTATCGCCAAGGAAAATTGAATAGGGGAGTGGAAGCTCTCTCTGGGAGACCTGAGGAACAAAAAATTACAGATGAATTCAGTGACTTCTCTGATTCGGATGCCTCGGACTTTCCTCCAGATACGAAACCAGGAGAACAGACATCTTCAAAAAAGAAGCCAAGGGAAGTACTAAGGGCCCTACCCATTGTATCGGCTCAAATACGTGAAGAACTAAGTGACGAAAGTGATCAAATGGAAACTCTGTACAGGGCATTGCCAGTAACTCGACTTCAAACCAAGAAGCGGGAAGAACGACAAGATCCAAAACCATCGGCATCTAAGACTGAGCTTACGAGTAACGAGAAGAAACCGCCCATTTCAGTGTTAAAAAGGCCCATTGTGAATCCACTTCGAAGAACGAAATCGGACTCTGCTGACCGAAAACTGCCCCCAATTCCAAAAAAGGCATCTATCCCCATAAGGAATAAAGTTCCCTCTCGTGAACTCCTCAGACGACCAGTCGGCCGTCCGAAGAAAACCGAAGCCAAATCAGCAGCAGAGAAACTAATTAACAACGAAAAAATCGTGGAATTAGATGAGAGTCCTATTGCTACCAGGCTTCGAAAACGCACTCCCCCACCAATCAGAGAGAAGGATTCATCCACCTCGTCAGATGAGTCTACCTCCAGTTTTAGAGAGGCAGAAGACTCAGATCCTCCTGTATTCAGGAAAACGCGAAGTCTGTTACCAAGTTACGAACCTCACTTGCCGAAAAAAGAAAATAAGGTTCGATTCGATTCGGACCCAACAAAAATACCCTACTCCGAGCCAGTGCCCCTTTTGACGAATGATTCGTATTGCGATGTCTATATAGACGGAGCTTGTGTCGGAAACGGCGGAGATGAAGCAAAGGCCGGAATTGGAGTGTGGTTTGGTCCCCATCATCCTTTAAATGTTTCTCAAATATCGACCGGACGACAAACTAACAATTCTGCCGAGATAGAAGCTGCTATCGTAGCCGTACAAAAGGCAAGAGGAGCCGGTGTGAACAAACTGAGGATCCACAGTGACTCGAAGTTTCTTATCGAATGCGTCACCGAATGGATGCCTAGATGGGAGAAAAATAATTGGAAAACAACCAGTAACAAACCAGTTCAAAATCGGGTAGAGCTAGAAAGACTAAAGGAAGCCATGCTTCCTCTAGAGGTCATTTGGGAGCATGTCCCTGCACATCAAGGGGACCAAGGCAATGAAATGGCCGACCAATTGGCCCGAGGGGCTTTATGCCCCGATTTTAACCCCCAACCCGAATTCGAGCAGGTATCTGAAGGGGAAATTCAACCAGAAGACAACGTAGTGGTTGTCCCCTGTGTTTCACAAGAGAGTGAGTATAGTACGGACGAAGAAGCCTCGAGAACGGACAACAAGGAAAGTCCTAAAAGGCAAATACGACAGTCAATTGCAAATTTTAATGAATCTCTAAGGCGTAGAGGATTTGATCCTAGTGACAACACTTACGCATGGGACTATGAAGGAATAAACAACCAAAAAACCCATGTGTCTGAGGGCGAATCAGATGAGGAACTCTTGGAAGCCTTAAAGTCACACGATCCATGTCAACAATATTCCGACGAAGTATTTTCTCGCCGCGTCAAGAACTTTTTAAAAATTTATGAAGATCAACCAGACACAAGACTAGAAGATTGCGATGATATAGACAGTAGTGAAGAAGATGAGAGACGAGATCAGTTAACGGAGCTCCAAAAAGGATTCAGAAACAAAGCTCCGAACACCATTGTACAAACTCCTGGAATGGATTTTAATCCAGGGGCACAATCCACACCCCTGTGTTTGGGGATTGGCGCCCCATCAAAAAAAGCGGACATAAAACCCCGGAAGATTTGTGTCTCCGAAGAACCAAGGTCCCCATTAGAGCAAGAACCCCAGTTTACTCTTCTTGATCATCATTTGCAATTCGAGGAACAGCAGGGATCCCCTCGAATTGAAGAAAAAGAGAAAGAGTCGGTAGTTTCAATTCTATGGACCGAATCACTAACCTACCGAAGAAGTAATTATGCACATTTCCTAGCGGAAGATTGCGAACCAGTTGACACAATCAGCAAGCTCCTGATTGCAACAGGACATCTGGATTTGCAAGAAATAAATGAGAATCGACCAAAAATCGGACAAATTTTCGTAACACCGAATGGACGCTACAATACCTATTCCATGATCGTAAAACGTAAACACCAAGACCAAGTTGATTGGACGAACGTAAAACGTGGACTAGAGGGCCTACAAATCGCCCTGATGCGTGGTAATCAAAGGAATTGTAGAATTGCCAATTCCGGCGATTTACTCGGCAATCTCCCCCAAAACTACATGACGAAACTCGTAACAAGTATATTCCGTGGTGGCGATATATCTATCGACTTATGCCACGGAAAAATCGAAGTTCCACCTGCAGAAAATAGGCCGGGAATTATACGAGAATTCCATAAAAGTCTCGCAGGAGGCCATAAAGGAATCACTAAAACATACCGTAGAATTCGAGAGAGGTATACGTGGCCAGGATTACGAGACGAAGTCACTGATTATATTCGAAACTGCAAAAGTTGTCTCGAGAATAAGTTGGTTAGGGCACGAACACGTGAGCCTATGGTAATTACGGATACCCCGGCGGAACCATTTGATAAGGTGTCATTGGACACGGTGGGAAAACTACCCACCACACCTAATGGAAACAGGTATATACTGACAATGCAAGATAATTTCAGTAAATACTGCATTGCCATACCTCTCCCCGATATTAGGACCACCACTATAGCGCACGCAGTGGCGAACCATTTGATTTTCAAACATGGAGCCCCCAGGTGCATCCTCACCGACAGGGGAGGAAGTTTCATTAGTACACTAATGAGGAAGTTAGAGAAAATTTTCCAGATCAAACAGATCACAACCTCGGGATATCGTCCCCAAACAAATGGATCCCTCGAAAGGAGTCACATTGTGCTCACGGATTATATCAAACATTACGCCGATGAATTCGATGATTGGGACCAATTACTCCCATGCGCGATGTTTGCATACAACTCCTCGGTGCACGAAGCGACCAATTTCACACCATTTGAATTAGTTTATGCCAAAGTACCCCGACAACCTAGTGCTTATCCTCAAGGACCTGAACTGGAAACCTATGGGTCCTATCTACGGGATTTAATCATAAGAATTAATGAAATTCGGAAAATGGCCGCCAAAAATCTGATCACTGCTAAACAGAGGTCAAAGAAGTATTATGACCTGAAGGCAAGACCTCTTGCCGCGAAGGTGGGAGATACGGTTTATACGTATAAGGAAGTGCGTAATAATAAATTTGACAAAAGGGCCGATGGTCCTTTTACCATTATTGGCTTTACAGAAAATCACAACGTGATCCTTGAAGATTGCGATGGAAAAAGGGTGGTAAAACATAAGGACAAGGTCCTGCCTACACATTGCTAGCAAGACTAGCAACGTGTTTATTAATTTATTATTAATATCTTTTAATTTCAGGTTAACCTCGTCACGATGATCATGCTCTATGTAATTGTCCTTGTCATCACCAGTATCTGCGGAGGAAGGACGAATCCGGAGGAGGAAGGTTATCGAATCACCACGTTGGCCGGGAATCCTGGAGTCTACTACGAGTACGGAGGTTTCCTGCGACTGTCCACATCGAACTGGCGAGTAGCAGTCTTCCTGGATGTCAATAAGCAGATCGATTGGCTGACTCAGCTGGAAAGAAAGAAGGAACATCTCACGAGTACATGCCAAACAACTAGCAAGTGGTGCCCAATATTTATTGATAAACATAATTGGGAGGATCACTGGATTTCAGCCCACGAATTACGCCAAGAATTGATCACGCAAGTTTCCGAATTGAGTCATGTAGAAAAAGTCGTCCCTACTCAGCTACCAAGAAATGTCAGGAAGCGAAGGAGCGTACCTTGGTTTGGCTTCATAGGTAAACTAGCCAGTCCCCTTATTGGAACTCTGTCTTATGACGACGGTGAGCAGATCGATCATTCGATACAGGAGCTGAATGCAGCACAAGCTAACCTCTCGCATCTAGTGGGCCGGCAGACCCACGTTGTGAGGGCCCAGTTGGATGCGCTACACCAGAAGGCACTAAATCATGAAGAAAAAATAAATCAGTTACACGAGCAGCTGACGGAACTTGCATCGAAATTGGATGGATCCGGAATGAATCCAGCGGAGCAACAATACGTCGATACTCTATATGATGCTCTGAACATAGTGAAATTAGGACTCACACATTATATCAAGACCAGCCATCGAATCCTGGATGTAATACAGTCAGCAAAACGAGGACAGCTTCATTCGGCCCTTATCGCCAATGAGCAGGTGACACCCATTCTTAGGGATATTCAAGACCATCATCCGGATTCAACGTTACCCACGCAAGGACCTAACGTTAGCATTCAAATGTTAGCTGAAATTTCGAAAACATCTTTCCTAATAGATGGTGATCATCTAAAGATCCTCGTAGACATTCCCCTGGCCGATATTACGGAATACAGACTATACCGAATACATCCCCTGCCGGTTTTTCAACAGATAATCAACAATAAAAACGGAAGAGCATCAGTAGTATCAGACTATGACTACGTGGCCCTAGATAGGGACCGAAGAACATATATTCTTGCCCAGAAAGAAGAGGTCAAGGATTGCTTGAAAGCACCTAAGTTTCTACTTTGCAACAATGGCCTCATAACACGTGAGCTATCACATCCAGCTTACGAAGTACAGTTGCTCTTGGAACCATCAACAGAAGCATTAAAAAAGGCCACGATTCAGCTGGACTATCACGAACAAACATTCTGGAAGAAACTAGGAACCATTGGAGGATGGCTATATTCTGCACCTAATAATGTCTCAGTCGACATCCAGTGTCTATCACAAAAGCGGAAAACAGTGCAACTCACAGGCACCGGACTCCTACAACTCTCTACTGGATGCCATGCCCGAACACGGGACATCACTCTACCTGCCGTTCCTATGACTGGAGGAACAACAGAAATTATTTACGAAACTAGGATAAATCTAAGCCTTCCATTAATCTCACCCATATTAAGAAGTGTGGAACCAACCCTTCTAGGCAATAACGAATGGAAATTGCAGAATGGTGAATCAGAGGACGAACGAGAATTTTATAAGAACTCCGAGACACTGGACGAACTGGAACAACGTCTGTTTGAATTATCTGCTCAACGTCAAGAGCGGAATCATCAAAATCTGTGGTCACATGGAATCAACATCGGAATCCTAATTGGAATATTACTTCTAAGCACAGTAATATTCTGCGGCAGAGGATTCATCCACCGAAGGAGAGCCAAAACAGAGGGCAGGGTCAACCTATGTCAACTCGAACGACCTCTGCCCCAAACTCGGACACAATTGGCAGCCGTCATCACCCCAGCAGGCGCTGTAGATCATAGCGGCATTCACAACGAGTCAAGTAACAACCCGGAAGATGTCGCAGACGGAGAGACAACGTGCCGAACAGAGCGGAAGGACGTATTGGAAATCCCACCACAATTAATTTTGTAGACAAAGGTAATCACAATACGATAAAATATATCTGTAAAAGCAAGGTCAACGACTGGAATGTACCGGAAACAGTTAGTAAAACTAATTAAGGTCACCCCCCCCCGTTCCTCTCTTTTGACCCTGTCTCTGTTTTACCTTTTAATCTTTTCCCAATTCATTTGTCCGGTGAAACAAATAATTGATACTACTAATAAGAAAAATTTTAAAATCATACTGATAATTATAATTAAGGAAAGAGAGTAGATTAAAACAAAGTAATGATGGTAATAATTTCAATTGGATTACATTTAAATTTTAATTAAAAAAAAAAAAAAAAGGAATTCAAGTAGTACATCAAAATTTTAACAAATTAAAAGATAAAACTAAGTCCGATTGGAAGGAGAAAAAAAAAAATCTCTAAAAAACCAAAAATAGACGGCAAATTATGAAATAGAATAAGAGAAAAGGGATAGGCGTATATTTATAAAGACCAGGTCAGTGATCCGGTATCCCTATTCTTCCTCACATGGTGGCTCCGTGGACCATCAAGGTACCCAATTATTGCTCCTCTGAAAAGAAAAGAAAAAAAAAAGAAGGGGTTAAAATTAATAAATAAATAAGTAAATAATGATGAATGTAAAAGCCTCATTTATGTTCCACTCACCAATTCCCAAAAACTAAGTTGATCCACATGGTCCTTTGCTAACCAGCGAGATTGTTGGATAAACAGTAGAGTTAATTTCTTGTCGTCTGGGTAGACCCCTTCTACCGGAGGAATAGACGGTAGATTCGCGAAATTACTGAAAATAAGGGAATAATCAAAATACGCTCGAACTCGGAAGAATATTGTGTAGATAATGAGCCTACACCGTTAGAATGCTAAATAAGAAAAACATGTGTAAATTATAATAAAAGAAACTGATTAATTGTTTTACAACAACTTAATCTCATTAAATAAGCCTTCCCCCCCCCCTTTTTGTTCGTTTGCTTTATCATACAACATACTTACATTCTAAAAACACGGTCCCCCATTCTGACCCTTAGTTCATCAATGTTGAGCTTCCTGAGGTGCGTAAATTCTTTCTAAATCAAAAAAAAAAAAAAAAAAAAGGGGAAATGAAAACAAAATTAATACATACTAAAACGCGAATCATTAGTTCTCGTTAATTGCAAGTGCACAGATATCAAAATGGGAAGAGAAGTTTCTCCCCTTCCTATTTATCTTTTGTAAACTCACCGGCACCCACGAGCAGCGAGCCATCCAACTCTTGGCGCCCCAACTCCAATAAAATTCCAACCTCCATTCCCAATCGGACTGTGGTTTACGGGGGTAGTATTTGGAGGAAATGATGTTCCAGTCCCATAGGCGACCGGGAACATGTGGTCGGATCTTCCTCCAGATCCCTACTTTTATTGATTTTCTGTAATATAACATAATACGTATCGATAAATCTTAGCACCTAATCCTATTTGCAATTTTTGTGTCTAATTGTCATTACCATGATTACAAAAGAAAAGAAAAAAAAAAAAAAAGGGGGTGAGACGGTTCCTTTCACTCACCGTTTTTTTTCAACGGATCGAGATCGCCCGGCGTCCCAATCACTATCGATCTCCGACTCCACTTCAATATCGGTTTCGGTGGTTTCGTCATGGCCGAAGACCACCTTCGTTCGCCAGGTTGAAACTATTAAAGACAGGTAGTGGTTAGACACACATGTCTATTTGTACATAAAGAAGGACCGTCGGGAGGGTGACTTTACAAAAACAATAAAAATTGCTAAATTAATCGAAATCGAATTCCGAATAAATTCAATGTTCTAGTTAAAATTTAGAAAATGTGATATTTGTATATAAATTCGATAATTCGGAAATATTCAAAATTTGATTAACAACAATTTCTATAATTTAGAAAATTCAAATAATACAAATATGATATTTGTACTAAAAATCGAGAATTCGAAATCAATGAATTCTCATAAAAATAATAAAATTGTTAAAATAATCGAAATCGAATTCCGAATAAATTCAATGTTCTAGCTAAAATTTAGAATATATGATATTTGTATATAAATTCGATAATTCAAAAAAAAAAAAATATTCAAAATTTGATTAATAACAATTTCTATAATTTAGAAAATTCAAATAATACAAATATGATATTTGCATTAAAAATCGAGAATTCGAAATCAATGAATTCTCATAAAAATAATAAAATTGTTAAAATAATCGAAATCAAATTCCGAATAAATTCAATGTTCTAGTTAAAATTTAGAAAATATGATATTTGTATATAAATTCGATAATTCGGAAATATTCAAAATTTGATTAACAACAATTTCTATAATTTAGAAAATTCAAATAATACAAATATGATATTTGTACTAAAAATCGAGAATTCGAAATCAATGAATTCTCGTAAAAATAATAAAATTGTTAAAATAATCGAAATCAAATTCCGAATAAATTCAATGTTCTAGTTAAAATTTAGAAAATATGATATTTGTATATAAATTCGATAATTCGGAAATATTCAAAATTTGATTAACAACAATTTCTATAATTTAGAAAATTCAAATAATACAAATATGATATTTGTACTAAAAATCGAGAATTCGAAATCAATGAATTCTCATAAAAATAATAAAATTGTTAAAATAATCGAGATTGAATTCCGAATAAATTCAATGTTCTAGTTAAAATTTAGAAAATATGATATTTGTATATAAATTCGATAATTCGGAAATATTCAAAATTTGGTTAATAACAATTTCTATAATTTAGAAAATTCAAATAATACAAATATGATATTTGTACTAAAAATCGAGAATTCGAAATCAATGAATTCTCATAAAAATAATAAAAAAATTGCCAAAATAATCGAAATTGAATTCCGAATAAATTCAATATTCTAGCTAAAATTTGGATTAATGCAATTTTAGTTAACTTTGTAAGGTACTAGAATTTTAGAATAAACATTATTGAATGTTTCATGAACCATATTATTATAACGTTAACAATATTATGGTTTCCTTCTTTCTTTCTTTTTACATATGTAAAACTAGAAACGATAAGGGTTAGTCTAATTGTTATTAAAATATAGTGTAAAATTATTGTATATAACGTAATTACGCCAATTAACGATCTAAAGAATTATAAAAGTTATAGATTTTGGGATTACTAATATTGACTAAACGACAAGCCAATAAACGATAATTACGAAAAATCGAGCAGAAAAGCGCTTTGCCCACATTCGTAAAGCAGGCAATATGCATTAGAATACGACCAAACAAAACGCGTGTATGTGCAATTCGAAAAAAAAAAAAAAAAAAAAAAAAAATTCAATTCCAAAATGCAAACATAACTGTAAAAGGTACCACAACAACCATTACCAATTACTAAACTGTGACAGTATATGTTGTGATCATATTAATTGATAAAACTTGAAAATTTTATAACCCAAATATAGCTTAAATATAGTAATTTAAATATAATATGTCGTGACGTGTGAAATGTTGTGTTGGCATTTTGAGAAATATAATGTGCCACAAACGCAATCAAGAGAATGTGTGCATCAACTGAATAATTGTTGACCAACCAACCAATTTTGACAATTGTTTAGTTAATTGTTTTATTATTATAAATGAACTATTATTATAGTATGTAATTGATCAATCAATCGATCAAAAGTAATTCATTATGTATGTATGTGATATGACACATCGGGTGTAAAACTAAAATTGCAAACACAATCAAATTGTAAATTTAACAAAAATTGCACACACAATAATTATAAATTATTAAAAACCGAATTGTTAAAAGATAATCGTAGATGAGTTAATGTCACTTACTTCGTTTCTCCGTCTCAGGCGACGACTTGGGGGGGGAGGGGGGGCACTGTGCTCATCCCAGGCCCTGGATCACCTACTCCTTCTAGATGATCATTATCACTTTCTATTAATTCTGACATGTGGTGCACCAAGTCACTACACGCCTCCGCGCGACGAAAATTAACCTCCGGGCTATCACTAATTGTCAAGAGATCCCGAAAACTTCCTATCATCCGACGATACCCCCTACCCCGGGATTGATAAAATTCATGGGCAAAGGGTAGCATTTTTTTCGGATCACTTAGCACTTTTTCCGGATCACTTAGCACTTTTTCCGGATCACTTGACACCTTTTTTTGATCAATTAACACCGCCGGAACATGAGCACCGCGCCCCGCCCACGAATCTCTAATTAAGTGATACATGCTCACCGCGAGAAGAAAGAAGTGAGACTAATTGTATTACGAATACCGTATGCAGAATGCTGGACGCTGCGACACATAATGTATCATTCCCCCCTTCTCTCAGTCAACGCATAAGAGCAAAAGAGAGCATACGTAGGTGGCAATGTTCTAAGAACAAAGAGAAAAAATTAGCAAAGAATGAATTGTCGTCTCTTAACGGTATCGATTCCAAATTTAACCGGTTCGATCAGGGACGACGAAAATTATTCCATGGTGGGTTTGTAACGAACTGTTACAATTAGTCCAACGGGGAATGAATTTATAAAGTTTAAAGATTTGAAATTCTCTTAAGATTTTCTGAGACGCATGCCAGTGACCTTGCAAGAAGGTATCAAATCTCCCCGCTGACTAATGGTTACGACATCCGGTGTATTTGGAGTCGCTCTGCACGGAAACGACAATTTCATTCTCTTAAAATCAAAAGAGGAAAATTAAAATTAATAAATCTAACTTCTACATGTAATTATGTAATAATTATGTTATGTCGTGGCGCCACGTATAAGAAATTTATGTCATGCATTTTCAGATTATTTACGCTATGTCATGTCAGTATAAAATTAATTTAAGGGATTAAAGGGATAAACGTTAACTAATAATCATTTAAGTAATGTCCCTAGGACTGAGACTAGAAAAAGGGCCAAACTAAAGGATAGACATAGAATTTTGATACGACTCGCGACGTACTTCTTACTTCTTAGATTCCAGCCTCTTACTCCCCCTTCCACTCCACGCAAAGCACGTGCTGTGTGCATCCACGCAGAGCACGTGTTCCTTTGACAGCTCGCACCCAAACAAGAGAATAACCAGTCCAACACCCATACAAATTCCTAACAAAATATTCATTTTTTTTTAAAAGAAAATAAAAACCCAGATGTGCTGTACATTGTGCCATTGAACTATGTTATATAGTGATATATATATATATCGTTATGTAGGACAATTGAGCCATACAATGCCTCCAAATTGCAGCGGTGTCAATGACACTGTCTTGCAAAATTATATGAATAAGAAATTCATATATTTTTACGCTGAAAACTAAAATGCCGCGCTGTTAACTAACAGCGCAAGTGCTCGTTCAAGCCATGGCGAAATAAGTTGATTGCAAATGCAAGTCAACAAAAATTTGTAAAATCACACCTAAGCAGTTCAATGGCCGCGGTGCACACGACCCTTTTCTTTTCTTCCTTTTACGAGCTCATCAATTTCACCACAAATATTCCCCACCTGATCCCTACCAATGTCCGAATTAAGAAGTGCTAAACTATAAAAGAAAAAATTCAATAATAAAGCAATGCAGTCTTGTCGTGTCTTCACACGGGTAATTTTATTGTTTAATTACGGACCTTCTGCCCGTCAATTAAGATTTTCCAATATCGGAATTGGTTGCGTCTTCACTACTTTACGAAATTAAAGTAATTAATTTATTCTTTTCTTTCAAAATTTAAGTGTAATAGCGTAAAACGTCCTCTTTCATTTAATTGCGGATTTGATTGGTTGACGTTAAGTTGACAATTAGTATAATAACTAAGTGATAAGGAGCCAAAGGCAGTGTTAATAAACTAATTGTCAAAAGCCGCGATTGATTTATTGAGTGCATATCTTTCGCGAGGACAATTTACTACACGAGTAAAAATCAACGGAATTTTCGATTAATAAAATAATCGAAAGGTTCAATTACTTTGGCCCATTGAAAAATCAGTCCTAGGAGCATCCCTTGATCGAATTTTCAAATGGTAGTTATAACCATCTACTACAGTAATAGTGAGTAAAACAAATGAGCAATTGTATCGTTCCAATTGATGTCTTTGTAAGCTAAGGTTAAGAAAAGGAGTTTTTGAATAAATGTATAAAAGGGGAACAGTGTTATTTTTCTACCAGGTAACACTGGGCAAAACCTACCCCCAGTAGAGAATTTCCGTCCCATAAAATAAAAACGGATTCATAAAAGGATCCGGTTTACTGTTGCTCCGAATAATTTAATTGTTTTATTTCTGGTAACTTGTTTAGCGATATCCATAGATTTCAATCAAAATAATAAATAATAAAATATTCTTCCGCTCGTAACATTATTAACATTAATTTGTTTAAACAATTGCAAATTGTTGTTGTGGTTAATTTTACTAAATACTTTTTTCAATTTTAATTGTAAAAAATAATTTAGTCAGAAAAAACTACAACGCGCTAGGCTTCTTTGAATAGTAGCTGTAAATTAACCATAATAAATTGTTTAAACAAATGAAAAATACATAAGAATATCTATAAACATTCGTAAATTGACGTTATGTAACAATTTTGTTGAAAAATCCTAAAGAAATTATTAATTTTTTTTTTTTAAAAATATCATTTTTTTGCATTTATGGCGGTTGTTTATAACCCTATAAAATAGTTAATATTAATAAATTATTAAATGAATTGTAGAATATCGTTGTTTGAGGACTTTTCAAGAAGTGATTCGCTGTATGGCTGTTTTGAGTGATTTTTGGTGGGAATTTACGAAAAAGTCCGTTTTTCCCATGTAAAATCAATGGAAAATTTCAGGGGGTTTGAGCCACCACTAACTATATTGTCCAATTTAAAAAAAATTCGGGTATTTTTTTTTGATTTGGAAACTTTTTGGGGGGTAGCAGCAAAACATTTTAAAATTTTTTTTTTACTGTAGATTTCTGGACCACCCTAATTGCTAGGCCTTAAAAAATTGCATCTGTGAGAAAAAGTTGCAACTCTCTAGCTCTATTTCATAAACCCTTGACAATTAACATTAATAACTTAATTAAACATATGTTAACAATATTATTTTAGGTTGTTGGTAATACTTTTCTTTGTAGACCTTTAAAAGTTGCGACTCTCTAGCTCTATTTAATAAAAAGTAAAAATTAAACATTATTAATTTGTTTAAACAATTGTAAAAATTATTATTTTTTGTTTGTTGTTAGTACATAGCTGAACTGACCTCGAAAAGTTGCAAAATTGAGAAAAAGTTGCAACTCTCTAGCTCAATTTGTACAAATCTTGAAAATAAACAATATAATTTGTTTAAACAATTTTTAAAATTATTATTTCAACTTTTTTGTTCGCGCTTGGCTCAAGTCGCCTCGAAAAGTTGCAATATTAAGAAAAAGTTGTAACTCTGTAGCACAATTTGCGAAGAAATTCAAAATAAACAACAATAATTTGTTTAAACAAATTAGAAATTACATTAAATAGTTTTTAATAATCTACATTTATGATAATTATTCAAAATTTGCCTAAATATTACCAAAAAAATAGTGATAAATATTTTTTAAATTGTTAAATTTTGTTTCGGACCATGCTAATGGGTAGCCTTGTATCGTCTTCACGCGCTGAGCGTCAAGAGAAAAATTGTCATAACTTCTGACCTAATGAAGAATACTAACTTTCTTTTTTAAAATTACTCGTAATAAAACAGGGAATCTAAATTGCTAAGAAAAAATATGGAATTCGGATGAGAAGTTTAATTTATTTTTAATTGTTTATAATAATTGTTGCTATTTTAAACAAATTTGTCACGACATCAAATTAATTTTTTTTATCCTAAAGCATGGTAATTGTGTACTACTCATACCAAATTTTATCAAAATCCATCAAATTGAACGGTCAAAAAAAATTTATTAATAACTTGATACTTGAAAATTGCTTAAACAATAACTCATGAAAAAATTAAAAATTTGCAAAACAATTTCAGGAACAGTATTTCGGTTCGAAAATACACAGAAAATTTTTTATAAGACATAATAAAATATCACCATAAAGAAAAAGTGTCCCACTTCAGAAATTTTGAGCCTTGTATCAAATTAACATAAATTAATTAACATGCAGTTTATAATTTAGGACAGGTAGAACTTAATATTTTTGGCATACCTACAATTTTTAATTTATTATCTAATTAAGTCCCGATTGAACATGACGGTATTTTAGGAACAGAATTTTTTGTTAACAATCAAGAAAAAATTAATTATGAAGAAAGACATTTAGAGATAATTAATCAAAATTTTAACTTTAAATCAAACGATTATTTTACATTACCTGCAAGGTCAGTTTATAATATTCATGTTAAAATTTCAAATAAGGACAAAAAAGTAGGTTTTATCTTCAGACAATCAGTAGAAAAAGGTGTCTATTTATGCAACGCAATAGTCGTAAATCAAGATGGAATAGCACATTTAAAAGTTTTTAATACCTGAAATTAACCTATAAATATACCCATACTTAATGTAGAACTAGAAGATTTTAAAGAATTAAAAAAGGAAACTCAGAAAAAGAACAACGGAAATTTTATAATTCAAGATATACTTAACACTTTTACAAACATCAATAAAGCAGAAAACGTTTTTAATATCACGAGAAGTAATAGAGTAGATAAAATTAATCAGCTACTTCGGTTGGAACGTTTAAATAAAGAAGAATTAGAACATGTTATAAAATTCATAAATAAATACTCTGTTAGATTTCATTTACCAGGAGAATATTTAGAAGCAACCGACCTGATTAAACATAGGATAATAACTACAGACGACACGCCCAATATAACAAAACAATATAGATTTCCACCTGTTCACAAAAAAGAAATGACACGCCAAGTAAACGAATTATTAGAACAACAAATTATTAAACCTTCTGATTCACTATACAACACACCATTTAGATAGTTCCAAAGAAAAACGATTCGCATGGAAACAAAAAATGGAGATTAGTATTGGATTGTAGGAAACTTAATGAGCGTACCTTAGGTAAGTTTGATCCTTTGCCTAACATAATCGACTTATTACATCAACTATCGAACGGGCAATACTTTTCCGTTTTCGATTTAGCTTCCGGATTTCATCAAATTAAAATGGATCCTAGAGACGCGTATAAGACCGCATTTTCAACACCATACGGCCATTATGAATTCGACAGGATGCCATTTGGACTAAAAAAATCTCCTAGTACTTTTCAGAAACTTATTATCAAGTGTTATTAAGATTGCATGGAATTGAATTGTTTGTTTATTTAGATGACGTAGTCATTTACGCAAATAAATTGGAAGAAAATGAAAAAAAAATTTCAGAATTTATAGAACGTTTACGAATCGCTAATTTGAAACTTCAATCCGACAAATGTGAATTTTTACGGTTAGAAGTATGCTATTTAGGACATATAATTGATCAGAATGAAGTGCCAGCTGACCCTAAAAAAGTAGAATGAGTACAAAAATTTCCGATTCCAAAAAATGTCAAAAATATTAAACAATTTTTAGGACTCTCTGGTTATTACCGTAGATTTATTGATAAATTTTCAAAAATCGCAAATCCTCTAAATGAACTTTTAAAAAAAGGTGTGCCTTTCGTTTAGACTGAAAAACAACAGATAGCATTTGATAGTTTGAAAAACAAACTTTGTGAGGAACCACTTTTAAAACGACCAGATTTTTCTCAACCATTTATTTTAACAACAGATGCCTCAGGTTTCACAATAAGAAGAGTATTGTTACAAGGAAAAATAGGGAAAGATCAGCCTGTCGCATACACTTCTCGAACTTTAAGTGAAACAGAAAGAAAATATGATACATATTAAAAGTAAGCATTAGCAATCATTTATTGCGTCCAACATTTTCGACCATATCTTTATGGAAGAAAATTTACTTTGGTGACATCCCACAAACCTTTGGTTTGGTTTCAGAAATCTCAATATCCATGTTCAAGAGTCACAAGATGGTAGTTAAAATCAGCAGAATACAATTTTAATGTATTTAACAAAGCAGGTAAAACAAACATTAACGCTGACGCTTTGTCTCGAAATCCAGTCAAAGAAAATATGGAAGAAGAAAATATTGAAGATGATAATGAAGAAAAATTGCCAGCAATAAGTCAAGAAAATATCCATGAAATCGATATCGAAGAATATACTCCAAGAAGTGTCCAAGAAAATATGGAACAATGTGTTCATCTCGCAGAAAAAATGTCTCAAGAAAATTATCCAAATATAAATTTGGAGCAAGGAAAACTTCTCTACTCTTTCTTAAAATGTGTTTCTAATAATAAGAAATTATCTTTAGAAAATAAATCGAAGATAGAAAAATACTCTACTATTTAACTAAAATCTCTACTTTGGAGATTACAAAAATTCTTTAATCTATTACAAATTATTTATTGGATACAAGTGATGGATACCAATCTTTGGAAAATTATTTCTCTATACATAAAGAGATAATCTCTTTCTAATATTTATCAAAATCATATCTGACTCCAGAAATCAAAATACATTCCCAAATGTCTGCAATGTCGTCACAATACATCAAACAAAAAAGAAAGAAGCAACAAACGAAAATCAAGAAAATAAGCAAATCAATGTTTTAGGAAAATCAAAAAATTGTGAAGAAAAAAAACGAGGAAGGCCAAAAAAGGAAGTTCTTTTTAATACCTCAACCTTAAAAAGAAGAAATGGAAGAACGAAAAAATTTTTAAATGAGGAAAATAAAAAACAAACTTAAATCAAGAAGAAATTCTTTAATAAAATCTATTCTGACAAAGATATATCAGATCCTGAATGCATAAATCAAAAAACTCAAGCGGAAAAAAAGGGAATAAAAATCAAATTCAAAGTAAAAAGAAATCATACAAATGAAATCTATTCTGACCAAGTTATGTCAGATCTAGAAAATATTAAACAAAGGAAGCAAAAGAAACCGTACAATGAAATCTATTCTGACAAGGTTATGTCAGATTTAAGAAACATTAAAAAAAAACAAAGAAACCAAAAAGAACAGTTTGATCTTGGTTATGAAAATACGGACTCTGAATCATCTGATAAAGAAACCACATTTAAAGAAAATAAAAATTGTAGGGGAGGGTGGTCCTAAACCGACCCCCTAAAAGGCAAAAGCCAAAAAGGTGCCAAAAACTTGTTTGATTGCTGAGGTCAAATTTTTTTCAGTAAAGGAATCATTTTTCTATGTCGAAAACTGACGTCTTCGACAACCTCAAAAAGGGTGGTATGAAACCGACCCCCTATTTTTATTGTAGAAAATAGAAAAAACAAACAAAATTTTGAACTTGTATAGCAATTTGCATTAAAAAATATCTGACATCGCGCTTCGCGCTCCGTCACCTTCTCATCGCACGCAGGGCTCGCTTCGCTAGCTAGTTTCAGCGCGCCTCGAGGCGCGCGAGGGTCGTCGTCGCGCTTCGAACTCCAAAGTTTTAGTAATCGTCGCGCTACGCGATCCGTATTTGAAATGAACGTCGTGCTTCGCACTCTGATCATTATCAATTTTCCCGTCGGGTTGCACGCTTCGACCATGTAATGCATGGTCTTCGTCATCGAAATTGTATACTTTCCTTTCCACGTGAGCCAGTTTAATCTTTGGCACTGTTTAGCGCTATTCTAAATTGGATTTTCACTTAAAAGATAAAACTTTTTTGTCATAAAGTTCTACGCCTTTAAGGAATACATTCTTATCACGGCACTCGCGCTCGATATTAATACTTTCCGGAATATTTGCAATATAATGGAGCGAAAAGAAAAATCTCAGTTACTTAAATTCTCAAAGCAAAGGATTGTTGCACATAAATGTCATTACACTGCAAAAAGTAGGTATCTTAATTTAAGATACATTTGTAGTCACTTTTAAGATGTTTCCGAAATGTTAGCAAAAGTATCTTAAAATGCATTAGTTTTCTAAGATGGAAGCTGAAATATAAGATACTTTAAACGTCTTAAAAGTGACTACAATGCATTTTAAGATGTTTCTTTTTACAGTGTACACTAGTGTATTCCTGTGTAATTTTTCGCGCTAATACCGAATCTGGAGTTAGAATTGTCAAATTGGCTTGATTTGTTCAGTTTAGATCCAACAAGTGCTCAAGAACACAAATATCAGCAAAATAGGAAAATGAAATCACCGAGATAGTACACTGCCGTACAAAGGAAAAACTTAGGCAAACGACATTTTGCTCGAACTGAGAAAATCAAGAAAAACTGTTAGCATTAAGTACCCGGATAAAAATTAAAAAATTGTTGAATTTAACTTCACATACTGTATAAAATGATAATGTTCTATTTAATTATGAAATAAAAAGTTCATTGTTTAATCAAATTATATGAAAAAATGGAAATGCGAGTTTTTCTAAATGCAAATACGAAGGAATAAGTGAGGCAAAGTTGATTGCGTAGTTTCTGCCAAACAGGTAGACGAGCGCGGACCCTTAATCAAATGGAAGAACTTAGGCAAACGACAATGACGTGAGTGACGTCACATTCTCTGTATTGCCAAATTGCAATCGCGTAGTCTGCTCGACTCACTTTTTGATGAAAGAACTTAGGCAAACGCCATGGGTTTACAAGCATTGTGTTTGCGTAGTTTTTATTTCGTATACAGCGCTTAGCTTGGACTACGTATTTGGTACAAATAACACGCGAGTGACTTTGCCTAAGTTTTTTCTTCTTATTTTATACTCGACCTCGAAGCCTCGTACGATTTTCAGACTGCGCAAAGAACTTTGCTTAAGTTTTTATTAAGTATTCTTTCATTTTCTGGAGTTTTTAAGATTTTTAATAAAAATTTTTTACAATAAAAAATTTTAAATAATGATTTCACCCAAAAAGCACTAAATATTCCATCCATACTCCTGAAATATTCCATTGGAACATTGGAAATATTCCAAAGGAATATTTCATTCATAATCCGGGAATGTAGAAATGTCCGACTACTAGAATATTCCTTCTTTACATTTCTGGAATATTGTAGCGGAATATTAAAAAATAATTCTAATGAAACGTGTGATAAATATTCTCATTAAATATGCCGAGAATATTCCTGTGGAATAAACTAGGAATATTTCATTGGGATATTCATAAACTTTTCAAAAGCATAGGAGAAAAAAAATATTTTTAATTACTATGATATTTTTGTGGAATATATTATTATAACAGATACACCAGGGACAGACTTTGAAAAAGTTGCAATGGACATCGTTGGACCACTTCCTAAAACTAATGCAGGAAATGAATATATACTAACGATTTAGGATAATCTCACTAAATATTCTTTAGCAATAGCACTTCCCAATCATCAAGCTAGCACAATAGCTGATGCATTTATAAAAAAGTTCATTTGTATTTATGGATCACCTAAAGCAGTACTAACACTTCAAGGAACAGATTTTTTAAGCAATTTAATGAAACGTTTAGCAAAAAGATTTAGAATTCGGCAATTTAAAACAACTGCTTTTCATCTTCAATATGACGGATCGTTTGAGAGGTCACACCACGTTTTAGAAGAATGTTTAAAACAATTTATCAATAAAAATGAAGAATGGGATGACTGGCTAGAACTTGCTGTGTTTTCATAGAATACAAGTATATATGAGGGCACTAAAAGTACTCCGTACCAATTAATATTTGGAAAATTGGCACGACTACCATCCAGCGAACCACCGCACCATTAGAACATGAAAAATTAGAGACATATGATCAGTACCTAATGGAGTTAATAACAAGATTGCATGAAATGAGGAATATTGCAAAAGAAAATTCAATATCAGCAAAACAGAAATCAAAGATTTATTATGACAAAAAGTGCAACCCACAAGATTTTAAAGTAGAAGTTGAAGTTTTTTTACTACAAGAAATTTTAAATTAAGGATATTTTAAAATACAATTAAAAAATAAACAGAAAGTAGTACACATAAATTATTACAACAAATAATAACACTATTTAAAGTTTTCTTTTCACTTTCCAATCCAGTACTACACTAGAAAAAAAAATATTGCACATATTATCTTTTTTATGGTCATAGTAAAAATTATATTTTCACAAATATATATATAAAAAAAGCTTTGATAACTTTAATAATACGACTTATGTGTTTTCGGTCATGGACATCATAAAAAGTAACATTTGTTTCAAGCAATGCTAATAAGAATGTTTATTCTATAGACAGCAACTACAGAAAACGCGAAAAAGATATCAAAAAATTACTTTTCTAATTCGGTGCTTAACATATCTTAAAAATTTGAGGTTCGGCAGAAACTCAGAAGGACAAAAATCTCTTTCGGTCCCAAAATCATAAAATCTTTTATTATAAATAAATTGGGACCGCAAGAGAAACAAACGAGTGAATAACTAGAAAAGAAAATATCAAAAAATATGAAGAGATAAGAATTACATTTTAAACTCCTAGACTCGGTATCTGCTAAGTCCTAAAAAATCGAGCTTTACCGGAAACTCTACTGGACCAAAAGTATAGGTACTTCTTTCATTCTCAAAATACCATAGGCAAAAATAAAGAAAATATCACTTGAGAATGAAAGTAATGAAACAAAATAAGGTACATTAAAAATATAATTATATTTTTAAACTCAATTATACAAATTATAAGCAAACGCAGAAAGATTGTAAGCAGCATTTTAAATCTTGAAAAAAGTTGTATAAATTGTTTGAAAAGCATATCTAATGTAAACATAGAAAATTAATCAACATTCGTTTAAATAATACAGTACATTTTTTTCTCTTCCTTCTTTTTCTTAAAGATTTTTTCGTATTAAAGAATAAATTAAATAAAGCTTTAATAAATATTTCAGATTATACATACGTTAAGCAATTAATTGTTAAATATTATAACTAATAACTACTAACAATAACACAGAAAAATTTAATTGAGATTTTTGCTGCATGTTGAATTCAATTCTTAACTCATATGTTAAATTAATTACTCCTTTTAATTATCATAATAATATATGGTAATGTATAGAAAAAATATACGCTTACCTAAATAAGATATAATGACAAATTTTCTTATATATATATATATATAAACCCGTCATTTTCATTTGGTATGTGAAGCATGAATGAATTTTTTCTTAAATTTACAAATACGTATAGATACATTTCAAATCCAAATTGAATGTACAAATTCTTAATTAAAAGAAAATTATCTTTGAAAATCACATATGTATGTTTAAACTTTTCTTTCTCTCTCTTTTTTCTCCGTTTCAAATCAAAACTGTTTGCAATGAATACGTGTGAATTATGGTTTACATATAAAAAAATATACTAATAAAAAGAAAATGCAAACGGTCTTAACATTTCCCCTGTATAAATAAAAATAATGTATAAAAAAAAGTAATAATAGAACATTCCTTTTTGAGCATGCTCACTGCTTTCAATTTTTTTTATTATAACCTATGTTACGGTTGTCACAATGTTGACTGATTATTCGAATTTTAATTTTATAATTTTGCTACTTTACTTCTCAGTATTACTTGCTGTTTATGTTCTTTCTTAAATTATTTTGTATGTTTTATTTTATTTCTTATACTTTACTTTTATTTATTCTCAAAAAAGTTATTGAAGTTTTTCATATAGGTGTTCATTAAATATTTGCATAACACCTTACACTAAACGTTTTGATACTATGTGTTACGTCGGTAAACAAATGGTGAAAATTATAATATACTATTGGATTATAAATATGTCAATAGAACAAATTCAATACCATTTAATATTGTAACACGAATGTACATTGAGCCTGCTTATAAGAGAAAATACATAGGCGATACACATTTGACGAGAGGAAGTCATAAAACGGAAACAGAAAGATTCGTGAATGTACTTTTTTGAAATACATTAACGTTAGGCACTGAAAAAAAGAAGTGGTAACAAAATCAGTTTTTAGACCTGTCAAATGAGCCAACTGCTCGGCACAAACTTCACAATACGTTTTAAGTCTGGTTTTATCTGGAATTAGTCGGGCAGTCCATTTAAAAATTATTTTTAGTAAAAGTGAAGTCCGTTTTTAGACTGGTTAAGTCCGACAACTGTCCGGCAGAAAATTCACAATCTGTTTTAAGTTCTATTTTATCTAGAATTTGTCTGGCAGTCATATATGAAATTAGAAAATTAGAAAATTGTCTATCAATAGGAGCCAATATGTGTAGGTGTAAATACTCTTCCCTATTTTGCATAATTTTTAATGCAAAAAGGAAGGAACAAAAAACACTAGACACATTTTTAAAGACAATAGTCTTTATTTGTCAAGCGACGTTTCGTCAATATTCCATTGACCTCATCAGGCTCAAAAAAAAGGAACTTACGTACTCTGTGACTGAGAACTTGTGTTTAACATGTCACTTATTCGTGACGTTGCACTTTTCGATGTAATTTAAATTCCTTTTTTTTTTTTGAGCCTGATGAGGTCAATGGAATATTGACGAAACGTCGCTTGACAAATAAAGACTATTGTCTTTAAAAATGTGTCTAGTGTTTTTTGTTCCTTCCTTTTTGCATTAAAAATTATGCAAAATAGGGAAGAGTATTAACACCTACACATATTGGCTCCTATTGTTCGACAATTTTCTAATTTTATAAACTATGTTGAGCGATCAAACTCTTACATATATGAAATTATTTATAGTCTGAGTGAAATCTGTTTTGTGTCCGTTCACATCCGGAAGTTAGCCGGCTTGAATTTTAAATCAGTTTATGATTTTTCGATGAAGACAACTAAAACGGTTGGCAATGGATTTCAGATAAATTGAAAATTCTATTACTTTAATTAGGAGGTTAAAAAATAGTGCATTAAAAATAAGTCAGATTTTTAATTAGTTTCTGTTATTTTATTTTTAACGGTTACCTCGTTAAATAGTTTTTTTGAAGAGAAAAGTAGTAGAAAATTATTTAGAATTTGAATTATTTTTAATGCAACTATTTTTCTCAGATCCATTGCAAAACTTTTTAGATGTCACCATCCAATAAACATTAGCGATTTATAAAATATTAGATTCTTTATTTCCTTTTAAAAGATCAACTCGCTACTAATAGAAAACAAATGCTTTTGCTGATATATTACTGCTTTCAGTCAGAATTAAAAAACAGAAAAGTCGCTTATAAAATATAATTGAATGTTTCGCATATTCTAAGAATATTTCCAAATCAATGAATCTCCAAAATCACCGGAATCCGAAGCTAAACCAACGGGAAAGAACATCACGATGACCATAAATAATTTCGAAATTGACTGCCGGACTAATTCCAGATAAAACCAGACTTCAAACGGATTGAAAATTTATGCCGTATAACTTCCGGATGTAAACGAACACAAGACAGATTTCACTCAGACTATAAATAATTTCATATATGACTGCCAGACAAATTCCAGATAAAACCAGACTTAAAACGGATTGTGAATTTTGTGCCGTACAGTTTCCGGACGTGTCCGTACTAAAAACGGACTTCTCTCTAACTAAAAATAATTTCTGAATTGACTTTCGGACTAATTACAGTTAAAACAAGACTTAAAGCGGATTGTAAAATTTGTGTCGGACAGTTTCCGGACGTGACCGGACAAAAAACGGATTTCACTTTGATTATAAATAATTTCAAAATCGATTACAGGACAAGATTCGGACTTCTGCGGATTAATTTCAGAACAAATTTTTTATGACAGACAATGTCGGAATAATTCGGATCATTTCCCGACACAATTCGGATTAATTCGAGATAAAACCGGACTGTTTTGTCTGGAATTCGTTCAGAATTCATACGGAATTAGTTCAGATTTTTTAGTAGGGAAATTATATGAAAAACATGATTTCCTGTGTGGATAGCAAGATGCAATAAAAGACCACCGAAGCGATCAATCAAACAATAGAAGATTGAGCCTATAAAAACTAAAGCCAGCAAGCAAGTAGTCAGTTAGCAAAAACCCAGCAGTCACGCAGTAATTAAACACGTATCATATACGAAGATACAAATCATCGGTCGCTCAGTGATTAATATTTGATCATACAGTTTTTAGTCTCCAATTAAACCGTCGCTAGAAATCAAGCTACAGATCTTTTAACTCAAGGAAAGTTCGATATAAAACAAACCCAGCTACCTGTTAAATCTTTCTTGGGTACAACAAGCTATTGTGCGACGTGTGTACACAATCTATCTGTAAGACCACTTCTGAATTCCAGCGGCGCCAAGGAGTCTCCAGCCTAATTCGTTCGCAGGATTTTCAGTCAATATCTCTGTTTACCATTAACCACAAGGATCTACTACCACTAGCTCAATACTACCTAAATCTACATTTTTCCTCACTCAAAGTAAGGCTCAATTTTTACACCAACATTGTTCTTATCAAATTCTCATTTTTATATGTTCAAATAAATATATTCTTACTAAAGTTGTAATGGTCTCATTGAATTGTCCTCATCCAAAATCAAATTAATCATTGATTTCGATTTAAAAGGAGAAAATTAGGGTATATTTGGAGATGCTTCTAGGTAACACATGGGACAATTTGCCAAAAAACATTTAAAAATTCAAAAATTTACACTTTTCAATAAGCGTAGCAATTTCACCAAAATTTCTGACATACATCCTTCCCACGGACGGCCAACGGCTAACAATATCCATAATATTGAGGGAAATTTTATCTACATAGACAGATTCTTACTCCTTTACAACTAAGACAGAAAACATATTTCCAAACACATGACAACAAACTCCCACTTTTTTTAACCAAACTGTCAGTCGCATTTTACTTTTTAAACTGAGAACATCAAAACTAAAATAAAATAAATCTCAGTTACCACAAACAAAATAAAAAGTTATTAATTTAGTGCTCTTTATGTAGTGTCATTTGGCAGTGCAATAGGATTAATAACCTTTTGAATATGTAAATTGTAAGTATCATGCGTATTATTACCTTTATTTAAATTAAACAGAAAGAAAAAAAATAAATCAAATAAAAAGGGGGGTGTACGTTCATGCTTTGAGACGAAATTTAACAATGTTATCGTTAATAATTGTTATATAAAAAGAAAAAAAACAATCAATAACTTTTGTATTACACTACACTTTTTCACACACTGTTTTAAAACTTCCTTGTAACAAAAATTCTTGTATTTATCTACAGATTTGCAATAATTTACTAAAGAAGGGGCACATGGGACCCAGAAACGTTTGACACTAGAATTAATTGTCAATTTTTTTATGACCTTAATGCCAAAACAATTCAATAATACAATATTATTATCAAAGGTAAAGGGAAAAAAGGAGTTTATGTATTATTTTGAAAATAATTTGATTTATATTTTGTAGTTTTTCTACTATTATTCAAAGTTTCCAACATTTAATACTTAATGTGACAAAAAAATCGATTAAAGTTTATTAAATTTTTGTTAGTTTACGATTTTAAAAACTTCTTAATTGCAGTAGAGACAATTTGGTTTTGAAACTTGAAATAAGAGTAGGAGAATTACGGAATATTAAAGAATTGATTTTTAAAATCAATTGAATGATTTAATTACGAAATTCACAAGTATTTTAAATCACATACAAACAAAACCTGTAATTTTAATAATATGTAATCGATTTTTTGGTTAGAAGGAGGGCATGAATTTTAAAACTTAAAAAAGATCCAGGAAGTTTAAAAATCATTCAAAAGTGCGGTTTTGCGCCAAATGCCTATCTTGCGTAAACTTTTTTCTAATTATTCTTAATCATAAATTAACAAAACTTATAAACCTCAAAATTTTTATTTTAAATTTTAATAAATTTTTAAAAATCACAAGTTTTGTTCTTTCGTGATTTCAAATGTTTAAAAAAATTTAAGGAAAATTGATTTTGTGGATTTTAAAAATAGATTTTCAAATAAATAAATTTATGTAAGTAAATATTAGTAAGCCAGGACTGATAAAAATCATAACTTTTTTAAAGAAATTAAAATGGATTTTTTTTTTGCAATCAGTATATAAAATCTCTCTAAATCATTATTTGGAAGTAGTTTATCATTGAAACTGAGAATATTTAATAAGAAATAATGAATAATAAAACATATAGGTAGTTAAAAGTCAAATAAATTATGTTAAATAAATGAGAAAATTTCAAAAAAATATCTTTAAATTCATATGATCACTAAATAAAAAAAATTAGGTAAAAGCAACGAAAAAATAATAAATTAAAAAATAAGAAGAACGTAGAATGATAAGAAAACAATCTATATTAAAAAAATTAGAAAATTCTTTTAAATAAAATATGTCATGATCTTTATTAAAGAAATGAAAAAAAATTAAACAGACAACACAATTATGAAATGTTTCATAATTCTTTTAAAAAATTTAAACTATTTACGGACAGCTTTTTTTAAATTTAAAATTTAAATAAGAAGTAAATGAAAAAAGACTTTAAAATATATTACTAAAGAGAACAAATTTTTAGTATTAGAAAAATAAGTTCACAATTAAAAAAAATAGAATAAAATTTTCTAAAATTTTAAAAAATTGTAAAAGAAAAAAAATTCTATGAAATAGAAGAACGATATTAAAATGAGAATATTTAGTCCAAGCTTAATTTTAAAAAATATTAAATAAAAGATAAAATGGCTGCCAAATAAGAAAAAAATTTAAATATTTTAAAATTTTTAAAAGAATCAAACAAATGTTTTCAAAAATTCGTAATTACAAAATAAAAACTGAAAAATTTAAATGAAGGATCAATATTTTTAAGAAAAAATATGTCTAAAATTAAAGAATTAATTAAAACACAAAAAGGAGTAAAAAAATGGTAAAACATCAAGAAAATAAAATAAATAGGAAGAAAATGGAGAAATATTTATTTCCTTAATCCAACAAACTGCAAAAAAAATGTAAAAAGTAATAAAAAATAATCAGATTTGGTTAGAATCTACTAAAAATTAGAATTAATGAAAAAAAATATACTAATTAATAAAATATTAAAACACATCAAGTTTTGCATGGTGTTAATTCTATTTAAAAGATTGTAATATAGAGGCAGGTTACACCATCTAGCTTATGATACGCTACTTCCAAAAAATCACCTTATGATAAGCTAGCTTATATTACTGCGACTGCGCATTAGTTCGTCGCCATGACAACTAACTTCTGCACAGACGCCAACATAGGGAAAGAGCGTTTCATAAGGTGATTTTTCGAAAGTAGCGTATCTTACGGTGGACGGTGTAACCTGCCTCATAGTAACAAAATTGTGTAAAATAATATTAAATTATTTGCATATAAAAAGAAAATTAAAGAAAATCCTAAAATAAAAAGACAAATACAAAAAAAAATCAAAAGTAAAAAGAGAAAAAATCCTCAAATTTTGTAAAAATAAGAAATAGGGTAAATGTACCATCTACTACGATTTTCAAAATTGCCGTTTTCAAACATATTTTTTAATAGTTTAAAGTTAAAATTTATCCTTGAATTTTTTACATTAACTATTTGAGCATTCTTAACATTGAAAAAGTCAATGTATATTACTGGTAAATGTCCATTAATATTTAAAAAATAATTATACAATGTTGGTAATTCTACGTGATGGTTTGTATTACCACACGTGTATTACTACGAGTGCTTGTGTTACTACGATGGTAATTCTATGAATAAATTTCACCTCAGAAATTACTTAAAAATTTTGATTTTCGCTATTAATTAATTCAAATTATAGGAAAAAAAATATTTGTATAAATCAATAGTTTTTATTATTTATTTACACTACAGTCGGCGATTGTGGATACGATCGGTGCGCGGACAGAGAGAAAAGTCTTCTGACAGCTTTAAAAAATGCTTTGACATTTAAAAAATATTAAGTAGTTCTCGAGAAATTCAAAAAAATGTCCGAGCATATTTTTCTCAGTGTCAGTCGTCGCGTTGGGGGTAAGAACCCCCACCGATCAACGGCGGGATTCGAACTGATGAGAGGTGGAGGATTCTATACGAATTTCTTCCCTACCTTCTTACTTTCCTTTGTCTCCAGCTTAACTCTGGTTTCTTCCCCTGCGACCATTGATGTCTTTGGTTTTCATTACCTGGATAATGAAGGATTCAATGTGCTGCCACGAGTCCACATTCCTTAACATAAGGTCAATCATGTTTTCGGGGGTGACTTCAGTACCCACCACTCGAAACATGTATTGCCTTTTCTCCTCCCAATATCTACAAACAAAGAGGGTGTGTTCCGCGGTGTCCACGGGGGCGTCGCAAGAAGAGCACGATCCCTCTCTTCTTAATTTAAAACGTTTCAAATACTCGTTGAAACAACCATGACCTGTCAGTGCCTGTGTTAAGTAGTAGTTAACTTCTCCGTGCCCTCTTTCTATACATTTAGCGAGGTGGGGAATAAGGCGGTAGGCTCAGATTATTCTCAACAATACTATTCTTTGGGCTGAAAATATTCTCATAGAGATGGTGTGTTTATCTAGGGCTGATGTCCACACTGGAGCTGCATAAAGCAATCTCGAGTGTACCACGCTTGCTACTAATCTCCTTTTTGCTTCCCTGGGACCACCAATGTTAGGCATAAGCCGGGAAATATTTCCTCCACATTGGATGGCTTTGATCGTTACGGATGTTAAATGTTGGTTAAAGCTAAGCTTCTTATCCAACTCGACTCCCAGGTACTTTATGGTGTTACTCCATTTTACTTCAGTCCCATCAATCTTAATAGATTAATAATTTCAAAGGCCATTTCCAGACCATTGGCGTCCATCCAGCGCTTGACTGTTTTGCCCTCATACTCGATCCACCGATCGCTAAGATAGTTATCGATCATTCGCAACAGGTAGGTCGGTATCCCTTTCCTGTTCATCGACTCGATGCAGATGTTCCATCGCGCGGAATTAAACGCATTACGTACGTCTATTGCTATTAATGCGCAAAATCCTTTTTTTTTCCTCTTGCCTTCTTTGGCCTTCTTTGCCTCTTCTACCATCGCCGAAATAGCGTCGACGGTGGATCGGCCTTTGCGAAAACCGTACTGGTTTTCTGATACGTCATTGCACAGCCCCACAAAAAAAAAAAGTGTCATGTACTTTTGACCGGAATACCCTAGCCCTATGTATTTTGACGCGCTGAACACGAATCCGAAGTCTATTTTGCTCCATAACGTCAGGATTTTTTCTAACCTCAAAAAACATGTCGAATTTTGAGAGGTAGGCGATTTTTTAAAAAAATTTATGGATTTACTTCAAACTTGGTATCTGGGAGTTTTTTAGTCGCTGATTACGAATCTGAAGTTAGATTTTCAAAATTCAAAATGGCGGATCCAATATGGCGGACGAATTTTGAAAAAATTTGAAGATTTACTTCAAACTTGGTATCTGGGGGTTTTTTGGGTCGCTGATTGCGAATCTGACGTCATATTTTCGAAATTTTTATGAAATTTGGTATCATCAGGTTTTTAAGTTGCTGAATGTGATTTCGAAGCGAGTTTCTCACATTTTCAAATATGACTTCTATTACAATTTTATCATAAAATATTCCTTGGTAACAGATTGGATATGTTTGGTGCAGAAGCCAAATAAAAAAGTACATTGTTCCATTCTGCATCTTATTCCTGATGGACATATCATTGTCATTCTATGTCTAACGTTCTTATTGAGCTTTGGCACAATTTAAATCCTGCTGCTTCGATAAATATAGTAGGCGATGACAACTGCCCCGAAAGGGGATGTGTAGAATGATTCGCTTCCTGTTTATCGAAGTAACGAAGCCAGCGTAGGCGCGCTGCCTTGCAGGTGGGCGTTAGGGTGTGAGGATGATACCGTAGTGTGTCCGACGACGAGTTGACATTGTCCTCGTCAAAGTCGGAAAGCTCTCATACTTAGGCCTGGGGAGGTATGAGAGTTATCACCCCTAGGACGGTGGACTCGCCTGCGATCGGACCAGGATCCCTAACGTGCGGGTTATTCAATAAATCATGGCTTTTCAAAATCAAAACAACACAAAAACTTCAAATGCTTCAAAAATTAATTTTAAAGCATTAATATCAAAACACATATGCAATAGCAATGCAGATGCATTTTGTTATATATGTGGACAGTTCGATGTTCCAAAGAATTGTAAACCAATCAATGACAATATTAGACAAATTTACAAAGATTGCTTTGATTTAGAAATAGCCGATCAAAATGAAAATTGGGTTCCACACAAAATTTGCTTATCCTGTCACATAATGTTAACTCGTTGGAATAATACTAAGGAGGATAAGTACTTTAAATTTAAAAAACCAATGCTGTGGAAAAAACCATTGAAACAAGAAGATTGTTACTTTTGCATGACCAATGTAGAAGGTTATAATAACAAGAATAAAGGAAAAATATTGTACGCTGATGTGACAACTGTAACAAAACCAGAAATTTTTTGTATACACCTTCTTCTTCAAAAAATTTTGAAATCGACTGTTCAAAAGTAGAAGATGTATTTAGTGATATAGATGACGACATGAGTATTGATGACAAAGATGACTATTACATTCCAACTGGTGAACAGGAAGAAGAAATACCTGAAAAGTTCACACAAGAAGAACTCAGCAATCTCATCAGAGATTTAAAACTACCAAAAGATGTTGCAGAATATCTTGCATCAGTTCTTAAGAAGAAAAAAATGCTATCGAAAGGAACTACATCTTCCTTTTATCGCGATAGGGAAAAGGAATTCAGAAAATATTTTACAGAAGACAAAAAGCAGTCATTGGTATATTGTTCTGACATTAATGGGTTAATGGATCAATTAAAACCTGGCGTATACAAAGATGAAGATTGGAGGTTATTCATAGACTCTTCTAAAAGAAGTTTAAAAGCAGTATTACTTCATAATACTAATATTTATGGTTCGATTCCTATGGCTCATTCTACAGAACTTAAAGAAAGCTATGAATCTGTAAAACTAGTTTTAGATAAAATAAAATATCAAGAACATAACTGGCAAATTTGTGGGGATTTTAAGATCTTAAGTATTATGCTTGGACAACAAGCAGGTTTCACAAAAACGCCCTGTTTTTTGTGTCTGTGGGATAGTAGAGATAGAAAGAATCATTACAAAAAAAAGGAATGGCCAAAAAGAAAATCTTTTAAACCAGGATCGAAAAATATCATTAAGAAGCCATTGATTCATCCCTCAAAGGTATTGCTTCCACCATTGCACATTAAACTAGGAGCAGCAAAACAGTTTGTTAAGAGTTTAGATAAAAATGGAAAATGTTTTAAATACCTAGAACAAAAATTCCCTGAGGTCTCTGATGCCAAACTAAATGAGGGAGTTTTTAATGGCCCACAAATTCGAAAATTATTAAAAGATGAGAAATTTGTCAGAAACATGAGTAAAACTGAGAAAAATGCATGGATTAGTTTTAAACTAATTGTTGATAATTTTCTGGGGAATAACAAAAGCGAGAATTGGGAAGAAATGGCAAATAATATGATAACAAATTTCGGAAAGCAAGGATGCTTGATGAGCTTGAAGCGAGGCGCATGAATATTCCCTAAATCTCATTTAGCTTAAATCCCATTAAGCCTAAAATCAAAAAGCCTAAAATGCATTCAGCCAAAATTCCATTTAACCTAAATTGCATTTAACCAAAATTTCATTTAACCTAAATCGCGTTTAACCTAAATTCCTTTAAACCTAAATTTCATTTTACCTAAATCCCATTCAATCTAAATTCCATTTAACCTAAATCTCATTTAACCTAAATCTTATTTTACCGAAATTCCATTTAACCTAAATCTCATTTAACCTAAATTCCATTTAACCTAAATCCCATTTAACCTAAAACGCATTTAGTATAAATTCCATTTAACCTAAAATGCATTCAGCCTAAATCTCACTTCACCTAAATCCCATTTAACCTAAATCTCATTTAACCTAAATTCCACTTAACCTAAATCCCATTTAACCTAAAACGCATTTAGTCTAAATTCCATTTAACCTAAAATGCATTCAGCCTAAATCCCATTTAACCTAAATTCCGTTTAACCTAAATCTCATTTAACCTAAATTACACTTAACCTAAATCCCATTTAACCTAAAACGCATTTAGTCTAAATGCCATTTAACCTAAAATGCATTCAGCCTAAATCTCACTTCACCTAAATCCCATTTAACCTAAATCTCATTTAACATAAATTCCACTTAACCTAAATCCCATTTAACCTAAATTGCATTTAACCTGAATCCCATTTAACCTAAATTCCATTTAACCTAAAACGCATTCAGCCTAAATCTCACTTCACCTAAATCCCATTTAACCTAAATCTCATTAAACCTAAATTCCACTTAACTTAAATCCCATTTAACCTAAAACGCATTTAGTCTAAATTCCATTTAACCTAAAATGCATTCAGCCTAAATCTCACTTCACATAAATCCCAATTAACCTAAATCTCATTTAACCTAAATTCTACTTAATCTAAATCCCATTTAACCTAAAACGCATTTAGTCTAAATTCCATTTAACCTAAATTCCATTTAACCTAAAACGCATTGAGCCTAAATCTCACTTCATCTAAATCCCATTGAACCTAAAACTTTACTTGATTCAACTATATTTATTCTTAAATTAAAAAAATTTTTAGGTTCAATGGGATTTAGGTGAAGTGAGATTTAGGCTCAATGCGTTTTAGGTTAAATGGTATTTAGGTTTAATGGAATTTAGACTAAATGCGTTTTAGGTTAAATGGGATTTAGATTAAGTGGAATTTAGGTTAAATGAGATTTAGGTTAAATGGGATTTAGGTGAAGTGAGATTTAGGCTGAATGCATTTTAGGTTAAATGGAATTTAGACTAAATGCGTTTTAGGTTAAATGGGATTGAGGTTAAATGGAATTTAGGTTAAATGAGACTTAGGTTAAATGGGATTTAGGTGAAGTGAGATTTAGGCTGAATGCCTTTTAGGTTAAATGGAATATAGGTTAAATGGGATTTAGGTTAAATGGAATTTAGGTTCAATGGGATTTAGGTTAAGTGGAATTTATGTTAAATGAGATTTAGGTTAAATGGGATTTAGGTGAAGTGAGATTTAGGCTGAATGCATTTTAGGTTAAATGGAATTTAGACTAAATGCGTTTTAGGTTAAATGGGATTTAGGTTAAGTGGAATTTAGGTTAAATGAGATTTAGGTTAAACGGAATTTAGGTTAAATGGGATTTAGGCTGAATGTATTTTAGGTTAAATGGAATTTAGACTAAATGCGTTTTAGGTTGAATGGGATTTCGGTTAAGTGGAATTTAGGTTAAATGAGATTTAGGTTAAATGGGATTTAGGTGTAGTGAGATTTAGGCTGAATGCATTTTGGGTTAAATGGAATTTATACTAAATGTGTTTTAGGTTAAATGCAGGGAGTAGTATAAGGAGACCGAACGATATGTATAGAAAGTGGTCCCGATGTTTGTAACTTAATTTCTATAGGCTCACTTCAATGCGCACTTGCGCTCATGGTGGTCAAAATTGGCATTATATGTCGTCTGCTACTGTTTGTTCGCGTCATCGCGATTGCATCCGTACTGCTGCATAAAAGTTAATTTCTTGTTGTTTTTGACAATTAATTGTCTTTTACTGTGAAAATGTATTATATGTTCAAGGGAAAATATAGGAGAGAGGCGAAAAATAAATATTTTTCTTGTGAACAGATTCCTGCCACAATTCCAGCACTTCCCCCCATGTGCATAAATAAACATATTAAATTTAAGCACATTCATAAACTATAACAGTAATTTTAACTAGTAACATCTGTACAATTTAAAATATAAGCTAAAACAAACCTTTGTATAAAAAAAGAAATTTTTTTTCCTTCCTATCGCTTGATTAAATCGTAAGAATTGCACTTTTCAACTGCACAACACGGATGACATTTTTGGCGTAATCACATGTTACACTTGGACAATAAACACTTTTTTATAATAATAGGTAATAATAGGTAAGCTTTTGATGTCTAACAACGATTATACGCAATATTAATAAAATTCATATGCAAAAACAGGTTATAAAATGCCATTTCTTGTTTACAAACAGGGTTCTCAGATTTTCAGCGAGAAGCGCTAGTGCGCATTGAAGTGAGCCTATAGAAATTACGTTACAAAAGAGTGGACCGCTTTTAACGCGGATTTATCATGGCCGTTCAGTCTCCTTATACTACTCCCTGGTTAAATGGGATTTAGGTTAAATGGAATTTAGGTTAAATGAGATTTAGGTTAAACGGAATTTAGGTTAAATGGGATTTAGGTTAAATGGGATTTAGGTTAAATGGAATTTAGGTTAAATGGAATTTAGGTTAAATGGAATTTCGGTAAAATGAGATTTAGGTTAAATGAGATTTAGGTTAAATGGAATTTAGATTGAATGGGATTTAGGTAAAATGAAATTTAGGTTTAATGGAATTTAAGTTAAACGCGATTTAGGTTAAATGAAATTTAGGTTAAATTCAATTTAGGTTAAATGGAATTTTGGCTGAATGCATTTTAGGCTTTTTGATTTTAGGCTTAATGGGATTTATGCTAAATGAGATTTAGGGAATATTCATGCGCCTCCTTGAAGCTACATTTCTTAGAATCACATCTAAAGTACTTCCCCGAAAATTTAGGAGACTACAGTGAGGAACAGGGAGAGCGATTTCATCAAGACCTTAAAGAAATGGAACGTCGTTATCAAGGAAGGTGGGGCGTAAATATGATGGCCGACTTTTGCTGGATGCTGAAAAGGGATGTTGTACCAGGTAGTGTGAACTTAAAGAGAAAACCGCTACACAGATCTTTCGAAAACAAAAGAGTGCGCTACCATAAAAAGGAATAAAGGAAAATTATATACTTCAGAACTGACATATTGAATTTTGACAATCTGTTTTCAGATTTGCAATCAGTCACCCCACAAACCACTAGATACCAAATTTTATGTAAATTTTAATATTTTAAAAAAATTTATCAGCCATATTCTTGCCGCCAAGTAAATCTTAATATGTTTTTTAATTCGGCCGTCATATTGGATCTGCCATTTTAAATTTAGAAAATTTAACTTCGGATTCGTAATCAGCGACCCAAAAAACCCCCAGATACCAAGTTTGAAGTAAATCTTCGATTTTTTTCAAAATTCGTCCGCCATATTGGATCCGCCATTTTGAATTTTGAAAATCTAACTTCAGATTCGTAATCAGCGACCCAAAAAACCCCCAAACACCAAGTTTGAAGTAAATCTTCAAATTTTTTAAAAATTCGTCCGCCATATTGGATCCGCTATTTTGAATTTTGAAAATCTAACTTCAGATTCGTAATCAGCGACCCAAAAAACCCCCAGATACCAAGTTTGAAGTAAATCTTCAAATTTTTTCAAAATTCGTCCGCCATATTGGATCCGCCATTTTGAATTTTGAAAATCTAACTTCAGATTCATAATCAGCGACCCAAAAAACCCCCAGATACCAAGTTTGAAGTAAATCCATAAATTTTTTTAAAAAATCGCCTACCTCTCAAAATCCGACATGTTTTTTGAGGTTAGAAAAAATCCTGACGTGATGGAGCAAAATGGACTTCGGATTCGTGTTCAGCGCGTCAAAATACATAGGGCTAAGGTATTCCGGTCAAAAGTACATGACACTTTTTTTTTTGTGGGGCTGTGTTGTGTACAGAAGACATATGGATCTATAGGATGACGTCTTTTCTAGATGCTTGTCTCCTTTTCTGAGAAAAATTAACTTTTGCTCTTTCCAGTCCATAGAGAACCTAGCCAGCCCTGATGCAATCGTTCAAAGGGTTAAGAAGAAGTTCAGGGTACACATCGAATTTAAAGGTCAAATTTTTTTTTTTAAAAAAAAACATTTATTATTATCGAATAGCCTGTGAAAAATGCTTTAAAAATCTCACAATTTTTTAAAAAAATTCAAAATTTTAAAACTGTGTAATTTAAAAACTATTTCATGGAATTTGAAAATATTTCGTATTTACATTTCCACTAACAATGGAAACATCTTAGCAAAGTTTGAATAAATTTTATTTTTTGACCTGGACAGTTCAGGAATTTTGCCCCATATATATTTAAAATTAATGTTTATAGAAAACTGAAGTAGGATGCTGGTGCAGGTGATAACATCCGTTGGCGTGATCTATAACAAAAAAATCTAATTGATTATTGTTCTGTATGTAAGTGGCTATCGCCCGAAATAGAATAAAACGTTTTTGTTAATAAATAACAAAATGGCGGACTATCATACAAAAAAAAATCAACAATCAACCGTTTATTATTGATAAAAAGTTAAAAATAAAAAAAGTTATTATTAGAAATGCATAATTCTAGTTCAGGTGATAGCAACTTACATGCAGAACAATAATCAATTTAATTTGTTTATTATAAATATTTCCAACGGATGTTATCACCTGCGGCAGCCTCCTACTTAATTTTTTTATAAACATTAATTATAAGTATATATATCAATATCAATTTAAAAATAGGGGAATACAATTTTTTGTACAATTTATAATAAGAACAAAAAGATGTTAAAACATTTGATGTGATTAAAAATTACTTTATTATACACCATACTACTCCCTTAATTAAAATTTTATTCGTAATGAAAATATAATATGTATATATCCTGTCACGGAAAGAAAAAATTATGTAAAATTTATTGTACAGCTATCGCCAGATATGCTTTAACATTTTAACACGTAGGTCCTATAGAAATATGTTAAAGCAAATCTGGCTATCAGTGTACATTGTTCACTAAGAAGTGTCATAAGTGTTACACTGAGAAAATTCTATCTGTGATGATTACAGAACTAACCTGTACTGCAGGGACGAAATGACCATTTCTGTTTTATTTCCTTTTAACCTTGTTGTTCTTAAGAATATGTCTGCTAATTTTACAAAACGTTCTGTAATCTGTCATAAGCTGTACTATACTTCGCATCAAATTTTTGTTCTGTTATTATTACAGGATTAGGAGGAAAAAAATTACCTTTAAATACAGTGGTCTATCATAAAAGAAAGTTAAATTATTACAAAACTCATTATATAAAGCTGTAAGGTTCCTTTAGGCACAGAGTGCAGTATACACAAGATAATTTTGAACTGCTTTGTAAGCATTACGTACGCAACATTAAAAAAGGTAACATTCGGTAGCTTTTGGCTTCTTCCGGCATCTCACGGCTTCACTCGGCAACAGACGACGCTACACACGACGTTGTAGTTCATATAGACGGGTCAAAACTAACTGACATGTGCTGTAATAGCTGTGGTCGTTAAGGCGTTCGTGATAGGGTCCGGTCGGGTCGCGCGAGTTCGAATCTTTCACCATGCGAATTTGTTTTCAAATAGTTAAAAAAAATATATTTGTAAGCAACAGGAGGGAGGATGTATCAGTAAATAAGTGTAGGCTACGTGCGAGTTGCGTACATAAATTAACTGAAAGAGAACAACTGAAAAACTAGAAGAGAAATTTTTTATATGTGAACAGGTTAAATTACAGAACTGTTTTGTAACGTTTCAAGGTGAGTTTATATCTTTTTCCAAGTTATAACATAAGTATTTCTTAGACTCTTTAATACTCGTTAAGCATATTTTGTCCTGTAATTTTATCACTACGTACGTTAATTTCTTTGTTCCTGTAACATTAAATAGTGTGAGACAATCTCGTTTTTTTTATAAGATCATTTTATATACTATTTACTGAAGGTGACGTTTCGTCCCACCAGTACCATAGCAGTTCTGTAATCGTTACAGATATAATTTTCTCAGTGTATAAGTGTTATAAGTGTCATAAGTGTTGTCACTATTACCATCACGATCTCTATATTTTTTTGTAATCTACACATAACAGTACATTTGTGTACCAAATTTGAACTCTCTAAGTCAAATATTTGTCAGATAAAGGGGGTGATACGGTCATTTTTTTAGCAAAAATGCATTAAAAGTGTACAATGCCACCTCCATATCTGCCAAACTATTGTACACTAGAAACACTTAAAGCCTTGTACTCGAAGTTACTGCATAAAAATTGAATAACTGCGTCAAACTTATAACCGAAGTATCTATGGTCCTTTAACTGACATGACATTTGGCGTCATCGATAGTCATAAAGTTTGTAAACATTATGGTTGTTTACTGTTATCCACAGAACAGTTTGTGCGAGTTTTACATATAAAGTATAGTGGGTTGTGAATGATTTACAAATATGAAGAAGATGCACAATTGTTGGACGGTAAGCAGTTCGAGGTAAGATGAAAAATTTACAATATAGAGAAAAGTTTTTAAACATTTTAAACTAGGTTAAAATTTTTGTAGTGATTACATTATTATTATCATATTTTTAATTATTTTCACTGATATATTAAATTTCACAATAATAATTATAATAATAGTAATTAAATTTATATTTTTTATATGTATTTATCCTAATCAATGGAATAAATAATATTAAATCATAAATAAAAAAATAACAACATAATAACTACAAAAATTTTAACATTACACTTTTACTAAAAGTTTACATTTTTTCAAATCATATAGAAAATAAAAAAACTTTTTACCAATACGAAAAAGGTGCACAATATTTGGACGGTTACCAGTTCGAGGTAAGATGCAAAATTTACAAATTAGAGAAAACTTTTTAAACATTTCAAGCTAGGTTAAATATTTGTAGTGATTACGTTATTATTATCATCTTTTTATTTCTTTTCGCTCGTATTATAAATATCACAATAATTATAATAATAATAGCAATAAAATTTACATTTTTTATATTTATTTCCTAATTGGGAAATCATAAATAAAGAGATAATAACTACATAACCATTGCAAACATTTTAACATTACACTTTTACTAAAATTTTCTATTTTTTTAAATCATATAGAAAATTAACAAACTTTTTACAAATACGAAGAAGGTGCACAATTGGTGGACAGTTACCAGTTCTTGGTAAGATGAAAAATTTACAATCAAAAAAGTTTTTAAACATTTTAAACAAGGTTAAAATATTTGTAGTCATTACGTTTTTATTATCATATTTTTATTTATTTTCGCTCTTATTATAAATTTTACAATTATTATAATAATAATAATAATAAAATTTACATTTTTTATTTTTTTCTCCAATAAATCTAAAATAAGTAATATTAAATCATAAATAAAAAAAATAACAACATAACCACTACAAACATTCTAACATTACTTTTTTACTAAAATTTCACATTTTTTTAATTATTAAAATGGCTACCGTACAGTAAGCTCGTGAAAATTGTACCTCCGCCAATTTCTCTCATTTATTGATGATTTTCTTGGTCTCGCTAACTAAAAACTATGTTATGTGGTGCCTTAAGTGTTTTTGAATGTTTTCACTTATTTATTTTGTGCATAATGGATCTTTTTCAGTCATAAATAAGTGAAAATCGACAATGTGCAAGTGTTTCACGCAACACGTGTGGTATTAATTTTTGATCGTTTATGACCCTTGAATGCCTATTATTTACTTATTTTGTGACTATTTTATATCATGACCTGGGTATTTATTGCGACGATTTGGTGATTATGGTGCCTTCAATATAATCTGTTTTATTTTTATTATAAAATTTGGTTTTTCATTGTGAAATTGCCTGAATTTTTGTGAGGGATTGTACTCTTCTAATCTACTGGAATACGTCATCATAATATAAAGATGAGTGAATCAGACGAAATAAATACCGAAGACACTATCAAACAAGATTTACTGAAACCAACAGATGGCTCCACACAGTCTACTTCGAAGGGACTATGCACATTGTGCACAGGGAATTGTAGACTTACCAAAGCAACACTTTGCCCAAACTGCTCTTCTTCCTACCACCCTGCCTGTGCCAATAAACTTACTTTTGAACCGAACGGTGGATTGAAGAAGTACTGCGGTCCTCTATCACCTTCTCTTACTTCAAAGAATCTGATGATCTCCCCACTTTGCCCCTCACAGCCGTCGACTTCAGAGCCTGAAATCACTGATTTACGTTCTATCATGAGAGAAGAACTTGGCACCTTCAAAAACTCCATTTGTAAAGACATTAAAAACTTAACCGATACCGTTGCAAATTTATCATCTAATTTTAAAGCAATTGAGACCAAAGTTGACAAATGTGTTACTGATAATTTGAATACCATAAACAAAATAACTAATATGGAACTGACCAACCAAGAAACATCTGATAGAATATCAACATTAGAAACCAAACTTGGAGAATTACTGAATGACGGCGGTGAATCTCATACTGGTAATAATCTTTATATTACTGAAACTGAATTTGAAGATCGTTTACGACGAAGAAACAATTTAATTATTTATAACATGCAAGATTTATCCCCACTGAATTATCCTAATTCTCATGAGACTGACTTATCTAATGTAAACAAATTATTTGCTTTCCTTGTCCCCGATATGTCTTTTATTGACATTAAAATTTGGCGATTGGGCCCTTACTCAGAATCTCAGACCAAACATCGACCCATTAAGGTGATTCTACCAAATAATCTTTCTTCTGCTCAGATTCGAGAAACATTCATAGAAGCAAAAAAACACTCGAAACTACCACAAGAACTACTTCAATTGTCAGTGTCTCCCGATCGGACAAAGATTCAACAACTGCATTATCAGCGCATGAAAAAAGAATTAACAGCCAGAATTCAACAAGGAGAAAAGGATATAAAGATTACATATCGTCTAGGTGTACCAGTCATCACGAAGAATTAACACACAATTCAGCATTGTCGGTTTTTTATCAAAATGTGCGTGGTATAAACACCAAACAATCATATTTTCATTGTTTTCCTGACATTATGAAATATTCAATATACGTAGTTACAGAATCTTGGTTGTCAAGTAATTCTATGATTGATTTATTGCCCTTATTAATAAACAAAAACAATTTAAAATTTTTATTATTATCTGTTTACATTCCACCAGACACTCCTTACTTAGAATTTAAATCTTTTTTTACTAAGTTACTTGATTCCCATATTATTTACCCCTATTATACCATTCTCATTGGTGACTTTAATTGCAATTTATTGGCATTTGACTCCAGATCAGAAGCCCTAAATAATTTTTTAATAACTTTAAATTTAAAACAACAAAACATGATTCCAAATTATTATTTAAAAATACTTGACTTTGTGTGCACAAATGAACCATGTGTGATCGCTAAAGCTTTTCCACCCTTGGTGCCCGAGGATTTACACCACCCAGCCTTATCTATCGATATAACTGTACCATATATGAATGAACTTATTCGCTCGAATGATGATATTGACCAGGTTTCACAGTGTTTAATTTTTAATTTTAAAAAAGCGAATCTATCAGATCTTTATATTAATTTATAAAATATTGATTGGTCTAATCTTGATGGTTATGTTGATGCTGATCTGGCTTGTGCAAAATTTTTAGCTATTATTTTCGAGTTATTTATTACATTTGTACCCACTAGAACAACTAAGGTATCACATAAACGTCGATACCCACCATGGTTTGACAGATCAATTATCAATGATATTAAGTTGAAAAACAATTTAATAAAAAAGCGTAATTATTGTTCTGAATATTATGATTCTCAAATAAAAATTTTAACAAACTCTTTGCATAAAAAAATAAGACATAATCATTTTGTATATATGAAAGCAATTGAAGACTGTCTTCGAAATAAGCCTAAAGAATTTTGGAATTACATGAATAAATATAAATCGAAACCACAATTACCGCATTCAATGCTTTTTAATGATACAACTGTTAACGAACCACAAAGCATTGCCAATGCCTTTGCTGATAATTTTGCTAGTCATTGTCAGACTTATAATTCAGGATCAAGTGGGGTTGTGGAGTGTGGATTGAATGGTAACTTTAGCACGGACTCGTTTTATCTCTCACAAGATAAAGTTAGTAAGGCGGCGAGATCTTTAAAACCTTCTTTAACTGCAGGATTAGATCAGATTCCGAGTTTTTTTGTAAAGGATTGTTCCTCAGTACTATGTCAACCTTTAACAAAAATTTTCAATATTGCACTAACATCCGGTATTTTTCCATCAGTGTGGAAGTCTGCTAAAGTCATCCCAGTATATGAAAAAGGCGACAGGTCTATAATAACTAATTATAGACCTGTCTCGTTATTACAAAATTTTGCGAAAGTCTTTGAAAAATCAATTCTAGAATCAATTCAAAATTCTTTACTTGATGTTGTCATCGATCAACAGCACGGAGGTATTTGTAAGCGTTCTACAACTACAAATTTAGTCCAATTCACACAATATATTAATGATGCCTTACAACATGGGTTACAAGTCGATGTTTTGTTCTTGGATTTTTCGAAGGCTTTTGACAAGATTAATCACGAAATACTATATGCAAAACTTCAAGCGTTAAACTTACCTGAGTATTTAAAAATATTGTTGAAAAATTATTTATCTGGAAGATCACACCGGGTTTCTATTGGAAGTGTTTTATTCAAGCCTTACATACCCACAACAGGAGTTCCTCAGGGATCAACATTGGGTTCGCCATTATTTAACATTTACATAAACGATATTAAAGAACAAATTTTATCTGAATTTTTATTATACCTTGATGACATTAAAATTTATCGTATAATTCGATCTGCTTGCGATAATCAATTATTACAATCAGATCTGAATAAAATTTTGCAATGGTCTTTAAATAATAAAATCCTACTGAATTTTTCTAAATGCCACGTATTATCGTTCTATCGATCTAACATGCCCATCTGTTTTGATTATCAAATAAATGACAGTAAACTTGAACGAGTGTTTTCTACTTGTGATCTTGGTGTGGTCTTCGATGACAGATTGTCTTTTAAAGAGCAAATTACAAGGGTGGCATCATCTGCTTCGAAGGCTCTAGGTTTTCTTATTAGATCCTCAAAGGATTTTCGTAGTGTCTCCACAATAATGGCATTATATAACACATTAATACTACCTAAACTAAACTATGTTGCCATTGTATGGAACCCATATTTCGATAAAGATGCCTATGAATTAGAACGTATTCAAAAAAGATTTTTGAAATACTTGGCTTTCAAGGCAGATGGGGCCTACCCTGCTCGAGGATCTGACTATAAAATGTTGTGTAGACGCTTCCATTTACGTACTCTTGCCGAAAACAAAATTTTTGCAGCAGTGTTATTTTTATTTAAAATTTTATCCGATCAAACACATGCCCCACAACTTTTGTTACAATTGCCTTATAGAGTTAATAGGTCAGGTTCACGAAACATTCAACCTTTCTATTTAAATCCTCCTAAAATTGTAATAGGAAATGTTGCACCTATCTATTTTGCTTGCAAACATGTTAACAGTATGTTATTCGATATGAAGCCAGACCTTGAAAAATTTTTTAACTCAAAAGCTTATTTTATTTCAACGCTTGATACCTACATAGAAAGAATGAGTTAGTATTGGGAATGCGATTGTTTACTAATCGACAATGTGAAATTTAGAAAGTGTGAGAGAAACAAGAAACTGTATTATTATGTTATAATTAATGATTATTATTTAAACATTAACATTGTATTTTCTTATAGAACTATGTAATTACTACTATTTCTCGTTACCCATGTATAGTCCTTTAAGGACTTAGGGATTAAGTGTAAATAAATAAATAAAATAAAATAAAATAAAATATAGAAAATGAAAAAACTTTTTACCAATACGAACAAAGTGCACAATATTTGGACGATTACCAGTTCACGGTAAGATGCAAAATTTACAATATATCATTTTCATTATGCATTAAAAATATGTATATCTTTAGTAAAAGTGTAATGTTAAAATGTTTGTAGTGATTATGTTGTTAGTATCTTTTTATTTTTGATTTAATGTTATTTATTTCGAATTGTTTGTCGAATAAAAGTTCTTAATAGCGGTAACACAAAAAATTTCAATCTTTTACATTTACAAATTAAATTATTTTAAAGTTTTTTAAACTTGATTTTTTTAATACGAATCTAAATTCTTTTAAAGTTCATTAAGTATGAACTGTGAATTATTCAAATTTTAATAATAATAATAATAATAAACTTCAATTATATAAAACTTTTAATGATACAAATTTTAAACAATTCAATTTTAATCTTTAAATTATGTATTAGGTATTTCAAACTTTAACCTGTATAAACTTCAAATTAAAAAAAATTAGCATTGTATCAAAATTAAAATCAATCCAACTTTTATAACTATAATTCGAGCTATTAAATTAAATTCAATTTTTAATCAATTAATACTTAAATTTATTGATTCTAAAATCTTTTATTGATTTCTACTTAAATAAAATATACAATTAAAAAGAAAAAATTGTTCTAAGAAATAGAAAATTGATGACAAAAATTAAACAATCAATTAAAATGCAAGAAATAAGGACTAATGAAATTGTGAAACAACAAGACTGTAATAATAATATATATAATATATATAATATATATAATATATAATATATCTAATTATAATAATAAATGGAGTAAAATAATTTAAAATTATTTCTATAAGAAGAAGAAAATTAAAGAAATAATTAAATAAAAAGACAATTTCTAAAAAAAAAGCAAAAATAAGAGAACAAAAAGTTTTTAAATATTGTAAAAATACTAAATTATTATAAGGTAAAAATTAAACAGTTTGTTCATAGTGAAATCACTGTAAAATCTTGTTTAAAAATTGAAAAAAGGATTGTTGCGAATATGGATAACATTCATACTAAAAATTTATAGGATCGTAGGCACTTTGATCACTTGTATTAATACTATTTTTTAAATTTTATAAAGAATAAAATATTTAAATTAAAACTTGCAAGATTTATCAACAAATTTCTAGGCGTTTTATGATTTGCTATTTTTTACATGCAGCATTTCACATCCCGAGAATTTAGAAGTTTTTTTATTTCAATCATGATTTTACTGCACGTTTCCCAAAGATTTAAACCAATTGCAGCTCTGCTTAGAAAGCAATTTAAATTATTTAAATAAATTATTATAACTATTTTTTTAATTTTGTTTAACTATTTTCAATAACAACTTTTTGTTCAGTAGCCCGTACGAATGCCTTCGAGTTGAAGTTGCAGAGCCAAAATGACTATCTGTGCCAAACTTGTAATCGTAGTTTCTATGGTTAATTAACTGTCAAGACAATTTTTGTTATGATTGAGAACCACTTTTAATCATTTTCGTAAACAGTTTGGTTATACGTTTGTCGGGAAAGTGTTTTGAAACTATTTGAAATGTGCAGTGTAGTGAAAAAAAGTTAAGTGTCATCTTTGGAAATAGAAAACAAGGATTCTTAGTTTGTAGTCAGTTTTAAACTGCTTTATATTTTAAGTGTTAATATTGTTTTCAAATAGGTTAGATCGAACGTTTGTTATGATTAGTATAATCATAATAAATGTTCTAATCTATCGCTTTATTATTATTTCTATTATAATTATTATGATATTCATAATAATAATAGTAATATTAATAATAATCATAAATTACAGAATACGTAAAAACTATTTTTCCGGGAACCAGTAATAAAAATTATACTTTTAAATTATTGTTAAAGTAGAAATAATACTGAATATTAATATAGAACCAATTCTTGAATTGGTTCCATAAAAAAATTTTGTCTGTCAAAACAAAATATCTGTAGTGTAAGTGGAATCTATTATGCACGTTTTTTAAATGAGTCTAATAGCTCAGTTGGCTAATGCGCTGGATTGTGGCCGGAAAATCAGGGTTCGAATCTCAAAGATTTGTTTTTTTTTACTATTTTTTTAATAGAAATTATAAAACTGCAAATACTTGAAAAAAATTGAGTATTAAGTGTTTTTTAAATATTTGATTATAAAATTTTATGAATTTTAAGGTATTGAAAATTCTTTTGTCAGTTTTTAATGGTAAGAAAATATGAATGAAATTTTGTATTTCTGAAATATAGTTTTGGCAAATGTTTTCAATAAAATGATTAGCTGACAAATTTTTAGGCTTTGTTTTAACATAATTTTTAATAGGTTAAGAAACGAATTGTTATTATTATCATTTGCTATAATTTAATTATTATCATTATAATTATTATTTATTTTTATTATTCATATTATTAAACAAACTATTAATTTGAATTAAGAATAAATCAAGTCTTTAATCAAAAAGCATCCGTCAGGTGCTGTTGTATTCTTGGTATTATATGATAATTTTCCATTTTTAGCTTTCTTGAATGATTTAAAGACATTTTAAAACATTTAAAATGATTTATTTGTAAAAACAAGTAAAGCGTTATGCATAAAATAATTTAATAATATAAATATTTTTAAAACCCCTATTTTTTTTAGTTATAACTTTTTCTAACTGTGTTAAAATTAAATTTTAATGCGTTAAAAAAAGTATTCCTATTTATTATACTTTAAAAACTGAAAAGTTAAATAAAATAATAATAGTAATTAATTAAATTTCATTATTGGAGAAGGTTTTAAATTTTTTTAAATATTTTCATCAATTTAGAATGTAGAAATTTGTAAAATGATTTTTCAATTTTTATTTAAATTATAAAGTGTCTAATTGTTAATTTTAATACAATTTTGATCATCACGAGTCCTGTAGAGATAAATTAATTCTGTGTCTATCAATAAATGTAGACAAGAAAGTGGAATTTTTATGAAGATGAAAATAAGTAATGATTAAACAAAATTTTAATAAAACAATAAATATTTTTAATTGAAATTTATTTCTATAATCTAAGATTTGTATACATATAAATTAATGTTTCAAAGTTCTAAAAAAAAGAAAATAAAAAAAAATTATTTTAGCGTTTATATGGGGGCGGTATAAACTATACACAAATAAACTCTAAACAAGAAAATTCTACACTGCTAACCCTACAAAAGAAAACTCTCAACAAAAAGAAAAAAAAAATTCTACACAGTTAAGTGCTACAACCTAAAATGCTACACAATAAACTCTACAGCAGAAAACTCTCACCGTAAATTGTACACAAGAAAAATGTTCACATCGATAATTTAAGTAAATAAATATTTTTTATAATTCTACACAATTAAATACTACACCAGAAAATTGCACACAACTATAGAAAGTAAATAATACAAATATTTTGTAATTCTGCACAATTATATTCTACACATAAAAATTCTCACTGCATTATTTTAGATTATTTTTCAAATTGTACACAATTAAATTCTACACCTTTAAATTCTACACAGTTGTAAAAGATAATGAATGTTAATGTTTTGTAATTCTGCACAATTAAATTCTACACGTACATATTCTCACTTATCTACTTAAAATTATTTTAAAAGCTCTACACAATTAAATTCAAACACAAGAAAACCGTATATCTATAATTGCTTTGAAATTGTCATTTGTTGCTGCTTCAGAGGAGTTATTCTTTTATTGCTATTTGATAGCAATTAGACATTTTTCTTTTTGAGTTCGTTTAGCTTTAAGTTTTTAACATTAAACAGCTAAATTAATTAATCGAGCACAAAACAACTTCAAAAAGGACGATGAGGGTGAAAACTCCATCGTCCGTGAAGATGGAGAAAGACCCGGTACTTTAAGGTATTTTTTCAAAGGGTTTTGGTACCATAAGGACAGTAGGCAACATTTAATGAATATCAAATGTTACCGATGTGCCAGTAGGTCAAATATCCACTGTCCAGGGTCCTTGATTGTGAATTTAACTACTCGCGCCATTGAAGAAAGGGGACATTTTTTGCATGGACCAAATCCATTTGGATTAATGTTATACAGGTTAAAAGCCGCTTTAAAGAACGAAGAAGTAAATGCAAGAGGTCCGGAGTCGCTGAGATTTATATTCGATAAGGTTTGCAGAAGGTAAGCTTAATAAATATGCTACTAAAATAATATAATATAAATAATATAAAAATTTAGTAAAATAAGAAATTTTTTGTAGGTAAAGAAAGAAAGAAAATAAGTTGAACATGACCTATATTCGACAGATTCTTTCTCATCATGTGAAAATCCCAAATATTCAAAAAATTATTAGGGGAAAAGCGAATGAATTTCTCGCTTGATTTTTATACGGCAATTTACCCGCTTTTTCCCTACAATTGCTCTCAAAAACACCATATTAAACCCCGAAGATCTATAAGGAGACAATTTTTTAAGATTTTATAACTTATTTTCTTTTTTTCTCTATCCTATGAAATAGGTCGCACATTTATAATTTTAAAAACCCGATGAAAAAAATTCTCATTGTACGAAACCAATATCCACTGAAAAGCAATTTTAGTAAGAATTCATCGCCTTTTTAAATTTTTGATTTGTCATATTGGTATACATATCCTAGATTTCCACGTGAAGTGACGAGGCTTATTTCTTTTGAAACTGAAAGAGCAAATTTAAATAAATGCATGGCTATTTATAATCAGCCAGTTGCTGAGAGACTTGAAGACTTTGGGAACCATCTTCTGGAAAGAAATTTAGAAGTAACTGAGGGCATTTATCGAGGCGTCGTGCGTGGCACCGGCAATTCTGTAGCTCTTCTTTTTATCTCTGACATAATGATCCGTTTAATAGACACATCTCAAATTCTCCGAATGGATAGAACATTCAAGGTTAGTTAAATTTTCTGTATATTTTACTGACAAATAATTTCAATTTTTGATTTTACATTACAGTGTGTACCACCAAGGCCAATTGCGCAGCAATTGTATGTTATTCATGTAAACGACGGAAATGTAGTACGTTAAATGCAGTAATTTTTATTTTATTTCAATTTAAATATATTAGTTTCAATCTCTTCAAGTTTTGTATAAATTCCAGTTAAAAAGGGCAGTTAAAAATTAGATTTGGAATTTCCAATTTATATGTTTTAATGCAACTTTCAGCTTACAAAACTAATTTAATATTCCAATGGAAAATTTTAATTTTTTAATTTTCAGATTGAAAAATGTGATTGGAAATTTTAATTTTAAATTCCGACTGGAAATTACGATTGAAAATGTAGATCGATTTTATCTATTGAAAATTCTGATTAGAAATTCTAATTAAGAATTACAGTTTAAAATCTTAAATCCAATTTTTTAGTTTTAATTTCGTATTGAAAATTTTCTATTGAAAGTACCATTTTTACTGTTCTGAAAAATTTGACATTAAGATTTATTTTTCTATGAGTTCTTTGCTGGGAAGTTATTTTAATTGGTCCTGGCATTGCAAGATGTGAAGGTCATCTAATACATATCGAGGTTTCCTGCGACGTCTGACTGCATGACCTTCCTGAATTCGTTTATGGTCAAGATCTTGTCCACTTATGTAAGTGCTTAATCGATCTAGCATTATAAACAAATCCTTTATTGATTTATACATATTTAAAAAATCAGTTCAGTAAATTTCATAAAATACTTAAGATACTCCTACCGATAAATTTGAATGCATTCGGTTTATTTCCGAGTCTTTCCGAAATTTGTCAATTTGTTGCCTCTGCTTCATTGTTTGTCCTTACCGGACAACGGTACACACTTACAATTGCCGCTCTCGGTAGCCACTGCGTACGCATGGAAGCCATGAATTGATGGATTCTCACATTTTCCACAGTGTCTGCAATTCTTTGAATAATTTCTAGAGCGGGTTGAAACTGCTTGCTTGTCAAAAGAGCTAAGCTCATACACATCCATAATATTTCGTGAGAAATAGTAAAGAGTCCTAATTTTTTCCACATTTTCAACAAGGCCTAGCCAAAAATTATGAATTTAAATTATGAAATTTATAAAGTATTCGACATGAATTATACTAAAAGCAAAAAAATATTGTACCTGTGTATAGTGGAACCAACAACATCGAATGACAACATTCGGAAATATTAGTTTTACGTGTACATTAGGGTGGTCTCAAAAAAGCAAAAGTCTGAAATGTTATGCTCCTGATGTTCTTGATGTTCTATGTACACTGATCGCCAGATATGCTTTAACATATTTCCATTGGACCTACGTGTTAAAATGTTAAAGCATATCTTGCGATAGGACCAATTAAAATAACTTCCCAGCAAAGAACTCATAGAAAAATAAATCTTAATGTCAAATTTTTCAGAACAGTAAAAATGGTACTTTCAATAGAAAATTTTCAATACGAAATTAAAACTAAAAAATTGGATTTAAGATTTTAAACTGTAATTCTTAATTAGAATTTCTAATCAGAATTTTCAATAGATAAAATCGATCTACATTTTCAATCGTAATTTCCAGTCGGAATTTAAAATTAAAATTTCCAATCACATTTTTCAATCTGAAAATTAAAAAATTAAAATTTTCCATTGGAATATTAAATTAGTTTTGTAAGCTGAAAGTTGCATTAAAACATATAAATTGGAAATTCCAAATCTAATTTTTAACTGCCCTTTTTAACTGGAATTTATACAAAACTTGAAGAGATTGAAACTAATATATTTAAATTGAAATAAAATAAAAATTACTGCATTTAACGTACTACATTTCCGTCGTTTACATGAATAACATACAATTGCTGCGCAATTGGCCTTGGTGGTACACACTGTAATGTAAAATCAAAAATTGAAATTATTTGTCAGTAAAATATACAGAAAATTTAACTAACCTTGAATGTTCCATCCATTCGGAGAATTTGAGATGTGTCTATTAAACGGATCATTATGTCAGAGATAAAAAGAAGAGCTACAGAATTGCCGGTGCCACGCACGACGCCTCGATAAATGCCCTCAGTTACTTCTAAATTTCTTTCCAGAAGATGGTTCCCAAAGTCTTTAAGTCTCTCAGCAACTGGCTGATTATAAATAGCCATGCATTTATTTAAATTTGCTCTTTCAGTTTCAAAAGAAATAAGCCTCGTCACTTCACGTGGAAATCTAGGATATGTATACCAATATGACAAATCAAAAATTTAAAAAGGCGATGAATTCTTACTAAAATTGCTTTTCAGTGGATATTGGTTTCGTACAATGAGAATTTTTTTCATCGGGTTTTTAAAATTATAAATGTGCGACCTATTACATAGGATAGAGAAAAAAAGAAAATAAGTTATAAAATCTTAAAAAATTGTCTGCTTATAGATTTTCGGGGTTTAATATGGTGTTTTTGAGAGCAATTGTAGGGAAAAAGCGGGTAAATTGCCGTATAAAAATCAAGCGAGAAATTCATTCGCTTTTCCCCTAATAATTTTTTGAATATTTGGGATTTTCACATGATGAGAAAGAATCTGTCGAATATAGGTCATGTTCAACTTATTTTCTTTCTTTCTTTACCTACAAAAAATTTCTTATTTTACTAAATTTTTATATTATTTATATTATATTATTTTAGTAGCATATTTATTAAGCTTACCTTCTGCAAACCTTATCGAATATAAATCTCAGCGACTCCGGACCTCTTGCATTTACTTCTTCGTTCTTTAAAGCGGCTTTTAACCTGTATAACATTAATCCAAATGGATTTGGTCCATGCAAAAAATGTCCCCTTTCTTCAATGGCGCGAGTAGTTAAATTCACAATCAAGGACCCTGGAATTCAAAAATTGCAAAAGCGGCAAAAGAAAGTAAAATATGGCAACAAAATTTAAAATCAAAGAAAGTCACGCCTAGAATCTACATCCAAATTAAGATCCCAGCTTCGAGATCTCTGAATCGCTATAAATGTTCAAAATTTTGTAAATCTTTCAAGTTGAGCGCCAGTTCGTTGCAAAAAAAAATTAATTAAAAATTGATCTATAATCAATATCGAAATTTCACGAAATTAAGAATAACGACTCGACGAGGGAGACGTTAAGCAGTTAATCTAGCAGAAGCCAAAAAAAAATTATTAATCACGAAGGTTGTTACGGTCCCGACGTGATATAATCATTCGTGAAGGTTGTTACGGACCCGACACGATAATCAAACTAAACTAAATCCAAAAGAAAAAGACTATTCGCGAATATACGCGACATAATCTTCATTTCTAACACACCGAGCCGTGTATAGAAATTACCAAAACCAAAATCACCAAATTAATTAAAAATAATCGAGTCAGTAACGAACAACTGGCTACGATTGAGAAGGTTAAAAGCAAGCTTTACTTGTAATAAATAATAAATTGCGCGTGGTGACTGTTCACCCGATGGTAATCGCAATTCTCCGACCGATAAAAGAATCAAAATTTACAAAATAAGCACGATAGATCTCGAAGCTGTAGGAAATGCTCAGCTCTCAGTAGTGTAAAGGAGAGAGGGGGGGGGGGGTTCCGGATTGTCCACAAACTACTAGAAAGAAAACTAAATATTTAAATTTAATAAAATCCAAAAGTTACAATTTATTCAAAATAAATGGCTCGATATAACAAAAACGGGAAACGATAGGGTCAAGAGAAAACTAAATAAACCAAAATTAATAATCAATACCTCAATAATAACGGGAATCGATAGGGAAGTACAAAACCTGAAAAGAAAAAAAAAATTTTAATAAACCATTAAGATAATCAAATGTTAAGGGGACGCAATATCGAGAAATTATTTATCTTGATTCAGACGCCTGTACATCCAATGTTCGCATCATTACCTTCGACAGACTGTTAAGTATTATTTACCATACCAATCAATAAACTAAGTTTCAGTGACAAGCTATGTGAAGTCGTCGATACCAGTACATATAAAATTAACCATAATTCAGGCAAATAAAACAACCATTGTTCATAATGACAAGCTTAATAAAAATAGTTAAATTATTTGCGAATGAAAGTTAAAAGGGAGGGGATAAGCTGCGTAATCACTGAGTGAGCAAAAGGGAGTCAACCTAAAACTTTAAATAAATTAGAGGAATTTTTCCAAAGAACAAAAATCACTAAGATCTCAGTTTCATGATACCGGTAAGGTTTACAAAATTCGAATAATATTATTTATAAAATATCGCGATTATATAAAACGTTACTAAACTCCCTCAAATGAAGGAAGGCTATTCAAAAAAGATTTGATTCCAAATTTCACTAATTTAATTTTAGAAAACAAAAAAAATTGGAATCTGGTATCTCCGACTTTTAACAATATACATACATCTTTAGCCAAAAAAAATTAGAAAGTCTAAATTAATTTACAATCTGAAAAATTCTGTAAAATATACCAAAGAGTTCGATTACTAGACAACAATAACGAAAGAAATTATAGAAACATGAATGTCTAGATTATTTGTTGAGAATAAAAAAAAAATTAACAATTTATAATTTTAACTATATATGGTTGGCTTAACAATTCAAGTTTATTTATCGGAACGTTGTTTCGGAACAGATATTATGACAAAAAAAATTAATTCTCGACTTGGCTTGTCACGACCATTATTGGTCCCTACTGTACAATACCTTCGGTACAGTCTGTCACATACATTATAGATATACATATAAAATTTAAATATATAAATTAAAAATTCGTGAATTAATAATAAAAAAAGATCTTCTGAACCCAGCCGTGACCGCATCTCTCTATTTTAATTAAATTATTCGCACATTATAAAAGAAAGGTTATGATAAATTACAACATTAATGTACTCTTAAAGTTATACCAATATCGCAAAAAAATTTTAAAGAAAATTTAAGATTTCATTAATCTCAATTATTAAACAAATTAGAGAAATTCAATTTTAAGAAAATTCCCACGTGTGACTCTGTGTTCTACTCTCGGAAATAACGAATTTAATATATCTTGATCCTTATAACAAATAATTGTAAATTTAAATCAGAAAATTTAAAACACTAAATCATTACAATTTAATTTAATCAATTTAGCACTTAGTTTTTAAAATTTACATATTAAAATTTCAATTTAATCTAAAAGCACGTGGTGAGCAACGCTATATTCCATTTCCGGTCAATCAAAAATTTAATTCTTTTATCAAAAGTTTTACAAATGAAATTAATTTTCAAGATATATATAAATGACGCGATAAACTTTTACACAAAATAACAATCGTTTGACAATTTCAACTTTTAATTAAAATCTTTACAATCGGCAAAATTCTTTAATTTTTCTAGGAGAAAAGAGTTTTTACTTATCCTAAATATAAAAGACCTACCTTCATGAATTTTTCGATGAATATCTAGTTTCAATTTTAAACAAATTTTCTTTAATTAATAATACTTTTAATTTTTTTTTTTTTTTTTAACAAATGATATAATTAATACGGTTCTAAATCGATGAAAATGTGGTAATCTGTTACACACCGACCTTCCAACTTCTCTTTCCTTAAGCAGAACACAGAGTGAATTGGACTTCCTTTTTGATTTCTTTTTCGTCCGAGCACATGTCTTTTCTCCTCTTCTGTCACATACGTCTGTCCACTGTTAATCCTAGAGTGACTCCAGTGGTTATCGGTAGCTCTCTCTCATATCAGGATCGTTATGTTTGCGGTAACCCCTCAGCTATCATCGATTTTAAATCCTTATATCTAACTACGCATAAGACATGAATAAAACCAGAGTCGTACACTCTCAAAATCCGTCTTTGACGAGACCAGACTCTCACAAGATCCAGGATGGCTCGGCAACCTCTACTTGAAGTCAGGAAACACGTCCAAAAACGTCAAGGCCCAGGCACCAGTGCTTCGGATCAACAGATCGAATTTTGACTCTGGAGTTTCCCCAATTAATTTTATAATATTTTACGCTATAATTGAGTTATCGGGTTGTCAAACCAGCTGATTAATTTAGAGAATTTTAGAAGATTCTCTAAAATAACTCAAGATTTAGCTTCTAATATCAGAAACATGAAATGGGGTTTGAGTCTGCACAGCGGTAATATTGAGTACCGGAATTGATTCCGCTTGAAAAGTAGATGATTTACGGGTATGTGTCGACCTCATTCGAGATTCATATGAGCTAGTATGAGAACTAACGTGTCGGCTGAGTCTTGAGATGGAAGGGGAGTTGGGCGGAGAATTCAAATCTTAGACTATGATCTTCTATTGCTAGATCGATAACCCGTCAAGTGCTGCGAACGAGTGGCGAAAAGAAAAAACAAGAAGCGAATTCAATGTAAGAAGACAGTTGGTCGATATGCTAAGACTTTGTTCTACTATATGCGATGACGTAGTTGATCTCAGCAGACGATGTTTCAGCCTCGTGGAATCGGTCGACGACTTGTAAACAAATAAATGTGGTTCGCGCGGTTAACAATGTTGTTTAGTTAAAAAGTGCGGATTCGGTACGGCTGGTTGAGTTTTGTGGAAAGTGGGTGTGTGAATTGTGCTAATTAATCATAGGATTTACATCAACTGGAACCGGTAAAATTTACCGCGTTACAACACCCCTCTCCTTAGGAGAGGCCCAAGCAGGCCTCTTGCTTTAGGCAAGCAAAACTCCTCTAGGAAAATTTTCTCAACCAACCATAGAGAGTTCCGAATAAGTAATAATTCAAAGCAAAGATATATTAAAGAAAACAACGATAACTTTCTTATCAAACATCATGTGTATTTTGCATATATAATTCTGTATTACAAAATCATAAAAAAATTAAAATTATATAACAAGGCGTAGCGTAGCCAAGAAAAGAGGATAGTAAGGGATTAAACTTTCTATTTCCAATTTAAAGGATAAATCTTTGAGGTTTCTGGTTTCACATCTGCCGAAAATTAGAGGAACATTACATACAACATGTTCTGGTCGAATGTAGCCGTTAATAACGTAGTGAAATAAAGTTAAACAACTTATACTGGCAAGCGTAGCCAGTGTTAAAACAAGATTAAAGTAACAAAATAATAATTTCTTTGGTTGTGGCGAAGCGTAGCCAACGACAAAACAAAATTAAAAATAACAAATAAACAAAAAAAAGCGTGGCGAAACGTAGCCAACGATAAAACAAAATTAATAGTAAAAAAAAAGAATAAATGAAAATGGTATGGTGAAACGTAGCCAACGACAAAACAAAATTAAAATTAACAATCAAACAAAACTTCAACCATGTGATTTTTTTGGTTCGGCGTCGCGTAGCCAACGGGGTATAAACTAAAACAAAATTTATTTAAATTTCTCCTACCGTGTTCGACCCGAAAAAAAAATGGTTCCTGTCGTAATGGCCAGGTGAGAGGGGACTCGGTATGGAATTCATCTTCTTTGTGTCTCATCAGTCCTACGGATAGTCTGAGGACAACTAGGGCAATCTCGTAGGGTGTGGTCCGTCCTACCACATCGTTGGCAGTAGGTCCTCCTTGCTGCTCTGGGACAAGACGCGTATTTGTGGTCTGGTGCACCACAACTCCAGCACTTGGGACCAGCTGATGGTCGAGGCTCCATTTTATGTGTCGTCATGGGATAAGCGGGTGCCGATAGGGATGATAATATACTTTCTGAAATAAAAGAAATTATAAAAGGAAAAATAAAAAAAATTAATACATTCAATTTTCAATTTCAGAATCAACAAAAAAATTAGTTTTTAAGTAATAAAAAAAATAATTTTTGGGACTTTAGCGGTGGGCCTCTTGATTAATTTGTTGGGTCTGTTTGCAGTAACTGCAGTCATTGACGGTGACACCTTTTTGACCACAGCGCTTGCAGAAAGTGCGTCTGAGTTTACTGTCACACTGAGAATAACGGTGATCAAGAGAATCACATCTCCAACATCCTGGGCGATTTGGTCTTCGTAGCCACTCCACCGTGACTTCGTCTACAATTTCGGGTGTCGGTAGGGTTATGGACATAAGGGAAGGGAGGGAACAAACGGTTTCCTGAAGAACTAGGAGTATTTGACGCCCATGAGTCCTGCGAAAGATCAGGCTAATTACTCCTTGTCCAAATGTCTTTAGGCGGATGAGGATGGTCATAGTTTGGTTTTTGAGTGGGAGGAGGAGGACAATAGTGTGAGCGGTTACGTCGAGAGGGGAGAGGACCGGAAACTACCGACCATGAATGGTCATATTCAACATATTCCTCTGGATGAAATCTCGGAAAGGCAGATGAAGTAATGGAAGGAGAATCGAAATAAGGCCCCGTAGGTAAGGGTGAGGGAGCTGTCACGTTGAGGATGCGTTTCTCTAGGGAAGGTCTATCACGGACATCCCTTTTTAGTTGCTCTATCTCTTCCTCCAAAGTCTCCACATTGGTCACGTGCTCCAAGACCATAGTCCTCAGATAGCCCAATTGTTTTTCTAGGCGTTGATTCTCCGCCTCCAACTCGCCCAAGCATTTATCTTTCTCCTGGACCAGAGTTTCTAGTAACGCGAGGCGTTTGTCCTTATCCGTCGACATCTTATTCGGACTAGGGACTTGTCGTTAGGGTCAAGGACGATAGGGTTCTGAAATAAACATTAAATAAATAAAAAATTTTTGCCGAACTTCATTACATTCGATGCATAGTAATGATTTATTATAAATAAAAAAAAATTCAAAATTTTCTAGATAAAGAAAAGGTTTAAGAATCACTATCAGGGGGGACGAAAGGCTTTAAATCTGACACGGAGTATTTCCCTATACGGTTCAGCGACAAATCACTCAACTCATAGACTGCCGGAGACAACACTTTTGTTACTCGATAGGGACCTTCGAATTTCGGATACAGTTTGGCAGAGACCTGTTTAACCTTGGAAGACAAGTTTCGGCCACGCATTAACACGAGATCTCCAACCTTGAAACTACGCGGTCTGTGCCGTAGGTTATAATATCTGGCTTGTTTCTGGAAGGAGTCTTCTAGATTTTTGGACATTTAGTCCTGTAGGGCCGAAAGCTTGGTTACTCTTTCTTCCCACAACTTTGGTTTAGAAGGTTCTATCTCGAGGTTTCCTTCTCTCCTTTTCTTAAGAGAATTGATCGGTTTGAGATTCCTTCCCGAGTTAAGGAACGCTGGAGACGTTTTCAAGGAAGAGTGGTGAGCAGTGTTGTAGGCGAACTGAAATTCTCCGAGATGTTGATCCCACATCCGATGGTCTTCGTCAATATATGACACGATCATGGTCTTAAGAATACGATTAACTCGTTCCACTGGGTTTGCCTGAGGATGGTACGGAGGCGTGGTAGAGTGATAGATGTTAAATTCTTGGGCCAAAGATCGCAGAGTACCATTAACGAATTCTGTACCGTTGTCGGTGAGGAGGACTTGTGGGGTGCCCCATCGGTGAATAATGGAAGCCAGGAAAGCCTTCTTAACTAATTTGCCATTAGCAGATCTTAGAGGAATGATTTCGACGTATTTAGTAAACAGATCCTGGAACACAAGAACGTACTGAAAGGCTGACCGGCTTCGAGGTAACGGACCCATTACGTCAGCGGCGACAACTGCCCAAGGTTCTTCCACTACTCGTTGTCCCATATAACCAGAGGGGCCTTGTTGTTCTACCTTGCACAATTGACAGGTTTTGCATCGTTTTACAAAATAAGCCACTTCCTTGTAGCAACCAGGCCAATAGTAACTCCTAGCAATTTTCACATAAGTCTTATCAGTACCAAGATGACCAGACTGAGGATCGTCGTGAGCCTCTACAAGGATTTCCTTTCTTTCATGATCAGCTGGGACTAACTTCCATCCCTCTAAATCATCCATAAACACAGACACGATGGGATCAGGACGATATCGATAAAGTCTATCGCCTACTATCTTCCAGTTTGGGAATTTTAGTGGAAATTGAGTAACGGCTAGAAAGCGTTTTAAGTACCAGGATGGATTATCCACATTTATCATAAACAGAGTTTCTCCCTCAATAGACTCTGACTCCACATTCCTATCCTCAAATCTTCGGGATAGAGCATCTGGCACATGGTGGTTGGCTCCTTTGCGGTGAATGATGGTAAAATCATACTCTAAAAGGGAGAGAGACCACCTTGCTAGTCGACCTGTTGGATTTTTGAGGTTATGGAGCCATCGGAGGCTACTATGATCGGTTATGACGGTGAACTGATATCCTTCCAAGTAGGCTCTATATTTTTGGATGGCCCATATAACCGCTAGACACTCCTTTTCTGTCGTACTATAATTCTTCTCCGCAGCCGACAAAGATCTACTTGCATAGGCTACCACGTGCTCTACGTTATCGATCGTTTGGGTTAATACTGCTCCCAATCCAGTGTTGCTTGCGTCGGTTTGCAATTCAAATTGTTTTTCGAAGTCGGGACAAGAAAGGACAGGAGCTTCCGTCAGGCGACGTCGAATCTCTTGAAATGCCTGTTGTTAAGTGTCTTGCCAGATCCACTGTTGCTTTTTACGAAGTAGTAGCGTGAGGGGAGAAGCTATGGTCGCATAATCGGGAATGAATTTACGATACCACGAAGTCATACCCAAAAAGCGACGTATCTCTTTCAGGTTTCGTAGAGCTGGATACTCATTAATAGGAGCAACTTTTTCGGGGTCGACCTGTAAGCCCTTCTCGTTTACAAGGAAGCCTAGGTAGTGAACTTCAGAAGTGCAAAACTCACTCTTTTTAGCGTTAATTCTCAAACCGGCTTCGATGATGACTTGTAACACCTTATGCAACCAAAACAAGTGTTCCTCGAATGTAGATGTGACGATAATTATATCGTCTAGGTAGGTGAAGATGTAAGGTTCCATTTCGGGGCCAATTAATCGATCCATCATTCTCTGGAACGTTGCCGGTGAGTTTGTCAAGCCGAAAGGCATTCTTTTAAAGTGAAACAATCCACGACCGGGTACCGTGAATGCAGTATATTCTTTACTATCCGGGTGGAGGGGGATTTGCAGAAAACCTTCATGTAAGTCAATCTTGGTGATATAACGCGCTTGTCGGAGCTTTGAGAGAATCGATTCCATTTTCGGCAGCGGGTAGGCGCACAGTGGTCCAACACGCAAAAAATCTGGCCAAAATGTGAAGGATTTAATGAATCTATGCAATCTTATGCACCAACCAATTTTTGGGGTCGCTGATTACGAATTTAGAATCAATTTTTAAAAATTCAAAATGGCGGATCCAATATGGCCGACGACTTTTCTTAAAATCAATCCAATTTGTCTGAAACTTGTTACTCAGGGGTTTTTAGGGTCGCTGATTACGAATTTAAAGTCAGTTTTTAAAAATTCAAAATGGCGGATCCAATATGGCCGACGACTTTTTTAAAAATCAATCCAAATTATCTGAAACTTGTTACTCAGGGGTTTTTAGGGTTGCTGATTACGAATTTAAAGTCAGCTTTTAAAAATTTAAAATGGCGGATCCAATATGGCGGATGATTTTTCTAAAAATTAATCCAAATTGTCTGAAACTTTATACTCGGAGGTTTTTGGGGTCGATAATTACGAATTTAAAGTCAGTTTTTAAAAATTCAAAATAGCGGATCCAATATGGCCGACGACTTCTCTAAAAATTAATCCAAATCATCTGTAACTTGATACTCAGGGGTTTTTAGGGTTGATTATTACGAATTTAAAGTCAGTTTTTAAAAATTCAAAATGGCGGATGATTTTTCTAAAAATTAATCCAAATTGTCTGAAACTTTATACTCGGGGGTTTTTGGGGTCGCTGATTACGAATTTAGAATCAATTTTTAAAAATTCAAAATAGCGAATCCAATACGGACGACAATTTTTCTAAAAATCAATCCAATTTGTCTGAAACTTGTTACTCGGTAGTTTTTAATGTCGTTGATTACGAATTTAAAGCGATGGGCTTTTTACTGTCCGGAAAGTCCCAGCAGAGTCTTTCCTAAGTGACAAGCCCTTCGATTTAAAGTCAGTTTTTAGAAATTGACAATGATAACTATAATATTGTGCCGAAATTTAAAAATATTTTTATTTTTATAAAACTGGGTGACTACAAGTTTTTTTCTTGGTGCCAAGAGTAAAGATATTGTCAGACATCTTGTCGGTTGGTGATATCAATAACTGGAGTGTTTCAGGTGACAATTCTTTGATTTTTTTGTGTGGCAATTTTTTCTGACTGGTAATGAATGGGTCAGATGATACTAATTGTCTCAAAAATACGTCTTCCATTGTTTTTGTTCTGCTGAATTTTCTGGAAAAGTCCTCTTGAAATCGTTTAATATATTTGTTTGTCCATTGTTATGACACTAAAATCTTTCAAAATAACTTAAAAAGTGAAAAAAAATCGTAGGGGCAGCTATGGCCAGCTAATTTTTCTTTCATTTGTAAGATAAATATATGAAAAATATGTCGCAATAAATTATTTAGCTCAACAGTGAACTACAAATATAGTTTTAGTCTACGATTTTCAAAGTTTTTTTATTAATTTGACATAAACTGTAAAGGTTTGTTTGTTTAAGATGCTAACTTCATTGTTAACTTTATTATATATAAAAAATAGAGGCTAATGATACATATGTTTTATTTTTAAATACATTTTGGACTATCACGGTCTATAGCATGTAAAAGATTAAACACCATTATAGCTAAAAAGTTCATTTTTATCCTGCTAAAAGGTAATCAAGAAAAATTAAAAAGCAATATTTGATCTTTTTTAAAAAATATTAAATAAACAAATTTGTTTCTTTCAACACGTATTTATTGTACTTTAACATTTTCTTTAACCAAATTAAAAGTAAAAAATAATTTTTTTTAATACTTTATTTTCTAATTTTGGCCACCTTTTTTGCAGTTTGGACCACTGTGAGGCGTCCCTGTTAGAAACTTGGTTTAATTTCCGGAAATCGAGACAAAATCGGTAGGTCGAATCGGGCTTTCTTATCATAACTATTGGTGTAGACCAACCGCTATTCGACGGCTCGATTATGTCGTCTTTCAGCATTTCATCCACCTCACTCGATACAGCTTCCATTACTTTTGGAGAGACCATGTAATGTCGCTGTTTGATAGGTGTATGACTGCTGACATCCATTTTAAGCTCGATGACATTAGTTAAACCTGGTTTCTCGAGAACTTCGGGTAGGCTCTTTCGCTAGAAAATCTTGTAGGATGTCTGCTTGGGTCCTCGTTAGTTCTCTAAGACCATGACATTCCTCAATGTCGGGTTCTTCTTCTTCGAATTCGTAAATTTCTGAAGGTTTATCCCTGAAAGACCAAAGACGAGTGCCATATTGAATTTGGATATCAAAATATGCCATACTATCAAGACCTAGGACTAATGATACTGGTAGTGGTTCGAAGATTCGAGTTGGTATGGTTCGAGTCTTGTCCTTTAACTTTATGGGCAAGAAAACTTCCTGTGAGACCACTCTCACTTCTCCATCACCTGTTCGGACTCTTCCGTTTCGAGTACCAGTAGTTAATTCGTGATTCTTCAACAACTCTTATCCCTTAGGACTAATAAAGGACCTTGTCGCGGCGCCATCTGTTACTGCCTTTATTTTAACTCCATTTATCTCGACGAAAACAGACATCAATGGTTGTTGGCCCGGGAATCCAGGAGGATAAGGAATCTCGGACAACTTAAAAAAGGTGTACACGTTATCTTCTGCTCGTGCATCCGATTTCTCAGAAGATTCGAGAGGGAGGTTGTCCATCGATTCAGGGCAAGCTTCTAGTAATGAAGTTGTACTTCCTATGGTCTCTGTTGGACGATTCTTCTCTGAATTTGGAGTAATATCAGGCGACGAGGTTGTGATTTCGGCAGACTTTAAAGATGAATTATTTTCGGATTTTAAGAGAGTCTCAGGCAATGGAACTGGATTTTCGCAAGATTCTATTGGGACATTAGTTAAAGGAATCAAACTAGACTCAAGCAAGGAAGTTAGGTTTTCAACAGTTACTACGAAAGGATCATTTTCGGATTCCAGGATGATTTCAGGTGTCGGAATTAGGCTTTCGATAGGCTTTTTTTGGATATTAGTTCCAGTTTCTGTATGGATTTTGTTTTCAGGTTCTACATGAATTTTATTTTCAGGTTCTACAGGAATTTTATTTTCAGGTTGTAGATTGATCTTTAATAAATGGGTATCGGTAAGGACGGTTTGGGGTCTTTCATCAGGCAAGTGAGCGATTGACTGGGAACATGAGGTCGGAATTACGGAAGGGAGTGACACTGGTAGGGAGGGTTGGACGTTTGTCGAAAACTCATTGTTTTCGATCACAGCCTGAGCGGCATACGTGGATTGTGGTAGGTCGTAGGGCCGTTCAGGTGTAGTAGGAGTCGTCTGGGCCCTATTCAGCGATCCTTTTTCTCGTTTCCCGAGCATTTTTGACAATTTAACTTGGTTACATCTTTTGCTCCACAGGTATAACAGAAAATGTTACGAGGTTCAGTACAGTGTTGAAATCGGTGTCCATCCTGTTGGCAATTCCAACACTTTAATGTAGACGATCTTTTAGGACTGGTAGAATTCTTACTCTGTTCTGGAGTTGTAGGAGTTGTATTCGCAATGGAAGGGTTGGAATTTTCCTTCGTTCTAGTTCTATTTGTCTTAGATTCCTCGGAAGATGTCTCTTTGGGTCTTTCTCTCCTATCCTGATGACTATTTGAACTTCGTTTCTGTGGAACCTTCTTCTTAGTATCGTGTACGAGGAAGAGGTCGTCTACAGAGCTTTGTTCGCTGGAACTTTCCGAATCATAACCGATTAGATTCAATTGTTCCTTACGTCGAGTTGGACCACGATTGGTGGGCTCGTGATACGCTAGTTCAGGAAGCAATGACCTATCTGGCCTAGGAGGTGGTTTGAAGGTTCGTGCCACCCGGAAGGCTTTTTCCGAAGCTATAGCGACCTGTTCTAATTGCGTAAAGCTTCTGATGGTTGCCCTAGATATATTCAGGTGTAATCGCGGGAGCATGTTTCTATGTGCATAAGTTACTTCGTCACTCTCAGACAAGGGTGGAGAGAGCTTCTCAAACATGGACAACATGCAGGTTAAATAATCTGCTACTGGTTCATGTTCGCCCTGTGTTCGGCGGTAAACTTCTTGCATCAGTTCAAACTGAAAATCAGCATCACTGAAACGTTCCCTAAACGGGATAGCAAAATCCTCATACGAATACCAATATCTTTTATGGCCGTCGAACCATCGGGCCGCGATTCCACTGAGGAAAAACGGTAACAAACGCAATAATTCTGGGTCACTGATGTAAATCATAGACCTTCCGTTTTCGATTCTTGTTAAAAAGGAATCAGGATCTTCATTGCGAGCTCCTGAAAACTGTAAGCTTCATTTCCTCATGGTTTTATAAGCGGAAGCTAACGGATTGTTTACGTTTCGTCTAGGAGGATATCCCGAACGATAATTAGGCAACGAATCATACATATCTCGATAATCATGAACGTTATGAAAATTGCGTGGATTTCTCATAGAGTCGCGGTTCAAGGGGGGAGGAGAATTATCTCGCGGTACTCCTGTTCGGGGCCTTTAATAACCAGACCTTCTATCGTTGTAATCATCTTGAGGGTAACGCGAATTTCCCATTTGGTATCGAGATGAGGGTGGAGTAAAATCTTCCTGCTGTCGATCTTGTTGTCGTTCGCGAAATCCACGTCCGCGATATTCGTAATAATCTTGAGGACTACGAGAATTTCCCATAGCATATTGTGGTGGTGGTGGAGAAAATCTATCTTGACCACGATTATGATAGCGTTCTTCATAGTCAGGCCTCTCGTTTTCGTATCTACCCGGAGGATGGTATGATGGACGTTTATAACCTCGCGAACCCGAGGGAGTAAAATTATGGTGAGAAGAGTTTGGGACATATCCGCGATCGTCATATCTTTCACTTTCGTCATAAGGATGAGTTCCAGAATAATCATATCTAGACTCACGTGAATCTTGGGATCTTTCCGTAGGTCGGGCGTCTCGATTACGTCGAGCTGACTGGTCGTTTGGGCGGTGAGAAGTCCCATCATTAACTTCTTGTTCGTTAGGGTGATATTCTGGATTTCTAGGGTGGTATTGCGGGTCTCGGTAGGGGCGATTGACATTTGGTTGGAACGGAGGGGTTGAATCTCGATTTCGGTTAGTTCTATTGTGGGTCGAATCGTGATTTTGGTCCCTTGGTGAGTTCCTAAACTGTGACTGTGTGTTCGGCGAGGGTATATAGAAATTAACTCGCGGTATTCGACGAGAATTTTTCTGTGGTCGGTCTTCATAATCATATTCACGAGATAAATCCCGAGGTACTGTTCTCGTTCTGTAACTATCACGATCCTGAGGACGTGATCTATTAGTTGGAGAAGTACGCTCCCTATAACGAGATTCGCGGCGTTCAGCAAATTCGTCGGCTGAAGTACTGTCTGGTTCGCGAAGATTTCCGAATTTTAGGATTGCTCCTTGCCTTTTTGGCGGATTTCTATCTGAAGGTGGGAAACTTGTATTTCGGGCAGCGTCTTCTGGGAATAGAAACTGCCTATCGAAATTAGACCGAGTTGTAGACCTCGTTTTATAGGGTCTCTGTTGTTCAAAATTCCCATTTTGTGAATCATTTCGATTACCTCCCGCATGAGAGTCATCTATCCTTCTTCCCGGACTATGATTTTGTCTAGTCGTAGTATCGTTATCGTCCTCTAACCTACTTGTCTCTCCTCTAGACAGGCGTAAATGTCTGAGCAACCTTTCCCGTAATACTGGCTTAGAACCGACAAATGATAATTCGCGATTCTGTAATTGTAACAGGAGAGCTTCTTTATTTAATCTCCATACCCATTGGTCGGGATCCTCTGGTGGGACGGGTGGTATCGGAGGTGGATTTGATGAGGCATTATGCTCAGCGGTGTCCTCTGTTTCGGAGGGTATGGACGAGGCTGCAGTTCTGTCTGCGCCTTCTTCATACGGGGGGTCTGCTTGACCAGGAGGAGTGGTCCTGTTTTGTTCGCGATCACTCATCTTGGGATAATCAGTATTTTCTTAAAACGCGAGGGTAAATGTATAATAACAAATGAGTAAAGAATCAATTAAACAGTCGAATCTATCAACTGGGGTTTTTGCTATTGAATTAAATTCAATATAATTTTTCAAAACAATATCAATTATTTCTAATAAAAAGGAAATCAATTATAATCATAATCAAAACAATTTATAAATCAATAGATATCGCAATCATAAACAATTCTATAAATCAGAATCCCATATATTCACCAAATCGATACATAGAGAGATTATGCGGGTCACGGCTAAGTAATCAGGGCAAAAATTATAAAAATTGGGCAATATGACAAAAAAAAATTAATTTAAACAACCTGTTAACAACAGGCTTTATCGAAATTAAATTATAAAGTTATTCCCGAAATTTCTGAGCTAAAAAGGAGCTCTAAAAAATTCTCGTTTTTATTACAAAAAAAAAGATTATTTTACTGAAGCTAGAAAATTAAGCATCTACTCTATCCCAGAAATCTATAAAATTCAACAGCAAAACAAAAAAAATTTTACCATCAAAAAGAAAGCTAAAAAAATTCAAGACCAAGATTCTAGAATTTAATATACCAAATTTTAAATCGACAAAAGCTAAATAATTAAACAGTTAACTCCCAAAAATGCTAAAAGCAAAAATTCCTATGTATACGCATTTCCAAAATCTCAAAATTCCAAAAAATATTCCAAAGACAAAAGCAAAATAACAATCAGCAACTAAAGCAAAAAAAAAAAATTCAATACCAAAAAAAATTTCCGTATACACTAAAGAAATTATTGCCTGAATCAAAATTGGAGAAACTATACCTTCAAAACAAATTCTAAAAAAAATTGACTTAATAAGATCAATAATTTAAATTGTGAACTATAAACTGTTATGAGCAATAATTTGTGACAATCCAGAATTTTTGGCGAGAGGCCCCACGTTGGGCGCCATTTTGTAATGTAGATTTTTACCCAAAACTAAATTTAACGTTTAACCCCAAATTAATTGTTAATACCTGAAAAGAAATAAAATTAAATTAAGTCTATACTTACTATATCAGCCAATATAAGAAAAAGAAATTCAAAAATTGCAAAAGCGGCAAAAGAAAGCAAAATATGGCAACAAAATTTAAAATCAAAGAAAGTCACGCCTAGAATCTACATCCAAATTAAGATCCCAGCTTCGAGATCTCTGAATCGCTATAAATGTTCAAAATTTTGTAAATCTTTCAAGTTGAGCGCCAGTTCGTTGCAAAAAAAAATTAATTAAAAATTGATCTATAATCAATATCGAAATTTCACGAAATTAAGAATAACGACTCGACGAGGGAGACGTTAAGCAGTTAATCTAGCAGAAGCCAAAAAAAAATTATTAATCACGAAGGTTGTTACGGTCCCGACGTGATATAATCATTCGTGAAGGTTGTTACGGACCCGACACGATAATCAAACTAAACTAAATCCAAAAGAAAAAGACTATTCGCGAAAATACGCGACATAATCTTCATTTCTAACACACCGAGCCGTGTATAGAAATTACCAAAACCAAAATCACCAAATTAATTAAAAATAATCGAGTCAGTAACGAACAACTGGCTACGATTGAGAAGGTTAAAAGCAAGCTTTACTTGTAATAAATAATAAATTGCGCGTGGTGAATGTTCACCTGTTGGTAATCGCAATTCTCCGACCGATAAAAGAATCAAAATTTACAAAATAAGCACGATAGATCTCGAAGCTGTAGGAAATGCTCGGCTCTCAGTAGTGTAAAGAAGAGAGGGGGGGGGGGGGTTCCGGATTGTCCACAAACTATTAGAAAGAAAACTCAATATTTAAATTTAATAAAATCCAAAAGTTACAATTTATTCAAAATAAATGGCTCGATATAACAAAAACGGGAAGCGATAGGGTCAAGAGAAAACTAAATAAACCAAAATTAATAATCAATACTACAATAATAACGGGAATCGATAGGGAAGTACAAAACCTGAAAAGGGAAAAAAAATTTTAATAAATCATTAAGATAATCAAATGTTAAGGGGACGCAATATCGAGAAATTATTTATCTCGATTCAGACGCCTGTAATCTAATGTTCGTATCGTTACCTTCCACAGACTGTTAAGTATTATTTACCATACCAATCAATAAACTAAGTTTCAGTGACAAGCCATGTGAAGTCGTCGATACCAGTACATATAAAATTAACCATAATTCAGGCAAATAAAACAACCATTGTTCATAATGACAAGCTTAATAAAAATAGTTAAATTATTTGCGAATGAAAGTTCAAAGGGAGGGGATAAGCTGCGTAATCACTGAGTGAGCAAAAGGGAGTCAACCCAAAACTTTAAATAAATTAGAGGAATTTTTCCAAAGAACAAAAATCACTCAGTTTTCACTCAGATCTCAGTTTCATGATATTGGTAAGGTTTACAAAATTCGAATAATATTATATATAAAATATCGCGATTATATAAAAAGTTACTAAACTCCCTCAAATGAAGGAAGGCTATCTAAAAAAGATTTGGTTCCAAATTTCTCTAATTTAATTTTAGAAAACAAAAAAAATTGGAATCTGGTATCTCCGACTTTTAACAATATACATACATCTTTAGCCAAAAAAAATTAGAAAGTCTAAATTAATTTACAATCTGAAAAATTCTGTAAAATATACCAAAGAGTTCGATTACTAGACAACAATAACGAAAGAAATTATAGAAACATGAATGTCTAGATTATTTGTTGAGAAGAAAAAAAAAATTAACAATTTATAATTTTAACTATATATGGTTGGCTTAACAATTCAAGTTTATTTATCGGAACGTTGTTTCGGAAAAGATATTATGACAAAAAAAATTAATTCTCGACTTGGCTTGTCACGACCATTATTGGTCCCTACTGTACAATACCTTCGGTACAGTCTGTCACATACATTATAGATATACATATAAAATTTAAATATATAAATTAAAAATTCGTAAATTAATAATAAAAAAGATCTTCTGAACCCAGCCGTGACCGCATCTCTCTATTTTAATTAAATTATTCGCACATTATAAAAGAAAAGTTATGATAAATTACAACATTAATGTACTCTTAAAGTTATACCAATATCGCAAAAAAATTTTAAAGAAATTTAAGATTTTATTAATCTCAATTATTAAACAAATTAGAGAAATTCAATTTTAAGAAAATTCCCACGTGTGTCTCTGTGCTCTACTCTCGGAAATAACGAATTTAATACATCTTGATCCTTATAACAAATAATTGTAAATTTAAATCAGAAAATTTAAAACACTAAATCATTAAAATTTAATTTAATCAATTTAGCACTTAGTTTTTAAAATTTACATATTAAAATTTCAATTTAATTCAAAAGCACGTGGTGAGCAACGTTATATTCCATTTCCGGTCAATCAAAAATTTAATTCTTTTATCAAAAGTTTTACAAAAGAAATTAATTTTCAAGATATATATAAATGACGCGATAAACTTTTACACAAAATAACTATCGTTTGACAATTTCAACTTTTAATTAAAATCTTTACAATCGGCAAAATTCTTTAATTTTTCTAGGAGAAAAGAGTTTTTACTTATCCTAAATATAAAAGACCTACCTTCTTGAATTTTTCGATGAATATCTAGTTTCAATTTTAAACAAATTTTCTTTAATTAATAATACTTTTAATTTTTTTTTTTTTTTTAACAAATGATATAATTAATATGGTTCTAAATCGATGAAAATGTGGTAATCTGTTACACACCGACCTTCCAACTTCTCTTTCCTTAAGCAGAACACAGAGTGAATTGGACTTCCTTTTTGATTTCTTTTTCGTCCGAGCACATGTCTTTTCTCCTCTTCTGTCACATACGTCTGTCCACTGTTAATCCTAGAGTGACTCCAGTGGTTATCGGTAGCTCTCTCTCATATCAGGATCGTTATGTTTGCGGTAACCCCTCAGCTATCATCGATTTTAAATCCTTATATCTAACTACGCATAAGACATGAATAAAACCAGAGTCGTACACTCTCAAAATCCGTCTTTGACGAGACCAGACTCTCACAAGATCCAGGATGGCTCGGCAACCTCTACTTGAAGTCAGGAAACACGTCCAAAAACGTCAGGGCTAGTATGAGAACTACCGTGTCGGCTGAGTCTTGAGATGGAAGGGGAGTTGGGCGGAGAATTCAAATCTTAGACTATGATCTCCTATTGCTTGATCAATAACCCGTCAAGTGCTGCGAACGAGTGGCGAAAAGAAAAACCAAGAAGCGAATTCAATGTAAGAAGACAGTTGGTCGATATGCTAAGACTTTGTTCTACTATATGCGATGACGTAGTTGATCTCAGCAGACGATGTTTCAGCCTCGTGGAATCGGTCGACGACATGTAAACAAATAAATGTGGTTCGCGCGGTTAACAATGTTGTTTAGTTAAAAAGTGCGGATTCGGTACGGCTGGTTGAGTTTTGTGGAAAGTGGGTGTGTGAATTGTGCTAATTAATCATAGGATTTACATCAACTGGAACCGGTAAAATTTATTGCGTTACAACACCCCTCTCCTTAGGAGAGGCCCAAGCAGGCCTCTTGCTTTAGGCAGGCAAAACTCCTCTAGGAAAATTTTCTCAACCAACCATACAGAGTTTCGAATAAGTAATAATTCAAAGCAAAGATATATTAAAGAAAACAACGATAACTTTCTTATCAAACATCATGTGTATTTTGCATATTTAATTCTGTATTACAAAATCATAAAAAAATTAAAATTATATAACAAGGTGTAGAGTAGCCAAGAAAAGAGGATAGTAAGGGATTAAACTTTCTATTTCCAATTTAAAGGATAAATCTTTGAGGTTTCTGGTTTCACATCTGCCGAAAATTAGAGGAACATTACATACAACATGTTCTGGTCGAATGTAGCCGTTAATAACGTAGTGAAATAAAGTTAAACAACTTATACTGGCAAGCGTAGCCAGTTTTAAAACAAGATTAAAGTAACAAAATAATAATTTCTTTGGTTGTGGCGAAGCGTAGCCAACGACAAAACAAAATTAAAAATAACAAATAAACAAAAAAAAGTGTGGCGAAACGTAGCCAACGATAAAACAAAATCAATAGTAAAAAAAAAGAATAAATGAAAATAGTATGGCGAAACGTAGCCAACGACAAAACAAAATTAAAATTAACAATCAAACAAAACTTCAACCAAGTGATTTTCTTGGTTCGGCGTCGCGTAGCCAACGGGGTATAAACTAAAACAAAATTTTTTTAAATTTCTCCTACCGTGTTCGACCCGAAAAAAAAAATGGTTCCTGTCCTAATGGCCAGGTGAGAGGGGACTCGGTAGGGAATTCATCTCCTTTGTGTCTCATCAGTCCTACGGATAGTCTGAGGACAACTAGGGCAATCTCGTAGGGTGTAGTCCGTCCTACCACATCGTTGGCAGTAGGTCCTCCTAACTGCTCTGAGACAAGACGCGTATTTGTGGTCTGGTGCACCACAACTCCAGCACTTGGGACCAGCTGATGGTCGAGGCTCCATTTTATGCGTCGTCATGGGATAAGCGGGTGCCGATAATTGTCTCCTTATAGGTCTTCGGGGTTTAATATGGTGTTTTTGAGAGCAATTGTAGGGATGATGATGATGAGAAAAAATCTGTCGAATATAGGTCGTGTTCAACTTATTTTCTTTCTTTCTTTACCTACAAAAAATTTCTTATTTTACTAAATTTTTATATTATTTATATTATATTATTTTAGTAGCATAATTATTGAGATTACCTTCTGCAAACCTCATCGAATATAAATCTCAGCGACTCCGGACCTCTTGCATTTACTACTTCGTTCTTTAAAGCGGCTTTTAACCTGTATAACATTAATCCAAATGGATTTGGTCCATGCAAAAAATGTCCCCTTTCTTCAATGGCGCGAGTAGTTAAATTCCCAATCAAGGACCCTGGACAGTGGACATTTGACCTACTGGCACATCGGTAACATTTGATATTCATTAAATGTTGCCTACTGTCCTTATGGTACCAAAACCCTTTGAAAAAATACCTTAAAGTACCGGGTCTTTCTCCATCTTCACGGACGATGGAGTTTTCACCCTCATCGTCCTTTTTGAACTTGTTTTGTCCTCGATTAATTAATTTAGCTGTTTAATGTTAAAAACTTAAAGCTAAACGAACTCAAAAAGAAAAATGTCTAATTGCTATCAAATAGCAATAAAAGAATAACTCCTCTGAAGCAGCAACAAATGACAATTTCAAAGCAATTATAGATATACGGTTTTCTTGTGTTTGAATTAAATTGTGTAGAACTTTTAAAATAATTTAAAGTGGATAAGTGAGAATTTGTACGTGTAGAATTTAATTGTGCAGAATTACAAAACATTAACATTCATTATCTTTTACAACTGTGTAGAATTTAAAGGTGTAGAATTTAATTGTGTACAATTTGAAAAATAATCTAAAATAATGCAGTGAGAATTGTTATGTGTAGAATATAATTTTGCAGAATTACAAAATATTTGTATTATTTACTTTCTATAGTTGTGTGTAATTTTCTGGTGTAGTATTTAATTGTGTAGAATTATAAAAAATATTTATTTACTTAAATTATCGATGTGAACATTTTTCTTGTGTACAATTTACGGTGAGAGTTTTCTGCTGTAGAGTTTATCGTGTAGCATTTTAGGTTGTAGCACTTAACTGTGTAGAATTTTTTTTTTCTTTTTGTTGAGAGTTTTCTTTTGTAGGGTTAGCAGTGTAGAATTTTCTTGTTTAGAGTTTGTTTGTGTATAGTTTATACCGCCCCCATATAAACGCTAAAATAATTTTTTTTTATTTTCTTTTTTTTAGAACTTTGAAACATTAATTTATATGTATACAAATCTAAGATTATAGAAATAAATTTCAATTAAAAATATTTATTGTTTAATTAAAATTTTGTTTAATCATTACTTATTTTCATCTTCATAAAAATTCCACTTTCTTCTCTACATTTATTGATAGACACAGAATTAATTTATCTCTACAAGACTCGTGATGATCAAAATTGCATTAAAACTAACAATTAGACACTTTATAATTTAAATAAAAATTGAAAAATCATTTTACAAATTTCTACATACTAAATTGATGAAAATATTTAAAAAAAATTTAAAGCCTTCTCCAATAATGAAATTTAATTAATTACTATTATTATTTTATTTAACTTTTCAGTTTTTAAAGTATAATAAATAGAAATACTTTTTTTAACGCATTCAAATTTAATTTTAACACAGTTAGAAAAAGTTATACCTAAAAAAATAGGGGTTTTAAAAATATTTATATTATTAAATTATTTTATGCATAACGCTTTACTTGTTTTTACAAATAAATCATTTGAAATGTTTTAAAATGTCTTTAAATCATTCGAGAAAGCTAAAAATGGAAAATTATCATATAATACCAAGAATATCTCAGCACCTGACGGATGCTTTTTGATAAAAGACTTGATTTATTCTTAATTCAAATTAATAGTTTGTTTAATAATATGAATAATAAAAATAAATAATAATTATAATGATAATAATTAAATTATAGCAAATGATAATAATAACAATTCGTTTCTTAACCTATTAAAAATTATGTTAAAACAAAGCCTAAAAATCTGCCAGCTAATCATTTTATTGAAAACATTTGCCAAAACTATATTTCAGAAATACAAAATTTCATTCATATTTTCTTACCATTAATAACCGACAAAAGAATTTTCAATACCTTAAAATTCATAAAATTTTATAATCAAATATTTAAAAAACACTTAATACTCAATTTTTTTCAAGTATTTGCCGTTTTATAATTTCTATTAAAAAAATAGTAAAAAAAAACAAATCTTTGAGATTCAAACCCTGATTTTCCGGCCACAATCCGGCGCATTAGCCAACTGAGCTATTAGACTCATATTAAAAACGTGCATAATAGATTCCACTTACACTACAGATATTTTGTTTTAACAGACAAAATTTTTTTATGGAACCAATTCAAGAATTGGTTCCATATTAATATTCAGTATTATTTCTACTCTAACAATAATTTAAAAGTATAATTTTTATTACTGGTTCCCGGAAAAATAGTTTTTACGTATTCTGTAATTTATTTCGCAAGGCTTGCGAAATAAATTTAAAAACTTTATGATTATTATTAATATTACTATTATTATTATGAATATCATAATAATTATAATAGAAATAATAATAAAGCGATAGATTAGAACATTTATTATGATTATACTAATCATAACAAACGTTCGATCTAACCTTTTTGAAAACAATATTTACACTTAAAATATAAAGCAGTTTAAAACTTACCACAAACTAAGAATCCTTGTTTTCTATTTCCAAAGATGACACTTAACTTTTTTTCACTACACTGCACATTTCAAATAGTTTCAAAACACTTTCCCGACAAACGTATAACCAAACTGTTTACGAAAATGATTAAAAGTGGTTCTCAATCATAACAAAAATTGTCTTGACAGTTAATTAACCATAGAAACTACGATTACAAAGGCACAGATACTCATTTTGGCTCTGCAACTTCAAGTCGAAGGCATTCGTACGGGCTACTGAACAAAATGTTGTTATTAAAATTAGTTAAACAAAATTAAAAAAATTATTATAATAATTTATTTAAATAATTTAAATTGCTTTCTAAGCAGAGCTGCAATTGGTTTAAATCTTTGGGAAACGTGCACTAAAATCATGATTGAAATAAAAAAAACTTCTAAATTCTCGGGATTTGAAATGCTGCATGTAAAAAATATCAAACCATAAAAAGCCTAGAAATTCGTTGATAAATCTTGCAAGTTTTAATTTAAATATTTTATTCTTTATAAAATTTAAAAAATAGTATTAATACAAGTGATCAAAGTGCCTACGATCCTATAAATGTTTAGTATGAATGTTATCCATATTCGCAACAATCCTTTTTTCAATTCTTAAACAAGATTTTACAGTAATTTCCCTGTTAACAAACTGTTTAATTTTTACCTTATAATAATTTAGTATTTTTACAATATTTAAAAACTTTTTCTTCTCTTATTTTTGCTTTTTTTTTAGAAATTGTCTTTTTATTTAATTATTTATTTAATTTTCTTGTTGTTTCACAATTTCATTAATCTTTATTTCTTGCATTTTAATTGATTGTTTAATTTTTGTCATCAATTTTCTATTTCTTAGAAACAGGCTTCCGTTTCCGGTACCGTTCGCGAAACGAACCTTTTAGAAAAGGTGAAATATATAAGTGAATATACGTGTGAGTGTCGGAAAGATAAGAAAAATGGTGAGTGTGTTTGTGTCTTAAAAAACGGTGTACAAGGTGAGTGTGTGTGATTAAGAAACTGTTTTTTGCGCGTGTGTGTTGCTTTGAGGTTAGGAAGGTTTTTGTCCGGGGGGAAGAGGAGGGAAATTCAGGCGGGAAGCATCAGAGGATGGCGACGGTGAGAACGCCTACGAAAGGCGATAGAGGGCAGCAGCAGGCCGGGAAAGACGATGATGGGGCAGAGACGGTGGGAAATAAGCAGTCGATGGAGGTAGAAGAGGGCAAGGGGGAGAGAAAGGATAGCGGTGAGGTGTTCTCAACGCCGAGTACAGGCAAGGGGTTTGACTCGAAGTTGACGCAGCGAAGGGTAGGAAGGCCGCCGAATAAAGAGAGACTGAGGTCTGATGGCGTAAGCTCTGGTAGCGTGCGGAGTTGGATGGACGAAACAGATCGGGAAACCGACAATATTGAAACCAAGCAGGCTGAAAAAGTGCTAAAGGGAGAGAGAAAAATAGAGATAGTAAAAGAAAGGGAAAGGAGCCAGACTTAGAAGAAATAAAAAAATTAATCTTGAGTGAAAGTAAGGAAACGATACAGAAACTTAGTAAGGAATGGGAGGTGGGAAAAAAAAAGGAAGTAGAAAGAAAGGAGTGGGAGAAGGGAATAAGTGAGGGGATTGCAGACATTAGGAAAAGGTGGGAAGACTGGGAGGAAAGATGGAGAGGGGAGAAAGACAAGGTAATGAAAAAGGTAGACGAGTTAGAAAAGAGGCAAAAAGAGATGGAGGAAAGAGATAAGGAGGAAAAGAGAAATATTTCGTTGAAAATAGAAAGGGTGGAAAGAAAAGGAGATAGAGTTGGGACGGCTTGTCAGGAGAAATTAGAGAAAAGGGTAAAAGAGTTGGAAAATTTGTTGGAACAAGAGGAGAAAAAGATAAAGAGGAGGAACATAGTGATAAGGGGGCTGAAGGTAGATAAGAATAGGGGAAGGAAGGAAGTAGAAAAAATATTTAAGGAAATAGAGACGAAAGTTGTGGTTAAAGAGGTTAATGGTATAGGAATGGAAGGAAACAGACCTAAAGTGTGGATAGTTGAACTGGGGAGTGAGGAGGACAGGAGACAAGTCCTGGAACGGTAGATAGATAGAGAGATGGATGGAGAAGGGTAAATCAGAAAGAGTAATAATAGGGGGAGATATGAATGCGTGGACAGGAGAAAGGGGAGGAGGTACATGGGATGAAGAAAAACAATTATATAACAGGAACTCGAAGCACAAAGAAGTGGATAAAGAAGGGGAAAAGATGCTAAAGATGGTGGAGGAGGCAGGGTGGTCGATTTGCAATGGCAATAGTGAAGGAGACGAAGAGGGTGAGTTTACGTTTAGAGGGACAGGTGAGACGGTGATAGAGTATGTGATGGGAGATGAGGAGGTAAGGAGACGGATGATAAAAATGAAGGTAGCGAGAGAAGTAGGATTAGGTCATTTTCCGATTGTGGTCACAGTGAAGTTAAAGAATGAGGGAAAGCGCAAGAAGGCGGGGGAAGGAAAGAAGAAGAAGGAAAGGATGGGAAACTGGAGGAAAGAAAGTCTCATTGAATTTGGGGAGAGAATGGAAAAAGGAAGCAGAGAAGAGGTGGAGGAAAAGAATGTAGATGACATGTATGGGGGAGTGACAAGCAGAGTAAGAGGAGAAGGTAGGAGAAGTATATATAGAGGAGGATGAGGATATAAATAGAGAAGAAGTAGATAAAGCGATAAAGACTGAAGAGAAACAAGGCGACTGGATGGGATGGAATGGAGAATGAAAGCTTAAAGAACGGAGGAGAAGGCCTGAGGCAGGACATATAGGAAGTGGTAAATAGGGTATGGAAAGGGCAAGGGTTGTAGCAGGAATGGAAGACAGGTCTGGTGGTGCTTTTGGTAAAGAAGGGAGAGGGCAAGAATGTAGAAGAATATAGGGGAATTACTCTAATGCCGGTAGGCTATAAAGTATATGCAGAGATTGTAAGAAGGAGGTTAGAGGAGAAGGTCGAGGGGTTAGGTTGCATAGCGCATAACCAGTGTGGGTTCAGGAAAGGGATGGGAACGATGGGCAATGTATATGTGTTGAACTTTTTGGTCAACAGGAACCTAAAGAGTAAGAGAGGAAAATTGGTAGCTCTTTTTGTGGATTTTAAGGCAGCGTTCCCGTCAGTCAATAGGGGCGTTTTGTGGAGGGTACTGAAGGAAAGAGGGATAAAAGAGGGAATGATAGAGAGGATAAAGGAAATGTATATGGACACAAGGGTCAGAGTGAGAGTAGGAAACAGGTTAAGAGAGGAGTTTTGGTTAGGTAGAGGGTTACTGCAAGGATGTCCTTTAAGCCCTCTCCTCTTTAACCTGCTAATGGCAGATTTGGTGGAGAAAATGTGGAAGAGAGGGAAGGGAGGGGTAGTAATAGGCAATGTAAAGATTTTCTCCCTGGCGTATGCGGATGACGTGGTGCTACTGGCGGAAGATGAGAGTGGTATGAGATTGATGATAAGAGAGTTTGAGAAGTATGTGAGTGAGAAAGATCTGTGGGTGAATGTGGAGAAAACGAAGATGATGAGATTTAGAAAGAGAGTGAAGAGTATGAGTGAAGTATGGAAGTTAAATGGAAAAGTCGTGGAAGAAGTGAGTGAATTTTGCTACTTGGGATATTGGTTTGAAAGTAATGGAAGTGGAAAGTTAAATGTGAGAAAAAGGATAGAAAGGGCAAGTAAGGTGATAGGGCAGGTGTGGGGGATAGGAAAAAGAAGGTTTAGGAATGACTGGAAGAAAATAGTGTGGATGTTTGATATGTTAGTGTGGTCTGTTATGTGTTATGGAGTGGAAGTATGGGGATGGAAGGAAGAGAAAGGTATGGAGCGTATGCATGAGAGATTTTTGAGATGGACGATGGGAGTGAGTTACAATTGCCCGGGATACATGTTAAGAGAAGAGTTAGGGAGAGAGAAAATGCTCATAAGGCAAAGAAAGAGAGCGTGGAAGATGGAGGAAGAATTTAGTCAGGGAAAAGGAAGTAGGATAGCGCAGGTATGTTGGAAGCATATTAAGGATAGATCGGAGAGAGGAGATGCAAGCATGTCGGATTGGGAGAAGGATAGGTCAAATGAGATTAACGAAGGGCTGAAAAAGGGGGAGAAAGCAGGAGGATGGACGGAAATCGAAAAAAGATTAGTGAGTAAGGATAGGGAGGAAAGGTGGGAAAAGAAAAATGAATCGAGGTACAACAGATGGTACAAAATGGTTAAGGGAGAAGGAAGGCCAGAATACTTAGATAAGCTGAAAAAAGAGGGTAAATGGAATAGAGTGATTAGGTTTAGGATGGCAGAAGGCATGAATGAGTGCAAATATTGGAAGGAAATGGAGGTGAGAAAGTGTAGAGTTTGCATGTTTGAATTGGAAGATTGGGCGCATGTACTGGATGTGTGTATGGTGGAGGAGGAGGATGGGAATAGAGGTTTAGGGGAGAGAGTGTGTGAAAAGTTGCATGAAAGTGGAACGGGAGAGAAATAGATGAGAGAGTTAGAGTGTAAGAGGGAAAAAATGATTTAGAGTAAAGCCAAGAAAAAGAGAGAACAGAGAAAAGTAAAAATAAAGGTTAAATGCGAATTTAGAATGAAAAGAAAAGGTAAGAGGAAACGGAAGTCCAGGCACTGGCAAAGGCGTTTAGAGCGTTTAGAATAGTTAGTTGTAAGAATTTTGTTTAGAGGTTAAGTTGTCGCAAAATATTGTAAGCGTTAATGTCAGCAAATAGTTGCAAGAATTGTTAAGGGAGCGGAGGCCCTCGAACCCGTAAGGGAGAGTAAATAAATTATATATTTCTTAGAAATATTTTTTCTTTTAAATTGTATATTTTATATAATTTTAAAAAATTGTATATATTTAATTTTATAATTATTTAATTATATTTATTTACTTACTTATTTAATTTATAATTATATTGTAGGTTTAAAATTTGGATCAATTTTAATTTTCATCAGTTCAATGAGTTTAATAAGTTTTATTCAGATTAACAAAAAATAAGATTGACTGAAATAATTTTCCAAAGCTCATCAGGTTAGAAATTTATTAAAATTTTAAGATCAAGGAATGAACCTTCTATTCATTCATAATATAATCCAAAAGTTAAAATTAGGAAGATTAAAATAAATAGAAATATATTTGTTATAAAATTTAATTTTATATAAAAAATAATTGGTAAAATTAAGGAAATTTCATAAATTTATTACTATATTTTTAATGTAATTTTAATTATTTTAATGAATTTAATTTTAATTTTTGAAAGTAATAAAATTGAGAGATTAAAAAATTTATTTATATTAAGAATGAAAAATAAATTACCCAAAATTGTCACGAAAAATACTGATCACAAAAATAAGATACTTAAAATAACTAGATAAAATTAAAAAAATTCAAATATAAAATAATAATAATAGAAGACTAAATTTATTTCTTTAAGTAGACCAACATTTTGACAAATTACAATTATTTAATTAGATTGATTTAAAAATTCCTTGAAAGTTTATGCGCAGAAGTTTAAATTTATTAATATTTACATTTTTGGTAATTAAGTTCTTCAAATATTTTAAATAATTCTTTAATGGAAATCTGAATCAATAAATGATTTTAGAATCAATAAATTTAAGTATTAATTGATTAAAAATTGAATTAAATTTAATAGCTCGAATTATAGTTATAAAATTTGGATTGATTTAAATTTTGATACAATGCTAATTTTTTTTAATTTAAAGTTTATACAGGTTAAAGTTTGAAATACCTAATACATCATTTAAAGATTAAAATTGAATTGTTCAAAATTTGTATCATTAAAAGTTTTATATAATTGAAGTTTATTATTATTATTATTATTATTGAAATTTGAATAATTCACAGTTCATACTTAATGAACTTTGAAACAATTCAAATTCGTATTAATGAAATCAAGTTTAAAAAACTTTAATATAATTTAAATTGTAAATGTAAAAGATTGAAATACTTTGTGTTACCGCTATTAAGATTTAAAATGAAAATAAGGTGTAAATCTTGAAACTTTGGTAATATTGCAATTTTGATTAATTAAGGTTTGAAATAATTTAACTTAAATAAGATCATAGCATATTTTTTGTATTTAAACTATAGAAGAAAATGAAAAACTTATAAAATTTACATTTCTTAATTTTATTCCACAAACAATGCGAAATAAATAACATTAAATCAAAAATAAAAAGATACTAACAACATAATCACTACAAACATTTTAACATTACACTTTTACTAAAAATTTACATATTTTTAAATCATAAAGAAAATGATATATTGTAAATTTTGCATCTTACCTTGAACTGGTAATCGTCCAAATATTGTGCACCTTCTTCGTATTGGTAAAAAGTTTTTTCATTGTCTATATGATTTAAAAAAATGTAAAATTTTAGTAAAAAATAATGTTAGAATGTTTGTAGTGGTTATGTTGTTATTTTTTTTATTTATGATTTAATATTACTTATTTTGCATTGATTGGGGAACAAAATAAAAAATGTAAATTTTATTATTCTTATTATTATAATAATTGTAAAATTTATAATATGAGCGAAAATAAATAAAAATATAATAATAATAACGTAATGACTACAAATATTTTAACCTTGTTTAAAATGTTTAAAAACTTTTTTGATTTTAAATTTTTCATCTTACCAAGAACTGGTAACTGTCCACCAATTGTGCACCTTCTTCGTATTCGTAAAAAGTTTGTTAATTTTCTATATGATTTAAAAAAATAGAATATTTTAGTAAAAGTGTAATGTTTAAATGTTTGCAGTGGCTATGTTGTTATTATCTCTTTATTTATGATTTCCCAATTGGGAAATAAATATAAAAAATATAAATTTTATTGCTATTATTATTATAATTATTGTGATATTTATAATACGAGCGAAAAGAAATAAAAAGATGATAATAATAACGTAATCACTACAAATATTTAACCTAGCTTGAAATATTTAAAAAGTTTTCTCTACATTGTAAATTTTGCATCTTACCTCGAACTGGTAGCCGTCCAAATATTGTGCGCCTTCTTCGTATTGGTGGGTGAGAATTTCTCAAGTCGACCTCGAATTTCCAAAGGTTTAAATTTTTCCATTTCAATACAGAAAAAGTTTGGTCTATTATAATTATAATCACCTTATAAATTTTATTAAAAACTTTTTATTTGTTTATTTTTTATAAAAAATTGAAATTTTATGCATAACATTTTTAAAACTACTATTACTTTGACATCAATTATCAAAAGTTTATGATTTTTTCACACATAGTTAATAAAAGTTGAGCTTTTAAAAAATAAATTTCTGACTTTTGAAAATTAATATTTATTATAAACAATAATTTATTATTATAAACAAATTACAAATTAATCATGTTCTGGATGTGTATCATTAATTTTATTTACAAAACTTTAAACAGTATTTATCAAGGAAGAAATATCCACCAAAAAAAGTTGTTAGATCGAATTAGTTTATTAACTATTAAAGTTTTTGCAGGTATGCTCGTGCGCCGCACAATAGCACCAAACCGAAATTTACTGTTCAAAATCATCTAGAGCTTTCATTTCGTAAACGATTTTTATGAATTTCATTTTAATTGAAAGATTATAAAACTTTTAAAATATTATTACATTTTTGTTTGTTTATAATAATTTTTTTATTGTAAAGTTTAACAAAAATAGCAATGTTTAAAATAAACTTATCTCCAATTGCTATAATTAAATGATACATGCTAAAAACTATTTAAAAAAGCACTTAGAGTAATGCCTGAACTGTAAAAAAATTACACAAATAAAAATGTGAATGTTATAAATAATTTTTGTTAACAATTAATTAAGGTTAAAACAAATTGTTAATGTCGACGATGGCTTTGTTAGATTGTGATAAAATTATTTAGTCAGGGGTTTTTGCGGTCGCTGATTACGAATCAGTTGCTAGTTTTTAAAAATTTAAAATGGCGGTTCCAATATGGCGAAAGAATTTTTTAAACAATTGATCTATTTTCTTGAAAGTCGTTACTCGGGGACTTTTGGTGCAGCTAATTACAAATCCGTCGTTAGTATTTAAAAATTCAAAATACAACAAATTAAAGTTTGATTTTACTCGGCGTCAGTGACTTATTTTAATTAAAACTCCTTAGCATTGCTAAAAATTTAATATTATTTTTTACTTTATTTTTCTACCTAATATTTTAAGTAGCATTTTGACCATTTTAAATTCGATTTGTGGGGTTATTGTAGAATACAAAGTTAAAGTTTTCAGCATTCATCTATAAATTATCGGAATTTCTTAAACATTACCTGATGCTTTTAAAAATTTCCGGATCTTTTAAAAAATTTACGGAAAAAAATTTCTGAGTGTCGCGTTTCAAGCAAACGGATAATTGTTTAAAAAAATTTTCCGCCATATTGGAACCGCCATTTTGAATTTTTAGAAACTAGCAACTAATTCGTAATCAGGGACCGAAAAAACCCCAGACTAAATAATTTCATCAAAATCTAACAAAGCCTTTGTCGACATTAACAATTTGTTTTAACCTTAATTAATTGTTAACAAAATTTATTTATAACATTCACATTTTTATTTGTGTAATTTTTTTACAGTTCAGAAATTACTCTAAGTGCTTTTTTAAACAGTTTTTAGCATGTATCATTTAATTATAGCAATTGGAGATAAGTTTATTTTAAAAATTGCTATTTTTGTTAAACTTTACAATAAAAAAATTATTATAAACAAACAAAAATGTAATAATCTTTTCAAAATTTTATAATCTTTCATTTAAAATGAAATTCATAAAAATCGTTTACGAAATGAAAGCTCCAGATGATTTTAAACAGTAAATTTCGGTTTGGTGCTGTTGTGCGGCGCACGAGCATACCTGCAAAAACTTTAATAATTAATAAACTATTTCGGTCTAACAACTTTTTTTTGTAGATAATTTATCCTTGATAAATACTGTTTAAAGTTTTGTAAATAAAATTGATGATACACATCCAAAACATGATTAATTTGTAATTTGTTTATAATAATAAATTATTGTTTATAATAAATATTGATTTTCAAAAGTCAGAAATTTATTTTTTAAAAGGCTCAACTATTATTAACTATGTGTGAGAAAAGCATAAACTTTTGATAATTTATGTCAAAGTAATAGTAGTATTAAAAATGTTATGCATAAAATTTCAATTGTTTATAAAAAATAAACAAATAAATATTTTTTAATAAAATTTATAGGGTATTTATAATTATAATAGACCAAACTTTATCTGTATTGACATGGAAAGACTTCAATCTTTGGAAATTCGAGGTCCACTTGAGAAATTCTCACCCTGGTAAAAAGTTTTTTTATTTTCTATATGATTTGAAAAAATGTAAACTTTTAGTAAAAGTGTAATGTTAAAATGTTTGTAGTGATTATGTTTTTGTTATATTCTTATTTATGATTTAATATTATTTATTCCATTGATTGGGATAAATATATATAAAAAATATAAATTTAATTACTATTATTATAATAATTATTGTGAAATTTATAATATGAGTGAAAATAATTAAAAATATGATAATATTAACGTAATCACTACAAATATTTTAACCTAGTTTAAAATGTTTAAAAACTTTTCTCTATACTGTAAATTTTTCATCTTACCTCGAACTGCTAACCGTCCAACAATTGTGCATCTTCTTCATATTTGTAAATCCTTTACAACCCACTACACTTTACATTTAAAACTCGCACAAACTGTTCTGTGGAAAACAGTAAACAACCATAATGTTTACAAACTTGATGACCATCGATGGCGCCAAATGTCATGTCATGTCAGTTAAAGGACCATAGATACTTCGTTTATAAGTTTGACGCAGTTATTCAATTTTTATGCAGCAACTTCAAGTACAAGGCTTTAAGTGTTTCTAGTGTATTTAGAGTGCTGAAATTTGGTATACATATGTAATTTGCCATATAGATTACAGAAAATCTATAGAGAACCTTGTTGCAGGCTGTTATCATAGCGTTTTTTAACAAAAAAAAACGATTTTTTTAAAAAATGCTAAAAAATAGTTGTATCCCCCCCTGATCTTCCAAACTATTGGACTTACAGAATTCAAATTTGGTACACAAATGTATTTTCACGTATAGATTACAGAAAAATTATAGAGAACATGATTGTATGTGTTGAAAATAGCGTTGTCAAGAAAATAACAATATTTTTGAGCATTTTATTAACATGTGGGCCATAATTTAGTGTTATAACTTTGACAGCGCTATAATCATTACTTTCTCTATAATATTCCTGTAATCTACACGTAAATCTACATACGTGTACCAAATTTCAGCATCCTAAGTCAAATAGTTTGGAAGATAAGGGGGAGGGTAATTTGCCATATAGATTACAGAAAAACTATAGAGAACTTTTTTGCAGATCGTTCTCATAGTGTTTTTAAGCAAAAACCAACGATTGAAAAAAAATGCTAAAAAATGACCGTATCCCCCCTCCCATAACTTCCAAACAATTTGACTTAGAGAGTTCAAATTTGGTACACAAATGTATTTTCACGTGTAGATTATAGAAAAATTGTAGAGAACATGATTGTAGAAGTTTATCATAGCGTTGTTAAGGAAATAACAAGAATTTTGTGCATTTTTGGAAAATATTGGCCTAAATTTAGTGCTATAACTTTGACAGCGCTATGATCATCACTTTCTCTATAATTTTTCTGTAATCTACACCAGAAAATACATTTGTGACCAAAATTTTAACTCTCTAATTCAAATAGATTAGAAGATAAGGGGGGGGGGGATACAGTTAATTTTCAGCAAAAATGCATAAAAAATGTGTAATTCCTGCCCTCTAACTGCCAAACTATTGTACTTAGAGTGCTGAAATTTGGTACACTTATGTAGTTTACCCTATAGATTAAAGAAAAATTATAGATAACCTTGTTGCAGACTGTTATCATAGTGTTTTCGAGCAAGAAAAAAACGATTTTTTAAAAAAATGTTAAAAAATGACAGTATCCCTCCACCTTAACTTCCAAACTATTTGACTTAAAAAGTTCAAATTTGGTACACAAATATATTTTTACGTGTAGATTACAGAAAAACATCTATTGTCGCATGGGTACAATGCAGATTCATACTGTTTTTTTTAGAGCACCAATACCCAGGTAGAAATATGCCAAGGGCAAAACACTGGCAAACACTTCTGACAAACAACTGAAATATACTAAAGTGTTTTTGGAATACTAAAGCGTTTCAATATACATGGATGGAGCACACTCACTGTAATTCTTATACACTCAACTCACACTAAGTAAACACCGAACGAAAATCTATTTTAACGTGGTTTTCACATATTACATTTTTGACACGACGCGACGTTGCATTCAATACACATAATTATGTTCAAGTTATAAACTGTCTGCTAACATATGCGCGCGCCACAGCTGATTTCTCCAAGTGAAGCCAGTACTGAGTTGTAGTGGACTGACTGCGAAAGTTGGTACTAAAATGTTTGTACTGAATCAGTACAATTCCGATGCTCTTTGTCAGCACTGGGCCAACTTGGAAAGTCGGTACTAAAGAAAGTACTGAATTAGCTTAACACCAATGGTTTTGTCAGTACTGGGACAACACGGAATCTTAGTACTGACAATTTAGTACTAAGTCAGTTTTTAGCCTATCGTCAACTCCGAAACGCCACGAAAATTTCTGCCTGGGTACATGAGTATTAATTTTTTTCTATTATTTAATAGTTTTGTGTATAAAACGTACACATGCGTACTTTACAGCTCATAATTGCATGCACAGAAGCATACGCATTACAAATGCGATTTATATTGGTATTGAAACTGGTATTTAGCCAATTTCATTGAAATTTAAATATTTAAAGTTTAATTTTAGTTTAATTTATATTTTTAAATATGTATTTATAAATAAATATATATATAAATAAATGATTGTAAATATTTCAATGACATCGTTTCCAAGATACACCACGTGGAGGTAACCAATTTTGTATCTCAAAAATAAAATAAAAAAAAGTTATGTCATTGTAAACTTAATCATAATAATTAAAGAAATAAAATGTAATATGTAATTACATAATTTAATTTTTTTTTATTTTGATAAAAACATGATTTTTTAATAAAAAATTGAAATTTCTTAAATGACAATCAAGTATCTAAGTCTATTATCTATTTTAGTATCTAAACATCTTACAAAATTATTGTGCATTAGTGTTCTAAATAAGACATACATGTACATTGCATGGAGAAAAGAGATCATTAAAAATTTTAACAAATAATGTTATTAGGTTAAAACAGTCAGCAGCAAATCAATTTATATTGAAACTAAGATCTCTACTATTCTAAGAGCGACGCATTAACGCGCTCGACCAAAGGAGATCTTGGCGGCTATAAATAAAAGATTAATATTTAATATAATTAATATAAATAAATTATAATAATTTATGGTACTTATTCGCGAAATAATAATACACATTTGTAGATTTTCTCAGTAAAGGAATGATTACTAAACACTTAAGGAATGAATTTATTTTTCTTTTCAAGAGTTGAAAACATTATTCAACTTTGAATATTAAATTTTACTAGCACAATAATTATTGTATATAGATGAATAAATGAATGAATTAATTAAATATTATACAATAGCTTATGATTTAAATACTCTTAACAATAAATAATCTGACTACATCTACATTCAAAACATCACTATTTTGTCTTTTTTCATACTACTATAAATATATTATATATTTTTGTAAATATTTACATATATTTTATTCATCGAACGAATTTAAATTAGAAAATACATTATCAATTTTCGTAGAATTACGTGTAGTGGTCATTTAATTAATTTTACTACTTAGACCATAATGCTCAAAATATTTAATTATCTCATTTTCCGGATGTTTAATAAAATTAACATTGAAGTCACCTATTACAATGATTGGTGACAGAGATGTGTTTTTATTTGTTTTTCTGAAAATTACGTTATCAATACACTCGATAGCAGTATACGTTGAACATTTTGGAGATCTGTATACTGCAATCAATCGTATTTCTTTGAATCGCATTTCTGTACATTCACAATGTTCTGTCTTACTTTCTAGTTTGTAAAATCGCTTCAAGCACTCTGGTTCAATATGTGATTTTAAATTTTCTTTTAAAAATATAATTGATCCCCACCCAGGACTTGCTCTATTTTTTATTGGTCCGTTTATTCGTATTATTTCTAAAAAATCATTTAGACAATAATAATCGTCTAAACAACTCCATGTTTCTACAAAGAAGAGAACATGTGACATTTTTATGATTGAATCGGCATTAATGTCTTCTATATGTTTGAATAAGGATTGTACGTTATGAAAAATAATTTGAACTATGTCATCTGGTACATTTCTCAAAAATCTGTAATGGGGTATAAGAGTACTACACGATTCAAGCCTTTTAATTTCTAGAAGAACTGGAGAAGGTTTTTAGGTGGAGAAGGTGCGTGAAATGTACCATCTTCTGTAACAACAAATAAACCTGATGCTGTTCTTGCTCTCGAGCATGCCACGTACAACATAGACCTACGAACCGTTTGATTAACATGTATAACGACTTTGTCCATGGTTGCGCCTTGGATTTTATGAATAGTTATTCCTTCTGCGGCAACCAAAGGAAATTGAGTTTGTTGTATAATTTGATTTGATGATTTCCATCTTTTTATAGTGTAGGTCGCTGATTCAAGAGGCGTCCAATTTTTTCTAATATAACAAGAGTAGCTTACATTTGGTGACTCAAACTTATTTCTTGTAAATTTTCCTATATTTTCATCACCGAAATCCATCCATAATCTTAATGGGCGTCTTTCTCCTGTATCTTTATGTTTACCAAAATCTATTGCATTTAAAATGCCATTGGTACCGTTAACTATACCATCTGATGTGTCAATATTTACTGTTATCATAAATCTTGCTCCAATTTTTATGAAAAGTGATTTTCGTAACCCATAAGTTTGCATTCTAGTTAGATTTTTTATTGATTTTAATGCTGTTTGTTTAGCTTCAGTATTTGGTGCTCCGGAGACTATATCAATTGCTTTTATGGTTGCCCCATCTGCACGTATTGAAGACAAGATTTTATTATTATAAGCGTCTACTTCTTTGTTGCTTGAGAATAAATGAATTGCGCCTTCTGCTTCGGTTTGTAGAAGATTCATTTTATAGCAACGAGATTGTAATAGAGCAGTGTCTGTTGGGGACATAATTCCTGAAGACATATTGTTCAAAGCAGTAGCAAAACTAAAATCATCTTACTGACGCATAATTTGTTTCATATTAAACAATTAGTCAATTTAAATGACTCCTAAAGTAGATTACCAGCTAAAACAGCCATTGGATTTGTTCTTGCATTAGGCTGAAAACCCCAACTATCACCGACTGGCGGTAACTGATAAAAATCTCCTACAACAATTATTGATATTCCCTAGAATGGTTCATTAGTATGAAATATCTGTTGTAATCTTCTATTAATTTGGTAAAATGTTCTACTACCTAGCATAGATATTTCATCTAAAATAATAAGTTTCACTGACTTTAATTTACATGCAAAAGTATTAGAAACAGAAGGTGGTAATTGCAGCATAGTATATCCACACTGTGATATAGGAAGACCACACGCACTATGAACTGTTTGACCATCAATTCCAAAGGCAGCTTTTTCTGTGTATGCTGATAAAATTAAATTAAGTTCATCTGGGTCTGAACCTGGTATTCGCATAAAATAATATACCATAAGATAATGAAAAAGTGTTTTTATTAGTAAACTTTTACCTACACCAGCACCACCGTTTACAAATAAATATAATGGTGCTGTTTTTTCAGTTTTATTAAAAAAATATATTCCAACATGTAAAACAAAATCCCTTTGGTCTGGATTAAGAATACGATTAAATGAAGAATATCTTCTGTACACATTTTAGAAGGTTGAGCAACAATAATTGTTCTATCGTTTTCAGTAGTATCATTAAAAATGTCTGAAAACTGTATTTCATTGTCGGTATCTTCATTTTCGTTTTCGTATTCAAAACCATCTAATGGTCGATTATTATCATTGATGTTTTCTTCATCATCATCATCTTCATCAGAATGCCTATCTGCGGCCTCTCTGACTGCTTTCAAAAGCAATTCAAATTCATTAGTATCTCCTAGTTTGTTGAATTTTTTGCTCTCATTGTTTATATTGTCTATAAAAATATAAAAGCGATCTTTAATATCAATTTCTGGATTAACAAGCTCCAAATCCTAATTACGCCATGGAATATATAACATCAGCTGTTCGCGATAAAGATTTTCAGGAACTACTTGCTTGTCATATCGACAGAAACGAATTATTCTTTGATTTTTACGACGACGCACATATCCATCATCATTTATAAGTTTGATCCAGGAATTATTCACTTCATTATTTTCAAATTTATCATTATTTTCAATATTGTCATCATTGTTATCATTCTCAACACGTTTATCATTTTCATCATTTTCAACATTGTCATCATTTTCTTCTTCATTTTTTTATCATCATAACTTTTTAAGGTATTTGAATTGTCATGTTTAATATTTTTAGAATACATATAATAAGCAGCAAAATGAGCTAAAGACTTAACATCAAATGTGTCGTCTACTGGGCGATTTACATAATGGTTTATTAAACTTTTTGCAAATATATCTGTGGAAAGAGATTCTAATTTTTCTAAATCTTTACAGCCTTTTAGAATATGCACTCGTTTTGAAGGGTGAGAAGAATTAATGAACACTTCTTGTTCGCTACTTCTTGACATTGGTATACCAGCAAGACAATAAAGAGCCTCTTGTGCAGATATTTCTAAAGAATTTAAGAATGCATTAGAGACAGCAAGTAATGCCTCTTTTATTTCTTTATTGCCTTCTTTAGCCTCTTCGACAGCTGATCTTAATAAATTAGACATGCCGCGATCTGCTTTGTTAATGTAGTCTACAATGTATATTGAACATGCGAAGGGGTCTACAATAAATTGTATATCCATATTAGATTTTTGTAGTGATATAATTTTTTTTTGAATATGCATTTAAATATCGATCAGCTGGAGAACGTTTAAGTAAAATTTTTGGACGCTTTAAAGTAGCTCGTACAGTTAGTATATAGTCTTTCAATTCTAATTTTGTATAATATAAATACTCCTCAAAAGTAGTTATATTATGAGGAATATTTTCAAGCTCTTTTACCAGTGTTTTTCCTAAATTTGTATAATTGTTTATGTTGTTCCCGCCAATAAAGATGTCACCACGGGTCCTTAATTATAGCGCCACCTTTTTCCTATTATTCATAACACTTATTAGTTAATCTTTGCACGCAATGTAAACCCGTCAATGTATTTTGCTTCAATTACTTTTATGAAAAAACGTGAAATAATATAATTCTAAATTATTCTTAACATCAGGTTATGTAACCAGGACACTTTCCACTGCGATAAGTAATTCGTTAAATGATCGGATTTGTGTATATGAAAGGTGTAAAATCACAATCGCGTAGGACGCTAGCAAGCTAACCTCAAAAAAACGAACTTCCGGTTTTGTTGTAGCGCGAGTGTAGCTGTGTTTGTTTATTAAAAAGCTAACTTTAAAAATAAAACAAATAAAGCAAGATTACGTTGATGAGTAATTATAATCCTTGTGTTTCTTGAAAAATAAAACATTGTTTAAATCAAATCTAAATCATGTCGAGGGACACAGTGCAAATTGAAAAATTAAGTAAGGACAACTTCGACACCTGGAAGCTTCAGATGGAGGCTATTCTAATCAAAAATTATTATTGGTCGTACGTAAACGGAACGAATACCAGACCAGAAGCTGTCGAGTGAAATCCTAACGTGGCCGCATTTGCAGCTTGGGAGAAAGCTGATCAAAAAGCTAGAGCAGACATAATATTGTCAATAACGACATCCGAACTGTGTCACGTCAAACATTCTCTCACATCGAACGAAATTTGAAGAAAGCTCGAGGAAGTGTATCACTCCAAGGGACCTGCTCGCAAAGCAACTTTATTAAAGCAATTATTATTTACAAAAATGCGCGATGATGAAAATATGATGGACCATTTAAATCATTTTTTCGGAACAGTCGATAAACTAAAGGAAATGGAAATCCTAGTCGCTAAGGATCTTCTATCTATCCTATTACTTTATAGCATTCCTGATAGTTATGAGAATTTTAGATGCGCCATAGAGGCGAGAGACGAACTCCCTACTTCCGAAGTCTTAAAAATTAAACTTCATGAAGAATACAATGCCAGGAAAGAAAAAGAAGTTCAAAGAGAACAACATTCTCAAGGTGCATTCAATTCCAAGTTTTTCGGAAACAAAAATAGATTTCAAAAACCTATAAATGATCAGTATAGAGCTTCTGGAGAACAAAGTGTCAATTCGAATAGCTTAAGTATTCAACGAAAGAAATATAAATGCAATTTTTGTCACCAATTAGGACATAAATCAGCCGACTGCTATTCGAAAGCAAACAAAAAGCAGAGTTCTTCCAACGCAGAAGAAGCATTTACAGCTGTTACATTTTTGGAACCGAAAAAAATGAAGATCGAAGATACAATAACTGAAAAATATGCAAATTGTGCAAGTGTCGAAGAAAAAGCATCTTTAACTATTGCTATGAGTGCTAAACCAACTAGAAGTGGTGATTGGTGTATCGACAGTGGCGCAACGTCGCATATGTGTCATGATCGAAACAAATTTTCAAATTTTTATCCTGTTCAAAATCAAAAAGTGCGTTTGGCCGTCGACATAACGACGGATATCATCGGCAAAGGAACTGTTCACCTCAGTGTACCATGTGACGATGAAACGAGAAAAATAAGACTAGAAAACGCTTTGTGCGTACCTGATTTAAAAACTAACCTTTTATCGATTTGAAAAACAACTGCCAATGGGTACAAGGTAAACTTTAAAGAAACTCACGCGACAGTGTGAGGGCAGTGTGGCAGTTACCGTTTTGTGAAACTTGTGTTTTGGGGAAACATAGTGCTACACCGTTCCCCCAAAAATCGTTAACTAAAAGTGATAAAATACTCGAACTCATTCACGCAGACGTCTGTGGGCCGATGAGAGTGCCATCCATCGGAGGTGCCACTTACTTTATAACTTTTATTGACGATAAATCGCAATTCGTGGAAGTGTTCTTTTTAAAATCAAAAAGCGAAGCCAAGAAATGTTTTTTAAAATTCAAAAATTGTGCGGAAAATCAAACAGAGAAGAAAATAAAAATTCTCAGAACAGACAATGGACTCGAATATTGTGGAGCCGAATTCATTGAAGAAATTGAACAAGCCGGCATCAGGAGACAGCGAACAGTCGCTCACACACCCTAGCAAAATGGGATAGCAGAGCGAATGAACCGCACGTTGGTTGAGATAGCTAGATGTCTGTTGATTAAATAAAATCTGCCTCCGACATTTTGAGCTGAAGCCACTACAACTGCTGCTTACATCAGAAATCAGTCACCTTCAAGAAGCTTGAATGATTCAACACCGTTCGAAACTAGATTTGAATCCAAGGCGGATGTGTCAATTTTAAGAATTTTCGGTTGTAGCTTATGGGATCCGGAAAGGAGAAAAATCATTAAAAGTTGAGATGTAATTTTCAATGAAGAAAACAAAAGACTACCGATCGCTGAGAAACAAGAGGATTTCATGGAATTTCAAGTCTATTTCCGTGATCTCAAAGCGAATCCAAGTGAAAATGAAATCATTCAAGCAAAACTCGAAATTCACACAGTTGATGCGCAACAGAATCAACAAGAATTCGAAATCTATTCCCCTGAAAAAGATGATGTTGTAGAAGATCAAAAACTTATTCGACGAAACGATACCAACGAAGATCAACAAGAATCTGAAATCAATCATCAAAATGAAAACGTCAAAATCGAGAACCAAGAACCGAAACCCGTCCAGATGAAGAGGGGGCCTGGACGCCCCAAGATTGTAAAAACTGACGTACCAGGAAGGCCACTAAAACGCTACAAAATGGTCAAGGTTGAACATATAAAAGACGAAGCAAACCTGATCGAATCAGAAATATTTGATCCTACAATCGAAGAAGCGATGAATGAACCTCAAGCGAAAGAATGGAGAAAAGCCATGCAGTTCGAATTCGATTCCCTTCAAAAGTGTAACGCCTGGACACTGGTAGATAGACCTACAAACGGAAGGATCATCGTTTGCAAATGGATATTGAGAACAAAATTGAATGCGCAAGAAAACATAGAACGCCGAAAGGCTCGTCTCGTCGCAAAGGGATATACCCAACAACCTGGAGTGGATTTTCAAGAGACTTTTGCGCCAGTCGCCAGATTGAGTTCGATTCGGATCCTCGTAGCTCTGGCAGCAGAATTAGGACTTGCGCTATATCAACTCGACGTCGTGATGGCCTACATCAACGGAGATCTCGACGAAGAGATTTTTATGGAACAAGCAGATGGATTCGTTGAAGAAGGGAATGAGAACAAAGTATATTCTCTGAAAAAATCCATATATGGACTCAAACAATCCGGAAGACAATGGTTCCAAAAGTTAAATCAGAAATTAAGAGCTTTTGGATTGAAGCCTTTAAATGGAGACAAGTGCGTCTACGTAATGAAATCTGGAGATGTCTCCTTGATCGTTGTCGTATACGTAGACGACATTTTTGTTGGAACAAATCGAGAGGATATTTACACCAAATTCAAAGAAGATTTAACCAGCAGCTTTCAAATCACGGATCTGGGAAGATTGCACTACTGTTTGGGTATAGAGTTTCATCAAGACCCAATTACAAAACATGTCACAATGCATCAGGTAAAATACATCGAAAAAATTCTAAGTGACTATGGAATGAGTGATTTAAAGCCGATGTCAACACCTTTGGATGGAAACAGTAAGCTGACCAAGAAGTCTAGTGTAATATCTTTACCATCAATTGTATGTTTTAATTGTTTTATTAGTTCAGGCCATTGAGTTTCTTCTGCAGAGACAGTTATAAATAACGTTGGCACACCAAATTGTCTTACCATTCCTAAAACTTTATTTTTTTCTGCTTCTCAATTAGCAGGAGAACTCTTAGCTCTTTTTAGAATTTTATAACCGTCATCGTGTTGAATTAAATTTTCCATAAAATTATCGTCTAATAAATTACTTGCAAAGATTGGTATACCATTCAAAGTCATTTTTCTTCAACATGTTCTAATATTACTAGAAATATGCGCCATCTGCTTTTTTTAAGTGCAGTAAAAAGATAATTCACACGCATTGCCCGACAATCGAATCTAGTTATTTCAGATATTATAATATCAGCATGACTAAGTTTTACAGAAAAATTTCTTTTTTTACCTCCGTGAATTTTTATAAACGCAAGTTCTTCTAAGTTTTCATCATTAAGAAGATAAATAGGGGGCATTTTTTCTGTAATGTCCTAAGTCCAAAAGTCAATATCTCAGATCAAAGTGATACTGGGGTTAATTATTGTCCCATCTGGTGGAAATATTGTCCCACAAAAAGTTTTAAATTATTTCAAAAATTCACTTAGATATAGAGGTTGAAATATTAGGAATTGTGTGTAACATGGTTCACAAGCTTAATTTATTCTACTTGTACACGTTCTAAAAAAAATTTAGAACCAAGTGATTCTGTTAGATTTTTTGACGCTCTTTCGATTGGTGAATTTTATTTTTTAATATTTTCAAAATTCGACCTTGATTTTGCAAAACTAAAATTAAATTTGTTATTTTCACCAAAATCGATATTTTTTATTTTAAAATAAATAATTCCAATCGAAAGCTGAGGTTTTTTTCTATAAGTATATCAAATTTCAGAATGCCGTTTTTTTTTGTTTTCGAGATATTAAACGATAAATAAGAAGGCGCGGAGCGTTGCCGCGCGGGACGGAGCTACGCGAGGCGGTTGACATCTACTCCACACTGCCACACGTTGACATTTGCGTATATTAAATTCAGTAAATTACTCTCTGCATTGTACACGGTTGAGACTGTCATTATTAATACATAATATAAATTTGTACATGTTATATCTATTATAATGCCTGCATTACTGTTACTGAAACTAATATTAAGGATAAAAAAATGACGTAATTTGTGTAAAATTTTCAGGGTCAATTGTAATTTTTAACTTTTGAATCTAGATGAGGAAGTACATTTAGTAGAGAAAACTGTTATTTATAAATCATAAAGAGAATAAATTTTACTTTTTAAAATTTATTTTGTTTTTCTTGTAAATATTCTGCTTGTTTTTTTCGTGCTTTCTAAATTTTTATCTTTAGACTTTCTCGCATTTTTCTTTGGAAAAGTATCAAATTTAGAGTCAAGGGAAAACTGCTTAAATTGTAGTTTTCCGTCTTCAGTAGGCAAAAATGCATGGTACATTAATGTACCCGGTATAGTTACTGCATTTTGGAACCGTTTTGTAATAAATTCCTCGGACAAGTCTTGAATTTCTTTACTCAAAAAGAAAACTTCAGTTTCTTTGCAAGATTTTTTTGCCCACTGGTATAAATCTTTAGCAGTTAGAATGTGCTCTTTTCGAGAACATTGTAGACTAGCTCGTGCTGCACCTCTCTTTAAATTTGCTCCTATGCCATCGCAAGCTACGTTTCCATGAGCTGTGGCATGAAAATGCCACTCAGCGTGAATACCAAAATCATTTTGTGGTTCAACAGGTTAACAAAGTTACTTTTATTTTTAAAGTGTTGACTTGCTCCATCCGTAAAATAATATATTTATTTAACTTCATCAAAATTATTCTGAAGATAGTCTATTAGAATTTTTTGATAATTATAAACAGCACGAGTGTCATGAGCTAAATTATCAGAGATAATGGCCATACTTTTGTGCTTAATTTCATTAACTTCTTTGTAATAAAAGACAATAGTAAAAATAGTTACTTGATCATTGTTCCAGTGGAACGATTGTGTGGAATTCTGAACTACAAAAGCATAATTCTCTGCAAAATCAAAGCAAACCATAAATTCTCCAGGCAACAACTTTTTTTTAATTCAGTTATGAAGCTTGATTGCTTTTTTGCAATGAAGTCGTGGATTTTTAATTTTTTCAACCGTTCACAAAAGTCATCAACGAATTTATTAACATTCATAAGAAGAGTTTTGATACTGTATCCTATCCGTTTGCAGACAAGATTGAAATTTTACTTCTTCGATACAATTATCATCAAAAGCTTTCAATAAATTTTCTTTAAGTGTTGTTGAACCTGGACATTCTTCACAATTTCCGATAAAACACGCATTATTAGGATTTGAGCAAACAATGGAATTAATGCAATCCTGAAAAGTCTTTAGATGCAACTCTGTGCCTTCTGTTAAATGATTAATATTTATGTCGTCCAACATTAACTTAAAATTCTCATGATGGACACACACGCATACAGTATGTGTCCCACTACTTCCTGCTAAAACACAATGGCGAGGTCTAAGCAATGTGAATTTTGAGAAACTAATTTTAATATTTTCAGATTCCATTTGAAATTGTGAATATAATTCTTGAAGATTGCACAGAAGTAACCTTTTTTGAACATGGATACGTTTTCCATCATCTTGTTTTACAGACAAAAAAATCTTTTGCCAGGCATCAATCGACTTATGTCATCACGTTCATAAAAGGCCTTAACAAGAGATTCTGTATCGAATGATACAGCATTTTCTCTCTTACTGTTTGGGGCAGTTAGAATACCAAATTCATTCACAAGCTCTTTAGCTTTTCTAGCCTGATGCTCTTTACAATTAAATTCAATCATTAATTGTTGACGACTCCAATTCTTAGGCCCAAGAGTAAGCAAAAGAATTTGTTCAGATTTACTTTCTGAATTTTTAAATGTCTCTTTTATTTGCTCAAGAACAGCGACACCTGCTTCGTGATACTTATCATTGTATGTGTTTAATTCAATCATTTTATCTGCGTTAGGCAATTCATAGCCAGGATCATTAACAGTTTTTTTTAACTGCTCATTTTCCTCAGAATAAAGATTTTCAACATTTTCTTTAGATATTTGCAAATTAGAATCTAACTTCTTCAAGTCAAAACTGCACTCTGTGCAAATTTTTGATCCTTTTAGTATTTCAGGATAGATGTCACGTAAATTTTTAGGAAATGGACGCAACTTAGTTTTCCTGCTGAGCGAGATTTTTTTTTAAAGGATTCGCACATTGATCCTGCCAAACTTTGTCGACACTCTTTGATGCCATAGCTTTTATACTATTTAAAGTATACAAAAGAAAAGAGGGAATCTATAATAAAAGAAAATAAAACAAAAAGTGAAACAGATAATAAAACCGAAAAAAAGACCACTTAAAAACTAAAACATAAAAATGGAATTTTTTCTGCAAAACCGAAAAAAATTTACAAGAAACCTTACCTGTTAAAGTATCCAAACTGTAGAAAAATTCTCGAGAACAGAAGTTCTCAAGATGTTAAGAGTTAAACAAATATAAAAAAAACAAATCCCTTGAAATCTAGAATTGAACTAAAAAAATTCAACTAATATACAAAAAATTTTACAAGAAAACTTACCTGCCAAAGTATCAATACTGTAGAGAAACTCTTGGAAATATAGTGTGTGCGCATTTGCTACTTATATAAAGATTTTGCATGCTCTTGCTTATAAGAATAACTGAAACGAGCAACCTAGCGGCTCTAATGGAAACTAAGTCAATTGGCTGGAAGTTCAAAACCCTAGAGATATTATATATCTTTTTCTCAGTATATATTTTTCAGTACCTAATACCAACAAAATAATAATTCTATAAATAATAATTAACAACTTAATTTAATAGTCATTTAAAATCGATGAATTACATTAGTGAACTTTTGACAATAATAATAAGTAATTATTTACTAATTGCTAATTTGAAAAATTAACAACATTTGGACAGACAACAATACAGTAACATTTTTGTAATTTTGAATTAGATAATGTTTGACGTAAATTTCATAATTTATTATTATTTATTCCTTAATATTAGTTTTAGTAAAAGTAATGTAGGCATTATATTAGATATAATATGTACACATTTATATTATGTATTAATAATGACCGTCTCAACCCTGTTAAATGCAGAGAATAATTTACTGAATTTAATATACGCAAATGTCAACGTGTGGCAGCGTGGAGCAGATGTCAACCGCCTCGCGTAGCTCCGTCCCGCGCCGCAACGTTCCGCGCCTTCTTATTCATCGTTTAATATTTCGAAAACAAAAGAAAACGGCATTCTGAAATTTGATATACTTATAGAAAAAAACCTCAGCTTTCGATTGGAATTATTTATTTTAAAATCAAAAATATCGATTTTGGTGAAAATAACAAATTTAATTTTAGTTTTGCAAAATCAAGGTCGAATTTTGAAAATATTAAAAAATAAAATTCACCAATCGAAAGAGCGTCAAAAAATCTAACAGAATCACTTGGTTCTAAATTTTTTTTAGAACGTGTACAAGTAGAATAAATTAAGCTTGTGAACCATGTTACACACAATTCCTAATATTTCAACCTCTATATCTCAGTGAATTTTTGAAAAAAATTAAAACTTTTTGTGGGACAATATTTCTACTAGATAGGACAATAATTAACCCCAGTATCACTTTGATCTGAGATATTGACTTTTGGACTTAGGACATTACAGAAAAAATGCCCCATAGGTCTTTTTCCTTCCCCAGGTGTCATCGTAATCATTACATCCTGCTCCTTATTAAGGAGTGTTTTTCCATTAGCTAGATTAACAGGCATTTCTTGAAGTTCAATATTGTTATCACATGTGCATTCGAGTTGTGAACTTATAGTTTCATTATCTTTGTTATTATTAACATTATCAAAATTATTTTTATGTTGCCAGTTATTATTAAAAGTTATCCCAAGTTGTTGAAAAAACTCAGTATTAGTTAAATATCAAGCAGCGGCTTGTACTTTATCTGAACGAATTATCTCTTTACGTCCGTGTTTGTAGCACATTTTTCTTTTCAACGCTATTGTTATGACATTATTGTCATTAATATTTCGTGGTAATGCAGATACCATTGTATCTACATCAACTGGAACGTTTATCACATTTTCTAACAAACCGTGCTGAAAACCAATACCCTGACCTTTTTTAACTATTTTCAAAAATATTTGAAGCGGAGAAACTAATCTTTCCTTCAAAGAAGTTAAGACACTTAGTACTTCGGGGATAACCGAAAACATTAAACCGTTGCACAACGCAAGTCGGGGAATTTTGCATGAACATATTGATTTATAGCAAGTAAAACAAAAATATCCGTTGTCAGAATTAATAAAAAAATATATATTATTTAGATATTCATTTTGAATAGTTTTATTTTTAATTAAATTCCTTTTTTTTAATATCTTTAACGAAGTTTTTTGTCACAAGCGACCACAACAATGGCAAACGTATGTTTGACCATCATTGATTGCCGAAAAGGAATTTTTCTTAACTTCATTTTAATCACTCAATGTGTCTTTTTTATAGTATATTTTCTGACCTTAATTTTTTTATAATTACTTTTTTCTGTTTTTCAATTTCATGTTTACGTTTTCTTTGTAATTTACTTCCGAGATCAGTTTTTCTTGGACGACCTACTGCGCAATAATTATCAGATTTTTTTGTCGATTAATGAGATATTTCTAGTAGTTGAGCTATGCCGATTCTGGGGCAGGGTTCTGATCTCGGCTAAGTCGGTAAAGCAGATTTCTACCATACCAGCAGTCGGTACTGCAGGTCCCTACTGGGTGGTTTCGACTCAGTCGGTACGTCAGAGTTCTACCTTACCGACCGAGTTGGAATTCCCCGGAAATACAGGGGGTATTGATATTTCAGGCAATTGTGCAAGGGTGTTTTCAGAGGATGCCGCTAGATGGCGCAATTGAGCTAGGGTAATTTGAGTTCTACCTTACCGACCGAGCTGGGATTCCCCCGTTGCTTATACAGGGGGTAATGTTATTTCAGACAATTGTGCAAGGGTGTTTTAGATGGCTGCCGCTAGACGGCGCTATTTCGGGCAATTGAGCTAGGGTAATTTGAGTTCTACCTTACCGACCGAGAGGGGATTTCCCCAAAATTTTCAAGATGGCTGCCGCTTAGCAACGGTAAACACTTACCAGTACTATCAGCCGGTAATGCAGATTCCTTTAGTGAAATTTGAGTTTTTCCGCCAGATGGCGCCCCTTGCGAGTTTTTCCCATATAGTAGTACCATCAGCAGGTCAATTTATTATTATTTATTTAATAGAAGGTCTTCCAGAAGATCTGGCACCCGCAGTTCTCCATTGCTGCTGCGTCCGCCACCATCCCAGAACCTGAAAAGAATGGTCTGAGCTTGGACGCACTGCCATTAATATCTTTTCCCCACCACTGCACTATTTCACTCTGAGCGGCGCGCGCAACTGCTTACTTGTCTACTGCACGATCGGCGGGTCCGACAGTTCTCCAGTAGAACTCACCCGAGGCGGTCGATCATGGGAACGCGTCTGGCAGCCATCTTAAACTGGATGCGTGAATATGGTAAGTTCAAAATAGAGGTTAGGTAAATTGTCGGCCATGTTGAAAAATGAAATCTGTCGCCAACACATCAATTTAAATAGTAAGTTTAGGTTAGTCAGCAACCATCTTAAAATAAAATAAGGGGCTAACATTTAATTTTGAAAAAATGGTAGCCATATTGAAATAATATGAAGCGCTAATATTTAAATGTTAAAAATATTAAATTCAAAATAAAAGGTAGCCATCTTGAAAATAACTTAGGGTAACTATCTAAAATGGTTGGTAAGGTAGATTTAAATTTAAATATTGTTAGAAAATTATCAAAAATGGTTGATAAGGTATAATTATCATTAAATATCATCAGGTAAGTATCCTAAAGGGTCGGTATGGTAGATTTAACACTAAATATTGTTAGAAAATTATCAAAAATGGTTGATAAGGTAGATTTAGATGTAAATATTGTTCAAAAAATTATCCTAAAGTGTTGGTAAGGTAGATTTAATGCTAAAAATTGTTAAAAATTATCCTAAAGAGTCGGTAAGGTAGATTTAATGCTAAAAATTGTTATAAAATTATCCTAAAGGGTAGGTAAGACAGTTTTAACACTAAATACATACCTAAAGCGCCACCTGGTGATAAAAAGTTGCACTTCATAAAATGATTCCACTTGACCTGGTTTACCGTTGCTAAGCGGCAGCCATCTTGAAAATTTTGGGGAAATCCCCTCTCGGTCGGTAAGGTAGAACTCAAATTACCCTAGCTCAATTGCCCGAAATAGCGCCGTCTAGCGGCAGCCATCTAAAACACCCTTGCACAATTGTCTGAAATAACATTACCCCCTGTATAAGCAACGGGGGAATCCTAGCTCGGTCGGTAAGGTAGAACTCAAATTACCCTATCTCAATTGCGCCATCTAGCGGCATCCTCTGAAAACACCCTTGCACAATTGCGTGAAATAGCAATACCCCCTGTATTTCCGGGGAATCCCAGCTCGGTCGGTAAGGTAGAACTCTGACGTACCGACTGAGTCGAAACCACCCAGTAGGGACCTGCAGTACCGACTGCTGATATGGTAGAAATCTGCTTTACCGACTTAGCCGAGATCAGAACCCTGCCCCAGAATCGGCATAGCTCAACTACTCAGTGTCTAACTAAATCTTAAGTAAGTGAGGTGTCACCTTTTGCTTCACGAAGAAACAATTGCAAATGTTCCTTAGTTGGTAAAATAGGTCTTACGTCACTTTGCATATCTGGTCTTATTAATGCGTATATACTTATAGGAATAAAAATTGTATTTTGTGAAAGTATATTATGAAATCTGTTTACATAGTCTTCTTGGATAAAGAAATCATTTTGTAAAACTTTTTTCAGAATTTTTTTTCTTGTTTCTTACATTTTCTAATACCTGTTTAATTATGAATTTGTTGTAAATGATTTATAATTGTTTTTAAAAAATCATAAACATTATATTATTAATAACACAGCCACACAGTTCTCATGCGATTGTGTAAATAAAAGAAATATCTTTATTTTGATTACATATAAAACTAAAATGTTTAATTTATTATTAATTAATTAATTTATTATTAATTAATTAATTTATTTATTTATTTAAAAATTCTCCCCGCAGTCCTTATGGACCATAAATGGGGTACAAGATATTACTTCATAAGACAAGTTTACAATTAAAAGTTGCGCTTAATTACACCTCATGAAAAGTAACTAAATAAGTATTCAATGAAAGAATTACATAAAATTAGATAAATGGCGTTATATCAGTGATAAAATATGCCGACACAGTTAATTTTTATTCCTCTCGAACTGATTCAATGTACCTCAAAAAATTTAAAATAAAACATTTCTGAGTCGAAAACCACAAATCCACATTATATCCATTCAGACTAAACATTCGATTTATTAGGTTGCAAGTCCACACAATAGGAGAAATCGAATATTGTGAAAGTGTTGTTACCCTTGAATAAAAGGGTTCACTAACTCTAGTCCCTAGTCTTGGAACTTTAAAATTAATAGAATACAAGATGTCAGGTAAAGAAATTAAATTATTTAGTAACTTAAAAATGACTGAAGCTGCAACTATAATACGTCTTTTATAATTAATCATTATTATAAAACTTAAATTTTTAATTTATTAATAAATTAATTTGAAATTATTTCTGTCGACTGATATTAATGATTCATGTAGGTTATAACAAAACCCTGCAGTCTTATAGTTTCATCTCTTAATTTCAGGGGGCACATTGGGAAAAAATGGAAATTACTGTTCAAAACATTTCACAGCCTATAATTATCAATTGATTTTCAAATTTTTTTTAAATAATCTGTACGAAATTTTTAACAAATTTATGAATTTGATTTTTTTTTTAAGAAATTATTATTGTTTATTTACAAAATTTACAAAAAAAGCAATATAGTTTTATGTTTTTATGAATTTATCAACATTCTTTAAATTTAACATTATAATACTCTATTAAATTTGTAAATAATAACATTTATAACTTTTTAAACACATAATTGTTGAATATTAGGAATCGTTAAAAGGAAATAGTTTAATCAAGCAGTTTTGTCATACATATTAAGAGAATTATTAGTCAAAATTACAATAAAAATATTATTTTGAAAGTTTTTAAAACAAAGGTTTGTTATTATTTATTATATTTTTTTAATTTACTTAAAAGAAAAAGAATTTTTATTTATTTTTCAATTCAAAATATTAATACGTTAATTTTTTTTTATTTAAATGTTGTAAATAAACATTATTTATTTGTTTAAAAAAAATCAAAGATCACATATTTGTTGGGAATTTAAAAGTTTTTAAATAATTATGAAACAGAAACAAATTATAAAATCATAAATTTGAGAAAATTATATTTTTACCAAAAAAAAAAATGGAATGCTTTGTATAGTTTTAACAAATTAAAAATTCTCAGTAGTTTCAAGGGTTTTCCCGGTCGAATTAAAAGCACGGCAAATTCGATAAATTCTCGGTCGTTAGACAATCTGTAGTATATTGCATTAAAAGATTGTTAATACGACAATTAATTTTTTGTTCATATTAATGTTAAAAAAATTTTTAGAATCATGAATAATATTTATAACAGGGGCGGCGCAAGCAGTATAGAAATTATGGAATACTCCATCATGAAATTTAACCTTTAATGAAATTACATACACAAAAATTTGAAAAACTTCCACTATAAACCATGTTTTCACTTCGTTTCCCCATTTCCTTCTACCCTCATAAGAAAAAATCCATACATGTAAAACGTTTTTGCACCGCCCTTGATTACTTATTGATCACTGAAAAAAATAATTCCGTGGAACTATCATAATTATGGGTAGATCTGCCATAATATATTGCTGATTTTGGAACAGAAATACTGTACTGTTGTTTCAGCCATATGACTGGCGAAACTGACAGTTACATTTTTAGGTTAGGTAGAATTGTCAGTGGCGCACCGATGCGTTATTGGATATTCATTAATATAGTATTCTAAGTTCTAACAAAACTGTTAACCATGAGCATATGTCTAAAATCACTATAGCATTTTTTTCAGTGATGGTTTATTATTATTATTAGTAAAAAGATTATCGAAAATAAAAAATTTTTAATAAATAAAATAGATTTAATGTAAACAATTATATATATAGATATATATAATATAATATAGATATAAAAATTTTTAAAATAAATGAAAAAATTAATAATAATAAAAATAAATAAATGTTTAATATAGATTAATAATTATAATTTAATTAAAATTTAAAAAAAAAATGTGAGAATATATTTTAAAAAATTTAATATTTATAAATATGTATTTATTAAATAATAAGTTATTATTTATGTTAATAATTATATCATACTCGATAGATGTTTTTATATTTATTTTAAAATGTCTTTGTATCAAATAATATTATTCAAAATTGTTCCTTGAATAATTCGTAAAACAATTATCATTGTTTTTTTGGTAATAAGGGATATTATATATTTATTAATTTTAATTATAATCGTGTTGAAGATTATTAATTTCTTTAAACACAATTCATGTCAATTTGACACTTGAATGTTTTTAATAGTGCATATGACTTGAAGTTAACTATTTAAAACATAAAAAATACTAGGATCGAATATTTACAAAGATATAAATTGTCTCTAGCTGTCATTAAAGAAAATTTAATTTAAAATATTGCTTAAAAAATTTAAAATATAACTAAAATAGAGAATACAAAAAAAAGTAATAATTTAATTACAAAATATGTAAATAATATTTATAAAAACAGCATTTTTGGCCGGAAAAATCCGCCATTTTCTTAGTGGAACACTACCTTAATGTAAAAAAAAAAAAGAACGAGGTGGGGAGGTAGTTTTCATAAAGAAAACGTGTGCCAATTTTCAAGACAATCAGTTTAGTAGTTTTCGAGTGAGGATTGGCACCAACTTTTAAGAATTGATTTTGAGAAAAACGCATAATAGTATTGAACTTTGGAAAAGTGAAGAAAAAAATTAATTTTCTTACCTCAAACGGAATCATCAATTCCAGCTCCATAAAGGACATTTCCTGCGGCAATATCATTGTCCTCAGCTTCCTTTCTCTCCAATCTACGTTTGATTCGAGCCTCTTTGGTCTCGCCGAAAGCTGAGCGCTTGGGGATTAGCGCGCATCTGTCGTTTCTCTGCTATTCAAGGCGGGGTCACTAAAACGGCTATAACTTTAAGAGTTTTGCTCCGATCGACTTGAAATTTTGACACGGTATTCTTGAAATGACTTACAACGAAATAAGCACATAAATTTTTTTTGAATTTTAGCCCTTACCACCCCCTTAATATAATTCCAAAACTTTTTTTTGCATAATGTTTCTAATTGATATAATAATATTATAAAAAAAAATATTTTTAATAATTTTTTAAAAAATAAGGGTTAAATTTATATCATGAAGCATAAATTAAAAACCAAAAAAAAAGAAATTGTCAAAAAGAATAAAATATATTAGGGGAGTGGGCCCCAAGATGGACAGTGTCCCAAAATGGATATTTCGTATAAAAATTTTTGTTTAAGGTGGCGGCGCCTTATGCTTTTTGTTATTTTTGTTGTTTGTCTAGACGAAGATTTTGATGCACATATGAAGAAAAAAAAGTCAAAAAAAGTTTTTCTTAAGTCGGTAATTACTTAAATTTATAATTTAGAATGAGTACTTAACGTTATAATATTCTTTATTTATCGTATAATAATATCCTAAAATGATTTTACTAATTCAGTGTTCGTATAAATATTTTTACTCTGGATTAAAAAATGGTGTCATGTACCCTAAGATGGACAGGCCTCAAATCTCAATGTATTTATTTGCATATTTTGGATTTTACACCTTTTTTAATAATTTTTTTGAGCCAATTAATTAAAATTTTTTATTTTCCACCATAAAATGTGACGTTATCGTTCGAGAATTTAATATATCTATATTTTTCGATATTTTATTACTTTTTACTGTTAAGCTATTAAATTGAAGTTTTAAGAAATGTTATTTTCTGATAAATTCCGTTAAATGATTAAAAATAAGTTTAAGAATTGTTACACGATGTTAATTTTATATTTACTACAATTTTCAGAGTTTTTAAGAAAGTGTCCATCTTGGGCCACTTTTTTTTAGACCGAAAATTTTAACAATTAGAAAAAACGCTATAAAAAATGTTTATGTTCAAAATAAAATTTTATCTCTGTGGCCATAAGTTACCTTATAAATTGTACTTTCATCCGGTATAAAACATTTTAATATATTTTATTTGGTTTGGATTCTACAGCAATAAGACGAAAGGGTGTCCAACTTGGGTCCCTCTCCCCTATTAATAGTTTGTTGGTGAGTATAACTTGAAGTTAACTATTTAAAACATAAAAAGAACTAAGATTTAATATTTACAAAAATATAAATTTTCTCAAGCTGTCAAAAAAAAAAATTTATTTCAAATATTGCTTAGAAATTTGAAAATATAACTAAAATGGAGAATCAAAAGAAAAGTATTAATTTAATTACAAAATGTGTAAATAATATTGATAAAAATAATAATATTAATTTAATATTTGAAATATTCTTTGCAGATCAAAGAGGAAAAAAATATTTTGAAAAATCCCAACCTGAAAAAATAAAAACTGGTAATAATTTTTTGTATTGATTATATTAATTTAAATTAAAAAAATTTACATAAAAATCTTTTTTAATAATTGTATACATTAGAATAGCAAATAATCTTTTATAATCTGTAATTATACAAATAATTCAGTCAATTTTCTCTAATGATTAATTAACATTTTTAATTAACTTTTTTTTAAAATTAAATGTATTATATTATATTTAAATGCGAGATAAAAATAAATTTATTTATTTATTTATTTATTTATGTTAGTACAAGTTTCTAGAGCTAGGCAGCTCACGAAAAACAGAAAAGTATACATAATAATCAGAGGTAACAACTAAAGAAAAAATAATAAAAATATTGTAATGAGAAATATTTTTATGAGAAAAAACGCAAAAAAAATCGAAGATAACCGACTATATTAATGATAAGAGTAAGAAGAAAAAAAAATATGACTGAGTAAGCAATTCTTTTAAACATCAGTAAAAAAACCAGATTAGTGCAAGGTGCACAGATACATAGCATTCGATAAACTTTGAAATCCGAAGACACAGCTTCAGAAGTTGCCGAAGTGTCATACAAAGAAAATATATACTATATTTATTTATTTATTTATTTATACTATATTTTACTATATATACTATATATAAAATATAATAAATTGTCTATTAAATAATGTTTTTAGAAAAAGAGGATGACGAATCTGACAAAGAAGAAAAGGAGATAAATAATGGTATATTTTATAAAAATAAATAAAGTAGAAAGTAAACTTATAATAAACTTAATAGTATTAATTTTTATTTTTTTATTTTTATTTTATTCACTTAATGTGCCCACAATACAGAATCATTTAAGGGCAATACAAAGAAATACATGTACATATAATGTCAATAAGAAATGAATTAAAACAATGTACACTGTCTAGTTACGTAAAATAATTAATGAAAGAAAAAAAAGTGACAATATAGAAAATAAAGAAGAAACGCAAAAAAATTTAGTCACTATCGGCTTTAAGCAAAAACTTTTCAATTCTATTTCTGAAAATGTTTCACGAAACATCAAAGATCTCAAATGAATTCTTATGCTTTCTACATAGTAAATTTAAGGTTTGGAAACATCGAAGTAGTGGCGCCTGATAGCCGATTGCCTTGTCAGGCGGTTCATAAACGAAAGGAATATAATATCTGGCGGAGATTCTGGGTATATGGAAAAAAAGATTAGCCAACAGGTCAGGAGCATCAAGCCTATATACCATAATGTTGTATAGAAAGTTACAATTAGCTACAGATCTCCTGGCCTTAAGGGTTGATACCGAGAATCTCTCACACAAATCCAAATATTCGGACCCTCTTTCAGGGTAGACTCTATCTTGCATAAAAGAGCAATATTAAAGCAATCTTTTCTGGATTTTTTCTAAAATTTATAAAATAGAATTAATAATAATTATTATTATTAATACTTTTATTATAATATATTACACATAAATAATTAATAATTTTTTAAATACAGATTTCAATTTAACCGAATTGGATGAGGAACTATTAAATACAATATCTCAGTGGGAAAAGGAGAATGGAGCAAAGTTATAAATAAACCATAAAAATACACCATTTATTATTGTGTATAATAAAATTTAAATCAATAAATATTATTTAATATAATTTTTAACATTTCTTACGGATAATTTTTTTGTTAGATATACTATTATATAAACTTTTTTTTAAAAATATTTTTTGTAAATTTTTAAAAAATTAGGGTTAAAATTGTATCATGAGGCATAAACTAAAAAAAGAAAATTGTCAAAAAATAATAAAACATATTATTATATTTAAAATTGAAAAGGATATTTGGAAAACATTTGTGAAAATTGAATATGAGAGAATAAATTTTGAATTTTTGAATTTGCCAATAAAAAATATAAATGTTGTATAAGAAATTATTTTAAAAAAATAGTTTTAATGATTTTTGTACATTTAATAGAAGGAATTGTTTGAATAAATTTGATAAATAAACGTAATTTGATAACAGAATAAAATAAAATCTTATTTTATTTTAAATTTACAATAATAAACCATAATTTTATATTTTAAACATTTTTTTTATTTAATATTACAAAATTGCAATTATTTAATTATATTTAATAATAATATAATAATAATATAATAATATAAATTATATTTAATATGTAGAATTTGAATAATAGTGATCAGGTTGCAAAACATAATTATGCGCTGGTGGAATCGGAAGTTTTTGGTCAAATGTACCAAATGCAGAAATTTGATTATTATTTATTGGATAATGAGGATTTACATTAAATAAATGTCTATTAAAATGCTGCAGTTGGTACATTTGAACTGCATTTTGGTATTGTAAGCGTTGCAAATTTGGATGATAATCGAATCGTTGATTTCTATTATATCTATACTGCCTACACTGCTGTCGTCTTCTTCTATTTCTATAAAATTAAAATATTAATTAATATTTCATATAAATTTGAAAATAAGTAGGTATTCTATAGATATAGAAAAATAAATAAATAAATTTAAATTAAAGAGAGCTTAATTAATAAATTAAACATAATTAAACAAAAAATTAAAATTGTACCTTTGCGTTCGCACAGAACGAGAAGATGAATTGTTGCTAGAAGCAGTACTAGGGGTAGTTGTATCATCTCTTGTAGTAGATGTAGAAGCATTTCGTCGGGGCTAGTGCAATACCGCGAATCTACGTATTTCCATAAGAGTTATTTTTAGTGCAATTTGCCATGCAACAAAGTCTTTATGGAAATATGTAGATTCGCGGTATTGCACTAGCCCCGACGATTTGTATCTTTATTAGTTTGGAATTCCTTCATGTTCTTTTTATTTTTAATTTCATCATTATCTTCTTTTTTTCGGAAGATATCGAAAAAAAAATCCAAAAACTGAATTTTGAAAAATAAAAAAATAGTATGCATTAATTATTTAATGTCTTTTATTGTTATTATTGTTATTATTGTTATTATTAATATTATTATTTAATTAATTTATAATTTAACGATTTTAAATTTGATTATAAAATTCTATAAATTATAAATAAAAACTTACCCATGTTGACAGAAGGAGTTGAACTTTATGTCAAAGAAATGTAAATAAACAAAAACGAACACAAATTTAAAAATATGTCAAATTAAAATGTTTTCAAATGTTTGTTATTTAAAAATAAATATAATTAATAATTAATTTTGATTAATCTTTTTTGTCTAATTTTATATTAAAACGGATATAAAATTAAATATATATATAAAATTCATTTTTAAAAAAATAAAATAAAAATAAATTCTATAAAATAAAGTATTTTAAAGAGAATAATGCAAAATTACATTTTGCAATTGTAATACTTACAATTTTGTGTACGGAACCCTCGATTTTAGTGCGAGTGTAACTCGAACTTGCCCGATTTTTTAATATTAAAAAAGTCATTAAATAAAAATTATATTATATCACTTTTTAACAGCGTCAAAAAATTCAATAACCCAAATACTAAAATGAACTTACCTGTGTTCTTCTCAAGATTCCAAAAGAAGTAAACTTTAAAGTTACTTCCTTGATATTTAATTTTAATAAATTAAAAATCTAAACATTGGAGATTACTGTTAGTAAACAAATCAATATGGTTGTGCGCGCATTTCTATTTGAGAAATTCGTTGGTATCACTGCGACTTCATATAACCATGACTTCATTTCTCTCAAATAAAAAAGCGCGCGCAACCATATTGATTTGTTTACTAACAGAAATCTCCAATGTTTACATTTTTAATTTATTAAAATTAAATATCAAGGAACTAACTGTAAAGTTCTTTTGATAAAGAATTTTTTAAAAAGAGAGATTTATTATTTCTCTATGAGGAAGCAAAGTGTTCAAAAAATGAACACAAATGAAAAAAAAATCTACGAAAGTAAATACTCGACCTACAACTTTGCAGCGGTTTTTTTTTTAATTTATTATTTTTTAGTTGATTTAACCTTATTTTCCTAATTTTATGATCAAATGAATTTGAAGATGTTTTTTTAAAATTTTCTCATTTATTGGACATAATTTATTTGACTTTTAATTACCTGAATATTTTATTATTCATTATTTCTTATTAAATGTTCTCAGTTTGAAAAATAAACTGTAGTTACAAATAAATATTTGAAGAATATATAAGCATCCAGTGTACGAGGGAGGTACCTTCAATTGTTCCTCCCAAAGTAGTAGTGGAGCCTATGAGGCCCAAGAAATCGACGCTCTTAGTGCGGGTTTCCCAGGGACAGACATACGCCTCTGTCCTTGGGAAGCTTAGAAAGGAGGTGGACCCTGGCTCCTGTCAGTCCACGGTGGTGGGTGCAATGCCCACAAAGCAGGGTAACCTTCTCCTACGACGGCCTTACCGAAAAAGAAGAGGTAGTAGTAGCCCTCGAGGAGCTCTTACGGACTCCTCGAGAGAAGAGGAAAGTCAAGGTCTTGGGTCCAAATGTTAGAGGGGTAAAGTTAGCAATCGTGGTCCTGGACCCAACTTATGTGTGTTAAGGGCCTCCATGACTGTCAATGATAGTAGGTCCCGAGGACCGGAGAAAGTCGCTTCGGCGACAGAGTAGGGAATGTAAGACCACTCGTGATGGCGATACGCGCGGAAAGTGCTAGCCGGGAGTGGTCTTAAGGTCCCTTAAAAAAGGGTGTGTTTTTAGCGGGTCAGCAGAACATCGCCACCCCCGCATGACCCTGTAGTACGGGCTACAGGGTACCTGGCAGCAGGTTTTCACTTCCTACGCAAAAAAAAAAAAGCATCCAGTGTACGCTTCATTAAAAAAATTTCTTATTTTCATGACACTAAGTGTCTTAATGTTTTTTTGGCTCTCTAACACGAATCTGAAGTCGGATTTCAAAAATTCAAAATGGCGGATCCAATATGGCGGACGATATTTTTATATTTTATAATCAGAGTTAAATATCCACTCTAAAAGAGTGAGATCTCACTCTTAAAGAGTAAACTTTCACTCCAATTTGAGTGGAAATTCACTCCAAAATTAGAGTGAGAGTTCACTTTTTACTTGGAGTGAAAAATTCACTCGATAAGAGTGAGATCTCACTCTTTTAGAGTGGATTTCTCACTCTTGATTGGAGTGGTTTAATTTCCACTATTAGTGGAGTGAGAACTCACTCCAAGAAATTTATAGAGTAAAGTGTATTTTGAGGATTTTCAAGGTTTTTAGCAGTTAAATGGTTAGTTTCTTGTTAATTTCTGCTTGAGTTAAGTAAGATGAGAATACGTTAACAGTTCGCTGACCGATTTTTATTTCCCCCTCCCCCCTTGCCACCAAGCAAGACTTTGATGCAACTGTAAAACTTAAAAAATTCATAACTATTAGGGTTTGCTTTATGTCGGAAACTTTTCTTAACAAAATTTGTTTGATTTTACTTGTACTTTATCAAAAAATTTTTTTTTGAAAATTGAAATTTTTTTCATTTTTGATAATGTTCTATTTTTGATAATTTTGGTTGGAAATAGCTGGCTAACGAACTTAACCTGTATATTTGTAACTAAAAAAAGTTTACTAAAGATGAAGTTGATCCGACAACTTCTACTCAAATTATCCGATTTTAAAATTTTGATACAGACAGACAGACATCTTCGTAAAACTCATTTTTTTGGAATCAGGAGATCTTAAAACGTCTAGAAATGTGGGTTTTAGCAAAAGTTCAAAATCGCACAAGACTTTCTCATTTAGGATTAGAATGTAAAAATAAATTTTTTCCATAATTCCAAAATTTTTTAGAAAAGTCAATATTTTTTTATGTACTTTTATTAGGGGTGATGAATTAAAGTAAATAGGAAGACAAAACCGGAAGTTTATTCATTTTTTTTGAATAATACTAGTGTTTCTTTATAGGATTTATCCACTTTCAGTTCACTTTTTTGCATGTGTAGGGGAGACCAGGGCTGTTTGGCGCAGGGGCTGGTTGACGCAATTGAGTTTATTCAAAGGTGAAAAGTCGAATTAATTTCGCTCGTTTCTTAAGTTAATATACTTGATAAACTGTAACTTTGTACGTAGTTTCATTGTTATTGATTAATTATTCTGGATTGTAGGTCAAAAAACTGATTTTGGTGTTCAAAAGTAAATTTTAAACATCTTCATTTTTTGTTATACAGTCATACTTCTACTTAACGGACTTCTGCTTAGCGAAAACTCATTAGGGAAGCGTAGAAGGGAGTATATCGGTGAGAGTTATGACTGTGTGCGTACCATCAAATTCAGGGCCGAAAAGTTTAAGTGTCACTTAGTTTTGAGCAGAAGTTATTATGTCGCCAAAAATGATGAGAAAATTTTTAACATTTAAAGAAAAAAGTGAAGTGTTAAAAGATATTAGTGCGGGTGTTGCGAGAAATTTTGTTTTGGAGAAATATAACATTAAAACAACAACGTATTATTATCAAGATATATATTTTAATCGTACCGAGAAAACGATTTCTTTTATTCAAATTAGGAATTGAGTTTAAAGATTTACCTAAAATTACAGTATTTTTAATTTCTTTTAAAAAAATAATTTTAAAAAGAAGAAAAATAAAAAGGCGTTTGCAAATAAGGAAATGTTTTAAGAAATGAAAAAATTCACCGAAATTTTTCTTTAAAATGTTAAAAATGTTAGATACATTTTTATTTTTTATTGCAGCCCAAATTAATAAATAAATTATTATTTAATAATTATTATAATTTTGATTTCATATTTAAAGATCCTGTGATTTAAAATGGTTGTTACATCCCTGAACGTTCACTCACTAATAACATTTTAATGACCTTTTACTTAACGAAAACGTCAAATTGCTTTTCGTCAAGTAAAAGTTTGACTGTATCTTTTTAAGAAATGTGATTAGAAAAAAATCAAAAGTAATCTTTTGAGCTCTGAATATTTATTTTAAATTAGTTAATTTTTATTAAAAAATTACTTAACAAGGCTTGACTCACAATATAATATACTTTAAATTGAATTTTTTCACTCCTGCGCCAACCAACCCCTGGCCGGACCTCTATGACGCACTTTGGATTACTCCAAATAAACTGTTCTTAAAAAGGAACTATGAAATATTTTGGAACTTTCTTTTTTTTTAAATCAAAGCTGAAATATGAAGCTAGGTTTCTGTGCAATATAGTTTTCATAGCGACAAAATTATCAGAGTTATTTAAAAGAGAGTGAAAATTGCGCCAAGTAACCCCGGTCTCCCCTAAAGTGTATTTTAAGGGTTTTCAAGGTTTTTAGCAGTTAAATGGTTAGTTTCTTGTTAATTTCTGCTTGAGTTAAGTAAGATGAGAATACGTTAACAGTTCGCTGACCGATTTTTATTTCCCCCTCCCCCCTTGCCACCAAGCAAGACTTTGATGCAACTGTAAAACTTAAAAAATTCATAACTATTAGGGTTTGCTTTATGTCGGAAACTTTTCTTAACAAAATTTGTTTGATTTTACTTGTACTTTATGAAAAAAATTTTTTTTGAAAATTGAAATTTTTTGTTTTTTGATAATGTTCTATTTTTGATAATTTTAGTTGGAAATAGCTGGCTACTGAACTTTGTCTGTATATTTGGAACTAAAAAAAGTGTACTAAAGATGAAGTTGATCTGACAATTTTTACTCAAGTTTTCCGATTTCAATATTTTGATGCAGACAGACATCTTCGTAAAACCCATTTTTTTGGAATCAGGAGGTCTCAAAACGTCAAGAAATGTGGGTTTTAGCAAAAGTTCTAAATCGCACAAATTTAAGACCTTCTCATTTAGGATGAGAATGTAAAAACAATGATTGAATAAGCGTTTATTTTGATTTCTGTTTTCAAAATTCCGTTAATGACTATAGTTTAACAAAGAAATAAATAATTAAAAGTAAAACGATTTTAATTCGATTATTTAATTTTAATAAAAATAATGCAAAGTAAAAAAATAAAAGTATACCTACCCAGATAGCCAAGCGTACTAATCCAAAATACCCGGTATACCGGCTCTGTACTTGCCATGTACCTTCGCATTGTACTAGTATTATACGAGTATAGCGTAATTATCTTGAGATACTTGCATTAAAATGGTACAGTACCAGTATGTGCATACTCTTTTTTATTCAACAGTATGATGTACTGGCACTGTACTTGTATTATACTCTTACTAAGTACTCAAACTGACAAATTATTTTTCAAGATGGCGGAGTAGTACGATTCTGGTACGACACCATATTTATTTAGTACGCCGTACTAAGTAAAAATATTAAAGTTTCTATTTATTACATACAAGTGTAATACTAGTACGATACTAGTACGTCGTTCAAATGTAATAAAAATGTACATACATACTGGCACTGTACTAATTTAGTATCAGTACTTCGAAAATCAGTACCTTTATACACGTATGGTACTAGTATAGTGCAAAGGTACATGGTGTGTACAGTAATTGTACACTGGTTATCTGGGTAATCAAATATTAATTTATTTAAATAGTAGTGTCTTCCGCAATCAAAAATTAATATAAAAAATCAACTTTTCACTAAATTTATTGACTTTATCTTTTTCTCTTTTAGTTTTAAATTACTCAAGAAATAATAGTTATTAAATTTACAAGCAAATTTGAAAAGTTTAGATTTTTCGGTTGAAGTTTTTGCCGAGCAGCAGTGTTTTTAGCATAAAAAATACAAAAATTCGAGTTTTTTCATTTTGGTTTTGCATCACTTAGAAAACATAATAGAAGAGAAATTCACCAGAAAATTTAAAGTGCCTCAAAGTTTGGGTTGAACTTGGTTCGAACCCATTGTGTTTGTTCACCTAATTTGAATATCTAAGAATTTTTAACATTTAGAGGTTTCTATTAGAACGGACGTCAGAAGAGATAAAAAAAGTTCACAGTGGTTGACAACACTGTGAACTTCTCAAAAAATCGAAAAAAAAATTTTTACCTAGAAAGGTGGCATAGGGCCTTAAAAATGAGAAAAAATGAAGATTATAGAAAGAAAACAATATTAAAAGCTTATATTTTGAAACCACACGAAGTCCTACCATGCGCAGTGCATTAGAAACGTCTATGTTCAACAACTTTAAATGTGTGCAATTTTCACGAAAACCGTTTTTTTTTCAAAATCTCCTAGTTACTTCTCTAGCTTTTTAGTTGCAAATTCATAAAAATGTTAGGTTTTGGTTCCAGATCAAAAATTAAAAAAAAAATTCTACCGGCCGTACACCTCTACTTAAAAAACTGAATTTTTTAAATCGACCATCTAGAACGCCAATTTAATTTTTTCAACATAGCAAAACAATTTTTTTATATTTTAATAGATAGGTACCTAATAATAAAAAATAAATTGGTTTTAATTCATTTTATTCTGATCCCTTAAAAAATTTTTTATTTTGTTCTAATTTTCGTTATTTACAGTGGTCTAACTCCTTAAAGCGAAAAAGTTACTTGAGCAAAAGTTGACAGTGCGTAGCACCTGTCAGTGGCGTAGCTACTGGTAGGCGAAGTGGGCGACCGCCCAGGGCCTCGCGCCTGTTTCATAGGGGATCGCGCTCTATAAGGCCTTGCGTCTGCTAGAGTTCAGTGACAAACTCAGAAGCTGCCCCTGCTTAAAATTTCTGAATTACTGTCCGGTATTTGTCATCCAAAATTAATCCGGTTTTGTCCGAAATTTTTCCGGTAGAAACAAAAATATGTCTATTAAGGAAATATTAAAATAATTTATATTATTATTATTATTGTTGTTTATTGTAATTTATTCGAGCAAATAAAAAAAAATTGAAATTCTCTTACTTAAAATTTTTTTTTTAATGACAGAAAAACATTCTCTTTTAATTATTATTTACACATTATTATTGTTCAATTAAGTTAATTGTTTATAATATTTTTTATTATTTCATGCGAGCTCCTAAACGAATTTATTATTATGGTTAAGTATGTATGTTTAACCAAAAACGTTATGATTGAAGTTTTTCTGAGTGTGTATTTTAAGGTTTTGTACTTTAAATATACAATGATTGATCGCTTTCAAGGTACTTTGTTAAGATGTAGCATGTAGAATTTTATATTTTTCTGTTGCTTATGCTATATAATTATAATTAAATATTTCTTTTTATTCACAGATAATTTAAATGTATCTCAAAATATTATAAACATTTCAAAAGAAGAAAAGAAAGTCAAACCATCGATCAAAGGTGATGAACCAGTAAGTATTTTTTGTTAATAATACAGATTTTATTTGCAGAATAACAGAAAACTTTTTTGCTTTGTGTGTTTATATTTTTAATTTAAAGTGAAGTTAGTTCTTGCTTCATTGTTTATTCATTTTCTGCACAACTTTTTAAATCTGAAGTGAAATTAGTCTATTTTAATGGATTTTGATTCTCTTTATCCAGAAATTTCATTATGAACTTTAATGTCTTCGTCTACTAAAAGTAAAACACCCAGACGATGTAATCAATATAGACTAATTTCAAATATAGAAAAAAGACTCTTGTTTATTACTGTATTACGACATGAATAATTTTTCTGTTATTCGAAAATTCAAGTTTTTTTAAAATTACATTCAATAATTTATGAAACCAACTATTGTTTAGTGCCATGCTTACCCATGGTTGGTTGGTTTTTAGTGCCTTTAAATTCGCCATGGTTAGTAGCTTTTAAGTGTCTTCAAATAAAGATACTAAAAATCCAAAGTTGATCGATGCATTTTGATCTAAGATAGTGAACTGTGATTCGAAAATTCAAGTTTGTTTAAAACCAACTAGTGTCTAGTGCCATTGTTTGCTATGGTTGATAGGTTCTGTAAAATATATTGCAAAATCAAAGAAAATCCACGGTTTTAACATAAATATTTTTTTGGGATTCTGATATAAAAAATTACTTAAATTTTAGTGAATACTTCAGAAACCGACTATTGTCATATACTATGGTTCGCCATGGTCAGTAAGTTTATAAGTTTTTTGTTTTAGCTAAGATTCGAAAAGATCAAAGAAATTGATACAGTTTATCGAAATAATGTTTCTGTAATTCTATAAGTATAGGATTTGCTCAAAATTTCTTTAGTAATTTTGAAAATTAACTATTTTCTTGTGGTATGGTTCGCCATGGTTGGTAAGTTTTTAAGTTTCATCTAATTGTAAGAAAGAAACTAAAACCCTAAAGGAAATCATTGGTTTTAGTCATGTATAATTTTTCTGTTTCTAAAATGAAAATTTACTTAAAATTACTGTTTAAATTTCAGAGATAAATTATCGAGTAGTGCTATGGTTGGCCACAGTTGTTGGAATTCCTGTTTTTTTCAATGAAAAATGCGAAAAATGTTAAATAAATCACTTTCTTGTACCTCAAGAATTATCTATCAATTGTAGAAAATCCTTCTTTTCAAAAAAAAAAAAAAAAAACTACGAAATTTTTACCTTTATTGACATGTAACCATGGAATATCAGCATATACCATTTTGTGCCCATATATGGGTCTCGACTTGCGAATCATGATTATTGAATTTTCAAAGATTTGCCCACGGTTCAGCGATGATTCTATCTCTAGGCGGGTACACACATATTGAACAATTATGCATATAGGTGATTATTTATTTATTAATAATACAATTGTATGATAGGGACTTGTTTTTGTGGAGGAGAGTTTCGTTCAACAATACACTACTGTTATTGACAGGCTGGTATTGCCACAAGAATAGTATATTAAGTAACAAGGACAACAACGTAAATAAATTGGAATACCTTTATGTCCGTGTTGCTAAATGTATCTTTAATTCCAAAGGCAAAAAGAAGCGTTTTTAGATACCTGATAACAGGGATTGAATGTCGTTCATTTGTTTGATCATATGAAAATGACGTCTACTTTTGCCCTAAGGAAAAAATAAAGCATCAGCTATACCTTCATTTTGTTTACTAAGGATTCTATAGCGGATTTATTTTTGGATGTGGAAATGAACTCTGACAAGCTGGATTCGTTAGCGACATTTTTAGGACCTTCATCAGGTAAGTAATTGGTTGGAAGTAAATTTGAAAGTAGGACACAGGTAGGAGACGTCGTGATTAGAAGTAACTGGATTTTAACGAAGTCTATGTCATCCTCGATTTACAGCTGAAATGCATGACTTAATTGTTGTTATCCGAAGGGCACACAGTGGGCTGAAACGGAAAAATAGGTGGACAAAACTAATCTCTCAGTTTATTTTTTATGAAAGGTAGTACCTAAGGGTTTTTGAGGTCGCTGATAACGAATCTGAAGTCGAATTTGAGAAATTCAAAATGGCGGACGAATTTTTTTAAAAAAAATGTATTTTTATAAAACTTGGTATCCAAGGGTTTTTGAGGTCGCTGATTACGAATCTGAAGTCGGATTTAAAAAATTCAAAATGGCGGATCCAATATGGCGGACAAATTTTTTAAAAAAAATATGCGTTTTTATAAAACTTGGTATCCAAGGGTTTCTGAGGCAGCTGATTACGAATCTGAAGTCGGATTTAAAAAATTCAAAATGGCGGATCCAATATTGCAGAAAAATTCCTAAAAAAATTAAATTTTTTTTAAAATTTGGTATCCAAGGGTTTCTGAGGTAGCTTATTACGAGTCTAAAGTCGGATTTAAAAAATTCAAAATGGCAAATCCAATATAACTGACGAATTTTTTTAAAACATTATGTATTTTTATAAAATATTCGTTATCAACGGTTATTGAGGTCGCTAATTACAAATCTAAAGTCGGTTTTAAAAAAATTAAATTGGCTGATTCAATATGGCGGACTAATTTTATGTTACTGAACAAACTCTTATTTAATTTTGAAAAATTGAAATTTTTTTTCTACCACACATGGGTGAGAAATTCTTGTTTTTGTTTACGTAAAGCGGACCAGAACGCGCAGTTTTCAGGTTTGTGAACGTTAGAGTTAAAAAAGTTCCTAACGGAGAAAAAAAAGCACGCTCACAAAACACGAGTTTTTCGCACAGTTGTGGTAGAACATAGCATATGCACCTCGGGAGGCATAATATACTATTTTTTATTTCTCCTTGTATATTTATAACATTTGTTAATGTATGTAGATCATCTACTGAGGAAGCCAAGATAAGTTTGAATGTTTTATTATTTTTTAGCGGTAAATGAGTATTAAAATCATCAGAATATTGATGTGTGTCAATAAATAATATGTTTTTACAAAAGTCACAATAAATTTTAATTTCTTTGAACAAATTACACAGCCACACAAAAAAAATAAAATTCCCTGACCTGGGTAAGACACACACATTTTTCTATGTATTTTGATGCGCTGAATCCGAATCCGTCACCAGAATTGGTCCATCAGATCAACTTTTGACCCTAACCTCAAGATTAATAAAATGACACTTTTTGAACATTAGAATTTGAACTCGACTTAACTTTAATACATGCCTAGGGCCAATAGAAAGCTTGAATTATTACCTTTAAAACGCCTTTTTAGAAATTGTTCTACGATGACTTTTAACGAAGTTATGATGTTTTACTTAAAATATGACTTTTTTCCATATGTTAAAAACACATCAATTATTGATGTGTTATTGTGTAATGGAAAAAATGATTTTAAGTAAAACATCATAACTTCGTTAAAAATCATCGTAGAACAATTTTTAAAAAAGCGTTTTCAAGGTCATAATTCAAGCTTTCCATTGGCCCTAGGCATGTATTAAAGTTAAGTCGAGTTCAAATTCTAATAAACAAAAAGTGTCATTTTATTGATTTTAAAGTTAGGGTCAAAAGTTGATCTGATGGACCAATTCTGGTGACGGATTCGGATTCAGCGCATCAAAATACATAGAAAAATGTGTGTCTCTTACCCAGGTCAGGGAACTTTGTTTTTGTGTGGCTGTGTTATTGTTATTTATCAACTTTCTATATAAAAAACACTTACAATGATGCAGTTTTTTCTTAATTTTACAATTTGTTGAACTTCATACAATTACGGAGAAAGATTACATATGAAATGATTATTTAAACAACGTCTAAACAAAACATTATTGTTAGTAACCAACCTTTTTTACAGAGCACCTAGAAAGATGTACTTTCTGTCTAATTTTGCAAGTAAACACACTTTATACAATTACGGATACAAAATACAAATGAAATTAGTATAAACACAATTTTTAAACAAATAATTGTTATCCCTTACAAGAAAGTAGTACTGGCCTCAGTACTGGGTTCAGTACTGAGCTCCGTACTGGGTTAAGTACTGTGAAACCAGTACTTTTTTCGCGCAATATAATTTTTTAATCACAATAACAACTTTTTTTTAAATTTCATTGGAACTGTGGTTTTGCCTTCAATGTATTCCTCTCTATTTAATTTACAACAAAAAACTACTGCGCAGCCGTGGGACCAATAAAAACTTAGTGCGCAACGTGAACAAATTTTCAACAGTGCATGGCTGAAAAAAGTACTGGTTTTCCAATACTGAACCCAGTACTAAACCCAGTACTTATCCCAGTACTGAACCCAGTACTTCTTCCTAGTACTGAAAACAGTACTGAATCCAGTACTTCTTTTTTCTAATTTTGCAATTACCCAAACTTTTTATAATTACTGATAAAAAAGACAAACAAAATTGTTATTTAAACAATTTCTAAACAAATAATTATCGTTATTTACAAACTTTTCTCATATTGCACCTTAGAAAGATGAATTTTTTTCAAATTTTACAATTTATCCAACTGCATATGTCTAAGAGTAGGGGAGACTGGGGCAAAGGTGCTTACCGGGGTAAAGGTTTTTATCATAATATCTTTAGTATTAATAATTATTAAAACTTTCTTCTATACACGAATCTTTATTTTTTATGGCAATAAAAATGAATATTCGTGTATAGAAGAAAGTTTTGACAATTATTATTACTAAAGATATTTTGATTATTACCTTTACCCCGGTTAGCACCTTTGCCCCAGTCTCCCCTACTGAATAAAAAGTTGGTAAATAGCAACAATTATTTGTTTAAAAATTGTTTAAATAATAATTTTATTTGCATTTTTTATCTGCATTTGTATAAAGTTTGATTAATTGCAAAATTAGGAAAAAACTGCATTCTTCTAGGATTACTGTATAAAAACTTGGTAAATAACAATAATAATTTGTTTTTACATTTTTTTTATTAATAACTGTAATAATTTTAATGCAATATTTTATATAATATGGTAATTTAGTACTAAGTAAAGCTAAAAATCTTGAATAGTTTTTAAAAGTCTGCTACTTTCTCTATGTGTTTCTTTAACCATCAGGATAAACAAGATGTAAACTGTTTATATCTCCAGATAAATAATAAGAGCACCAGATATACTTTAATCCAAAATTTATTTAACAAACTTAAGATACACTAAAGAGCGAAGTAATCAAAAAACAAAATGTTCTTGTGATGCACTAATTAATTTAGAAACAACAAAACAAAATTTGAATGAGAAATTCGTCAAGAAATTTGTGTGTGCAGATAACGACGGCTATTGCACAACTGATTTTCCTTTAGTACAAAAAAAAGGGCCTCATAGGGCTCGACGAGACAAGGCGCCTAATAAGTGCTGCCGCGATAGTCTAAAGTCAAATATAAAATTAGAAATACGTATATAATCGAACGTACCGCCCGCCTTGCGGTATATTGGCCGCAAACAACAAAAACTGATAATTATAGGCAAAAGCGCTAATTTTGTTATTGGTCGCAGATATTCAGACACAGCGGTCCTAACAGATACTACCCGAATCAACCCATCAGATCCAGGATGACAGCGTGTGATCTGTCCTAAATTCCACTTAGTAGGTGGAAGATTTTCATTTCTCAATAATACAATCTGTCCCACCTGGAGTAGTTTTCTTTTAGTTTGCGATTTTGTTCGATGTTGACAAGATCTAACATAATCATCTGACCAATTTCGCCAAAATTGCTCAAGTAGTTGACTCATTAGTTGCCCTCTAGTAAGTCGATTTACCGGTACATCATTGAAACTTGGGCGAACGACAGAAGTTAAATTGCGGTGGACAAAGAAATGCCCCGGAGTTAGAGTATCAAGGCTTTCCACATCATCATTGATTGAACTTATCGGTCTAGAGTTCATACAAGCTTCGATGCAACATACTAATGTACAAAGTTCCTCAAAGGTAGGAGTATGTGTGCCTAGAACCCGAATAAGATGATGCTTCATGCTTTTGACCCCAGCTTCCCACAGACCGCCGAAATGGGGGGCTGCGGGAGGTATAAACTTCCAAACAATCCCGTCATTTGCGAGTTTAGCATGCAATTCAGAATCAGACGTTACTTCACGAAATACTCGGCGCAGTTCCTTGTCTACACCTTGAAAATTAGTTCCCTTATCACTATGCATAATAGAGGGCTTATTACGCCGAGAGAAAAACCGATCAAAAGCCGCTAAAAAGGCAGATGTCGAATAATCCGAAACGACATCGAGGTGTACAGCCTTTGTCGCTAAACAAATGAACACTGCGATCCACGCTGGTCTGGAGCGGATTCCACGACCGCCCGACATGCGAACAGCGATTGGTCTAGCATAATCTATTCCACATTCTAAAAACGGGTAACCAGGACATTCGATTCGACTGGAAGGTAGAGAGCTCATGAGTTGAACTGGCATTTCGGCTCGAATACGGTCACAGGTCATGCAATGGAAAATTACTGACTTAATCATCTTTCGAACTTGCAAAATCCAGAATGAATCTCGAAGATTACTTAAAGTCACAGCAATTCCAGCATGTAAACAGAACTGATGAGTATTTCTAATAATAAGTCGCGAAACGGAGTCCCCTTTTAGAATGTAAGGAAACTTCGACAAAGAGTCTAACTTACTGAGTGAGAGTCTTCCGCCCACCCCAAGAAGTCCATCTGAATCAAGAATTGGGTTTAGCCTTCGAAGTTTGCTGTCGCGTTTGAGCGTTTGATCAAAATTTAGAGTTCTGAAACCATTAGGATGTGGTTTATTTTTACTAAGAAGGTTAATCTCATCGGAAAAGTGATGAGATTGAAGTAGCGAGATCCATCGAAGGGAAACTAATCTTATTTCTTCAGCACTGAGCGTTAAGATTCCTGTAGGATTATGATTGATCTTTCTAGATGGTGACCAACGTAGAATAATAGCTGTTACTCGAAGTAAGCGTAACCAATACGAAAATCGATTGGCAATATTTAGATAAGCTGCGGAATTAACAACAGAAGTTAGTGTTGTAACAAGAGAAACTTTCTGTTCTAACGGAAGGTCTTCGGGAACAGGAGGTTACTCTGAAGGCCATTCTCGTGGGTCTAGCGATAGCCAAAACGGCCCAGTCCACCACAAAGAATTTTGAAGAATATCTACAGGTTTAAGACCCCGAGAGGCGAGATCAGCTGGATTTTCCTCACCAGAAACGTGTCGCCAAATGATGTCCGGAACAAGAGTATGGATTTCGGAGACTCTGTTGGCGACAAAAGTTTTTCAATGTGAAGAAGACAATTTTAACCAAGCCTGGACTATTGTAGAGTCGGTCCAACAAAACTGTTGAAAGGACTGAAGCTCAGGTAACGAATGTAGTTGCTTCATGAGGCTAATAACACAGCACCACAAAGCTTAAGACGAGGTATACTCAGCTACTTTTCAGGCGCTACTTTTGTTTTACAAGCCAGTAGATGGACCTGAATTGACCCGGAGTTGGATAAAATGCGTACGTAAACTACCGCTGCATATGCTGCAGTGGAAGCGTCTAAAAATCCGTGAAGTTCGCCAATTACAGTATCAGACCCAATTCTAATCCATCGTGGGATTTGTATTTTCTCAAGAAGAATCAGAGATCGATAATATTCGTCCCAATTATCGGATAAATCTGCTGGAAGATGAGTGTCCCAGTCCAGTTGACGTCGCCACAAAGATTGCATGAAAATTTTAGCCACAACTAGAATGGGTGAAAGCCAGCCAAGTGGGTCAAACATACGTGAAATGATTGACAAAACAACTCGTTTGGAGATGGTAGGCACCTCTTCAGAAGAAACATGAAGTCGGTATGTATCGGAAGCTGGATTCCAAGAAATACCTAAGAGTTTTAAACTTTCATCCGGTTGTAAAGATTTATCAAAAGCTCAGTAGAGTTGCTCGCCCACTTTCTAAGTTCAAAGCCACCACGTCTAAGAAGAACAAGTAACTCATCTCGAATCTGCTAAGCCAGTAATATGCTATCAGCTCCAAATAAGCAATCATCCACATAAATCTTATCCTGAATCACAGAACTAGCCAGAGGAAAATTGAGACCTTCATGGAGAATCAATTGCTTCAAGACTCTTATGGCTAGGAAAGGAACACAAGCTGTTTCGTAAGTGACTTTTAACAGCTGGTACTCTCTTACCTTTTCAGAAGGTGTATCTCTCCAGAGAATTCTTTGAAAGTCAACGTCTCGTTCATCAACTAGTATCTGCCGAAACATTTTTTCAATGTCCGCACAGTACACATATCGATGAACTCGCCAACGTGTCAAAAGCATAGAAAGATCTATTTGAAGCTTAGCGCCGAATAGAAGATGATCGTTTAAAGATTTTTTATTTGAAGATGGACTTGAGGCGTTAAAAACGACTCTTGTCTTGGTAGTAGTACTAGTCGTTTTCACTACTGGGTGGTGTGGAAAATAAACAGATTAAACTGGTTCATTATCAGAAGGTTCCACTAATCTCATGTGACCCAAGAGCTGATACTCACGGAGAAAAGAATAATAGGATTCTCGCTCATCAGAATTTTGAGCAAGCCTTCTCTCGATAGAATAAAGAACCTTCTGTGATCGAAAACGTGTATCGCCAAGGTCAAGAGGTGAAGAATTTTTGAATGGGAGACGAACTACATATCGTCCATCTGGTTTTCTAGAAAATGTTTCACGGAAATGCATATCACACTTTACATCCTCCTCAGAAGGAGGTTGAAATGAAGGACCTTCTTGGACTTCCCAAAATTGACGAAGAGATCTGTCAAGGTCAGTGACTGCTTGAACATGATGAACCTGAACAACAGTTTCAGAAGAGAAACATGGTTTTGCATGACCTGAAAGTATCCAGCCGAAAATGGTATTTTGAGCTACAGGTTCTCCGGGTTTACCCTTACGTACTCCTTCAAGGAGAGCGTAAGGGAAAATATCAACTCCAATAACCACGTTAATTGGAGTGTCATCCATCGGTCGTTCATCTGCAAAATTTAAATCACGTAAATGATCGCAATCTGAGATTGAAACATATGATTTCGGCACATAAGAAGTTAATGAATCTAAAATTAAAGCATCGGTTAAAAGCACAGTTTCATTATAACGAGTTGCTCTTACCGTGATTGGAATGAGGCGATTAATAATTTTAAATGATTCACCTCCAAGGAGACTAACTTCCGCTGACACTGGGTGCGTCTTGGAACTCAATGCATTTGCTAATTATTTAGAAACAAAAGTATGAGTAGAACCCTAATCCAAATGCGCTCTAACTGTAAAAGCTCGTTGAGAAGTGGAGGAAATCACCACCTAGGCCGTAGTAAGAAGTCGATGGGATTGCTGAAGACCATTTGAAAGGTGGGAAGCAGCCACAAGGCTATTATCTACCGATTCAGAACCTTCAGGTTCAGATTTAATTACTGGCCCGGTGGGGGGGAGTTCCTCCCTCCTCTCGGTTGCTTCAAACCTTGTTTTAAAATGTAAGAGAGTATGATGCATCTTTTTGCAACTCGAACATCGCACTTTACTTGAGCACGCTTTTCCACGATGAAAAGCTGTAAGTCAGTTTTGACACAGTTTGTTTTCTTTAACAATATCAAGCCTGTCTTTGATAGATTTGGCGATAAAATCTTTACATCTATAGATTGCATGTGTTTCAGAGCATACAAGACACCGAGGTGGGGAGACTTCTGAATGATGTGATTGTATCTTGGTTTGTTTACTCGATTGCGTGGAAGGTTTTTCTGAAGAAACTGTCGCGGCTTCAAGTGCTCTAATACGTTTATTTAAAAACTTAGAAATATCGGAAAACGTTGGAAAATCATCAGTATCCTCCAGAAATAACTCCCATGCTTCTCGACTTTGTTTATCTAATCGTTGAGTAATTAAGAAAATTATAATATCGTCCCACTGATCGGTAGGGCGTCCTAGATTTTTTATAGCCTCTACAGAGTCTCTCGCACTGTCAATCAATTTACGCAAATTTACTGGGGATGAGTTTGAAACAGCTTTAATAGCAAATAAATTCGTCAAATGAATATTCAAAATACAATGCTCATTTGAATACCGGGATTCTAATTTATTCCAAGATACTTGAAAATTAGCAGCAGTAATCGGCACATTACTGAGTAAATTAGCCGCCTCCCCATCTAGGCATGACTTTAGATAATGTAATTTTTGCAAGTTGTCAAGATTATTATCATTTAAAATTAATGATTTAAAATAGTCACTGAAAGTGACCCAGTCCTTATACGCACCTGAAAACCGAGGTAAATTAATAGAAGGTACCCGAAATAAAGATCTTGTAGCCTCTCCTGATGTCGCAGGCATCTTTTGTGTCGAAGGACCAGGTGGACCATGTATAATAGATTTAGAGTCTCCAACAATATCCAAATATATATCCTCCATCGTAGCAAACAGCTTATCCTTGAAATAAGATAAGTCTCGACGTTCATCTGGCGTTGACTGTTGTTTTAGAGAGACCTGAAGATCTGCACATCTCGGCCAAATAGATTCAATATAATCCAAGCGGGCAGCAAGTTTGGAAATATTTGTCGCAACACGATTTTTTATTAACTTCTGCATTGTAGGTACATTACGTTGAAGAGTGTCGAAAAGTTCCTGCTGCTCCACTAGAAGATCTTCCAAAGAAGCTTGAGTCAATGACATCTTTGTTGAAGTTAAACTTGAATTGACAGGTGTGAATGTTATTAATCCAAGAAAAGTCAGTCTGAATGTGACAGGTAGCAGTGAACTGAGACGAACAGCTTGGTAAGCAGCAAGAAAAGCAAATAAACTCACGACTTATAAGTGTGATTAATTCTCACAGAAAGAGACAAGAAGTGATTGAAGAGAGAAATACGAAAAGATTTCATGTACTTTAATATGCTCTTTTATTTTTAATATTCGAATACTAGAATTTAAATTTTCTAAATTCCTTACACTGGATAATAGTATGAATCACATAATGACACTTGATATTTTGATGTCTCATACGATAACCTTGTAGAAACCAATCATAGAAAATGTTTAAACAATTGAGTGCACTTTTACTTCACATTTTTAGTTTATTAACAACATAGGATTGTTATGTTTTGTGTCCTGGCAGGATCGCCAAATGTTTCTTTAACCAGGATAAACATGATGTAAACTGTTTATATCTCCAGATAAATAATAAGAGCACCAGATACACTTTAATCCAAAATTTATTTAACTAACTTAACATACACTAAAGAGCGAAGTAATCAAAAAACAAAATGTTCTTGTGATGCACTTATTAATTTAATAACAACAAAACAAAATTTGTACGAGAAATTTGTCAAGAAATTTGTGTGTGCAGATAACGACGGCTATTGCACAACTGATTTTCCTTTAGTACAAAAAAAAGGCCTCATAGGGCTCGACGAGACAGGGCGCCTGATAAGTGCTGCCGCGATAGTCTAAAGTCGAATATAAAATTAGAAATACGTATATGTGTGCTTTGTATAATTGTGCAATAATAAATTGTTTTAATATTTGAAAAATTCATCGTAATATTAGTAAAATATATTATTAGTTGACACACAACAATTATAGTAAAACACATTGATGATTTTAAGTCTATTTTGCAATATACAAATAAATAAATGCTGTGTCTACTCTGGGCAGTCACCGGTAGTCCGCGTTACAAAAAAGGCTTGAGTAGCGCGAATGTTAAACTGACTTATCTGACAAAGTTGGCCAAAGTTGGACAAGCTTCTTGTATGTACTCTTAGTTCAGCTGTTCAGTAATCAGAAAACCAAATAGGATTTTTTAATATTTTTTAATATTATGTTTTGTACATTTTTTAAGTTTCATATAATTAGTTCCTAAATATGCTTATAGAAGTTGATGATTTTAACAGTTAAAAACTAAAAATCGGCAAATGTTAAAATAACAGGCTAAAAGTTTACAATTTTTACTGCTATTTAAAAAAAAATTTGTTAAAAACCTTCAAAACCTCGCTTGCTAGCGTCTACTGAAGTAAAGCCTGACATTCCGTAATCGATCACGTAAACAAAGAAGCGCGGCTTTGTAGGTCGGACAGGTTATCTAAGAAGCTATTGTTTCGTCTCTAAAGTAAAGAGATCTTTTCATTAGTCTTTCCAGAATATGTGCATGCAGTATTGAGACCGATTTGACAACTTTTATTTTCGGGGTTTTGTCACCTACTTTTCCGTTTCAGCCCACTGTGCGCCGCCAAGTAGCTCAGTTACGTAAGAATCGCCTATATAAAACAAATTCGACTCAATACAAAATTCCATATGGTAGGGAAAACTGAATATTCATGAATTTGCGACACCAAGAACTCACAATCCTATTGAAAAAAACTAATTAGCAGAAGAGACAAAGGAAAGAAACATTAAACAAAATTAATATTAATCAAGGAAATAATCACGTCAATCAACACGGAGAAACCAAATCTTCAAAAACGAAATACATTAAAAACATTTTAATTTAACTTTCAATTTTGGCGTGGGCCCTACGTTGGGCGCCATTTTGTAATGTAGATTTTTACCCGAAATAAAAAAAAACAATATTTAGACCAAATGTTTATTAATACTCGAATCAAAGAAATCTCAACATACGGAATAAGCGAATAACCACAAATTTTTTTTTAATATAAATACTCGAAAATTAATTCTTAAACATCAAAAAAATTATATAAATTCATATTTTCTATATAGACAAAAACAAAGAGAGAAGTTCTGAAGGACTCTGAACGACGGAAATTAAATAAGATACGACAACAAAAATCCAAATTCAAATAAAGCCACTCTTAGAATCTACATACAAATTAATTTCCCGCTTTGAGATCTCTAAATATAGGGGAGAGTCGCCAGTTGTGAGACGGCTCCAGTTGTGAGACAGTCGATTTTTTTTAACACGAAATATAAAAAGGCTGTTTGGTTTACATAAAAACATTTCTTTTTATACGAGCCAACTTTTTCGTGTACACCGAAGCGGATATATGTATTGTTTGTGTTAGATGCCAACACTGTGTGTGAGAATCGACTAAAAAACTTTTTTTCAATATGTGCAAAGTACTTTTTTTAAAAGTTAATTAATTGTAAAAGCTAAATGTTATGCATTTTTATTTAGTATTTTCCTTATATTTTGTGATGTAATATTGCATTGTTCCAATCTACGGTTGGAAATACTTTTTTTTTCCTTTTTCAAAATAGCGCCAATTTCCGGTGGTGAGACACAGCAAGTCACCAGTTGTGAGACGGTGGCGCCGCCCATCTGGGATAGCCTATACTTTTTGTTATGCAGCATAAAGCGCTCTGTTCAGTTTAGTTCGTTACGTACATTTGACAGCATAACAATTATTTAAAGAGTGCGAACATGCGCACAAGTTATTTTATTTGCTTACATTGCGACAGCGATTTCGATGAAAAAAACTAATAGTCATATTTCAAAGAATAAATATTATTATTTAGTACATAATAATATGTATAATCAATATATTCAGTTATTTATACTAAACATAATGTTTCATGCCAAATTTTTTAAATTTTAGCATTTTTTTACAAGTGTCTCACAACTGGACACCTTTTTTTTTGTGTCTAAAAAGATGTACTCGGAAAATTGATAATAAAATTTTTCGAGTTCATCTGAACACTACACTGTCTATGAATAAAAGTTGCGTATTTAAGTTACTTTTTGAACGGTGTATTTTATTTACGATTTCGTTTACCTATTTCCAATTTATAGGTCAAAAATAAAACCCGTCTCACAACTAGCGACTCTCCCCTACTTTAATAATTTAATGTTAAGCTACCAGTAAGTTAAACAAAAAAAAAAGGATTAAAATTAGTTCCTAACTAAAACTCGCGAAGACTAGAATAACGTTTATATGAGGAATCCGTTAAGCGAAACCAAATCCAAAAAACAGAAGAACATTATTCGTGAAGAAAAGCACAAAAAGATAACCGCAAAAATATTAAAATAGAAGTGCTGGTAACGAACAATCGATCACAACTAAATATGTTGAAAACAAGATTCAACTGTATCTAAAACTTAATTACGAGATGTCCGTGAATCATACGTTAATCATAATTCTCTGACCGAAAAGTTCCAAAATTTGCAAATAAAATTATAGATCTCGAAATTACTAAAAATACTCGGCTCTCAGTAGTGTAAAGAAGATAGAGGGAGTTCGGATCGTCAACAAATTACTAGAAAAGAAACTTAAAAAGTTAGTTTAACAAAATTCAAAAAATAATTTATTCAAGAATAAACGACTCTATTTAATTGAAATCAGGAGCGATATGGACAAAAAAATTAAGTAAGCTATAAACTGTGAATTATTAATTATTATAATCAGAAACCGATAGAGAATTACAAAACCTGAAAAGGGAAGATAAATTTACTAAATGGTTAATTTAATCAGAAAAACATCGGCACACAAAAAAAAATTCGATTGCCAGGACTGCCATGTGGTAGGTTCTCTTCCTTAAGATGTATCTAAAGAGAAAAATGTAGTCCGACCTAAAAGTTAGTTCATGTTCTCTTTTTATAGACATGGTGGGGGGATGAAGTTTGAGAAATTGATTTCTATGGGAATTTACTTATTTTCTATATCTAAAACTGAATTTTCGCTTTTTCTTGATGTTGATTTTGATTCAGTGACTGAAATAACATAAAAATTAGATATTTAAAAAAAAATTAAAAATGTCGGATTCAAAATGGGGGATCTAAAATGGTAGATTTTTATATAAATTGTTCGGATTTCCTTGAAACTTGTTACTCAGGGGGTTTTTGGGGTCTCGGATTATGAATTTGATGTTAGTTTTTAAAAATACAAAATGGCGGATCCAATATGGCAGACGGTATTAAAAAAAAATCATTTGAAATGCTTGAAACTTGTTACTTGGGGGTTTTTGGGGTCGCTGATTAAGAATCTGAAGTACGATTTTAAAAATTTAAAATGGCGGATCCAATATGCTGGGCAGTATTTCATTAAAAATTAATTAAAAAATTTCATTAAAAATGCTTGAAACTTGTTCCACGGGGGTTTTTGTGGTTGCTGATTACGAATCTGATGTTAGTTTTTAAAATAAAAAATGGCAAATCCAATATGGCGGACGGTATAAAAAAATCAATAGTCTGATTTTCAAAATCCATAAAGGTGGATCAAGTTTGGAGCACGAATTTTTTAAAATTCATTGGATTCGCTTGAAAATTGTTACTAGAAAGTTTTTGAACTCGCTAATTAAATATTTAAAGTCTGATTTTCAAAATTCAAAATGTTGTATCCAATATAGGGGACAATTTTTTTAAAATCTATTGAACTCGCTTAAAACTTGTTACTTTGAAGTTTTCGGAGTTGTTGATTATGAATTCAAATCTCTTAACAAGTGATCGTTTAAGTTTATCATGATGATGTTTATTGTAAAAAAAAATTTCCGTATCCTTCATGTGCTTTTGCAAGTTTATAAATATTTTTTGCATTTAAAATAGCGTTTTCTGATGTGGCCTATAAGCTAACACGGGTGGCTTTCGTCTTCAAAGTAGCTACTAAACGTTACATGATCCTTTTTCAAAATACCAAGATTTAAGCATGTTACATGGTTGTTTTAAAATATTGTCTACCATATTGGATCCGCTATTTTGTATTTTTAAAAACTAACATCAGATTCGTAATCAGGGACCCCAAAAACCCCTAAGTAACAAGTTTCAAGGAAATCCGAACAATTTTTATAAAAATCTACCATTTTATATCCGCCATTTTGAATCCGCCATTTTCAATTTTTTTATATATCTAATTTTTATGTTATTAAAGTCACTGAATCAAAATCAACATTCAGAAAAAGCGAAAATTCAGTTTTAGATATCGAAAATAAGTAAATTCCCATAGAAATCAATTTATCAAACTTCATCCACCATCATGCCTATAAAAAGAGAATACAAACTAACTTTTAGGTCGGACCACATTTTTCTCATTAAATACATCCTAAGAAAGAGAACCTACCACATGACAGTCCTGGCAATCGAAATTTTTTTGTGTGTGCCGGTGTAATTTAAAGCGAGCGTAAACTTAATATCATTAATCATTTAAATCATCTCAAACGGTATCATGAGGTTTAGTAGATTTTACCATTCTAGTCAGTAAAGACTCTTATTCACAATAAGTATGCGACTGATTCAAATAGAAGTAGAAATTCCAAGTCTCACTTGAGTTTGTCGAATGGCTAACAAAAAAAAGTATTCAATAAAATGTTCTCCCTACTAAAAAATCAGGACGAAATCCGGATGAATTCCGGATAAATTCCAGACAAAATTCCGGATAAGTCCGGATTAATTCCAGATCGTCCGTAAGTGTCCGATTTCACGTAGGTTTTTGGCATGGAATTCAGTCCAGTCTTATCCAAAATGAATCCGGCTGTATACAATCCGGACGTAGTCCGGTACAGTCCGGAAAAAATCTGGTCTGAAGCGTTCTTTAAATCCGGATGAAGTCCTGTACAGTCCGGAACAAATCTGGTCTGAAGCGGTCTTTATATCCGGATGTAGTCCTGTACAGTCCGGAACAAATCTGGTCTGAAGCGTTCTTTAAATCCGGATGTAGTCCGGTACAGTCCGGAACGAATCCGGTCCTAAGCGTTGGTTAATTCCGGATGTAATGCGGTATAGACCGGAACTAATCTGGTCAAACTTTTTTGTAATCCGGCTTTAGACCGGTACCATCCGGAATTAGTCGGAACAGTAAAATACAAATATTTTTTAATTGTTTAAGTTATTTTTAAACAATGTTTGTAACTTAACATTACACAAATATTCATACATTTATTACAACGATTATATACAACATTTATTTTCAATATGGAAAATCGCACGCATGAGGGGAACCGAACACGGGATGTTACGCACGCAACGCAGAACCTAAACCAACTGAGCTATACTAACTATGATGTTCGAATTGCTAAATCAAACATACATGTAATCTGTGGATTTAATCCGGAAAGAGTCCGGTAAAGTACGGACATAATTCTAAAAGTGTCTGGCGAAGTACGGATATAATCCGGCACCCGCTTTCATATCTGGATAGAGTCTGGTTCAGTATAAAAATAATCCGGCATTTTTTTTTAATTCTAAAAGTGTCCGACGAAGTACGGGCATAATCAGGCACTCGTTTTTAAACCCGGATAGTGTTTGGTTTATTCCACGGTAAAATAAAGATATAGAAAATACAGTAGGACCCACGTATATTAGACCCCTATATATCGGATTCCCGCTTATATCAGATATTTTTTCCGGTCCCTTAAATTTAAATATAAAGTATTTTTACCCAGATAAATCGGATTCCCGCTTATATCGGTAAAAATTCACTGACCCTTGGAATCCGATATATAAGGGTTTTACTGCAAATAAAAAATTGATTACGAAATTATTTATAGGGGGCAAAATTGCTCAAGTGTACCAATTGAAAAAATGAAAAGGGCTAATATTTGCACAAAATGTAGTACTCTATGTCAGTACTCAAGCCACCAATTATAATGAAATTCTAATGAAAATTGGAGAAGGGGGAGGGGTCTGAAGATTCTGGTCAAGTGTGAAGAGGGTATTTTTTGAAAAATCATAACTATTATGCAACAAGGTTGACAAAAAATTGACCTATATGTTTTCGAAAGGTTTTTTCCTCCTCTTTTCAATGGTCCAAAAAAATTTTCAAAAATTTTTAAAATTTAACTTATTTTTTTTTCTTTTTTTTTCTTTTGAAATAAAGCTTACTATGTGCACTTTTAATACACGCTATAGTGTTAAGTTTCCGTAACGTTGCGTGGTCGAGATTTAAAAAGGAAGTTTTTAATTCTCTTCGGAGTTTGAGCTTTTTCGCACAAGTTGGTAAGACTTGTGCTTAATTTATTTTTAAGGTAGGTCTGTTATTGCTTCAGCTCTACGGGAGCTGTCATTGCATTGTTTAATAAAAAAAATTAAAGAAATATATATATTATATTATTTATAATATGAATATTTAGGAAAAGAAAAGAAAAATAAGTGAGGAATAGTATTATATATGGAAGAGAATAAAGTTATTTTATTTTTAATCGACAGTAACATAGTATACAAAGAAAGAGGGTTACAAATAATTCTTACCGATTATTCGGTTTATCAGATCGATGTTCACAATTATCAAGTTGAAAATGTTTGTTGGTTGGGAGTCAACACGAGTATAATCGTTTCGTTTATTTAAAAATTTACAATTAAATTTCGCGTTTTGACTAAAGCTTTACATCCATGCCCGATTATTGATTTTTGAATATTCCGGACAATCGATTTTACTTAATGAAGTTTTCAATCTAGTACCAGTTCAACAAATAAAATAAAAGGGCGTTAACCGATGGGACTTGGCAAAAGTTAAACTTCACTCTTCACAGGTTGGAAGTTAAGTGTCGCAGAGGTCGAATTCTGGGGGAAAACTGACTTCCTTATATAGAGATGACCAGTGATTGGGTGTTGGTTTTTCCTTATTCATATCCAAATCATCGATGTATTACATAGATCGATGAGGTGGGGATGGACTAAGCTCAGGTCATCTCTAACGAAGAAGAAGAGTATAAGGGGTGGAGCTTACTATTGAGGTTGAATGAGATCATCGCATAGTCCCTTTGTTTAATATTATTTTCAGTATTTAAATAATTTTGATCTCATAGATAATAATAAATACAAAAATGATAACAACAACAACAATAACAATAATTGAAATTATTTCAATCTTCATTGTTGCTATAATAATGCCCCTTTTAACAATGTTTATTGACAAAAGTGTATTTATTAATTTGTCTATTGTAGCATTTATTTATTTAATTTATATAATTTTCTTAACCCTTATTGTTAATAACCCAAATCTCAATTCAAAGAGGTTTGATTATATTTCAATAATAAGGAATTTAGCAAATATTTTATCTTTTTGCTCTCCTTTTCATTTCTCTTTCGTAAGTTGAACTCCTAATTCTTTGTTTATAATACGTGCGCTGGTTGATGCCGAGTCAGGAAGTGCATCGATCTCGAATTTTGTATATCTATTCTACTAGCAATACTGAACAATTATATTTCATTGCACTCTGCACGTGACTAATAAAATATTAAGATTTGGTCTTATCTTGCATAAATAGGTTTCAATGTTGATTAATTTTACAAACTGCAATATAACAAAAATAAAACAGTTTATAAAATTAATAATATAAATTTTGCGATATAATTAGAATTAACTATTTATTTAAGGAATAAGAAAAGTGATATTATTTTAAGTTTGGTATTTAAATTGTAATATTCATAGATATAAAAATATTGATAGAAAATTGAATATATAATTGAAATTCTGTAAGAAGCAGAGTACAAGAGCTACGAATCTTCGTCGATTCTCTCTTGTCCTCAATTTCTTTTCGTGTATTAAACCAGAGTTCTCAACTCAGTTTGACATTTAAAGATTTTTCGCAATGCAAGGTTAGTTTTTGATCGCTCAAATTGAAGAAACAGAGGACAAGAGTCTTCTTCGATTCTCTCTTGTTCTCATTTTCTTTTCGCGTATGAAACCAGAGCTTTTAAATCGGTTTGACATTTAAGAAATTTTATGCAATGCAAGACCAATTAATTGAACATTCTTCCTCATATTATTTTCTTAATTTTAATTTATCTACCCAATGTATGTATGAGCATACACATATATGCACGCACATACACTGTTCATTATGTATATGCGATATCTGACTTTTAGAATGAAATAAATATTTTAATAAATAGTTTTAAAAATTTAGGCCGCACGTAACAATAGAGAAAATGTCTTTTTCCTTTGTTTTTGAATTATTAATTAAGAAATTAATAAAAATTAGTAAAAAATTAGTGAAAAATGAAATATTAAACAAACAAACAAACTTTTCATAATTTTGGGCATACTAACGTAAAGCTTATCAAATTCCGGATCTAACAGGCATAACTTGAAGTATTTTTGATTAATGCATGCTAACAAAATAATTAATAATAATTATTTAAATAAAAAATATGTATTTATTTAGTATCCATTTAACAAAAAGACTTCAAATTATGCTTGTTCGATCCGGAATTTGATAAACTTTACGTTAATAGCGCCAAAATTACCAAAAGTTTAATTATTTGTAAATTATTTTATTTTTAACGAATTTTTATTAATTAATTAATTAATAATTCAAAAACAAAGAAAAAAGACATTTTCTCTATAGCGTGTATTGAAAGTGCACAGGGTAAGCTTTATTTTAAATGAAAAAAAAGAAGAAAAATGTCTTCTTTCAAAAAAAGTAAAAAAAAATTTTATTTGAAAAAAATAGGTTAAATTTTGAAAATTTTTAAAAAAATTTTGCACCATTGAAAAGAGGAGAAAAAACCTTTCGAAAACATATAGGTCAATTTATTGTCCACCCTGTTGAATAATAATTATGATTTTTTAAAAAATACCCTCTTCACACTTGACCAGAATCTTCAGCCCCCTCCCCCTTCTACAATTTTCATTAGAATTTCATAATAATTAGTGGTTTGAGTACTGACATAGAATACTACATTTTGTGCAAATATTAGCCTTTTTTAGCCATTTTCATTTTTTCGATTGGTACACTTAAGAAATTTTGCCCCATAGTCAAAGTGAAATCCATTTTTAGAACCTGTCATGTCCGGCAACTGCCGGCACAAACTTTACAATTAGTTTAAAGACTGCTTTTATCTGGAAATAGTCTAACAATACATTTAGAAATTATTTTTAGTTAAAGTGAAGTCCGTTTTTAGACCGGTCAAGTCCGGCACAAACTTCACCATCCGTTTTAAGTATGGTTTTATCTGGAATTTAGTCCGGCAGTCCATTTAGAAATTATTTTTAGTTAAAGAGAAGTCCGTTTTTAGACCGGTCAAATCTGCCAACTGCCCGGCACAAACTTCACAATACGTTTTAAGTCTGGTTTTATCTGAAATTAGTCCGGCAGTCCATTTAGATATTATTTTTAATTAAAGCGAAGTACGTTTTTAGTCCGGTCACGTCCCGAAACAGTCAGGCACACACAATCCGCTTGAAGTCTGATTCAGTCTGGAATTTGTCCGGTAAAACTGTGTAACTCAAAAACTATTTCATGGAATTTAAAAATATTTGGTATTTACACTTCTACTAACAATGGAAACACTTTAGCAAAGTTTAAATAAATTTTATTTTTTGACCTGGACAGTTCAGGAATTTTGCCCCATTTGTGTCTTTCAACATGTTCATGAAATGTAATTTAGAAAGTTGGGTACATCACCATTAATAAGATTAGGAAAAATTTAAATTTCAATGTTCACTCCTTTCAAAGCAATAGCCTCTTAAAAATTTAAGACCACATTTAACTTCAATTTTTTATGCAACAACATAAAATATATTTTCTTCTTTGTGGAAATACATACAGTCTATAAAATTTCTTAATATAGTTTGTCTATTTAAAGTTTTCTACTTTTTATAGCAAATTTTCCAAAACATACCATTGTCGCACGGCCACCCTAGAGAACATATCTGCAAGAATTGGTCATAGCATTGTCTAGAAAATAACAAAACTTTTTAGCAAAAGTGCATTAAAAAGGGACCATTCCCCTCTCTTATATTCTAAACTATTTGAACTACGGTATTGATATTTAGTGCTCTTATGTATTTTTACGTGATTACAAGAAAATTATAGATAACATGATATTAATTGATGATCATAGCGTCGTTAAGAAAAAACTGCAGATTTTCAAATAAAATTATTTTTTATTAGTTTTACACACGGATTATGGAAAATATTATTTTTGGAATTGAATTTAAATATTATGAGGCTACCAAAAAAAAATTGTTTTAACATTATTATAGTAATTCCAAATCCAAAAATAATATTTTTCATAGTATGTACTTAAATATAATAGACAAGTGTATCTTTACAACGTTATGACTAAATTCTTGAATCACATTCTCTATAATTTTTTTGTAATTTACACTTGAAAATTCACATATGTACCAATTTGGAATTCTTTATTTGTTAATATACCAAATACCTTTTTTAGTTTTCGGAATCCTACCTTTTAGTGTACCAGAGTAACTTGTACTTGCCCGAATTTTTTATGTTTCAATTTTCACACACTGTGCGCTTTTTATCTTTTTAACCCAAAGGTGCTCCCACTGTAAATGTTTTTCTATATATTGCATTTGGACACTTTACTAATTATTTTTTTTAAAAAAATAAAAATCTTACACCAGTCCTTTTTTTTTAGAAAATCGAGTTATTATGATAAAATATTTAATTTTTGAACTTCTATTTGAAGCATGTGCATGTTTGCAATAAAATAAAACTCTTCTTGAATTTGGGCACGCACTTTCTTGAGTGTTTGTTAATTAAACAAATCAATCGTTTAATTAACAAATTTAATTTTTGTATTATTATTTAAAGTACACATGTGTAATATCGTTATAATAATTAATACTAAAACGTCATTTTTAAATAAAAGTATTGCGTGGGCCGTATTTTTTTTTTTTATTGAAGATTATTGAAAAAAAATTTTAAATTACTAATGTTGGACCACTACATTAGAATTTAATTGTTTTTGTATTATTTAACTCTAATGCCCAACCTTCTACATAACTTCTACAAAAATTTAAAGGAACAAAAACAATGGAATTTAAAAGTAGTAGTTGCAATTGAATGATTTGAAACTTGTTTTCAGTATTCTTCTATAAAGAAGAAAGCATGCGGCCCACGCAATGCTTCTATTTCAAAAACGACACTTAAGTATCAATTTGTATAAATAAATTTTCTCAAAAACGGCTCAAAGAAAATGTTTATGTTAGTACTTTTTTAGCAACGTACTCAGGAAAGTGCTCAAATCCAAAATGAGTTTTATTTTATTGCGTTAATACACATACTTCAAACTAATGTTAAAAAATTAAATTCTTAAAAAAAAACGGACCTTCTTAAAAACCGCTTGATGAAAGATTTTGATTTTTGTTACAATATACTCAGGAAAGTGTCCAGATAAAACATATAAAAAGGTATTTACAGTGAGAGCACTTTTAGGTTAAAATGGTTTCAACTCGAGAACTTGTTTATAAGCTTTGTTTATAATTAATAACCTAATAATTGATTAAGTATTAAAAATGCAGGTGTGAGGACAAAATATTTCCGCGGATTTTGTGATATCTAGCATGTTTAGATGCTCGGAAAGTCAGGTGCTCGCCCGTGCATCTCGCGGTGACGGTTTGCGCGCGTCGTCACATTAACAAAAGTATTAATTACTCTTCTAATAGAAGATTATAATATTTTTTTAAATTTAAAAAAATACTACTGTGTATACTTTATACGAGTTTCATCGCAGTCACAGGGTTAGAAGAGATAAATGATTTAAATTGTCTATAAAATTGTTATTAAAAAATTAAATTTTGTAAATAAAATTTTTTATTTTTATATCATTTATCGCTAAATGAGGTTTTATTGGTTCAGAAATAAAGAGATTGGGACGGAAAGAGTCAGGAGGAGAGATATTGTCAGATGAAATGAGATTGATGAAATCGGGATGGTTGGGGTTCCACTTAGCAAGCGTAAACCCGCCACGATTAAAAAGTCCTTCCAGTTGTTGAGCGATGAGAATGAGGAAATTTAATTGATCGGATCCACCATGGATATCGTTGAGAGAAATCCCTAAAAAAGGTTGCACATGAGTTATTGAAAACAACTCTCAATTTGTTAGTTGCACATTGCTCTTTGAGCACTCCAGGATAAGATAAGTAGTAGATCGGTTGTGAGTGATTTGTTGCTGTGACCCGTGTCATGTGATTGAGCTGCTCGTACTGTTGCAAAAAATCGTGATACAAATCTTGAGTAGTAAGTGAAGGCAATGTTGTGCCGTAAGATACGAATCACCAATTTCACTCCTGGATGAATTGAGTGGCAGTTATACAACATATTTCCCCGATGAGTCTCGAGAATGAATTTCTTGGAAGTGAGTTTTGCAATCTATTTTGTCCGGTGTAAGTGCTTGTCACAGACCACTACGAAATGAGATCCTTCGCAACATGAGCAAGCATAACCGTAGTCTTGATGAGATGCAGTGAGAGTCCTTGCTGGCTCTGATTGAGATTGATCCGATTTGGTAGTAGGATCAGTTTTTGTTTTGACAGCTTGAGCATATTAAGATGAGTTGAGCTAAATGTTTTCCATTGAAAATGTCGGATCCAATACGGCGGACATAAAATATCAAAAGTAGCTTTAATGTTAACAAAATAATTACTCTGGGGGTTTTTGGGGTCGCTGATTACGAATCTGGTGTCAGTTTTTTAAAATTACAAATGCTGAATCCAATATGACGAGCTAAAATTCTAAAAGCAGTTTTAATGTCACCAAAATCATTACTCGGGTGCTTTTACTTATTCCAAGTGGTTTTTAGAAAATATTGTCATATAATGCATATCTAGCCCCTTAAACATGAAACATTATCATTTTTTATTAACTTTCAACTAAACTAATAAATTAACAAATTATTCAAAATCGGGTTCGTCAATGTTCTTGGGAATTTATTAGAGATCAACTTAAAAATTGTATTTTGGTTGAAAATCACTGCCTTTGAAACTTTTTGAACATTTTTTTTCCTTTTTTCTCACTGTGCGTCGAGTGATAAAGTGCACCAGCACTAGATCCCAAGAATATGCTGGTGCCCCAAAAGCGCTAAGACTGTTCAGTAATTCCATGGTTCAGGTGAGCAGGTTATTAAGTTCGCTGTCTGACCTGCATGAGATGGGCGTGGCATTGAAGAGTTTCTTCATCTGAGAACCGATGAGTAATTTTTGTTCTTATAGCGTGAGATGAGCAAATCTCAGGCAGATGAGAAAGAGTCGTCACTAAGAGGCAGGTTGGAGATGAGTTGAACAGCTTCCCTCTTGAGGCTGGTCTTTAGATAGTGCATTTTCTCAACTCCTGTGATATCCTCATTTTGAGAAAACAGTGAGTTCAATAAATCCCAAAATGAGATCCACGATGAGTAATCACCAGAAAAGCATGTTAATGAGATTTCCTGTAAAGACCGTCGTGATAAGTGAGTTGACCTTGAAGCATAAGTGATTGGTTGATTGTTGTCCGGGATTAGGAAGTTATCAATCGTCAGTGCAGCACTCACTGAACACATTAAGCATCGACCTTGCTTCGTTGAGTGTGAGCTGGTTCGTGGTCGATTTGACCTCGTTGAGTGAATCCTTGATTAGGATGATCCGGCTAATTTGAGTAATCATCTTGAAATTGAGCTTGGTTTTCAATTAGTCTTTCTCCAAGACAGGTTTCTGACTTGTTTTGTTCTTCAGAAGTTCCAAGACGGGGTCAACTATTTTCAGGACCAGAAGTTTGAGGTTTCGCATTGCGATCGTTCTTTGAGTTAACGTCTGGTGAGAAATCTTCCTGGTCTTTTGTTAAAGATTCCTGCTAATTAAATGCGTTTTCCGAATAAGAATTGTCGTCTGACTTCGTTGAGCTGTCAAAATCAGTGGTTTATTGCGACAAACACTACAATGCTTTTTCGTGAGATGACTTACGCCACAGCTTTGCTGTGATTTTAACACAAAATTACAATGAGTTAAGTTTTATACATTGAGATTAAACTGAGTGAAAATATCCAAAATTATCTAGAGGCTTTTAATGAGATAAAGAGAATACACTTTACTTGAGAATGAGCTTGCGAGTGAAAATCCGAACAACTGACCAAACTCATCCGTGTTGAGAGGCAATAATGTACTAGTTAACATGTGATTAATTGGCGTTAGGCGCCTTGTGTGTGTGAACGTAGTCCCGTGTATTTTTGCGCTAAGTAGAAAAATTTAAAAATGAAAACAAGATGGTTGTCGAAAATAATTCGCGTGACAAGTTTCTATATTCACAACGGCAACTACTGACAAAAATACTGGACAGTAGCAATAGAGGAATTATAAATCGATCTATTACGAAAATCATAAGATAAGCAACAGAAAAGTGTAGCGGATAATAAATTGTCGTACGGGGGGAGAATGTTGTTTGTGTCTTAGGACTCGAAGGTCAAACAAAAGTTCTTACCTGCGCTTCGACACACGTGCGTTTTATAACGAGGATCGCTAAAAGAGGTTTTAATGGTTCGGGAACAAAGAGATTGGGACAGAAAGAGTCAGGAGAAGAGCGAGGAAGGAAAAGAGGGAACCCAGGCAGTGCAATTTGGATAAGCGTTGAGTAAGAACCTCAGCAAACCGATGGTGTAATTGCGATGGACACATGTTCAGCAAAGCTACACAAGTGGATTTTATAAGTGTGTGTTCAAATCGTTTGTCTTATTAATTGTTTTTTTGTATCTTCTTAATTATTTGTTTCAATTCACAGTTTATAATTTTCTAGTTTTTCTTCAGTTTCATTTTTTCTAGTTTATTTGTTGCTTTTAATCTTCAAAGTTCGATTAGCAATAAACATTTGATGAATAAATAGTGGGAGTATTTGTTATTCTCCTGAGTCAGCAACGCCAAGGATGTCTTAAACATATCCTGCAGATATTCCTAAAATATAGAATCAGTGCAACTCAACTGTGCCAATAAAACTTAAATGATTGTTTTAAATGTCAAAACTTCTTTGAAAATCTGTGATTCTAAACAAAACAAAGACACTTATAACCGTTCTTTGAAATTCAATATCTTTGTTAATTTTTTTTCATTAACTTAATTTAGCAACATTTAAAAATAAGTAATAACTCAAAAGTCGTTTGCAACCCTGATAGCAGCGGACATCCAGAAATTTTTTTTCGATATCCTTAGAATATTTAATTCAACCACGTCCTAGCTGATAAAGTTGACATCCTGATTGCGCTGCCATATTTAATGTTTGCTCTTTGCAATCAACGCCTCTGTTGGACACTTGTGAAAGCTTGATGCCTGCTCGACATTTGGCAGCATAAACGAAGCGAGTGCTGCTGGTCGGGGAAAGCATCAAAAACACATAAAAATCAAATAAAGCTAAGCAGTCCTCGAGTGGACAAAAATAACAAAAAAAATCGTTTTAGTCGCATTACAAGAAAAAATTAGAAATATATCTACACTTTTTTTAAAGAAATAAGTAATCAGTTTTAAAACATTTTCTTTAGTTTTTACACTATAAATAACCAAATTATTTGAAAAAATATTTTTATTTGTTTAGTTACTTTACTATTATACTTATTTTTAATAGCTGGCTCAATTGAAACACGTGTGCTTTTATATTGTCTCGGATTTTCGTGTTTTAGTCAAATGTAAATGTAATCCTTGATATTATTATTTATTAATCAATTATAGAAAATTGTGATTTAAACTTTGATATAATTTTGAAAGTTTTTTTGTGGACTTTGCTGCATAGTGAAGGACTTTACCTGTTCTTAACCTATAACTGCACAAGGTTCCGGCTCGGTGGTTTTGAACTTGCTCACTGTCGAATCTAATGGGGCATATTCGAGATGTTGTAAACAGAGGTCTTTATCTCCTTCATCTGCTGCCTCTGTGGATCTGGACTCGATTATGAAAGCCATTCGAAACCTGGATCAGTCTGTGAATGGTAAATTGGATCAATTCAGCTTGATGACGCATTGATAAGATTAGGTAATACTGAAACAAAAATTAGTGATTTAACTAATCGTCTTGACACGGTAGAGGTAAAATTGGCAGAAGTTGAAATACGATCTGTTGTGTCTGTCGATATGAAATCAAATGCACGTATTTGTATTGATAAGATTAATAACCAACTGAAAGAAAAAGAAATATCATTCTGTTTGGATTTCCAGAACACATGTCGCAAGGTGACACTAGTACTAATAACATTTCAGATAATCTGTGTCACTGTGTTACTAACGAATTGGGCAAATATATGTTATCAGGAATCCTTGAAAATGTTCGTATATTTAGATTCGGTAAAATTGCGCTGATCCAATCAAGATCTGAAAGACTTGTAGATGGCGAACGATCGCACAAGGATGGAACTGGAGGAGATCAAATCCTTAAAGCTGGAACTTGCAGTTCGTCGTCAGGAAGGCGAGATCAGTCTGAAAATTAAATATCGTCGAGGTGTTCCAGTGTTAGTCAAGGACCGTATTTCTCATGCTCTCTCAACTCAAGGTGCCTCTCTATCAACGTAGGTCGGTGCGCAAGCAACGACACAACACATGCAGATCCTTCGTTTTGAATAAAAGTCATACGTAATTCCCCCTCCTCTAGATTAACTCGCCGTATACAGATTCACTATTACAATGTCAGGGGTTTGCAAACTATGATTCATATTCTCAGACAAAATATTCATTTATTTAATTTTAATTTTTTTGCAATAACTCAAACTTGGCTTTACCCTGGCATTGGATCTGTAGAACTTGGTTCTGTAAATTATGATATTTTTCGTTGCAACGGAGGTAACACGACGAGTGACTACTCCAGAGGAGCCGGGTTTTGATTGCGGCAAAGAGTGAGCTGAAATGTTCAAAAGAAGGATTCACTTTCCTATTAAGTGCAAAATTGTGTAAGGTTGATTAATGTTATCGTATAGACCTAGCAATGATCTATTGTAATAAATTAATTACGGCTTGTAATTCTTTTAGTTAGTAGGAGTACTCATGTACGAAAGGACTTGTCCCGTATATTTCTAAATAAATAAATAAACTTTTAGAATGTGTTTTTAAATGTAAATTATTTATATGTAATATTTCCGTGAACACGCCCGCGAGCTAGAACCTTTAGTGTGGATCGGATGAGTATCTCGCGCAATGTATTCGCTGTTGGTAAGCAGTTTTTGCTCCCGCTGTTCTAGTGTGTGCGTGTGTGCATCTAACAATACACAAATCTTAGGCTGTCTGATTCGAAATCAATGCCGAACGTTCGTACTTTTGACCAGGGTGTTAAGAAAACATTATTTCTTAATGGTCAAAATTATGTTTTCTTAGTTAACGTTATTATGGGAATTGGCATATAGTATTTAATTTAGTTTTGTTACTTTTTTTGCGAAGCGTAAATTTGATCAGTGGGAAGGTGGAAAGGTATGAAAACGTTTTTCTGATTATTAACTTTTACGTTGATTAAATTCACGATTTGCAAAAAAATACACTTGGAAAGAAGTTTCGCTTTTTTCTTAAAACATTTTTTTGTTATAGCTATATAAGTTAAACGATGAACATTCATGTAAATGTATTAATCAAAGAAAACTAAAGAAGCAAGTTGCATTGGAATTTCCACATTCAATACCAGAATCTGATGATTGCATACATCATTTCAAAACGTCGAACAAGAAATGTAATTCAAAAGATTTTGTACGTGGACGGAGAGATAAAACTGGAAAATCAACTGCTTCTACTTCAGGCCGTACAGTAGTTTCAACCTATCGTCCAGAATCTTGGTAAATTTTGTATTTGATATTCTATTTTAAATTACTAACATGGTTATTGAGAACCCTTTTTAAAAGAGGCGTGTAGATGTTACCTTACTTATTAATGTTGCAGTGCTTTCTATTTGTTATATTTATTCTATAATAACATTTAAACGTCTTGAAGGGTTTGGAACTATGTTTGGTCCAAAACGTTGTAAATAGACTCTGATGGTATTTTTGCTAAAAGCATTTAATCCAAAAAGATTTGACCATAACGAAATTTCATCTTCTCTAGAAACAAAATTCCGTTATTCTTTGTTTAATTTCATTACTGATACTATTAAGGGGTAACATCACCCAGAGCCCATAAAAAATAGATTTTACTTCAATCAATGATTTTAAGAAAATGGTACAGTATAATGATGTTGGAGTTTCTTTAACGTTAAACACATGTATTAAACTAAATTTAAAAATAAACAAAAAAATTTTTTTTTATAAAATGGCGCCTGTACAGCAATTTAACTCCGAACACGATTTTTAAAACAACATTTGCTGCCGGAAGGTTCTCTACCTTCCAGGAGTACCTAGACAAAAAATTCAAACGAATTATGAAAGAGCATGACATTTACTAGAAAAGTACATAGGATATTTCAAGAATATCAATTTTTCGCAAAATGTCATGACTTTGATGACAAAAATGACATTTTTCGTTCAAGAATCACGGAAAAAATAGTTATAGAACGAAAACGCATTAACCGATCTGAAAAATCCTATGTACTTTTCTAAAAAATAATGTCTTAAAGCTGCAGTCCAAATTTGAATTGAATCCTTCAAAAACTGTAGGAGAAATCCTTCTCGCCAGTTTGAAGAATCTAGTTTCAAGAAAAACGAGTTTAAAATTTACAATTATGAAAACAGATGTTACCAGCGTAAAAAGTGAATCTAAGTTCACAAGAATTACTACTTGGGGGATTTCAAGGTTACTGATTACAAATCCGATGTCAGTTATTGATGTATTGATGTATTGATGTTATTGATGTAAAAGAATTTTACGATTGATGTTTAGATTTGTTTATCATATTTATAATTTTAAAAAATTAAAAGAAAATCCAAGTCTTTAGTTTTATTTTATAATTAAGGTAGTATTATACTTTTTAAGTTGTCAAAGATGACTTTAAAAAACAATTTTTATCTCGGTGATAATTTTATTTAAAGCAATGAAAGTTTTTGCTTCATATTTTTGACATTTTTGTCTGTCAAAATTAAAAAATATAAATTTTTTACTATGCCTGTTTCATCACTAGAGGGCGCCAAAGTCAAGATAAAAAAAAGAAACTATAAATCGGCGGACAAGCTACAGCCTCACAGAAACATCCGATCTAAAAAACTCAAATGTAATTTTTAAAATGATAGATGTGGTTAGGCATCTCCCCTAACCCCGACAAAAAATATTAAAAAATAAAAAATGGCGCCAATTTAAAAAAAGTCAGAAAAAATTAGTATTTTTTTGTCATTTTTGAGTTGTTAAAAAAAAAAATAAATAAATAAAGTAGACAATCGGATTTAGGGGGGAAAAATCGATTAAAAAAAACTCTAGTTATGCTGTTCGCCAGTTTGAAAAACATGGTTTTGAGAAAAACGCGTTTAAAGTTTTGTGTGTAATGAGCAGATGTGCACATGTATAACTTTTACATGGGTATAAATTTCTTATTTCTTCGAATTTTAATCTGCGATTTGGGAATTATATTCTTGAGGTAATGTAGACCACAAAAATAAAATAAAAAAAAATCGATTTTTTGAAAAGTATAATACTACCTTAAAAGATTGACAAATAACAATAATTTATTTAAACAGTTTTTAAAAATAATTTTTAAATCTTTCTGTTAGATTTAGTTATTTCAAACAAAAAAGTTGCAAAGTATACAAAAACTTTAAGTCCCTAGCATTATTTTTAAAAAGCTTGAGAATAACGACAATACCCTGAGAGGATGAAGATTTTTATCTTTTTCAACAATTTTTCAAATATTGATGTGTTATGTTAAGGAAAAACATACTTTTTCAAATTATTTCGTATGAAACAAACCTATAATATATTCAAATTGCAAAGAATTTTACAAAGATTAAAATCTTCAGCCTCTCACAAGTGCAGTTTGTTTAAACAATTGGTTTTATATTTCTACTAATTATTTAGTAAAAAATAACTGATTATAAGTCAAATTTATTTTTAGATTATATCAAAATAACTTATATTTTAGTCAAATTTTGTTTTCTAATTAGTCAATTAGTCCAAATGTAACTACTTTTTAGTTAATTCTTTACTAACAATTAGTCATATTTCTTTTACTAACAATTATTTATTTTTAACTAATTCAAATTTAGAGAGTAGTTTATCAAAAAACGCAAAAAAACAAAAAAAAAAGTTATCGTTAATCTGACTTTAATATTCGTGTCCAACAAGCCAAAACATTAAACATTCTGAATTAATGAGTATTAAATAAACAAAAATGTTTTCTAAACAAAACTAAGTTAAATTGCTTAAAAAATTGATAAAAGAAAATGCTTAGACATTAGTTTCAAACTTGGATGCTCCTTATACAGATTAATACAACCTAATAATTAAATAAAATTAGGTTACCTTTTCACAAAATTGATGAAAACATAGATACTAACTGGTTCTAGGTTTTATTAAGTAACTAGTTGCATTAGTTGAGGTTTAATTTTTTTAAAGAAGTGGAACCATTCAAATTGCTGGACATTTCCAGGGCTCTTCTTGCTCAGCGATTTCCGTGTGTGATGTTTCTCGTAAGTGACACCGGCGTAGTTTTCCACTAACGTTCAGACGTAGAATTGTAATAGGTAAAATATTATATTACATAATTGACAAAAGTTTTCATTAAATATGCATTATTACTTTTTCATTAGATGAAAATATTAATAAGACATAACATTTTTAGTAACCTTTAAAAATTGTATACGTAATTTAGAAAAGTCGTTTAAATTAATAAAAATTATCATTTTCTAAAGATGTTTGAAATTAATAAAATATGTAGATGGAATCTAATCAAAACAATTTTTTAATTCAATTCGACTTAATCAAAATTAACATAAGTTAAAACGTTGTAAAAAGTTCAAAAGATATAAATTATTGTTTTTTGTAAGATTTAAAAAATTTTGATACATTTTTCTCTAAAGATAAAATAGTTTTGTGGAATACGTATACTTCATGGTGAATGTTCTTAATCTGGTTTAAAATACTTCATTTCATGAATCGAAAATATTTTTATTTGCATTCTCTTCGTTTCTGAGATTTTTTTTAATAATAATAAATTCTAATTTCAATCTAAAACAATCAAAAGTTTAAAATACATATTTATTCTTATTTAACTAACTGAGTTTTACAGTTATAAATTATAATTTCGCTTTATTTGTTTCCTATTTTAAGTATCTGTTTTGAGGACTATTTGTCAAACTTGTTTCGGTGTGAAGTTACTGATATATCTGTTTATACTGTTGTTTTTATTCAATTAAAATTGACATTGATACATTTAATAATTTAGAAAAATAAAACAACTGTTTTAAAGCTAAAATACAGAAAGAAACTGAAGTAATATTTCAAAAAGTGAGAAATAATGTAAAATATTCTCAGTTAAAACGAGTAAAAATATAGAAAATATAAAAGAAATATCTGCAATACATCAAATGACATTTTTTAAACCAGATTAAGAACATCAGGTTAGTTTATGTATTCCACAAAATTATACAACCCTTTAAGAAAATGTCTCTAAAATATATTTTAAACTGAAAAAATAAATATCTATCTCTTTTGATGTGTTTACAATATTTTAATTTATGTTAATTTTGATAAATTCAAATAAAAAAAAAAAATTGCCGATTAGAATCTACCTATATATATTTTATTAGATTCAAATGTCTAAAAAATTAATTTTTATATTAATTTAAACTACTTCTTTAAATTACATGTGTCTATTGATTATAATTTTTAAAGATTATTAAAAATATTCGATCTTAATAATATTATCTACTAAAAATTAATTTGATATGGAAAATACCTAGTCATATTTGGATATTTAATGAAAACTTGTATTAAATATATAAAATAATATTTAATAATATATACTAGGGGGGCTCCGCCCCCCTGCGCGCTTCGCGCGCCGACCCCCTGTTTTACAACTTTAAAATTCAAATTTCACTTTATTGAAAAAAAACCTCTTATTTTTCTTTTATTTTTTAAAATAATTATAATATAATTGGTTTTTAGCCAAATTCATTGAAATTTAGCTCCTCATTTGGTATTAATTATTATACTAAATATATTAAAAATATTAATATTTATTTTTAGTCAAATTCAAATATAATTCAATGAATTTGTTTCCAAGATACACTTCGGGGAAGTAACCAATGTCGTATCTCAAAACCTAGAATATAATAATATTAGTAAATTCTTTAAAATCATTATTAAATTTGTAAAAAATCCAAATTTGTTATATCTAAAAATATAAACTTCTTATAAAGTTATATATAAATTTTATGAGTACATCCAAAGTCATTAATATTTTTTTATTTGAAAAATAAAAATATCGTTTTAAAAGATATTTATTTAATTGTTTATTTATTATTAATTGTTTATTTAATTAATTGTTATTTATTTAATTGTTTATACAATTTACAGTTAAAGTGTGTTCCATATCCAAACCAACAACTTTTATAATTTTATAGTTTATTGCTTAAACTAATTAAATGCTAAACAAATGCTAACAATGCTTAACTAATTAAACAAAATTATTAAATTTGATCGCTTGGTTATAAAACATACTTAAAATTTATAATTATTTAATTTTTTGAAAATGAATCAATTATATTAATTGATTAGGAGAATCCAATTAGGAGAATATTTAAATTTGTTTATTCAAAAATTTCTCCCCATACAATATTATTTATTAATTTTGAATTTTCACTATCATTACATTCAATAAACAGCTGATTTGGGTTTGTGCATCTAGATAAAGCTACATATAACTGCCCATGAGAAAACAAAGGTTTATTAAAAAATATTCCTAATTTATCAAAACTTTGACCTTGCGATTTGTTAATAGTTATTGCGAAAGCTAAAACTATGGGGAATTGTTTTCGAAATAAAATAAACGGTAAACTTGAGAATTCACCAGAATCTAAAGTTATCCGAGGTATAAATACTAGGGTACCTTCTTTAGTTCCAGTTAATATTAGAACTTTTATATTAAACTTATGCATTTCCAAAATTTTTAATCTTGTACCATTGCATAACCCATCATTAACACTTAAATTTCTTATAAGCATAACTATTGTACCAATTTTTAAAATTAATTTATGAACAGGCAATCCTGGAATTTTTAAAGAGTTTAAATATTCAATCGGATAATTTAATTGTACATTTTCGTCAGTTTGATCCATTCCCTTTTGTTTTACAGTATCTATACTATAATAAATTTTCTTTTTCCCACACAATTTATTCAATATTCTATTATTTAATTTAATAATATCAGTATTATGACAGGTTAGGATAGCACATTTTGAAACATCATCATTTTCTGTTATCTGTGATCCAAATATTTCAGTACAAACATCATTTGTTCTCCAATTAGTTATAGAAAATGAATTAATTTTACCATCTCCTATTTTTAAAAGAAATTTAGAAAAATTGATATTAGATGTTCTCATATTTTTTGTTAGATTAAATATTTTAAAATTACACCAAAGATGAGAAAATTTTATAGTTTCTTGAACAATAATTTTTTTACAACCATTTTTAATCACTGGTAAAATCTGTCGAAAATCCCCTCCTAATATTATGAGCTTCCCAGCAAAAGGTAAATTTTCAATATAAGTACAATCTCTTAAAGTTTTATCAACTATTTCTAAAGCTTTCTTTGGGATCATCGAAGCTTCGTCCCAAATAATAATATCACTTTCTCTTAACTTGCGTTTATCTGATTGTAATTTTAAAAACGATGTTTCAATATTTGTTAAATCTAATGGTAATCTAAAAGTCCTATGACTTGTCATACCACCAGGAAGTAAAATAGATGCTATTCCTGTCCAAGCCATTGACAATACTTTTTTTCCAATACTAAGAAAATAATAAATTACTGTTTTATACAAAAATGTTTTACCTGTGCCTCCAGGTCCGTCAATAAAAATCATTTTATGATTCCCTTTTGTAATTTCATTAAAAATAAAAATTTGATCATTATTCAATTGATAAAAAAATTTTAAAAATTTTTCTCTATTTTCTTTTATAAACAATTCTTTTTCTTCGAGTGATTTTAAATTTTCCATTATTTCAGGTTCAGGTAAACCGAAATTGGAACACGTTAAATTTTCAAAACCTAAAATTTCACTGATTTCATATAAAGCGTTTTGTTCATTATTATTAAGAAATCCCTCACAGAAATTTTTTTTAAATTTATTCCAAATATTATATTGTGAAGATGAACTATCAGCAATAAGAAACCAAGCAAAAAATTTTCTTAATTCTCTTGGCATCATTATATTACAGGCTTCCTCAAAGATTTTAAAAACTTGAGTATCTGTTTCTATTAGCCCCATGGCTATAGCTGCATTTTGAAATGAATTGAATGTAACACCTTCGTAAGTTCTTAAATCCTCAAAAGATGTTGCTCCTTTTACACGATTTAAAATTAACTTTAGATGAAACCTCTCAATGTCTTTAGGACTCACACTGTTCATTCTGCCTAAAGATTTACAATAATTTTGTCTTTTAACCCATTTCTTTTTTTTTTTATTAAAATAATAAAATTTAGGAATATTGGAATATTTAATATTATTTGCAGTTTTATCTTTTAAATTCAATTCAAACCAAGCTGTTAAAGTTGTATTACAATTATTTTGTATCGCATCATGTTCTTTACTTTCTTTAAAAACAATTTGTTGTTGATTTTGAGTATGAACCGCTAAACGAATAATAGAATGTGATCTTCCAGACATTGGTAATTCTTCTATTCTCCATGCAGCTTCCATAGGACTAATATATCTAGCGTCAATATATTCAGTAATTTCGTCGTAAATTTCTTTATCGATTTTTTTTTTAAATCCAATAAAAGCTTTATCATGTCCTTTATGTAAATATTTATAAATATATTTAATGCTCATAATAGAAGCGCAGTATTCAACATTAATATGACAATTATATTTTTTTAAAAGTGATGGATTATACGAAACGACCATTGAATTATCTACACTTATAAATTTTCCATTTTGCTTTACATTACATGTACAAAAATTACTTCTATTATCTGTACGTTTATATTTTGGAAAACCATTTTTTTGAATTTCAGTATGATCACAAAATTCTTTAGGAAATTTTTTGGAACAAATATTATTATCTCTATTTATTAAACACGGAGAATTTTCATTATGAGGACCATGTAACATAAATTTTAAAACTAAATTTTTTAAATTATTGTCATTATCTGGAATTTCTGCAGAAATATGTTTATCTATATCTTCTGGACTCAATAATTTATTTTTATAATTTAGCATAAATAATAAATGGCTATGAGGTAATCCCCTTTTTTGAAACTCTATAGTATAAACATAACCTAAAATATCACCAAAAATCGAACCGCTAATGATATCTGCTATTATACATTGTAATTTTGCATAAAATAATCTAACTACAATATTTGGAATATCATTACACGTTGTACCCTTCGAAAAATTAAGAAGTATACTTTTTAATTCCGGCCAATTTGGATTACATGTTACTGTAATAAATAAATCAGGTCTACCAATTTCTCGATTTATAGTCATTGCATCTTGATAATTTTGATGCATATGCCGAGGACTGCCTATATGAGATGACGGTAAAACAAATATATTTCCCAAACGCTCTTTATTTTCAAAATTATTAGAATTATTTAATGCACTACGACCAACATGATCCATTAAACCCTGATAGCATTCTACTCTCAATTTTTGTTGATTATAACGAAGATAATTTAACCGTGTATTTTCAATTATTATATAAGCTTGAATTATATATTGTTGTGTAAGTCGTCCACAATATAAAATTGGACTAAATTTACTTTTTGGACGATACGCTAAACGATAAGAGTAATATTGCAAAGGTGTTAATCTTTTACTACTACTAAAATTTTGTTTTAAATTTGAATTCCAGCCCAAATCTCCAGAAGGGAACATAATTGGAAAAGTTAATGGATCTAAATGAAAAGATAATTTATTCAAAAAAGTAACTGACTCTTTACCTGTTGGTACATTTCTAGGGTAAATACACATATCAAATATTTCAGGTATTTCTCCATTCTTTGAAACTATTAAAGCAGCACATTCTCCAGTTCTTGGTTCATTATAAGTATTTTTATTTAAATTAATATTTCTAACGAAAAATAAATTATATTCTGCAAGATTTTTTTTATTAGATAATTCAAATAGTTGTTTGTATTTAATAACATAAGGATTACTATTCATAATTTTTGTCAAGATTTTAATATGATCTTTAACTAAATTTGGACTATTTTTTAATCTTTCATTAATCGCTTTAACATCATCATAAATGTAAATTTGGCCTAATTTAGGAGACTCTCCTTTTTTTACTAATAAAGTGGTTGGAATAGAATGACATACTTGACCCTGAATTTTTAAATTATAAATCCCTTTTTTAAAATCATTTTTTATATTTGCATTAAAACTTACAAAAGAAAATCTATTGTTATAATACCGAATTAAATCTCTAAATTTTGAATTATATAAAAGTTTTTTTAAATCCTCATTATAATCTTTCAAAGGAGATATTTTTACTTTTCCATAATGACAACAGCTTTTATATGAAAATTCTATTTTCCAAAATAATGCTGAACAATATGGACATTTGTAATCCATTTTACCAAAATTATTTATGTCTCTAGAATTTACACTTTTAAATTTTTTTAATAATTGGTTTTTTCTTTTTTTTAAAACTCGTTCTTTAGTCATGTGCAATACTCTTTCTTTTTCTCTTTTCTTAATAATACATTTTTTACTCATATTTTCAATTAAATCTTTTTCACGTTTCACATCTATCCTTTTCTCACTCATATTTTCAATCAAGTCTTTTTTACGTTTCACATCTATCCTTTTCTCACTCATATTTTCAATCAAGTCTTTTTTACGTTTTACATCTATCCTTTTCTCATTCATATTTTCAATCAAGTCTTTTTTACGTTTTTTATTCACCCTTTTTTCAGACATTGCAGAAATACAATCATTCTTTCTTTTTTTACATAAACGTTCTTCTGGCATACATCTAACAACATTACCCTTCCTTTTTTTTTTCTAACTCTAATTCTGTTAAATTTGCAACCTTTTTCATCTCTAAAATAAACTTCTTCTTTTTTTCATAATACATATGATTAGAATATTTTTTAAAGTCTTTAGAAAACGAAGAATTCAAACATTCTAAAATGTCGTAATGGCCTTTATCGATATTTCCAGTTAAAAGCAATACTAATTTACAATTACTATTTAAACTTCCATATTCTCTAATATTTTCAAACATGTTATGTTGAATTCTAACATTCACATCATAAATAGAAACAAAAGCCTGAACTTCCACTTCTCCTCCATAAATACTATTTTTTGACATCAGATTTTGATATGAATTTTTATCACTAATAATTTCACCATACGATTCGTCTCCTATTATAAAATTTTCATATAAATGCCAGTTGTTGATTATATATTTAACAATTTTGGAACGTACTCTTTTATGCTTATCTTGATCATTATATAGAAAATAAGAAAAAGATCTAAATAAACAATTACCATCTGGTTTAATGTGTACTTTAATATCCATTTCAAATATATAGACAAATTAAAATATATCCAAGTAATAAAAGTTTCCACTCACTAACTAAAAGAAGATATTATTTAGAAGATATTATTATTTTTATTAAAAAAGAATTAAATTAATAAATTAAAAATTATATATGTTTAAAACCTTAAATTAACTTACATTGATATATTGATACATTGATATACAATGATAATTTTTAATACCAAAATACTCTTCTGCTTTATTTTTTAAAAATTCTTATCAGGTTATAAAGACATCAATATAATGAATATCTTCACTTTCAGACTATCCTTATAAAAAAGAAAAAAATCCCATATAAAAAACATTAAACAATTAACTATAATGTTACTACAATGATTGGCAAATAATTTTTAAATCGAAAATTCCAAGAGAAATTCAAATTTATTTTGATTTATTTTTATACCTTAATGAAGATTTGTTAAAAACGTTAATTTACATCTTTTAATAGTTGTCTTCTTCAAGTTCATTAAATATATTTCAAATTTGTCTTCTTATTTCCTTCGTATAACCATCGTTAATTACTTTTAATTTTTAAAAAAAATTTATAAATTAAACTGTCAGTTTTAAAACAATTCAATAACAAAACTGAAGTTGTCTGAAGTTGTTTTGTTTATTTTCAGTTTAATATTTTTATTTTACAAAATCACCTGTGTCAAAATTAAAAGTTTTAAGTTTTTCAATAAAAAAATGTCTAAGAAAAGACATAACAACTTCGATGATTTTTCTAATGATAATAAACAAAAAAAAATGAAAATTGACGAACTTGAATTCACATCCTCAAATTTTTTACAACAAAAGGTTAATGTTGGAGATAAATTTGTGTGAGTTCTAAAATATTTTTTTAAAATAATAAATAAATAAATAAATCTATTTTAATCTATTTTAATAAATCTATTATTATCTTATTTATTTGTATCTATCTATCTAAATCATCTATTTTATGTTCACTTTAATCAAAAATAATAGGTCTGTTGTGGGTTATGTAGAAACTATACAAAAAATTAAAAATGTAAAATCAAAAAAAGATCAATCAGAAAACGAATATCAAATTTTTAAATTTATTTTGAACAACAACGATAATTGTAGAATTTCATGTTTATCATGGAACAATAATGCTTTAAAATTTTCAAATCTTGTAAAAGAAAATCAAGTAAATATTATTTTTTTATTTAATTAATTAATTAATTTATTTATCTGTTATTATTTATCTAATTTATTTATTTATAAAGAAACTTCTTCTCCAAAATTTAACGGCAAAAGAATCATCAAACTTCAATGATGGAAACATGGAATATGAATTATTATTAAACACTTTTTCTAAAATAACACTTTTAGGAACTTATGATATTTTGAAAGAACAAAATAAAATAATTGAAATAAAATTTACCACAGAAAATGTACTAAAAACTACTGGATATATTAGTAAGTAATATTTTAACTCAAATTATTTATCTCTTCAATTATTATTAACTTAGTTCGATTTACTTCCCACAGAAATTGAAGGTTATTTAAGAGATGAATTTATCCCTACGAAAATTAATTCAAATAACTATTTTGGATCTATTACAAATGGCAAAAATAAGATTATTATCACAATTCAAAATTTTTTCGAGGAATATAACTTTCAACAGGGACAAAAACTTCAAATTATTGGACAATTATATGACAATGGTATAATACAAAAAAAATACAAAAAAAATCATCAAAATCAATTTTTTAAAAATTTTTTATATACAGATGATTTAAGTATTCAAATTCAAGTCCGAAATGAGAAAGAAATTACAATTCTTACAAACGAACCTGCCATGTCTTTAAATCATTTGTTGGAAGGAGGAGAATTAATTTATAGAATTGCTTAATTAACTAATTTATAAATTAATTTGTATAATTATTTGTATAAATATAATAAAATTATATATATATATATTATATATTATATTATCTCTACATTTAATAATTATTCTTTATTCATTTTATACAGATCAACTAATTAACTCAAATTTGACCTAAACTTTTAATTAAAACCCTATTGTTTAGAATACACAACGGTCAAAATTCCTTATACTTTAAATTCCTATTAAAAAAAAAATAAATAAAATCCTGAATTTAATTAAAACCCTATTGTTTAAAATACGCAACAGTCAAAATTCCTTATACTTCAAATTCCTATTAAAAAAAAAATATATTATAAATATAAATTATATTATAATATAAAAATATAGTATATTATCTCTACATTTAATAATTATTCTTTATTCATTTTACACAGATCAACTAATTAGCTCAAATTTGACCTAAAACCCTATTGTTTAGAATACACAACGGTAAAAATTCCTTATACTTCAAATTCCTGTTAAAAAAAAAAAAAAAAAAAAATCCTGAATCAACCACTACTTCAGTTGTTAAAGGAGAGAGTTGGTTAAATACGCTATTGGTTGACGAAAAGATTTTGTTGAACACGGGGTTCATTTCAAGCGATGTTCGTTGAAGGGGGGCTCTGGTTAAAAGAGCTGTTAATTAAAGGGGGTATTCCTTCAACAATGGGTTGGTTAAATCGGCTTCGTTAATTAAAAACCGTATTTTTAAAACGGAGATTAGTTAAAAGACGGGTTGGAAAATTCCTGAAATAGGGGAGGTTGATGGAAATGAACATGCCAATTTTACCAAATCAAAACTTCAGAATGGCCTATCCCAAATGGACATTTTCCCGAAAGAATCCAGTATTACCGAATTCGAAATCCCGAATCGGACATTTTCCCGAAAGAATTGGGTACTTTACTGAAGTCAAAAGCTTATCCTAAATGGACATTTTCCTGAAAGAATTCCCGAATTGCCAAACTCCTTTGAATTCCAAGCTTTCGAATTCAGTGAAATACCCAATTCTTTCGGGAAAATGTCCGATTCGGGATTTCGAATTCGGTAATACTGGAAATGGACATTTTCCTGAAAGAATTCCCGAATTGCCAAACTACTTTGAATTCCAAGCTTTCGAATTCAGTGAAATACCCAATTCTTTCGGGAAAATGTCCGATTCGGGATTTCGAATTCGGTAATACTGGATTCTTTCGGGAAAATGTCCATTTGGGTCATATATATATGACATATATATATATGTCATATCTAAAATTCCTGAAACTGCGGCGGCGGCGGCGGCGGCAGCGAAATCTTTTTATAATATAGAGAGAAGAGAGATAATGGGAGGTACCTTCAATTGTTCCTCCCAAAACAGTAGTGGAGCCTATGAGGCCCAAGAAATCGACGCTCTTAGTGCGGGTTTCCCAGGGACAGACATACGCCTCTGTCCTTGGGAAGCTTAGAAAGGAGGTGGACCTTGGCTCCTGTCAGTCCACGGTGGTGGGTGCAATGCCCACAAAGCAGGGTAACCTTCTCCTACGATTAGGAGAAGGTTCAGATAGAAAGGCCTTTACGGACAAGTTTGCCGAGGCCGTAAAAGGCATAGGAACCGTCAGGGCCCCGGATGGACAAAGGGTAACTTTGGAGATCCGAGACCTGGGCGGCCTTACCGAAAAAGAAGAGGTAGTAGTAGCCCCCGAGGAGCTCATACGGACTCCTCGAGAGAAGAGGGAAGTCAAGGTCTTGGGTTCAAATGTTAGAGGGGTAAAGTTAGCAATCGTGGTCGTGGACCAAGATGATGCTAAAAGGTTAGAAGAAGAAGGAAGGGTAAAGGTGGGATTTTTAAGTTGCCACATTAGGAGGAGGTTGATAGTGACCAGGTGCCATAGGTGCCTGTCCTACGGCCACAAGAAAGCTGAGTGCAAGGGAGTGGACAGATCCTCGGCATGTTTCAAGTGCGGAGGATCTGGTCACACTTTTGCAGAGTGTACAAAAGAGGCACTTTGTTTCCTGTGCTCGGAAGAGCAGGGCATGACGGAAGTGTCCCATGTCGCAGGCTCGGGTAAGTGTGCCTGTTTCAGGAGAGTCCTGCAACAGGCAAAAAGAGAAGAGGCTTTAAAGCGTAGCCGCTTCAGGGCCGCCTAATTCGCAGAAAAACTCAGATAGAGGAAGTTTCTTCCTTTTGAAGCGTTTTTAGAGCGAATTGACGGTTCATCGAGTCCCTGGACCCAAGTTATGTGTGTTAAAGGCCTCCATGACTGACAATGATAGTAGGTCCCGAGGACCGGAGAAAGTCGCTTCGGCGACAGAGTAGGGGATGTAAGACCACTCCTGATGGCGATACGCGCGGAAAGTGCTAGCCGGGAGTGGTCTTAAGGTCCCTAAAAAAAGGGTGTGTTTTTAGCGGGTCGGCAGAACATCGCCACCCCAGCATAACCCTGTAGTACGGGCTACAGGGTACCTGGCAGCAGGTTTTCACATCCTACGTAAAAAAAAAAATAATAATAATATATATAATAATTTAATAATTACAATCACATGTGTAAACGTTTCTGGAAAACTACGCCAACTTTTCAGCCACTGTCTATCAGTTTTAATCAGCTTTTTGAAAATGTAACCTTACTTTTTTTTACTTTAGTTTGTTTTAATATTTTAGATGCTATTAAATTCTAAACTAATGTCCCAGTATTTTTATGATAACTTCGTAGGATAATTTAACATATTAGCTTTAAAATTTTTTTTGTAATACCCCCCACAGCACCGAAAATTTCCTGAAAATTTATTAAATATTTACTTGCAATATTCGAAATATGTGATTGCAAAATTTAGTAAAAATTTTGTGAAGACTTAAATGTCTCTATTAAATAAAAGTTTAGCGGGAACCTTTCCTGAACATTTAAATTAAATTTTCGCTTAATTATAATTATAATTATAATTAGGCGAAAATGTTCAGTCAAGTTTCAGGAAAGTTTCACGCTAAACATTTATTTAATCGGGACATTTAAATCTTACAAAATATTCACTAAATTTTGCAATCACGTATGAGGCATTTTACGTGTAATGTCCCAAGCTCAAAATTAATTTCTTTCAAAAAAATTGAAAATTAGGAAATTTATTGCTCTATCTAGTGGTAATAAAACCCAAAAGAAAATTTTGACTTTTTTGAAAAATTAAAGGGAGTAGAGGGGGGTCAATTTTGTCAAGTTTGCTTAATACCGTCTTCTTACTTAATTTTCTCTGTCTTGGCGGGTAATGAAAAAAATTTCTTTGAGTATGATTTTTAAAGGTTTTTAATGATCTTTTCATTGGTAAATTTTATTTTTTAATATTTTAAAAATTTGACCCTAATTTTTTATAATTAATATTTAATTTGCTATTTTCACCAAAATCGATTCGTTTAATTTTAATATAAAGTATTGCAAACGAAAGCTGAGGTTTTTTCCTATTGATATAGAAATTTTTAGAATGCCCTTTTTTTTGTTTTTAAGATATTAATCCTCAAAGAACGGATTGTGGCGCGCGGCGCGCTGCAACGCCTCGCATCAGGCCGCGTCAGCTACTCACTCTTACCAAAAGCACTATTTTTGGACAAAAATCTGCTGACAACTCAAAAATCATCCGATTTTAACTTTCTTTTTTTTAAATACTCGAGAATGTTTGTCCTACAACTCTGAACTGCTAAAAAATTAAGATCTTTTTTATTAACTGAAATAAATGTTAATAACATTTAAAAATTGAAAAAAATTATTTTTGAAAAAGTGACTTCAAGGTCCTTCGATGTCAGAAACTTTATTTACTTATATAAATACACACAAAACTTATCAAAAGTATTTTTAAATGGTTCTTAGTTAATAATAATCAACAATTTTCAAATTGATTAAACAATCTTAGTTAACAAATTAATAACTTTAAAAATATTCATTCCTCAGATTCCGTTTCTTTTGTGAAATTAGTAAATTACTATTTACTTTACTTACGTTTCGTGTCTTTTGTAAAATTAATAACTATTGGCCTAGAATAATGAAAGAGTTAAAGAACGTTCACAAACATTTTTTGAATTGTTTAAACAATCTTAGTTAACAATTGAATTGATTACTAGAAAAACTCTTAGAAAATGGTAACAAATTTATCTCAGAATAGGTACAAAATCGAAGCAAATAAAAATTCCGAGTTTATTTATTTGCTAACTAATATTTTTAACAAATTTTAAAATATTTCATAACGACCATAACTATTTTTAAAATTTGAACTGAAAATAATTATTGTAATTACTTAAAGAAGTAAAATCTAAATAAAGATAACTTTCGAAGTTATTATTTATTAACTAAAATTTTTGGAACTCTTTAAAACAGTTGGTAAATATTTAAACTACTTTATAAATTTAGATATAAATAGTAATTAATTAATTTTACAAGAAATCGAAATAAAAGTGAATAAAAATGGCGAAGATATTCAATTGTTAACTAAGTTTGTTTAATCAATTTGAAAATTGTTGATTATTATTAACTAAGAACCATTTAAAAATACTTTTGATAAGTTTTGTGTGTATTTATATAAGTAAATAAAGTTTCTGTCATCGAAGGACCTTGAAGTCACTTTTTCAAAAATAATTTTTTTCAATTTTTAAATGTTATTAACATTTATTTCAGTTAATAAAAAAGATCTTAATTTTTTAGCAGTTCAGAGTTGTAGGACAAACATTCTCGAGTATTTAAAAAAAAGAAAGTTAAAATCGGATGATTTTTGAGTTGTCAGCAGATTTTTGTCCAAAAATAGTGCTTTTGGTAAGAGTGAGTAGCTGACGCGGCCTGATGCGAGGCGTTGCAGCGCGCCGCGCGCCACAATCCGTTCTTTGAGGATTAATATCTTAAAAACAAAAAAAAGGGCATTCTAAAAATTTCTATATCAATAGGAAAAAACCTCAGATTTCGTTTGCAATACTTTATATTAAAATTAAACGAATCGATTTTGGTCAAAATAGCAAATTAAATATTAATTATAAAAAATTAGGGTCAAATTTTTAAAAAATTAAAAAATAAAATTTACCAATGAAAAGAGCATTAAAAACCTTTAAAAATCATACTCGAAGAAATTTTTTTCATTACCCGCCAAGACAGAGAAAATTAAGTAAGAAGACGGTATTAAGCAAACTTGACAAAATTGACGCCCCTCTACCCTCTTTAATTTTTCAAAAAAGTCATAATTTTCTTTTGGGTTTTATTACCACTAGATAGAGCAATAAATTTCCTAATTTTCAATTTTTTTGAAAGAAATTAATTTTGAGCTTGGGACATTACACGTAAAATGCCTTATATTTGGTATATTGCAAGTAAATATTTAATAAATTTTCAGGAAATTTTCGGTGCTGTGGAGGACTGCAGAATCGTCACCTTCATGGATTTTCAGTTCTCAAATCTAGACCAACCGTAAGTGGGGCTTATGTGGCTTTTCCGATTTCATTAGTTTTTAACCCTTTCAGGACAAGACGGACACTTTTGCTTACATATTTTTTATCGACCTTTCAGAACCTGTTATCAAAATTTTCAAAAAAGAATTTTTTTATAAAGTTGTGGGCACTTTTTTAGAAAAAAAATTTGAATTCTTGACAATCTGGTTTAAAAAATGATTTTTTTTGCACATTTTCAGTACCCGGAAAAATGTTTCAACTTGGATTATATTATTGCGTCCGTTCTAATCACGAATCTGAAGCCGGATTTTAATAATTCAAAATGGTGGATGATATTTTGAAAATTAATCGGATTTGTTTGAAACTTGTTGTTCGAGGTTTTTTGGGGTTTTTGATTAAAAATCCGGTGTCAAAATTTGAAAATTCAAAATGACGGATACAATTTGGTGTATGATATTTCAAAAATTGATCAGTTTGTTTAAAACTAGTTACTCGCAGTATTTTGGGGGTCGCCTATTATACGTATCTGACGTCAATACTTATATAATATTGACCTAAAACCTATTACGTAACGTGTGGACCAGGCCAAAATCAGTCATATCGGATCGAATTTTTTTAAATTGACATAAGATTCGTCATTAGCGATCCCAAGAACCCACACCCAATTAGCACATAGTATTGCAGCAACATTGCACTGCAATACCCTACTGAAAAATTCTATATAGGTTCCTACTAGGAATCTTATAAGATTTCCAAGTAGATTCTTATGGGATTCTATTTAGGATCCTATGTAGATTCCTATCGGAAAAACGCATGTGATTTTGTATAGTTATAACATAGGAAATCATATATCCTATAGAGTTAAATTTCCCATTTTTATAGTAAAACATATATTTTCCGATAAGGATCCAGTAGATATGACATAAGAAGATATATGGTTACATATAGGATCATATATGAAAACCTATAGGAAGACATATAGTTTCCTAAATTGGATCACATATGAAATCCTATAGAAAAGCATATAGTTTCCTATAAGAATCTATATAGGAAACTACGTTTTGCTACAGGGCTCTTATTAAATTGGAGCAGAAATTTATATTTTTTCATATATAGGATCGTACGTTGATTCCTATAGGAAAGCGTGTAGTTTCCTATGACAATATATATGGGGCAAATTTTCTGAAGTGTCCAGCGTCAAAATTAAAAGTTGTTGGATCGGACTAATATTTGCACAAACTTTAGTGCTATGGGTAAGTACTTTAACCACCAAATATCATGCAATTTAATTTAAAATTGTAGAGGGGGGAGGAGGTTGAAGATTTGGGTAAAGTAAGAACATTGAGTTTTTCAAAAAATCGTAGCCGCTAAATAACGAAATGAAAAAAATTTTCACCTATATGTTTTTGAAATGTTTTTTCCTACTCTTTCACATAGTAAAAAAGTTTTTTTTTTAAAAACAAAATTTAACCCTTTTTTTTAAATTAAACATTTTTTTGACTTTCTTTTCAAAAAGGACACTTTTTTATTTTTTTTTGTCTTAAAAGAAAGCTCAAGTTGTGTACTTTAAACATACCAAAAGAACAAAATGACGTTCTTTGTTTTTTTTGAATTATTAATTAATTAATTAATAAAATTTTTTAAAAATTGAAATAATTTAAAAAAAAAATAAGTTACGGTAATTTTAAATACACCAATTTAAAGCTTAGCAAAATGCGCATCCAACGAGCCCTATTTGAAGTATTGTGGATAATTTTATGATTTATAAATAAATATTTATAAAAAATTAATTAATAAATAAATATCATCCATTAAAATAAAGGTAGAGTGTTAAATTTTTTTTTATTAGGAAGTTTTTACAATCCTACATTAAATAATATCTAGTTAAAGTATTTCCAACTAATGAAAATTTAAATAAGACATTTTTATATCAAAATTCATAACACTGCATTAAACGCGTACTAAAATTCAAACATCTAGAAATTAAGTTTGGTTGAAAAAATGTTAAATATTTTTTGCAAGAAGAAGCAAAAAGTAATTAAATCGAGTTTTTAAAATGATGCACATAATATTAAATATTAGGATCAAAAAATTTTAATTATTATTATAAAAAAATTTAAAGTTTTGTAATTTTAAAAACGATATATGTGATGCCGCGCGAGAAAAGGGACCTATCTAAAAAAAATCAATTTTCATTTTTTTATGCTAAAAGGTAGCTTTGTAGTCGATCTTTCATTTAAAAAAATCAGAAATTGTTTCTATTAATTACTTTTTGAGTTATTGACTATTAAGCGTAAGAGTTTACATTGGTCGCAATGTATTGCCGCAACTTCTAACGCAAAAAAAAACCTATCTTGAAAAAAATCAATTTTAATTTTTTTATGCTAAAAGGTAGCTTTTTAGTCGCTCTTTCATTTGAGAAAATTAAAAAATTTTTTCATTAATTACTTCTTGAGGTATTAAGCATGAAGCGTAAGAATTTAAATTGGTCGCAATGCCTTGCCGCAACTTCTAACGCTCGTCTTGTAAAATTAACGTTTCAGGCGATAGGTCCCTTTTCTCGCGCGGCGTCACATATATAAAATTAAATTATACAAATTATTATGAAAAAATATAATATTTAATTATTAAAAAATTAATAATAACTGTTCAGTAGCAAAAGACATAAAAATATTAGGCTCGGTGGTTACACAAGTATCTTTAACGAAGTTCTGCAGTGCGACGCGGCGCATGCATAAAGACGTGGATGTAAAAATGTCTCATTTAAATTTTCATTGGTTGGAAATACTTTAGCTACATATTATTTAATATTGGACAGTAAAAACTTTCTAATAAAAAAAAATTAACATTCTACCTTCATTTTTATGGATGATATTTATTTGTTAATTCATTTTTTGTAAACATTAATTTATAAATCATAAAATTATTCAAAATACTTCAAATAGGGCTCGTTGGATGCGCATTTTGATAAGCTTCAAAGTGGTGTTTTCAGAATTGCCGTAACTTAATCTTTTTGTAAATTATATTAATTTTTATAAATTCTTATTAATTAATTACTAATTAATAATTCGAAAACAACAAAAAACGTCATTTTGTTCTTTTAATATGTTTAAAGTACACAACTTGAGCTTTCTTTTAAGAAAAAAAAAAAAGGAAAAAAAGAGTCCATTTTGAAGTAAAAGTCAAAAAAATGTTTAATTTCAAAAAAAGGGTTAAATTTTAATTAAAAAAAAAAGAACTTTTCACCATGTGAAAAAGCAGGAAAAAACCTTTCAAAAACATATAGGTGAAAAATTTTTTCATTTCGTTATTTAGCGGCTACGATTTTTTGAAAAACTCAATGTTCTTACTTTACCAAAATCTTCAACCTCCTTCCCCCTCTACAATTTTAAATTAAATTGCATGATATTTGGTGGTTAAAGTACTTACCCATAGCACTAAAGTTTGTGCAAATATTAGTCCGATCCAACAACTTTTAATTTTGACGCTGGACACTTCAGAAAATTTGCCCCATATAGGAAACTACATGTTTTTCTATAGGGTTCCTATGGAAGTCCCATATGGGAGCCTATATGGGTCGGAATATAGGAGTTTATGTAGGTTTCTGGGTAGGATCCTACATAGGATTTCTGAAAATGGCTTTTTTCAAATGCACATACCTCCGCATTGAGCTAATGTCAGAATTTAAACCTAACTTCTTTAAGCACATGAGAGCTCTCCCTTTTTATATCTTATCTATCTACACTCGTTTGTGTGTTTAGGTGAGAGAACACACATAGCGACATTTTTATGAATCTCTCGTATAGGAATCATTTAGGTTCCCACATAAGATCGACTCACATAGGTGAGACCCCATTAGGTAAAAGAATACATCTACTGGCATTTCTATGAAAAGAAGTCTCTTATAAGAAAAGATCCTCACCTATGTGGGTCGACATATAGGATCCTATGTGGAATCCTATATGGATTCCTATACGAGAAATTCATAGAAATGCTGCTAGGTGCGATCTCTCACTTAAAAACAAAAACGAGTCTAAATACATAAGATATAAAAAGGGAGAGCTCTCATATGCTTAAAGAAGTTAAGTTTAAATTCTGACATTAGCTCAATGCGGAGGTATGAGCATTTGAAAAAAGCCATTTTCAGAAATCCTATGTAGGATCCTACCTACGAACCTACATAAATTTCTATATGCCGACCCATATGGGACTTCCATAGGAACCCTATAGGTTTATAGGAAACTATAAGTTTTCCTATATGTTTCCATACATGATCATATATGTAATCATATATCTTCCTATTTCATACCTATAGGATTCTTATAGGAAAATATACGTTTTCCTATAGGATTTCATGTGTGATCCAATATAGGAAACTATATGTTTTCCTATAGGTTTTCATATATGATCCTATATGTAACCATATATCTTCCTATGTCATATCTTCAGGATTCTTATAGGAAAATATATGTTTTTCTATAAAAATGTGAAATTTAAGGGGGGTTTCTCATGGAAATGTCGGAAAATGAACATTTTTGATTTTATTTAATTAGTTATTTATTTTTATAAATATCTATCTAAACCTGTTAACCTATTAAAATCGAAGTATTTTGAAAGAGAAAAAAATTATTTTCACACCTAAAATATTAGATTAAAAGTACATCTTAGTGCCATGAAGTTGACTCTAAAAAAAGAAGGAGTTTTGCGGTAGACACGATTCCGCTATTTTGAATCACCGGAAACCTAAAAATCCAAAAGAATCTTAAAATATACATATGTGGGCAGTCCGTATACCAGGAGTTTTACTAAAAACCAAAAAATAAAAAATTGGCGGGTTTTTGATCAAAAATTCAAAAAAAAGGAAATTTTTTTAGTACTTAAGGATGGCTAGGAGGGGGAGGGGGTTACTAAGGCAGTTTATCCTGGTATACGGACTGCAGACAGGTGTGTCTAACAAAATGCAAATGGATTTAAATCAATTGCTTTCTTCGTTTTCTCTTAACTACGTCTACCGAAAAAAACCATGATTTCGAAAAAACGCGTTTAAAATTATGGGTAACATTTTTAGTAAAAGAAGAAGTAAAGCGAAAATTTTTTATTTTTTTTTATTTTTTTTTAATGGCATCTATTTACAATTGACGCGAAACTGAATCGATGCGCGCCATGATAGCCACCAAATGTCACGGATTTATTTCAAAAACTAATACTCGAATCGACTTAAACTTTTATAAAGGAATTTTTGACATGTCAATGAGTAAATTTATGCAAAAAAAAAATAATCGATTTTTCCATGAGAAACCCCCCTTAACTCTATAGGATATTATTGAAAAGATATTATCGATTTCACTGAGTCAAATAAAACGAAAAAATCTTCACTTTTTTAACGTTTCAACAGCTATGCTGCCCTCATCAGAAACTAAAATTTATTAATAACATGTTTAACAAAAAATTAATTTACAAATTATGCATATAATAAAATGAAATGGTGTCAACAATAATTACCGTAAAAAATTAACAATAAATAAATTAAATATAAAGACGATGACAAATTTTTGACAACAAGTGTCTCGTCCGTTTACTAAAATTAAACTGAGGTAATTAGAATATTATTGAACTAATCAATGCGATCGGATTATTATAAGTCATTGTGTACAAAATATAAGGGTACATTCTTGATTGTCGAAAGTTAAAATAAAATTAAATTTAAATTAAACTTTGAAAAAATATTACAAACTTAAAAATTTGTTTATAAATTATATGAAGTAGATTATTTAAAAAAACACATTTTTTTTTTTACATAAAAAAATATTACCTAGTCAATCAAAACCTTGAGAAGGAAATAAACAAATTAAAGAAAGTAATAAAAAGATAGTAAAAAATTTTTTTCTTAAAATTTATTGTTTTTGATAAAATTATTGTGTTATTTTAAAAGTAATGTTAATATTCATTTCGATATCTATATTTACGTTCATTAAGAAAATGAGTATAGGTCTTACTAAGATTCTTTGTGTCATCTTTTTTGTTAATTGGATTTCTCTGCATGTTGATGTGAATCATTTCTGAAGTTAATCTTTTATCTAGATTAGATTCTTTGTCTAGAATTGAAAAATTATCCCAGTCAAAATCATGTTTTAAGTCATTTTTGTGAATATTAAACACCGAATTTTGATTTTTTAGGATATTATATTATTATAGGATATTATATGTTTTCCTATGTCATATCTATACAAAATCACATGCGTTTTTCCTATAGGAATGTTTCTATAGGAATCTACATAGGATCCTTTTTAGAATCCTATAAGAATCTACGTTGAAATCTTATAAGATTCCTAGTAGGAACCTATATAGGATTTTCAAGTAGGGTATTGCCTCAATGTTGTCCATGTCTACATTGCTGCAACGTTTCTGTGCAATATTGGTTTAACGTTGCATAATGTTGCTGCAATATTGCTGCAACGTTTAAGCAATATTGTCGTGGAAAGTTGAAAAAAGACTTCATTAATTTTTAAAAGTGGTATTTAGTATTTATTTATTTATTGTTGGAATTTACACTAGTAGATTAAAAGTGCTTAAATATTTATAAATAAAAAACACTATAATCCTTCGCGGTAGCATATGTCATTTTTTAAGCCATTAATTTCTTTAATAACGTATATTACGAGCTCTAAAAATGTTTTTTTCTTCATGAAAATAATAAATAGGGGAGTGGGTCCCAAGATGGACAGGGCCCCAAGATGGACATTTCGTATAAAATTTTTGTTTAAGGTGAAAACACCTTATGCTTTCTGTCAGTTTTGTTGTTTGTATAGACGAAGATTTTGATGCACAATAATTTGAAGAAAAAAAAAACAAGTCGGTTTTTTTTCTATACCTACCACATAATTTTGTGTCTAAAAAATGTTTTGTAACAGTTTTTTCTCAAGTTGGTGAAGTTATTTAAATTTATGCTTTAGAATGAGTACTTAACGTTATAATATTCTTTATTTATCGTATAATAATATCCTAAAATGATTTTACTAATTCAGTGTTCGTATATATATTTTTACTGGGGATTAAAAAATGGTGTCATGTACCCTTAGATGGATAGGCCTCAAATCTCAATGTATTTATTTGCCTATTTTCGATTTTACACTTTTTTCAATAATTTTTTGAGCCAATTAATTAAAATTTTTTATTTTTCACCGTAAAATGTGATGTTGTGGTTAGAGAATTTGATATATCGATATTTTTCGATATTTTATTACTTTTTACTGTTAGACTATTAAATTGAAGTTTTTAGAAATGTTATTTCTTGATAAATTCCGTAAAATGATGAAAAAATTAGTTTAAGAATTTTTACACGATGTTCATTTTTTATTTACTACAATTTTCAGAGACTTTTAAGAAGGTGTCCATCTTAGGGCCACTTTTTTTTAGACCGAAAATTTTAACAATTAGAAAAAATGATATAAAAAATGTTTATGTTTAAAATAATATTTTATCACTGAGGCCATAAGTTACCTTATAAATTGTACTTTCATCCGGTATAAAACATTTTAATATATTTTATTTGGTTCGGATTCTACAGCAATAAATAGAAAGGGGTGTCCAACTAGGGGCCCTCTCCCCTATATTTCAGGTTAATTTTTTTTATTTTGTATTCAAAAACGAGTTTTTCAATTTCTGCACAATATTATTCATATTCTTTCAAAAAAACATTGTTAAGTTACCTTATTTTCTTTCTTAAATTATATTATAACAAGCCGAATTAAAATTTTAAAGCAATTTTTTAGAAAATCCATGTTACCTACTGTTAGCCATTATCTACTGTTAGCAATTCTTTGGAAAATTTTGATTAGTTTTTCTAGAAGAATTCGAATCAATTTCAAAAAGACTTCCCATACTCGTAGTGATTTATGATGAAATTTCCAAAATTAAAAAAAATACAAGGTCAAAAATCAGACCTCCAGAAACTTCAGTGTTAACCGTAAAATTCTTAGTCTAAAATCCTCATAGAAATCTATAAGGAACATCCCATGCACAAAAAATATCCGATGTTCCAAATCATCGTGATATTCCGCATTGAAATCCTGATGAAAATAGGCAAAGGAATCCTTCAGATACATTTCTGTTAACCGTAACATTATAAGTCTAAAATCTTGATAGAAATCTTTGACCCTAATAGCACCAAACGTTTCATCAACGTTGCAGCATCGTTTCTGTGTAACGTTGCAGACGTTGCATTGCGACGTTACCAGCCAAGAAATGTAACGTTGCATATGTCATGGGGCTAGGAACGTTGCAGGGAACGTTGCGGAACGTTATTTTGGAACTTTCAATAGGCATTCGAAAAATCGCAGTGCGGGTTGCGGAAAAATGTTGCGGAAAATGCTAAATTTTGTTTTATTATTATTATTCGATGTTGATAATATGATTGCTTCTATAGAACAGTGGTCATTAAAATCAACTACGCAGCTCTAATTGCGATAAAAAACTACTGCGCACAATATCAACATTATTAATTTTTAAAAGATTTTTAAATGGTCATTCAAAGTTTCAAAATAACGTTCCGCAACGTTCCCTTGCAACGTTCATAGCCCCATGACATATGCAACGTTACTTTTCTTGGCCGGTTACATTGCAATGCAACGTTTGCAACGTTGCAAGGTAACGACGCAGAAACGTTGATGAAACGTTTTGTGAAGCAACTTCCCATGAATAAAAAGAATACAAACTTCATGATCCACTTAAAATTCGCGTAGAAATTCGTGAGGAAATCTTTGAAGATTGTCCAAAATATAAACGAGGATTTCCTCGAGAATTTCCTCGCAGATTTTCTCGCGAATTTCCACGCGGATTTTTTTGATAGGATATAATTCTCGTAAAATTCGGTGATAAATTGCCATGGATCAAAAAATACAAAGTCCAAAATCCTCGTAAAAATCCGCGTAAATATCATGGTAATAATTCTGTAGGTAGAAAAAATGACCAAGTCCAAACTCCGCTGAAATCTCAGCGTAGATATCCACAAGGAAATCTACGTAGAAATCCTTGATAAATTTTAGAGTTTACAAAAAATATCAAAGTTCAAAATCACCGTAAAAATCATGGTAATAATTTTCCAGGTAGAAAAAATGTTCAAGTCCAAAATCCGCCGAAATCTCTGCGTAGACATCCAAGAGGGAATCTAGGTAGAGACAGTTGAAAATTTCAGAGTTAAGAAAAAATATCAAAATCCAAAATCAGCGTAAAAATCATGGTAATAGTTCTGTACGTACAAAAAATGTCTAAGACCAAAAGCCACTGAAAGCTCCGCGTAGAAATTTGCCAGAAAATCTGCGTGGAAATCCTCGATAAATTTCAGAGTTAACAAAAAAGGTCAAAGTCCAAAATTATCGTAAAAATCCGCGTAAAAACCATGGTAATAATTTTGTAGGTAGAAAAGATGTCCAAGTCCAAAATCCGCCAAAATCTCTGCGCAGAAATCCTCGAGGAAATCTACGTAGAAATCCTTGATAAATTTCAGAGTTCACAAAAAAGATCAAAGTCCATAATCATTGCAAAAATCCGCGTAAAAATCATGGTTAGAATTCTGTAGGTACAAAAAATGTCAAAGTCCAAAATCCGCCAAAATCTCTGCGTAGAAATCCTCGAGGAAATCTACGTAGAGACGATTGGAAATTTCAGAGTTAAGAAAAAATATCAAAATCCAAAATCAGCGTAAAAATCATGGTAATAGTTCTGTACGTACAAAAAATGTCTAAGACCAAAAGCCGCTGAAAGCTCCGCGAAGAAATTTGCCAGAAAATCTGCGTGGAAATCCTCGATAAATTTCAGAGTTAACAAAAAAGGTCAAAGTCCATAATCATTGCAAAAATCCGCGTAAAAATCATGGTTAGAATTCTGTAGGTACAAAAAATGTCAAAGTCCAAAATCCGCCAAAATCTCTGCGTAGAAATCCTCGAGGAAATCTAAGTTGAAATCCTTGATAAATTTCAGAATTCAGAAAAAAGATTAAAGTCCAAAATCATTGCAAAAATCCGCGTAAAAATCATGGATAGAATTCTGTAGGTACAAAAAATGTTCAAGTCCAAAATCCGCTAAAATCTCTGCGTAGAAATCCTCGAGGAAATCTACGTAGAAGTCCTTGATAAATTTCAGAATTCAGAAAAAAGATTAAAGTCCAAAATCATTGCAAAAATCCGCGTAAAAGTCATGGTTAGAATTCTGTAGGTACAAAAAATGTTAAAGTCCAAAATCCGCTAAAATCTCTGCGTAGAAATCCTCGAGGAAATCTACGTAGAAGTCCTTGATAAATTTCAGAATTCAGAAAAAAGATTAAAGTCCAAAATTATCGAAAAAATTCGCGTAAAAATCATGGTAAGAATTCTGTAGGTACAAAAAATGTTAAAGTCCAAAATCCGCTAAAATCTCTGCGTAGAAATCCTCGAGGAAATCTACGTAGAAGTCCTTGATAAATTTCAGAATTCAGAAAAAAGATTAAAGTCCAAAATTATCGAAAAAATTCGCGAAAAAATCATGGTAAGAATTCTGTAGGTACAAAAAATGTCTAAGTCCAAAATCTGCCGGAAACTCTGCGTAGAAACCCGTGAGGAAATCTGCGTAAAAATCATGGTGATAATTCTGTTATGACAAAAAATGTTCAAGTCTAATATTTCTCGAAAATTTTACATAGAAATCTTCGCGAATATCCGCGTGGATTTGTCCAAAAAAATATCGAGGATTTCCTCGAGGATTTCCTCGTGGATTTCAGCGCGGATTTCAATGCGGATATTTTTGATAAATGTTTGAAATCAATCATTTTGTTCTTCATTAAGATTTTCACTTTTCACGCTATCAATTATTATTTCGTCACACATGGTAGCCGAGAATTTGTACTTTACTTGAAGAACCTTTGCGTGTACAAAATAGCTTTAATACTGAGGACAATTAACAGAAATGACTAATACCAATCAAATAGGGGAATGTCTTAATGCGCGGGCCACTTTTGGATAGAAATAAAAATGTGTTTGCAACTGAGTTAAAAGAATTAATGTACTCCATTAGATAGCTAAAGGTGTTAGCTAACTAACGGAGTACATTAATTTTTTTAACTCAGTTGCAAACACATTTTTATTTTTATCTAAAAGTGGCCCGCGCATTAAGACATTCCCCTACCATTCATAACGTTATAAGACAAACTGACGGTCTTCTAATACATTTTGTAAACAATACATCACAATCAAACAGATTTTACGTTCAAAGAAATAAATATAAACTTACCAATAACTATTAGTTTTTATTTATTAATTCTTTTTTTTTTTTCCTAGTTATTATACACTCATTTTTACGGCCTTACTGGCCCAATGAGTGTCCCTCGTAGGGAGTTTCTAGAATTCATTACTTTGAAATATATTTTCTCTTAAGGGTTTTCGTCTACAGAACGGCTTGAAATTAGGAGTACTCGCATTTGCCTGGACCACCCGGTATATTGGGTTTGCTCGCCAGTGGAGAGGGAAAACTGTAGAAAAACCTCACCTGAATACAACCGGTTTATCGACAGTCGAGTTCTAGTGATCTGCACAGGTCGATTACCGAAAGTGCATATCATTATACCTCGACGTCTTTACCTGCCACTGAAGTTATCTCACAGCCGAAAAAAATCCCAGGCTTCCCGGGGCGCGAACCAAGCAAGCTTGACGCTTGACTTGGGGCGACCGTAGAGTCCAGGACCTTAACCAACTGAGCTAACACCTTGGTTATTAATTCTTATTATTGTGGTATTTCTAAACACTTTTCATGAGTATATAATGAAATATAATATTATAATAATAAATAATAAAACAATACAAAATAATATAAATAATCATGAAATATAATTCGTTATTCAAATATTTGATTTCGAACATTGCCCAAGGCAGATTGGGAACTCCGCAATTTACCCGCCAGATATTGGGCAAAGCTCAAGATAAAAGTGGTACTTCTGACTTTGCCCAAAAACGCTCGGTCAAACTGCGGAGTGACCGGGCATTTCGCGGATTACCTGCACTCCGGGCTTTGCCCACAACATATACAATAGCAAAAAAGATATTAGTATATTATGCCTCCCGAGGTGCATATGCTATTTTCTATCGATATGTACGAAAAAATTGTGTTTTGTACGCCCTAAGCGTGGCAGTACTTACAGCTTTGAGGTTAGTGAACATTAGAAGTAAAGAACTTCCAAACAGGGAAAAAAACTCTCTTTGCGCAACCGCGGTTCACCTGTGCGAAGAGAGTTTTTTCACTGTTCGGAAGTTTTTTTACCTCTAACGTTCACCGACCTAAAAACTGTGAGTTCTGCCCCGCTTAAGGCGAACGAAAACACGAGGTTTTCGTGCATGTGTGGTAGAAAATAATTTTAAAAAATTTTAACGTTATTTTCTTGTAATCTCACTTTTTAACTTAAAAAATTGAAATCCGCATAACTTCGTTAAACATTTTTTTTCACCAAATCGGGAAAATACGTGTCGTCTAAAATTGTCTGAAAAACAATATATTTCAATGAAAAATGATTCCCTGACTTCAACATACATAGCCAGTCTGAATTGAAATAGAACGACCTCTGAAAGGAGAAGTATGTTTTCCTTTGTTTACGTTAAATACAAATCTAATACAAGAATTAAAAACTCTCTGCAATTTATTATTTAGATTATTAGTGATACCATCAGAGTCGATACACCCATAATAAAAAAAAGAAGAAATCCAATATTAGTCGAGTTGATGTTAAAAAAGAATCCCTGTTTTTAAATAATTGCCTTAGTCTCACAAAAGTTTTACAACAAATTCTAAGTACATGTTCCTTCCACGTCAGGGATCTATTAAGTATCAACCAAGATCTTTAACTGTCTCCTGATACCGAAAATTAACCCCCTTTAATAACTAATGGTGGAAAAGTATTCAAAAAATCTAAAGTAGTATTATTAGAAGGACTAAATATAACTAGCTTGGTCTTAGTTGGATTAAGGAGAAGACCCTTGCCCATTCAGCTACAGAATCGATATCAGTTTGCATCTTCATGATTAATTCAGTATAATCTTTGAAGGTCCAAAAAGATACAATTAAAAATCGTCAGCAAATTTATGATATTTGCAGTGTAATAAATTATGACCAAGGTCAGTTACTAATAAATTAAAAAGCAAAGGAACGAGAGAGGAACCTTGACATACTCCACACTTAACTTTTACCCAATTTGATACTTCCCCTTTCCAATTAGAAACTCTTTGCATACGATTATTGAGGTTTGATTTAAACCAAGCAAGTACAGATTTTGATAAATTGAACGAACTTAGTTTATGTAACAATAAATTATGATCAACCAGATCAAAGGCTTTGGTAAAGTAAAAAAAGACAGCAATAGTAGTTCCTTTGTTGCCCACTGCTGATTTAATATCAGTGGTAAGTTTGAGTGACGCTATACTTGTTCAAGTGGTTTTGAAAGAGCACACAAAATGGAAATAGGTCAAAATTCAGAAACTACAGGAGGTCTTGGTATTTTCGGAATCGGTCAAATAGTAGCATATTTCCAATCACTGGGAAAAACACCTATCTGAAGTGAGTAGTTATAGATATGGACTAGGATAGGGAAAATAATGGGAAGTGATAGCTTAACTATTTTAATAGAAATTCCATCAATGCCGGTTGCATTGATTTCAATTTCCAATATATTCTTCAATAATCATTCTGAGGGAATATCTAGAAAAAAAATTCCACAATAAAAACCATCCGCAATATTAAAAACAACAGATGGCGTTGAGGGTAGAACAGGAGAAACAGAAAAAATGTTTGAAAAAATCATTTAAGAGAAAATTTTGATCTATCATCTCATTTTTTGCTGAAATTAGGTTATGTTTCTTTAAAGTAACTCGATTTATTTCTCTAATCAAAGTTTTAATTTCACTTGTCATCCATGGTGGATGTCTTTTCCTGATACGTGGAATATGCAATGGAGCAAAAAGATCATAGGCTGAAAATAAACAAGTGCAAAGTATGTTGACTTTTCAGTCAATATCTGTATTGGCAAACAGACTTTCCTAATTTTGGAGCGACAAAATAGGTTATTATAATTAGAAAATGAAAAATATGTTGAAGTCTCAACTTTATCTCCAAATGAAGCATTTGGTGGCTTATATACAGCACCAAGTAATTCTGATACTTTCTGCAATTCAACTTTAATAGAAATAAACTTCAATACTGCATAAGAATGATGTGCGCTCATTGCCACTATTTTTGCATGCAAACTTATCTGAACATATTCACACACACCACCACCACCTCTTCGTTCCTCTCTGTCTCTGTCTCTGCAAAAGAGCATGTAGTTGTCAAGTTCGACTAAAAAATATGGATTATCTGGAGTCAACCACGTCTCAGAAACGGCAATAATTTGATATAAACATGTATTGAAAAAATTCTTAAATTCAAGAAAATGTGCCAAATGAGACTGGGCATTTACTTGGCAGATAGAAAAGACTGTTATTTAAAAGCAAAAGGTATCAAGCAGATTGAGAACAGATATTTAAAATGAAGTTTGTGAAACCGATCCAAGGATCATATCCACTGAGGCGGGATTAAAGAACTGTGGGTCTGCAAGCTGAAGATCGGTCAGATGTCTCCAGGACTGTGAAGGTAGCTTGACAGAGGGTATGTCAGCCGTTTACTTTGGGAGAATGTCTGCCGTCATGACGCAATAATAATCAGGATCATAGTTCGATTTCAGCTTCAAAGTAACAAAACCTTTGGATCTGCCGGTTTTCTGGGCACCCAATCCAGTGACAGAAGTATAAGATTTTTGTCGGGGAATGTGATGCATTTGTACGAATCGTTCAGTCACCAACGAAAGTTCGGAGCCCTGATCAATAAGGATCCTTACATCGATAAGTTGGCCATGGCTCAATTCGACCTTTGCTCGTGCAGTGGTTAAGAGGATCGAAGTTCGAAAATGTGGACTTAATGAGGTATGATGGAGTACTTGTCGTTCTTCTTGATCGAAATTTGACTTAGACGAGTTTGACAAGGGTGACGGAGAAAAGATACGGTCAGTTGTCAATCGAGGTGCCGGGACATGAATCGAACTGTGGTGTTTCTTACCGCATTTGATACAGCGTCTCGAGGATAGGCATGGATTCAATGAATGGCGCTTGACTGCTCTAAACCACTAAGCTACAGAGGTCCATGTCACCTATTTTCTCACAGATTAAACGCTTCATTCAGCTATGACTTTCGTCTTCATATTTCTAATTCAAATTTTCCAACAACTTGCTAACGATTTAAAAATGTTTGACGTCATAATTCAAGGAAAATTTGAATCATAAACTCTTTTGTTTGATGACGTCAAGTCTACGTTCAAGGGGTTTTGAATTATATTCGGGACATCGATAGATAACATGATCACTGTCACACACTGTGCATACTTTACTTACTGCATTGAATGAGGTGATTTGCTGAACCGAATGTGAATTGGACTGTCGGTGAACTGGATTGGGAGGTTGAGCCTTCAATTTTGTTTGGGATTGATTCGTGAGCTTGAATGAGGTTGATCTATCTAGGGCCTGCAACGAACGGATTCTTCTCATAAGGAAATCATTCATCAGACTCCATTTCGGATACTCCGTGGATAAGCCAAGTTTTAATTCCCACGCTCTCATCGTATTTGAATCGAGGCAGCGAGTTGTAAGATAAATCAGAATTGAGTCCCAATGTTAAACCGGTTGATCCCACGCCAACTGGAAGTTGTTGTCGGTTAAGGGGGTATGCTTTAAGAGCAATGCTGCTGAACCACTCAGACTATTTTTAAGGTAGTAAAGTTTTTCAATGGGACATAAAGAATCATTCTTGACTACCAAAGATGAGAACATATCTCGGAAGGTAAGCCAATCAGTGTAACCACCGCTAAACTTTGGTAAGTCTAGCTGAGGAAGACGATGAGAGAAAGGGGGGGTTGGTTGAGTCTGGGGTTTGGGTACTGGTTCTCTCGAGGAGGAGGTACTTGGGATTTCGTCTAGTAAACATGTCATTTTTTCAAATGCATTTAAAAATTGTTCTCGTACCGTTCGAAATATCGATCGTGCAAAGTAGGGAACCAATTTAACTTCTGTGGCGACTTCGTCTGATAATTCTGCAACATCAGAGAGTAATGATTTATGATTTCCGGAGAATTCATTCCAATCTTGATGCAAGGCAGATAACAGTGCATCGATGCGTCGGCTAGTAATATTTTCTCGACCCCCTCGATTTAGATCCTCAACCGCATTGGCAATTTGTTCAGAAAGAAGAGTTTGATGCTCGACAAGACCACGTATGTACCCAGGAATCATGATTACAATTGAATGACAAGAAAAACTACTCTATCATTTATCCGGCTCGAAGGACCAAAAATAATGTTAAAAGAATAAAAGGATAGAGCCAGATAAATGACAACAACAAGAGTTAGAATCACAACACGATTTATTCTGTAAAAGTCACCGAATACCATTCGTGAGTATTCTCAATTTGGGAGCGATGCTGACGAATCTCAGACCGAGTGATTGCTCGAGGTGGGGTCTCAAAGGTCAGTCGCTGAACAAGTAAGGTAAAGGTTCCGCCTTGAGGTCGAACAGAACTCAACAGGGGACCTCAAGGGGTCCTTTGAACATATTTGCGGTAGAACACTCTTAAAATCTAATGAAGAAATACAACAGACTGTACGATGAATAGAAGGAAAAATATATATCCTATATAAGAAATCAGCTAGCTATGGGCTTGTAACGCAAAAAGCGTGACGCTTAATGGTATAAAGAGAGAGGAAGATTGAAAATAGTTGAAGTGAGAGAGATAAGAAATGTAGGTATAATTAGATAATTTTCTTCGTCTAATGATCCTGATCCTAATTGGGGATGGCAGGTAGCTTGAAGAATTTCGAAAAATTGGGATGACAGGCAGCTTGAAGGAGAGAGAGAGAGAGAGAAGGGGAATTTCGAAAGTTTGAGAAAGCAATTTTAAAAATAGTTCATTTTATACATTTTGTATAAAATTGGGATGACAGGCAGCCTCTTTTACCCTTATTACATGCTAGGAGGTGGTTGGCATTTCAAATTTCATAGAAAGTCGTGTTGAACAAAGAAAGAAATAGTTACATTGAAGTCGTTTTCGGTAATGTTTTTAAGATTTGTTTATATGACTAATTATATAATGAACAGCACTATATTATGCACAGATAACAATATTTTTTCAGAAAGTTGAAATTGAACATAACAAAATTAGTTAAATATGGTTAATTATTTTATGATTAAATATTATTAATTATTTTATATACAATAAATGGGTTTTTAAAAACTAAACTTTGAAACCTTCAATAAATAATTGCAAATTTTGTAAAGCTAGGATCAAAACAATTTTATAAACATTGCCGAAAAGCGAAAACGATTAAAAAGTAACTTTTTATTTATTTGTTAATAACAATATAAAAAAAAATGCAAATGAACACTGTTGCTTAAAAATATTTTTTAATAGTTGCTTAAGTAGTACAAATCATTTTTAAACAAAATTTTGTAAATTTAAGAGAATAGTACTGTTTAAAAGTGGAAAAATATTTTTTGTTTAATTTGTTGATTAAATATTTGATAAAAAAAATTTTTTCAAATTCCGAGAAGAAGATTCGATGTCAAATTTATCTATCTTTAATTTAAAAAAAAATTTAGACAAAATTATTTAAATATGGTTAATTATTTTATGATTATTTATTTATTATTTTATAAACAATAAAGGGATTTTAAAAAACTTAACTTTGAAACCTTAAATAAGTGCAATTTTGTCAAACTAGGATCAAAACAATTTTATAAACATTGCTGAAAACGACTTGAATGAAACTTTTTATTTGTTAATAACAGAATCAAAAAAAAAAAAAATTCAAATAAACACTGTTGCTTAAAACTATTTTTTAATAGTTGCTTAAGTAGTACAAATCATTTTTTAACAAAATTTTGTAAATTTAAGAAAATAGTAATATTTAAAAGTAAAAAAATTTGTTTTGTTTAATTTGTTAATTAAATATTTAATGAATTTTTAAAAACTAAACTTTGAAACCTTTAATAATTGCAATTTTGTCAAACTAGGATCAAAACAATTTAATAAACATTGCCGAAAACGACTAAAATGTAACTTTTGCTTCCTCATAGAGGAAGCTTTGTGATCGTTAACATTTTCGATTTTCCAAAAATAGTCTAAATCGACTCATTTTCATCTAAAAAGCAAAAATTTTCATTCCTAAGCAAATGACCAGATGTATGTGTTTGTGTGTGTGTGTATGTATGTATGTGTGTGTGTGTGTGTGTGTGTGTATAGCGTTTTTTGTGTACAAGATATCTTGAGAACGCTTAAACGGATTCCAATAAAATTTGGATGACTTATTAAGCTCATGAATATCTAAATTTGGACACAAGGATTTTTGAAAATACCCAACCAAATTTTTTTGAGCACCTTTTTTCATCGAAAAAAATCGTTTTTTGACAAAAAAGTTTTTTTGTCTAAAAATACAACTTAATAAAGACGAAAATCACATTCCTTATCTCAAAACGAATCGATTGACCTATATAACTTTTATAATTGATCAAGAATTCGTAAAATAATTCATATTTTTTGCATTTAAAATTCTTCATTTTTAAATAACTTCCCCAATTAACTTACATATTATTAATTTCTTGCTTCCTCTATGAGGAAGCAAATTATTTTGCTTACATGGAAGCGAAATGTCCATTATATGGACATAATTCTCACCTAGTTTATTTATTTGTTTGTAACAAAATCAAAGAAAATTTTCAAATAAACACTGTTGCTTAAAACTATTTTTTAATCGTTGCTTAAGTAGTACAAATCATTTTTAAACAAAACTTTGTAAATTTAAGAAAATAGTACTCTTTGAAAATGAAAACAAAAATTTGTTAATTAAATATTAAATAAACAAAATTTTTCTTTTAAAATTCCAAGAAGTAGATTCGATGTCAGATATATCTACCTTAAATTTAAAAAACAATTTAGACAAAATTATTTAAATACTAGCTGTCGTTCCCGTCTTCGAAGGGGTTTTAGTTCCTACTGATACATTTCAACTTTTGTCTTTACATTGCTTAAAATCTTCTTTACAATTTATGAAATTCATAAATGTTTTATTTTATTTAGTTTTTGTTTATTTTCTACGATATTATTTCTAAGATCTGTCCCGTGAAAGTAACCAATCATTTGTCTTCAAAAATAATTTTAAAGTCTCTTAAGAATAGTCACATATTAAAGGATCATTTATATTCAAAAGTATAATTTACTTAAAAAGGACCAAAAAAGCAAAAATCTTACGAAAATTAATAGTTTTGTATTGTTTCGTTTACATTATATTATATTTATCATAAGAGTATTTATAATATACATTATGCAAATCTGTTTTAATTCCAACTTTAAAATAAAATGAAATTAATTTTAAATTAATTAATTAAATTTATATTGCCTATTAGTTACAAATATTAGAATTCATGTTTATTAGAAAATAATGAAACTAACAAGAATATTTTTAGATTGTTAGAAAAATTTTTCAATCTCCAATTTTAAATATTTTTAAAGTTCTGTCAATTAAGGAACATTGTATATAGAAACAAATCCAAGAATGTACATTTTTCAAAATTATGTTGTGTCTCCCATATTAAAATTCAATTCAATTAATTACAATTTTTTATTTAAGTATTGATTTGTGTCCATTAAGTAATTGAATTAATTATTTTAATCTTGTATTTCTTAATTATACTATTATGTATTATGCATCAAAGTCATTCGTTACAATTATAATTTTTTCGATTTTTTTTATCCCGATAACAATTTTTTGTTTTATCTCAGTTATAGAATATCATTTTTTTTCAAAATTCTGCTAAAATGTGACGAATTCACATGTAATATGATTAATTTGATTAAATTAAACTTGTAATTTCTCAATTGTAGAAAGTTTAAAAACAGACCATCAAAAAATGTATAATTATAAAAATTTTAATTTTCTTAATTTTCTGAAAAAATAGTGTATCTCCCGTTGTTATTAATATTTTTTAATTTTGTAAATTTATAAACCCTACTTGAGTCAAGACCTAACACTCTGTCAAATTAGGTTTTGAACAAACAAAAAATTTTACAAATGAATATTTTTGATTTTTTGAATTTTGTAGAAATTTGAAATTCAAATTTGTAATTTATTTTTCCACTTTTTTTTTAATGTTAAAATATTAATTAATTTAATAAATTTTATTTAAATAAAAGAGCTAAGTACAAAGAGTTTTGCAGTGATCCGTCAAAACATGGAAAAAATTACAGTTTTTAAGTTTTATATTTTTTTGAAAAAGTGTCATAATTTCCGTTTAAAAAAATATTTTTTAATGGGGTTTGGCTACAAACTATAATTCAATTATTAATCCCTGATAAATTATGGTCGAAATAAAAAGCTATAGGTACAAAGAGTTTAAGAGTGTTACGTAAAAAAATGAAAAATATTAAATTTTTCGGTTTTTTGATTTTTTTGAAAAAATGTTATAACTTCCTTTAAAATTAATATTTTTTTAATAGGGTTTGGCTATAAATTTAAGTTACGCGAACACCTAACAGACTGCAAGATTTAACTTCAATCCGTGTAGCCGTTTTTAAGTGATGCCTGGAAAAAATATCGCGGACATACATACATACATACATATATATATATATATATATATATATACATACATACAATCATACAAACATACATAATTCTTATAAACAGCATTTTTGTAATTGAAAACTTGAAACAAAAAAATAAACAGAAATTTCAAAGTTCTGTGCAATGTACAGACAAAACACTTATTTTATTAATATAGATTATTTATTATTTTTTAAACAATAAAGGGATTTTTAAAAAATAAACTTTGAAACCTTAAATAATTGCAATTTTGTCAAACTAGGATCAAAACAATTTTATAAACATCGCCGAAAACGACTTAAATGTAACTTTTTATTTATTTGTTAATAACAGAATCAAAAAAATTTTTCACACTGTTGCTTAAAACTGTTTTTTAATAGTTGCTTAACGGTGTACCACAGCCAAAGTTTAAGAGGACGTTGGGGGTTGCCCTCAACGCCATTTTTCCTAAGTATGGTCCTGACTTCCTGTTACATATGGCACAGTGTGAAGATTGGTGCATATGATCATCTCTAGCCCTCACATAATTGTTTATGAAATGTGTCAGAAAGTTCTATTCGTACTTCCCATCATAAATTGACATCCAATAATGAAATCTTTCCGTGTTAATTTTTTTTTAGTGCCGTACAATTGTTAGGACGAGGCCTTTTTTCCAATTTGTATACTTTTTGTGCACAAATAATTAGTGAAATATATATACGAGTGAGGACCGTAGTTAGGAAAAAAAACGTTGGGGGCAACCCCATACGTCTTTTAAAACTGTAGCTGTGGAACCGGTACCGTTTCCGGTACCGATTAGTAGCTGACGCGTTTGTGAAGGGGAAATAGTTTTATTTAAATTTTATTAATAATAACTGAAGGGTGGGCAGTGGAGTGATTGGTAAGTGTAGAGTGAATTGCGAAGGTGTGAATGAAAAGAGTGTATGAAGAGGTAGTTAAATGTATGAATGGTAAAAAGAAGTGAAAAAGAAGGAAAAATTGTGAGGTTATGGTGAGAGCGAGCTGAGTGAGAGTGACAGATAGAGAGAGTGACGAAGATAACGATATCGAGAAAGTGTAGATAAGGTAGGGCGAAAGAATGACGGAGAGCAATGAGTCGAGTAGTAAAAGAGTGAATGATGACAGGGCGCGTCAATTTAAAAAGGAGGATATCATGAAAAGGATTAAATGTAAAGATTGCCAAGTTTTACTTAGAGTAATGAAAAGCTCAATGAAGGATTCGAAAGAAAAATTTAATGAAACTTGGGAGCAAATGGATGATTTTAAGGAATTAGAGGAAACCAGGTCTAGGCAGATTAAAATGTTAAGAAAGGCAGTGAAAGTGATTTTAAAGCGGTTTGAAGAGGGGGAGGCAAGTTGGGAAGAGAAGAAAGAGAGTATGTGGAAAAGAATAGAGAATGTACAGAAAGGAATAAGTATAGGTGAGAATGAGAAGAATTTGCGGAGAGAGAAGGTAGAAATGGAGAGAGTAGCATTTAATGATGAAAAAAAAGATGAAAAAACTAATGGAAAGAGAGAAAAGGAAGAGGAATATTGTGATCAGAGGAATCAAGGTTGGCTGGACAGAAGGTAAAGAAAAAGTAGAAGCGCTGTTGTCAAGGATTGGGGCTAAGGTTAGGATCAGAAATGTTAAGGGGGTAAGGGGAGATGATAAGGAAAAACCAAAATTATGGATTGTGGAATTAGAGGATGAGGAAGATAAGAATGAAGTTATTAGATTAAAGAGTAAGTTGAAAGCATGTGTTGAGAGGATAGATGTGGATAGAACGTGGAGAGAGAGAAGGAAAAAATGGATGCTGGAACAAGCAGCGTGGGCGGAGAGTAGAAATGGAAGTGAGGTAAAATGGACAGCGAAAGTATTTGGGTGGATGGTGTAAGATGTCAGGTGAAAGAGAATACGGAAGGGGTCATCAAAGTGGGTCCAGAAATTGGCTTAGGCATAGAAAGGAGAAGTTAAAGAGATCATGGAGAGGAAGGAAAACGTATAAATGGAAGAACGAGAAGGTTATGATGATGTGAGGATGGCACGAGAGACATTGAGAGAAAGTAGTGAATGAAATTTAGTGAATGAAATGGTTAATGCTAAGAAGATGAAAGGAGAAAGTAGAGTTTGACTTTATAAAAAAGGGTGGGCGGTGAACGGGATGAACCCATAATGAGAAAAAGGAACAAGAAACGGAAGCCCAGGCACTTGTCAATTTGGTGGTTTAAGAGATGAGAAGATCTAGATGAAAAGAGAACGGAGGCCCTCGAACCCGTAAGGGATGAGTAAATAAATGTTACTCTTTGAAAGTAAAAAAATTTTTTTGTTCAATTTGTTAATTAAATATTTAATATTATTATAAAGATGTTGTCAAGTCCATTAAATTTTAGCTTTTCTTTATTTAAGCTTTTCAACCAAAATTTTGGTCCTCTTCAGAATCTACATACAAAAATTATAGTTATTTATACAACGAAGATTTCATTTTATAAAACATAATTGTAAGGATAAATTTACAAGAGCTACTTACAAAAAACGTGGGGGTACTCAACATTGAGGTTAAGAAAATTACCTTATCATTAAAATTCTTATATTATAGTCAAAATAGTAACCTATGTGCCGATGCCAACGGCACAAAAGGCAGTAGAGTCCTTAATAACTATGTTATTTACACATTATTGTGTTGTTTTTAATATAAAAAGTCAAGAAAAAATCAAACTTACCGTGCCATTAGCACGATATTTAATAAACAAAGTTTTCTTTTAAAATTCCGAGAAGAAGATTCGATGAAAAATTTATCTACCTTTAATTTAAAACAAAAGTTAGACAAAATTATTTAAATATGGTTAATTATTTTATGATTAATTATTTATTATTTTATAAACAATAAAGGGATTTTTAAAAACTAAACTTTGAAACCTTAAGTTAGTTCTCTCGGAAAAATTTTTTCTTTGAATATTTTTCTTATATAATATATATCTATAATAGAACATTCAAGGAATAGAATGATATTTTTTTAAAGGTAGGAAGCGGTGCTACTTATTAAGATATTTGAGAATGAAGTTGAATCTTTTAACATGGAAGAATATAAAACACATAGTTGAAAAATACAATTTTACTAACCACGCAATGAATTTTCTTTAGGTTTAAAAATAAAAGCTACTAATTAATATTTTAAAGTATAAGAAATTCGTGTTCGGCGATGAAAAATCTATAAGAATATCATGGTCTGATTCTTGAATCATTTTCGGTGTCGAACAGTGTAATTGCTTCCAACAAAGTTCTCTACAATTTTTCAGCAATTTATTTGTCAAATTACAAAAGTCTAGCAAATTTTAGATACAAATAAAAAGCATTTTTCCCAAAAAAAATAAACGTATCCCCATACTGCTATAGGGGAGAGTCGGGTAGCCCCGGACAGCGGGCAGCCCCGGACACACGTGAAATAGAATAAACCAATTACTTTCTAAGTCTAAAATCACATTTGTATCGTTTAACATGTTCATCAAATGTAATTTTGTAAATATGGTCTATTATCATTAATGGGATTAATAGAAAATCGTATTTTCATGTTCACTCCTTTCAAATCAATGACTTTTTAAGAATTTAAGACCATATTTAATGTACAATTTTTACTTCAAAATCTCAAATATAATCTTCTTTCTTTTCAACAATGCCTAAATGTACTTTCAGACAATGAAATCTGTTAATATTGTTTGTTCATTTAAAGTTTCTTTCTTTTTATAGCAAATTTACTGAAATATATCATCGTCGGGTAGCCACGGACATATTTTGTCGTTTACTACCAGACATAATTTACATAGTAGAAGTCACTTGTTTCTGTCAGAATAAAATTTTAATGTTTATCTTTGGTTAATTGCGAAATATATAAGATTAAGAAGAAGTGTTTAATCCATAATAAAAGTATAGGAAATGTATAAATAATAGTTACAAATCAGGTATTCTACTTCAAAAGTACTTTTTAAAATTTTTAATTAACAATTTTCTGAGTGTCCGGAGCTACCCGACACTTTTTTTTATAATCATTTTTAGCGTAATATATTTCCTTAATTTTATTAATTCCTATATGTTTATTTTTTAAATTTGCTTTTTAAAAGTGTTACTAATGATGTTAAACTTATAAAAAACTTGAAACATTAGTTTTATGAACATTATTTTACAATTTATAACTAAAAAAGCTTAAGTGTCCGGGGCTATCCGACTCTCCCCTACTATCTCAGTAACGCTGACAGAGACAGATACAAAAAAGATAGGTATAATATAATAGAAGGTAGCTCATTATTTTAATTTAGTTAAAATGTCTTTTATGAAAGTGGAATAGAAATTATTACAAAATATTAAAGAAAGGAATTTCTATTGAGAAATTTGTCAAAACATAAACATTGATAAAATCAAGAATTGGAAAATTTTGTGAAATAATAAATAGAGAAATCTGAGCCTTAGTTATTGGAAAATTGGCATATTAGGAAATTGGAAATTTGTTTACTACAAAATTGTAGAAACAGAGAAATTTTTAATTAAGAAAATTAGCACAATAGAGAATTTGGTAAATGGAGACATTGCAGATTTCACTGTTGTGAAATTAACAATTATTAGAAATTAGTAAAATATTAAATTGGACAATTGAAAAATAAAGAAAATTGAAGTAGGGGAGACTGGGGCTAAACCGGACGGATTTGGTCTTTTGCAAAAAAAACCATATAAAGTCATATTTTTTGCCAAAGTGTAATATACCATTTTAAAGCTTGTTTCTTCAACTAAAAAATACTGTTGTTCCATTTAAAAAATAATAGATAGTTTTGTTGGTAAGTCGCTTTGAATATGACCACCTCGAAAACGAAAATCCTAAAAATGGTGGGGTTAAACCGGACACCGTTCAAATTTAGCAAAAGTTGAACCACAAATATGCATTTTTGTAATTTAAAAATTCAATAAGAGTCTTCACTGATACATATTAAACTCATTTAAAACAAAATATATTGTTTTTTTAGACATATTATTAAAATTAATGACTGATAATAACTGTATAAAAAATTCATTAACAAAATGTCAAAACAGGCAAAAAAAGCTTTCCTTGTTTTCAGACTCATTATTTGGATCGATGCAACACTTTTGTTAAGAAATTATATTATTAGTGGTTTACAGTAAATCACTGTGAGTTTTACGTCAACATTCAATACAGCAATTATGATTCGTCCGGTTTTGCCCCACACGGTCATCTCATAATGAAGGCGCAATATTTTTGTTCTTTTAAAATTATTTTAAAAAAGTTTTTTTTTAACTAAATTCTATATGCCTTAAGCTATAAAAAACAGTTAGCAAATAATAAATATACTTTATTTAAAGTGTCAAAAACCCAAAAAGTATAAGAAAAAAAATTTTTACTTTTAGTGAAAAAACACGATTTTTCACACTTAGACGGCCACTACTTCTATTAAAGTAATGAAATGTCATTAAAACCTAATGAAGTATATACTTCACATATCAACACATTGACAGAATGTTTAAACGGTGTGAAACACTCCGCAGATTTAGAGATAATTGACTTGCCCGGTTTAGCCCCATGTCCGGTTTAGCCCCAGTCTCTCCTACAACAGAATTGCGAGCGCGTAGCGCGCTTTTGGAGTTCTAGTATATATAAAATTAATATAGATGGCCATAAACTAACAATACTTAGCTTACCAAGCAGCCTCCATCACGATCAGCACCTGCTCTCAGAATGTCCTGGATGAAACGGAACAGGGTCTTGAAAAAGCACTATCACCACTTTTCTATCACAACGTTGAACACTAAATGACCGAGTTTTCCTCAACCTGCAACAATTAACCCAGCTTTCCATCCCTCTTTCTATTGATAAAAGGACCCAACTCGGAAGCCAGGTACAAAGGGACCCATCAATGTCTAACGGAAATTAAGAAAAGGGAATCGGAAGGAAAAGTACATAAACAGGTCAACGGTAATTAGTTGTTTCAAGTATCAGCCATCATTTAACTTCGTCCTAAAGGAAACCTTAATTAAGGTTGTAACACAAATAAAATATAACGTGGGTAGAAGAACTTTTCGTATTCGGTACCTTCGCAAACATTATAGAATTTTTAAACAAATTTGCTTAGATAACAAAACAATAAGAAATCGCAAAGATCTAAAAACAAAAAAAGCATACCAAAACAAAAGATATAATGAAAAATTCTGTCAAACCAAGTTGAAAAACATGTACAGTAAGGTAGCGTTTCAGTAACTGTCCGTTTCAGCAAGTGTCCCGGAGCATGTTTCAGAAAGTGTCCCTCCCTCTACTACTACCGTCAGTGCTGTCTATTTCGCTTGCTTTTAAACAATTTCAAAACCCACCTGCTCGAACGCAAATTACGCTCCTGCTTTAACTCCCGAAAAGGAAAGTTATAGTTATAGTTCTTTACTAGAAGAAAGAAGGGCGCGCGCTGTGCGCCTTTGTAGTATGTTTCATTAGAGAGATTTGAAATCCAAAATACACCTAGTGGGAAAGTAACGATAGGCCAAGACCTTGCTCAATATTGGTGGCCAAGGCTCCCAATATATCAAGCAATTTTGGTCCAATATTTATTGACTGGTTCCCTCTTAATACTCTGACATGCAATTTAAAAAAATTCTCAACTCACTTTGTCGTTCAGATCGATAATTTTCCAACATATTTTACGATTAAGTGGAATACCATGTCGTAATTCTGATTATCAACATAGTTACATATTATGAAATACTATTTCTTCAATAGGATTAATTATTTCAATATTGAAAATTAATTTATTAATTTCATAGGGTTTCATACACTACAAGTTTACGCCCGGAACCCTATTGAAAAGGCCTTGTCGATTTTCGTATACCCCCTACCCCCTAGCCAGTAAAGTTGCAGTTGCCCGTAATTTAGTTGTCCGATTTTTTAATTTTCCGAACTTGCATTTATAAGAATTTATAATTACCTGAATTTGCATTTATCATAACTTTAAAATCACCAAACTCTCATTTGACAAAACATGTGAATTGAAGAAATTGCATTTGTTTAAAGTTTCAATTTCTCGAACTTGTATTTGTACTATCTTCAAAATCCCCGAACTTGCATTTGCCCGAACTTTCAAATCACCGAATTTGCATTTGTCAAAACATTGAATTACCCGTGTGCTGTCCTTTGTCCGGGAAGGTATAATAAAACTCAACACAAATTTAATATAAATTCACAGTGCTTGTTGGCTCAAGTCCTAGAGTAAAACTGCCGACCCTTTTCGTCTCCCTGACCCAAAACGGTCGGCCCATCACTATTGGCTCTCCCCACCATGCAACTGTTACATCTTTATTAGTATCATTACGTCACATCTCTTTCTTACAAAACTGAATGAATAAACATAATTGTTTGCTTCTATTAAGTGATTAACACGAAATAATAATTATAATTAAACCAGGTAACACAATTCAGAACAATTTGATTTAAACGAATTAATAATTTGAATAACTATGTAACACAATTTAGAACATTGTAATGTTATTTTTTTTTTTGTATTTAATCTTTTTCATTCTTCTACCTTCTTGTCTTCTTGTATCATCCATTTTCCTTCGACTTTCTTTAAATGGACAACATTTCTTCGTAATTTCTGTCCAGTTTCATCATTTTTTACTTCAATGTCGTTTCCTGTTGTGGCAGTTACTGTGTAAGGAGTGCTATCAAACGTTGGTGTTAATTTATTCTGCTTGATCGTATTCTTTACGTAGACTTTTTCTCCAATGTCCAAATTAGTTTCTCGAGCTTTCCTGTTTTTATCCTCGGTGATTTTTCCCTTCCACTTCATTTCGAAATCTTTATCCCTAACCTCTTGGTCCGTTTCTATTCGTTCCAAATCTATTACAGAGGGTACCTTGTCTCTAAACTGACGACGATAAAACAGTTCAGATGGAGATTTACCCGTTGTAGAATGAGGTGTGCTATTGTACATTGTTAGGTACTTTAGGATATCTGACTTCCAGTCGGCTTTTTCCACTTGGCTAATTTTAATTCTTTTTAAAATATCACGATTCTGTCGTTCAACTTCCCCATTCTGTTGTGGCCAATAAGGGATCGTGAAAAATAGGGTTATCCCGTATTCTGCGCAGAATGTTTTAAATTCTGTGCTAGTGAATTGTTTTCCATTATCGGCCGTTATAGATACTGGTGCTCCTAGCCTTGAAAAGATTTCTTTTAACAAATCGATAGTTGTTTTAGTGTCAACAGATTTCGTTATTTTAATTTCTTTATAACGACTAAAATAATCCACGATTACGAGAAGGTAATGTCCATTCGGCAATGGACCGAGAAAATCTATGGCTACATCTAACCAAGGTTGTGCCGGGAGTTCTCGCCTTTTCATTGGATTAGGGGGATTTGGGGCCGATACCAATGTGCAACCTTTGCAAGACTTTACAAAGTTTTCAGCGTCTCTATCAATTTTCGGCCACCAAACTTTTGATCTCAATCTGAGTTTCATGGCAACGATCCCGGGGTGGCCTTCATGAGCCGCTATTAAAACTTTTGTACGTAATTTTGACGGAATTACTATTTTATTTCCACGTAACAAAATATTATCCTGAAAACAAAGTTCATGCTCAAACAGCTTATAATTTTTTACATCTTGATCCCAATGATTATGAAAAATTCCCTGTTGCACTCCCTTTATTTCTTGGTCTAGTTGACATGCTGTTTTGATTTCACTTAAAGGGATTGCGGTCGGTCGAGCTTGTTCAATAATTAAATTTAAACTATTTTCGTCGTCAAATGGGTAGGCAAAATTATTTGAAGCTAATCGTGAAAGTGAATCTGCTATATTTTGTTTTCCGGGCTTGAAAATTATTTTGTAATTGAAAGATTGTAAACGTAGTACCCACCGTTCGATTCTGGCGCACGGTTTGGAATCAGGGCCAAAAATTACCTCCAAAGGTTTGTAGTCAGAGGAGATATTTGGGACATCTTGAATTTACCTGCAATCATTTGTTTTTATTTTGGTACAGTCCGGTCAAAACCGAAATATCGTCTTTATGTTCAATAGGTACCGCTTGGGTCGAAGAACCCAAACTACCTCTAATTATTGGTGTAAACATTTTTTTTTTTTAATAATAATACTTGCAGGTACCAACTGAGCATCACAACCCGAAAGTGCGTTTGTCTTAACTTTGAAATCATCAAATTTGCATTGTTCCGAAGTATAAAATCACAGAATTCGCGTTTAGCAAAATATTTAAGTTCCCAAATTTACAACTTTCAGAACTTCTAAATCCCTGAATTTGCATTTGTCCAAACTTTGGAATCACTGAACTTACATTCGCCCGAATTTTGAAATTTCTGAATTTGAATTTTTTTGAACTTTAAAATCATTGAACTCACCATTGGCAGAACTCTTCTGTCTTCGAACTTACATTATGACGAACTTTTAAATCTCCGAAGTTGCATTTTTTAAAACGTTCAACTCTCCGAACTATCATTTGTCAAACACCTTAATTCACCGACTACGCAGATCACCGAATTTGTATTTACCCGATCCTCGGAAGTAGGCTTTTTAAACGAGTCTTTTGATTGGCTGGTAATGTTACTGGAAAATCTTCCAGCCAGTTAGACACTCGTTTAGGAAGCCTATGTTTCGAGGGTCAGGCAAATGCAAATTCAGTGACTTGTGTAGTTAGTGAGTTAAGAAGTTTCACAAATGACAGTTCGGAGAGTTGAATGTTTTGATAAATCCGAGTTCTGTGATTAAAAAGTTCGGCCAAATGCAAGTTCGGGGATTCAGAAGTTTAGATATATACGAGTTCGAGGAATTAAAAATTTTAACAAATGGAATTTCGTCGATTTAAATGTTTTAGCAAATGTGAGTTTAGTGATTTCAAAGTTATGGCAGATGCAAAATCGGTAAATTAAATGTTCGGGCAAATGCAAATTCAGGGATTTACAAATTCTGACAAATGCAATTTCGAAGAATTACAAATTCGGACAATTTAATTTCAGGCAATTGCAAGTTCGTCCAATTGAATTTTGGAGGAAATGCACGCGACCCATGCCTATAGGGTGCACTTTAAAACTATCTGATAAGCAGTCTCTTCTCTGGTTCTCGGCAGATCACTGTCTTGGATTTCAGAAATTTACAGTATGGATTGTTCTCGTTTGGACCTTTGGAACTTAGCTAATCTTGAAGGTTTAATTTTTAATAATTGTCTTTGCTGAACTAAGACTTTTAAACGTACACAGCAATATAATTGCTATCAATAATATTAAATTTCATTTACCAAAACGGGAAAGGTGTATGTTTTGCGATACACGAAGGGAGGACTTTTACAAATTTCTGATAATCTGTCCACATTTCAATACATTGAGATATTTTTATTTCCTTCAGCTTCTGACATCCTCCGATCATAAATCCCTTAAAAAAATACTTTATCAGGTTTATCCGCTTCATCATTCAATAATTTTTTAAATTTGTTTTGCAAATGTTTACAAACCGTGCAACCAGATGCGGCTAATTATTTGTAATTTAATTGCATTTATTTTCGGGGTACTTGAATTTTATATTGTTCCGTAATCTTTTGCTGGTGTGTGTAAAATGTAACTTTGTATATATATAAAACAATCAGTTTTTATCCGAATCTAGAAATGGATGTTACTTGTATAAACTTCTTTCAAAATCATTCCGAACTAATCCGATGCATCCCGAATCTAAATTTTTGTCCGTTTAAATCCTTTTATTTTAATCCAAATGAATCCATTTCAAATCCAAATAAACCCCATTAGAATTAGGACGGATTGACTCGTATTGAAATAACAGGATTAAACAAATTAAAATTTAGCTTCTGAATGAAACGGATTAATTCAGAATGATTCTAAAACAATTTTTCGTCAAGTTACATCTATTTTTAGATTCGAATAAAAACTGATTGGCTCTAAAACGAATGTCGGATAGCCTCGGACAAATACTGATTAAAGCTTATTAAAACAGAATAAAATTCAATCCCATAGTTTCCTCAGGGTAGTTAAGCTATATTTCTGTCTCTTGTTAGATTAAAATATAAGTAATAATTAATAGTTTTTTACTACAAATTACAAAATATTTATGTAGGTGTAAAAAGTGTTTTAGTTTTTTTCAAATATTCACAAAAATATTTGTAATCTGAAGTATATTAATCTAATTTTGTAACTTTTATATTACAATGAAGTGTGAGTTGAATAAATATGAAAGGTAAGTTTGGAAAACATTATAAAACAGGCAATGTGAATATTATTTCGACTTAATTTTTCATTTTTTGTACATTTCTGTGGTTATACATTTTCCATATAAATAATGTATTGGGTAACTTTTATGGTTTATACGGCTCAACTTATCACTTATTATCAAGGTCAACTGAACATTTAATAATTTTTAATTCATTAGCAACCTTTGACAAATTTTAAGACTTTACAAGAGTCAATAAAAGGCCCTTGGGTTGAAAATCTAAATCTAGGGTGTGTTTGAAGGATTGATCGGCTTAGGTTATCACCAGTGGCGTAACTGGGTCGACAAAGGCCCCGGGGCCAACAGGTGAATAGGGCCCCAATCAAACTATAAATTATTAAAATTTGTAAGGATTTCGGAATTTTTTTTAAAAAAAGGTCTATTAGGGTTGACCAAGGTCCCTCTGAACTCAAGGGCCCAGGAGCACTGCCCCACTTTGCCCCTTAAGAATTACGCCACTGGTTATCACATTACATCGATGTCAGTTGAGCATCAAATAATTTTCATTTCATCAAAAACCCTTAAAAAATTCGTAGACTTCACAAACATCAATAATAGTCTTTGGCAGTGTTGCCGCTTTCATCATTCAATAACTTCCAGTATGTGCTTCAAAAATTTCCAACTTTTCCATGGTCAAGTTTGAATTTTTCCATGAAATTTCCATCAATTTAAAATTATTTCTAAATTTTAAAATAAGTGATTGTTTCTCATTATTATTTAAAAATCCTCAAAAATACTTAAATTCTGACTAGATTTTTAATATAAATTTATTAAATATACAAATTTTCTTTAAATATAAAGAGGGAAAAAAAAGAGAAAATTACATGTGCAGGAAATTTTCCAAAAACCGAAAATTCGAATATCCAAATGGTCGAATTTCAAAAAATCGAATCTCCAAACGGTCGAATATCTATTTTGTCGAATTTTCAAATTGTCGAACATCCATTTTATCGAATATCCATTTTGTCGAATTTTTAAATTGTCGAATTACCAAATTGTCGAATATTCACTTCGTCGAATTTCTAAATTGTCGACTATTTAAATTTTCGAATTTCCAAATTGTCAAATTTCAATTTTGTCGAATTTTCAAATGATCGAACATCCACTTTGTCGAATGTCCAAATGTTCAAACTTTTTTTTCATGTAAGTTTCCTATCTATGAAATGTGTTGGTATAGTAGATTGGACAAGTTTGGGAAATTTAAAATTTTCATAATGATTTTAAATTTCGCGCCCTTGTCCAATCTACTATACCGACACATTTCATAGATTGGAAACTCACATTGAAAAAAAACTTCGACCTTCTGGAAATTCGAACATTTGGAGATTCAACAAATTGGAAAATCTATAATTAGGATAATCGATCATCTGGAAATTCGGGAAAATGAATATTTGACAATTTAGAAATTTGACAATTTGGAAATTCGACAATAAATTTGGAAATTCGACAACTTGGAAATTCGATAATTTGGAAGTTCTACAATTTGGAATGTCGACAATTTGGATATTCGACAATTTGGAAATTCGACAATATGGACTTTCGACAATTTGTAAATTCGGACATTTGAATATTCGATTATTTGAAAATTCAACAAAATGGACATTCGGCGTTTTGGGTATTCGATCATTTGGATATTTGACTTTCTGGGTTTTTGGGAAATTTCCTGCACCCGGTAATAAGGCAGACAAGGACAAAGCATACGTTGACCACATTGTTCTTGTTAGAACGCAACGCAAAACTTAGTCTTGGTTAAACACAGAAATACGTAAATGCTGTCCCAGTCGATGTTTGTCTTACGTACACGAACGCACATGCGTCAGACAAACGTCAACTAAGAGATAATTTAAAGCCCAAAGCACAACGAATACGGTTACGGGAGCAGGGAATTCGAAATTTCCACGAAAAATTCCCAAGTTCAATGAAATTTCCAGGATTCCGGGAAATTTCCATGAAAACGGCAACACTGGTCTTTGGGGTTAAAAATCCCCCCAAAAAGAACCCGCGTAACAAGTTGGAAGCCAATCTAATCAAAATGTAAAAATAGTGTCCCCCATTTTGGATCCGTTATTTTGAATTTTCAAAAAGTGACTTCATATTCTTAATCAGCAACCCAAAAACCCCCGAGTAATAAGTTTGAAGTCAATCTAATCAAAATTTACAAATAGTGTCCGATAATGTCAAAATTCGTCATTTTGAATTTTCAAAAAATGGCTTTAGATTCTTTATCAGCGAACCCAAAAAACCCCGAGTAAGGGGATATATATACATGAAGGTAGTGCAAGAAGACAAAAGGAGATATTTAATGGTCCTTAAAGAACAAACATATATATCTTCATAGTATACATACAGTACCGTCGGAATTTGTCAGTCCACCCACTTTTTAAGTTTTGAAAAACGCATTAAGACGTACAAATTATAATTATTAAAATTTTCTGTGATTATTTTCTCAAAGTAGATAAAATTTTGAGGAAAGTGACACTCGACTAAAGTGATTTAGTCAATTTTTTATTGACTTATGTTAAAAATGTGGATTTTTTTAATGTTTTACAAATATTGAAATTACTCTCGAAATAATGCAGGGTTTTTTAAGTTCTTATGTTTGCTTTAAAGGAAATTTTCTGAAGAATAAAATTACTGTTTAAGTATTAGATTGCAATTTTTTTCCTAGCATATGCAAAACTCAAAATTTGAACTAAAAAATTTATAAAATTTTGAAAACATTATTTTGACATGAAAATAATTTTTAAAATTTCAAAAAATATATTATAGTTCTTTCTTTCGAAAGTTATTGACAATTATAACGTTGGTATATTTTATATAGCTCTATTTGATATCAAGATATAACCATAATTTTTCTATCCTTTTTGGTCCAACTTCCGACCTAAAATTATTGCCTGTCTGCGCAGACAGCCGATATGAAATAACAGAGGACAGAAAATTCAAATTTGAAATTTTTCTCTCTTTTCAACTCATGCGCGTCCCTATTTCGAGAGTAATTTAAATTTTTGTCAAACTTTGAAAATTCCACTTTTTTAAACATATTTTAATAAAAAATTAACTTTATCACTTCACTCACATCTTATTTTCCATAAAATTCCATCTGCTTTAAGAAAATAGAGACAGAAAATTTTTAGTAATTATACTTGGCGCGTTTAAAAACATTTCTTAAACCTCAAAAATGAGTGGACTGAAAAATTCCGATGGTACATTATATATTGACATATAAAAGAGAAAAAACTCACCTCAAAATGAAACATCTTTAGCACAAACCAAAACACGATTTCTAAATTAGAAAAAACACAAAATATACCACGTGTCAATGACGAATGTTCGTTGAGTTAAATTGAATTTCCTGTCGGATACCCTTATGGAAAAGTGTGACATGAAAATAATGACACGGATGCGTGTCATTACTTTCGTGTCATTGCGTGTCATCATTTCGCGACCACACGAAAAAAATGACACAGGAGAAAATGACACGGCAAAGCATACATAAAAATGCCAGGATGCGCAGACGTATTCTACTTATTCTACAGCACCTACGGCTGCGCAGTAAATTTTTTCCTCCCCAAAATGGTGCACAATGTATGTTTATACGAAATTATTATAAAACTAATAATAATAAAAAGTTTTTTAAGGGTGCATTCTTTGCCATGTGATTTTTTTCGTGTGGTCGCGAAATCATGACACGCAATGACATTATGAAGTAATGACACGCATCTGTGTCATTATTTTCATGTCACACTTTTTCATAAGGGTTGTCCAAGTCCACTCGGCAGGTTTACTTTGGCATCACCACATTTTTTTTTCTTGAAACCTTTAAGCCTCTCAAAATTGTTGAGTTTTCAACCAATAACAACCGCCTTGCTTATAAATTCCAGCCAGTAGCAAGCACCTCGCTCAAATATTTCAACCAGTAGCGAGCGCCTCGCTAAAAAAATTCAACCACTCGCAAGCGTCCCGCTTCTAAATTCCAAACAATTGCAAGCGCCTCGTTTCTTATGTAGCATATATAATATATCAGATGCCACGCTTTAGTTTGGGTCAAAAAAGTTGGAGCTTTATTCTTTTAAAGGAATAATGTGATTGGTCCTTCTTATGTGTTTTCTATTTCTATTCTCTTATTTTGATATATCCGCTAATAATAACAAAAGTTTATTTAAAAAATTTCTTATTGTTGACAGAACTTGGCTAAATGTTTAATTCTGTGGCTTTTTGACATTAAAAAAATATATTTTAATTAAATATATTTTTCTAAAATTTAATTTAATCAAACAAACTCACTTTAACTTTCAAGTTTGGAGTTTTAGAATTTTAGTGTCCTACATAACCTATATCCTTGTTTTGACGATCCTGTCATGCTATTACTTATTATAATCTATCAGATGTCGCGCTTTAGTTCGGGTCAAAAAATGTGGAGCTTTATTCTTTTGAAGGAATAACGTGATTGGTCCTTCTTATGTGTTTTCTAGTTCTTTTCCCTTATTTTAAAATATCTACTAATAAGAACGAAAGTTGATTTGAAAAATTTCTTATTGTTGACAAAACTTGGCTAAATATTTAATTCTATGACTTTTTTACATTAAAAAATAAGAAATTTAATAGAATACCTTTTTCATAAATTTAATTTAATCAAACAAACTCACTTTAACCTTTAAGTTTAGAATTTTGAGAAGACAGTAAATGATCTAAGGAAGGTTATTGAAATAAATTTTCAACGAAATTTTTTTCCTTTTTTTTAAACGACGTTTCGTCGGTCAAGGTTTGCCGACCTCTTCAGGCTATAATTTATTCAAAAAAAACACTATAAATCACAAAGGCTTCAAAACATAATATAAGTATTTGATAAAAATTCACAAATTGAATACACTTTACCTCAATAATTAAAAAACATTTTAGTCATTTTTAATCAACAATAATTTAAAATTTTGTCAAATTTATAAAAATGGTTAAAAACGGTTGGAAAAAATAAATTCTTTTCCCGTCGGTTGAGATTAACATGTATAACGACATTTCGGTGTCAACTGAATAAAATTTAGATTTACACAAATATAAATAGAAATATAAGTGGAAAAATATCGGAGTCAAGAATCTCAAATTACAATCAAAACAGCACAACAAATGTACACACAAACACAAAGTCAACTGTGATCAAGATTCCAATTGTCTAATTAATGGATAGAAAACTTTACTTAATGAAAAAACATCTTCCATTACATTAATCGTGCATGGAAACAATTTAATATGGATCATTTCAGATATTCTTCTCTTTCTCCAATTAGTTTCAGTATCTAAAATAACAGTGTTATCATAATCGAAATCATGACCAAGTTGACGATGCTTATCAATAATAGTTCCTTTTCTAGATTTATGTTCTTTCAATCGTTCTTTAAGTGCACGTTTTGTTTCACCTATATACACAAACTTTGGAGTTTTGTCTTTTCCCAGTGTTACAATATAATTTAAGTTATTTTTAACAGTAGGAATCGATGCAAAACTATACTTTTTTAGAACATTTGCCAACCTGAAAAAATTGTTTTCACAATATGGAAAGGAAATCTTTGGGATTTGTCTATATAAACTCGATCTGATATTTTGAACGTCGGTATTCTTTGAAAATTTTATTTTATTCAATCGAGTCTTTATATTTTTTTCAACGAACTCCAAAGGATAATCATTCATCATTAAAATGTTTCTAACCTTTCTCAAATTAATCGAATGAAACTTTTTATGGGACAAATCAATCGCCCTGTCTACCAAATTAAAAACAATATTCTTTTTTTGTTGAATTGGATGATCTGAAAAGAAATTTATCAATCTATCTGAGGAAATAGGTTTTTTATACCAATTTGTGATTATACGATTATTTATTTTAATCAACGTTAAATCAAGGAAATTTATTTTATTGTTCTCTTCCAATTCAAAAGTGAACTTTAACCCTTTGTCATTGGCATTGAATACATCAATGTCCTGTTAAACATGTTCTTTTTTCAAGCCCAAAATGGTATCGTCTACATATCTGAAGTAAAAGAGAGGAATAATATTATATTTATTTTTTAGAATATGCAAACAATCTCTTTCCAAATCGTCCATTACAATATCCGCAAATAGAGGTGAAATGGGAGACCCCATGGGGGTTCCATAAATTTGTCTATAAAATCTACCATCAAACGTGAAAAAAGTATTATTAATCAAAAATTCAGTACAAAACATAACCTCTTCAAAAGGAAATTTACATTTTTGAGAAATTACATTATAACGCCGATCTAAACTCTCTTGAACTGATTGGAAAGAAATGTTAGTAAATAGTAAATTTAAGTTTAGAGTTTTAGAATTTTAGTGTCCTACATAACCTATTTCTTTGTTTTGACGATCCTGTCCCTACCGATACAAACTCACCGGAAAACACACTGGCGAAAATCACTGAGTTTTTTGGGCTATTTCAATGCGTTTTCAGATAGTATTTGAAACATTTACTCACTCAAAACTTATTGGATCTTTAAAGTCTGATTTATGGCAATGGGAAAACCCTTAAGAGGTAAAAATAATTTCTTGGGCCCTTTTGCAGTTTATGACCAACATAAATACTTTTGTTGTAATATTATGAATTTATTTCCATAATATTATGAATTTATCACTCAGTTAATAATTATTGAAAAGATATTATCGATTTCACTGAGTCAAATAAATACTTTTGGTGACCTTCGGGCACAAAAATAATTACACTAAAAATAATGTTTATTTATTTTAACATTATATTTGTTTTAATGAACTTGAACTATTTTCATGATTCTAATATGTTTACTACATATCCATTTGACTTTGATTTCAAAAATGATATCAATTTTAACGTAATATTTATGGTTTAAGAAATACCTTATAATTTCTTAAAATATAAAATTATCACAATAAATTTTAGATATTTGGAATCGTGAAGTAGGGTAACTGCCTCAGTCGTTGGCACTGCCTAGTCGTTGGCACCTTTCTTACTTTTCATTTGTGGCAACTACATTTCATGTAAGCCACATCCCTAAACCAAATCTTAAAGTCTTTTATAAACTTTATATAGGAACTCTAAGTGTTGTGTTTTTACAAGTTTTTAATATGAAAATTTTATATTTTGAGAATATGAATATTTATATTATTTATGGTAAATATCCAAACTTTAATATCTTTAAATATGGATCTGATATTGTTGCTATGTTTCATATGTTCATATATTATTCACACAAACATACACACTTTCACTAACACCTAATGTAGTACACTTAATTTTATTTATGTATTTCTTAATGTATTTCTTTTAGGTTGTGCTCAGGAATTTTCATTATTTCTTAATTTCGAAGTTTTCTAAGTGTTAATTTTCTATGCTTTTAAGAATTCGTTATTGTCCTAAAATCTGCACTTCTCTCAGATTCTTTCTGCCGGGCGATCTCGTGATCTTTTGTCACGGCCACGGCGGTGCCGACCCGATCATAAAATCGGGCCCGGAGAGGCTTAAAAACCGATGCGTACTTGCTACCTACTTTACTATTTGTATCTTTTTCTATCTTTCTAACTTTATTACTTTTCTCTTTCTAGAAAATTCTAGATGCTATTTTTCCATATCAATTCGCAGTGCAGATGCTATTTTTGAATTTAGTCTCTGACCCGTTCTCGTCCTGAGCACAACCTCGCTCCGAGAATCAGCAAATAAATTTATTAATTTTACCGTATTTAAACAACTTTTATTTAATTTAACCTAGCCGCATAATAAACGACTAAAGTGGTGACCTCGACGTGATCTTTTCATAAAAAATAAGTCGTAAAATCAGTGCTAGCGATAAGAATAAAAGGCCCAATACTGGCATAACTCGAGACTCGCAATTTTTGCTTTGAAATTCTTTTTTTTAAGTGTGCCTTAAGGTTAGCTTAGTGAACTTAACTATTTTTAGTGATCTGTAAACGTGTGAAAAGTAATTTGTGTAAAATGGCGAATAACGGAAATGAAAACAATGCAGGTGGAAGCGGTTCAGCAAATCCTAACCAAAGTGCTCGTGATGTGTTTGTGTCTCCCGTACATGTTAGACTACCACCTTTTTGGCGAAATGATCCTGAAATGTGGTTCGCTCAAATAGAGACTCAATTCGCGCTCGCGGGTGTGACAGACGATAGTACAAAATACTATTACGTGATCGGAGTGTTGGACGTGAGTGTCGCGACCGAGGTGCGCGATATTTTAACTTCGCCTCCAGAAACAGGCAAATACACAAAATTAAAAGCTGAACTAGTTCGAAGGCTGGGAACTTCCCAAGACCAAAAGACGAGAGATCTTTTGGAAAACCAGCAAATTGGCGACAGGACGCCTTCCCAGTTTTTGCGACATCTTCAGAGTCTCGCCGGTACTGTATTTTCCGATAAGGCGTTGCAGTCCATTTGGGAAAATCGGTTGCTAGCAAGTTTAAAAATGATTTTGGCAACACAGCAAGACTCAACATTGGAAAAACTAGCTGAATTAGCGGATGCGATTTCCGCTGCAAATCCGAAAAGCTACATTGCAGAAACAGACGCTCCAAATGTAGCTCCGAGCCACATGCAACCGATGGAGGCCATGGCACAGCAAATTTCGATGTTGACAAGCAGAATCGCAGAATTGACCACCCGCCTGAACACAGCCACGTCTCAGCCCCGACAGAACCAAAATTCGTCTCGCAGTCGGGGGCAAAATCGCTCGCGTTCGCGTTCGCGCGGCCGGTACGCGAGTGAAGGTGTGTGTTGGTACCACGCGCGTTTTGGACTAATTGCGACTAAGTGTACCAAACCATGTACTTTTGATGCGGGAAACGCGCAGGCCAGTCGTTAATGGCGGATGACGGTACTGGCCCAGTGAATTCGCGCCGTATTTTTATGCTAGACAAAAATTCGCAGTTTGATTTTTTAATTGATACCGGTTCAGATTTGTGTGTGTTTCCGCGAAATCTTATCCGTGAGCCTCGAAAAAAGTCATCATACGTACTTTCCGCGACAAACGGCTCAACTATCTCAACGTACGGGACAAGCACAATGACACTTAACCTGGGATTACGTCGCGATTTTGCGTGGAGGTTCGTGGTGGCCGACGTCACGAAACCTATTATTGGTGTCGATTTTTTGGCATTTTACGACCTACTGGTAGATGTTAAAAATCGAAGCCTGATAGACTCAAAAACTAGCCTGGTCGCTTCCGGAAAACAAGTGACATGTGAAGTGCAAAGTGTAAAATTAGTTGCCGGTTCAAGTCCATACTACGAACTATTAGCAAAATTTCCGGAAATTACGCGTCCCGATGGTGCTGCTACGGTGCGACATAAGACACTGCACCACATAAAAACAACAGCTGGACCCCCTGTAGCGAGCAAGCAGCGCCGCTTATCACCGGAAAAGCTGTTGGCCGCTAAGAAGGAATTCGAAGCAATGATTAAACTCGGTATTGCGCGACCTTCAAAAAGTTGCTGGTCCTCTCCCCTCCACCTCGTTCCAAAGGAGAATAACGAATGGAGGCCGTGTGGCGATTACCGCGGTTTGAACGGTTGTATGGAACCGGATCGCTGCCCTGTTCGCCATATTCACGTTTTTGCGCAAAATCTGTCTGGAAAAACTATTTTTTCCACTATCGACTTGGTGAAAGCTTTTCATCAAATTCCAGTCGCAGAAGAAGATATTTGCAAAACTGCAATTACCACCCCCTTTGGATTGTTTGAATTTCCGTTCATGACTTTCGGATTACGGAACGCAGCTCAGACGTGTCAAAGGTTCATTGACGAAGTATTGAGAGACCTTGACTTTTGTTTCGCGTATATAGATGATATTTTAATCGCATCTTCTTCACTCGAGGAACATTTACGGCATCTCACCATTTTGTTTGAACGATTAAAGGAGTATGGTGTTGTTATTAATCCCTCGAAGTGCGTGTTCGGACAAAACAGTGTTAAGTTTCTCGGATATTCTGTGAGTGACAGTGGTACTCAACCTCTACCGGGAAAGGTTGAGGCAATTAGAAACTTTTCTCGACCAGATACAGTGAAACAACTTCGACAGTTCTTAGGAATGATAAATTTTTATCGAAGATTTATTCCAAGAGCTGCTGAAATTCAAGCCCCATTGAACGAGCTTCTTCAGGGAAACGTTAAGGGCAAAGCGCCGGTTATATGGACTCCACAGGCTGAAGCTGCGTTTGAGGAAACTAAGGAGAGCCTAGCTCTGGCTACACTTCTCGCGCATCCAGCTATCGACTGTCCGTTTGCAATCTTTTGTGATGCGTCTGATTACACGATTGGCGCAGCACTGCAACAGGAAATCGATGGTTATTAGCAACCACTGGCATTTTTCTCAAGAAAATTGAGCACTACCGAACGCAAGTACGCTGCGTATGATCGTGAACTCTTAGCCATTTATGCAGCTCACGGTTGGCCTGAACCAAATTTTAATCAATATTTAAGTAACTCTAAATATTTTTGTGGATTCTGAATCTATATTTCTTTAAATTTATTTTAAAATAAAAAAGAAAATCATCGGCAGAGGGCTTTTTGAAAAAAATCAATTTCTTTTCTTTAATTTATTAAAAATCGAGATTTGCAGTTATGTACCCCTGATGAGGCTCATTTTCTTCCTGTTTTATACACTTGCTTAACAATGGAGTATAGTATAAGGGTTTTCTAAGGAGTCAGTAGGATTTAATATCTGTAAAAGGTTTTTAATTTGTTAAACAGTGTACCGTTATAAAAAAATTTTTTATCGTACTAAATATTTGACCTGTAATTTGTAATAAATCTGTAATAAATATTAAAATATTTTTTAAATATATTTTTATGACTTATAAATTAGAGAGTTCCCATACCAAAAAGATCAAAGTTGCAAGTCAATTTTTTGATTTTGATCAAAGTTGGTCATTTTGTAGTATTTAGGGGTAGTAATAAATTAGTCAAGTGTTTTTAAAAAATTTTCAAAATTTTGGGAATTACGTCACTTTGAATTTTTACCTTTATTTTTTCAAATTCTTTTCATTTAAAGAGTTTTTAACCGATTTCAATTAAATTTATAGGGTGTATGTAAAAAACTATAAGGTTTTAAATAAATTTGAAGTAGATATTACTGAGCTTTTTTCTAAATTGATAGACATGTGATTACCGCGATACCACATTACGAGTCGATCTAGGTCAGATTGTAGTTGTTGGGAGTTACTACAAGGATCATCTGAATGGATAATTTTATAAAATTTTAAATCATCTGCAAATAACAAAAAAGATGAATGCTTAAAAACATGCTTTATATCATTAATATATAAGGTAAATAAAAGTGTTCCCAAATGTGACCCCTGAGGGACTCCCGATGTAGATTGAAACGGTTCAGAATAATCATGCCCAACTTTAACCAAGTGAAATCTATCTGCTAGATAACTTCTAAAAAATGTGACTAAATTTGTAGACATACCCATGCGTTCCAGTTTACATAAAATTACATTATGTTCTATTTTGTCAAAAGCCTTAGCAAAATCGACATGGATTGCGTCAACTTGTTCACCTGATTCTAAACTTAACATTAGATCATTTGTATATATACCAAGATTAGTGCCAGTTGATCTGCCTCGCACAAAACCGTGCTGTTCCTCTATGATATGATTAGATACAACCGAATATATTGAGTCATATAATAAGCTTTCGAAAATTTTTGTTATAGCGCTAAAAATAGTTATAGGACGATAATTTGCGATGTTATTCTTGTTTCCACTTTTATAAACAGGTACTATTATACCCTTCTTCCATTCAAACGGAAATGAATTAGTTTTCAAAGATAGATTCAATAAATTTATTTTAAAATAAATTTGAACAAATATAGATTCAGAATCCACAAAAATATTTAGAGTTACTGAAATGTTAATTAAAATTTGGTTCAGGCCAACCGTGAGCTGTAAAGTACTTCCGTCACATGCTGGAAGCAAGTACTTTTACAATATTTACCGATCACAAGCCGATTACGTATGCGTTCAGAAAAAAGGACAACCAATGGACGCCACGCCAATTCCGGTACTTAGATTTTATCGGACAATTTTCTACGGACATCAGACACGTTGCTGGAGAAGAAAACGTCGTCGCCGATGCTCTTTCTCGAATAGAAGAAATTGAGCCAGCAGTGGATATGAAAGAATTGGAGTCTGCGCAGAAAAGTGACCAGGAGATGAAAAATTTGGAGAAAGAAGAATCAGTTTCCTTGCAATTGAAATTGATAAAAATTCCGGAAGCAGACGTGTCATTAGTATGTGACGTCAGCACATTAATCGCCCGTTCGTACGTGCCACAATCGCTTGGCCAGAAAATCTTCAAATCCATTCACAACTTAAGCCATCCTGGTATCAAAGCTACGGTCAAAATGATTACGCAACCTTATGTTTGGCAGTCAGTTAAAAAGGATTGTAGCACTTGGGCGAAAAATTGCTTAGAGTGCCAAAAATTTAAAGTCACGCGCCATGTGACTTCAGCGACAGGTACTTTCCAACTGCCGTCACAACGTTTTGACCATGTGCATTTGGACATTATCATCATGCCTTGGTCAGAAGGAAATAGATACTGTCTCACGTGCATTGACAGATTTTCCCGATGGCCGGAAGCTGTGCCGATGCAAAATCAAGAAGCAACAACTGTCGCACGTGCTTTCTTTACTATCTGGATCGCACGTTATGGAATTCCGTTGAGAGTGACTGCGGACCAAGGTAGGCAGTTTGAGTCACAGCTGTTCAGAGAACTCACTCATCTAACAGGTGCGACTCATTTGAGAACCACTGCTTATCATCCAGCAGCCAATGGTATGATAGAGAGGGTTCACAGTCAACTCAAAGCCGCAATTAAATGCCACCAGCATGCAAGATGGACCGAAATTCTACCAATTGTTCTGCTTGGAATCCGTGCAGCGTGGAAGGATGACATCGAATCAACAGCCGCGGAAATTCTCTACGGACAACAACTTCATCTACCAGGTAAATTTTTATCGTCAACAGCAAATTCAGCCTACTCCAAACCGCAAACAACGTTTGTTCAGGATCTTGAAGAACACATGCAACAATTGCAACCAGTTCAGGGTTCCAGACATGGAACCAGAACCACTTTTGTTTTCAAGGACCTGTCAACAACGGATTATGTGTTCTTACGCCACGATGGACCAAAGGCACCTTTACAATCTCCTTATGAAGGTCCCTACAAGGTCATTTCACGTTCACCAAAGACCTTTGTTCTCCACATACGTGGTAAGAACGTCACGGTATCCATCGACAGACTAAAGCCAGCATATATTATAGCGGATAAAGAAAAAGGAGTTGACGAGGAAGACAAAAAACCAATCGAGATTGTGGTCAATAGAACTCATGTTCCAATTCCTGAACATGTTCTGCAAAATCCACAAGTTCCTGAACCAGTTCCAGTTCCAGTTTTGCAACCTGTTCCAGAACCAGATGCAGTACCAGAACCAGTTCCACAACTTGTTCCCATTCCTGAACAAATTCCTGAACAAGTTCCTGAACAAGTTCCCGAACAAGTTCCTGAACAAGTACCGGTTCCGCCAAAAGGTGTTATTACTCGTTATGAAAGACGAGTACGTTTTCCAAATTGGTTTCAAGGTGGTTTCTCGTGACTTCATCACTGGTAGGGGGGTACTGTGGCGACTACATTTCATGTAAGCCACATCCCTAAACCAAATCTTAAAGTCTTTTATTAACTTTATATAGGAACTCTAAGTGTTGTGTTTTTACAAGTTTTTAATATGAAAATTTTATATTTTGAGAATATGAATATTTATATTATTTATGGTAAATATCCAAACTTTAATATCTTTAAATATGAATCTGATATTTTTGCTATGTTTCATATGTTTATATATTATTCACACAAATATACACACTTACACTAACACCTAATGTAGTACACTTAATTTCATTTATGTATATCTTTCAGGTTGTGCTCAGGAATTTTCATTATTTTTTAATTTCGAAGTTTTCTAAATGTCAATTTTCTATGCTTTTAAGAATTCGTTATTTTCCAAAAATCTGCACTTCTCTCAGATTCTTTCTGCCGGGCGATCTCGTGATCTTTTGTCACGGCCACGGCGGTGCCGACCCGATCATAAAATCGGGCCCGGAGAGGCTTAAAAACCGATGCGTACTTGCCACCTACTTTACTATTTGTATCTTTTTCTATCTTTCTAACTTTATTACTCTTCTCTTTCTAGAAAATTCTAGATGCTATTTTTGCATAGCAATTCGCAGTGCAGATGCCATTTTTGAATTTAGTCTCTGACCCGTTCTCGTCCTGAGCACAACCTCGCTCCGAGAATCAGCAAATAAATTTACTAATTTTACCGTATTTAAACAACTTTTATTTAATTTAACCTAGCCGCATAATAAACGACTAAACTTTAAATAACAAGAAAAATAAAATAGATAACTTGTTTTGCATAAGTTTATCAGATTCTGCAACATTTTTTATATAAATTAAGTATATAACTCATTAAATGCATTTATATACTTAGTTTAAAAAATTAAATTGAAAATCATTCTCAGAGTGTCAAGAATTTTAGCGCCTTTCTAAAGAAAATCTTAAGAAAGCTAGAATTTTAAAACTCAATTTACCATTATTATAAGTTACTAAATTCACTTCTTCTTTAGCGAATATGAAATAGGAATGTTTAAATATTGATAATATAAGACGTCAAGTCATGCAAATTATTTATTTATTTATTTTGGGGGGGGGGGGGTGCCAATGAAATTGTTCACAAAAGACAATTTCTCTAGTTATTGGCACCCCAGTGCCAACGACTAGGCAAGCAGTTTTTAATTACGTCCTACACGGAAAAAAATAATTTTTCGAATTTTACAAAACTTTTTTGCACTCTTGGATAAAGCCATTTACTAAACTCAGTTTCAGGTATGTGCAGAAAAGTTTTGTAAAATGTACTGAAATTTCAGCACAAGTTACGGAATTCTTTGCAGTAACTGCAAATAATTTTGCACTTTGTGCTAAAATTTCAGGATATTTTACAAAACTGTTCTGCACATACCTGAAATTGGGTTTTGTAAATGGCTTTATCCAAGAGTACAAAAAAGTTTTGTAAAATTCGAAAAATTATTTTTTCTGTGTAGTCGTTAACACTCCTTATTTCTACTTGTTACTGAAATATATTTTAATATTAATGGACATTATTTGAAATAACACTGAAAAAATATAATCCATTTAATAAAACATAAGTGAATTTAATATTTAAATTAAATATTTATATGTCACTAACTTTTGCCTGTTAGTATGCACCAACCTAAAAAAGTAAAATATTTACATTGAAAAGTACGTTTTATTAATTCCAAAAAAGATAAATATCATTAAAATAAGCATTTATCAATTGTATTGTTACAAAAAAATGCATAAAATTTTCGATTCTTGTAAAATTAATTTTATTAACAGACATAAATAAACTGCATAGAGGCAGAGTTTTAAAAGTTTTATTTTTCAAGACTGGCTGCCCTGAACCGACTGTGGTTATTGGTCGAAATACGCGCGTGTATTTAGAAGAGAGATATATTTGAAATACTTTTTAAACATTTATTATTTATAATTCATTTTAGAATATATATTTATGCTATATTTTCATTAAATATATTTTGAAAGCTTATTTGCCTTTAAATAAACCTATGCAAGTACAAAATGTTTACTTGGGAATAATTTATTTCAAAATTGATAGCATGCGCATTTGCTTTTGTAGATTTTTCCTACTTTATTTAAGATTTTCTTAAAAATAAACTTTATAACACTAGATGAAACTTTGAGAATATAATTCTAAAATATTAAAGAATAATATACTTGAAAATGATTAATTTCTGCTCATTTTTCATGTCAGGAAAACAGCACTAAACAGCATATCTCTACAAGGCTTCGCATGTAAACTTTAAACATTTTTTTAAGAAAAAAGAATCCCGTGTAGAAAGAGCCCTAGTTAGCCCAAATAGAAATTGCTTTCTGGTCAGAGGCTGGCAGGGCTAATTTTTTTTAGAATAACAACATCAAAAACAGTAGGGAAATAGCTAGGCTTAGTGTATCTATAGCATAACTGGATTTTTCAGCTCAATATCATCAGGGAAGTTACGATCGACTACTCTAAAGTACCCATGTACCCAACAGATGTCCAGGTCATTTCCGGTCAACTTATACAGGAAAGATAACCTCAAAATGTGATAATCGCCTTCTCTGACGTAACCAAGTTCTCAACTGATGTCCAGGTCATTTCCGATCAATTTCTTCAGATCAGTTAACCTTAAAATATGATAATCGACTTCTCTGACGTACCTATAAGTACTCAACCGATGTCCAGGTCATTTCCAATCAACTTCTTCAGAGCAGTTAACCTTAAAAGGTGATAATCGAGTTCACTGACGTAACCAAGTACACAACCGATGTCCAGGTCTTTCCCGATCAATTTCTTCAGTTAAGTTAAACTTAAAATGTGATAATCGACTTCTCTGAACTAACCAAGTACGCAACCGATGTCCAGGTCTTTCCCAAACAACTTTTTCAAGCAAGTTAACCTCAAAATGTAATAATCGACTTCTCTGACATAACAAAGTCCTCAACCGATGTCCAGGTCATTTAAGATCAATTTCTTCAGGCAAGTTAACCTCAAAATTTGCGAATCGAGTTCTCTGATGTACCAAAGTACTCAACCTATGTCCCGGTCATTTCCGATCAACTCCTTCAGAGAAGTTAACCTCAAAATGTGATAATCGTTTTCTCTAAAGTATTTAAGTACCCATCCGACTATAGAGAGTCTCTTTTTCCATTTTGAGGTTAACTTTATGGAGAAAGTTAACCGGAAAAGACCTGGACATCGGGTGGGTACAGGGTACATTAGAGAAGTCGATTTCCACATTTTGAGGTTAACTTCCCTGAAGAAGTTGGCTATACATGACGTGGACATTGTTTTTGCACTGGGTAACTTCAGAGAAGTCGATTTTCAGATTCTGAGCTTAACCTCCATAAAGAAGTTGGCAGGAAATAACCTGGACATTGTTTTGGCACTGGGGTACTGTAAAGAAGTCAATTTTCACATTTTTAGGTTAACATCCCTGAGCAAGTTGGCCAGAAATAACCTGGACATTGTTTTGGCAACGGGGTTATTTTAGAGAAGTTGATTTTTACATTTTGAGGTTAACTTCCCTGAAAAAGATGATCTAAAATGACCTGGACATCGGTTGAGAACTTGGTTACGTCAGAGAAGTCGATTATCACATTTTGAGGTTAACTTCCCAGAAGAAGTTTATCGAAAATGACCTGGACATTGTTTGAGTACTTGGGTACGTCAGAGAAGTCGATTATCACATTTTGACGTTAACTTCCCTGAATAAGTTGATCTGAAATGACCTGGACATCGGTTGAGTACTTGGGTACGTCAGAGAAGTCGATTATCAGATTTTGAGGTTAACTTCCCAGAAGAAGTTGATCGAAAATGACCTGGACATTGGTTGAGTACTTGGTTAAGTCAGAGAAGTCGATTATCACATTTTGAGGTTAACTTTCCTGAAGAAGTTGATCTGAAATGACCTGGACATCGGTTGAGTACTTGGGTACGTCAGAGAAGTCGATTATCAGATTTTGAGGTTAACTTTCCTGAAGAAGTTGATTGAAAATGACCTGGACATTGGTTGAGTACTTGGGTACGACAGAGAAGTCGATTATCACTTTTTGAGGTTAACTTCCCAGAAGAAGTTGATCGAAAATGACCTGGACATTGTTTGAGTACTTGGGTACGTCAGAGAAGTCGATTATCACATTTTGAGATTAACTTCCCTGAAGAAGTTGATCTAAAATGACCTGGACATCGGTTGAGTACTTGGGTACGTCAGAGAAGTCGATTATCACATTTTAAGGTTAACTTCCCTGAAGAAGTTGATCGAAAATGACCTGGACATTGGTTAAGTACTTGGTTAGGTCAGAGAAGTCGATTATCACATTTTGAGGTTAACTTTCCTGAAGAAGTTGATCTGAAATGACCAGGACATCGGTTGAGTACTTGGGTACGTCAGAGAAGTAGATTATCACATTTTGAGGTTAACTGTCCTGAAGAAGTTGATCGGAAATGACCTGGACATTTGTTGAGTACTTGGGTACGACAGAGAAGTCGATTATCACATTTTGAGGTTAACTTCCCAGAAGAAGTTGATCGAAAATGACCTGGACATTGTTTGAGTACTTGGGTACGTCAGAAAAGTCGATTATCACATTTTGAGGTTAACTTCCCTGAATAAGTTGATCTGAAATGACCTGGACATCGGTTGAGTACTTGGGTACGTCAGAGAAGTCGATTATCACATTTTGAGGTTAACTGTCCTGAAAAAGTTGATCGGAAATGACCTGGACATCGGTTGAGTACTTGGTTAGGTCAGAGAAGTCGATTATCAGATTTTGAGGTTAACTTTCCTGAAGAAGTTGATCGAAAATGACCTGGACATTAGTTGAGTACTTTGTTAGGTCAGAGAAGTCGATTATCAGATTTTGAGGTTAACTTTCCTGAAGAAGTTGATCGAAAATGACCTGGACATTGGTTAAGTATTTGGTTAGGTCAGAGAAGTCGATTATCAGATTTTGAAGTTAACTTTCCTGAAGAAGTTGATCGAAAATGACCTGGACATTAGTTGAGTACTTTGTTAGGTAAGAGAAGTCGATTATCAGATTTTGAGGTTAACTTTCCTGAAGAAGTTGATCGAAAATGACCTGGACATTGGTTGAGTACTTGGTTAGGTCAGAGAAGTCGATTATCAGATTTTGAGGTTAACTTTCCTGAAGAAGTTGATCGAAAATGACCTGGACATTGGTTGAGTACTTGGTTAGGTCAGAGAAGTCGATTATCAGATTTTGAGGTTAACTTCCCTGAAGAAGTTGATCGAAAATGACCTGGACATTGGTTGAGTACTTTGTTAGGTCAGAGAAGTCGATTATCAGATTTTGAGGTTAACTTTCCTGAAGAAGTTGATCGAAAATGACCTGGACATTGGTTGAGTACTTGGTTAGGTCAGAGAAGTCGATTATCAGATTTTGAGGTTAACTTTCCTGAAGAAGTTGATCGAAAATGACCTGGACATTGGTTAAGTATTTGGTTAGGTCAGAGAAGTCGATTATCAGATTTTGAGGTTAACTTTCCTGAAGAAGTTGATCGAAAATGACCTGGACATTGGTTGAGTACTTGGTTAGGTCAGAGAAGTCGATTATCAGATTTTGAGGTTAACTTTCCTGAAGAAGTTGATCGAAAATGACCTGGACATTGGTTGAGTACTTGGTTAGGTCAGAGAAGTCGATTATCAGATTTTGAGGTTAACTTTCCTGAAGAAGTTGATCGAAAATGACCTGGACATTGGTTGAGTACTTGGTTAGGTCAGAGAAGTCGATTATCAGATTTTGAGGTTAACTTCCCTGAAGAAGTTGATCGAAAATGACATGGACATTGGTTGAGTACTTTGTTAGGTCAGAGAAGTCGATTATCAGATTTTGAGGTTAACTTTCCTGAAGAAGTTGATCGAAAATGACCTGGACATTGGTTGAGTACTTGGTTAGGTCAGAGAAGTCGATTATCAGATTTTGAGGTTAACTTCCCTGAAGAAGTTGATCGAAAATGACCTGGACATTGGTTGAGTACTTTGTTAGGTCAGAGAAGTTGATTATCAGATTTTGAGGTTAACTTTCCTGAAGAAGTTGATCGAAAATGACCTGGACATTGGTTGAGTACTTGGTTAGGTCAAAGAAGTCGATTATTAGATTTTGAGGTTAACTTTCCTGAAGAAGTTGATCGAAAATGACCTGGACATTGGTTGAGTACTTTGTTAGGTCAGAGAAGTCGATTATCAGATTTTGAGGTTAACTTTCCTGAAGAAGTTGATCGAAAATGACCTGGACATTGGTTAAGTACTTGGTTAGGTCTGAGAAGTCGATTATCACATTTTGAGGTTAACTTCCCTGAAGAAGTTGATCGAAAATGACCTGGACATTGGTTGAGTACTTTGTTAGGTCAGAGAAGTCGATTATCAGATTTTGAGGTTAACTTTCCTGAAGAAGTTGATCGAAAATGACCTGGACATTGGTTGAGTACTTGGTTAGGTCAGAGAAGTCGATTATCAGATTTTGAGGTTAACTTTCCTGAAGAAGTTGATCGAAAATGACCTGGACATTACTTGAGTACTTGGTTAGGTCAGAGAAGTCGATTATCAGATTTTGAGGTTAACTTCCCAAAAGAAGTTGATCGAAAATGACCTGGACATTGGTTGAGTACTTGGTTAAGTCAGAGAAGTCGATTATCACATTTTGAGGTTAACTTTCCTGAAGAAGTTGATCTGAAATGATCTGGACATCGGTTGAGTACTTGGGTACGTCAGAGAAGTCGATTATCACATTTTGAGGTTAACTGTCCTGAAGAAGTTGATCGGAAATGACCTGAACATTGGTTGAGTACTTGGTTAGGTCAGAGAAGTCGATTATCAGATTTTGAGGTTAACTTCCCTGAAGAAGTTGATCGAAAATGACCTGGACATTGGTTGAGTACTTGGTTAGGTCAAAGAAGTCGATTATTAGATTTTGAGGTTAACTTTCCTGAAGAAGTTGATCGAAAATGACCTGGACATTGGTTAAGTACTTGGTTAGGTCTGAGAAGTCGATTATCACATTTTGAGGTTAACTTCCCTGAAGAAGTTAATCGAAAATGACCTGGACATTGGTTGAGTACTTTGTTAGGTCAGAGAAGTCGATTATCAGATTTTGAGGTTAACTTTCCTGAAGAAGTTGATCGAAAATGACCTGGACATTGGTTGAGTACTTGGTTAGGTCAGAGAAGTCGATTATCAGATTTTGAGGTTAACTTTCCTGAAGAAGTTGATCGAAAATGACCTGGACATTAGTTGAGTACTTGGTTAGGTCAGAGAAGTCGATTATCAGATTTTGAGGTTAACTTCCCAGAAGAAGTTGATCGAAAATGATCTGGACATTGGTTGAGTACTTGGGTACGTCAGAGAAGTCGATTATCACATTTTGAGGTTAACTGTCCTGAAAAAGTTGATCGGAAATGACCTGGACATCGGTTGAGTACTTGGTTAGGTCAGAGAAGTCGATTATCAGATTTTGAGGTTAACTTTCCTGAAGAAGTTGATCGAAAATGACCTGGACATTAGTTGAGTACTTTGTTAGGTCAGAGAAGTCGATTATCAGATTTTGAGGTTAACTTTCCTGAAGAAGTTGATCGAAAATGACCTGGACATTGGTTAAGTATTTGGTTAGGTCAGAGAAGTCGATTATCAGATTTTGAAGTTAACTTTCCTGAAGAAGTTGATCGAAAATGACCTGGACATTGGTTGAGTACTTTGTTAGGTCAGAGAAGTCGATTATCACATTTTGAGGTTAACTTCCCTGAAGAAGTTAATCGAAAATGACCTGGACATTGGTTGAGTACTTTGTTAGGTCAGAGAAGTCGATTATCAGATTTTGAGGTTAACTTTCCTGAAGAAGTTGATCGAAAATGACCTGGACATTGGTTGAGTACTTGGTTAGGTCAGAGAAGTCGATTATCAGATTTTGAGGTTAACTTTCCTGAAGAAGTTGATCGAAAATGACCTGGACATTAGTTGAGTACTTGGTTAGGTCAGAGAAGTCGATTATCAGATTTTGAGGTTAACTTCCCAGAAGAAGTTGATCGAAAATGATCTGGACATTGGTTGAGTACTTGGGTACGTCAGAGAAGTCGATTATCACATTTTGAGGTTAACTGTCCTGAAAAAGTTGATCGGAAATGACCTGGACATCGGTTGAGTACTTGGTTAGGTCAGAGAAGTCGATTATCAGATTTTGAGGTTAACTTTCCTGAAGAAGTTGATCGAAAATGACCTGGACATTAGTTGAGTACTTTGTTAGGTCAGAGAAGTCGATTATCAGATTTTGAGGTTAACTTTCCTGAAGAAGTTGATCGAAAATGACCTGGACATTGGTTAAGTATTTGGTTAGGTCAGAGAAGTCGATTATCAGATTTTGAAGTTAACTTTCCTGAAGAAGTTGATCGAAAATGACCTGGACATTGGTTGAGTACTTTGTTAGGTCAGAGAAGTCGATTATCAGATTTTGAGGTTAACTTTCCTGAAGAAGTTGATCGAAAATGACCTGGACATTGGTTAAGTATTTGGTTAGGTCAGAGAAGTCGATTATCAGATTTTGAAGTTAACTTTCCTGAAGAAGTTGATCGAAAATGACCTGGACATTGGTTGAGTACTTTGTTAGGTCAGAGAAGTCGATTATCAGATTTTGAGGTTAACTTTCCTGAAGAAGTTGATCGAAAATGACCTGGACATTGGTTGAGTACTTGGTTAGGTCAGAGAAGTCGATTATCAGATTTTGAGGTTAACTTTCCTGAAGAAGTTGATCGAAAATGACCTGGACATTGGTTGAGTACTTGGTTAGGTCAGAGAAGTCGATTATCAGATTTTGAGGTTAACTTTCCTGAAGAAGTTGATCGAAAATGACCTGGACATTGGTTGAGTACTTGGTTAGGTCAGAGAAGTCGATTATCAGATTTTGAGGTTAACTTCCCAGAAGAAGTTGATCGAAAATGATCTGGACATTGGTTGAGTACTTGGGTACGTCAGAGAAGTCGATTATCACATTTTGAGGTTAACTGTCCTGAAGAAGTTGATCGGAAATGACCTGAACATTGGTTGACTACTTGGGTACGACAGAGAAGTCGATTATCACATTTTGAGGTTAACTTCCCAGAAGAAGTTGATCGAAAATGATCTGGACATTGGTTGAGTACTTGGGTACGTCAGAGAAGTCGATTATCACATTTTGAGGTTAACTGTCCTGAAAAAGTTGATCGGAAATGACCTGGACATCGGTTGAGTACTTGGTTAGGTCAGAGAAGTCGATTATCAGATTTTGAGGTTAACTTTCCTGAAGAAGTTGATCGAAAATGACCTGGACATTAGTTGAGTACTTTGTTAGGTCAGAGAAGTCGATTATCAGATTTTGAGGTTAACTTTCCTGAAGAAGTTGATCGAAAATGACCTGGACATTGGTTAAGTATTTGGTTAGGTCAGAGAAGTCGATTATCAGATTTTGAAGTTAACTTTCCTGAAGAAGTTGATCGAAAATGACCTGGACATTGGTTGAGTACTTTGTTAGGTCAGAGAAGTCGATTATCAGATTTTGAGGTTAACTTTCCTGAAGAAGTTGATCGAAAATGACCTGGACATTGGTTGAGTACTTGGTTAGGTCAGAGAAGTCGATTATCAGATTTTGAGGTTAACTTTCCTGAAGAAGTTGATCGAAAATGACCTGGACATTGGTTGAGTACTTGGTTAGGTCAGAGAAGTCGATTATCAGATTTTGAGGTTAACTTCCCTGAAGAAGTTGATCGAAAATGACCTGGACATTGGTTGAGTACTTTGTTAGGTCAGAGAAGTCGATTATCAGATTTTGAGGTTAACTTTCCTGAAGAAGTTGATCGAAAATGACCTGGACATTGGTTGAGTACTTGGTTAGGTCAGAGAAGTCGATTATCAGATTTTGAGGTTAACTTTCCTGAAGAAGTTGATCGAAAATGACCTGGACATTGGTTGAGTACTTGGTTAGGTCAGAGAAGTCGATTATCAGATTTTGAGGTTAACTTTCCTGAAGAAGTTGATCGAAAATGACCTGGACATTGGTTGAGTACTTGGTTAGGTCAGAGAAGTCGATTATCAGATTTTGAGGTTAACTTCCCTGAAGAAGTTGATCGAAAATGACATGGACATTGGTTGAGTACTTTGTTAGGTCAGAGAAGTCGATTATCAGATTTTGAGGTTAACTTTCCTGAAGAAGTTGATCGAAAATGACCTGGACATTGGTTGAGTACTTGGTTAGGTCAGAGAAGTCGATTATCAGATTTTGAGGTTAACTTCCCTGAAGAAGTTGATCGAAAATGACCTGGACATTGGTTAAGTATTTGGTTAGGTCAGAGAAGTCGATTATCACATTTTGAGGTTAACTTCCCTGAAGAAGTTGATCGAAAATGACCTGGACATTGGTTGAGTACTTTGTTAGGTCAGAGAAGTCGATTATCAGATATTGAGGTTAACTTTCCTGAAGAAGTTGATCGAAAATGACCTGGACATTGGTTGAGTACTTGGTTAGGTCAGAGAAGTCGATTATCAGATTTTGAGGTTAACTTTCCTGAAGAAGTTGATCGAAAATGACCTGGACATTACTTGAGTACTTGGTTAGGTCAGAGAAGTCGATTATCAGATTTTGAGGTTAACTTTCCTGAAGAAGTTGATCGAAAATGACCTGGACATTGGTTAAGTACTTGGTTAGGTCAGAGAAGTCGATTATCAGATTTTGAGGTTAACTTTCCTGAAGAAGTTGATCGAAAATGACCTGGACATTGGTTGAGTACTTGGTTAGGTCAGAGAAGTCGATTATCAGATTTTGAGGTTAACTTCCCTGAAGAAGTTGATCGAAAATGACCTGGACATTGGTTGAGTACTTTGTTAGGTCAGAGAAGTTGATTATCAGATTTTGAGGTTAACTTTCCTGAAGAAGTTGATCGAAAATGACCTGGACATTGGTTGAGTACTTGGTTAGGTCAAAGAAGTCGATTATTAGATTTTGAGGTTAACTTTCCTGAAGAAGTTGATCGAAAATGACCTGGACATTGGTTGAGTACTTTGTTAGGTCAGAGAAGTCGATTATCAGATTTTGAGGTTAACTTTCCTGAAGAAGTTGATCGAAAATGACCTGGACATTGGTTAAGTACTTGGTTAGGTCTGAGAAGTCGATTATCACATTTTGAGGTTAACTTCCCTGAAGAAGTTGATCGAAAATGACCTGGACATTGGTTGAGTACTTTGTTAGGTCAGAGAAGTCGATTATCAGATTTTGAGGTTAACTTTCCTGAAGAAGTTGATCGAAAATGACCTGGACATTGGTTGAGTACTTGGTTAGGTCAGAGAAGTCGATTATCAGATTTTGAGGTTAACTTTCCTGAAGAAGTTGATCGAAAATGACCTGGACATTACTTGAGTACTTGGTTAGGTCAGAGAAGTCGATTATCAGATTTTGAGGTTAACTTCCCAAAAGAAGTTGATCGAAAATGACCTGGACATTGGTTGAGTACTTGGTTAAGTCAGAGAAGTCGATTATCACATTTTGAGGTTAACTTTCCTGAAGAAGTTGATCTGAAATGATCTGGACATCGGTTGAGTACTTGGGTACGTCAGAGAAGTCGATTATCACATTTTGAGGTTAACTGTCCTGAAGAAGTTGATCGGAAATGACCTGAACATTGGTTGAGTACTTGGTTAGGTCAGAGAAGTCGATTATCAGATTTTGAGGTTAACTTCCCTGAAGAAGTTGATCGAAAATGACCTGGACATTGGTTGAGTACTTGGTTAGGTCAAAGAAGTCGATTATTAGATTTTGAGGTTAACTTTCCTGAAGAAGTTGATCGAAAATGACCTGGACATTGGTTGAGTACTTTGTTAGGTCAGAGAAGTCGATTATCAGATTTTGAGGTTAACTTTCCTGAAGAAGTTGATCGAAAATGACCTGGACATTGGTTAAGTACTTGGTTAGGTCTGAGAAGTCGATTATCACATTTTGAGGTTAACTTCCCTGAAGAAGTTAATCGAAAATGACCTGGACATTGGTTGAGTACTTTGTTAGGTCAGAGAAGTCGATTATCAGATTTTGAGGTTAACTTTCCTGAAGAAGTTGATCGAAAATGACCTGGACATTGGTTGAGTACTTGGTTAGGTCAGAGAAGTCGATTATCAGATTTTGAGGTTAACTTTCCTGAAGAAGTTGATCGAAAATGACCTGGACATTAGTTGAGTACTTGGTTAGGTCAGAGAAGTCGATTATCAGATTTTGAGGTTAACTTCCCAGAAGAAGTTGATCGAAAATGATCTGGACATTGGTTGAGTACTTGGGTACGTCAGAGAAGTCGATTATCACATTTTGAGGTTAACTGTCCTGAAAAAGTTGATCGGAAATGACCTGGACATCGGTTGAGTACTTGGTTAGGTCAGAGAAGTCGATTATCAGATTTTGAGGTTAACTTTCCTGAAGAAGTTGATCGAAAATGACCTGGACATTAGTTGAGTACTTTGTTAGGTCAGAGAAGTCGATTATCAGATTTTGAGGTTAACTTTCCTGAAGAAGTTGATCGAAAATGACCTGGACATTGGTTAAGTATTTGGTTAGGTCAGAGAAGTCGATTATCAGATTTTGAAGTTAACTTTCCTGAAGAAGTTGATCGAAAATGACCTGGACATTGGTTGAGTACTTTGTTAGGTCAGAGAAGTCGATTATCAGATTTTGAGGTTAACTTTCCTGAAGAAGTTGATCGAAAATGACCTGGACATTGGTTAAGTATTTGGTTAGGTCAGAGAAGTCGATTATCAGATTTTGAAGTTAACTTTCCTGAAGAAGTTGATCGAAAATGACCTGGACATTGGTTGAGTACTTTGTTAGGTCAGAGAAGTCGATTATCAGATTTTGAGGTTAACTTTCCTGAAGAAGTTGATCGAAAATGACCTGGACATTGGTTGAGTACTTGGTTAGGTCAGAGAAGTCGATTATCAGATTTTGAGGTTAACTTTCCTGAAGAAGTTGATCGAAAATGACCTGGACATTACTTGAGTACTTGGTTAGGTCAGAGAAGTCGAGTATCAGATTTTGAGGTTAACTTTCCAAAAGAAGTTGATCGAAAATGACCTGGACATTGGTTGAGTACTTGGTTAAGTCAGAGAAGTCGATTATCACATTTTGAGGTTAACTTTCCTAAAGAAGTTGATCTGAAATGATCTGGACATCGGTTGAGTACTTGGGTACGTCAGAGAAGTCGATTATCACATTTTGAGGTTAACTGTCCTGAAGAAGTTGATCGGAAATGACCTGAACATTGGTTGAGTACTTGGTTAGGTCAGAGAAGTCGATTATCAGATTTTGAGGTTAACTTCCCTGAAGAAGTTGATCGAAAATGACCTGGACATTGGTTGAGTACTTGGTTAGGTCAAAGAAGTCGATTATTAGATTTTGAGGTTAACTTTCCTGAAGAAGTTGATCGAAAATGACCTGGACATTGGTTGAGTACTTTGTTAGGTCAGAGAAGTCGATTATCAGATTTTGAGGTTAACTTTCCTGAAGAAGTTGATCGAAAATGACCTGGACATTGGTTAAGTACTTGGTTAGGTCTGAGAAGTCGATTATCACATTTTGAGGTTAACTTCCCTGAAGAAGTTAATCGAAAATGACCTGGACATTGGTTGAGTACTTTGTTAGGTCAGAGAAGTCGATTATCAGATTTTGAGGTTAACTTTCCTGAAGAAGTTGATCGAAAATGACCTGGACATTGGTTGAGTACTTGGTTAGGTCAGAGAAGTCGATTATCAGATTTTGAGGTTAACTTTCCTGAAGAAGTTGATCGAAAATGACCTGGACATTAGTTGAGTACTTGGTTAGGTCAGAGAAGTCGATTATCAGATTTTGAGGTTAACTTCCCAGAAGAAGTTGATCGAAAATGACCTGGACATTGGTGGAGTACTTGGTTAAGTCAGAGAAGTCGATTATCACATTTTGAGGTTAACTTTCCTGAAGAAGTTGATCTGAAATGATCTGGACATCGGTTGAGTACTTGGGTACGTCAGAGAAGTCGATTATCACATTTTGAGGTTAACTGTCCTGAAGAAGTTGATCGGAAATGACCTGAACATTGGTTGACTACTTGGGTACGACAGAGAAGTCGATTATCACATTTTGAGGTTAACTTCCCAGAAGAAGTTGATCGAAAATGATCTGGACATTGGTTGAGTACTTGGGTACGTCAGAGAAGTCGATTATCACATTTTGAGGTTAACTTCCCTGAAGAAGTTGATCGAAAATGACCTGGACATTGGTTGAGTACTTGGTTAGGTCAGAGAAGTCGATTATCACATTTTGAGGTTAACTTCCCTGAAGAAGTTGATCGAAAATGACCTGGACATTGTTTGAGCACTTGGGTACGTCAGAGAAGTCGATTACCACATTTTGAGGTTAACTTCCCTGAAGAAGTTGATCTGAAATGACCTGGACATCGATTGAGTACTTGGGTACGTCAGAGAAGTCGATTATCACATTTTGAGGTTAACTGTCCTGAAAAAGTTGATCGGAAATGACCTGGACATCGGTTGAGTACTTGGTTAGGTCAGAGAAGTCGATTTTCAGATTTTGAGGTTAACTTTCCTGAAGAAGTTGATCGAAAATGACCTGGACATTGGTTGAGTAATTGGGTACGACAGAGAAGTCGATTATCACATTTTGAGGTTAACTTCCCCGAAGAAGTTGATCGAAAATGACCTGGACATTGTTTGAGTACTTGGGTACGTCAGAGAAGTCGATTATCAGATTTTGAGGTTAACTTTCCTGAAGAAGTTGATCGAAAATGACCTGGACATTGGTTGAGTACTTGGTTAGGTCAGAGAAGTCGATTATCAGATTTTGAGGTTAACTTTCCTGAAGAAGTTGATCGAAAATGACCTGGACATTACTTGAGTACTTGGTTAGGTCAGAGAAGTCGAGTATCAGATTTTGAGGTTAACTTCCCAAAAGAAGTTGATCGAAAATGACCTGGACATTGGTTGAGTACTTGGTTAAGTCAGAGAAGTCGATTATCACATTTTGAGGTTAACTTTCCTGAAGAAGTTGATCTGAAATGATCTGGACATCGGTTGAGTACTTGGGTACGTCAGAGAAGTCGATTATCACATTTTGAGGTTAACTGTCCTGAAGAAGTTGATCGAAAAAGACCTGAACATTGGTTGAGTACTTGGTTAGGTCAGAGAAGTCGATTATCAGATTTTGAGGTTAACTTCCCTGAAGAAGTTGATCGAAAATGACCTGGACATTGGTTGAGTACTTGGTTAGGTCAAAGAAGTCGATTATTAGATTTTGAGGTTAACTTTCCTGAAGAAGTTGATCGAAAATGACCTGGACATTGGTTGAGTACTTTGTTAGGTCAGAGAAGTCGATTATCAGATTTTGAGGTTAACTTTCCTGAAGAAGTTGATCGAAAATGACCTGGACATTGGTTAAGTACTTGGTTAGGTCTGAGAAGTCGATTATCACATTTTGAGGTTAACTTCCCTGAAGAAGTTAATCGAAAATGACCTGGACATTGGTTGAGTACTTTGTTAGGTCAGAGAAGTCGATTATCAGATTTTGAGGTTAACTTTCCTGAAGAAGTTGATCGAAAATGACCTGGACATTGGTTGAGTACTTGGTTAGGTCAGAGAAGTCGATTATCAGATTTTGAGGTTAACTTTCCTGAAGAAGTTGATCGAAAATGACCTGGACATTAGTTGAGTACTTGGTTAGGTCAGAGAAGTCGATTATCAGATTTTGAGGTTAACTTCCCAGAAGAAGTTGATCGAAAATGACCTGGACATTGGTGGAGTACTTGGTTAAGTCAGAGAAGTCGATTATCACATTTTGAGGTTAACTTTCCTGAAGAAGTTGATCTGAAATGATCTGGACATCGGTTGAGTACTTGGGTACGTCAGAGAAGTCGATTATCACATTTTGAGGTTAACTGTCCTGAAGAAGTTGATCGGAAATGACCTGAACATTGGTTGACTACTTGGGTACGACAGAGAAGTCGATTATCACATTTTGAGGTTAACTTCCCAGAAGAAGTTGATCGAAAATGATCTGGACATTGGTTGAGTACTTGGGTACGTCAGAGAAGTCGATTATCACATTTTGAGGTTAACTTCCCTGAAGAAGTTGATCGAAAATGACCTGGACATTGGTTGAGTACTTGGTTAGGTCAGGGAAGTCGATTATCACATTTTGAGGTTAACTTCCCTGAAGAAGTTGATCGAAAATGACCTGGACATTGTTTGAGCACTTGGGTACGTCAGAGAAGTCGATTACCACATTTTGAGGTTAACTTCCCTGAAGAAGTTGATCTGAAATGACCTGGACATCGATTGAGTACTTGGGTACGTCAGAGAAGTCGATTATCACATTTTGAGGTTAACTGTCCTGAAAAAGTTGATCGGAAATGACCTGGACATCGGTTGAGTACTTGGTTAGGTCAGAGAAGTCGATTTTCAGATTTTGAGGTTAACTTTCCTGAAGAAGTTGATCGAAAATGACCTGGACATTGGTTGAGTAATTTGGTACGACAGAGAAGTCGATTATCACATTTTGAGGTTAACTTCCCCGAAGAAGTTGATCGAAAATGACCTGGACATTGTTTGAGTACTTGGGTACGTCAGAGAAGTCGATTATCACATTTTGAGGGTAACTTCCCTGAAAATGTTGATCTGAAATGACCTGGACATCGGTTGAGTACTTGGGTACGTCAGAGAAGTCGATTATCACATTTTGAGGTTAACTGTCCTGAAAAAGTTGATCGGAAATGACCTGGACATCGGTTGAGTACTTGGTTAGGTCAGAGAAGTCGATTTTCAGATTTTGAGGTTAACTTTCCTGAAGAAGTTGATCGAAAATGAACTGGACATTGGTTGAGTACTTGGTTAGGTCAGAAAGTTCGATTATCACATTTTGAGGTGAACTTTCCTGAAGAAGTTGATCTAAAATAACCTGGACATCGGTTGAGTACTTGGGTACGTCAGAGAAGTCGATTATCACATTTTGAGGTTAACTTCTCTAAGAAAGTTGACCGAAAATGACCTATATATCATATAAATACCTAATTATTTTAGAGATGTCAATTTTCACATTTTGAGGTTAACTGCCCTGAAGAAGTTTACCGAAAATGACCTGGAGATCTGTTGGGTGCTTAAATACTTTGGAGAAGTCAATATTTTTACAATTTGAGGTTAACTTTCATGTATTATATGTCCACCATTATCTCACATTTATGCACTGTTGTTTTTAGAAGCTTTTTTTTAATCCTAACATCTCTGGTCGGGCTATAGCCGGTATACCTCGATATTTCGACCAGATACTTCCTGAATATTAGGGGGGGTCACTTCTGGTCAGGAGCCAGCTAGAAGCCCGTACGGTGACCAGCTTATACCTGGGCTCCCCTACCAGTGCCCGATCAGATCTCAAGTTCAATCTGGTCTCCCCGACCATGGCATGGCTATCGCCCCGATTCAATTTCTACACGGGATCTTATAAGGCATAATGAAACTTTGGGAGAACATTTCTGTTGAACTTAGCACTTGAAAAATTTAAGCAAAATTAACTCATTTTCATTTTGAAGTCTTGAAGGTTATATATGGGGTGCCAACGACTGGGTCCTAGGTGCCAAATGACTAGTGCTGCAAAATGGCGGCAGTGCCAACGACTGGGGCTTTGCGTTAGCACACAATTATTTGATAATTTCGAAGTCTTCGTGCTTTTTCATTAAAAAATAGTAATTTTATTGTATTCTGCATTAAATTTTGAATACATATATCATTATATGTATTTTATTATATTATTTTTTCTATGTTAATTTAATTCTTAAAGTCAAAATTTGGCTTAAGGTGCCAACGACTGGCACGGTGCTCTGGAGCGAATTTAAATAAAATTTTTAGGTAACTAAAATTTTCAAGTGGATTCTGTTTCTAGGTGATTTTAGAAAGAAAATAAACGTAAAATAAAAAAAATCTACTTGACGCTTTTTTTTTGGCAGCGAAAATAAGATTTTTTGCTTCATTTTCAAACTTTGATCAATAGCTTCTTTTGAGAAATAATATTATCACCCCAACAATGCATTTTAAGACAAAAGTTTCTAGTATATTTTGCAAGTAGTAAATGTCAGCTTTAAAAAAAGCTTGTTTGAGGTACTAAAATTATGTTTTTCTAGAAATTTAGAATTTAAATCGTAAAATTTGCAAATGCTTTATCATTTTTCACCTTTTAGGACCAATATAGTCAAGAAAATGAATTATTAACAGAATCATTATATTTTTTCTAAAATACATAAACTATCTGTATTTATAAATTTCTTAACGATTAATATCTTTTATTAAGGTTTTTTTACAATAAAATTTAATATAACGCAACTTAAAATATAAAAATGCAAACAAAATTACATTATTTTTCTTATCACAAGTTCAAACTGTTGTAATCGCAAACTGAGCGTAATAATTTTTTGGAGTACTCAGGATGACTTTTCAGGACTTTATATCTTTCCCAAGTTTTACTGAAATCAGCGTGAACAGACTCACACGATTGTTCGCTAAAGTATCCTAATCTCTTATTAGTTTTCGAACAAAATTCTGATACATGGTAAAATATTGCATGAATCTTTGGTGTGACTGGAATTCCAAGGGATTCGTAACTCTTTTTAAAAGCATCGATATGCTTTTGAAAATTTAAATCTAATTCTATAGAAAAGCATCCGTCAACGACTTTTTTCAATGCTCGAAACGTATCAACATATTTTGCGCAACTCAAACACTTCATGCCATCTAATACGTCTACCTTATTTAACAGAGTTTTACACGCATTACCTGCAAAAGTCGGAGATCCATATGTACACTGACGTTCCACATTGCATTTTTTGGCCCATTGTAAACTTACCTTTTCGTTTTCCAACATCATATGTTTGAATAAAGTATTAACACCACCTAATAGTAAGTGCAATTCTGGAGGAGGGATGACATGTAGCACTTCTTTATCATCGTTCGCCAAAAAGAGTGGTGGGTTTACACAATTTTTAAAGGACTTAGAATGTTTTCCTATTTTCCCTTTCGAGCACCAGCTTCTGTAGTTTTTTAAACAATTTTCTGCTGTCCTAGCGGATTCACAATTATCGAGATTAAGATGAAATATTTCGCACCATGTACATGGATGTGAACTACTATGTCCCATTAGACCAGTAAGGATGTTTGCAAGTTTGAGATCAGAAGCTATTGAACCGTTGTCAAGAAATCGATTTATATCTAATACTGTCCAAATAAGTGAAACGTTCTCGTAATTTTCCTCAGTCGAAGGAGCTAAGCCAATTACAAATATTTTTTTTATACCAGAATCTTGATAATCTTTGTGGTAATTACTTTTAGTTTGATTTTCTTTATGACTTTTAAGCGAAGATTCGTAAGACGTTTGAACCGAGAGCGTGATTTTGAAAAAGCCACCTCCACCATCCAAACCAAATTTTAGGTACGGCGTTTCTGAGAGCTTTCGACTACTTACAATATAATTAATAAATCCTGGTAAATCACTACATATTACTGCATCTTCTGGAGAGGGAGAGCTGTGAATACTATTTTTCTTCTTTTTCACAAAATCAAATTTTTTTGTGTCAAAATATTTATCAACAGAATGACTATAATCAGCCAGTTTTTTTTGAAAATTTGGTTCGATAATTTTAGAGTTCTTAGTCTCAGCCCGAATAGCAGTAGCGATACCTAAAACCTTTCTTTTACTTAAACTTAAAGCTTTCTGCATATTTCGTAATGCATCTGCAGAAATTGGAGTATTCTGTTTCTCCGCTTTTTTTTTGTATGCAAACATTCAGAGCTTTTCCATGAGATTGTGATAATGATAATAAATTGTCACAATTTTTATTTAAAGTCTCATTTTCTTTAGTATCATCTTCATGCAATTTGTTTTTTAAGAGTCTAGCCACAAAATGATCTTTCTCCTTGCTCGAAAATTTGTTTATTCTATTCTCGATAGTATTAATTGCATTGCTGAAATTGCATTTGTGACTTATACCACGTCTAAATAATCCTAAACACTTGGTACACCTCTTTTCGAATTTTATTTCAGTAACTTTTTCTTTCTTCTTTACATTTTTGCCTTAACTCTTTTTTAATGGGTTTCTAGTATTTAACCTTTTAACGTTTGGTAGATTTTTATTTCGCAAGTCACTGACTTTTAAACAGAGAAAACATGTACAATATTCACTAGCCGATGAACAACGTGTTTTTATTGATGTATACTTTCTGAAGTCAGGAACTTTAAAGTTTTTTTCATTCTTTAGCGCCTTATCTACTGACAAATTGCAAGCATAACATTTAACATTAGGAAATCTTTCATCTAAAAAATCAAACTGATCCAACACATTATTTAGCTTCATTTGGATTTTCCCTTGGATAATTAGCATTTTTTTACTTTTTTCCAACAAAGCAGACATAATTTTAAACGATTTGCATTGTGATTTCCAGACTTCTTATAATTCGGAAGAAACATCTAAAAGAAATGACATTTATATTAATACATTATTATACAAAACTATTTTTTCAAACATCCAGGTATTATAATTACCTTATTGCACTAGATAGTTTTATTCCATACACATTTAAGACGCTTCATAAGAGAGGGAACCTTAACTTAGGTGCAAAAAATGTCAGGTTAAATGTTTAATAACAGTTATAACTTGATAAAAAGTACCTTCTAAATAAGTTAAATTTTATATTATTAATTATTCAATATACTTACCCTTATTAAAATCAAAAAATGGAAGATAAAAGTAAAGATTATGTTCACCGTACAAAATTCAAAATTTCATAAGTAATATTTATTTTTAGGTTACACCTCCCATAACAAAATAACAAGAAATCAACTTAAAAACAATTGAAAGTTGTAAAACTTTCAACTCTTCATGCCGACGCAAACAAATTTACCAGCGTTGTTCATGAATCATCTATAAAAATCTTATTTTCGCTGCTAAAAAAAAAGTGCCAAGTGGATTTTTTTCATTTTACGTTTATTTTCTTTTTAAAATCATCAAGAAACAGAATCCATTTGAAAATTTTAGTTACCTAAAAATTTTATTTAAATTTGCTCCAGAGCAGTTACCCTATTAAAGATTCCAAATTTTTTAATTAAAAATTTCAAATAATTAAATTGCAGTAATTTCAAGTCATAAAATATTAAGGTTCAAAAATTATTAGCTAGGATAACAATAGACATAAAATGGATCCCTGCTTTAACAGTAGATTTCCAATTCTTTTGTCATTTAAGTTCATGTTTTTCAACCCAGCATTTTATTATCTGGAATTTATATACTTTTACTTTTTGAGGTCTGCAATACAAAAATTGAAATCATCAATATTTCACTATTCTGAATTTCTAAAATCCATTTTAAAAATGTATACTACTAAAATAAAATTATAATCAATAAAATACTTAAAGAATAATTATTTATTAAAATAATATGTTATAGACATTTATATTTTGTATAGAAAATAACAATTGCAAAAACTAATCTTATAATTCATTAACAATAAAATTAATTAATAATTTTAAATCATAATTAGCCTTTTAATTAATATTATTCTCTGTAAATAATTATATTGTTATATTTTTGACACAATTTTTAATATAGGTATATACTCGCATAATGTATATTGAATTTTCGAAAAAATATTTTTTAAGAAATCTACATAAAAATATATGTTCAATAAAGAGCCACAGATGGTTTGTGACAATATAATTTTAATTTCTTTTGAAACTAAATTTAAAAGGACTACCTTAAAACGGGCAATAAATTTTTAACTGGCCTGAGTGTAGCAATAAACCCTAGTGCGCTAGTACTCACTGGGCCAGTGAGTTTCCAATAATTTTCCAGTGATTTTCTATCGGTAGGGGTCTGGCTATTATTTATTATACTAGAACTCCAAAAGCGCGCTACGCGCGCGCAATTCTGTTGTAGGAGAGACTGGGGCTAAACCGGACATGGGGCTAAACCGGGCAAGTCAAATATCTCTAAATCTGCGGAGTGTTTCACACCGTTTAAACATTCTGTCAATGTGTTGATATGTGAAGTATATACTTCATTAGGTTTTAATGACATTTCATTACTTTAATAGAAGTAGTGGCCGTCTAAGTGTGAAAAATAGTGTTTTTTCAGTGAAAGTAAAGATTTTTTTCTTATACTTTTTGGGTTTTTGACACTTTAAATAAAGTATATTTATTATTTGCTAACTGTTTTTTATAGCTTAAGGCATATAGAATTTAGTTAAAAAAAACTTTTTTAAAATAATTTATAAGAACAAAAATATTGCGCCTTCATTATGAGATGACCGTGTGGGGCAAAACCGGACGAATCAGAATTGCTGTATTGAATGTTGACGTAAAACTCACAGTGATTTACTGTGAACCACTAATAATATAATTTCTTAACAAAAGTGTTGCATCGATCTAAATAATGAGTCTGAAAACAAGGAAAGCTTTTTTTTGCCTTTTTTGACATTTTGTTAATGAATTTTTTATACAGTTACTATCAGTCATTAATTTTAATAATATGTCTAAGAAAACAATATATTTTGTATTAAATGAGTTAAATATGTATCAGTGAAGACTCTTATTGATCACAGCACCGGATATCCCGGGATATCCTAAAAATGACCCGTGGATATCTCTAGGATATCCCAGGGATATCCAAGGATATTTTCAGGATATCCTAAAAGCGGCGGTTTGGATATCTTAAGGACATCCTAAGGATATCCGCCGATATCCTGGGGATATACTAGGGATATCCCATGGATATTCATAATATGAAATTTAAGATATCCTCAGGATATCCTGAGGATATCCCCAGGACATCCTTAGGATATCTTTAGGATATCCTCAGGACATCCTTATGATATCCTCAGGACATCCTTAGGATATCCTCAGGACATCCTTAGGATATCCTCAGGACATCCTCAGGACATCTTTAGGATATATTTAGGATATCCTCAGGGCATCCTCAGGATATCCCCAGGACAAACAGGATTACTAGCTAGTGCCGTATTGAGAGTCAGGTGACTGAGGCGCTTGCTACTGGCGCAACCGCATGGGGGCGCCAAAATTTAACGAAATTAAAACAGAATAATAATTTTTAAATTATCAAAAAAAAAAAATGTTTTTGTAGTTGGGAGCCATAAAAATTAACATATCATTTGCACCAAAAGAGGAATTTTATACATTATGACTTACCCCACTTTGCGTTTCAACCCGTGTGGAAAGTTCCTAGTATTTCGCAGTGTAAGTGGGCGCCAGTTGGGGGCTAGGTGGGGCCCACCTGGGCTAGGTAGGCCCCAACTGGCGCCCACTTACAAACTGGGAAATACTGGGAACTTTTCCACACGGGAACTGCAATAATATTAATTTTAAAACAAAACAAAAGTCACATTTCGTAAAAGTCCCTGCTAAATGCTCGATAATACAAATTAATTATTTAAAAGAAATTAAAGTAAATAGGGAGCATTATTTCTGAACTGCCCCAGTCAAAAATTAGAATGTACTATAACTTTGGTAAATTGTTGCCCTACATGATTATATCAAATCCCTGCAATATTAGCTTTTTTGAAAAAAATTTGTATAAAGTAGAGGGGGTTGAAGTTTTGACTTTTTGAGTGACACCGTCATTTTCGAGTTCATATAATTATGTAACAATTTAATAGATTTTAATTTATATATAGTGAATTTAAAAGCTTTTTTCAAGCACTTTTTAAATAAAAAATAATTTTAAAAAAAGATTGTAACCCTTCTTTTTTCAAAATTAAGTCTTATTTTTCACTTTTGAGGTTTTTCGGCGGTTTTAGGATTTTTTTTATTTTTTTCAATCGAAAGCTGAGATTTTTTCCAACGAAATATGTAAAAATGGAAATGGGCCAATAATGGGTTTTCGAGAAAATGTAAAAAAGTGAAAAATAAAACTTAATTTGGAAAAAAGAAGGGTTAAAATTTTTTTTTTTTTAATTATTCTTTATTTAAAAAGTGCATAAAAAAAGCTTTAAAATTCACTATATATAAATTAAAATCTAGTAAGTTGTTCCATAATTATACGAACTCGAAAATGACGGTGTCATTCAAAAAGTCAAAACTTCAACCCCCTCTACTTCATACAAATTTTTTTCAAAAGAGCTAATATTGCAGAGATTTGATATTATCATGTAGGGCAACAATTTACTAAAGTTATAGGATATTCTAATTTTTGACTGGGGTAGTTCAGGAATAATGCCCCATAGAATGATTTAAATAGAATTCAATTCAATTATAAATTTATAAATTTGTTTTAATATTAATTAATTAAAATATTAAATAAAAAATTTATTCCTTTTGAAATGGAGAATTTAATAAATAATGAAAAAATGAAATAAGTACCTAGTACCTATATTTTTCTTTTAGAGAATTGAATAAGAATTTCAAATAATAATAATTTATGTCCCTGAAGTTCTGAACGTTCATTTAAACGAAATTTTTGTTACATGGAAATATTTTCAAGAATAACTTTTGCAACGCAAAATATAAAAGAAGAATTTAATTCTTAAAATATCAAAATCATTTTTTTGGTAAGCAAAACTTTATTTTTGGTCAAATTTGAATTTGTAAAATATTAAAATAATAATTTCGTTGATTTAAACGTTTAGAACTTAAGGGTCATATAATTTTTATTCCCTTTTATAAAGATAATTAATTTAAAATACGTAATAATTTTGAGAACCCAATTACTTAAAAAATTAATCTTTTTCAACATGTAAAATTTAAAGAAATTTACAGGGTGTCTAGCGAATTATCATTTTTATTTTCCTTGCAAATTAATAAAAATTTAGTAGCAAATTTACATTTAAAAAATAATAGATGAAAATTCTGTAAAAAATTATAAAGATTAAGAAATTATGATGAAAATTGGAAAACCTACAGAACAAGCACAAATTTTAAGCTATAAGATAAAAAGTTAAAAATTTTAAATTTATTAAAAGCTTAAAGAATAAAAAATATGATGAAAAAACGAATAACTTGATAAAAATGTGAAGATATTAATTTAAAGACAATAAGTAAAAAACTGAAAAAATGTAGGAAACTAAGAACATTTAATACAAAATGAAAAGTATTTGAAAAACGGAGATATAATCTTTAAAAAATAAATGCAGCAAACTATGAAGATATGAAGAAATTACAAAACTATGTGAAAATTATGTTCATTTCTGAAGATTTCGCTTTTATGTAAAAAAAATATTTGCTTTCTCAAAAAGGAAGCTAAATTCGTTTTTCATTGTAAAATATTTTTAAAAATTTTTATAAACGAATCATTACTTAAAAATGCCAATTGAAGTAGTTATATTAAAGACGTCAAAATTAAAATTTTATTAAAAATTAAAAATCCCCATTATTTCTTCAAATTGAGAATAAAATGTATACTTTATACATAATTAAATTGATCCATTTTTACAAATAGAATATTTTCTCCAAAGGACCTATGATTATAAAATAAAAATTGGAGAAGGTGTAAAAAGAAAAAGAATTTTAAATGACAAAAAAAAGTAAAAACTCATGATTTATTATTATGCGAATTTTCGGTCCATTCTAGACTTTATATAGGTCAATCGATTTGTTTTGAGACAATATGATTTTTTATTTGTTAAGTTGTATTTTAAGTGTGAAAAAAAATTTTGTTAAGAAACGATATTTTTTTGTGAAAATGGTGCTTAAAAATATCCGATCTTTTTCTTAAACATGAAAATTTGGGCTTTTCAGATAAACATAAGTCGATTTAGATTATTTTTAAAACTTAAAAATTTTAACGATCACAAAGCTTCTTCAATGAGGAAGCAAAATGTTTAAAAATAAAAAAAGTGGGTGAATAAGTCTATCAATTTTTCTCTATAAAGTATAAATACATTTGCAAAAAAAAAAAAAAAAAATTAGCAATGTAAAATTAAATCAAATAAAACCAAGGTTGCAAAAATTTTTATAAATGAGTAGGGGAGGGGGGCGAAAATTTTTAAGTTTGACTCAGGCGCCAGAAAAGCTCACTACGGGTCTGGTGTATATGCACTTAAAATAAGTGAAAATATCACTTAGGGGCCATTTAAGTATTATTTAAGCATCAAGGAGGGGGAAGGGGGTTCCAAAATGCTGACTCTCCATACAAAATTATTTTTTCATCCATTGAAAAATGCTGACATGAGGGAGGGGAGGGGGTCAAAAACCTCTTAAAATATGCTCACGTAATACTTGAACAGCCCCTTATTTAGAGAGAAATGTCACTTATTTGGAAGTGTACATGTATACACTTATTAAAAAGTGTAACACTTTTGACTTCTGAATAAGTAAATATTCATTTCTACAAATTTAGAAAGAAAAATGTTGCTTCTTAAACCAGAACAGCTTTTTTGGCTTGAAATTCCGAAAAGCACAAAATTTAAATTTTATTGAAATTACGTATAATTACATATTTTAATGCACTGTTTATGAAAATAATAATAAAAATATCCACTGATTAAAAATATTAAAATATTAAAAATTCCAATAATTGATTTGTACAAAAGTGGTAGTCTTTATCCCTTACAAAAAGAAGTACTGGATTTAGTTCTGGGTTAAGGACTGGGAAGAAGTACTGGGTTCAGTACTGAGACAAGTACTGGGTTCAGTACTGGAAAATCAGTACTTTTTTTACCATGGATTGTTAGTAATTTGTTCATGCTGCGCACTAAGTTTGTATGGGTGCTACGGCTGCGCAATAGTTTTTCGTTATAAATTAAGGGGGTCTTCTACTCTCCAGGCCCGAAATTCAGTGGTTTTTTTGGGAATTAATTGTGAAGCCCTTGCGTAAACGCCCTTGCGTAAACGCGTTTCAGAAATGCAGAGGTCCCGCTTGAGTCACGGTTTTGGCACTGGGACAATCCTAAATCAAAAAACGAATTTTTTTCATGTGTATAGTTGCGTTGACTATTTTTTCCCGTGGCAGATTTTTTTTATTTTTTGATTTGTCAAAATTATGCGAAAATTCGCAAAAATTTTCATTTTTTTCTTTTTTTTGACTTTAAGGAGGATAGGTTCACGACGGTAGTCAAGATAACTATTTTTTTTTAAATGTTCAAATATGAAATAAATTTTAATATATAAATTAAAAGATCATTTTTTAAAATAATATTGTGTACATTTTTATGTAAAAATCTGTAAATAATTAAAATTTTAAGAAAAAACAGTAATATTTTGAAGAACGTAGTGCTTTGCAGTTAGAGATCTGGCAACATGGCATGAACAGCTGATGCGAATTATTATTTGATATATTTAAAAGTTTTAAGTATAACTTTTCATTGAAGCTTTAATTAAAGTAATTATTAAAGTTTAAAAAGTTTAATGTTAAAGCGATTGTGCTAAACAAATTGAAATATGTGATTTAAATACAGGACTTAGTTCAGGTTGTATAAACAAGAAAAATCAAACGTTAATTTAAACTAATGTAAGCGTTGCTTTTTATTTGTTAATAAGTTTTATGTATAGCTTTCAATTAAAGCGCATTTTTAATCAACTTTGTTTTGTGTTAAAAACCATTAAGAAAGTGATTACGCTAAAAAAATTAAAATATACGATTTTGTATGTTCATGTTATAAATGCAAAAAAAATCAAACTTTACTTTAAATATAAGCGTTGTTTTATGTATTAAAAACTTTTATGTCTAGTTTTTAATTCAAGCGTACTCTTAATAAACTTTATTTTATGTTTAAATCTTTATTTTAGCGATTACGCTAAAAAATTAAAAATATGTGATTTTGAATTAAAATTTCGGCTGTTAAATCCAAAGATTAGCATAATTATTTTTGAATAAAAGAATTATTAACTAAAAGGTATTATTATATTTTCAATTCATAAACTACAGTTTACTCATTTCCAAAAATTCTGTCTGTTATAATAAAGTTTTGAAACCCAACTTTTTTAAAAATATTTTCTTAATCCGAAATATTATGCAATAATTATTGGATACACTGAGCTTTTCAAAACTTTTAATAAAAAAATATATACTTCAATGTGTAATCATAATGTAATATTTCATATTATTTAATTAATAACTTATTTATTTTAAAGATAAATATAAGATACTAAGTGCATTAATATTTTTACGTAAAATGAAGAGACAATTTAATAAATTGTTTTTTTTTTCACTTTTTGAAATAGTGTATTTTTCAGTACTCAGATTTATTTGAATTACCGCGCTACTCCGCTTCTCCCACCGTTCTCTTCCCACCGTTTTCAACAGTTGCGATGTTGCCACGCACTCTGCGTCACTCACGTCAAAAAAAAAATTACAAGTAACTTTAAGTTTTGCATACATAATACTCTGCAACTAAACAGTCGATTTCGTTCTCTTTGAAGTATTATGTTCCTTAAACATTGAATTAATTTTGCTCTAATTTTGAGTTGAATCTCTCCGCTGTGTCAAAAGTTATTAACCAAGTTGTTATTTTTTTTTCATTTTTTTTTGCGGCCATTAGCTCAATGCTAAATACTGAGAAAAATAGTGAACTTTGGCCGTCAATATCTCGAGAACTATACAGTCAAATTGGCTCAGATTTAACAATAATATGCATTAATATGTCATTTAATTATGCTGCAAATTTCAAACGAATCTCTATGATTCATGATTTTGAACTAACCTCCTTAAGGGGCTATAAAAAAAAAACGAAAAAAAATTTCAAAAATCGTACACGGAGAAAAATAGCTGCATCATTTCTGAGTAATTTAAAAAAAAAATCAAAATCGGACAATTTTTACTATAAAAAGCGTGACTCAGCAGCTTAAAAAACACTACTTTAGGGGAAACGAGTTTAAAGTTAACACATGGTGTATAACTTGATTGTAGTAACTTATGAGTTAATCTGCTAATATCGGGTCCGAACAAGGTTTTTTGTTTTTATCGGAATCTTTGGACATCAGCAAAGATAAAAAAATTATAAATTGGTAATTTGTTGATAATGGAATCATTATAAATAAACAAATGTTACAAATGAACAAAAACTCGTGGATTTTTTCGGTTCCCAGAAACATGCAAAAGAACGTGATTCTCACGAAATCCTTTCTGTGATTAAGATACATATAGATTGAAATATAAAAGAAAAAAAATTTTTTTTTTTTTTTGAAACCCCGAGAGTAGAAGACCCCCTTAAGGGAAGGCACAACCTTTATTTTGACCCCTCTTAATTTTCATTTCTAGAGGGAGTTATATTTTTTTTTCTGCGCCATTTTTAACCTAAAAATATACAGGGGAATTGAAAATAAAAAAATTTGTTTTTTTAAGAGTTTACAATTTTTTTTTCTTCACCAAATGAATATTTTTTCAAACCCATGCGAGAAGTTGTTTAAAATTACAACAAGAGCACAGAAAAAAATTGGCGTAAAAAAATATTAAAAATTGTAGAAGAAGATCGATTTTTTAACTCAAAATATTTTATTTTTTACATTATAATGCACTTGAACCTGTCTAAAATGTGTTATTTATTACTAAATATTTAATCTAACGTAAAAAATTGCAACTCTACTGTCACACTTAAACATATTGACACATACATACCTATATACCCACATACGCGCGTGTATAGACACGTATATAGATATGCATACCTATATAAATAAAACAGCCATAAAAAACATATACACAATATACATACGCATAAACGTACATACATACATACATAAACAAACACATACACGCTTGTACAAACACACACACACACACACACATAGCCAAGCATACCTACATGAAGATAACAGATATATACATCCGTATATACACAATATCCATACGCATATATAACTACAAACAGATGTAGATACATAAATACCTATATACCCACATACGCGCGTGTATAGACACGTATATAGATATACATACCTATATATAAACAAAACAGTCATAAAAAACATATACGCAATATACATACGCATAAACGTACATACATAAAAAAACATATACGCAATATACATACGCATAAACGTACATACATACATACATAAACAAACATATACACACTTTAGAACATTCCAGCCCCATACGTGACGCCTTCGCTTTCAATGATATAATTTTCTCTTCGACTTTTAGCAAGAGCCATAATACGACGAGCTGTTTTGTACTTTTCGGCTGATTTCTCGATTCCTCTTGCCAGTCGATGAGAATCTTTTTTTCTGGCTAGAAGTAAGGTTTCGCTTCCTACAGGCAGCCGCAATTTTTCTAGAACTTCTTTTAATGTCCTTTTGAAACCAAGATTATATTCGCTTACAGCTAAGCAGACAGCAATTTTGACCCTTGATTGTCCAACAAATGTTTCCTTCGGACATCTATTCCAAATCATGCTGTGCAAGCTCTCGTTCGAATTTTGTGTTAGACATCGTGAACACCGCATCAATAGAGATTCTTCCGTGAGCCTTTCATAGACAGGTAATACTTTTGAAAAACATAGTTTATTCAATGGCGTTTTTATATGTTTATCATGGAGTCCTGGAATCTGATTTTTTGCTTTGGCCGCTTGATAAAAACACCAAGAAGATTCACCTTCAGGGCATTTTGAGTGTTGCGGATCTTCATCTGTCGAAACGGCATGATAAATGGATGACAAAATAGCCTCTTTCATTGCCTAAAAAACTTAAATACAATAATATATTCCAAATATTTTAGCACATAGTTTATAAACACTAAGAAAACGTATTTAAAATAATATTTACATCAATATTATTTTTGTTTCGGTAAATGGCCTTCTTATAATACTGCGACAGGTTCTCTATTGTTGTTTTTTTAAGTTGTCCACGACCTC